>OY482670.1:37959936-39261494 GCA_960531455.1 Urophora cardui | reverse complement strand
CCAGTGTTTTTCAGATAAAATAGAATCTGTCCAAAAGCAGTTCCTGCTTTTTGCTTTGCGGAACTTTCGTTGGGACTCAGATTACATTCTTCCACCTTACACTTCTCGTTTAAAACTCATTAATTTGCCTTCACTTTCTAGTCGTAGAGAGATGCTTGGTATAGTTTTTATGGTTAAATTAATCACTGGACTTATAAATAGCCCATGCCTTCTAAGTGAGTTATATTTTAACGTTCCATGTAGAGTATCGAGGCATTTCAAGCCACTATTTGTGAAACCTTGCAAAACAAATTTCGAATTAAATGAACCATTCCGCCGCTTATGCCATGACTTTAATAATCACTCCAGCACGTTTGACACTTCAGACTCGCTTTTTATTATAAAACAAATAGTTCTAGCCTCACTTAATAAATGATATACAATCAGCTGATGAATTTTGTTCTGTAGCTGAATAGTTTTAGATCTCGACACCTAACAAACCCCTTCCTGTACGACTCGGCACAAAAAAAAAAAAAAACAAAAAAAAAACATATCCGTGCGTCATGCGGATTGGCGCCCCTCGCGTCGGTCGGGCGGGATATGGAGGGTAAACCGTTGGGTATTATTAAAAAAAAAAAAAATACTGACTAGTTTGATTTCGGACAATAAATACTATTTTTTTAATAGTCTGTTTTCTGATTAATTGGTCTTTTCTCGCAGGGGATGTAAACCTATACGTGTACATATGTATATATACATGTATCTACATATAGATATCCGCATACAAATCAATGAAACTCAATGAATTTATTTGCATAGCAATCATCAACCGGCTGTGGCCCAATAAATAAATAAATAAATATTTCCCATACCTTTTCAAATGCTTCCGATAGATAATTACCCGCATCTGGAATTGTGAAACTACCCTGCAGCGAAACAGCTAACTACACCTTTTTCAGTTTATATTCAGAAAGTTACAATTTATATTCAGAAAATTACAATTGATATTCAGAAAGTTACAATTCATATTCAGAATTTCCATTTCATATTCAGAAAGTTGAAATTCATATTCAGAATTTCCATTTCATATTCAGAAAATTATAATTCTTATTCAGAAAGTTACAGTTTATATTCAGAAATTTACAATTGATATTCAGAAAAATACAATTGATATTCAGAAAGTTGCAGTTAATATTCAGAAAATTACAAATGATATTCAGAAAGTTACAATTGATATTCAGAAAGTTACAATTCATATTCAGATAGTTGCAATTCATATTCAGAATGTTTATTTCATATTCAGAAAGTTAAAATTGATATTCACACAATTCAAATTCATATTCAGAAAATTACAATTGATATTCAGAAAATTATAATTGATATTCAGAAAATTACAATTGATATTCAGAAAATTAAAATTGATATTCAGAAAATTAAAAGTGATATTCAGAAAATTTCACTGTACGAGTGTAAATTATATATTGTATACATATGTATGTGCTGCTCATGACAATTCCCAAGCTCTGCGCAATATGCAGAGCTTCAATTAATGGTAAGTATTTCAACTTGAGCAAGGTTTTTCAGAACCGTTTTTAACAATTCATTGTTTTTTTCCAGACACCGAAGATATTGAAAGGAGCACTTACAAGTCTTACTCCTTTATGGACAGGGAGCGCATTGTCAATGCCGCTAACAAAGGGGAGGATTGGCCAACCCTAGCCAAATCGCTACAAAACGGCCTACACTTGGGCTGTAAGTGGAAGACTGGAAAAACAAAGTGCCGGCGGTAAAAAGCCGCGAAAGCTCACAGCAGACCAGGTTGAGCAGGTGCTAACCTGGCTGAAAGTTAATTGTAGCCTTACCCTCCGCTAAATACTTAACATAATTTTTTTTACACTTTCTACATATATTGTTACTATGTGAATATTTTGCGTTGTATGAAAATAAAGAATTACAGTGTTCGTTGCCGTGTTTATTTGTGGAAAGGTTTTTCATTTCTGACTCTCTTTCTCCCCGGGGCTGTCTTCTTCATCCTCTTCCTCTCCCTCCAGGTCCAATCAGTTTTTCCAAAAGTCCGACATACATAAAGCCTGCATCCATGTGAAGCTATACAATGCATCCAACATGTTAGATTTTCCTTGAATGCAAGGTATAAAAAAATACCTGAACAATTTTCTGAATATCAATTTTAATTTTCTGAATATCAATTGTAATTTTCTGAATATCAATTGTAATTTTCTGAATATCAATTTTAATTTTCTGAATATCAATTTCAATTTTCTGAATATCAATTGTAATTTTCTGAATATCAATTGTAATTTTCTGAATATCAATTGTAACTTTCTGAATATGAAATGAAGCTTCTGAATATGAATTGTAACTTTCTGAATATGAAATGTAAATTTCTGAATATCAATTGCAACTTTCTGAATATGAAATGGAAATTCTGAATATGAACTGTAACTTTCTGAATATTAATTGTAATTTTCCGAATATCAATTGTAATTTTCTGAATTATCAATTCTAATTTTCTGAATATGAACTGCAACTTTCTGAATATGAAATGGAAATTCTGAATATGAATTGTAATTTTCTGAATATGAAATGGAAATTATGAATATGAATTTTAATTTTCTGAATATCAATTGCAACTTTCTGAATATAAACTGAAAAAGGTGTAGTATGCCAAAATTGTAGTATATTAACTGGTATTGTCATACGAATATCAACTGGTATCCAGAAGACAGCATCATACCAGTTTATTTTATCAAATCTATATAAAGAAGTCCAGCTAGGAAAAGCATTGCAATTGCACAAAAGGAGTATTTTCAAAAAAAGCAAAGGAATTGAAAAAAACAGAGTGCCTGAATTTTTTTACAAATAGTTTTTTTTTTTAATTACTGAGTACGTGGCTTAAGTTTTTTGTTTTTAAACTGGAATGGTACCTTATTAGTTATTTAATTTAAGAAATATTTTTAAGATTCCTGAGTGCCTGAATATTTATACAATGTGTCTGTTTTTGTTTTTTTGTTAATTACTGAATATGTATCTTACGTTTTATTTTTGCTTATAAAACTGAACTGCCCTTGGGAACAATTTTTAAAAATCGCTTTAACTCGGATAATATTTGATCCAGATCAATCATATTTATAGATTTTTATAATAAAACTCAAAAATAAGTGTTATATGCTGACTTTTAAAATAAACGTTATAACAGTTACGGTCCCTGCATTTGTTTCATATTTTAGGTAGGTATATGTATCTGTTTTGCTACATAAAATGAAGTTATATGACTAAAATAAACCTATGTTTTCCTTCAATAAAAAATTAAAACATTAGGAGTGCCATGATCTTTTTAACTAAATTTCTTATGTTGCAGAAATACTTTCCATGCTCACTGCATTAGCGACTCGTCGACTTTACAATACCCTAAGCATTCGTTTATAAAGATCGTTATCAAGTCGTATGGTACGTCGTCAACGAGTCGGTTTTGCAGGTCGTCAAGGGGTCTTTTTTGAACATCCATATCTAGTCGTTATTGTACCTCGTCAACGAGTCGTTTTTGCATGTCGTAAATGACTCGTTTTTCCGGAGCACTGGTGAACTGTTTTCATCCAATGACGACTTCGCCGACTCGTCGCACGCGATAGTCGTTGTCGAACAAATCTTTCATTAGACCGAGTCGGAATCGAGTTCGATTCGAAGTCGTTTGGTAAATTGGGTGCTTTCACATTAATTTCATAACGTATCACATATAATCCAAAATTAGTTTTATTATAAGTTAATAAAAAAAATTTTTATCCAAAAACTTTATTAAATTCCCCTTTTGCAGATACTGGACGGTTACGAATATTGACTACAGCAATGTGCGCACGCCCAGTCGGGTATTTGGTATGATCTTTTGCGTTTGGTTTACGGCGGTTATAATATCGTTGGCACCACAATTCGGTTGGAAAGATCCGGAATATTTGCAGCGCATCGAAGAACAAAAATGCATGGTTTCACAGGATGTGGCATATCAAGTAAGGATAATCATTTGATAACAGAATGGTCGCACCTATGTATGTACATATACATATAAGTATGTACATATTTACATATTAGTTTTAAATATGAATTAATCTGTGACATAGTCTTTAGAGTTAACCAAAATTTTGTAAGTAATATTATTACAATTTTAAAAATATTTATTTGAAATGTACGGAAGAACACTCACACTCTCTAGATAGCGTTCCATTATCGCTTTCCTACTGGGTTATATTAAAAAAAACTAAACGTTTTTGAAAAATAAGTTTCGAAAGCAATTTCAGATCATTTTAAAACTATTTCTCTATCGTAGTTATGAGAGATCCAGTTAAATGAAAGCATTTGATTATCCTCATCATTTCTGGATTATCCCTCGGCTCACTTCGAGGCCTTTTTAGAATATATCAAGCCTATTCCTAGCTTGCCAACTTTTACTAGTTTTACTAGTATGTTTGGCGCACTTTTTGCTTTCACTTCAGACCTACTCAATACATTTTATAGATAAATAAATATGTATGTAATCTGAGCAAACTACTCACTATATATCCACGCAAATAGTAATAAATATTTCATTCCACTATCGCAAAACCTAATGGATTATGTTTGTCAAAAGCCAATTTTACTTCAATAAACAAATCTGTTTTATCTTTTTTGTGTGTAATTTAAGTGCTTTGCCAAAATCTTTAATTAAACATTATATATATGTATTTATTTACGTTTCTCTATTTCCAAATTTTCTGTTTTTAGATATTCGCCACATGTTGCACATTTTACGTGCCACTATTGGTCATATTGGCACTGTACTGGAAAATCTATAAAATTGCACGCAAACGCATACAGCGCCGCATCCAACAACGGCCAATTTCAATGGCACCTAACCAAAACCAAAATCAGGTAAGTGCAACTGGCAAATGGCCAACGCAACCACAGCACCTTTTGTGGTTTTGATTATTTTGACTTGTTGTTGTTTTGCATTTTGTGTTTTGTGTTTTACGTTTTGTTTTTTTTTTGCTTTTGTTTTTGTTCGCTGTTGTCGATTGTGGGCTAAGGTGTATAAGTACTATACATGTGTGCAATCAATATACAACACAAAGAAACTCGTGTGTGTACACAGCGCCAATTCTTTTCTGACATTTTTGTTTTTATGGCTTTTACCACACACTCGCTCCCCCCTTTAACGACCGATTCACTTAGCCAGCATTAAATTCAAACACGTGGCCGCTGTGGTGCAGTGTGTAGAGTGCTCGCCTGCTATGCCAGAGGTCTCAGGTTCAAACCACGGTCCGAGCAAAACACCAAAAAATTTTTCTAATTAGTAAAAATCCAATTATTGGATTTTTTAAGAGCAGCGGTCACCTCTCGGCAGTGGGCGGCATACCCTCCGAGAGTATTTCTGCCATGAAAAAGCTTCTCACAAAAAATGCATTCGCCGTTCGGAGCCGGCATAAAACTGTAGGTCCACCCAATTAGTAGGAAAAACAAAAAAGGAGCACACTTCGAATTGGGAGAGAAGCTCGGCCATAAAACTCGTCAGAGTTATAATAGCGCCATTGTATTATATTATATTATATATTATAAATTCAAACACATACAATTTTCCTGGTGCTAAAACAACGATGGCGCTGAACACATAAAATAAAGCTACGCCGTAATTTTTAGCGACTACATCTGATAACCATTCATCATTTCATTCAATCCCGTTTTAGTGGTCGAGTTAGTACCACGATCGACTTGGTTGTTGGCTGACCGCAAATACATACTTGTACATTTTCGATGAAATTGCCCGTGACCTCAATCTAATTCACTCTCCGTTTAAGCACTGAAACTGCAAAATGAAAGCCTTTGTCCATCTCATAATTTGTGCACTCGCATTTCTCTTACTCGCTGCATTGTCGTTCAGTGCAAAAGATTTCGAGTGAAAAAGATTATACTTACATGCAGTCATACATACATATGTACATATATGTAGCTATGTATACATACATTTTTACCTCATAGAATAACTGGTAAGGCTTGTATTTTGTATTGAAATGTCAGGTTGTCCATGCAAAAATTAGAAAGACTGTTAACCCTCCGTCTGACACTTGGTTCCAGCCAGAACTTTTTCATTTTCAAACTACGAAAAAGAGTACTATAAATTGAGCTAGATGCTTGAAATTTCAGGTAGCCTACTAAAATTTAATTTTCTACAGACCTGTAAAAAAAGTACGTTGATATCTCATATACTAAGCAAGTTATACCGATATGTTGACTAACACATCACATTCGGTACACTTGGGTCTGGCTGGACCCACATACAAATTGTATGAAAATGAAAGCGTGTGTACGTGTTTTGCTTAAAACTTCCAAAGTATCCAATAGATTTTTATGAAATTTTCACAGTGGGTTCATGTGGTCTCTTCGCATAAGGTGTGGTTTGAAAAATTGGACACTTACCGAAATTTCAGCCTAAATCTGGATCCGAATGGTCCCGGAATGTAATTGGGCAATATTGGTGTAAAATGAAAGGTACTAATCTGGGCTTGAAAATAGAGATATTTTTATTGGGTTTTCTAACCTGGTTCACAAGATATAAATAAAAACGTGGATCCGAGGGCTCCAAATGTTTTTTTAGAGGTAGAGATACTAATAATATGTACCTATATGTAGACAGAGGGAGGCAGGTTTAGCGCAGCGAAGCGGGACGGGTATACCCTAGTATTCCTATATTTTTCACCTAATATGAAGGAGTGAAATCGTTTGCATATTTTTCTTTCAAATTTATGAATTATCGGGGCAATAGATATTTGCCTTTTAGTTTATATTTTTCAGTTCTGATTTTGTGGTTATTTGATAAATTAAAGTGCAAATATAATTCATAAAATACGCGTTAATTTTTAATTTTTACTATTTTTACCAAGAAAATTTTGAGTGATAAAATTGATTTGATGTGCAATTTTAGACCACATAGAAGAAACTTTGATAGTGAATTTTATGAACGGCTAGCAGCTGCATTAGCTAATGATTTGGGACGTGAGGAGGCTGCTGAGGAAGTTGAAAAAAACTTAATAAAAATTTGAATATAATAATATAAATAAGCTAACATTCAGAAATTCTGTACAAAATTCCTATATTTACGCGTAAATTCACACAACATTCCGAGGCCACTTCGCTGAGACAAACATGCCTCCCTCTATCTATGTGACTATTACTATCGCTTACAAACATTCCGAGGTCAGCGAATACACGTGACGCAGCTTAGATATCTCATTAAAAATAACTCTATATTTAAGCCCTGATTAGTACCTTTCATTTGATACCATTATTGCCCAAGTACATTCCGGAGCCATGTCCACATTTGAGCCAAAATTCCGGGAACCGACAACTTTTTCAAACCACATCTTATGCGGAGTGACCACATGAACCCACTGTGAAAATTTCATAAAAATCGATTGGCTACTTTGGGAGTTCTTCAACATAACATGCACACACACTTTCATTTTCATACAATTTGTATGTGGGTCCAGCCAGACCCAAGTTTACCGAATGTGACAATCGAAATAAGTGTCTGACGGAGAGTTAAGGGCTGCGTTATAACAACATTTTAACTCATAAGAGTAAATGAGCAGCATCAGACACATTTTAATCAGTGTATATGGAATTTAATGAGGATTATTTCAAGGTATAATTTAACCTTGTAAATACTCTGAAAAAAAACGTTGTAAATCTAAAGACTTTCGCTGTTAAATCAACTACTTTCCGCAGTTGAAATGTGCCCAACAACGCTTCGTTGTTGTTTCAAAGGTGCGAGCATTGTTGATTTAAGTCAACCACGGAAACTGTTGGATCAAATACTTTTGCCTATAAGTCAACAACGGTGACTGTTGAACAAAATTTTCATCTAAAAATAAATTTTTGTTTGCATTTTACTCTTCATCTTCTCTCCACCCGGGTCCCAACTGCAAATATGTAGCGCCTCCGCTTGTTCTCCTCTCCCTCTATCCTTAATATCATTCACTGGTTGCTATCTCTATTTCTTATTCTGCTTTTTCTTCCTTGTTTTATATTCTCCTCCGGATTCGAACCATGACATCAACCTGAAATTCTATCCAATCATCACATAGTGGAACATTCAATATTATATTGAATTTAAAACCCCTTTTTATACTTCCTCTTTCCCAAAAAAGCATCTATAAATTATATGAATCATTGTAAAAACAAAATTTAAAAAAAAATTGTTCTCATTAGTTTTGTTAACAGCGGAAACTGTTGGATCAAATACTTTTGCCTTTAAATCAACAACGGGGACTTTTGGAGAAAATTTTCTGCTAAAAATAGACTTTTGTTTGGCTTTTTCTCTTCATCTTCTCTCCATCATTATTGTTTTTGTTAGTTTTCTCACAAAAATATGTTTTCTCACAAAAAATTTTTAAAAGCAAGCAAGTTTTTGAAACAACAGCGCCCATTTTTGAATCAATTTTTGGATCAAAAACTTTGCTGTAAAAACAAATACTTCTGCTGTGGAATCAAATACATTTTTTAATATACATCGATAATATGGATCGATCTCCAAGTTTTATGCACCAATGTCCTTGGCTAGAGGGTAGGGTTGCTACTGTGTAAAAGTGTTAACTCTTGTGCGCCTTTGGGTTCACTTTCACCCAGTACTTTGTTTATACCACCCTTTTACCTTTGTTTTGCCTACGTGTTAAATATCGTCCAAAGCCATTTATACTTGCTGAAAGAGGTATTTCGATCGCAACAGTTGAACCCGAAATAAAAAAACACGTTCAACATTCCTAGGAACATATGTTTATCGCTTCCTGTGATCTTATAGGTTCATTATAAATAGTTTTTTTCTGAGGAGACCCCTACTGAAATTTTATATCGAATAATTATTTAAAACATTTTAACATGTACGACGAAGTTTTTATTTCGTGATACGGTCTAATGTAAATAGGTACTTTAAACCCTTTCTCAAAACTTACGAAAATTTTGAACAGCTAATTCTACCGTGTATCTCCAAAGATACAAAATTTGTATGTGCTAAGTTAAGCACATGAGAGAGCTTAGATTAAGGTAATGCTAACACATCGTTCATAATTGTATTGTGCAGACATATAATTATAAGCATTGAAGCAGATCGTGGTGTAGAGAACTTGATTTTTACCCTTATCTATACTTAGCGGGAAGTTTGTATGTATATGCTTTTGCTCACATTCATGTTTGTTATTCATCTTTAAACCAATTCTTTTTGGCCATTTAAAGTGCTTATTAACACACACGCATCCTAATTCCTACACATCATTTATAAGTACATGGCTGTCCATTAACGCCAATCAAAATGAGGAAATGCAATTTTGTACACTCAATCAATTCTGAGCAAAAAATTAGCGAATCAATAGAAATCATGTCAATCAATTTAAATACGAGTACATACTTACAAATGTATTAATGATGGAAAGTTCGAATGTTTGTTTTTTTTTTGCGTTCTAGAAAAAAAATTGATTTTAAAGTTTAAGTGGTAAAAGAAAAGAAAAAAAAAATAAAGCATTGACGAGATTAGTTCAAAAGGGCTATTCTGGCAAATGTCTTTCCAAAGGCAATTATCTTTCAAGAGAAAAATTTCCTTTCGAGAGTTTTTTTTGGGGGAAGACAGCTGCCAGAATAGCCTACTTAGTAAGTTTAGTAAGTAACCATGTACATATAGTTCACTATTCTTAAACAATAAGTAAGACATCAAAGGACAGATGGCAACAATTTGTATGCGCTATGTAAAAAAAAACACTGCAAGCATGAGTAAAATTGATTTTCTAGCGATTTTCTTTTACAACGATTTCTTTTTTTTTTTGTTCTTGTTCTCTGTTTGCACTAAAGATGCACCAGTCAATTGTCTGTTTACTGTTTGAGCTTTACATATTCCGCTCAATGACTGCTTATATCGCTTGTTTGCTTTCACTTCTTGCGCCTTGTGTCTATGTTTGTTTGTTTTTCTGCAGCCGAGTTCTACTCTTTGCTTTTTGTTCCTTGTAAGTTTTCTTTTATTCATGCACTCACACATGGAAGTACATAGCTGGCTAGCTACTAAATTTGGAAGTGCGGTTTATATGAGTGTACAATGTACATACATATATGTACGTAGTGTCCCAGAAATGTGGGAATTCTCGTTATTAGGTAGATCTTCCTTTATGTTTGTAGGTAAATATATACATATAAGTGAAGGAATTTCATAAAGCGTGGCAAAAAAAGCAAACACAATGTACCTACCTACCTAATATGTATTTATCTTAATATGGATAGTTACCTACCTACATATTTAAAATTGTATTTAAATAAAGACAAAGGACAAGGGATCTCGCCATATATTGTCGAATCTGTGTAAGAATGAGGAAAAAATTAAATCAAGGTGTAGGTATTTCTCAAGATATATTAGAGAAACTTGAAACTTTAGAGTATTTGTACCCATATGGACCTAAATAATGTCACCAAAATTTGTCAGGATCGGACCGCTAAAACATATAGCTGCCATACAACCGATAGTTCAGATATAGCTTTTTTAGGGTATAGCCTCTAAATTTAATCTACTAGAACTTTTCTAAATAATCTTTATCCACATAAATATAATAAAATCTGGAAAAAAACAGATGAAAGGGCGGCGAAATTCAAAAATAAAAATACTACTGCTAATAAAAAAACTTAGCCGGAACGTCTTATCGTTTTTGCAAACTCATCAAGAAGAAGAAGAATGAAAAAAAGGAAAAAAGTATATATAACATTAATTTTACTAAAACCGCTAATTCAGCTCAGGGCTGATATTAGTAATGCCTCAGCTCAGGGTTGATATTAGTAATGCCACACATTAGGGTGGCTCAGATATAAAAATTGGGTTTAAGCCGGCGGCTTAAACACAAACTAGTGCATATATTTTCACGATAAAGCCATGAGTAGAGAGCTACATTATTCTACTTTGATCTCTAATCGTTACTTCTTAAATGATGGACCAAAATTAGCAGAATTTTGAACTTTTCTGATAGCATCTAGGTACAAATTTGATTTTCTTTTTGTCACGTTCGCCATCACTCTTTAAATGATAATATCTCAGAAGCTTGAAACCGATACTACTTCTTATTTGCATCGATTATAGTGCTGCTCAAGTGCTTTCTAAAGATGAAAATCAGAGGAAAAATATTCAACGCTATGCATACTTCGTTGAGCTTTAAAGATGTGTGAACGTCACGTTCGACATTCTGGAATTGCCCATATACTGTTGTAAGCCGTTAATTTTTTTAATAATGGTTATATTAAATGCGTTTAATAGCATTAAGGTTTTTTGCATACATATTTACATACATACAGTGGCTCTCAGAAGTATTTTGCATAATTCCTGTCCTAAGAAAACTTTAGAAATTCCGCTTTTCTTCGAATTCTTTCCAACATTTTTTTAATATGGTATTATAGCCCAAAACGAATGCCTCTACCCTAACCACAATTAAGATAAATAATAGGTAGGTACCTAGGTATGTAGGTACATAGTGTTTGCTTTTTTTGTCACTCTTTATGGAATTCCTTGCACCTACAAACATAAAGAAAGTTCTACCTACTAACGAGAATTCCCAAATTATGCATATAAATATGTACACTCGTACAAACCAGCGCGCACTTCCAAATTTACTAACTAGGAGCTACAAAAGCCAAAAGCATACATATGTATGTACATACAATAACAAAAAACCATCCACTTCTCTTCACACGTGCATACATGTGTCTCCACATACATATTTATAATAACATACAAACACATATGTACATATACCTACATGTCTATGCACAAAAAGCGAGCACGTGTGTACATATACTATGTATGTATATATGTATAACACTATTCGAAAAATACTATTCGAATAATACTATTCGAATAATACTATTCGAATAATACTATTCGAATAGTACTATTCGAATTTTTTCCCACGAATAATATTATTCGTTTATTCGAATAACATTTATTCGAATATTATTCGAAAAAAGTCCCACTACTAATATGAATATGTTTCCTACTTAATACGAGTACTTCATTAATTGAAATAATGAGCCTACTTCAGTGGAATGCATTAGCTGGCCTTAAGTAGACTCAGAGAAAAAGCAAGCTAAATTAAGTATAGTGGGCTTGAATCAAGCCGAAACCGTCATGAAAGTCTGTTAAGCTTGAAAATGCTAAAATCAAGAATATATTCCTATTTTTAGAACGATTTTTTTGGGGATAAGAAGCTTACATTAAGAATTTTCCATTTTCAAAATAAGCTTATATAAACTTATTTTAGGCATTGCCCATGCTTGATTTAAGAATGTACATTCTTATTTTGAGAATATTGAAATTGGTTTTAATACTACTTATTATTGATTTTCAACTTTTTCGAAATTCAAAATTGGAAACAATTTAACCCACCTAACAAAAATAAAAAATAAATTGGTTATTTTTTGCATTGTGTTATTTTCAAACATTTTCAGGTTTTTACATATCTATATACGGTAGTATATATAATATATAATTCAGTCATTACATAAATTCACATATATGTACATACAAAAGGGTATATTATCAAACTAAAAATAGTTATATATTCAAATAATGTTATAACCATAACTACAACTATAACTATTACAAATTTTTAATTGTGATAAAAAATTTTCCATGAACTATTCAGCTTCCCAGAGTTATTTCGAAGTGGGCAGGGCAGCACTGCGTTGAATATACAGCTTGATTAATAATCTTGAGCATCTAAAGATAAAAGTTATTATAAAAATTTAAACTATAATCGATTGCCGATTATATAGTATGTTTATAACACCTACGAGTTGAGTGATTGTTCTATGTTTTATATAAATCTAGCATAAGGGGATTACCTATCTACTAGGATTCCTAAGCGCAATTATATAGTTATATTTTGTTACATTTCCGTAAAAACTACATACAAAACATTCGTTTGCCGAGGAGTATGAGTAACTTTTCCAGATAAAAATACGGACAAATTTGTTGAACTTAGTTGCATAAAATTATTTTAAGGATTGAAGACACATCCAAACTGTATATGAAAGATGTGTCGCTGTATTAATTCTGAATGAAATTTTGTATCTAACTTTTTCACTTATAAACTAATAAGCGAAGAAACACTCCAAAAAATACATTTTACAAATTAATTAAAATTACTAGCGGGTAATTGCGCTAGGCAACCTAAATTTATAAAAAAAATGAGTCTAACCACTCAACTCGATGGGGTACATATCTCGAGCGGATAACTCACCCTTTAAATATGGGAAAACGGTCGCGAAATTAAAATAGTTCAGAAGTTTTCTCGGGCTTTCGTCATCCTCTGCTTTTTTAAGTATCTGGTCCGAATCCAAAGGCGCACCGTTTTTACATACATACTTCACGAGTCCCATCATAATTCCTCTATGTACATATTTTTAATAAATTAATTTCTTCCATCTTGCTATGTACATACATATGTACATGCATATGTTTGTAATGTTACATTACAATAATATTACCCCCCGCTATACTCTACCACTAAGTATACCTACATACCAGTACAATAGCAATAGCACTTGCATGCCAGCACAACAGCAATAACACCTGCAAGCAAGCACAAGCAACAGCACTACACTAGCAGGCCAGCCGGCGTAAGCAACAACAATAACAATTGCGCTAAGAAATAGACATACATACCGACAACTACATTGCTTAGCAGCAACCACCAGCAGTGTTTCGCTTGTTCATTTGTGCTTGCTCTATGCATGATAATTCGCAAACGTTTTTAAGAAGCTGACATATAAAAGGGCAGCAACTGGCAAATGCTAATCAGTCTCCGTAGGTAAGTCGGCGAGGCTGGAGCCATTTGGCTATTGTCCGCCCCACCGACTGGCCAAGTGGATGGGCTGACGGCATGACGCCAGCCAGCCCTCACTTGACTGTGTCAACGGACTGGATGCTTTATGCATACTCCGTGGTTGCCACAGTGAGGTGAGGGAAGGCAGGCTAAGTCAACCTTCACTTGACGAGGACAACGCCTGGATGCTTCATGCATATTCCGACGTTGCCTCAGTTGAGTGAGGGCAGGCTGGTTAAGTCAGTCTGCGCTGACGCAGACAGCGGTTGGGTTGCTATCCAGCACATCGTCCACCGCTGCCTCAGCCTAGCGCAGGCAGACTGACGGTCAAAATCACGTCACCAAGCCCCTCCACTTCGCCCTGGCTTTAGCTGTGAGCCGATGTGCGAGAATCTGGGAGACCGTTGTTGTACCCTTAAGGTACATCTCCCCGCAGCCCGCATATCGGCCCACGAAGTCCCGGCTGACGCAACTCCGCCCACCACTCGCACCTTTAATAAGTGTGCAACCGAGGCGGACGGAGATGCTCAGCCCGAGAGCCAGTACTGACCGGAGTCTCCGTAGTTTCCTCTCCTTGTAGATCTCCTAAAAGACAACCGGCTAACCCAGAGAGTCTCCGTAGTTACGCAGTAAGAGAGGTAATAGGATTCACGACGCCGACCGCACCTCTGAACGCCTACTCCCCTCCGCCGCACAACTGCTGCAGGCTGTTCTCTCTCCACCGATTTATCCGACGCTGCCAGCTACTCTTTCTACCGATACAACCAGCCAGCTGCTCACTCTCTTCCGCTCCGACCGCTGCAACCTCTCTCTCTCTCTCCTCCGCTTTTCACGCCCTCGTGACGGAAAGCTGCTGACCCGTCCGTCTCTCAGACCGTGTGTGTGTGTGTGTTCGATCTCAACACATAACCGTTGTGTTCTTTATTCAGTAGGAGTTTGTGGGACTTCCACTCGACCTTGGACAGGCTGAGCGTTACCTCAGCCTTCGACAAAACCCACCTCATAAATGGCGCCCGAGCAGGGACGCGCTTCCGCAGATGATAGTGCAAAAGAAACAGCAAGCATCAACACTGCCGGAGCGGGTTCATCGAACACACAACCAACAACACCTAGCACACGCGAAGAGAATGGAGATACGCTGAACACCGACTCACTCAACTGGATTTACGCGCTTAAAAAGGAGAGGCTAGTCGAAGTGTGCAAGCAACACAACATCTTCGTCGAAGGGCAAAGCGTCGCCAACCTGCGTTGCGCCTTGAGTGCCTACGTGCGAGCGAAACGAATGCGCAAGTCCAGCGAAAACCTGCTGAACGAGTTGGAAAGAGAGATCATCGAAGAAGAAGGAAAACCAGCGAAGCCGATTCCCTCCATCCACATCCATCAACCACCGCCCAACCCTACACAGCAACCACCGCTACGTCCTATAGCAAATGAAGCTACGGCTCCAAAAGCAATTGAGATGAGCGAAGCAGACCTAATGAATACGGTTCGCCGCTGGGATATCCGGTTTTCAGGAACCGAATCGCTACATGAATTCCTCGAAAGAGTCGAAGAGCTAGCGCATTGCTACCAAATTCCAACTGACCGTCTCCTCTCCACTCTCCCCGAATTGTTGCGCGGAAAAGCTCTCCAATGGTACCGCGTCCAAAAACACCAAATCAACCGCTGGACAGATTTCAGAGGAGGAGTGGAAAGATTTTTCCTGCCCAAGCGGCATCTGAGCCATTTGGAGGAAAATATCCGCCAGCGTAAGCAACAGGGACGGGAAAGAGCTAAGGACTACATCCTCGCCCTACAGACACTCATCCGACAGCATCCAACCATGTGCCGTGAAGATCATCTGGAGCGCATCTACGATGGATTGCGAGTGGAATACCGCCTTTTCGTTAAGCGGGGCGAATTCCAGACAATCCAAGAGCTGCTGGAACTGACCGAGGAATATGAGCTGCTCAGGAGCGAGGAAGCTAAACAAGGAAAGATGGTAGTCCACAGCCTCTGCCACTTGCAATCCGGATACAACAGCAAAACGTGTTGCTGGCGATGCAAAGAACCTGGACACCATCGATTCCATTGCCGAAATCCCAGCAAGATCTTCTGCTCCAGATGTGGTCAGGATGGCATCATGTCAAGGGATTGCCAATGCCAACGAAACCAGGGAATAGAAATCAAAGCAACCACCAGCAAGACAACCAAGACTACGCCAAGGGTCCAAGGGAAACGAAAACCAGCCCAGGCCAACCAGCTACAACCAAGCAAGAAAACTCCATCGCTACCTTCATCCACTGGAGGATTGGGAGACAGCCGCTTCTACATCCAAGTTACTGTGGAAGGGATGAGCGTACAGGCCCTACTCGACACAGGTGCCACCATGTCATATGTTGACGACTCCATGGGAAAGTATCTGAAAGAACGCAGAATTCAGCCCCGACTCAGCCAACGGAGTATACAACTAGCAGACCAAACCTGTGTCTATAGTTCGCATGCCTACCCAACAAAGGTATGGTACAACGGCCGAACAACCAGCACGCTTATCACCGTCATCCCCAATCTCGCCGAGAAAATGATCCTAGGGATGGATTTCTTACGCGAAAGAGAGGTCATCCTCACCTTAGATGGCAAACCACTAGGATGTACCCCAATAGGAGGAAAAGATCAAACCACAAACCTGTACGCATTGAGTTCCAGAGAACATCTAACCAACGAGCAGAACGCCGAGCTTGATGACTTCCTAAAACACCACCAAAGACGCTTCAGCCAGATCACCGGTCCAAGCGCCGCCACCGAACATGTGATCACCTTGAAGCATGACCGACCGCTAAAGCAACGCTACTACCCCCGCAACCCGGCCATGCAGAAAGTAATTGATGAGGAAATCAACGAACTTTTGGCAGGGGGTAGAATCGAACCATCAAGAAGCGCATACAGCTCGCCAATCGTGCTAGTTAGGAAAAAGCAAGGTACATGGAGAATGTGCATCGATTATCGTCAGCTCAACGCCGCCAGTGAACCAGATGCCTACCCTCTACCGCAGATTGGAGCGATCCTCGATCAACTAAAGGAAGCCAAGTTCATCTCCACCATCGATCTTAAAAATGGCTATTGGCAAATACCACTTGCTAGGGACTCTCGTCTGCTTACCGCGTTCACAGTTCCAGGAAGAGGATTATTCCAGTGGAAGGTCATGCCATTTGGCCTCCACTCCGCTCCAGCCACCTTTCAAAGAGCTCTGGATACAATACTGGGACCAGAACTACAGCCCAAAGTATTTGCCTACCTGGATGATATCATCGTCCTTGGTGACACATTCGAGGAGCACATGGCTTACTTGCGGGAAGTTTTCGAAAGGCTCCAGAGGAATAGGATGCAAGTCAACTTCGAAAAGTGCAGCTTCGTACAGCAGCAACTGCATTACTTGGGCCATATTGTCAGCTCGAAAGGAATCCACACCGATCCTGAGAAGGTAACAGCAGTACGAGAAATGCCAGCCCCACGAAATCTCAAGGAGCTCCGCCGCTTCCTTGGTCTCGCCTCGTGGTACCGCCGCTTCGTTGCCGACTTCTCCACCATCGCAGCCCCATTGAACCAGCTACTGAAGAAGGGGCAAGCCTGGAGATGGGAAGCTCCGCAGGAAGACGCATTCCAAACTCTGAAAGACAAGCTAACCAGCGCGCCGGTACTCTGCTGCCCAGATTTCTCCCGCCCGTTCTTCCTCCAAACCGATGCAAGTGGAGAAGGACTCGGCGTAGTACTATATCAACGCCATTCCGACCAAGAAAGGGTAGTAGCTTATGCCAGCCGTAGCCTATCCAAGCTGGAAAAACAGTACTCCGCCACAGAACAAGAATGTTTGGCCGTGCTGTGGGGAATACGTAAGATGAGACCATACCTGGAAGGGTATCATTTCACCGTGATTACGGATCATCACTCACTGAAATGGCTACACACGCTACAAAATCCGTCGGGACGACTGGCCAGATGGGCGCTAGAGCTGCAGCAGTATAGCTTTGACATTGAATACCGGAAAGGAGCCCAGAATGTGGTAGCTGATGCCCTATCCCGCTGCCCATTACCTGACATCGAAGCAGAACTTTTATACGCTATCGATAATGTCACAAGCGACTGGTACGCGAAGCTAACAAGAAAAATCCAGGAACAACCACAAGCAAATCCAGATTACCAAATAGTGGACAACCGCCTTTTCCGGCACATCCCACCGAAAACCAATATCTCCTGCGCCCCACGATGGAAGCTATGCATCCCAATCGAGCGACGTGAAGATATACTTCAGGAAGTACACAACGCTGCGCCAGCCGGCCACTTAGGAGTGAAGAAGACACTTAAGCGAGCACAACAAAACTATTACTGGCCGGGAATGTTCCGCGATGTCCGCAAACACATCCAAAAATGCGTCACATGCGCCGAATACAAGGTAGACCAGAAACGTCCAGCCGGTTTGATGGCTACCATGCAATGCTCACGACCATGGGAAATCGTAACGGCAGACTTTGTCGGACCACTTCCGCGTTCAAAACAAGGGAATACAAGCCTCCTCGTAATGGTCGACAAATTCTCGAAATGGGTAGAGTTAATCCCGGTACGACAAGCAACAACAGCAAACGTCGTCAAAGCCCTTAAAGAGAAAATAATCTACCGCTTCGGCTGCCCAAAGATCTTCCTAACCGATAACGGGAAACACTTCGTTGGAAAAGCGCTAACCACAGCCTTGAATGATCATGGAATTGTACACAAATTCACCGCTGTATACGCACCACATGAAAACCCAACAGAAAGGGTTAACCGGGTCGTAAAAACCATGATAGCACAACGATCAAAGGCAGACCATCGAACTTGGGACGAAGAACTACCACAAATAGCATTTGCAATAAACACGTCACACCACGAGTCAACACAAGCGTCGGCTGCAGAAATCAATTTTGGGCGTAACCTGAGTGCACCACAGCAAGTACGAGCGGAGGGGGAAGTGCCAGCAGAGCCACCGACAGTACCGCAATCCATCACCGAGTTATGGAAAGAAATTCAAACACACCTAGCCAAAGCGGCAAAGCAACAGAAGAAGTACTACGACCTGCGCAGGCGGCCGTGGAAACCTGCCGTTGGTGAACGAGTGATGAAAAGGGATCACCCCCTTTCGTCAGCAACAGACAACTTCGCGCAAAAGCTAGCACCGAAATTTTCAGGACCATACTCGGTGGTGAAGTACATATCGACAAACACGGTACAACTCGCCAATGCCGAAAATAAGAAAACGCACGTACACCTACAAGACTTAAAACAGTGCGACTTCTAAAACAGTACACCATCACAATACTTTCGCATCTCCCATTCCAGTATCAGCAATGAAGCGAAGCAGTCGTCAGCAGCCGCCACCAGATTCACCGAAAGCGGTAAAACCATGGGTTCCACCCATGGAGGCAAGGCCTTGGCCACCAAACAAACCCAAAATCCTAAACATCCAAATTTTCCATGGCCCACCGATCCAGGCATCGCTGTTCAGCATCGTAGAGCACACACAAACAAACGAAACGGGTTCGGGTAACGGCACAACCAACAACGGGCCGCAAGATGACGTGATAACCCAGAAACCACTCGAAACTAGACCTCCAGATGAGCACGAGCGAGAAAAAATGAAAGCCATGGAAATCGCTGACGCCCTATTTAAAGAGTTGAGACTAAAACGGCCGCACAACCCGAACGTACGAAAGTGGCACTTCCGAGTAAAAGGGCATCGGGTACGGGTCGAACGGCGAGACGGAAACGAGGCATTCGTTCGGATAGCAGGAACAACCAGGGTGGTGCAGTTCGCAGATGACTAAGTTATTATTATCGATGCACGATGAATTATATTATACTATATTATATTATTGTAAAGAAAATTTGGGAAAAAAAAAAAAAAAAAAAAAATTTTTTATATATACATATATATATATACCAACAAAAGGGGAAATGGAGACGGCACGAGACGGTATTAGTTGAGTGCGGTCTACTAACTCCCAACAACTGATTACGTATATAAAAATGTATTCTTAATATGAATTATTCTACTTTGAAATGTTAAAGTTACTTTGTATATGTATACTCCAAATGAAATATAAATATTTAAACTCTGTAAACCACGAAAAAAAAAAAAAAAAAAAAAAAAATTTATTTATGAATAAAGATGAATAACATGCACACACCGGTTTATCCTAGGCGACGCCTGGTGAAACTTCTTACCGACCGCAGCTTTCCGTCACCCGAAGTGGGAGGGGGACTGTAATGTTACATTACAATAATATTACCCCCCGCTATACTCTACCACTAAGTATACCTACATACCAGTACAATAGCAATAGCACTTGCATGCCAGCACAACAGCAATAACACCTGCAAGCAAGCACAAGCAACAGCACTACACTAGCAGGCCAGCCGGCGTAAGCAACAACAATAACAATTGCGCTAAGAAATAGACATACATACCGACAACTACATTGCTTAGCAGCAACCACCAGCAGTGTTTCGCTTGTTCATTTGTGCTTGCTCTATGCATGATAATTCGCAAACGTTTTTAAGAAGCTGACATATAAAAGGGCAGCAACTGGCAAATGCTAATCAGTCTCCGTAGGTAAGTCGGCGAGGCTGGAGCCATTTGGCTATTGTCCGCCCCACCGACTGGCCAAGTGGATGGGCTGACGGCATGACGCCAGCCAGCCCTCACTTGACTGTGTCAACGGACTGGATGCTTTATGCATACTCCGTGGTTGCCACAGTGAGGTGAGGGAAGGCAGGCTAAGTCAACCTTCACTTGACGAGGACAACGCCTGGATGCTTCATGCATATTCCGACGTTGCCTCAGTTGAGTGAGGGCAGGCTGGTTAAGTCAGTCTGCGCTGACGCAGACAGCGGTTGGGTTGCTATCCAGCACATCGTCCACCGCTGCCTCAGCCTAGCGCAGGCAGACTGACGGTCAAAATCACGTCACCAAGCCCCTCCACTTCGCCCTGGCTTTAGCTGTGAGCCGATGTGCGAGAATCTGGGAGACCGTTGTTGTACCCTTAAGGTACATCTCCCCGCAGCCCGCATATCGGCCCACGAAGTCCCGGCTGACGCAACTCCGCCCACCACTCGCACCTTTAATAAGTGTGCAACCGAGGCGGACGGAGATGCTCAGCCCGAGAGCCAGTACTGACCGGAGTCTCCGTAGTTTCCTCTCCTTGTAGATCTCCTAAAAGACAACCGGCTAACCCAGAGAGTCTCCGTAGTTACGCAGTAAGAGAGGTAATAGGATTCACGACGCCGACCGCACCTCTGAACGCCTACTCCCCTCCGCCGCACAACTGCTGCAGGCTGTTCTCTCTCCACCGATTTATCCGACGCTGCCAGCTACTCTTTCTACCGATACAACCAGCCAGCTGCTCACTCTCTTCCGCTCCGACCGCTGCAACCTCTCTCTCTCTCTCCTCCGCTTTTCACGCCCTCGTGACGGAAAGCTGCTGACCCGTCCGTCTCTCAGACCGTGTGTGTGTGTGTGTTCGATCTCAACACATAACCGTTGTGTTCTTTATTCAGTAGGAGTTTGTGGGACTTCCACTCGACCTTGGACAGGCTGAGCGTTACCTCAGCCTTCGACAAAACCCACCTCATATGTTTATAATTTTTTTTTTTTTTTTCAAATAAAAACAATTCCATTTTCACAAAAAAAATAACGACATTCGAAAATTAGACTCGTATGGACATACATACATACGCACATATGTATTTTTTGGAAAACATTTTGCTCCAGTATTCTTAAATTAAGAATTTTGTTCTTAAATCAAGATATTTTCAGAATTTTATCCTGTCTCAAAACTACCGTTCTTGATTCAAGATTGGGGAAACTTAAATTTTATTTATTTTCCCTTAATTTCTCTAATCCTTAATTCAAGTAAGACACAGCTTGTTTTTAGCCCGCAACTTTTCTCTGAGTGTAAGTAAATAGGTACTCAAAAGGCGCTAGTGCTTATACACTGTAAATGTAAGAAGATAAAAATATATGAAACAAGTAAGGAAGCCTAAGTGCGAGTGGAATCGAACATTAGATACTCAGCTGTATGCTTTCATTGTTTGTTTGCGTTTGATGGAAACACGGTGTACTTAATATAAAGCGAGTGCCGCATAAAGTGGGCGTAGCCACGCCCATTTTCTAAATTTTTATCAGTCATCCAACTAAGCTTATGAATATTATTCTTTGTGCAAAATTTCATTCCTTTTTGACTTCTAGTTACAAAGATGTCACGTTACAAATTCCCAAAGGGTGTTCCAGAAATATCTTTGTTAAAAAGTAGGCGTGGTCATAAACCGATGTCAATAAATTTTTGCGTGTCTATTAACACAAGTTATAAAAGGGTATAAACCAAGTTTCGTCATAATATCTCAATTATTTGTCGAGTTATGGGCTCCGAAATCTCGTTGATTCCTTTGTCTGAAAAGAGGCGGTGCCACGCCCATTTTCCGAAATTTTTCTATTTTTTGTTTCCGATCTATTGTAGAACTCATGCCACAAAATTTCAATGAATTATCTTTATATTTGACAGAGATATCGCTTAAAATGTTTTTATTAGGTCACTTTATAATACCCATATATAAAAGTGGGCGTGGTCGTCAACCGATTTCTCTAAAATTTTGAACATGTATTACTACAAGTAGTGAAAGTGTATACTCCAAGTTTCGTCATAATATATCGATTATTTGTCGAGTTATGGGCTCAGAAATCTCGTATATTCCTGCTTCTAAAAGGAGGCGGTGCCACGTCCATTTTCCAAAATTTTTGTATTTCTTGTTTTATGTCAATAGTTGGACACCTTCCATAAAGTGTCAATGATATATCTTTGTATTTGACAGAGATATCGCTGAAAATGTTTTTATTAGGTCACTTTATAATACCCATTTATAAAAGTGGGCGTGGCCGTCAACCGATTTTGACAATTTTTCGTACCAAATTTCATCCATATATCTTCAACAGTTTCTGAGTTATGACTCATAAAGCTTTCAATGTTTGCTCCTTAATAAGTGGGCGTGGCACCGCCAACCAAAATTTCATAAAATTTCTTCCTAGGGGCCTGAGCTCAAAACGTGGGTAAAATTTCATCGCTCCAGCTATATTAGTGACTGAGATACCAAATTTCCGATTTTTTCTATATAGGAAAAGTGGGCGTGGTCATGGTCCGATTTCGCCCATTTTCAATACCAACCGTCCCAGTCTCGACACCAAATTGCATTTCAAATTTCATCAAAATATCTCAATTTTAGCGCGAGTTAGAGTGTTTACAGACGGACGGACATGGCTCAATCGATTTCTCTTTTCACCCTGATCATTTTGATATATATAAGTCTATATCTATCTCGATTATTTCATTCTGTTACAATCCAACGTTATGTGATTAAAACTATAATACTCTGTGTACTAGTACAGCTGAGTATAAAAATAGATAAATTTTATTAATAAAGAAAGTTGAGTTATAATAGAACAAGGTACATAATTGGAATTGTAAAGTTGGATGTACAACGAGCAATGAATTGGCGGTTTTAATATTGAATTGGGTGAGTGGAAAATTAGCTGAAAACTATTCATCGAAGATTGGTTAAATTCTGTTAAACGATGTTCAGACCTCAGCCATTAACATCCCGTCAGCAATTTGTCCCAAATGCAGCTTTATTTACCATACAAATTGATGTTTATTAATGGTCCATTAAAAATATATGTAGATAAAAAAAATTTGCAAATCTTACCAATGTGAGCTTTGATAACGGGATGTGTTCATAGAGAAGCGAAATGTCATGAAAAGGAAAAAGGTCATATACATAAATGAAATGTCATTAGAACATTTGCATACAATATTTAATGGTACGAAGTCTAATTTTATTAAATTGACTAAACTAAATCGCATGACAGTTTCTGCAAACCGATGCTCTTTAGGGGCATTAGACGTATAGCTGACAAATTCTTCAAGCAAGATTATGCATCTGTGTCTCTTCTTGGTATAGAAAATATGCTACGGGGATTTCAGAGAGCATGCAGTGAAATACTTTAAATGTTACATTTTGGTTGCTTGTTTTCCGACAGCGTAGGAATATGATGTATTGTGGAACGATTTTCCGTCATCCCTTGTCAAATTTGGTTTGAAGACAAACCGGTTTCGGCTAATATGCGTCATCTTCAGTGTCTTTTTTCGTTCGAACGAAGATGGCGCATATTAGCCGAAACCGGTTTGTTTCCAAACCAAATTTAACAAGGAATGACGGAAAATCGTTCCACAATACATCACTTTAAATGTTCTTGGACTGCAACCAAATGTTTACTATAAGCGTAATGCTTAGTTCAAAGACAAATTTGGCAAATAATACACTGCTGAATATCTAAATGGTCTTTCTGTTAAACCAGGCCCGTAGCTAGGGGGGGGGGGCATTGTGGGACAATGCCCTACCTTAAAATTAGAATGCCCTACCTTAAAAAGGGCAACAAGTGAGATGAATTATTATAATTACATTTTTTGTCATAGTTTGAGATAAAAAATTATTTCGGTTGCAATGTATGATATGGAGAATCCACCCTGCATCACATATATAATTAAATAAGACCATCGAATTTTTGTAGTTTGGTTAATGGAATGGTTCATTCCGTCACTTTTCTGACAAAAACTAATCTCACTGTGAGCGAATAACACCAAAAGCGCGGAATTGATTACTAAGTGTGCTAATCAGTGATGCCGTTTTGATACAATCGTATCAAATGTGATACTTTTTTAAGCCCAAGATACGTAGATACTTTTTATTTTGACGTAGAACAAATTTGATACCTTTTTAGTCAGCATCAAATAATTTTGATACAATTTAATCAAAATCAAAGAATATTAACCTATTCTTTTTCATTTTTAAGATTTTCTAAAAATTTTAACAACTTGTTTTTTATTTTTTTTTTTTTTTTTTTTTTAGAAACTAGAAAAAAACTTTTTAAGCATGGATGTAACTACAGCTGTTTCACCTTAGATCCCTCTAAGACTCATCAGGTTACTTTTGCTTCTGCCAAGACTCGAACTTGCGCACCTTGCACTACAATAACTACAGTTCTAACCGCTGAGCTATTGCCTGCCTTCGACATCTGATAGAAAATTTGTTGCTAGTTTCTTTCCTACTATAATTCGTTTCTAACTTATGCACATACATATGTACATATTTACATATTATTGTATGATTAAACATAAGTAGCGAATAAAGTGTAGGGATGTTCAAATGAACTTAATTTTTTATTTTTATTTATTTAATTTAACGAGCACAGGCCCAGGTTATATTTTATTTTTTATTTTTTAGAAACTAGAAAAAAACTTTTTAAGCATGGATGTAACTACAGCTGTTTCACCTTAGATCCCTCTAAGACTCATCAGGTTACTTTTGCTTCTGCCAAGACTCGAACTTGCGCACCTTGCAGTACAATAACTACAGTTCTAACCGCTGAGCTATTGCCTGCCTTCGACATCTGATAGAAAATTTGTTGCTAGTTTCTTTCCTACTATAATTCGTTTCTAACTTATGCACATACATATGTACATATTTACATATTATTGTATGATTAAACATAAGTAGCGAATAAAGTGTAGGGATGTTCAAATGAACTTAATTTTTTATTTTTATTTATTTAATTTAACGAGCACAGGCCCAGGTTATATTTTATTTTTTATTTTTTAGAAACTAGAAAAAAACTTTTTAAGCATGGATGTAACTACAGCTGTTTCACCTTAGATCCCTCTAAGACTCATCAGGTTACTTTTGCTTCTGCCAAGACTCGAACTTGCGCACCTTGCAGTACAATAACTACAGTTCTAACCGCTGAGCTATTGCCTGCCTTCGACATCTGATAGAAAATTTGTTGCTAGTTTCTTTCCTACTATAATTCGTTTCTAACTTATGCACATACATATGTACATATTTACATATTATTGTATGATTAAACATAAGTAGCGAATAAAGTGTAGGGATGTTCAAATGAACTTAATTTTTTATTTTAATTTATTTAATTTAACGAGCACAGGCCCAGGTTATATTTTATTTTTTATTTTTTAGAAACTAGAAAAAATATGTACATATGTATGTGCATAAGTTAGAAACGAATTATAGTAGGAAAGAAACTAGCAACAAATTTTCTATCAGATGTCGAAGGCAGGCAATAGCTCAGCGGTTAGAACTGTAGTTATTGTACTGCAAGGTGCGCAAGTTCGAGTCTTGGCAGAAGCAAAAGTAACCTGATGAGTCTTAGAGGGATCTAAGGTGAAACAGCTGTAGTTACATCCATGCTTAAAAAGTTTTTTTCTAGTTTCTAAAAAATAAAAAATAAAATATAACCTGGGCCTGTGCTCGTTAAATTAAATAAATTTAACAACTTGTGTTTGCCGCGAAAAATATATATTGTGAAAGTCTTGAGAATACCAAAAATGGGCAACATTTTATCAAAATGTATAGTAGGCATCATGGGCCGCTGTGGTGCAGTGGGTAGAGTGCTCGCCTGCTGTGTCAGAGGTCTCGGGTTCAAACCACGGTCCGAGCCAAACACCAAAACAATTTTTCAATTAGTAAAAATCCAATTATTGGGTTTTTTAAGAGCAACGGTCACCTCTCGGCAGTGGGCGGCATACCCTCCGAGAGTATTTCTGCCATGAAAAAGCTTCTCACAAAAAATGCATTCGCCGTTCGGAGCCGACATAAAACTGTAGGTCCACCCAATTAGTAGGAAAAACAAAAAGGAGCACACCTCGAATTGGGAGAGAAGCTCGGCCATAAAAATCGTCAGAGTTATAATAGCGCCATTGTATTATATTATTATTATAGTAGGCATCACTGCCCATGGCAGGCATGAGCACAGCTCACTAACACAGGTTAACTAAATCAACAGCTGATTTTTAGTTTCCAAAGTACCCACAGAATACACAAACAATTTACATTAAATGATCATGATCAGTTCTTACGTGTTTTGTATATGGAGTTTTGAATTTTTTATGTTAACAATTATTTTAATAGCTTTTATGACTTTCTTGAATTGAATTGAATTCGAAAAATCTAAAATGATACCTAACTATTCATTATCTTTATATTTTTATATTGGTAAGTGTAATAAAAAAACGATGTCACGTTGAAAACACGAAAGCAGCTTATTTTAATAAATTTTTTATTTTTCAAAAAAAAAATTTGTATATGGGTTAAAAGCCCGAAAACAGCTTTTTTGATTAATTTAAGATTTTTCCAAAAAATTTTCGGTGATACGAAAAAAACCATGAAAGTATAAATTTTTGATACCAAATTTTTTGAGGCTGCGGCAACACTGGTGCTAATCTAAAACATTTTACTCGATGGAAAAATGAGGTGTCTATGGTTATCGTTTAATCATTTTCGAGGGTTTTTTTCTCACCTTGACTTGCGTGCATACCTACAGGCGACCCACATACCAAATTTAAAGATCTCCACATCTCCAAATCTAAATCTGGAAGCTGAACCATCTTGTTGGCTTATTCTCAATGAGTATTGCTTATGTACTGTCACAAAAATTATGTGTCAACAAATAGGTATTAAATGTACGGGGAAAATTTTCCAACAGTCTACCACGCGTTGAAAAAAAGTCATTGGGGGTTGCAGAGGAGGTCCTCCTGATTCTAAATCCAAAAGTCCCGTCGACCGGAGATGTTTGTAAGTTGTAAAATTTACCAAACAAACCCCCAAACTGCGTACGATTACCGAGGAAAGGCACTTTTAAAAACATGCACATATGTATATATGTGTGTAGAACACTTTTTTTCTTCGAAAGTCATTTTTCTCGGACCGTGGTTCCTTAATGTAAAGCCGTCCCTTTCGGTAGACAGATGGAAATCTGAGCCAATGTACGTCACTGATATATGTATGTGCTGATTGATTTTGGAAGCCATGCCTCGATGTAAGATTAATTGTGATACATTATTTACTTCCGCCCTACCTTAAACCAACGCTGCACTACCTTAAATTTAAGTCTAGCTACGGCCCTGTGTTAAACACAAATTTTCGAACTTATTTCTTTGCCTCGATTACTTTTTGATTTGCCAACGGCCTTAGTAAGATAAGAACATTGAGTTCGTGCATCGTAAAAATACTTTTAAACTACGGAAAAGGCGAGTAATGAGTGGAAACACACACATTCCAATACTCGTGCGTATAAATAAATACTTACATGTGTATGTACAAATTTGCACACAAAATTGATTTTATGCCATACCAATTTATACATTTATTGCAGAAGCTTAGTAAGTAACTCGGAAATAAAGAAAAAAAAACTGAGATAACCTTCAAATGTCACTTCAATTTTTTAATACATTAACTTGTAAGAGTGTGCAAAAATGTTTAAAGCAGAATGTCAAAAGTAGATAAATATGTATGTATGTATCTACATTGCGCAGTTAATACTTACATAAGCATTTAAATGCAACAATATGTGTAAATTTTATATTCAAACACATATTCACACCTACATTAATACATATTTAAATTTTGCCGGTTCATTTACTTTTTTATCATCTTAAATATGCCATATTTTTACATCATAATCTTTGATTATATATTTACGCATGTATGTATGTATGTATGGTTTTTTTCAGAAATGCTCCAACGCTACCGCAGAACGCCAACGCAAACGCTTAAAAATCTGTTTTGGCAAAACAGAACGAAACTCAATTGCTGGCGGCAGCGTTACCACCAATAATACTAGCATGGAAACAAATGTCGGCAATTCACTGAGCATCAGCAATATGCGTGAGGAGACTGAATACAGCACCAGTAATTTTGATAGTAAAAGTCACGCGACTGAGGTGACAACGGCCTCCGGTGAGGCGGAGGAGGTATGTTCATATATGAAAAATAATATCAATACATATAAATAATATGGATAAATCGTCGTACCATACGAAAACTAGCACTTTCGAAATTTACATTCTGGTCTCTAAATTTCTTCAGACCAGCACTTTTTTGCTTCGCAGATAAAAAATTCTGAACATTCCACTTTTTGTGTTAATTTTATGCCCGAAATGTTGGGGGTTGGGAAAATTTGTGATAATTTTTTTTTGTTACTTTAGTGAGGGATACCCCTTTTTCCGCCGTTATCTGACTTTTGAGCAATAGCCAAGTCCCGCTTAATATGAATTTTGACCCCTATGCGATACCCCTTAACTGTTTCCGATCGGGACCAAAATTTATATTAGCTATTTTTTAGTGCAGTACTATCGATTTTGGGCATTCTATATACAAAAACAAAATTAATTTAATTTTTTCAGTCCCCTCTTCATAGAGTTTTCTGAAATTTGACGCCTATGCGACACTGCTTAACCATCTCCGATCGGTACGAAAATTTTATATATAGAATCTTTGACTATATTAGCATCGACCTAGCGCGTGAGGTTGAGGAAATATGATATAAAATTTGTCTGCATATATTTTAGGACGAACCTAATGCACTTGCATACCTAATTACACATACATATGTACATATCTTATAAATATTCGCAAACTTACATATAAAATATATATATATATATATATATAAATGGTCTATTATTACTCAGCATATAAAAACCATTTATTTCTGCTTATTTCCTCATCAATCCCTGTCCATTTCCCCGCTCCTACCAATCAACCCAAATTCCCAATTACAGTCCCAAATCTCAGCTATCGGTGAAATCTCAACAGTTTCACAGGAAGTGGCCAGCACAGCCCGCCAGCAACAGGCAATCGCAATTACAATAACCACATCGGCGCAACAACTTGCAGCCGTTGGTGGTGGAGCCTTTCCCACGGCCGCATCCGTTCAGGGTGGTGGTACAACGTCGACAACGGCAAACACACAAAACGCACAGACTAACAAATTACTCACCAGCATTGCGAATCCCTATCACAAATTGAACAAACGCCGACAAATGCTCGAAGCGAAACGTGAACGTAAAGCCGCACAAACTCTGGCCATCATTACCGGAGCATTTGCCATCTGTTGGCTGCCCTTCTTCGTGATGGCACTGCTGCTGTCGCTGTGCAAGGAGTGTCACATTAATGCCGTACTCGCTTCGCTCTTCCTTTGGCTGGGCTATTTCAATTCAACGCTGAATCCAATCATTTATACGATTTTCAATCCGGAATTCCGACGCGCATTTCAACGCATTCTTTGCGGACGTAAACGTGGCAGCCTACGAGGACCAGGTCGCAGCGGAAAGATATGATTTTGAGAGTAGCTAAGTAGCGTGGTTGTTACATTTGTTGCGTCACGCTACAACAATACTTGCCAGCGAGGTAAGTGAAGGAGGGAAATATGCGTACATACATATATGTGATTGTGTGTGTTAATGTGTCGATAGTAGAGGAGTATAACTCCAATTTGAGTTAACAAAAAGCGGAAAGTTTCTCAGGCGTTTATGTATGAAAAATAAGATACGAATAAAAAAATAAAAAAAGTTTGCAATTACCAACCGTTTTCAAACCGAAATCAGTTGATATAATTAGTTTTGAATTCCTGACGCCCAATAAGACTTCAGTGCTGAAAAGAAAACTAGAAGTTAATATAGAGCTTCACAAAGACCACATTTATGGTGTGGATCGACAGAGCTGGGCATTAGGAATGCAAGGTTGGCAAATCTCATTTCTGGCACAAGCGGTTATGGAAGTTTCATTTAGGCGACTGTGAAGCTTAAACAACGATATGTACATATGCATATCGTGGGCTTATATTCAATAACCGACATCTGCAAAAATTCAATTTTTCAGGAGAGCAAAAAAACTGTTCTGTCAAGTACTTTGCAAAGTGCGAATAATATGAAGTACCACAATGAGTAATATAGTATCATGCTAACTAACTGGCCTAATTTTTTGTTTTAAGTTCTGTTTAGTTTAGCTTAGAAATCAGATAGGGGTTATTGCAACTCTATAAGAAAATATTTTTGTATATTATATGGTAGATAGCGGTTTTTGCAGTACAGTGAAAATATTGATTTTTTTGGTTGTATTGTTAAAGTTGCATCAGGTTTTGCATGCCGTAGTGGTTTAGCTCGAAGAGTGCTTGCTATCCATACACAAGGATCTTGGGCCAATTCCTGGGATAGGCAATATCAAAATAAGAAAAATACAGAAGCAGTCAGTTTGTAAAAAAAAATTTAGAGTAATAAAACACAAAATTAGAGACAAATCCAGGTTAAAATCGGTCGAAGTTAATTTCATGCCAATATTTTATTATTACTATTTTAAGTAAAGGTTTTAAACACTAAAACTAAACTAAGAATGAAACTGGTATTAAAATTTGTTTAATCGCATTTTTTTAAGTTATCATAAAAGGAATGGTACTCAGTTGGAATTACTGCCTTTAGCTGTTGTAAGTGCTTCCATTTACTTAAAGTGATGGGGATTGTATTGTTATGTAGAGGTTTTGGTGGAATCTGACCTGAATACTCTTTGACTCTTGCAGGCAAATTCTTGTAGTTATCATTGAAGTTTAACTTGAATCGGACTTCTCCACTAGGTAAATAATTAAGAGCCTTTAGGTCTGATACCGTAGGATCCTTCCTGGTTACTCCGGGTCTTATGCTGCAAAATCGAATAAGTTCTTTATCACTGTAGTTTTTAAAAAAGTCGTAGTTTAGGTATACAGCATCCAATGGCTTATCAATTGTAGAACTATTAATTTTTACACTTTTTCGAGCCTCTTTGGTTATTCTCATATAGTCGATTGGTAGATATATTGACTGGTTTTTCAATTTTTTTTCGATTTTGGCATGTACACTGTCACATTCCATTTGGGTATGACCTTTTTCTAAATACTTTTGTTCAATAACTTTGTTATGTTCTATAGCAAAATTCGACAAAGCGTTCGATAAGTAATTGTTTCGATTCTGGTATCCACAACCGTCAGAATAGATGATAATCGGCAATGTATCGGATAAGCAATTGATTTTTAAATGATGAATTAGACATGAAATAAAAGACGAAGCCGACAAATCTCCATTAGTTTCATTCCACCAGTAATTTGTGCATTCATGGTTTACGATATTATAAATAGTAAAGTTGTGGACTTGCAAACGCTGTTTAAAATAAATCGCTGATGCATTTATATTAGGACAAAGCTTGACTGCTTGAGTGTCCATTGTGAAAACATGGCATTGGCCTTCCTGACCTCTAAGTTTATCTTGTTGCTTTTCAAGATGAGCTCGCTCTTTTTTCAAAATATGTTCACTATATTCATGCTCAGAAATTTGTTGAGCCTTGTATCCAACGCATTTGTCGCACTGATCTTTGCGTGGCTGGAAAATAGCTAAATTACATTCCTCGAAAACCTTTGAGAACAAAAATATAGAGGCGGGTCTTATTTATTGTTCCAAACACTTCTCACGATAATTTTTGTAAACGTCGGCTTTGGTTTTAAATGATGCTGCGATATATTTTTTCTGTGTGCTGCTACGACAATAATGACTCTCCATTTTGTCCAATCCTTTAAAATATTATTTAATGTGCATTTTCGAGCTAGAGGTCTTTGAAGATCTTTTAGCGCAAGTTGGCGAAATACCGTTATTGCATTTTTTTAGAAAACCGTATAGCATATCTTTCTTTAAAGATAAAGTTGACAGAAACATTGATCTGCATACTTGCAATGCTTGATTGTCGTAAGGCAGTCGAAAGATGAAACTTTTGCATCTTTTTGAATCTTCCACAACGGTTCTTTTTTTTCCTATCTGTGTTACATAGCTCTTTAAAAAAACTACTTTGGCTTCCCACGACATATTCCAGAAGGATTTGAAGATGTTTGATCTACATTCTTCGCTGAAGTGCCCACAGTGTCTCACTTCACTTTTCAGACATGCTGGAGAAATGCACTTGGGTCCGATTGTCCTGGCTGGTTTTGACCAGATTTGCTTAAAGTTTCCACTTTTTGTTGAAAAGCCCAAATATTTCTCACCCTTCTTTCTTTTTAAGGAATTAACTTTTCTTTTATCTGAATACGGATTGTGGACGCGCTTCCTCCTTAATACAGATGGGTTTGCACCCTCACCTTCAGAATCTATTCAATCCAAATTCATTAGTAATTAATACCTACCATCTTGTTACATTATCTAAATACCTGTGATTCTATCAATCCCAGTACTTTCTTCCGCTGATGATGCGTAATCAATCGCAATTAGTTGTAGCGCGGACATCGTGGACTAGTTAAATAGATAGTTATAGATGTTGACCTAAACTTATGTATACGTTTATTTGATTACTTTTCAAATATATACATTGGTACACAGATGCACGTAACTCACCCTGTATATTTAGCTTAATTAGAAAAATTCGACTGTTAAAACGATTACTTTTAATTCCAGATAAGGGATTTATTAGCAACTTATATGCAACTTCTTCAATGACACACATTAAATAAATCATTTTTATACTCAGCTGTACTAGTACACAGAGTATTATAGTTTTAATCACATAACGGTGGATTGTAACAGAATGAAATAATCGAGATAGATATAGACTTATATATATCAAAATGATCAGGGTGAAAAGAGAAATCGATTGAGCCATGTCCGTCCGTCCGTCCGTCCGTCCGTCTGTCCGTCCGTCCGTCTGTAAACACTCTAACTCGCGCAAAAATTGAGATATTTTGATGAAATTTGGAATGCAAGTTGGTATCGAGACTGGGACGGTTGGTATTGAAAATGGGCGAAATCGGACCATGACCACGCCCACTTTTCCTATATAGAAAAAATCGGAAATTTGGTATCTCAGTCCCTAATATAGCTGGAGCGATAAAATTTTACTCACATGTTGAGCTCAGGCCCCTATGAAGAAATTTTATGAAATTTTGGAAAATGGGCGTTGCCACGCCCACTTATTAAGGGTCAAACATTGAAAGTTTTATGAGTCATAACTCAGAAACCGTTGAAGATATATCGATGAAATTTGGTGCGCGTAATTTACTTACTTAGGCAAATGTTTTGACGGAAAATTGTCAAAATCGGTTGACGGCCACGCCCACTTTTATATATGTGTATTATAAAGTGACCTTAAAAGTGACATTTTAAGCGATATCTCTGTCAAATATAAAGATCTATCACTGAAATTTTGTGACATGAGTCCAACTATGAACATAAAACGAAAACCACAAAAATTTTGGAAAATGGGCGGAGCCACGCCCACTTATTAAGGGTCAAACATTGAAAGTTTTATGAGTCATAACTCAGAAAGCGTTGAAGATATATCGATGAAATTTGGCACGCGTGATTTCCTTACTTAGGCAAATGTTTTGACGTAAAATTGTCAAAATCGGTTGACGGCCACGCCCACTTTTATATATGTGTATTATAAAGTGACCTAATAAAAACATTTTAAGCGATATCTCTGTCAAATATAAAGATATATCATTGAAATTTTATGCCAGGAGTCCACCTGCGGACATACAACCAAAAACCCAAAAAGTTTTGAAAATGGGCGTGGCACCGCCTCCTTTTAGAAGGAGGAATATACGAGATTTCTGAGCCCATAACTCGACAAATAATTGTGATATTATGACGAAACTTGGTTTATACACTTTTATGACTTGTGTTAATAGACACGCAAAAATTTATTGAAATCGGTTTATGACCACGCCTACTTTTTAACAAAGATATTTCTGGAACACCCTTTGGGAATTTGTAACGTGACATCTTTGTAACTAGAAGTCATAAAGGAATGAAATTTTGCACAATGAATATGCTTAGTTGGATGACTGATAAAAATTTTGAAAATGGGCGCGGCTACGCCCACTTTATGCAGCACTTGCTTTATATAAAAAGTACCTACACCGTGTTTCCATCAAACGCAAACAAACAATGAAAGCATACAGCTGAGTATCTAATGTTCGATTCCACTCGAACTTAGGCTTCCTTACTTGTTATATATAAATTGATAACACAAAAGTAAAAGGATATGCGATTTATGAAAATTACAAAGTGTTTTCAAAGACAAGTATTTACACTATACAAATAATTATGCAGATAGGGGTTTTTGCGCTTCGAAAAAAAAAAAATGTTTGCTGATAGCGGAATTTTCAAAATGAAAATATGGTCCAATTAAAGTGAAATTTTAAGCTTATCACAACTGTCATGGATGTAAGCTGAGACAGAGCTCATGTTCTCATCAAAAACTCATTTTCGAAAAAATTGCAGATGGCGGTTATTGAATATAAGCCCACGATATGCTTTACGATTCCTTCAGAGGAAAAAATATATTTGATTTCTTTTTTGTTGTTTGCTTTTCCGGCAGGGTAGGATTGCAATTTTTGTGGAACGAATTTCCGTCATCCCTTGTCAAGTTTTATTTGGTTATAAACCGGTTTCGGTTATTTGCCATCTTTCGTCGAAACATGATACTGAAGGTGGCACATAGCCGAAACCGCTTTATAACCATATCAAACTTGACAGAAACTCGCTCCACAAAACATCGAAAAAATATATCTTGAAAATTCGCCTATAAGTATGCAATGTGAAAAAGCTTCTGTTAAATTGCTTCCATTCACCCGTTGGCTCCACACCAATATATAGTTATATCCACCAAAAAATGCAAGCCTTACATATGGATTGTTTCATACGAAGATAAGGTTTATAGAATATCAACTGAAATTTCCAAGGAATTACTACAGCCCTTTCAAATAAGCCTAATAAAAAAGCTTATTTTTCTGTGTTGATATCATCAGTCCATAAGGACTTTTATCTCTTTCTGTTGATATGTTGTCGATTACATTTTAAAGCATACATTTAGGCGAAATAATTTCTGTGTTATTATTTTCAAGGCATTGAAAAATGCAACTGGTATTTAGAGCTTCACTGGGAAGGCAGCTCGTTAGTCTAACGGTTAGCAACATGCCATTTATCGCGGGATTCTCTGTTCGAATCCCTGTAAAATAAAGACATACTTAGTATAATAATAATACAATGGCGCTATTATAACTCTGACGAGTTTTATGGCCGAGCTTCTCTCCCAATTCGAGGTGTGCTCCTTAATTTTTTGTTTTTCCTACTAATTGGGCGGACCTACAGTTTTATGCCGGCTCCGAACGGCGAATGCATTTTTTGTGAGAGGCTTTTTCATGGCAGAAATACTCTCGGAGGGTATGCCGCCCACTGCCGAGAGGTGACCGCTGCTCTTAAAAAACCCAATAATTGGATTTTTACTAATTTGAAAAATTGTTTTGGTGTTTTGCTCGGACCGTGGTTTGAACCCGAGACCTCTGGCATAGCAGGCGAGCACTCTACCCACTGCACCACAGCGGCTTAGTATAAAAAATTCAAAAAAAAAGAGAAGAAACAACAACAAAAAAAAAAAAACAAGAAGAGACATATGCACTTACTTCGCACAGGACAGGACCGAAACCGTTGTTGTCGTTCTAGTTTACTATTTGACGAATTTTGGTTCATAAATACATATACATATGTATGTATAACTTGCTCCATAAAACATAAGAGAATTCATGTTAATACCATGTCTCCACATAACGTGTTTCGCTCTTTTTTTCTGCACTCGCTCTCTCAATCTTGTTTCGACCACAAAACGAGTGCCGAAACTCGCCAATTTCCATAAAAATATTTCAGAGCGTGTGAAGATTGAAACACTTATTTCGTTCTCAATCCTCTTGCCAAACGCGATGATATCGATGCCTTCTCGAAAATCTATCGAAATCTCACACAGACCAAAACATAAACGCAAAAATAAGCAAACATACAAACATTTAAGAAGAACAAGAAAGAGAGATGTTAAACTGAATCACAATCAGCCACGTGGAGACGGGTTATTTAGCGAGATGTTTCCTGAGATGTTTCTCTGGCGAATCAAGTTATGTGGAGACGGGCTTTTAGATACGAAATAACCGAATGAAATTTTAACAAGCAAAAGACAGACATTTTTTCTATGAACCGCGCAGATGAGCGCAAAAGAAAAGAATTATAACATGTCTTTCTATTAACCGAAAATTAAGTTTTGAAATATTTGCAGCAGTGCGAAAAGCGTATAAGCAGTACAGCTTATTTAGTCCTTACTCCTTAACAATTTTTTGCTGGCTAGGTATGTGAAACACCGTAGAATGTACACTGTATACATATATAGTAATATTTAGTATATGTAAATTTGATACAAAGTCTTACCAAACATACAACTATTGTTCGCAAATCAAGTAGGTACCACTTGATGTTCGTGTCTTGCAATATCTTTTTCCTATTTCTCATGCATACATACAAATTTATTGAGACACGTTCCCATATTTTATGCGATTGTAGAAAATAATTCATACAAACACTTTGGGTGAAAGAACTAAATCTTTATTTGGCTTTATTTTATTTGTTCACTTGTGTTCTTCGCAGATCCAAACAGTCATGTGGAGCATTCAGAGATGCATAGCACGTGAAAAAAACAAAAACAAAAACAAAAACAAAAACAAAAGCAATAAAGGGTAAAAAAAAGAGCAGGAGCAGAAGCAACGACACAAAACCAAAACCCTTAACACCATGCACCGCCCACCAAACCCAAACCGAATGTGATTACATACATACGTGCTTGTTCATCTGTTGATGTTGCTCATCTTCCTCGCCGCTCTCTTCGCCTTCATCGCCAGTAGATTTTCATATATATATATGTATGTAAAGTGCACTAGAGTAGTGCTATTAACAATAGCAAACAAGAAACTAAACAAAGAAACATGCAAACAAGAAAACGTAGCTCCTTTGGGGGTCCGAATAATGGGAGTAATGCGCAACCAGCTGTGGCTGTTATTACTTCGGTTGGAGCCACCAAGTTTGTGTTCGAGATTTTGCCCGAGCAATAATTTAACAACAACAGCAGCAGCATGTAAACAAAATATACAAACTGTTTGCAAAATGTACAAATACACGAACAAACATATATATGTACATATACAGCTACGGCTAAGAAACTCAAAACGATGCATTTCCTTCTTGAGCACAAAACGACAAACCGAGCAATGAAATGAAGTTGAGATGAACAGCAAATATGCCACTCAAATATCTACATACATACATACTTATGAATATACATCTATGTATGTATAGAAACATGCATTTGGGATGTGACTTGAATGCAAATATTTCCAGCAGTACTAGAAAGCAGCAGAAGGGCATCATCCTTGTCAAAGACCAAGTAAAGTGTTTGCTCGTGGAAGTGAACTCGCTTGGAAATTCGTGTGGCATTTACATATATTCGTAAGTACATATACATATCTACTATATTTAGTTTATTGACGTATATATATGTAGCATTGGCGCACTCAAGGGGGGGGGGGGGGGGGGGGGTTAAACCCCCCCCCCAAATTTGACAACACCATAAAAAAAATAATTTTATGAAAGATGGTACATGTACAAATATTTGTGTAAATACGAGTACATGTTGTAAAATCTATGAATATTCGTGCCAATGTTTGTCAACAACTACTGATTATGTTTATAAACAAGCAGTGTAAAGATATTTCCCTAAAAGTATGCTGTGGATTTAGCTGAAGTTTGTTAAAATCAGCTGTACTAGTTCACAGAGTATTATAGTTTTAATCACTTAATGGTGGATTGTAACAGAATCAAATAATAGAGATAGATATAGACTTACATATATCAAAATGATCAGGGTGAAAAGAGAAATCGATTGAGCTATGTCCGTCCGTCCGTCCGCCCGCCTGTAAACACTCTAACTCGCGCAAAAATTGAGATGGTATCGATACTGGGACGGTTGGTATTAAAAATGTCCAAAATCCGACCATGACCACGCCCACTTTTCCTATATAGAAAAAACCGGAAATTTGGTATCTCAGCTACTAATATAGCTAGAGTAATAAAATTTTATTCAAGTATTGAGTTCAGGCCCCTATGTAGAAATTTGATAAATTTTGGAAAATGGGCGGTGTCACGCCCACTTATTAAGGGGCAAACACTGAAAGGTTTATAAGCCATAACTCAGAAACCGTAGCAGATATATCGATGAAAATTGGTAGTGTGATATACTTACTTAGGAAAATGTTTGGACGAAGAATTGCCAAAATCGGTTTATGACCACGCCCAAATTTATATATATGGGAACTATAAAATGGCCTACTAAAAACATTTTAAGCGATATTTTTGTCAAATATAAAGATATGTAATTGAAATTTTGTGTCATGAGTCCAACTATAGACATAAAACAAAAAATAGAAAAATGTTGGAAAATGGGCGTGGCGCCGCCTCTTTTCAGACAAAGGAATCTACGAAAATCAGTTTGTACGCTTTAATAACATGCTAAAAAATTTAGCGAATTCGGTTTATGACCACGCCTACCTTATAACAAAGATATTTCTGAAAAACCCTTAGCGAATTTGTAACGCGACACCTTTGTAATTAGAAGTCGTAAAGGATTGCAAATTTGCGCTAACAATAATATTTATATGACTAGTTGGATGATTGATACAAATTTTGAAAATGGGCGTGGCTGCGCCCACTTTATGCGGCACTCGATTCATAATCGAACAAACGCAAACAAACAATGAAAGCGTATAGCTGAGTATCTAATGTTCGATTCCGCTCGAACTTAGGCTTCCTTACTTGTTTTTCTTAGTTTAAGTAAAGAGAAAGTACAATGAATTGAGATTTAAAAGGTGCCTTTGTTTAATGTGTGCATACGTAGGTCCACTCCCCAAACATAAATTTAAGTAAAAATTGTCTGGACGTGTTTTAAGTATTTTTTTAATTTTCCGTTGGATATTGAAAATCCCCCCAAAATATTTTTCTGTGTGCGCCACTGATATGTAGATACATATGTATATATGTAACATGCATACTATTTAGGTATGTTGATGGTGAATTAATATACTGAGCAATTGCTAATTTTGTTTACCTGACTTACTTACATTCCTCTTCCCCGTGACTGATTTTATTAGTTTTGTTATACTCTGTTGAGACGAGCAAATAAAATATGTATTTATGTATTTAGAGTCTTCTGTGAACATGTGAGCTTCCATGCAGAGTAGTAAAGCAGATCATATTATAAGCGAGTATGAAGCGCTTCCTAATGAGCTTGGGAGCACTTCTGAACTGTCCACATCGTCCCAAACAATGATACAAAAAACAGTTCAACAAAGCGCCTTGAAATTGTTGGACTGATATAAAATGTCTTCGGAACGCTTAGAAAATCGACTTGGAATAATATTAAGTATATACCTTAGTGGACTTGAAACACTTCCTACATAGTTCCGACCAACTTCAAAGTTTTCCTAAAAGAGTTTCAAGAAGTCAGACAACTTTCCGTGACAAGGACTTTTAAAGCTATATTTTGTTCTCATTCTCCATCTCATTAGCCTTATCCTTCTCCTTCTCTCTCTCTCTCTTTCTCTTTCTCTTTCTCTTTCTCTTTCTCTTTTTCTTTCTGAATACACACGTGTTCGCCTAAAATAATGTGATGTTTACATACAAACTTACAGCTGAAGCTGTTTTAAAATATACACGACTGTTCAACTTGAGTGATATCTACATTTGAAATTTGTATTTAACTCTGCACTCTTGTTAGAATAAAATAATTCTGAAGGTATAGTTTTAGGCGCAAATCTTTTAGTTTAAATTTAAATATTTTATTTTTGCAAAATACTATTAAAAAAAGTACCACGCCCAAAAAAACACTGTTTCACATGCATAGCTAATTTATACCTTTGAAACGATGCCTTACTTATTAATTTTGGTAAATTATGTGAGCAGAAAAAGGGATATTTGCATAAAAACACTAATTAGAAACAGGGACCGTAATCATTATGAGTTTTATAATTAAAATCGCCATTTAATCATTATATGTTGAGTTTTTTTATATTTCATCAAAAATAATCTTTTTTTTTTAGTTTTATTTTTTTTTTTTAACGGAAATAACACTTATTCCTTGAGTTATATATTTATCGCTCAGAAATAATCATTATTTTGTGAATTTATTTTTTTCGATCAAAAATATCACTCATTCACGAAGTTACATCGATGGGAATTATTTAGTAATTATGTTGCAGAGCACTTAAGAGACGATTTTAGTTTTTCGACCTAAGCAAAAAAATAAAACTCAAAGAATAATGATTATTTCCGAGCGATAAATAATCACTCAAGAAATAAGTATTATTTTCGATCAAAAAAATAAAACTCAAAGAATAATGATTATTTTTGATTTTTATGGATATCGCTTAAAATTTTTCGATCATAGTGGATTCGGATAGTGCTCTTTCAGACATGCACACACACAAACTCAATACTCTTCTACGGTGTTTGCAAGTATTTGATTTTTTTCACTGAAAATATAACGAATAATGATTATTATGGGTCCCTGATTATAAATAATATATATAATTTGCAATCCTTCTACGCCCTTTTTGCGGTATTGAGTTAAAACAACACAAATTTATTATATCTTTCTCTCTCTCTTTTCTTTGGCGTTTTAATTACTCACATATTATGCGCCTTAAAATATGCAATATAAGGAATTTCTTTGTCGATTTTAAAACATATGTAGGTACATATGTTTCCGTAACGGAGTTACCAATTTACTCACCGTCCCAAATTAAATGATCTCAACAAATTTCTTTCTTTCATTTACTCTGCATATACATACATACATACATACAAATTTAAAACCCCTCTACGTCTTCTTATAACTCTTACAACTGCTATTTCCCTGCAAAAAAGTGTGCGACGAGTTTCTAAAAAGATTTGTCCGGGAGCGCTCTCTTTCGGGTACAATTAGTCTACAATTGTTCCCAATTGTACCCGAACGGGTACATATGTATACTAATTGTAGACGAATTGTACCAAACGGGTACAATTAGTCGCACAAATGGATGTGTCGCATTTGCTACCCGTTCGGGTACAAAATGGGTACAATTGTGCGCCTTTGCTACCCGTTCGGGTACAAACTGGGTACAATTAGTCTCTTCATAGGACATGCACAAACAAAAGAGAACACTTCAACCCATATAAAGAGATACAAATGGGTAGTAATCGCATGCTCCCTTGCGAGTTGTCCCGGATGTATCCCGGAGTGATCGCATTTTTTGCAGGGTTGATTATAAAACACATACGTACACAAAGTGCACACAAGTATCAGAAAAAAATATACACTCGTTCATGTACCAGAAAATATATGTACATCCATAACATTTTTGGCGAATGCGATTTAAGATTAACTCAACTGAAACACTGTGAAAAGAAGTGGAAGGAAAGTGAAATGCGTTGTTTAATATCGAAAGCGATTCTGTGAAAGCGATTCGTAGAAATATGCAAGCTTTAGGTTGCCAATTACAATTGCATTTATTTATTTAATTTCGCTTGCGTACTTGTGCAATATCCTGCTATTGCACTGCCACTGCTCTAATAAGTATCATCTGGAAATACATATGTATATATGTGTGTGTTTGTGTGTGTGTGTGTGTGAAAGTGGAAAGTTGACTGCTTTAACATTGAAACACAAGATTTAATTAAAACTGTATTCCACGTTCACAAGGAAGTGAGTAACCAATATTCGCGCAAAAAATCTTTTGATTATATGGTATATTTGTGTGTCGGTTGGAGTACTTACAAAGTGATCATTAACATAGCCCCAAAGGATCAATTCAAGTATCTACATCGGCTCGTAGTTAGCAGAATATAGTACCGAACAGCAAATATAAACAATTGCATGCATTTCACTAGTCCACTTTCAAACATGGCTATGTGAATTTTGTCGATTTTGAGTTTCTGATGGATTGTGTAGCAGTATTTAAAAGCATACAATGTCCATTAAGAATTTATTGGAAAATCCTTCCGTATTCTAAAGAAAACAACACAGAATTAAGTACTAATACACTTTCAAAAGTCTCTATCTATTTTTTTCCAATTTGTGCCTCACATAAAAAATTCGCATAGCCCTGTTTGAAAGTGGACTACTCAGATGTTCATATTTTCATGTTTAAACGTACACGGTGTTACTAAAAAAAATTATGGATTAATTAAAAAAAAAAAATTAAAGAGTTGTTAAATTTCTGTAATTTAACTTATAAATTAAACCACCGTACGTACTCTATGTATTAAGTTGATCTTATGCGGGACTAGAGTATGTGATCCAATAATCTGACATCGTGGTAGACCATGGAATGCTCGGTTGGCCCATAGCGAGTACCCTATATATGAGTCTACATTCACTCGGAATTTTACAGGGTTAAGCTAGTACACACACATGTACGTGTACACAATAACTTAAAGGGTGACTTCGCGGGTGTTAATAATTTTTTGATGAGCTAAATCTCCGAAAATTAAATGTGTTCAGAAAAATGCTCACAACAAGCGTTGCGCATCAACTTGTGGGTTATTGTCTTGTGATGGAATGTTTCAAACTCTATATGAAAGACCAAATCCCATATGATAAAACCTATGCAATTATTTTATCATAGAGGATCTCTAGTAGGGATGCAAATTTTGACGACTAACATCGATACATCGATGTTCGATATATCGAAAAAATTAACATCGATTCTGAAAAAACATCGAAAGAAAACCATCGATACATCGATGTTTTTTTCAGCTAAATTGTTCGAAAAATACATGGCTTCGGTGGATTTGGTGATATTTATAATCGAATGGCTATTGGGTACTCTCTCACACACCCCGAAATTGGAATTTTCATGGAAATTCGACCCGTAATATGGAGTCACATTACCAATCTATAGAGGATTTATTATGTTTATGTATAAATTACCACTGACTAAGACAACAGTCAAATATCGTCAGGATTGACATCGATGTATCGGCGATTTTTCGATACCGAGTAATTTTCAAACATCGATGTTAAACATCGAATTTTCGTTCGATACTATCGATGTTTCAAAAACATCGATGTATCGTTTGCATCCCTAATCTCTAGTGAAATTTTATGATAAATAATTTTCTACAACATTTTAACGAACTGATTAACATCTCTAACGACCTTTAACGCTTTTTCATTTATTTAAAAAAAAAAAAAAACTTAGAAAAAATATTTCAAGTTTGACCAAAGAATGTAAAATGATTTTGATTTTCTACTTAAAAATATACACCCGTTGTGAACACGTGTCTGGATTGCCAGCATGCTTAATTGATAATATCATATTATTTCGATTTTCTCTCACGTCCATATGTATATATGTCCTTATACTTAATTATATAAATTTATTAAAAAATATATAAAAAAAAAAACCAACGAAGATGTTCGGTGTTAATTAAATTTTCAATTTCTCTCCATTTTAACGCTTTTACTTCCGCGCTGTTGCTGACAATTTGCCGTTGTTACGATTTCAGGCACACAGGCAGCCTACAAATAAGCACATAGTATATACACATATGTTGATAGATATATGTATGTACAGTTACAGTGCGCTGACAATCTGGACAGCAACAAAAATTAAATGTCCACAGCCATCTTCCAAAAGCCAATTATAGGATTTTCGTCATTACAAGTATATATGTATGTTAGTATATAAATTCATTACAACTTTGTGTAAGTAAATACATAAATATAAAAAAAATTAATTTAAAAGAAGCGCGTAAAAGTTCAAGGCAAGAACAAAGTATGTTAAAAGCGTTAACTGTTCTTTTCTAGCACTTTTGCGTACATATGTACATACATGCATAAGTTTATAGATAAGCAAATATATGTACATATATACTAGCTGTGTGTATGTATATAGTTTAAACTAGATAAAAATAAGTCAAAGTAAACGATACGCTTTTGAAGAGACATACCTACAACCCAAAAACAACAATTTTAAACAGAATTTAGAAATATTTACTAATAATTAAGAAAAATGCATACATAACTAAATAATATACATATTTGTTGAAATTTTCTGCAAAGCATTAAAAATAAACTTCTTAGGATTAACAGGCATACCCAATAAACACAGACGCGAGGATGATATCGCGGCGAATTCGATATGAATTCGCGGAGGTGAATGTAATTTTTCGGACTTGTATCGAGTTCGAGATGGACTCGAGAAAAATCAATTATCGCAATAGCATTTATTAATTTTATTAAATCTTGCTTTACACGAAGAAATTCCCTGTTGGACTTTAATTTACCATTTAAAACTCTACTCAAGCGACTGCAAAGCTCAGATGATATCGTGGCGAATTCGAGGCGGATTCGCAGAAGAAGATTTTCCAGAATGTATTCGCCAATGAGTCTAAATCTCGAATCGCCAACGATCCGAGAATATAAAAATGCGCGAATCGCTACTGAGGGGTGACTCGCCTGGGAATTCGGATTCGCCGATCTATTGTCGCGAACTATCGCCGCGATAATATAATCAGAGAAGCGAACTCGTCTCGAATTCGAGGCGAATCCGTTGTGTTTATTGGGTATAAATGTTTTTTGGTAAAAAAGATACAAAATAATTAACAAAAATCAAAATTACATTTACATACAAATGTAGCACACAACCGTATGTATGTACACACATACATGTACATATATAAAGAGAGTCCCAGCAGTATTTAAGGTAAGGAGGTGCATATTCAGTAGAATATTCAGTATGAAAAATAACCTGAAACTGAGTTCAAAATTCATTGCTGAAAAAATAACTGAACACGAAGTGAAGCCATCAGGTGTATTGAAGTATATGCTATGGAAGTTCTCCCTTCGTATTCAGGCCTTTTTTCATACATAAACTCTCCCTTCTCTTTCTGCAGTTTTCAGGTAGTTGATTTTCGACGCCACCTTTATATAAAAACGAAAGAGAAAGTTCAGATTTTTGAACTACATATCTACTGAATATTCAGTAGGAAATATGTGCTGTTTTCCAGCTGATAAATACTGCTGGGGTGTCAAGGTTCGCATACATACTTACATATGCATAATAGTCCCCATTCCCTGTAGGGAAAATCTCTAGTTCCGAACTAGGTCGCTTCTACTGCATTTTTCGCCACTACTAGTGCGAGCTAAATCTCTTTTGCATGTTATCAACTAGCGAATTTAACACGGCGATGTCCTAGGCGGTGTCAATTGTCACCCTCTGCATTACATTTTCGATAGTTCCGAACTAGTACTAAATTCTACAGTTTTCACTAGTTCGTTTATTGGCACAATTTCGATAGTTTTGAACTAGCTACAAGAACCTACAACTGTAGAATGTTTTACATCTGCCGCTTAAGTGCAGGATTTGACACACTTCATGCAAGTGGCACGATGGCCGACTGGCTAACGCATGTGCCTTTCAATCTAAGGGGCTCGGGTTCGAGGTGGATGATAAATTTTTCGTAAAATTTTTTTTTTAACTAATATTTTTTATTTATTTATTTAATAAAAATTTACAATAATATTTAAAAAGTAATAAAATAAAAAAAATAAAAATAAGCCTGAGGGATCGGAAAAGCATAATTAGGGGAACATTTCATTTCATACAAGATGCAAATAGAAAACTCTTTAAATAAAATGCTTCACTAAACATCTGAGAATTGCAGAAATGCACAAAGCCGACGGTAATTGAACGAATGAAAAATTTTCATAGAATTTTTGTCACTTCGAAATTGCATACAAATCAAAGTGTGTCTTATAATGGTCACTCAATTCACTCCTTTTGAACTGGTGAGGGTCTAACTATAATTGATCTAGTTCCCTTTTGACACCTTTTCGCTAGTTCGGAACTAGAAACTTTGCTCACTAGCAAAGGGCTATGTGTCATTTTAAGCCTCAAATCAAAAAAAAAAAAAACCACGGCAACAAGCAGCATTTTTTATTGCTATTTTTTTTTCAAAATAAAAAAGGCTTTTCGCTATATTCCTAATTGGCATTGTACTACTTCAAATACTGGTACCGAATCCACTAAAAACTCAAAAACTAAAAAACGGAAAATATCACATAGCATTGTTTGCAAGCGAACTATGTGTATGTATACGTATAAGTATTTATGTATGCATGTAAGTTAGACACAACCTACGCTTATTTTAGATATAAATCGAATTCTTATAGTACATATGTATATATAAATGTATATATATAGATGTTTGTTTGTTCGTTTGTTTGTTTGTATAAAATTACAAGGATAATAATTAAATTATATTAATAAGCGTTTCAAGCTAAATTAGATTTTATGTGTGAATATTTGTTATCATTATATATATGCAGAAGCATCAAGTGAAATGCTTACAAAGTACACTGAAAAAACAACTTACTCAGATTATGGAAAAGTGAGAATGATTCGGCGCTAAAGACATATTTCCATATTTTGATGTACGATTTTCTTCAAATCAAGGAATAAAAACCACGTTTTAAAGAAAATTGTACATCAAAATATGGAAATATGTCTTTAGCGCCGAATCATTCCCATTTTTCCATAATCTGAGTAATTTTTTTTTTGAGTGTAATTATGTAGAAATTTAATTATAAGTAAATGCATAAACATACGTTTTATTAATCCAGCAGTTCTAGGCTAATTTCTCGGCTTCTTAAAATAAATTGTAATATAAATTTTTTTATTTCATATGCAGCACAAATTTTATTCTCAAATGTTTTTCATTATTTTTCTTTTTAAATAAATACATATTTATTTTCTTAACACTTAAGCATAAGAAATAAATCCGTATGTATATTTAAGAAAATTTTTAAACTAATTTTACTGTGAAACTAACAAAAAAACTAAAACTAAGCAAACTGACCTTGCACTGAAAAAACAACTTACTCAGATTATGGAAAAGTGGGAATGATTCGGCGCTAAAGACATATTTCCATATTTTGATGTACGATTTTCTTCAAATCAAGGAATAAAAACCACGTTTTAAAGAAAATTGTACATCAAAATATGGAAATATGTCTTTAGCGCCGAATCATTCCCATTTTTCCATAATCTGAGTAATTTTTTTTTTGAGTGTGTATAATTACATAGACTCGAAAATAAACTTGCTAAAACCCAGCAGTATTTGAGGTAAGGAGGTGCATATTCAATAGAATATTCATTATGAAAAATAGCCTGAAAGTAAGTTCAAAATTCATTGCTGAAAAAATAACTGAACACGCAGTGAAGACATCAGGTGTACTGAAATACATGCTATGGAAGTTCTCCCTGCGTATTCAGGCCTTTTTTCCTACAGAAACTCTCCCTTCTCGTTCGGCAGTTTTTAGGTAGTTGATTTTCGACGCCACCTCTATATAAAAACGAAAGGGAAAGTTCAAATATTAGAACTACGTCTCTACTGAACATTCAGTAGGAAATATGTGCTGTTTTCCAGCTGATAAATACTGCTGGGAAGAAACAAACAAAAATATTTAGGGGATTCACAACCTGTCATATTGCGTCATATCGTCATAAGTCATAATATTTTGTTGTTGCATTCTATGCTATATGTGTACTAAATAAATACAACTCTGCACGATATGTTTTTGGTCGTCGTGTTTGATCAGCTGTTTTAGTTTACTTCTTCACAGGGCTTCGGAAAAGTATTTTATAACTATTTCCGTACAATATTTTAATATGACATACGACTTTATGACAATTTGTGAATCACCTAAATGTCTTATATTATTTAAGGGCTCTTTAAGTCAGAATATAAATTACAAGCATGGTAAGTATTCACTAAATTGCAAAATAGCATGGTTATCAGTTGGACGCTGTTTCTAATAAGATTCCAAATTCTATGAAACCGAAGTGAGCTGATAACGATGTATTGTGGAACGAATTTCCGTCATCCCTTGTCAAGTTTGATTTGGTTATAAACCGGTTTCGGCTATGTGCCATCTTCAGAAAGAAATTGAGCTGATAACATTAAAATTAGTTTTTAAAAAGTCTTAAAATTTTTCAAAATTCGAACCGATTTGGCGTCAAAAGCAGTCACGAAATAGTACTGATATTTTCCACCAATTAAAATGAGAAGGAATATTAATAAATTTGAAATTTCTCAACAGAAATTGTTGGCTTTTTACACATACAATAACGTATAGTTAAAAACACAAACATGTAAGTATGGCATCAGCAACATAACTTAGTTGAAATCAAAATCTGCTACTCTGTATTTCGTCTCACACCAATGCAATGTAGTTGTAATTCATAATATTATATATTCAGCTCAGTTGGTTAATAGAGCAAAAAAAAATTATGTCAAGGCTATTAAGGCCCCATTAACCTCTATCATAGCATACTATTTAGCAACTATTACTTATTGCCAGGTGCGATTTCTTTATGACAAACTATTTACACTGTACTACTTACTAATAGCTTTGACTGGCATATGCTTAATGGGTATGAATAGATTGAGCCAAGGCAAGGCGCTGCTTCAACATGAAACACAAACAGCGTTGCCAGACTTAAACCCGGTTAAGGCAATCAGCGCACAATTCTGTGTTGATTTTTTCCATTACTGTTTCGAGGTCGAACGACGATTGAGAGAGCGAATGCACATAAAAAGAGCAAAACACTTTATGTGGAGACATGATATAAATCAGAGTACGCAACAGTGTGCAACTCCACCTGGTTACTGAATTTTTTTTTTATTTTTTGCCATAGTTAGGTATTCAATCATTAATCAATTACGCATAACAAAAGATCAAAGGAGGAAATACGAACAAGCTCATATTGGTTAGGCTTACGCAACTAAACCATTTACTGAGAGCAGCTGAGCAATTTCTTCAGTTCGAGAAAGCAGTTCAGGAAGATATCTGTGTTCATATCAAACAGTAGCTTATGTCGAAAGGTAAAGTTATTTTGTGTAATTTCGTAAATTTGTGTAATTTTCTAGAAGTTCCCCGCACAAAATTTTTAAGTAGAGACTGAAGCTGGTTGAAAGTCTGAAGAGTTAAAAAAAAAACTGCAGAATGTAATCTCTGAGATGCATTATTTCAGCTTTTTCGAAACTGAATAATTTTTTCCTTAAGTACACTTAAGCTACTGTTCCATGTGAACACAGATATTTATAGATTTTTCTTTCAGGTAAGAATTTAAATTTACCAAAAAAATGTTTAAAACGCTGTTTTTATTTTAGTCGTAAATTTTGAGCTTAAAACGACTGATTCGTTTCCATTATAAACGTAACTGCTTTGATGCATTTTTTTAATGTCAGTGCAAGTGTTTTGCTTATATCTAAATGATTACAAAACGTTTATTTTTGAAACAAATTCTTTGCGTGACTGTCTTCGCTCACCAATACAACCTCGCTGACAATTTTGCCAATCTCTGAATTAAACTGTGAGATTTGGAACTGGCTCCGAACGAAAGATTGTGCAGGGCAGAACAATCGATATTCTTGGCCTTCAAAAGAGATCAGGTATCACTCGCTAGTAATAATAATAACACACTGGCGCTATTATAACTCTCACGAGTTTTATGGCCGAGCTTCTCTCCCAATTCGAGGTGTGGCCCTTTTTGTTTTTCCTACTAATTGGGTGGACCTACAGTTTTATGACGGCTCCGAACGGCGAATGCATTTTTTTTTTGTTGAGAAGCTTTTTCATGGCAGAAATACACTCGGAGGGTATGCCGCCCACTGCCAAGAGGTGACCGCTGCTCTTAAAAAACCCAATATTGGACTTTTACTAATTAGAAAAATTTGTTTGATGTTTGCTCGGACTGGGGTTTGAACTCGAGACCTCTGGTATAGCAGGCGAGCACTCTACCCACTGCACCACAGCGGCCACACTCGCTAGTAGTGGCGATAAATGCACTAGTAGCGCTCCAGTTAAGAAACGCACACTTTCCCCACAGGTTGTACACAACATTCCCATAAATTCACATTTATGGGCATTCAGCATTTATTGTTTACTTAACGAGAATTGAATTGATGTTTCCTGTTAGCATTAATTTTCTCTGAGTGTAGTAGTGGTATCGAAATTCACAGATATGCATTAACATTTAAATTTAATTTCTTAAAATGATTTTTTGTTTTGCAAAATCCTTTAAAAGGCAACGTAAAATAATTCAATGCCATCGCTTATAGCACATGACATCCAAGGACATCCAGGCCTAAATAAATTTTGAGGCAACTGAGGACCTATGTATCCTCCTTCCACAGACATGCCAGCCATTTGCATATTCTAATGCGGGAATGTAATCCTGAAGTAACTAACATAGAATGCCTCTCCACACTTAAGAAAACTTGTTTACCAAAAATATCCCACATATTCAAAACAAACCCAAATAAGCCTAATTACGGTGAAGGTATTGTATACACGAGTTTACCATTTGCCATTTGCCCTTTACGGTGCCTTCCAAGAAATGTTTTGCTCACAATTATCATATGAAACATTTTAATTACACGTGTGTAGGTATGTACAACACATTCACTAAATATAACATACACAAGAAAAATTTCGTAGGCCTGTGGGAATGAAAAACCTAATGGTCCAATGTATTAATCTCTTTAGGAAACTTTGGCGTCTTTGTAAACACATTAATGTCCACTTGCTCCCCACCGCCAAATGTCCAAAGGCAACAACAAAACAAGAAATTGGCTAAATTGAAATAAATCGGAAATGGTAGTAATATGTTCACAAAGCCAACAAAGAGAAAATACGAATGAAATTAATGCCAAAAATCTCACATTTCCTGTTTGCTTGCTATTGCAAACACGGGAAACAACAATTTAAGCAACAACCAATGCTTAACAACTGACATTCCTTGGACATTGTTATCTACACTTTCAGCACATGCACACACACATACCCACACATACATAATAATCCATTTAATATTCCTTACACGATTTGATGAGGCTACTTAGTGTGACGGAATTCCACAGGGAGATAATCCGCATCACACCAAAACAAGTCAAGTCATACCAAATACAAGTAGTCGATGGTCGGTTTGCTGTGTGGAATATAAACCTTCGTATAATGATACGAGGCAGCAGCAGCAGCTTACTTAAGTATGTAGATGAGAAGGTAGCAATTGTTTATATGTAGATATACATATACATATGTGTATAAGTATGTACCCAGCAGTATTTATCAGTTGGAAAACAGCACATATTTCCTACTGAATATTCAGTAGATATGTAGTTCTAAAATCTGAACTTTCCCTTTCGTTTTTATATAGAGGTGGCGTCGAAAATCAACTACCTAAAAACTGCCGATCGAGAAGGGAGAGTTTCTGTAGGAAAAAAGGCCTGAATACGCAGGGAGAACTTCCATAGCATATATTTCAGTACACCTGATGTCTTCACTGCGTGTTCAGTTGTTTTTTCAGCAATGAATTTTCAACTCGGATTCAGGGTATTTTTCATATTGAATATTCTACTGAATATGCACCTCCTTACCTCAAATACTGCTGGGTACCTACCCTGCAGGAAAATCAATAAGTAGTGGGGAAAATTTCCAACGAAAAGGTTCCAGAGCTAGCGAAATGGTGTCAAAAAAGCAACAATTGAATTGTAATTAGTGTCTCCGCAGTTCTCTATAGACTTTGGTGCTAGTTCGGAACTATGGAAAACATAGCGTAAGAGGTGACAATAATTGTAAGACAATTGACACCGCCTGAAATATCGCCTTGCTAAATTCGCGACTTGGTTGTATGTAAAAGATTATGAACGCGCACTAGTAGTGTCGAAAAATGCACTAGAAGCGAACTTGTCCAAAGCTAGGGATTTTCCGCACATACCCTGTGTATCTAAATATGTATGTGTATATGTATTTGCCATAAGACTGGGTTAAATATGTTAATGGTGTTGTTACCCTGCAGGGAACTCAATAACTAGTGAGCCCAATTTCTAGTTCCGAACTAGCGAAAAACTGTCAAAAGGGAACTAGAACAAATGCAGTTAGACCCTCACCAGTTCAGAAGGAGTGAATAGAGTGACCATTATAAGACAACTTTGATTTGTCTGCAATTTCGAAGTGACAAAAATTCTATGAAGATTTTTCGTTCGTTCAATTACCGTCGGCTTTGTGCATTTCTGCAATTCTCTGATGTTTAGTGAAGCATTTTATTTAAAGAGTTTTCTATTTGCATCTTGTATGAAATGAAATGTTCCCCTAATTATGCTTTTCCGATCCCTCAGGCTTATTTTTATTTTTTTTTTATTTTATTACTTTTTAAATATTATTGTAAATTTTTATTAAATAAATAAATAAAAAATATTAGTTAAAAAAAAAATTTATCATCCACCTTGACAACGACAGGATTCGAACCCGGGCCCCTTAGATTGAAAGGCACATGCGTTAGCCAGTCGGCCATCGTGCCACTTGCATGAAGTGTGTCAAATCCTGCACTTAAGCGGCAGATGTAAAACTGTAGAATTTGTAGGTTCTTGTAGCTAGTTCAAAACTATCGAAATTGTGCCAATAAACGAACTAGTGAAAACTGTAGAATTTAGTACTAGTTCGGAACTATCGAAAATGTAATGCAGAGGGTGACAATTGACACCGCCTAGGACATCTCCGTGTTAAATTCGCTAGTTGATAACATGCAAAAGAGATTAAGCTCGCACTATTAGTGTCGAAAAATGCACTAGAAGCGACCTAGTTCGGAACTAGAGATTTTCGCTACAGGGTAAGTACGTTAAGTACATCCCAGCAGTATTTATCAGTTGGAAAACAGCACATATTTCCTACTGAATATTCAGTAGATATGTAGTTCTAAAATCTGAACTTTCTCTTTCGTTTTTATATAAAGGTGGCGTCGAAAATCAACTACCTGAAAACTGCAGAAAGAGAAGGGAGAGTTTATGTATGAAAAAAGGCCTGAATACGAAGGGAGAACTTCCATAGCATATACTTCAATACACCTGATGGCTTCACTTCGTGTTCATTTTTTTTTTTCAGCAATGAATTTTGAACTCAGTTTCAGGTTATTTTTCATAATGAATATTCTATTGAATATGCACCTCCTTACCTCAAATACTGCTGGGATCCCAGCAAGTTCAAAATTCATTGCTGAAAAAATAACTGAACACGCAGTGAAGACATCAGGTGTACTGAAATACATGCTATGGAAGTTCTCCCTGCGTATTCAGGCCTTTTTTCCTACAGAAACTCTCCCTTCTCGTTCGGCAGTTTTTAGGTAGTTGATTTTCGACGCCACCTCTATATAAAAACGAAAGGGAAAGTTCAGATATTAGAACTACATCTCTACTGAATATTCAGTAGGAAATATGTGCTGTTTTCCAGATGATAAATACTGCTGGGATGTTTGTAACAATACATGCGCATCTACATATGTACATATAAATACATATACAACACAGGTTGCTCCGTAAATGCAATGACCTTTGAAAATGTCCTTACAATAAAATCTAAGCCAGTTTTAGTTGGTCTCCTTGTTGATGATTCTGTCTCTAAAAAGGGCTGCCTTTGACAGAGCTATAAAAAGTAAGTGCCATTACAGGTATATACTCGGTATATTGACATGAATTCTACATAGTTTTCAAAATTTGGCATGAAAATGTTTGTTTTTGTTTAATTGGCACGTAACCATCTAGAAGATTTTGGCAGAGTTCAACATAGCACGCCAGCTATTTCTATTTCGCGCAGCATGGCGCCACTTGGGAATACCTAGGGAGTCAGCATCACTGTCCACCTGATCTTCCTAACGCAGTGGAGGTCTCCCCTTTCTTCTGCGCTCAGCGGGTTTCGACAGAAATACTTTCTTGGCCGGAGCACCATTCCATTCTCAAGACAGGACCTGGAGCCACTGGATCTTTATTCGCTGAACAATGTCGATGTCTGCGTACAGTTCGTACAGCTCATTGTTAAATCTCCGTCGACACTCGCCCTCGCCAACGTGCAAAGGTCCATAAACCCTCCGAAGAACTTTCCTCTTGAATACTCCAAGCGCCATCTCATCTGCTTTTGATATAGTCCATGTTTCTGCGTCGCACATGAGGACTGGAACGATGAGTGTCTTGTAGAGTGTGATTTGGAATGACAATTGTGAATTCAAAAAGGAAATTCTGAACTTGAATTGCAATTTTTATACCTTTCATGAGAATGAAATGGTATTATAACTTAGTGCCAAAAAATTTTTGTCGAAAGTACCAGAAGGAAGCGTGGGGGACCCACCAAAATATATACCGATATGATCAGAATCACGAGCTGAGTCGATTAAGCCATGTCCGTCTGTCCGTCCGTCCGTCTGTGTGAACGCAAACTAGTCCCTCAGTTTTTGAGATATCTGAATGAAATTCGGAATACAGGTATGTTGTTATATGCAGCTGATCATTTGTCGGAACCGGCCGAATCGGACCACTATAACATATAGAAAACAACCGATTATTCAGATATACATGAAATTTTTGGAAGTAATTTGTGCATAACTTCCCCATTTAAACAGCTAAGGACATGAAACTTTGAAGTAGACGTGCCCATTTTGGCCCAAACAAGGTAACCGAAAATTGTCTAGATCGGACCACTATAACATATAGTTCCACAACATCCGATTATTCAGATATACACATTTTGGTGTATAACTCCCCCATTTTAACAGCTAACGGCGTGAAATTTTGAAGTATTTGTACCCATATGGGCCCAAACAGGGTTACCGAAAATTGTCAAGATCGGACCACTATAACATATAGCTCCCATACAACCGATTGTTCAGATATGCACATTTTGGTGTATAACTCCTCCATTTTAACAGCTAACGGTGTGAAATTTTGAAGTATTTGTACACATATGGGCCCAAACGGGATTACCGAAAATTGTTAAGATCGGACCACTATAACATATAGCTTCCCTACAACCGATTGTTCAGATATGGACATTTTGGTGTATAACTCCTCCATTTTAACAGCTAACGGCGTGAAATTTTGAAGTATTTGTACCCATATGGGCCCAAACGGGATTACCGAAAATTGTCAAGATCGGACCACTATAACATATAGCTCCCATACAACCGATTGTTCAGATATGCACATTTTGGTGTATAACTCCTCCATTTAAATAGTAAAGACACCATTTTTTCTAATAAATCTTTCCATAAATAACCCACAGAATTAAAATTATAAATTAAACTTAATCCGGCTATATACATAGGTAACTTTTCATTTCCCCACTCATGAAAGGTATGAAGTCTTCGGTACGGCCGAAGACAGCCGCGCTTTTACTTGGTAAAATTAAAAATTTAAACTGAAAAGAGTCTAGTTTGGTTTAGTGTTACTTCGGGCAAATATTTTTGCACAATTCTGCACTTATCTGTGTAAGATGTACATATGTGCTTGAACTTTATTTCGTTCGAAAGTATGTACTAAAGAAGCACTTTTTAACACATTTTTGAGCACTATTTCAAAACTACTTAGAAATCATTTCTAGACTTAAACTATTTTAGACACATTTAGAACCATTTCAAGCCTCAAGTTGCGACTATTTCCAAACTACATTTGAATAAATAGGAATTTTAGGAATAGTGTCCTTCCGGATTTTATAAAATCAAAACGACTACTCCATTGGCATTATACATATACTTAAACATATTTACTTATTGGCAATCTTATCACTTATGCTGATATAAATGTAAGTACAAGTGTAAACGTGCAAAGCTGTATATGCATCAAGGCTGCAAAATAACGTTATTTTTAACAATAAACAAAAAAAATTTTGTTTCTGTTGAATTATATATATATATTATATATATATATTTTATAAACGTAAAAAGCATAACAAAATCCATTTCGTTTCAACTGTTATCAAAAAAAAATAACAAAATTTTTTTTGTTTTGATAATTATCAAAACAATTATTTCAAAAAAATATAGTTTCAAATTTAAACAAAAAAATTGACTTTTCAATAATTTCGTTTTCTATGAAGAAAAGAAATTTTACATATGTTGGTATGTATGTACATACGTACATGAATAAAAACAAATACAATTTTTGTTATTTTTTTTGATATCAACGAAACAAAATTATTCTGATTAAAGGTTTATTGATAATTTTTGAAACGAAAAAATTTTGTTTCTGATAATTAGAAAAACAAAATAATTTTTGGATATTTTTTATTGATATTTTTTTAAACAAAATTATTTTGTTCATTTCGTTGAGCAGCCTTGATATGTATACGAACACGTTCGTTGTAGTTGTGTTTATATTTGTGTTTATATTTGTTTTTGTGTTTGTATTGATGTAATTTTTAACTTAATGACTTTCAGTTGTCACGTTTCAAATTCCATTTAATATGCAGCAAAGCAACTGAAGCAAACAGCCATCGTATTCACAGGCGACAACAATTGTAATATTAATAATTACAAAAACAACAATAACAACAGCCACAGCCACAAATTATCAACAACTAAATGATGTGATTGTGTTGAAGTAAGTAGCGCTATTTCACTGCTAGTATAATTAATGAGTTCTGAGATTTGGAAATGAAATAGTAAGTTGTGTGTAAGCTTAAAATTCTTGAAAAATGTAAGATGTTAGCTGAAATCAACGCTTACCATTGTATAACAACTCTCATCCATCAAATCCTTGCTTACGAAGTGGTAAGCTAGATAAGGCACTCATATGAATTATCGCTTGCTGTAAGAACTACGAAATGAAAAGTGAAAGGCAGAATTTACACCACATCTTTAAGTTTATGCTGGGTGTATGCAAACACACACACGCACGTACATATGTGCAAAAATGTGTCGAGCTGTTACTGCTCCTGCTCAGGGCTGACTTGCTTGCTCTCTGCTTTGTACTCTACTATAACATTATTACTCGGTTGTTTGGTTGTTGTGAATTGTTGCGAAATTGTATTTAACAAATAGAAAAAAACAACAAACATAATTGCAGTAAATAAGAGAGCACTTTGTGGAATTGCACAAACTGGCAGCGTGAATATACATACAAACATTGCATTGAATTGCACACACAGTTTTCAATGGTTAAAGTTGGCGCTACAGTTGAAACAGGAAAATTCGAATGACAATCGCGTTGGTTTTTTATGTACATTTGTATTTTTTTTCAATTATGGAAAATTTTATAGTTAATTCACAATTACAGAAATGGTCAAATATTCTCAGCAGAAAATTCGTTTATTTGGTTTGAGCCAGCCAAGCTGATCTCCGAAACATACGAAACTGACAAAGAATCTATCCCAGAGCCCAAGTTTACCATTAAGGAGAGAATTTGGTTGCGAGCTGTTACAAAATCCAGTAAAATCTATGCTTCAATATATCTCTGAACGCTTTGGATAATAGCTACATACATACATACATACATACATACGTATATACATACTTACACCCTGCCAAATTCTTTGGATTATATGGTTTATTTTCGGTAATTAAAAAGTGATCATAACCATAGCCTCAAAGGACCAATTCATGTATCTACATTTACTTGTAGTTAGCCGACTTTGTTACGTGTATGTATGTATCTACAATGTACATTATACATAAATAGTTCCTTTATAAATACAGCTAACTCCCAAAACTTATGAAAATGGTAAATTGAGTAGCTGAGCAGTGGCGGCCAAACATAAAAATAAATTTGAAGCCCGCCAAACGCAATTAGCTAAAATAATACATAGCCACACACATATAAAAATACACACAAACATACTGAGCAACATGCGCTACCCAATAAACATCAAAGGAAAATATCTCAAACGTTTGAGAAAATTTCTTTTTTGTTGTTTGCTTTTCCGACAGGGTAGGATTGCGATGTTTTGTGGAACGAATTTCCGTGATCCCTTGTCAAGTTTGGTGGTTTGAGAAAATCTTAATTCTCAATTGGAGTTTCAGCGTATTTCTCAAATATTTTTGCATGCCTAATTTTAAGTTGAAATTGGCTTGAAAATTCCATTCCATTCGTTCCACATTCGAGATGGGTTTGAGAAAATGAATTTTTCAGCCCAAAATCTAAATGAGCTTTTTAGTTTGAGAATACAATCAGCGGTAATTTGAAATGCATTTGAGAACTAACGTTTAAGGTTTTAGAAAAGGGTTAGTTTTGATATGCAACTCAATTTGTAAATTTAGAAAAATGTTTATTGGGTATATGTACATGTACATTAGAGCGTCTCGCCTTACAGGCAAAAAAAAAACAGTCGGCCGTACCTCCCCTCATATGAAGTGTTTTTGAAAAACATTTAAAAAAAAAGTTATTTTTTTTTTCTGGCAACGCTAGATGTCGCCCAATTGCATTTTTCTTCATATCTTCGGCATTTATTGTCGGATTTTAAAGTGTGATACACCAATTTTTTTGTCTCAAGGAGTGGGTTTTTCCCAAAAAAAGCTCATTGATCTCAGGCGCTCCGTTGTGGTACCTACCCACCAAATCCAGTTGTTACCACCCTAATGTACCGATCTAATAACAGCAAATTAAAGACCGTAGAAAATCGTAAATCTTTTGCGAAAAAATTACTTCAATTAATTCAGTATAACTCGAAATAAAACAAATTTTGTTTTTAGTTGAAAGCCATACATTAGATGTCTTATCATACCTTTCATGAGAATGAAATGGTATTATAACTTTGTGCCGAAATACAAATCTTGAAAGTACCAGAAGGAGGCGTGACAGACCCACCAAAATATATACCGATATGATCAGAATCAATAGCTGAGTCCGTCTGTCCGTCTGTTTGAACGCAAACTAGTCCCTCAGTTTTTGAGATATCTGCTTGAAATTTGGAATGTGAGTGTATTTTTAGGAGAAGCTGATCATTTGTCGGAATCGCCCGAATCGGATCACTATAACATATAGCTGCCATACAACCGATTGTTCAGATATGGACATTTTGGGGTATATCATCTCCATTTAGACAGCTAAGGGCATGAAACTTTGAAATTTTTGTACCCATATGGACATAAATAATGCCACTGAAATTTGTCAAGATCGGACCACTATAACATATAGCTGCCATAAAACCGATTGTTCAGATATGGACATTTTGGGGTATAACTTCTCCATTTAAACAGCTAAGGGCATACAACTTTTCAGGGTTTGTACTCATATAGACCAAAAAGATGTTAGTGTGAGTTGTCAAGTTCAAAATATGTTTAAATTAAACAAAATCAGGCCTATTCATGAAAGGTATGAAGTCTTCGGTACGGCCGAAGACAGCCGCGCTCTTACTTGCTTTCTTTATACATTTTTCTTTATGAAGACCGTTTTTTTATAAATTAACTGGACTATTGTTTACCTACTTTTTTCTGTTTTATGTTTTGCCCTTGACATCATAATCAATTGTCATTTTAGTTGGTGCGTGTTAAAAACTGTATGGCTTTAGACTAAAAATAAATTGTGTTATATTTCTGGTTCTACTGATTGAATCGAAATACTTTTTTCGCAAAAGATTTATGATTTTTTACGGTCTTCAATTAACTGACATTAGGTTGTTACATCAGGGTGGTAGAAACTGAGATATGGTGGGTAGGTACCACAACGAAGCGCCTGAGATCAATGAGCTTTTTTTGGGAAAAACCCACTCCTTGAGACAAAAAAATTGGTGTATCACACTTTAAAATCCGACAATAAATGCCGAAGATATGAAGAAAAATGCAATTATGCGACATCTAGCGTTGCCAGAAAAAAAAATAAAAAATTTTTTTCTAAATGTTTTTCAAAAACACTTCATATGAGGGGAGGTACGGCCGACCTTTTTTTGGTGATACGCTCTAATGTACATACACTATATAGTACGTACATGTGTATGTATGTATATTTAGAATTTCAAGGCTAATTAGAGCAACAGTTGTTTCCATTACCACAAATTTTGTAACTTTTTCATTGGGTTCACACAGAGTCTGCCTTATGTCGATACAGAGAATTTTAATTAGAAATATACATACATATGCACATACACAAAGATTTGTTAATTGGCATTTAGGAATGTATATCGTCGCTCCCAACGAAGAATAGCACGGTTCAGTTAACGTGGAAGACTAGCACGGTTCGTTGTTAGCGTGGAAGACTAGCATGTTTCAGTTCTCTGTGTGGAAGACTAACATGCTTCACTTGTTTGGGTGGAAACTAACTTACTTATCAAATATCTTTCACTCCTCGGACTATTCTCCTTATGTGCTTAACCCCTAAGCTTATTTCTAACAAACAGAAGTATGTTATACCATGTCTCCACATAACGTGTTTCGCTCTTTTTTTCGGCATTCGCTCTCTAAATCTTGGTTCGATACGGAAACCAGTGCCGAAACTCGCTAATTTCCATACAAATTTCTAAGAGCGAGTGAAGAATGAAACACTTGTTTCGTTCTCAATCCTCTTGCCAAACGCGATGATATCGATGCCTTCTCTAATTTTGTATCGAAATCTCACACAGACCAAAACAAAAACGCAAAAATAAGCCAACATACAAACATTTAAGAATAACAAGAAAGAGAAATGTTAAACTGAATAACGATCAGCCACGTAGGGACGGGTTATTTAGCGAGATGTTTCGATAGATGTTTCGCCGGCGAATCAAGTTATGTGGAGACGGGCTTTTAGTTTCCACCCAAACAAGTGAAGCATGTTAGTCTTCCACGCAGAGAACTGAAGCATGCTAGTCTTCCACGCGAACAACGAACCGTGCTAGTCTTCGTTGGGAGCGACGATATAGTCACCACATGCACATATATATGCAAATTTTGTATAATAATATTTTGTGGTTAATGGAAAAAACTAAAACAGTTTTTATGCCTTTTTTTGTAACCACTTAACATGCATATAAAATTAATGGATTATACAAGTATGTATCTTGCCGGACTAACCTTTTGCATATTTAAAAGAGCCCACATATGCCGAACAACGTTAATGGTTTTCGTTAACTGAGATTTTCTCGCTTTGAATCCATGCTGGTTAAAATTTGCCAAGAAAAAAGGAAAATAAATTGGAAATAGTAAATACATACATACTCGTACATACATACATAAGTACGGTCTATATTTAAATGAAAATATATTTTCGAAAATAAAACTAACTGTTTCTTGCTTGGCAACCAAATATAAATTTTCTAAATTTGTTCTTAAAACAGTCGCAATATGAACATAATTCAATTCGGGACATGCATAACGCTGTGTTTACAGAATCCATAAACGAGTTATAAAAATTCCTCCCTCATTGTTATCTATACACGGAAAAAATTATATTGATGTCACATCCATATATATGAATAATTCTTTCTGATTCATAAACTATGGATGTCATATCCATATTTTTTTATATATTACAATTTTTTTTTTATATGATACCCATTATATGGATACGACATCCTTAATTTATGGTTCAGACAGGATTATCTATATATGTATATGAATGTGACATCAATATAGTTTTCTCCGTGTACAAATCCGAATGAAATAATTCACTGCACATTTGTTGTAATACTTAGCGGACGCATTGTAAAAATTTGTGTGACATGGCGTATGAGTAACCACAAAAATCCATATGAATAAAACAATCATAAACTATTCGCGGCAAAGTACATGCATACACATATCCAAGTATTTTATATATCCACTTGATTCTGATTCCATAGAAAAATATTTCATATTTTATTGATTTTTTGCAGCTTTTCATTGAAGTCAAAACCTCTGGTTTTTCTTTTCCTCCTACGCGTTTCGATGCTAACGCATCTCCTTCAGGGAGTCTGTTTATTGGGTAAAACATAAAACGAATTTCATATTTTAGTATATTGTGTGCTTTGCTGAAATTTCAATAAACATCGTGCAATTTTATTATATTTCTTATTGCAAACATGGTAACGTTGCCGTTTTGCCGCCAATGTAAAATTATGCACTCAGACAAATAGTGACAGATGAGCGAAAACTTTTCGTTCAGTGATACATTTAGTACACTATCCAAATAAGTCCTTCACAATAAAATTTGGCAAGGCTTAATATTGATTTTGAGAAGAATATTTCCATCTGGAAAGCACGAAACTATTCGGCAAGCAAATCGCGAAGGCGGCAGAAAATTGTTAGTCATGTCAACGTGATGAAAATGTAATAAGAAAATATGATTTGGATAATGAAATCATTAGGAAGAACATTCAGGCGAGTGAGATATAAAAACTTAATAGAACAGTTGCATTATAAATCATTTTATTCGAGATTTGTTGCCGTTGAAACAATTGTACTGGAACTTACTCATGCAACAATTCGACGGTTATCATTTGAGGGCTCTTCGTTAAAGACCGAACTGCACACAGTAAAACCACTAACCGTTTTATATTCCTTGAGAAAATTTCTTTGCAATGAACATTTTAAATTTGCAATAGGTATTTTGTCTGTATTTTTTTTTGTTTAGTAATAAAGCAAAAAAGGATTAGTATACATATCGGAGAGAAATATGTTTTTAAGGTGCAATAACTTATATAGTATAGCTATACGAGAACTACTTTTGCTGAGGATTTTAATTCATAAGCTGTCTCATGAAAGGGTGGCTTGGAGCCCATTTTAGAAAATCAGATTAAAGTGGCGTTTTGAAGGTCACAAAAAGGGTCCCTCATACAAAATCGTTGGATATCTTGTTCTGTAAGTTCACAGGAATTATAACTTTTGTTGACTTCTTGTGCAACTACAGAAAATACTTCCTCTTGACCTCAGTGACAATATTTGGAAAGTCCACTCCGTAAACATTTTTTTTAATTTAACGCCGCTTCAATTTTATTCTCCAAAACGTTTAGAGTTCTTTGCAAGTATTTTACAATATTTAAATTTTAGATATTTACACATAGATACGGCAAAATTGCATGCATTTGCAATGGCCGATCGCCGTAAAACTAAAATAACATTCTGAAAGTAAAACTTACTTACTCTAATTTGTTTTAATTTTTTTTTTCATGTAAAATAAAAAACTTTTCTTCGCCAACACAAAGAATCATGTTCATATTCATACTATCCACATCGCCTAAAGCAGCTTTTCTTTTATTAAAATCCCACAATTTAACTTTCAAACAGAGACGGAGCAAAAAACTTGCATAAAAATTCGCAACAATTTGCATTTGCATTTACAAGTTGCAAACGAGCAGCAGCAGCAGCCAAACCGGGCGATGAAAGAAAATAAAATGTCAGCAGGTGAAAGGAGAATTGATGATAGCAAAAAGCGAGCAACTGTTGCCACACACTGCCAACGGCTGCACGCTCTACTCGCTCCAAAGTCCCAACTGACGAAATTCAATACCGAAAACGCAAAGCTTTTTACAGCTGCAACTCTTTTCATTCGCCAACACACCCCTCTCATCTATGCCGTAAGTGAATTGCAAACAAATTGCGAACTTTTGCATTGCATATTTTATTTGATGCGACACAAATGTACACTGGCAAACACACACGCACACACGGATAAAAAACAAGTAAGAGCGCGGCTGTCTTCGGCCGTACCGAAGACTTCATACCTTTCATGAATGGGGAAATGAAAAGTTACCTATGCACATAACCTGATTTAGTTTAATTTATAATTTCAATTCTGTCAGTGTTATAGTAGTCCGATCTAGACAATTTTCGGTAACGTTATTTGGGTCCATATGGGTACAAATACTCCAAAGTTTCATGTCCTTAGCTGTAAAAAGGGAGAAGTTATACCCCAAAATGTGTATATCTGAATAATCGGTTGTATTGGAGCCATTGGCGCACACAAGGGGGGGGGGGGGGGCGGGGGGGTTGGGGTTAAACCCCCCCCCCCCCCAAAAAATTTGACAACACCATAACAAAAATAATTTTATAAAAGATGGTACGTGCAAAAATATTTGTGTAAATACATGTTGTAAAATCTATGAATATTCGTGGATGTACATTGCCAATATTTGTCAACAACTACTGATTATGTTTATAAACAAGCAGTGCGGAGAGTGTGGAAAGTATGCTGTGGATATTAGCTGAGGTTTGTTATACTCAGCTGTACACAGAGTATTATAGTTTTAATCACATAACGGTGGATTGTAACAGAATGAAATAATCGAGATAGATATAGACTTATATATATCAAAATGATCAGGGTGAAAAGAGAAATCGATTGAGCCATGCCCGTCCGTCGGTCCGTCTGTAAACACTCTAACTCGCGCAAAAATTTAGACATTTTGATCAAATTTGGAATGCAATTTGGTATCGAGACTGGGACGGTTGGTATTGAAAATAGGCGAAATCGGACCATGACCACGTCCACTTTTCCTATATAGAAAAAATCGGAAAGTTAGTATCTCAGCCACTAATATAGCTAGAGCTATAAAATTTTACCCGCGTATTGGGATCAGGCTCTCATGAAGAAATTTGATGAAATTTCGGAAAATAGGCGGTGCCACGCCCACTTATTAATGGGCTAACATTGAAAGGTTTATAAGCCGTAATTCAGAAACCGTAGCAGATATATCGATGAATTTACTTACTTAGGAAAATGCTTGGACGAAAAATTGCCAAAATCGGTTGACGACCACGCCCAAAATTATATATGAGAACTATTAAGGAGCCAAATAAAAACATTTTAAGCGATATCTTTGTCAAATATAAAGATATGTCATTGAAATTTTGTGTCATGAGTCCAACTATAGACATAAAACAAAAAGTAGAAAAATTTTGGAAAATGGGCGTGGTACCGCCTCTTTTAAGACAAAGGAATCTACGAGATTTCGGAACCCATAACTCTACAAATAATTGAGATGTTATGATGAAAATCAGTTTGTACACGTCAATAACTTGTGGTAATACATGCTCAAAAATTTAGCGAAATCGGTTTATGACCACGCCTACTTTTTAATAAAGACATTTCTGGAAAACCCTTTGGGAATTTGTAACGTGACATCTTTATAATTAGAAGTCATAAAGAGTTGCAAATTTGCACAATAATATTTATATGCTTAGTTGACTGATTGATAAAAATTTTGAAAATGGGCGTGGCTGCGAACTTAGGTTTCCTTACTTGTTAGTTTTAGTTTAAATACAGAGAAAATGCAATGAATTGAGATTTAAAAGTGCCTTTGTTTAATGTGTGCATACGTAGGTCCACTCCCCAAACATAAATTTAAGTAAAAATTGTCTGGACGAGTTTTAAGTATTTTTTTTTAATTTTCGGTTGGATATTGAAAACCCCCCCCAAAATATTTTTCTGTGTGCGCCACTGATTGGAGCTATATGTTATAGTGGTCCGATCTTGACAAGTTTCGGTAACCTTATTTAGATCCATATGGGTACAAATACTCCAAAGTTTCATGTCCTTAGCTGTAAAAATAGAGAAGTTATACCCCAAAATGTGTATATCTGAACAATCGGTTGTATGGGAGCTATATGTTATAGTGGTCCGATTCGGCCAATTCCGACAAATGATCAATTGAGCATCAAAACTCACCCGTGTTCCAAATTTCAATCAAATATCTCAAAAACTGAGGGACTAGTTTGCGTTCACACAGACGGACGGGCGGACGGACGGACGGACGGACAGACGGACATGGCTTAAACGACTCAGCTCATGAGTCTGATCATATCGGTATATATATTGATGGGTCTGTCACGCCTCCTTCTAGTACTTTCAAGATTTGATTTTCGGCACAAAGTTATAATACCATTTCATTCTCATGAAAGGTATAAAAATTGTAGGTGGTGCTCATTGCAAACTACATACTTCCTTAGCTGGGTGTTCGCATATACATTCATGTTTATAAGTATATACATATTTACCTACATATGTATATAAGATATTATAGCACATAGATATGTGTAGAGTATATGAGTATATGTATAGCAAAAACCTGAATATAAGTAAATGGAGTGAGTAAAGGAAAATAAATAGAAGAAAACTGTGCAAAATACAAAATGTGTTGATATTAAACACCTGAGGGAGTGCGGAGTGCTTCATTAGTGAGTCGAATGTGGCAAAAAGGTGAGATTTTCCTTTTTTGTTTTTTTTTTTTTATTTGTTTTAAAAGTGTTCTCACTCATAAAATTGCAAGTTCCCAAGCCACAGTAAGAATAAAATATACATACATACATACATATATGTGCAATGAATATGCAGCGAAAGTGTACGTATGAAATGCATGACATAATAACGGGATGTCCATATACATACATACACACATATGTATGCAACAACAAGCGAATCAAAGGATAAAAAGAGATGAGGTAATTTGTTTAAAAACTTAACTGAAGTCATACAACTTACACGCGAAACCCAGTGGACTTGAAAGTTGGGAGTGTGAGACTTTTGACTGGCTAAACGCAATCGACGACTGCCCCCGACGATACTTTTGGAAGTGGACAGTTAAATGTACAATTCTTTTCTTTTGCACCACTTAGGAGTAACAACTCTGCTTTATTCTCTGTTTAATGACTAGGGAAGCTAAAAATATGCACGAAAAAATCTCATTATATGCACATATGCCTAAAATATACCTGAAATATGCTCAAAAAATGTATAATGGAAAGACCAAATATCTAGCGCTGTAGGCAAAGTGTATGGGATGCTCCGTATACTAAGGTTATCGCAGTACTTTACTCCCATAAATATTAGACTACTTTTAGCAAAAGCGTACCTAATACCTACGCTTCTTTATGGTTGTGAGATTTATTCAAATTGTGACGCAGTATGTAAGCATAAGTTAAATGTTGTTTATAACCACATTGCAAGATATGTGTTTTCGTTAAAAAGACTTGACCATGTAACACCGTTCGCTCAAAAGATGCTTAGCATCTCTTTTGACAACCTTTTGAAAGTTAAAACACTTGTAACTTTGCATAAAATCATTTACTCAAAAGAACCTATGTATTTGCATCAAAGACTTCAGTTTCTGACTTCTTCGAGGTCTGTACTTCTAGTGCATACTAAATATCGGTTTCTGTTATCTGAGCGTCAGTTCTTCACAAGCTCTATCCGTCTATGGAACTCGTTACCTATTCGACTACGATCATTAAACAATACACTGCAGTTCAAAAAATGAGCTAACCAGCTTTTATAATAACTCATAATCTATGTTTATATGTATATGCTATTCTATAAACACACTTGTTCGAACGTATTTCTTTACCCTTTACCTTCTTATTCTCTGTTCTTCCGTATACTTTCATATTTCATTTTAACGTAAATTTAATTTAGAGTTAAGTTTCATTTTTTGTTCTTAAATGTAATACAACATGTACAGTGGCTAGCACTATAATATAATCTTTCCGATTGTTGTGCTAGGATGAGAATAACAATAAAATACAAAATACAAAAAAATAAAAAATTTCATTTCAAGCTTACATTTTTATTTAACGAATTTTGCAAAATAATAATAATATAAGAACTGAAACGTACAATTCACATTTTCCCCATTTAAGAAATTTGGTCTTAAATGCTATAAAATACTTTAAATTAATTTTAGATTTGTATTTATGTAAATACATAAGATATTTTTACAAAGCAAACGAAACCATTCCATTAATATTGCACAAGGTTGCATTGAACTATCATATGTTTTATTATATTTTCTTGTATGCGGAAAACAATTAATATTCATTAATGGATCGCGATTCTGGATCGCAAAATATTTAGAAATTTTGAAATCCGCGATCTGGATCGCAATATTGACAATGCTTATTGACTGTATAGCATGAAATTTTTTTTACCTTGTTTGTATGCATATTCGCAGCTATCTGAATTAACCACAGATAAGATGTTACCAGCTTAATATTTTTTGATATTGCTCGATTAAGTTCCAAAATATGCGAAAATAATCACGAAATGCATTTTGACCGTAAATATGCATTTTAGGTCTAAATATGCATTTGCATATGCAATATGCATTTGCATACTTTTAGCTTCCCTATTAATGACGATAGCCAGTGACCTATACCAAATTTGCTGACTGGGCAACATTGATCGGCAAAATTATGAGAGGGAGAGATTCTATTAGTGAGCGCAAAGAAATTTGTATAATGTTACTCATTTACTCGAATTTCTGATGAAAGCAGACATCAGCAGCTTTAGCACTACATCATAATTTATGTGCCTAAATTGCGGGTTTCCGAAAAAGAGGCAGATACTTAGATAAATTCATAGGCTTCCTAACACGGCGAGCATCTTTCAATCCGAAGTTTTCGGCGCACAGGCTCTACTTGCAACGTAAAGTGTCGATACCAGAAACAGTATAGGAATTTTCTTCGATAGTCAAGCGGCTCTAAAGACACTGAGATTTGCAACAGTGTCATCAAGCCTTCTCGGGCAGTGCAGAGAAAATATTTCATGAGCTTGGTAAGCCGACATAGCGTATCCCTTATCTGTGTGGCTGGCAACGCGATATCCAGGGCAACGAAATAGCTGATGAGCTGGCCAAGCAGGGCGCGGCTCTTGATACCGCAGAGACGCAGCAGGTTCTTGCGCTCCTAGGTTTCATCAAGGGCCGACTCTCTCTCGGCACTAGTTCGTGGAGGCGCAAAACCTAGATGGAAGCGGTTGCAGAGCTACAGGGACTGCAGAAATCTGTGGCCTTCATATAATGTGATGCGCCATACTCAGCCATTCTAAAGATGGGCAAAAGGGACATTGCCCACTTAACTGCGGTATTTACAGGATATTGGACCAATGAATGGTACACACGCGGCCCCATCGCAATTGTACCACAATACCTTGTGTTGCAGCTGCAGTCTTCCTGGGATGTAGGAAACGGTGGAGTACCTGCTACACGATTTTCCATCGCACTGTCAAAGCATAATGAAGTTCATTGGCTAACCTTTCTGCGATAACCTCTCGGAACTACTCGGAGACGTCAGGCCTTAACAGTATGGATGTAGGGCGTGCCCCGGTTTCCGAACTGCTACCTCTTTTTAAACGGTTTTATTTAGCTCACCCCGTTTGTTTTATTATTATTTATTCTTTATTCTTGGGTCAAATTTAGTAATTCAAATTTCACCCTCTTCCTGTCAACCGATTAATCTGAAATTTTGCACGCATGTATAACCCCGATGACAATGCAATATTATGAAAAAAAAATTCCGCTAGGTGGCGCGTGGGTCGCTATATTTACAAAAATCGCATTTATGGTCCGATTTGGCTGAAATTCGGAACATGTATTACTACCTTGAAAAGAAATATTTTCTTAAAAAAAAAATTCCGCTAGGTGGCGCGTGGGTCGCTATATTTACAAAAATCGCATTTATGGTCCGATTTGGCTGAAATTCGGAACATGTATTACTACCTTGAAAAGAAATATTTTCTTAAAAAAAAATTCCGCTAGGTGGCGCGTGGGTCGCTATATTTACAAAAATCGCATTTATGGTCCGATTTGGCTGAAATTCGAAACATGTATTACTACCTTGAAAGGAAATATTTTCCTAAAAAAAACTTCCGATAGGTGGCGCGTGGGTCGCTATAGAGGCGTTGGACTGCAATAAACTAACGGGCAAGAAACCTTGCAATAATGAAGCACTAAATGAATTAAACAGAATGCGAAATAAAAACTAAAAACTAGAAAATAAAAATAGGTAAAAAAACTTTTTAAGTTAAACGGTTTTATGTTATACATACATTGCAATGTTTAAGATAAATGTACTAAAAACCAAAAAATAATAAAATAGATACAGTCGTGGGAATTATAAACATTTGCATAGACTAGACTAAAATAAAACCGGGGGGCACGTCAATTGTCTACAAATTATCGACTTAATGTGCGATAGAAGAATCGTTTAATTCGTCGTTAGGCAGTTGGCCCGCAGACGGTGAGGAAAATACTTACTATTTTCTTGCTCATGGAAATTCCAATAGTTATACACTCCATGTTAATAAAAGAGATGTTTCAACTAGTTTATCGTTGGACATTCACACGAGGAATCGTTTCACTGCTCGTAGTTTGTCTTTAATCGACAAAACATATAATAAAAGTACTACTCGCTCACCACTATGAAACCCTAAAACTCGCTTATAATCGAGCTTGCTAGCTTTTTTCCACATTCTAGCCCTACTTATCACACGTCCATCGTTGTCGGTTGAACAACTGCCTAATTATAGTGTAACATTACAAAACAAACATTTTAATCAACGATTGTAGACAATTGACGTGCCCCACGGCTTTATTTTAGTCTAGTCTATGCAAATGTTTATAATTCCCACGACTGTATCTATTTTATTATTTTTTGGTTTTTAGTACATTTATCTTAAACATTGCAATGTATGTATAACATAAAACCGTTTAACTTAAAAAGTTTTTTTACCTATTTTTATCTACTATAACTTTTCACTGGTTCAGTCAAGAGTTTCGGTAGCATAACGGCGCATCGGCGCTAATTGAAGTCAGTGGGACTCGCCACTCAAACCAACCAACCAACCCAGATAACTCCAAAAACTCTGCCGAGAAGCTGAAGCATCTAAGCCATCGGTTTAATTACAGAAAATCTACAATCTCATCGCTCAGATTTCTTTTGGTTATTAAATAACAAAGAGAATACAGCATTTCATCCGCCTGTCTGCCACTCATTCCAAATTAAACGTTTGTTGGCAAGAAGTGATGCAGCCTTGTAACTTAAGACTTAAGTTGATTAAGCAAGTTTAAAGTTCGTTAGTTGTTTCTTGTGTTGCCACTTGGTACGTATAATAATAATATAATACAATGGCGCTATTATAACTCTGACGAGTTTTATGGCCGAGCTTCCTCCCAATTCGAGGTGTGCTCCTTTTTGTTTTTCCTACTAATTGGGTGGACCTACAGTTTTATGCCGGCTCCGAACGGCGAATGCATTTTTTGTGAGAAGCTTTTTCATGGCAGAAATACTCTCGGAGGGTATGCCGCCCACTGCCGAGAGGTGACCGCCGCTCTTAAAAAACCCAGTAATTGGATTTTTACTAATTAGAAAAATTTGTTTGGCTTGGACCGTGGTTTGAACCCGAGACCTCTGGCATAGCAGGCGAGCACTCTACCCACTGCACCACAGCGGCCTTGGTACGTATAACTTTATGCTAATATGAAATATGTATTTAAGTATATTTTGCGCATGTATGTATGTAAATCTCTGTTTATTTTTATTGCACTTCCTTTGAGTCTTTTGTGCATGTTTTTATATGATATGATATGCTCAATGCACTTTCTTACAGATTCTTTGTGCAAAGATTTTGTTTGCATGAGATTTATGCTAAATAATTTTCTAGAATATTTAACGTTGAAAGCTCAGTTACAATTAATAGTACATACCTTTCAACAACTCGTGCATTTGCAACAAAGTTCCAAGAAACGCCAATTTCCAACTTCTACATCAGCTTTTAACTCTAGCAGCTTAATATGTCGAACTGCCTAAATGTTCCCGTAACTGAAGTAGTATAATTCGATTAGTGCGTATTTTCATTTAATTTTCATTGCAAATTTGAGCATGTGCTATTTGGAATTGCAATCTCTTTCAGTTAGTTTCCTTTTTAATAGCGTTGCCTTGCCTGCAAAAGTACCGAACTGCGTTAATATTTATTGCACTGAAATGCAATTCGATACGTTTGAATTTATGTACGTGTACATATGTATGTAAATATGTTTATAAAAACTAAAAATTGCTAAACTTTAAATTTAACCACTTCATTGCCAAGTGGTTGGAAGTGCTTTCAATTTTTTTACGGTACACTTTTTCACAACTTTGTCTTATTTCGTTATTCGTAAGTATTATTGATTTTACTTGCACTGAATTATATGCAAACGCTACTCGATACAAGCAAACCGTGGAGGGTATTAAAAGGGTAAAATGTAATGGTTCCAAGATTCGTTCGGAATAATAAAAAGTATTTAAAATAGCAGTCTCAATTATCTGTTAGCGCTCAATTATTTTTGAAGTTAACTTCTTAGGCGGCTATACAGAGTTTTTATGGAGAGTGAAATTTGATGCAACGGAAGTTGGCCCGGGAAATAGCAGCCATTTTAGCTGATTTTTAATTTAAAAAAAATCAACCTTGATATCTCGTGGTTCGAACCTACGACCCATCGCTTGCAGCCCAGACGCTCTACCGCTGTGCCATCACACCACCTGCGTTGGGTATGTCAAATGCTGCACTTAAACTGAGCTAACTATTACAACTCACTCATGTATGTACATATATGTGTAAGTACATAAGAAATTCTAACCACGACAGCGCTGTGGTGAAATAAGCGCAGTTGAATGTTAAGGAGAGATTAGAGTACACCGTTTGACACAACTCACGTAACTAGCGCAGTAGCTCAGCTGTAAGATGCTAGGCTTCCAATTCAAGTGAAGATGGTTCAAGTCCAGGTTGAACCAGTTTTTTGTTCCTTTTTTTATTTTTTATTAAATAGTTTTCTTTATAATTTTTTATTAAATAAAAGTGCCACCCGAATATCGGGGGTTACATAGATACTAGTTAGTTATTAAAATAAATAATAGCTTAAAAAAACTAAAAAACACGCTTTAATCTTAAAAATCGTACTAAAAATTGAGAAATAATTTAATTAGAAACAAAATGATGAACGAAAATATAAGTATTTAAGGAAAAGCGTGGGGTGCTCAGTATGTCAAAAAATATTTAAAATCGGTGTTTTTTTACTAATAATTTTATTTTGACTTTTTTGAGATTTCATATATCGTACTCTTTAATTTCGCAGCTAGGTATATTTTTATACTAGTTGTACGAATCGAATATTTTCATGTTCAAATATTATTGAGCACCCCCACGCTTTTCCTTAAATACTTATATTTTCGTTCATCATTTTGTTTCTAATTAAATTATTTCTCAATTTTTAGTACGATTTTTAAGATTAAAGCGTGTTTTTTAGTTTTTTTAAGCTATTATTTATTTTTGACTTTTTAGTGAAATTTTTCATTAAAGGATGTTTTATGCGGACGCAAGAATAAAAGTAAAAAGAAGTCTGATGGGATGTGGTGTTCTCCGAAATAGATCTACATACATATGTATTTATAACTTCTACCAAAAATCCCAATATGCAGTGAAGTAAACTAGCTTATTATGCAATATTTTCCAAACCCTTTTATTCAAGGTTTTCCAAACTAGTTTGGAAATACAAAATTTCCCAAACGTTTTGTTATATTTTACAATCAGAAAGTGAAGAGAAGTTGAGGTGAAGCATTTGAAAAGAACAAAAAAAAAGAAACCTGATTGAATAAATTCGAATTTAGACAATATAGCTCCGAATACGTTTGTAGCGTAATGGTGAGGTATGCTACCTACGGACCAAGGAGCTCAGGTTCGAGTCCCGAGTGCCGCATTTTTTTTTTTTTTTTATTTTTTATTTTTTATTTTTTTATTTTTAGAGAAATTTTTTTCACCTCACGTTTACAAAACATTGTATAAAAATGTAATTAGGGTTCCTTTTCGTTGATTCAGCACTTACTATTAAATGAATTACAAACAAAACCAGTTCTTGCTTTGCATACATATGTATGTACATGCGATTGTTTTTATTGCAAACACAACAACGACAAAACAGAAAGCTTGTTACACAAAACACAAAACCAGTTCTTGCTCTGCATACGTATGTATGTACATTGTACATGCGGTTGATTTCATTGCAAATACAACAACCCCAAAACAGAAAGCTTCAAGCTTCATTTTTGATTGAATTTATGCATTGAGTTTATCGCCATCGCTATGAGCGATCGCTGGCTGTTGTGCGTTAGTTCGCTCGCTATTTGAGTGGCTATACGTTTTTCTTTGAACATTTGCCTGTGATTTGAGAATAATGTATTTTTGAGCGTTCGTGAGTGAGTTTTTCCGTACCCTGCAAGCTTGTTACTTATTGGCTTGTCTACGGAAGTGAATTGAAATTCATAGAGCCTATTTTGAAGAAAGGTAACATAAAAGCCGCAATGAAGCATAAAATATAATGTTGAATGTCCTACTATATGATGCCGTTGGGCTGGTGATGTCATGTTTCGAATCCGGAGGTGAATAGAAATAATAGAGAGAACACAAAAAAGTGAATGTTTGAAAGATATAATAATTTAGTTAAATGTTGCAACTTTTAGGATGGGATGAAGTTACATACATACATGCATACATGCATACATACATACATACATACATAAATACATACATACATACATACATACAGGTGAAGCTAATAAAAGCGTGTTAATAAAAACGACCAAACAACCAATATAATAAAAATAGGTAAAAAAACTTTTTAAGTTAAACGGTTTTATGTTATACATACATTGCAATGTTTAAGATAAATGTACTAAAAACCAAAAAATAATAAAATAGATACAGTCGTGGGAATTATAAACATTTGCATAGACTAGACTAAAATAAAGCCGTGGGGCACGTCAATTGTCTACAATCGTTGATTAAAATGTTTGTTTTGTAATGTTACACTATAATTAGGCAGTTGTTCAACCGACAACGATGGACGTGTGATAAGTAGGGCTAGAATGTGGAAAAAAGCTAGCAAGCTCGATTATAAGCGAGTTTTAGGGTTTCATAGTGGTGAGCGAGTAGTACTTTTATTATATGTTTTGTCGATTAAAGACAAACTACGAGCAGTGAAACGATTCCTCGTGTGAATGTCCAACGATAAACTAGTTGAAACATCTCTTTTATTAACATGGAGTGTATAACTATTGGAATTTCCATGAGCAAGAAAATAGTAAGTATTTTCCTCACCGTCTGCGGGCCAACTGCCTAACGACGAATTAAACGATTCTTCTATCGCACATTAAGTCGATAATTTGTAGACAATTGACGTGCCCCCCGGTTTTATTTTAGTCTAGTCTATGCAAATGTTTATAATTCCCACGACTGTATCTATTTTATTATTTTTTGGTTTTTAGTACATTTATCTTAAACATTGCAATGTATGTATAACATAAAACCGTTTAACTTAAAAAGTTTTTTTACCTATTTTTATTTTCTAGTTTTTAGTTTTTATTTCGCATTCTGTTTAATTCATTTAGTGCTTCATTATTGCAAGGTTTCTTGCCCGTTAGTTTATTGCAGTCCAACGCCTCTATAGCGACCCACGCGCCACCTATCGGAAGTTTTTTTTAGGAAAATATTTCCTTTCAAGGTAGTAATACATGTTTCGAATTTCAGCCAAATCGGACCATAAATGCGATTTTTGTAAATATAGCGACCCACGCGCCACCTAGCGGAATTTTTTTTTAAGAAAATATTTCTTTTCAAGGTAGTAATACATGTTCCGAATTTCAGCCAAATCGGACCATAAATGCGATTTTTGTAAATATAGCGACCCACGCGCCACCTAGCGGAATTTTTTTTTTAAGAAAATATTTCTTTTCAAGGTAGTAATACATGTTCCGAATTTCAGCCAAATCGGACCATAAATGCGATTTTTGTAAATATAGCGACCCACGCGCCACCTAGCGGAATTTTTTTTTCATAATATTGCATTGTCATCGGGGTTATACATGCGTGCAAAATTTCAGATTAATCGGTTGACAGGAAGAGGGTGAAATTTGAATTACTAAATTTGACCCAAGAATAAAGAATAAATAATAATAAAACAAACGGGGTGAGCTAAATAAAACCGTTTAATAAAAACCAATCGGATGAGCTTGCCGATAAACAAAATCTAATAACAAGAACAAGCATCGCCTTTTCTATAAATAGAATTTGTACAAACAAAAACACACAACCACATGTATGTACATTCGATAGTTTTCATTGCAATATCCCTGCAAAAAAGTGTGCGCTTAATCCCGATATACATAAATTTATCCCGGATTGATTTCTTTCGGGAACAATCGGTCTACAATTAGACCTCAATTGTTCACGAACGGGTATAAATCTAGATTGATGATATGTAGAAATTTTACAAAAATATTCAATATATATATTAAAAAAAACAATAGGTAAAACTAATTGAACACGCTTTCTTTTAATAACAATGATGAATAATAATTTTCACAAAATTTTACCAAAAATATCCATTGAAAAATCAATTACGATTATACACTGAAAACTGACTATTTAAAAAATTTTAATTTATTTACAAAAGTAAAACTTATTGTATAATCTTTATTTAAATAGGCACGAACATTTATAATTTTTAATATTCTTATAAAAAATAGCCTTGGTTAACAACTTTGAAAAATTCCTCACATATCTTTTACACGCGCATAATGCATTCTCAAAACTTTAAATATTTGGAGAAAATACTTAATTTGTTTAAAAGAATTCACTACAAGATTAAATCTAATCGAATAAATTATTCTAATATAATGTATTGTGGAACGATCTTCCGTCATCCCTTTTCAAAAACTTGACAAGGGATGATGGAAGATCGTTCCACAATACATCATATTCCTACCCTGTCGGAAAAACAAGCAACCAAAAAGTATTTATTCTAATATACTTATATATAACAATTTATAATTTTTAGACGTTTTCGTAAAAAATAGCCTTGGCTTACAACTTTGGATGAAAGCGATTAATCTACATTTGTATCCGTTCGAGATAAAAGAGATTGATCTAAATTTGTACCCGTTCGGTATGTTAGCGATTAATCTACATTTGTACCCTTTCGGGTATACAAATTGAACAATTTGTCTCTTCATAGGACATGCTCGAACAAATGCGATCAATTCGCTCCATATAAAGGGATGTAAAATTGTGTTAGTCGCATTCTCCCTTCCGATCCCGGACACGTCCCGGATTAATCACATTTTTTGCCAATATAAATTGAAAACACAATTATTTGAAATATTGAACAAGATGTAAGAACTTAACTTCTATCACGTGTACTATGCTACACGCGGGGTTTTTTTAATATTCTAGATTCATGTGCAGCAGAGGTTGCACAATTTTTTAATAATAATAATAATAATACCCAACGGTTTACCCTCCATATCCCGCCCGACCGACGCGAGGGGCGCCAATCCGCATGACGCACGGATATGTTTTTTTTTTGTTTTTTTTTTTTTTGTGCCGAGTCGTACAGGAAGGGGTTTGTTAGGTGTCGAGATCTAAAACTATTCAGCTACAGAACAAAATTCATCAGCTGATTGTATATCATTTATTAAGTGAGGCTAGAACTATTTTTTTTATAATAAAAAGCGAGTCTGAAGTGTCAAACGTGCTGGAGTGATTATTAAAGTCATGGCATAAGCGGCGGAATGGTTCATTTAATTCGAAATTTGTTTTGCAAGGTTTCACAAATAGTGGCTTGAAATGCCTCGATACTCTACATGGAACGTTAAAATATAACTCACTTAGAAGGCATGGGCTATTTATAAGTCCAGTGATTAATTTAACCATAAAAACTATACCAAGCATCTCTCTACGACTAGAAAGTGAAGGCAAATTAATGAGTTTTAAACGAGAAGTGTAAGGTGGAAGAATGTAATCTGAGTCCCAACGAAAGTTCCGCAAAGCAAAAAGCAGGAACTGCTTTTGGACAGATTCTATTTTATCTGAAAAACACTGGTAGTGGGGATTCCAAATAATAGATGCGTATTCCAAGATAGGTCTAACTAAGCTTGTAAATAGAGCTTTTGTGACGTAAGGATCATTGAACTCCTTAGACCATCGCTTTATAAATGCAAAGACAGCTTTAGCTTTGTTGACAGTGGAGTTTATATGGAGGTTAAAGGTGAGTTTGGAGTCCATTGTGACGCCAAGATCGATAAAATTAGTTACCTGATCTAGATTATGCTGTGATATTTTATAAGAAGCTGGTTGTACTGTTCTACGAGAAAAGCACATAACTTTACATTTTTTTAAGTTTAGCGGCATGTAGTTTGCTTTACACCAATGAACAAGGTTGTTAAGATCTGCTTGTAAGAAAGATCTATCTTCTATAGAGGAAAATGATTTAAATAGTTTTACATCATCAGCATATAATAAGATCTTAGAATGTTTTATTACGGACGAAATATCATCAATGAATAGCAGGAACAGAATTGGCCCAAGGTGGCTTCCTTGGGGAACGCCCGAAGGAACGAAAATGACATCGGAAGAACAATTTTTGAAAATAACTTTTTGAGTTCTACCATGTAGGTATGAAGATATCCATCGAATAAAACTGGGTTGAAGACCTATTAGACCTAGTTTACGGATGAGCAATGAATGACATACTTTGTCAAAAACTTTACTAAAATCCGTGTAAATTACATCTGTGTGAGCATTTTCTCTAAATCCATTTGAAACATAAGTTGTGAACTGCAATAAATTAGTTGTGGTAGATTTTCCAGTAGAAAACCCATGTTGAGATGGCGATATTGATGAGGAAATAGAGTACTTCAGATAATTAACAATGATTGCTTCAAATAATTTTGGAACCGCTGACAGCTTGGCTATGCCTCGATAATTTTCAATAGAAGACCTACTACCATTTTTGTGTAGGGGTATTATAAAAGATTCCTTCCAAACTAATGGGAAAACACCTTTTTTTAGAGACAAGTTAAATAAGGATGTTAGGGGCTTGTAAATATTTACAGCACACTTTTTAAGAAAGCAAGCCGGAATGAAATCCGGTCCAGATCTAAATGAATCTTTTAAGGTTTTTAATGAATTTAAGACTACTTCCGGAGATATAACTGAGACATGAGTTAAATTGGATGGGGTAAGTCTAAACGGATAATCACTACTTTTAGGAGAGTCCATAGAATAATTCGAACTAAAAAAATTTGCGAACATGTTAGCAATAAGTTGGCTATCAGAAGACGCAGTGTTATTATAATTCATGGCGGACGGAAAACTATGAACTCTACGTTTTGAGTTGACGAAGTTATAGAATGATTTGGGATCGTGAACCAGTTTTTTCTTCATTTTGCATAAGTATGATTTGTAACATTTTTTGTTTAATGCCATGTATCTATGCCGCAAGACTGAGTACTTGACGTAATCTCTATGAAGACCAGATTTTTTGTATAGCTTAAAAAAGCGTGACTTTTAATTTTTTAATTTTTTAAGCTCTCTGGTGAACCATAACTGTGTTTGTTCTTCATTGACCCTGCGTTTAGGAACATACTTTAGAAATAGGTTATAGATGGTGTTATTGAAATGTTCAACACAAAGGTCAATATCATCTACATAGTTTGGCCAGGGAAAACGCGACAACTCTTTATTTATTTTCTTGAAGTTCGCCTTTGCAAAAACAAATTGATCACTAGAACTGAAATAATTTTTAGTTCCATTTTCGTTAATAACTTCATAAGAGAACTCAATAGCAGGATGATAAACATCCTCCGGAAGAACTAGAGGGTCACACCGATTTAGGGAGAAGTTCGGAATATCATTAACGTATACTAGGTCTAATATCCTGCCAAATTTATTTGAATTCAAGTTTATTTGGTTGAGGCAGAGTTCAGCCATTTCTTCAAGGAAAAAAATGTGATTATCTTTAGAAGAAACAGGTACAATATCCGAGTCATTAACGTTCCAATATATGCTCGGGAGGTTAAAATCACCCAGTACTACCAGAGTATCAGAAAGTGTCATCCTAGAGTTTATAGATTTAAGTGTTAACAGAAGCTCATTGTAAATTGACGTGTTGGAATTTGGTGGGATATAACAAAGGGTTAGATACATATATCCTTTACCAATCAACACACGTATGCATTTGAGCTCAATGTAAGCATTGGATGAAACACTAACATCCTCAGATGGCAACGATGTGTGCACTGCAATTAGAACACCACCGCCAATTCTATTTACGCGGTCATTTCTGTAGATTTCATATTGATTCGGAAGAACTTCTGAGTTCAAGACGTGAGGTTTGAGCCATGTTTCAGTCAAACAAATAATTTTGTAATTACAGCAAAATCCATTTAAGTACAGATCAGTTAATTTGGTATTCAAACCTCTAACGTTTTGGTAGTAAAAGCTTACAGTTGATATAATTAGTTTTTTGAAACTGACTGAGAATTAGGTAATCTCACGACGTTCATGTTGTTTTTATTTGGTCTAAATTCAAATTCGCGAACAAACGCGCCATTCGGCCAAAATGATTTGTGAAGGATCGTTTCAAAATCGGTCGGATCTACATCGATTTTAAAGCTAGAAATGTCGCGATCATATTTAAAATTAAATTTACGAATAAATAAATGTTTTGGTTTGAACTTGGATGTAATATATAAATTAATGTCATCAGGAGAAGTGTCTTTCGCGAATCTAGACACAAAAATAGACTTTTTAGGAGGAATAACAACAAGTTTCTCAGAAGTTCTTTCGGAAGTGAGGGGTTCAGATCCATTTAAAGATTCCAGGATGTTTAAGGAAGTTAATGCGGTCTTTGAAGTTGATGGAGCAGTTTGATTATCAACATGGTTTTTGGCAGAGGATCTAGTGGGAATCGGTTTAGGTGGAGGAGTTTGCGAGGTATGAGGACACGGAGAGGCTAAATTTATTAATTCTATAGGTGGAGATGGAGTTTTCTGTTTAGCTCCAGCATCAACACCCTTATGAGGACTACTAACCCGTTTACGCTTTAATTGGCCATCTTCAGAGCTTGGGAATTCATCAAAGCTTTTGAGAGATTTAAACATTTCTTCATAAAGCTTAAATTTCTCAGCCAGCATCGACAACTCTTTCCCAATTTCGTAAAAACCATTTCTGGTTTGTCTGAAGATTTTAAATAAATCAATTTCTGCGGGTCTGCATTTTATACAAGACCAGCGAACCCCTTTTTTCTCAATAATGGCATCAACGACTCTACCCGTTAAACTAGCACATTTTGCATGAGCGGTCCCATCACAAAGCCAGCATGACACATAAGAGTCGCTTTTGACATTACAATTAAGGTAAATACACGACATGATGAAATTAATTCAAAGTTAAGTTTTGTATATATAAAAGTTGTAAGTGCAACTGGGTATATAACAACAGTTTAAAAGCACAAAAGGTTTGGAAGCCAATGACGCAACAATCAGCTGAGCGTAATGCAGCGAACAGTTTTAAATGCACTGTATATGACACTCAACAAACAAGTGCAAACAGCTGTGAACAAGAAATGACAAATAAGTAAGCAAAACAAAATAAATCAAAATGTGCACAAACAAAATCAATAAGTAATTAACAAAGTATATGAGAAAATATCAGAAACAACAATAACAATAAGTATGAGACGATGACTCGGCACATAAAATTAAAATCATAAATAATGATCAAAAATCAAATAAATTTTAAAATCACTTATCTCCAGTGGTGCACAGTAACACTCATTAATTTTACAATCACTTCAATTAATTTAAGGTTGAATTAATTTAAAGAAATTTAATAATAAATTGAGAGCAAAAAATACACAACTTCACAGTTTGACGTTTGCACAGTTGTTCTTTATATTTCTTTAAGCTACTTTTCTACCGAAGGAAGTTCCTAAGCATTGAAATTTTTGATGTGTAAATATCTTTTTTGTTTCTTTTTCGTAAGATTACAGTCGTTACACGTTGTTAATTTTTTTCAGAAATTTAGTAGCAAATCGCAAATTTCATCTACATAAATACATAAAGTCTAAGCGTGAGTAAGAGCTAATTAAACAACTAAGATGTGTGCAATGGAAACAGTTCTATTAGAAATTTGTTCATGACAGCAAAATATCAAAGAGAAGCTTTCATGCATTTCGTGTCTAGTTATACATGTAAAAGAGATTGTCAGTTTATGGCCCAAGACAATTAAAATCCGAATGAAAGCCAATTTAGAAGAAAACGAAATTGTTATGAAGATTTATATTTTTGAAGTAACTTTAAGTTTACCCATAACCCACCCGAGTGAACCACATTTATATACATACATACATATGTATGCACTTTAGTTTCCTTTGTCTCCTATCAGAGATGATACAGATTAAAGTTTTGTGCACTAAAATGTTGAAAGAGTCATGTGAGAGTGTCCAGATATCGTCGTGCCATACGAAAACTAGCACATTTAAAATTCCTGGCGAAAGCTATCAGTTAAAAAATTCTGTACGAAGAGTAGCACATTTGGCTTTTGGCTGACGAAAAGTATCACATTTCACTTTTGGCCGACGAAGAGTATCAGTAATTACACTGGATCACAAAATGAAATTTGTTGTATGTACTTTGGACGTGACTACCCTATATATATGTAAAATCGGTCGCTGAATCCGAAAATCGGGTTCATTTTTAATTCTATGGGAAGGTTTTTGAGATATCGGCAATTTACCGTTATTTGGCCAATGGCTCCACTTAATCCTGACTGTCTCTTTAACAGAGTGAGCTATCTTCCGTGAGGTAACACCAAACGAAATTAAATTTCCTTTTCATGGCTCCTATAACTTTTTTCTCTAACTCTTATAGTTTCTGAAATATTGACGATTAAATTTGAATTTTTTCGATTTTTTGAAGAAAAAATTGACTTTGTCAGGCAATATCTTTAAAACCAATGTCTTCACCTTCGGTTTTACTCCTTTACGTGAAGCTCCATTCTATTGGGAAAAAGATAAGCTATCAACGAAGAAAATCCATGCTAAAATGGAAAAGTTATATTCGATCAAGTAGATACAGGCACGTCGCGCAATGCCTCTGCACGGGTATATTCTATGCATGTTATACCCGTAAATGGGCTTGTATCTACTGCGCTGCCAACGTCCCTGCAAAAATTCCGAGTACTCCATTCGCTAATCCATGGAGTGCTCGCTATGGACCAACCGAGTACTCCATAACTTGCCACATTTCATACAAAAAATATGGTCCATTTAACATTGCATGTCATTGCAATGGAGTATATACTCCAGTCCCGCATAACAATCATATTAATCCATGGAGTACCTACATTGGACTGGTACTCCATCAATTAATCCAATGTAGCTACTCCATGGATTAATTTGTTTGTTATGCGGGGCTGGAGTATATACTCCATTGCAATGACATGCAATGTTAAATGGACCATATTTTTTGTATGAAATGTGGCAAGTTATGGAGTAATCGGTTGGTCCATAGCGAGCACTCCATGGATTAGCGACTGGAGTACTCGGAATTTTTGCAGGGTACGAACCGATGCAGACACATGAATCACTTTGAAAGTACTCCAACTTACCACAAATGGAGCATATAATCCAATGATTTTTGCAGCGTATGCACCCAAGTGCCTATGCACATAAATACATATGTATGTATGTATGTACGTACGGCGTAGCACAAACGTAAATACGACAATCAGAAATATGTATATATGTACATACGTCAGCATACAATTTGGCTGTTGTTGCACTTTTGGTGCATTTTATACATTTTTGTGTTTTAAGTTACCGAGAATGTACTTGAATATTTCTGATATGCTACAGTATTTTTGATTCTAAATAAATTTTTGATTCGAATAAAATTTTTGATTCGAATCAAATTTTTGATTCGAATAAAATTTTTGATTCGAATAAAATTTTTTAGCGTTTTCTTTTCTACACAAAAGGGTTGTCATGGCGAAGCGCAATAATAGCTCAGATTTGCACTACACCCTGTCGAATTGCCGTCCTCTTCATATTCAGTGCAGCCCTTCACATATGTATGTACAATAGAATACACTCTAAATGTCACAATTGTGTATACTTTAGCTGTTCTGGTATGACGCAATCTATATAATACATATTATGTGTGCTAGAAAGAGACATAAAAGGTATACTTTTTATTCGTTATTGTTATTGATCAGCTGTTTGACAGGGTCATTGTATGCCCCGTCGATAGCACAGAGGGCAAGAAATCTTGCCCTTTCGAATTTTTTTAGGATTGCCCTTTGAGAAAAGATAGCGATGTGGACTGCGATGATTGCACTCATTTAACAAAAGAACACTACACTACTAAAGGCACTACATGAGTGCGACATTTTTGTGTAGAAAAGAAAACGCTATTTGATTCGAATCAAAGATATTTTTTGAATCAAGAATCAAAAAAGATTTTTGATTCTTTTGAGAAATGAATCACAAATCAAATTTATCTTTGATTTGAAAATGGTTTGAATCACGAATCAAAGGGTATTTTTGATTCTTTTGAGAAAAGAATCACAAATCAAATTTATCTTTGATTTGAAAACAGTTTGAATCACCAATCAGAGGGTATTTTTGATTCTTTTGAGAAATGAATCACAAATAAAAATTATCTTTGATTTGAAAATAGTTTCAATCACGAATCAAGTTGATTCTTTATTTGAAAGTTGATTTTAAATCAAAATTGATTCGAATCACGCAACGCTGTGAGGTAAGGAGGTGCATATTCAGTAGAATATTCAGTATGAAAAATACCCTGAAACTTAGTTCAAAATTCATTGCTGAAAAAATAACTGAACACGCAGTGAGGACATCAGGTGTATTGAAATATATGCTATGGAAGTTTTCCCTGCGTATTCAGGCCTTTTTTCATACAGAAACTCTCCCTTCTCGTTCGGCAGTTTTTAGGTAGTTGATTTTCGACGCCACCTTTATATAAAAACGAAAGGGAAAGTTCAGATTTTAGAACTACATCTCTACTGAATATTCAGTAGGAAATATGTACTGTTTTCCAGCTGATAAATACTGCTGGGTATGTACTTACCCCTTAATATGTAAATGTATATACATACATATGTAAATTTCTCTTATACATATCCACACATATGTACTTACTTATGTACTTATATTTTATATATTTTACATACATTGAATGAACCCAATAAAAGAATAAAATAACAGAATTTAAAAATAAATAATAATAATGCATTTACCCAAAATGATCTCGTACTAAAAGTATCTTTTATTTGAAATATATTTAGGATTCACTATACCTAGGTACATACATACATATGTATATTTTAAACCCGTTCAAATTAAACGAAAGTGGTTTGTTGTATTGCTTTACGAACAGCAATTCAATCAGGGAATTTATTGGTAAAATTGATTCTCATTTACCTATACACAAAATTTCTTATGTACATACTACTTAGTTACTATAATACATGTATGTATATCTACTCTAATTCTTACTTCTATGTAGATATATACATATATATGTTCGGCTAACTACGAACCGATGCAGATACACGAATCGGTCGCTTGGGCTATGTTAGTGGTCACTTTGAAAGTACTCCAACTTACCACAAATGGAGCATATAATCCAATGATTTTTGCAGGGGTGCTGCTACTGCAGATGTGTAGGTATTGGTACAACATGCATAGAATATACCCGTCCAGAGGAATTGCGCGACTTGGCTGTATTTACTTGATCGCCTATATCTTTTCCATTTTACCATGGATTTTCTTCGTTGTAGCTTATTTTTTTGGTAATGGAACGGAGCTTCAGACAAAGGAGTAAAACCGAAGATGAAAACATTGGTTTTAAAGATATTGCCTGACAAAGTCAATTTTTTCTTCAAAAAATCGTAAAAAATCGAAAAAATTCAAATTTAATCGTCAATATTTCAGAAACTATAAGAGTTAGGGAAAAATGTTATAGGAGCCATGAAAAGGAAATTTAATTTTCTTTCGTTTGGTGTTACTTCAAGGAAGATAGCTCACTGAGTTAAAGAGACATTCAGGATTAAGTGGAGCCATCGGCCAAATAACGGTAAATTGCCGATATCTCAAAAACCTTCCCATAGAATTAAAAATGAACCCAATTTTCGGAATCAGCGACCGATTTTACATATAGATAGGATGGTCGCGTTCAGAGTATTTTTTGGCTGTAGAGCAGTGTTATATACTGTTTTTACATTAAAATTGTTGTTGATTAAACGAAATTAATAGTTTTCGTCAGCCAAAAGTCGAATTTGTTACTTTTCATCAGCCACAAAAATTCGTATGCTAGTTTTAAGGCAGAATCTGCCAAACGCTGGACATTGGCAAAGAAGATGTACCGGAGTGCCAACAGCATCGGGTTCGTTGCATGCTGTGCCCGCCTAACTCTGCACCAGTCTCACTTTGAACTGATGAGATGTTGTGAGCCAGTGCCATGTTAGTATGCCGACCGCCAGTCTGCAGTCTGCTCCAGAAAGTGTGAGTGGATAATTTGCAGTTTTTACGTTGTATGACCGAAGCATAATTTTGGCGATCTTGCAGGTCGATCAGCCTCGTCCCATTGGGACTGGTTACGTCGTGGAGACTGAATTTTCCGACTGTGCTGCCAAAGATACCTTCCTTACCCACCCTGGCATTAAAATCGCCAAGCACAATCTTAATGTCGTGACGGGGGCAGCGGTCATAGGCATGCTCTAACTGCTCATAGAAAGTGTCTTTGATCGCATCGTCCTTCTCTTCCGTCGGGGCGTGGGCGCAGATGAGAGATATGTTGAAAAATCTCGCTTTGATGCGGATGGTGGCTAGACGCTCGTTCACTGGCGTGACGCTCGTGTATGGCGGTGATGCCAGCTTTCACTCTTTCGAGGACATCAACCAGCTGGGCAGAGGCACCTTCCCAATTAAGGGTCCGGACGTTCCAGGTGCTTACCCTCAAATCATAGTCCTTTAAACGTTTGCCGTGGTTGTCATCAGAAAGGGGTGGTCTCATCCGAGGCTTTGTTGTTGTTTTCATTGGATAGGATTTTTACGTGGTGGGTCCCAAGCCCGACGCTTGTTGTCATTTCAGTGAACAAGTCCTAGGAAAATAAGTACTAGTTGACTAATTATGGTTTTCTAATCCCTCATGATTGATTTTCATTTTCCTTATTTTTTACGTTTTTAATATTTTTAGAAAATTTTTAATTAATTTAATATTTAATATTTAATATTTTCTTATTTTCTTAAGCTCGTATAAGAAAAGTTTTACTTGCAGCAAAAAAATTATTTCTTAATTATTTATTTCTAAAAACAAGAAAAAAAAACTTAAAATCCAATTTTACTTGAAGCAAGAAAACGTTTTCTCATTTATTTAAAATCCATTTTTGCTTGAAGAAAGAAAACTTTTTCTTATTTATTTAAAATCCAATTTCACTTGAAACAAGAAAATGTTTACTTATTTATTTAAAATCCAATTTTCTTGGATTTTCTTGATATTAAGAAATTATATTCTAAGTTCAAAATCAAGTCTAATTTTTCTTGTCTCGGCATTGATTCTAGTAAAAAATTCTTTCCGTGTAGTAAACCTCAGTCTGAAAGATACTGCAGTAGTCCTGGAACACGCAGAAACTTCCCGAAAATAAGCCTTATGACGAAGAATTCGTTTTCTTCGAAACAGTTATCACTTCAACCATCGCTTTTTGGGTTCCTTGGATTTTTCAGCTTATTTCAATCACAGAGAAAAAAGTACTATTTTCACATGTAAAAGGAATCAACCAGATTTTTGGTAAATACTACAATGCTGATTTTTTATATTAAAATCAAAATATTGAACCAATTTTGGGTTATTTTTTTGTTTCTAAAACGAAATATTGCATAAATTCAGAAATTTTGTTTTAACCAAAACTCTGGTTGATTTCATTTTTAATATAAAAATAGTACTATTAACCAATTTTTGGTTGACTCTTTTCTCAGGGATTATCACTTATCATTTATCATGCTAGAAACTTACTTGCATAATAATGCAAATTTTATTAAATATTTCAAAAATTAATATGTAGTTTTGAAAAGCTAAATTTAAATATAATAAAAGAAGCCGGTATTTTTTTATTTGTTTTTTTTTTTTTTATTTATAATGATAACATATTTACATATTTTTGTAGCTCAATAATCACAAAATATATGTAATATTCGCAAAATATGTAGAACCTCTAAAACTCGTAGCGCACTTCGGTAATCATGTATTTCCAGTTCACAAAACACAAAGCCGCAAACACGTTTTCCGCGGGAGGCGTGAGGCACGTGTAGTTCGCACGTGCGCTCACTTGCGTATTTGTAATAATGACATTTGCCGCGCAGTAACGCCGCGCCACGTCTGCTTGTCGGTTCCTTTCGCTTTCGAAATTACGCTGCCTCCTTAACTTCTATGTGTTTCCATTTCCGCTCGCTCGCAATCTGTTATATAAGTACCTACACACCGTTTGATGGCAATCAGTGCCTACTATTCTAAACCTCTATGGACCCATGTATGTACAGCAAGCTAAATTTGGTAAGAAACCCTGCAGGGAAATCAACGAGTAGTGAACACAATTTCTGGTTCAGAACTAGCGAAAAGAGGCAACAGTTCATTTGCCGTCGGCTTTGCATATTTCTGCCATTCTTACCCAGCAAACACAGTCTCTAACATTAGAAATTTTGTCGAGATTACCTCAGATAACTAGTAGAGGTCGGAAACTATCGATAGTCAGCACCATCGATAGTGTACGATAGTTTTTTGCAAACTATCGATAGTATATCGATAGTTGACGATAGTTTCGGGTGATTTGGGAGAGTCTACGGCTACGCTCACACTGTAACCGCCTTTTGCCGTCCGGCAGCAAACACATCCACAAACACATCTGTTTTAAATGAGCTCACCCGATTTCACCTGAATGTAAACAAACTTTGCCAACCTGTCCTGGTCTTATTCTTACCAATACATGAAAGTAATAGAAGATGATCCAATAAAACTTTTTTCAGTACATTGTTTTGTTTTATTTATTTATTAGCCATTTATTATTGTTCACAAAAATTAATATATTAACCAGAGGCCATAATAATTATAACAAATAAATATAAAAATCACTTGATAACAATTATTGAGCAATGGAAAAATTTTTCCATCATCAATAACAATTACTCAAAGATCGATATTTTTTCGATCAGATCATAATTGTTACTAGCAATTAATATTGTTTTCGATCTTCCATAACAATTACTGGATGATGGATATTTTTTAGATCATCCCATAATTGTTATGAGCAATTTATATTTTTTCGATCTTCCATAACAATTACTGGATGATGGATATTTTTTAGATCAGTTCATAATTAATTAAGACTCGACCAAATGATAGCCCTAGCCAAGCGCTTTCATTTGATACCCATTTTGCGGTGTTCGGTATTCTATATTCGTATTCCGTATCCATATTTATCCGCTTTTCCACAATTATGAGCTGACTCAGTTATCGATAAATTTATCGAAATATATCGTAGTCCAAATAAAACCTGGGGCCATCCCCTTTCGTTTCATATTGTAGTGTAATTTTAATGTTTTTGGGTAATCACATTTTAAACGACCATGCGAGTAGAACGCATAGTCGTATTTATGTTGCTTTGACTACTTGCTAGTCAGCAATTCAAACCCTGCATGGAATAGTTACCATTTGTTTGGTGCCTAGTGGTCACATTTCAAATTTTCAATAAACTATCGATAGTTCAAACGATAGTCGAAAACCATCGATAGTGACGATAGTGCCATCGATAGTTTCCGACCACTAATAACTAGTGTAATTCTCTATATATTCTCAAATCGATAACTAGGGTTGAAAACTACACTAGAATTCGATTAGCGAGTGATTAGAGAAGGAGCCAAATCTCACGCCTTTTATCAATTCTCAATATATTTCTGTGATATATTGAATATACATACATATATTGAAATTAGATACTAAAAAATGGTAAAGTTAATATTAACGTAGTACAATGTTTTCCATTAAAAAGTACAAGAAGTACCTTTAATTTAAATAATAAGACTGAGTTTTGTTTAAATTTCAGTTCTTATATGTCAATATATATAATCATATGCAATTTAGGCACATATTGCGTTAATAAAATCTAAACAATGAAAAAATCATGTGAAAGGAGACAAAGCTTTGTTTTTCATTTCAATTGGAAGTATTTGCAAATTCTGATTAGAATCTCATTAGAGAACTACATTAGAATTCCATTCGAGAATTATAATTTTCTCGATTTGAGAATTAGGTACCCTTTTGTTTGAGAACGCTATGATTCTCGATAGATTTTCGAGTCGTCCTCTAACGTTAGAGGTTTGAGAATGAGGCTAGTTCTCGAGTCATTCTCAAATCGATAACTAACCTCAGTGTTTGTTGGGTAGATTATTAGTGAAGCATATTGTAGAAAGAGTATGTAAAATTTGCATTTTCACTTAATGAAATGAAATGTTCCCCTTACTATGCTTTTCCGATCCCACGGGCTTATTTTTAATTTTTTTTTTATTTTTTACTTTTTAAATATTTTTTAACATTTTTTATTTAATAAATAAATTTAAATAATAAAAAATTTATCATTCGCCATGACACCGACCGAATTCGAACTCGCGCTCGCCAGATTGAAAGTCACACGCGTTACCACTGCGTCATGCCCCACTTGCTTTAAGCTTGTTAAAGGCTGCACTTATGTAAGTGGCAGATGTAAAACTGTGGAATTTTTAGGAATTTTTAACTAGTTCAGAACTATCGAATAGGTAATGCAGCGGTGGATAATTGACACAGCCAATGACAGCGCCATATTGCTAACATGCAAAAGAGATTGAGCTCGCACTAGTAGTGGCGAAAAATGCACTAGCTGCGCGCCAGTTATGAAGAAGAGATTTTCTCCACAGGTAAGTTAACGCAGGTGCTGCGCTGTACGCATAAATTGATAGTGGCCACAACAACAACAATAAAGTACAGCCACACATAATGCACGCGGCAAACGTGTTTGCTACGCATAGTTCAAATCGACCAACTAACATAAAGTCACTCATACGCCATGGCGACTTCGCGTACACGCGTACCACATTACACACCATAGCAACGTGCACAAGACATTGCTATGTAATTGGTATGGCTGCTTCACATTTTGGCGCAGATGAAATTCTTCGAAACACATGCATATGTACCTACATACATATGTATGTTGCTTACACATGTGCAGTTGTTTTATTGTTGTAATTGCAATACATACATACAAACACGTATTTTTGGTACTCCGCTTTCTGTGTCGGTTAATCAATGTATTTAGCTAATTATACGTACATATGTATGTGCATAAACATACATACATGCACAGTAAAAATTTTAGTTTAATTTTAATACCATTTTGGTATTTATATATAACAATGCCAAAAAGTATAAAATAAAACCATTCCGGTTTAAAAAAAGGAAGAGAATGTAAGAGACAAAAATTATTCTTGGTGTCAAATTAATATTTTTTGGAAATAAATCAAAACCAAACTTTGATTATTTTTAGAATATTTTTGGTATTAAAAATAGTTGAAATGGTATAAGATCAATTCATCGTATATATATATATATTTTTTTTTTTTTGAGCAAGATATATAACCAGGGACCCATTTTAACAGTTATTTTTTTTTCGGAGGTCAAAAAAGTCCGGGCCAAAAAATGATGCTAAGTGAACACCTTTGACACCAAAATGACTTCCAGGACCTTTACAGGATCAATCATGCATCCTTTTTATTTTTCTAACTTTTTGGGAAAAAGTCCTCTTATAACTGTTAAATCCGGACTTTTATTTTTTAAGTCCAAGAATAACTGTTATATCCGGACTTTTATTTTTTAAGTCCGAGAATAAAAGTTAAATCCGGACTTTTATTTTTTCCGGCCAAAATAAAAGTCCTTCTTAATAAAAAACGAACGGCTTATGCGATTGGAATAAAATTGGTACCAATCGATTCGTATTGATTTCCAGAATCCAAAAATGTATACTTCTTCAACATTATATATTACTAATACTACGAATTTAGTATAAACAGACATACATCTATTTTCTCATATGGGCATGAATAAGTAATCTTCATGTCAGGATAACTCGGAAACTAGATCCGACACAGACAAATGCAAATGATATTCGGAATTAGAAATGAAATTTACTTTAGAAAAGTCTTATTTCATTCCTCGTGGCCAAAGTTCTTTTTGATCAACTGTTGAAATGCACACCAGTTCCATGTATTTTGCCACTTGGTAGTATATGAGGAATAGTTGTGTGTGTTTTTATGCTAAATTCGTAGTATTAGTAATATATAATGTTGAAGAAGTATACATTTTTGGATTCTGGATATCAATACGAATCGATTGGTGCTAATCTTATTCAAATTGCATAAGCCGTTCGTTTTTTATTAGAAAGGACTTTTATTCTTGGACATGGAAAATAAAAGTCCGGATTACATTTTTTTGGTATTTCAAATCAACACTTTTTGATAAACTTTGGCCACGAAGAACGAAATAAGACTTTTCTAAAGTAAATTTCATTCCTAATTCCGAATATCATTTGCAGTTTTCTGTGTCGGATCTAGTTTCCGAGTTATCCTGACATGAAGATTACTTATTCATGCCCATATGAGAAAATAGATGTATGTCTGTTTATGCTAAATTCGTAGTATTAGTAATATATAATGTTGAAGAAGTATACATTTTTGGATTCTGGAAATCAATACGAATCGATTGGTACCAATTTTATTCCAATCGCATAAGCCGTTCGTGTTTTATTAAGAAGGACTTTTATTTTGGCCGGAAAAGATAAAAGTCCGGATTTAACTTTTATTCTCGGACTTAAAAAATAAAGGTCCGGATATAACAGTTATTCTTGGACTTAAAAAATAAAAGTCCGGATATAACTTTTTTTTGTTTCAAATATATTAAAAAGTCCAAAAATAACTGTTTTGCAAGGTCTTTTATTTTAAAAGTTATAACTGTTTGGGTCCCTGTATATAACCTATTTCGTGCACTAAATAAAAATAATAAAAAAATCTTGTTTCTAAAGTGCTATTTAGAAGAACATTTTTTTTACAAAACTTGATTTTCAAATCTAAAAATTAGACTGTTCTATTGCAAACACGATTAATACTTTATTTTTGGTGATTTTATCCAAATGAAAAAAAAATAATTTAAGGACGAAAAACTCCCCAAGATTTTTAGCTTATGTTGAGACATCCGATTTTTAAAATTGATAGATATGTCATTATTTTAGTCTTTTGAGCAGGGTTTGAAATTATTTTCAACTTTTTTTTTTTCATTTGTATTGAATTTCATTTTCATTTGAAAATTAAAAAATAAACAGCGCAGCAGAAGTATAAAAAATAAAAAGTTCTACTGTACTGCAACTGCGCAGCCTTAAGTTTCAAAAAATTATAGTCGACTGTTGCTGTATTGTGCAAACTTTTATAGCACAGCAAAGGGCAAACACAATTTCGAGTTTTTACAGCACTGCTGTTGTTGTTTTTCTTTTTAATGTACAAAAAAAACACAATTTTAACAAGCCGCACTGAAAACTAAAATTCTGTTTATCTGTGCTTTGCTGTCGACTGATCTGTTTAAAATTACAAAGTAAAGCAACAGCACAAATAAACAAACAAATATATTTGACTGTTCTGTGCTTCGACTTCGAAATTCAAAAGTTCTCAAAAAATTATGAAAACAGTAACAGCTTATTTTTTGAGACTGTTGGTGTAATGCTGGCAAACAGTGCTTGGGAAGCTTTATATCTCCATCTAATGTCTTTGGATCTGTGAAGTTGTTTTCATATAGTTGGGTCACCTAGCCGAGTTTTTCGACCATAAAACATCCTTTTTGTTTCACTTGGAAAAAATCGCCAAAAATAAAGTATTCATCGAATCTTTTTAATATTACGCTTAAAATGTTTGCAATAAAACAGAATAATTTTAAAAAGAATAAAATTTTCCTGATTTTTACTTCTTATAAAAACCCCAATAAAAACAAAATTTTTCCAATAATCGCAAAAAATCAATAAAATTTTGACTTTGAAAAGTTAGTATAGAAAATAGGTGAAATCGGACTATAACAACGCACACATCCCATATATGGGATCTTTCGGAAAACGCACAAAATGTTATAATTCAGACGCTAATATAACCCGAGTAATGAATTTTCAGTTATGCAGTTATAAGGAAATATGCTAAAATTTTAGAAAATGTATGTAACATAATTTAATTTAGATTAGGAGTAGATACGGTTTACGGGTATTTTTAACTTCACCGAAAAGAATTTTTTATTGAATTTGTAACCAAAAAACCCAAAATTACGCTAACCATAAAAAAATGGTTTTGACCTCAGCAGGTTCATACCAGCCCTCCCCTATACCTGAAATTCTTGGTATTTTCTCAAATTAATTATTTGTAAACTAGTGTTTTCAACATATAGCTTTGAATATGATAGAAGTAAAATGCATCTACCAGAATTTCGTGGGGGGTTCAAACACCCAAACCCCCCCTAAATACGGCCTTGATCCCAAAGATTAATGAGAAATTGAATAACGTTAACATTGTCTATTTATGTACATAAAAATCCAAAACAAACATTTGCCCCTAAGTTTCCATGAGCAGCAAACACTAAAGTACCTTATACATACATATATCGAGCCCCAATCCCCATAAATGTTTATCCAACAAAAACTAAATTTTACGGGACTCAGTTTTTTTTTTAATTTGTTTTGCATACAGTTTGTATGTAGCCTTGAAACTTACATATTTAGTCTCTTACTTCGAAACTGCATATTTCACAGCTATGAAATTTTTGGGAGTTGATACATGTGGAGCAGTGCTCGCCTGCTATGCTAGAGGTCTCGGGTTCAAACCACGGTCCGAGCAAAACACCAAAAAAATTTTTCTAATTAGTAAAAATCCAATTATTGGGTTTTTTAAGAGTAGCGGTCACCTCTCGGCAGTGGGAGGCATACCCTCCGAGAGTATTTCTGCCATGAAAAAGCTTCTGACAAAAAATGCATTCGCCGTTCGGAGCCGGCATAAAACTGTAGGTACACCCAACTAGTAGGAAAAACAAAAAGGAGCACACCTCGAATTGGGAGAGAAGCTCGGCCATAAAACTCGTCAGAGTTATAATAGCGCCGTTGTATTATATTATTACATGTTATAATAAATTGTTGATTTCCATAAAAAAAAAGCTGAAATCGATAACTTTGTTGGATACACTTGTATGGTAGTTACGACTCGATATATTTATATTAGTGTCCGACCGAAGCTGGAATTTTAGGCCGAAGCCGAAGCCGTAGCCGAATATTCGGCATAATCCTTTATTCGGCCGAAAACCGAAGCCGAAGCCGAATACCAAAATAAGAAAAATATATACTTAAGTTTGAGATGTTTTTATTAACACGCTTTTATTAGCTTCACCTGTATGTATGTATGTATGTATTGTATGTATGTATGTATGTATGTAAATTCATCCCATCGTAAAAGTTGCAACATTTAACTAAATTATTATATCTTTCAAACATTCACTTTTTTGTGTTCTCTCTATTATTTCTATTCTCCTCCGGATTCGAAACATGACATCAACATCCCAACGGCATCATATAGTAGGACATTCAACATTATATTTTATGCTTCATTGCGGCTTTTATGTTACCTTTCTTCAAAATAGCCTCTATGAATTTCAATTCACTCCTGTATACAACCAATAAGTAACAAGCTTGCAGGGTACGGAAAAACTCACTCACGAACGCTCAAAAATACATTCTTCTCAAATCACAAACAAATGTTCAAAGAAAAACGTATAACCACTCAAATAGCGAGCGAACTAACGCACAACAGCCAGCGATCGCTCATAGCGATGGCGATAAACTCAATGCATAAATTCACTCAAATATAAAGCTTGAAGCTTTCTGTTTTGGGTTTGTTGTATTTGCAATAAAATCAACCGCATGTACATACATATGTATGCAAAGCAAGAACTGGTTTTGTTTGTAATTCATTTAATAGTAAGTGCTGAATCAACGAAAAGGAACCCTAATTACATTTTTATACAATGTTTTGTAAACGTGAGGTGAAAAAAATTTCTCTAAAAATAAAAAAATAAAAAATAAAAATAAAAAAAAAATAAAAATAAAAAAAAAACAAGTAAGGAAGCCTAAGTTCGAGTGGAATCGAACATTAGATACTCAGCTGTATGCTTTCATTGTTTGTTTGCGTTTGATGGAAACACGGTGCACTTAATATAAAGCGAGTTCTGCATAAAGTGGGCGTAGTCACGCCCATTTTCTAAATTTTTATCAGTCATCCAACTAAGCATATCAATATTATACTTTGTGCAAAATTTCATTCCTTTATGACTTCTAGTTACAAAGATGTCATGTTACAAATTCCCAAAGGGTGTTCCAGAAATATCTTTCTTAAAAAGTAGGCGTGGTCATAAACCGATTTCAATAAATTTTTGCGTGTCTATTAACACAAGTTATAAAAGTGTATAAACCAAGTTTCGTCATAATATCTCAATTATTTGTCGAGTTATAGGCTAAGAAATCTCGTATATCCCTTTGTGTAAAAAGAGGCGGTGCCACGCCCATTTTCCAAAATTTTTCTATTTGTTGTTTCCGGTCTATTGTGGAAGTCATGCCGCAAAATTTCAATGACAGATCTTTATATTTGACAGAGATATCGCTTAAAATATTTTTATTAGGCCCCTTTATAGTTCTCATATATAAAAGTGGGCGTGGTCGTCAACCGATTTCGCTAAAATTTTGAGCGTGTATTACCACAAGTAATGAAAGTGTACACACCAAGTTTCGTCATTATATATAAATTATTTGTCGAGTTATGGGCTCAGAAATCTCGTATATTCCTGTTTATAAAAAGAGGCGGTGCCACGCCCATTTTCCAAAATTTTTGTGCTTTCGTTTTATATCCGCAGTTGGACTACTGCTATAAAATTTCAATGATATATCTTTATATTTGACAGAGATATCGCTTAAAATGCTTTTATTAGGTCACTTTATAAGACCCATATATAAAAGTGGGCGTGGCCCTAAACCGATTTCGGAAATTTTTCGTCCAAATATTTGACTAAGTAAGTATATCACGCGTACCAAATTTCATCGATATATCTTCAACGGTTTCTGATTTATGACTCATAAAACTTTCAATGTTTGCCCCTTAATAAGTGGGCGTGGCACCGCCCATTTTCCAAAATTTTTGTGTTTTTCGTTTTATGTCCGCAGTTGGACTTACGCGACTAAATTTCAATGATAGATCTTTATATTTGACAGAGATATCACTTAAAATGTTTTTATTAGGTCACTTTGTAATATACATATATAAAAGTGGGCGTGGCCGTCAACCGATTTTAACTATTTTCCGTCCAAACGTATGCCTAAGTAAGTAAATCACGCGTACCAAATTTTGTCGATATATCTTCAATGGTTTCTGAGTTATGACATATAAAACTTTCAAGGTTTGACCCTTAATAAGTGGGCGTGGCACCGCCCATTTTCCAAAATTTCATCAAATTTCTTCCTAGGGGCCTGAGCTCAACACGTGGGTAAAATTTCATCGCTCCAGCTATATTAGTGACTGAGATACCAAATTTCCGATTATTTCTATATAGGAAAAGTGGGCGTGGTCATGGTCCGATTTCGCCCATTTTCAATACCAACCGTCCCAGTCTCGATACCAACTTGCATTTCAAATTTCATCAAAATATCTCAATTTTTGCGCGAGTTAGAGTGTTTACAGACGGACGGACAGACGGACAGACGGACGGACGGACAGACGGACGGACGGACGGACGGACATGGCTAAATCGATTTCTCTTTTCACCCTGATCATTTTGATATATATAAGTCTATATCTATCTCGATTATTTCACTCTGTTACAATCCACCGTTATGTGATTAAAACTATAATACTCTGTGTACTAGTACAGCTGAGTATAAAAAAAAAAAAAAGCGCCACTCGGGACTCGAACCTGAGCTCCTTGGTCCGTAGGCAGCATACCTCACCATTACGCTACAAACGTATTTGGAGCTTTATTGTCTAAATTCGAATTTATTCAATCAGGTTTCTTTTTTTTTTTTTGTTCTTTTCAAATGCTTCACCTCAACTTCTCTTCACTTTCTGATTATAAAATATAACAAAACGTTTGGGAAATTTTGTATTTCCAAACTAGTTTGGAAAACCTTGAATAAAAGGGTTTGGAAAATATTGCATAATAAGCTAGTTTACTTCACTGCATATTGGGATTTTTGGTAGAAGTTATAAATACATATGTATGTAGATCTATTTCGGAGAACACCACATCCCATCAGACTTCTTTTTATACTCAGCTGTACTAGTACACAGAGTATTATAGTTTTGATTTCCTAACGGTGGATTGTAACAGAATGAAATAATCGAGATAGATATAGACTTATATATATCAAAATGATCAGGGTGAAAAGAGAAATCGATTGAGCCATGTCCGTCCGTCTGTCCGTCTGTCCGTCTGTCCGTCTGTCCGTCTGTCCGTCTGTCCGTCTGTGAGCACGATAACTCGCGCAAAAATTGAGATATTTTGATGAAATTTGAAATGTAAGTTGGTATCAAGGCAGGAACGGATGGTATTGAAAATGGGCGAAATCGGACCATGACCACGCCCACCTCCCCTATATAGTAAAAATCGGAAATTTTGTATCTCAGTCACTAATAGAGCTGGAGTGATAAAATTTTACCCACGTATTGAGCTCAGGCCCTTATGAAGAAATATGGTGAAATTTTGGAAAATGGGCGGTGCCACGCCCACTTATTAAGGGGCAAACATTTCAAGTTTTATGAGTCATAACTCAGAAACCGTTGAAGGTATATCGATGAAATTTGGTAGGCGTGATATACTTACTTAGACAAATGTTTGGACGAAAAATTGCCAAAATCGGTTGACGACCACGCCCACTTTTATATATGGGTATTATAAAGTGGCCTAATAAAAACATTTTAAGCCATATCTCTGTCAAATATAAAGATATATCATTGAAATTTTATGGCAGGAGTCCAACTATGGACATAAAACAAAAAACACAAAAATTTTGGAAAATGGGCGTGGCACCGCCTCTTTTTAGAAACAGGAATATACGAGATTTCTTAGCCCATAACTCGACAAATAATTTATATATAATGACGAAACTTGGTGTGTACACTTTTATTACTTGTAGTAATACATGTTCAAAATTTTAGCGAAATCGGTTGACGACCACGCCCACTTTTATATATGGGAACTATAAAGGGGCCTAATGAAAACATTTTAAGCGATATCTCTGTCAAATATAAAGATTTATCATTGAAATTTTATGACAGGAGTCCAGCTATGGACATAAAACAAAAAACACAAAAATTTTGGAAAATGGGCGTGGCACCGCCTACTTTTAGAAGCAGGAATATACGAGATTTCTTAGCCTATAACTCGACAAATAATTGAGATATTATGAAGAAACTTGGTTTATACACTTTTATAACTTGTGTTAATAGACACACAAAAATTTATTGAAATCGGTTTATGACCACGCCTACTTTTTAACAAAGATATTTCTGGAACACCCTTTAGGAATTTGTAACGTGACATCTTTGTAACTAGAAGTCATAAAGGAATGAAATTTTACACAAAGTATAATATTCATATGCTTATTTGGATGACTGATAAAAATTTTGAAAATGGGCGTGGCTACGCCCACTTTATGCAGCACTCGCTTTATATAAAGTACCTACACCGTGTTTCCATCAAACGCAAACAAACAATGAAAGCATACAGCTGAGTATCTAATGTTCGATTCCACTCGAACTTAGGCTTCCTTACTTGTTACTTTTATTCTTGCGTCCGCATAAAACATCCTTTAATGAAAAATTTCACTAAAAAGTCAAAAATAAATAATAGCTTAAAAAACTAAAAAACACGCTTTAATCTTAAAAATCGTACTAAAAATTGATAAATAATTTAATTAGAAACAAAATGATGAACGAAAATATAAGTATTTAAGGAAAAGCGTGGGGGTGCTCAATAATATTTGAACATGAAAATATTCGATTCGTACAACTAGTACAAAAATATACCTAGTTGCGAAATTAAAGAGTACGATATATGAAATCTGAAAAAAGTCAAAATAAAATTATTAGTAAAAAAACACCGAATTTAAATATTTTTTGACATACTGAGCACCCCACGCTTTTCCTTAAATACTTATATTTTCGTTCATCATTTTGTTTCTAATTAAATTATTTCTCAATTTTTAGTACGATTTTTAAGATTAAAGCGTGTTATTTAGTTTTTTAAGCTATTATTTATTTTTTCATAACAATTAATTTTTTTTTGTTTTTTGAATAAGCAAAACACCTTACAAAAATACATACATAGTTGTAAACAAAAATAAAAAAATTCAATCTTTTTGTAGGTAAATAAAATTCAATACTTAAAGTTCAACAGCTTTATGTTGTACGCCAAAAAAGAGTTTATCTGCATCGGTGTATAGTTGATCAGCAACTAAGATTAAGTTAGTCGAACACCTGATTGGAGTTGTATATGTATACTCAAATTGTATTCCGCCAATCACGGTCTGCGACTTCCGCGAAAATAATTTTTGAATGAAGTGATAACCAAGAAAACACAAAATTACCATTATCTCAAAAACCTAACCATAAAACAATAATAATACCTGAATTTGTTGGTATTTTTTGGCTGTAACATAGTATTATACATACATTAAAATATTTTTTTAAACGGTATTGAATTTTTACAGACGATCCCTTTGTTTTTATGGCCAATAAGTGAATAAACCACTTTTTCGTGTAATAAACTATGTTTAATCTAATGACACTTTAAAAGAATTGATGGACACACTACGGTGACGATATTTAATAATTAGCGTAAGTTATCGTTCGAAATCTTAGGCCTGTTCAATAACAAAAAAATATTACTGGAAGTTACGAAATTCTGTCGCTTATAAAAAATCCAAAAATAGTAAAATCCAGTCAATTTTTTTTTTGTTATTAAACACATCTATTATTCGGCCTCGACTATTCGGCCCTTTCAGCCGAAGGCCGAAGCCGAAGCCGAATAAAAAATACCAGCCGAATAGGCCGAATACCGAAGCTTGGCCGAATATTCGGTCGGACACTAATTTATATACATATTGTTAACTTTTACACCAATATTTTGGAGATGTCCAGGGAAATTTCAGCACCGTCGCGGTTCTTGCAGTGATACTGCAAGAGAGACCTTCAACTGCCTTATGTCTGTAAAAATAAAGCAAAATTTAACCTCATGCTATTTTATTAATTTCCTGAATTACTTACTTGATACAATGGGCCATATTAATAAAATCCAAGCAAATGCTTTTACTCAAAATTTCAGAAATTTGACATTAATTTGTATGAACCAAATTTCAAAATTTGAGTAAAAGGTCAGAAATCTTAAGCAAAAGCAAATGCTTGGCTTTTATTAATATGACCCAATTATTTCATCAGGCGTAAAAAATTCGATTCGGCCATTTAATTACTCCTTCGCATTGTACTTTTAGGAAAATTTTGTTTATTTATTTTGACTTTTCTTCTGAAAATTTGTTCTTGATATTTTTTTGGTTTTGATTTCAAACCAAAAAAGCGTTGATAGTAATATACATTGAGAAAGAGAAAGTTTTTTATACTTTTCAGGATTTGTTTTTAAACCATAAATGATTAAACTTCTTTAGAGAGAATTTTAATACTTTTCAAGGATTGATTTTGAAACTATTTTGGAATAAAGAAAATTGTAAAATTTCGCATAGTTTAAAAATAAGACTTTTTGGTATTAAAATTCAAATTTAATTCCAAGAATGATTAAACTAAGTACCAAATGATATTAGAAATAAACTATCATTTTTTACTGTGTGGATATTGCTTTATCTATGTTGTTATATTAGCTGCTGCAGGTAGGGGTGCTTGCTTTATAGACAAGATGTCTTGAGTTTATTTTCTCTATTGTACTTTGAATAAAAATAGGTCACCGCTCGATAGTGATTGTATTTCATGCATTCTCTTACAAAGCCTCGCATTTGAATCGTTAGCTGCCGCTCGGCATATGTATAAAAAGTAGATCCACTTCAACTTCGTACCACAACGCCAACTGTTGGCGAAAATTGGGCTTAGACTTGTTTTCGCGGCAGTCCATTAACCATTATTTTCTCGTTTTACGCCGCTGACGCGATTCAAGTTTTCTCGCCCGGTTTTGGCTGATTAAATTGAAGCCAATCGCGTTTCGTTTGTGTCTTTATATTGAAATTTTCTCTTTTTTTTTTTTGCTCTTTGCATGCCTCGCCTCGTTTAATTTAGCGGTTATGTTGTACATACATATGTAGTTGCTTAATGCATTTACATAGGTACATACATATCTACATACTTACGTATGTATTAGAAATGTATCGAGTGCAACAGTTCAGGCGTGAAATGGCTTTGCTGCGGTCACACAGGTACTTAGTAGGTATGTACGTTGGCCACAAGTTAATTTGGTAAGCATCTTTAGCTTCTGGATTTTTATTATACCTTTCATGAACATGAAATGGAATGAAATTTTTTTAAATAACAGATGGAGAGATAAAATACTCAATTAAATACTTATATACCGATAGTCGATTGAAGTACATATATTCGTCTGTCCGTCCGTATGTCCGTTCGTCCATCTGTTTGAACTCAAATTAGTCGCTAAGCTTTTGAGATGCATGCCCTTCTCATGTATGTTAAGTGTAGGGGTGATTTTTTTAAGAATTTATGGATCATTTAGCGCAACTGACGAGAGCGAAAATCTATAAGTTGTCGCTACCATACAAACGATCGCTTAGATATCGATATTCGATATTTTGGCGTACGACTCAGCTATTTGTACGTCATATGTAAAGCCTCAGAATCAATACGCAACATCACTCAGACATATTTCGCAGCAAAAATTAAACTTATTTAATTCCAAGAAAGACATAGCTATGTGATATCTGCGAGTTTGGCGAAAACTGTGGCGGTTTTTGTACTTGTTTTGGTTGGTGTTTGTTTTCCTTTTCTCTATTAGTAATTTTTGCCTTGACGCAATTGTAGGTTGTTGTTTTTGCTGTTGCTGTTGTGTTACGAGTTTGATTGAAAAATAATGAAATTCAACGAACCATTAAATCACAAAAGAACTTCTTACTGCATGAATGGAGGACCAAGGCGACGATTTAAGTGAAAACGGTCTTATGCTGAATATGGAATGCTTGAATTTCGTTTTGTATATGTATTTGTAGATTTAATGCACTGAAATTTAAAATACTTTTTCCTTTTTCTCCTCCCTCACACTCGTATCGTTTTTTTTTTTGCTACCATTTTAAGTAACACATTTTATCAATTGTCAAGAATCATTAACAGTATGTATACGTCGCCGCGGCTCAACAATGACTACAAGTAAATACTAAACACTTTTTATTCACACAACTTTTTATTCGAATAATTAGCTATAAGCGATCATGCAGCTTTGGCTGTCAATTATTATTTCCATATATGCAGCAAATTGGTGAATAGGATTAGAGGACAGTTTCATTTCTATGCCGTTGGCGTAACGCAGAACGAACTGAAATGGCATTAAGAGAGTAAAAGCGAGCTGAATTTTTTTTTTATGTCAAAGAATAAATAGAAAGTGACAGAGTAACTAAATGGATTTCCTTGATGTCAAGTTGCGCCAAAGACATCCTATCCCTTGTGAATGTAAAAGTATGAGATCGAATGAAATCTTAAGCTACCCCAACATTATTATTATCTCTTTATTTCCCCAAAGAATTCACTTCGAAATCACATAGATTTCGTGTTAAAGATTTCGTGATGAAGATTTCGTGTTAAAGATTTCGGTGACAAGATACGAGTAAGAGATGAGCACGAGTATGTAAGCATATAACTATGTACATATGTAAAAGCATATGTACTTAAATTTTTGAAATTTAGTCACTTTAATTAACGGCCATTACAGCCAAATCAGTATTCTAATATATCGTGTTTCCAACACATTTAATATCGTATACACGCCCCAATTATAAATACTTAACGCCGCCACACATGTTGCTCTAAATTCTTATTAATAGCTTAAAATTACACCTCCTTCCTGCTTTTTCGCATGTGGAACAAAGTAGACATTGCAATAAAAAGAAATTGTTGCATGAAACGGTCACACTGACGCCCCACCTGCGTCTGCCATCCAGTCAGCTTATTTAGCTGCTAATTGTGGGCGCAGTCCACTTAAATGGCATGTTTCACCTTATAGTGGCATTTAACGGGGCATCCATCTTGCGTGACAGTCCATTCATGATGTCGGCCGGTCAGCGCCAAGTCGATTTAGTAAAAAAATGTAGCATAGCGCATGGAGCGGGGCAGAACTAGTTAAATTGATGGTGCAGTCACGAAAGTTCCTCATACATATATATGTACACGCCAGTGGCAGGCCTAGCATAAATAGGCTGGGAAAGCCTATGTCTGAAGCATAGCCATTAGGCATTTAAGTAATTTTCTTTTCTGTATTAAAGCATTTTCCGGTCAAATGAAACTTCTTTCAAGTCAAATTAAACGTTGTCACCTCAAGTGAAACTTTTTTCAAGTCAAGTGAAACGTTTTTCAATTGAATTGAAACCATTTTCAATTGAAATGAGACCTTTTTCAACGGGAGTGAAATTTAAAGTCGTGAAATGCTTGATTTTATTTGATTTTGATTTTCTAGCCTCTGCACACTGCAAATTACGTTGATTAGCCGAAATTACTTTCCGAAATCACGCGCATTCACACACGTTTTTGAGTAATTTCATTTAGTCGTGTTTCAGTTACCTACGCTGTTCCTGCGCCAAATAAAAGTTTTTACATAGTCAACTCAAATGAAAATATCATTAATAAAATACTCCCACCAAATTAAATTTTTTATAATTAAAGAATCGCTAATGCAATATACAATGAGAATATATCTAAGAAACCGTCGCGAACAAATTTCATATGCGCTAAAATAACACACGGCTAATGTGAAATATTAGCGATGGGTAAATGTTTTAGAGAAGAGACCGATTCCAGGGTAATTTCGTGAGTTATTTAGCCGAAATGCGCATTTCGAGGGTATTTTCAGCTGGCATTTTTGTATGTCGAAACAACATTATTTAAGGGTAATTAACGCCGAAACAACGATTTTTCCCTAAATTACCCTTAAATCATGCCAATGTGCAGAGGCTATTCGTCGCCGCTTAAAATTACGCTTTCCCTGTACCCGGATTCTAGAAATCAATCGCTGATGTAGCTTGGGACGACATAAATAAAAAACGTACATAATTTTAGCCGCGATTGATATAAATTTAGCTATTTTTGGTGATCTCATTTCGCGATAGAGATTTCTAGAATCCAGGTACAGGTTGTGTTGTGATTGGTTGTACAAGCAGAATACGCGCCGTTTTCCTAAACGGGTTTTAGGCGCAAGTTGTCGGATCTTACAGTGTGAACTGTGTTATTGTAACAACGTTAATGTTGTGATGGTGGGCTTAAATAGTAAATATAAAATAACCAGATTTTATAGAAATTCCTGAAATAAAAAGAACTAAAATATTTATACAAGCCAGACTTTTCGGCTTGTATGAAGCGTCCGCCACTGGTACATACGTATGTGTGTACACATTTAGCTGGAAAGCTTATGCAGTATGTTTTGATGTTGCAAATTTATTTAAGATAAGCTATTTTCAGAACATGTTTAACTTAGTTTTTTGTATTGCGCACGTTTGTACATACATACAATCTAAAAAAATTGGCTTATTTTTATATGTTGCCTGCGATTAATGTTTTGGCACGCAGTTCGAAGTTTGAACATTGTATGTACATATATATACATATATGTATAAGTGTCGATTGTTTTTTTTTTAAATCAGAGAATACTATTTCTTTCTCTCCCATTCATGTTTATAGTCTCATATTTTGGTGAATTTTACTGTACTCAGCGATGAACCCAAGATGCTACCAATATAGTAGGTACCTAAATGATTCCATGATCGTCGTGAGGGAATAAAAAAAAATAAGAAAAAACCTATTCTGGAATAATTAAAAGATATCTCTGAAATCTTCACGGAATCCTTCGAAGTATACATACTAGAGTGGCCCTTAAGCCTATGGGAAAAATTTTTTTCTACTTTTTTGAGACGTTACCCCCTGAAATGGTTTCATGTACGAAGAAAATATGCCTTGTTTAATATTTGCTTGATTGGTCAACGTTAACCCGTGCCACAGTGTGTTGAAATAATGAACCAAGTATTATATGGTTCGGTGGACGTTTATATTGGACGAATTCTCTTATATTTTTGAATTTTAGTAGATTACAACGCTGTTATTTATTACACTCCACAAATAAATTATTTATAAACAAAATATACTGATATTCTATATATTGAAGTACTGAAATGTCATGGATCATTATTTACTCATATATGTATACCTACATACAAACAAATTAAGAAAGTTGAAATTTTTAATGCATATTTTTCATGTAATCGTACATACATATTTATATGGGAAATTTTAAAAATAAGTGCCCTCTATTCGTGTAATTGTACATTCTTGTACATGCATACACAAATAAGAAATACAATTCAGAAATTTAATTCTCTTGAAAGTCCATTGAAAGCATTTGAGGAGCAGTGTAATAGCTCCCAAATAAAAGAAATTAAATAACTCCCAAAGAAGGAAATGAAATAAGTCCCAACACACTGCGAGTTATTTCATAACGAAATAAGTTCTATTTTGTATGAAAATATTTGTAGTTTTTTCATTTGTTTTTTGGAGTTACTTTATTTGGGAGTTATTTCACTACGCCAGCGTTTGCTGCTGACAATTTTGTTATTTTTTTCTATAACACACTTAATTCTCACACAGAATGAAATACCAATATCCACATAATAAAACCCGCAAAAAATTGCCATAGCTGTAGCTTTGTAGACTACTTTAACCCTCTAACATCCCGACGATGAGGTCCCCACATTGAGGACTCTATCATGACTAGTGCTGGACCGTCTCGATCTTATATTGCTGAATCATTTTCAAACGGTAGTAACACTGACTACGCGTAAAATTACCATGATACGGACACAAACTTTCCCAATGCCGACAGATACTCACTTTTGCTATGTTTGTAAAAAACTAATTTGTCTCACATATGCTAAAAAGGTATGTGTGGCATGTGCTTCAGTTAACTGACTTCACCAGTTGCACGTTATAAAATTATTGTATTGGAAGAAAATAATATAGACTACGATTTTAAATTAATACATAATTCTTAAGTGAAATGTTTGATTTTTTTATTGCTTTATACGTAAGAACCAAAATTTAATGTCATCTACATACGTATATACATCTTCTACGATTCTAGCTACTAAAGCAATTGTAAAATAATAAAAGTATTTTGATTAATTTCATGAAAGTTTAAACTTGTAAATATCTCAGAGTTAGGTTTTCGGGTATACCTACACACATACATATATTTATCACGGCATAGCCAAAAGAAGCGCTTACTAAAAGTGATGTTGCCAATTTTTCAAATTCAACTCGTTGTGGCACGGGTTAGAGTTGTTCAATCGGGCCAAAATTTTCAGGGTATTATTTTTTTATTAAACAAAAACATATCAGGGAGTAACACCTGCATATTTTCGACTGTCGAAAATAAGGGCCACTCTAATACATACTTATGTAGGTGAATTTACCAATATGGCAACAAAAAATAAAATGAACAAACTAATTGTGTAAGGATCCAAAAAACTTTCAGTCTCGGAACTCAACTCGAAGATATGTATTATCAAATTTAGGACTAGCTACCAAAAGCGCCAAAACCAGTAACAAAGGTTCCCCATTGGACTGCTATTTTCCAGAAAAGTGAGAATCTATTAGAGAAAGTTCTCATGTGAATATCATTAGATATGTATACATCAAAAAAATATTCAAATTACCCATAACTGCCCAAAATTCCCCATACAAATTTTCAAATTACACTACCCGACAAAATTTCAAAAATTTTGATATCCTCGACATTTTATACATCTTGTATTTAACTTATTTTTTGCATAAAAACAAAAATTTTGTCCGCCATAATTCCGTCACTTTAACGTCGATTTTATGTGGAATTGGAAAGGGTATTTGATCCTCTCAAAATTAAATGAAATAACATAAAACTCAAGACGGTAATGGCGGAGATATTGACAGATTAATAATCCTCCTTTTCTTCTTAGCGCGAAAACTGAAATTTCAAAATATCTCAGAAACTGTTCTACTTCTGAACCATTTGATTACATATTTGGAATCAGCAGGAATATATAGGAATAAAATGTCGAGGATATTTTTTGTCGGGTAGTGTTATCAAGAGATTTACAATAAACAAGTATTTTCAAATTTATTTTATATTATAACGGTTTGTATTTTTAAATTAATGTGCATATATGTATGTACAAATATGTGTGGTTAAATAAAGTTATAAAGAGACATAAAACAAGTAAGAGAGAAATGAAACATTAAATAGTCCGATTTTCTTTAATTTATAGGTACCTCCAATTCTGTGGGTTGTTTATGCAAATATTTATAAAAAAATATTGTAATGATCTTAGCAATTTAAGTGGGGAAGTTTTAACCCAAAATATATGGTTGGTTGTAGGGGAGATATATGTTATAATGGTCCAATTTGGCCGATTCCGACAAATGATCAGCGTATCTTACCAACACAGAAACTAGCTTATGGCTCTGGTAATATCGGTATATATTTTGGTGGGTCTACTTTTTCTCCTTCTGGAACTTTCGACAAACCTGTTTTAGCTCAATGTTATAATACCATTTCATGTTCATGAAAGGTATAAAATTGTTTATTTTTTTCCTAGCTAACTTCTTACTTTAATGGGGTTATGAAATTTGCTTGTACATGTTCGACCAGCCGGTAATTCAAGATTAAATAAATGCTGCAATAACTCATACATACTTTCACACACTTCGAATGTAATAGAAACTCATTAAAATAATTAATTTTTTATAGGTATTATTATTCATATAAAACTATTAAAAGGCGAATTCCCCAAAATTCCCCAAATCATAGCACTCCCCAAAAATTACCCAAATATTAAAAAATTCCCCAAATTTGGGGAATTACCCACAAAACGGCAACGCTGGTATACATACATAAATACATATGTACATACATATATATGTACATACATACAGATATGTACATTAAGCTGGTCCAAAAAAAAATTTGAAACGAACAAATTTCGGAATATGGCTGTTTTGATGCTATTATTCATAAACAATATGAGTTCTATTTTTTGCAAAGCATTTTTGCATGCATAAGGTGGTCCAAAAAATTGGAACCGAAAAATCATTGCGGTACAAGGCGATTTTATTTGATGATAAGAAACTTTATCTTGTTGACTAAGGACTTACCAAAAAATATGTAGCATTACTAATGTAAAAGAAGGTGGACATTTTAAGACATTTTCTTGACCTCTAAATATACATGTTTCGGGAGAGCTTTATTTTCTTCATATTAATTTGAACAACCCCAATGTACATAGGAATGTGTATACATCAGACCGCAGCAAAATTATGAGAGGGATTGTGTAAGAGAGCGCAGAGCGATATGTGTCACAATGGCGGTCTGATGCAAACGTCCACAGCCATATATACATATGTATACCCTACAAAGAATTTCAAATTAATCCGGGATGCTCTCGGGAACACAAAAATATCTGAACAGCTACCTAAACTTGCAAAAACCATTGTTTGAGTTGCAAAATCATACAATCATTTGCCTTAACGCGAAATTCAATGTAATTTTTCTCTGACAACAAAACTGCACAGCCCACCAAAAAGCAATAATTTACGGTCATTAAAATTTTAGGCCTGTCAATACTTAAATATGGGCATATGTATACATACGTATAAATGCTTATACACACATACAATTTATTAAAAATTATTAATTATGAACAACGTCATTTAGCTAAAATTAAGAATAGTCGCATGCTAAATTGCGCGTGATCCCGAAAGCATCCCCGATTAATGTGAATTTCTTTGTAGGGTATCTATATGTCTATGAATGTTGCACAAATGCTCTGCGATCTCCCACTATGTAAATATACATACATATATATCGACGCTTCCAAACAAAACTGTACTAAGTCTGAAAACTGTGTTTTGCAGGAGAAGCTCTCAAAGTTTAAACTCAATATGAAACTTCAGTTGTATGCTAAGCATATTTTCACTTGTAACTTCTGTTTGGAATGAACGATCAACACCAAAACTCGACAATATCAAAGTAGGGTACGCTTTATATAAAACCGTAAGAAAAAATAAAAATTTGCTACTGTTTTTTCATGGCAAGCTCTCAAAGTTTTTATTCTCTAAAAATCTCGAGTTGTATTATATGTACACTTTTACTTATAACTTTTGATTGGGTTGTCCGATTGATACCAAAATTAGACAGCATCTAAATTAAGACACGCTCTACTTGAAAACGCCAAAAAACGGGAAAATGTACTAAGTCGACTTAGTACAGTATTGTCTGGAAGCGTCGATATGTACATATATTCATTTGCATCTAACTTGGCCTTTACTTTTTGCCACTCAGGACGAAAAAAATAGGTACCCTTTACTTGAAAAAAATCTACCAAATTTGCGAGGAAATGTGCAAGAAGTACAACATGCAATTAGTTAGTTTTCTATTATTTGCTCGACTGCATCTAAAACAACATGCCGCGCCCTAAAAATAATATATTGTATGCCTTTTTTCATGTGATGGAAAATAAAACATATGTTTGCAAAAATGAAGAGTGCAAGAAAATTTTAAAAGGACATTCATCAAATTTAGAGCAACACTTAAAAATTTTCCACCCTAACACACTAAAAATTATTCCTACCTCACATACATACATACATATGTATATATGGGTACCCAAGCAGGTCACAGCCATCGTATGTTATAAAATTTAATTTTTTTAAATTCTAGATATTTTAAATCATGGATGCTCATGCCTATGCCCTTGAATCACATTTGTTTTTGTTTTTCCCCCCAGACATAGGCACAGATACAAATTCGCCCTTTGAATATAAAAATAAATTTTTCTTCCCCTGCCATATGCCCTCAGGTTAGCTTCGCCCATCCCATATGAAGCTACGTTGGCGTCGCCCTTCCCATATGAAATTGAAAATTACACTAACAAATTGAAAATAAAATTTTTTTGAAAAAATTGAATTGTTGAATTGAAAAGCGACGTAACTCAAAACTCAAATAAATATAAAATAAATGGAAGAAATGCAAGAAACCCTTTTCTTTACAAACGAAGCTTTGAAGTAAAACCTTGGGTAAGGAAAAAGACTTTTGCTGCGAGGAGACTAACATTTAGCAGTCCCTAAATACGTTATTCATGGATTGAAAAAATTTTGAATTGTGCAATTTTTTGATTTAGGGTGCGATTTGTAGGCATACGAAAAAACTGAACAAAATTTCTAGTTAATATTGAAAAATGTGTTGCAAAAGTGTATTTCAAATTATTTACAGAAAAATAAAAGTAGATTTCAATAAGAAAAATAGGAATTAGAGCTTTTTTTGCTGAAATATTATTGCGAGTCACAGTCTATGCTAATTAATTATAGGTACGTATATAAATTAATAATTGAGGTAAGTTACATATATGACAGAAATAAAATATGACAAGTATCCACTCATAAGAAATGAAATTTTAAAATACTTATCCATGTTCGGAAGCACTTATATTTGCGAAAAAGCCTTTTCTGGCCTTAAGCTAATCAAAACAAACCAAAGAAGCCTTTTATCACAAAAGCATTTGGAAGCAATTCTGCAATTATCCACCTCTGATTCGACAATAAATATTGACAATTTTTAAACAGCCTTGAATAAACTTATCACTTATTCTTATTATGTAATATGTAGATATATTTTTTTTTTTGTATGCACGAGTTCATTTCTTAATTTAATATAAATAAAATATGTTGTAAATATTGTACATATGTATTTATTTATGCTGTATGTAAAATTTTCCAATCGTACAATAAAAATTTACTTGTAGTTTGTAACTTTTTTTTTAAATCTAACACAAATTTTTTCTGAGTGCACTAATAAATTTTTGCAGATGTATTGGAGTTTCCCCATTCAATACGAGAGCGTTGAGCACCCTCGTTTTAAATAATTTTCCAAATCTAGGCTTAAAAATTCCCATATTACATAAATTTTTTAACAAAAATAATTTTTACAAGTCTTTTATTAAAGAAAATATATACATACATACTTACATACATATGTACATATGTATGTGCATCCATTGTATGTCCATCCATGAAAAACATACGTTAGTATATACATACATGCATATCAAATAAGTATACATACATGAAACGCCGATTTGCACAACTAAATTTGCAAAACTTAAGAAAGAACACTAACTGAACGCTATAATAAAAGAACGCTAAGTAGGGTTCATTTCCACTTAGCGTACTTCCACCAGCTACATTACGCGTAGTGTTCTGTTTGTGTTCATTTACACAAACTTAAACGCAAACACTACAAGTACCGTTAGGTTTGTTAGGGGTTGTGTTTGTGTATATCGTTGTCGCATGAACGCTACGCTACGGTATTGAATGTTATCGTAGTGCTTAATTTCGAACGCTGATTTATATTAGTCAAAGCAATGCTCAAGTTCCAAAAATGCTCAGCAGATTCTGCACGAACGTTGACGCACAAAATGTTGCCAATGTTAAAGAGAGAAGATTTGTCGAACGAACAAGAATATTTGTCCTACTTTGTGCAAAGTAAAGTAGTTAAAGACAGCCTAAGGCAAACGCTTCGAAGCATACTGGTACGAGTACAAGTGGGAAAGGCAGGAAAACGGTATTTTCTTTGCGAAATGGAAATTGAATTCGAATTCTAATACAAACGAAAATGCTTACGTACTCATAAAAACATGTGTATGTATGTATGTATGTATGTAAACATGACTGTACATTGCAAAAAGTTACATTTGCTGTGCATGTATGTAACAAGAACTGCTTGTAAAATTCAACATCGCCCAACAAACATTGCATGCGCCCAGAAGCATATCTTGATTCATGAAACAATATTTTTATACTCAGCTGTACTAGTACACAGAGTATTATAGTTTTAATCACATAACGGTGGATTGTAACACCATAAAAGATTCGAGATAGATATTGACTTATATATATCAAATTGATCAGGGTGAAAAAAGAAATCGATTGAGCCATGTCCGTCCGTCTGTCCGTCCGTCTGTCTGTCTGTACGCACGATAACTTGCGCAAAAATTGAAATATTTTGATGAAATTTGGAATGCGAGTTGGTATCAAGACTGGAACGGATGGTATTGAAAATGGGCGAAATCGGACCATGACCACGCCCACTTCCCCTATATAGTAAAAATCGGAAATTTTGTATCTCAGTCACTAATAGAGCTAGAGTGATAAAATTTCACCCACAGCTCCACGTTCAGGCCCTTATGAAGAAATTTGGTGAGATTTTGAAAAATGGGCGGTGCCACGCCCACTTATTAAGGGCCAAACATTGAAAGTTTTATATGTCATAACTCAGAAACCGTTGAAGATATATCGATGAAATTTGGTAGGCGTGATATACTTACTTAGGCAAATGTTTGGACGAAAAATTTCCTAAATCGGTTAACGACCACGCCCACTTTTATATATGGGTATAATAAAGTGACCTAATAAAAACATTTTAAGCGATATCTCTGTCAAATATAAAGGTATATCATTGAAATTTTATGGCAGGAGTCCAACTGCGGATATAAAACGAAAAGCACAAAAAATTTGGAAAATGGGCGTGGCACCGCCTCTTTTTAGAAGCAGGAATATACGAGATTTCTGAGCCCATAACTCGACAAATAATTTAAATATAATGACGAAACTTGGTGTGTACACTTTTATTAGTTGTGGTAATATATGTTCAAAATTTTAGCGAAATCGGTTGGCGACCACGCCCACTTTTATATATGGGAACTATAAAGGGGCCTAATAAAAATATTTCAAGCGATATCTTTGTCAAATATAAAGATAATTCATTCAAATTTTGTGGCATGAGTTCCACAATAGACCGGAAACAAAAAATAGGAAAATTTGGAAAATGGGCGTGGCACCGCCTCTTCTTAGACAAAGGAATATACGAAATTTCCGAGCCCATAACTCGACAAATAATTGAGACATTAAGACGAAACTTGGTTTATACACTTTTATAACTTGTGCTAATAGACACGCAAAAATTTATTCAAATCGGTTTATGACCACGCCTACTTTTTAACAAAGATATTTCTGGAACACCCTTTGGAAATTTGTAACGTGACATCTTTGTAATTAGAAGTCATAGAGGAATGAAATTTTGCACAAAGAATAATATTCATATGCTTAGTTGGATGACTGATGAAAATGTTAAAAATGGGCGTGGCTACGCCCACTTTATGCAGCACTCGCTTTATATAAAATACACCGTGTTTTCATCAAACGCAAACAAACAATGAAAGCATCAGCTGAGTATCTAATGTTCGATTCCACTCGAACTTAGGCTTCCTTACTTGTTTGTCCATTTATTCTGCCATTTTTGTTTTGTTTTTGTTTTTTTGCTTTTTGCAGGTTTTTGTTTATTTTTGGGTCAGTATACACTGGGCTCTCGTGCCTGTCAATCACATTTTGCAAAGCGCTGACGTGCAGCATGTGGGAAATTGTAAATCAACTGGCCATTGAAGTTGAGGAAAATTGCATGAATGCGAATGGAAATGAGTGTGCTTTTATGCACATATAAATGTACTAGTATTTACATATGTGTGCACGTACATATATAAATATTTTTGTTAAGTATATATGTAGGTGGTATAAATATGTACATCGTACATATGAATGTATGCATGTAGATAATAATATGCAATTCAGAAGAAAGCTACGTAAGTACAAAAGCACAAACAATTGCCACCTCAGCCCATACATACATATCGCACGTTTTATTCAATAGGGATTTAACTAAAAAAAATTTTTTTTTTTGGGAAAACGCAAACTTTTATAATTTCAAATAGTTTTCTTCTACGGCTAACTACAAAATCACTTTTATTTCCGCCATTTTTATCTTTTTGAATATTTTATAAGATTACACCTTTTCCAGATTGGAATCAGAAAACGCCAATTGGTTCGTGCTGGAAGCGATTGATCTACATTTGTACCCGTTCGGGATGAAAGCGATTGATCTACATTTGTACCCGTTCGGTATGTTAGTGATTAATCTATATTGGTACCCGTTCGGGTATACAAGTTGAACAATTAGTCTCTTCATAGGACATGCTCGAACAAATGCGATCAATTCACTCCATATAAAGGGATGTAAAATTGTATTAGTCGCATGCTCCCTTGCGATTGATCCCGGACGCGTCCCGGATTAATCGCATTTTTTCAGAATAAGTAATTGGATTTCAGAATTTGTCATTTGGATTTAAGAATAGTTATCTGGATTTCAGAACCTGTTAATTGAATTTCAGAAAAGGAAATTGAATTTCAGAGAACATAAATAGGATTTCAGAGTAGGTAGTTGGATTTCAGAAATAGACAATTCGATTTCGGAAAGCGTCATTTGGATTTCAGATATCATAAACTTTATTTGGTAAAGTTGGAAAATAATGTGTAAGCTGTATTCAGGTTATAAATTCATATACTTAAGCTATGTCCTACAGATACAATTTAATATAAGACATATGTAAATAATCATGTATTTACATGGCAAAACAGTTTGAAAAGTATTTTAAGAAATCCACTTGACGATTTCTGAAATCCAATTCACACATTCTGAATTCCAATTGAATATTCTGCAATCCAATTTTAGTTTTCTGAAATCCAATTGGTTATTCTGAAATCTAATTCACACAATCTGAAATTCAATAACCATTTCTGAAGTCCAAATGACAATTTCTGAAATCGAATTATCAATTCTGAAATTCAATTAACGTTTTCTGAAATACAATTTGAGTTTTCTGATTTCAATCTAGAAAAGGTGTTGACTCAAAGGCACGACCCAGTTATTGAAATATATGGCAAAATCCCAGAAATCGAAAATTTCGAGTTAAATCCCTATTGCATAAAACGAGTGATAAGTATGTACATAAGGACATACCTATAATCTATTCGAGCAAAGTAACATACATAGCAGTGCTAATGTGCTTTAAAGAAATGATTTTTAGACAAGAAGCAAAGAAATCAGCTGTGGCAGAAAGGAATAATTATATACATAAGTACATATTCATATAACCGAAACAAGATGGGCCTTATTCCAAATTTTGAATGTTTCTTCCACATAAATTAATACTCTTAGGGCCGTTTACTCAACCTCTGATTAACGCTAACCGGAGGACAAAGGTCCGGTTAAGCTATAGACTGCATTATCGACAACATGTTAAATGCATGGTTTGATGAAGTCGATAATGATGTTTAACCGAACTTTAACCGTGGTTAGCGTTAATCAGAGGTTGAGTAAACGGCCCTTAACCTCTTTATAAAATCGTGGTCTCATCAAATGCTTTTTGTTGCTCTTTTTCATTGGATATATTTTTTATGAGGTGCCGCCCAAGTCCGACGCACAATCCGCACTGCGAGGAGTTTTAATTGTTTTTGTCACACGTTTATATAGCGAGCCATTTGCTTCAAGACAGACGCCGGCTCGCAACCGCACCCTCTAGTGGTGAACAGAACCTGCAATTACACTCGATCCTGCAAAAGTTGCACCTTAACCGAAAACACTTTACCTTTCGCTTGTCTATCGCCGTACGTAGATAAACCCCTTTCTGTAATTTCCCCGCTTATTATCACTCTCTTACTAACTAGATGCTAAAGTAAAAATAACTTCATAAGAGCACAACATGCCGCTTTAAATGCATAATATGTGTAAGTCTTTTTCAAATCGCATGTTTCGCTCAACTAAGACCACTTTCTTTAATAAACGACAGCCAAATCCTAAAATCATCATAAAAAGCAAGAAAAATTTTATGAACTACAGTAAATTTATGTGCTACCATCGCCATGGTCAAACCATTAAGTGGGCACACTTAGGTCAGAAATTATATATGTAACATTCTGAGCTAAAGATATGAGCCATTGACCCACCCAAACAATAATTTTTAACAACGGTTCAATAGCCTTACATATGTACATATATTTACACACATATACATATCTGCAATGAAAAAAATTGGAAAATATTCACCGACATGTGCAATACACCATTTATTTGTTCTACTTTGTATACTTTTTTTTATACTTACGAACATGAATACTTTCGTGTAGGTAATGCGTTAACTAGTCCCAAACAACGGTCCCACATCTAGTACAAACAAGCCTACAACTATTTTCAGATATATGCCCAATAGACCATTAAGAGCCTTTTGAGCAATTTACAACCCTAATTGAGCTGTTTTTACCATATAAAAATTCAATTTATTAACGGTCCATTTAAAATATAATTACCTCAAATTCAGAAATGATTATGTGAGATTAATGAAATGTCATTAAAATATCTATATATGTGTGTATGTATATTTATAATTGTATATCAATTGTAAAAAATTAATTGAATACCCTGCTAGCATTTGGAAGAGCGTTTTCTCGTCTATCGAAAATAAGTAACGTCTGAGGCACTTCCAGGCGTTATTCGGATGAAACAAATTTAATTGATATCGCGTGTCTCACTTCTTGGTGTGTATGCAGAAGATACATACATACTTGAATAGTTGCTGCGAATTTATTCTGAAAAAAGTCTGAATATTTTTTTTTTAATAAATAAAAAGCGTGTTAAAAATGAGTTAAAGCAAAAGATTTGCTGATGAAAAGTAGGTTAATAAACAAAAAATTGGGCAAGAATAAAATTCCGAGTTTAGAGCAAAGCTTAGTAGAGCTGCAGTTATGCTTTACGGATTAGCTATTGATTGGGTAAGTTATGCATTAATAGAAGGTCTTATACATTAGTTAATAACATAACACACGCCCTTTTTTACAGACTCTAGTGCATCATCGCACCAATGACATCAATAACGATTTTCGTTCAATTCGCTGTTACCGCCATTTGCATTGGCACCGCTCTTGAATTTAACTTATGGCGTTTTCGATTCTGGCAAAAATGTCGCACTTATTCTGCATTTTTATCGGGCTGTCAAATTTGTTTGTTCTATTCCACATAGATTCCACAAATTTTTTCAGGGTTGCTTGTTCTATTGACAAAAATGTCGCCCTCTGCCCGACCGCAGGGCAGCATTTTCTGCCCTTAATATGACCAAGGGGTTGCATTATTTTTGTTTCACACATCACATGAAAAGTGCAACATTTTCTTAGGGCTCAGGGCGCATGTTGATAATGTTGCCTTGTAATAATGCAGCATTTTGGTTCAGAATCGAAAACGCTATTAAATACGTACTATTGTTTACTTTGTGTTAAATAGAATTAAAAAACTGCACATCTATTTATAATTTTATTTGGGTTCTAAATAAAGTGAGAAATCTGTAGAAGAAATTATTAATTGACGCTTTTGTGTCTTCCAGGTGACACTAAGAAGTTACTTCCAGAAGCGCCGTATTCGTTTTTTTGTACGTAACGTTTTTGTCTCTTCCAAACGACACTTGGAAGTTACTTCCTGAAGTGTCGTTTATAACTCCTTATGGACGAAACGTTGACGAGGAACACTTCTTCCCGAACGAAGATAGGAAAAAGTTGAGAAAGGGATATCTTCCGCGATTGAATTAAACTTCTTGACGTTACCTTTTCGTCACTTCCACGATAATAAATGTTGGCTGGGTATGTACATACCCTGCTAGCATTTGGAAGAGCGTTTTCTCGTCTATCTAAAGTAAGTAACGTCTGTGACACTTCTGGGCGTTATTCGAAAGATATTTTCTATTTTACAAAAACAAAATTCCTTCCTATCTCGTATATTACTTCTTGGTGTGTATGGAGAATATACTTTGTGTCTTGAATAGATAACTGCCAAAAAAATAAAGCAAATTTTTTCAAAGAAATAAAATATATTTAAAGCGAAACCAATTTGTATTGATAAAAAAAGTGTGTTTACCCAATAAACACAGACGCGAGGATGATATCGCGGCGAATTCGAGGCGAGTTCGCGAAAACAGATTTTCGCGAACGTAATTTCTCGGACTCGCCTCGAGTTCGCGGCAAGTTCGAGAAAATCAATTTTCGCGATATTAATTTTTTCAATTTTTTTAAAGTTGTTTTGCACTAAAAAATGATTATAGTTCTGAAATTTTACATTTATACCTGAACTTGAAAAGCTTTTGTTATTCAAGAAAGTTAAACTTTCTCTATAAAAATATTTTGAGTGCTTTGTATTATTTGATACGGATTTAACCCATTGCCAGTAAACCAAACGCTGAACTTTTAATTTTTCGAAACGCCATTTATAAAAAAAGCTGAACGATCAGAGAAATTAAAAATTCTCGAATCGCTAATGATAAGAAATTCGAATCGCCAGCGATCCGAGAATGAACAAATTCTCGACAAGCCTACGAATTCGGATTTGCCGATCTATCGCCGCGAATTCGAGGCGAATCCGTTGTGTTTATTGGGTATTAAAAAGTTTCGTTTTTTTTTGTTTTCGTTTTGCACTCGCGTGCAAATACAAGGGCGTTTGTTTGGCGTTATATTGTGATGGAAATTGCGTCCGATTTTCGTTTGTAAAACTAATAATTACCTAGATATACTATGGGTACCAGCTCCAATCATGGCAATCAAGATTGCTACCTACATACATATATGCGTTGTGATGTGACCCATGGAATTTGGTTTGATATGCGCAGCGCTACCAAACGCGCCGTTGATTATGGGAACACGTTTGTCCAATTGTTTTGGAAACTAATACCTATCGTTATTCCGGTTATTTGATGTTCGATCCCGGTACGTGCTATGGTCCGCGCAATTTATAATTATTATTTATGTATACATATGTATTGGCACCTAATTCAAGGATTCAAGACGAGTTAATTTTCATGTCATAGGTATCATATTTAGTATGAGACAAAGCCATTTTAAATTCGTCATTTCTTTTTGCATACCAAAGATATTTAGCTGGTACTAGTAGTGATGGTAAGTATAACAGAAAACACCAATTCAATAAAAAATATTTTCCTTAAAGTATATGTAGCATCATATGCACTGTACAGCAAGTAGTTATGTATGTATGTAAGTGTATTGTCGAATTTGATTTATGCGCCCTTTACTAAATGAGGTCATGGCACACTCATAATTCTATCGTTAACTGCAGCAGCAGCACATGCTCTTGTGTATGAGTGGACATATGTAAATATGTAAGTATATACACATACGAGTACATAAGTACATTCCATTTGTATGCTTATTGAATACAAAACGAAAACTTAGCCAGACTTCATTACTAAATTAGAGAGTTGGACCTATGATGATCATTAAAAAAACAATAAGGATAGCTAATCATAATGCTGAACCGATTGTAATTTAACTGGGCAAATTACATGCTGAAAATTTTCATTTTAACCTCACTTCGATTTTTCAGTATACAAAAATTTCTTAAAAGCATTTATAGCTTTTGCAGGGCATACAATGTATAAAGCTAGAAAGAGTATTAAATTCAGATGTTTTTCAATAAAGGAGTCAACATTCTCTTGTCTTTGTATAATATCTCACAAAATGCAATACAATTGTCACATAGGTCATATCATCTTAAAATCTTACTCGGCATTAGATTTTGCGTGGTAGTTACTGCTTGAGGAAATTCATCTACGCCTTATTTCAGATTTATTCCAGAAGATATAAAGGCTTATGAAATAATGCCTGAAAATTCTAAGTGAAAAAAATTGTATGGGAAAAGGCTTATTTTCCTGTGTTGTAAGGACTACTCTCTATCTCTCTCTCTCTCTCTCTCTCTCTCTCTGAGAGGAAACCTTATTTATAAGGCTTATCCGCCATTGAAAAAGGCTTAGATAATTCCTCATAATGAGTCCTTATGTGCGCTCGCGACACATTGTGCTCTCTATGTCGATGTTTGCTCATACAACCAGTGTTGCCGCAGCCTCAAAAAATTTGGTATCAAAAAATGATACCTTCATGGTTTTTTTCGTATCACCGAAAATTTTTTGGAAAAAACCCTTTAATTAATAACAATTTGATACGCCCAGTTTTTTTTCGTATCACCAAAAAATTGTTTACAAAAACCCTCGATTTCCTTGTATTTCGGGCAATGTGCATACATGAAGACGCCATTTGCCATCATGTGTGGCGAGCTTTAGTGAGTCGTGCTCATTTCTTCCATGGGCAGTGATGCCTACTATAAAGTTTGATAAAATATTTCCCTTTTTTGTATTTTCAAAGACCTTCACAATACATGTTTTTCGTGGCATTCACAGGTTGTTAAAATTTTTAAGAAAATCTTAAAAATGAAAAAGAATCGGTTAATATTCTTTGATTTTGATTAAATTGTATCAAAATTATTTGATACGGATTAAAAATGTATCAAATTTTTTCTACGGCAAAATAAAAAGTATCTACGTATCTTCTGCTTAAAAAAGTAGCACATTTGATACGATTGTATCAAAACGACATCACTGCATACATATATATAGTACTCCTATATTCGTAATACCTACGAGTTCCATCAGCCAACATTACAGTACAGACATATAAAAAAAGAAAGAGAAAACCGAGCAATGAAATTTGAAAAATGGCATATGAATTCAAAATAAACCGCAGTGACGGCACATAAAAAATTATTATAGGGAATTTACATATTTATTATTTGATTCTCGTATTAAAAAATTAAAAAATGTCGAAGCGGTGCTATATTTGTGATAATAAAAGGGATAAAATAAATAAAATAGCTTCACATACGTATTTCGTTTTGAGTGCATTATTGGTTATATAAATATATATATATACATATGTAAATAGATTTCCAAAAGACGAAACCATTTGCAAACAATGGATGCATGCGTGCGGTCTGATGCCTGACGACGTTGTTAAAAACATTCGAATCTGCAGCAACCATTTCCAAAAAAGCGATTACACTGGGAGTGGCCTGTACGTAACAATGCCTGAAAGATACTGCAGTAGTCCGGGACTAAAAAGGATTTTTTAATCCCAAGCTCCGGACGAAACACTGCAGCTCCCACCCGTCCACCTTTTATCCGCCTGTAAATATGTGGAACATATAGCGATTGGTTCGTAGTCCTTTCTTCCATCCGTCTTGTTATATTATTACCCGTGGTCCCCTGTTGAGGTCGGTTTGGAGAGTAACGTAGTCTGAACTTTGGTCCTCATATGTTGCTGTGTCCAAAAGTTCGTTGTCTAAATTGTCCTGTTATTCAGTTTAGAAATTCGCAGTACTCACCGTGTTGGCGGCATTCGAACGTACATACTTTACAAACATAACCCTCAAACGGCAGAATTCGACTTTTTGATATAATGCCCATGGATCGGACCACAGGATTTTAACATGAAACGCTTTCCGCCGCGATTCATAAAAATATGAGTGCATAGAAAATAGATTTTTCTAGAACATTTCCACTAATTTTGATAAAAAAAAATTCACAAAAGTTTGCATCTTAAAAAAAATGTGGCAAATTTCTTATATTAATTATAAACAAATTCAAAAACTAAAATCAAAGGGGTATAAGTCCCCTAGAACACAATGATGCCTTTCAATTTTTTTTTTTCAAACGCCTCTGAACTCAATTGAATGTATTTGTCACACATATTCACAGATGACATTAAATGTAATGGAGGCGCATGCGCAGAACTGCCAGTTGCACAAAATTTTTGGATGAATTCATACACATTGCACAGATAGAATACTATCAATATAGAAGTACTATATATATGACTGCATACAACTCAATTCATTCTCTGTCTATTTGAGATATGAGCGCATAACCGAAAATTTCATATATATTAAAACGTTTGGAGCAGAGCGAATGAGCGTATAACAGCAAGCAGCGTTGCCAGCGTATTCCGTAATCCGGCGTATTGCTTAGCGCCGTTTTTGCAGGGTATATATGTATGCATGTAAGTAAGTATGTATGTGGATATTTATGTATATTTGGGTATATGAATATAAAGGAAGATTTTTTACGTGAACTTACGTGCTCATATTTTTTCTATTTTTAGTTTCCTTCATATCCTGTTTCACACAATACACTTTCCCACAAAGCATAAATCCTTATATGCAACATATGTACATTGTTTGTACATACCATGTTCTTAAGTCAAACTTTCTTTTATTTTTAGCACGGCACAGTTATTTAAACTGACACTTAATAAAAATCTAAAAAAAAGTTATCGCTTCGCTAAAAATTGAAAATGTAGATATGCATATTGATCCAGCCGTCTTAAGCGATAAGCCAACTTCCTCTGTACGCATGTACGTATGCACTTACTGGCAATATTTTACAATCAGAAAAAGTTTGCCGCGCTGGCAGTCTTGGTGGTTAGCTGAAATAAAAGCTTACATTGCTTCTTCCATGCAGATCTGCCTTGAAAAAAGTTCTCCTTATCCTATTTTTGTCTGCATTAACGTGCCCGGCTTCATGTGTTTTTTGGCTTTTAAACATACGTAAGTAATTTATGGCAATGTTGAACGTAAGAAAGATAGGAGTATGAGGAAAATAAAAATACATACATACTAGGGATTCCAATCCCGAGATCCCGCCCTTTTTAACACCCCGGAAATCCCGGGATAGCTAGAATTTTATCCCGGTATTTTCGGGATAAGATAAAGAGAGAATATTCCGCTATTAAAGCAAAGAAAAGTTATATCTATATATATAAAAATGGTGTAAAAAATGTTACTAACCTCATCAGATGAGAACGGCTGGGCCGATTTCTGTAAAATTTTTTTGTCAGTTGTTCGTATTCTCGAGGAGATGGTTCGTACGGAAGAAAATTTTGGGAAATCCCTCCGGAAAAGTCCGAAAATTGGAAAAATCGGTGTGTATGTGTGTATGTGTGCATCTGTGGATGTGTGTCCTTTACAAACTCACAAAATAACCAGCCGTTCTTTATGAAATTTTCACAGTATATTCATGTGGTGTTAGTGCACATAGTAGTGTATAGAGAATTTCTAAAAAGAGGAAGCTTCTCGGAATACAGGCCTAAATGAGGACCCAGATCGATCCAGCAAGTCTTCGAGCAATATTGGTATCAAATGAAAGGTGTTCAACAGGCCTTCAACATAAAGTTATTTTCATTGCGATACCTAGGCCGGGTTCCCAGATATGGGTTAAAACGTGGGATCGAGTGACCATGGAAAGTTTCTGAGCGATATTAGTATCAAATGAAAGCTGTTGAGGAGGACTTCAACAAAGAGCTTTTTAAATAGTGATGCCTAGGCCGGGTTCCAAGATTTGGGTCAAAGCGTGAACCCGTGAATGTTTTCGAACGATATTGGTAGCAAATGAAAAGCGTTAAGCAGGCTTCCACATACAGCTATTTTCATTGTGATATCTAAGGCTGTTTCCCAGAGATGGCTAAAGAAGTGGGCCCGGATGTTGATGGAAGGTCCCGGTAGGTAGCTATAGGGATAGGTGTAGGGATAAGGATAGGGATAGGGATAGGGATAGGGATAGGGATAGGGATAGGGATAGGGATAGGGATAGGGATATGGATAAATATAGGGATAAGGATAGGGATAGGGATAGGGATAGTGATAGGGATAGGGATAGGGATAGGGATATGGATAGGGATAGGGATAGGGATGGGGATAGGGATAGGGATAGGGATAGGGATAGGGATAGGGATAGGGATAGGGATAGGGATAGGGATAGGGATAGGGATAGGGATAGGGATAGGGATAGGGATAGGGATAGGGATAGGGATAGGGATAGGGATAGGGATAGGGATAGGGATGGGGATAGGGATAGGGATAGGGATAGGGATATGGATAGGGATAGGGATAGGGATAGGGATAGGGATAGGGATAGGGATAGGGATAGGGATAGGGATAGGGATAGGGATAGGGATAGGGATGGGGATAGGGATAGGGATAGGGATAGGGATAGGGATAGGGATAGGGATAGGGATAGGGATAGGGATAGGGATAGGGATAGGGATAGGGATAGGGATGGGGATAGGGATAGGGATAGGGATAGGGATAGGGATAGGGATAGGGATAGGGATAGGGATAGGGATAGGGATAGGGATAGGGATAGGGATAGGGATAGGGATAGGGATAGGGATAGGGATAGGGATAGGGATAGGGATAGGGATAGGGATAGGGATAGGGATAGTGATGGGGATAGGGATAAAGATTGAGATTGAGATTAAGATTCAGTTTGAGACTGAAATAGAGATAGGGATTGGATAGAGATTGGGATCGGGGAAGTAGGTTTGTCGCGGCGAATATAACTATAACTTTTATTCAGAAAATAGACAATTTTTCATTATTCGCAGTCATTAAGATGGACTCTAAGATAATGGTTAGCAATACGGTAATCAAAGACTTTTCTTTAGGCTTCATAGGAATAAATTTTAGCAGAACAACGTCTGCCGGGTCAGCTAGTTTTATATAATTTTTATTGGTATCAGATCTGTATACTAATAGCATTTCCTATTCTGAATGAAAATGTTGCATTATTACATTGCAGCATTATCAACATGTGTCCTGTGCCCTATTAAAGTGTTGCATTTTTCATGTGATGAATGAAACAAAAATAATGCAACCTTTTACTTGTGCTAAGAGCAGAAAATGTTGCCCGTAGTCGGGCCAGTTTTATATTTTGTCAATAGAACAAACATCATTAAAAAGTGTTGAGTCTGTGTGGAAGAGAACAAAAAAATGTGACAGCCGGAAGAAAGTGCGACATTTTTGCTAGAATAAAAAAGTCCATTAGTCAAAGTAAGGATTAAAATTTTTGATTTTTTTAATAATTAAATTTTTTTGTGTTGAAGTACGCGTTGTAAGGAAACGTACGTTAGGTATTTTTAAAGCTTTTAGCTTGTGGCAAAATTCATTTGATAATTTCTATTCCCTGATTTTTGGTCATTTATAATAAATTAAAATAAAACAAATAAAAATCTATTTTTTCTTTGCATTATAAAGTTGTAGCGTTTCTCTAAAAATGTATTTACTTTTTTCAACCCCAAATGTGGGAAAATAAGGTGCAGTGAAATAACGCCCGTGGAATTAACGCCCGCGGGCGTTTTTTCCTTTCTTGACAAAGAAATAATTCCCGCGGGCGTTATTACGTTTGATCCACGGGCTTTATTTCTCTTTCGGAAGGGCAATTAAGCCCGCAGACGGGCTTTTTTTAAATATGGTGTATTAGGGAAAAAAGCGCCGCAGGCGAAAAATTGGAATAAAAAATCGCGCGATTTTGAATTCCAATTTTTCGTTTTTTTTTAAATATGGTGTATTATTATTGGAAAAAGCGCCGCAGGGGAAAAATTGGAATTAAAAATCGCGCGATTTTTAATTCCAATTTTTCGATTCTTTCAAGTTTTTTAAATCCCCTTCTAAATATTCAAATACTCAATCAAAATAAACAAAGCTTCAGTAAATTTCTATAATCATTTAATAGTAACAATTTTCAAGGTCTTTAAGTAAGTAAATATTTAAATATGCAATCAAAATAAACAAAACTTCATTACATATGTACGTATTGGCACTTTCAGACCACAATCTAAACAAATACTCATATAGAGTTTTCAACAATTTGACGACAAACCGGGCACAAAATATTTCTATTGCCATTTACGATTGCAACCTTACTGTGCTCTCCAAAGCAATCCGCACACAATTTAAAGTGATTGCATGGGCTTAAGAGGATACATCGCGTGGCTTGGTAAAACAAATAACACACAACAACATGCTTTGAGTCTCGAAAAAATTGTCCGCCGTTTCTTCATAGTCAGAACAATCCATTTCGGATACATCAATGTCTTCTGTGTCACATGTCTTATTTTCGGGATTACTCATTTGATTCGCCTGCGGCGCTTTTTCCAATACTAATACACCATATTTAAAAAAAAAAAAAACAAAAAATTGGAATTAAAAATCGCGCGATTTTTTATTCCAATTTTTCGCCTGTGGCGCTTTTCCCACTAATACACCATATTTAAAGAAAACCCCTTCTGCGGGGTTAATTGTCCTTTCGAAAGAGAAATCGCCGAATAGGGCGCGCGGGCGTTCTTTCCCTTTCTGAATGGAAATAAAACCCACGGGTTTAATTTCGTTTTATTCGCAGGCGCTATTTCTTTTTCAAGAAAGGAAAAAACGCCCGCGGGCGTTAATTCCACGGGTGTTATTTCACTGCACCGGAAAATAATACTTGTCGAAAAAATTTTGTAACATAAATAAAATTCTACGTTTCAAAAGGATTTCGGTGTAGTTTTTGAGATATTCATGTCCAAAGAGGCGAAAAACGCAGTTTATGGCAATATTCACTCCTCAATATTTTTAAAATTACTGACTTTCATTAAAAACTGATTACATCTATTGGAAGCACGATCATTTCTTTTGAAGACAACGTAGACATCTGAATAAGATACCCGAAAAAGCAAAGCGCTGTTTTTAAGAGAAATTATCGTTCTTTCAATAGCTGCAATCATCTTTTAATGAAAGGAAGTAGGTAATTTAACAGATTGAGCAGTGAATATAGTAAAAAATCAAAACCTACACGTATTACCGAAAATCCGACTTCAAATTCAGAATCAGCGCACCGAAATCCTTTAGAAAAGTTGAATTTTATTTGGAAATTTTGCCGGTCTGTGTAATTAAAGTCCAAATCCCGGGACCAATCCCGGGATCCGGGGATTTTAAAAAAATCTCGAAAATCCCAAGATCGTAAAAATCGGGAAAATTTGAATCCCTAATACATACAAACATGTGTATATAACCGACTCTTTGCTTCAGTACTTATTAAGTTATTTTATGCCACACAAAAGGTATATAGTTACTCGTACGTACATAGATTCATTTTTGCAATATAATAAAAATCAAAAATATGTTTTTTTAGTTACAGATTTTTTTTTCTGTAACTAATTCTAGTGTTGATGCCAACAGTTAACTTGTCTTAATCAAAAAAATACAGCTAAGCCTTTCTACCAGCCTTCTTAGCACCGAAAAGTCCCTTCCGAGAATTTGTACTTGTTCCGTTTCCTTTGCGCATTTATGTAAGTATGTCCGTAAGCCTAGCGCCGCTGGGTATAAGACTAGTTTAAAAAAAAAAACACAAAAGCAAAAATTTGTTGACGCTAAATATTTTCACACTTCTTTCGAGCATAAAACGAATGAACAAATACATACATACATACTTACCGCCCTGCAAATTTCCGCAAAATATAAATTATTCTTCTTTTGATATCTATATTATTAATACGCTAACATAAATTTTGTTCCATCTTCTCCGTCGAAACTACTGAACCGATTTTAAAACTAAGAACACCATTAGAAAGGTATTGCTCTCAAATAGAACTGCGCCAAGTTTCATTAAAATTGGTTGGAAAATTCGCCCACAATCGTCGTTGGGAAATTCCCGTATGGTTGTTGTTGCATGCTTTTGCACACATCAGAGCTGTCTCAATGCGCATGCATATGTATGTGAGTTTATGCGTTCTCATCAAACTTACCATGCAATTGTTTGGCTGGAAGTGGTGTGTAGTTTCAAAGTAGGTAGAAACATAAAAATTTAGCAAAAGCACTACAACAAAAACATAAAGTCAAGTAATAAGAAGGATAAGAAAGAAAAAGTTGGAAGGAAATTGTGGAAAGTAAAGAGCAGAAATTGAATGAAACACGTAGGTAGGAGAACAACAACAACTACAACAAAATAGTAGCAGTGACAGTAGCAACAAAAGAAACAGCATCAACAGGAACAACAAAAAAATAGTAACAGTGACAATAACAACAAAAATTATACAAATACTATAGTTGCACCTTAGTCATAAGAAACCATCTAGAAAAACTGTCGAGTTTCGACAGTAGGCAGCACTCTAGTTAAATTTTATTTTATTACCTTGGCATGCGCACATTTATTCAAAGATTAAAAAAAACAAATTGTAATTAACATGTGCATTAGACCACCCATCAGGTTTTTGATTTTCTTTGCTCTCTACGCTTTTTCTTAGAGACCAAGTGCAAAAGACAGTATTTAAAAGAAAATGGAAAGAAAAAATTCCATACAATTTTGAACTAAAGTCTCAAGATGTGCCAAAAAATGGTTAATGGCTATAAAGTCGAATATCTGCGAAATAAGTAATTTATAAAGAAATAACAACATAAAGACTTTTGAATAAAATGCAGTTTTACCAAACGTTTACAAACCAAAATAAATGCGTATATTTTTCAGATCGCCATAAATTAATTTTCATACAAATTTTGAAAGTTTATTTAACAGGCTCTTAAATATATCAACTTAACAGGTTTATAAGGTCTAAATATATGTAAGTGCATACACAGATTTACAATCCGATTTCCCAATAGCATAAGATGTAGGGTTCCAACGATACCATTAAGGTATCGATACTTCTACTTGCTTCTAGTATCGCCAAACAGTATCGGTACTCGAGTATGTATCGGATGAAAAGCATCGATACCTACTTGGTATCGAAAATCGTTCAACAGCCTTATTCTGGAGCAGTTACTGAATTTTCCGCTAAAAGTCAGGAACTTTAAACAAAATTTTCGTATTATTCCAACGGGAAATTTAAAGTACCACCTCAATAGGCTTGTAAATGGTAAATGGTAAATGGTAGCTTAATTTTCCTGTTGCAATAATACGAAAACGGTGTTTAAAGTTCCTAACTTTTTATCGTTAAATTATGTAAACGCGCCAGAATAAGGCACACACACCGTTCTTTTACTTCATTTATTTAAAGAGTATCAGTATAGTAAGTTTTTAGACAATGCAACACTAGTTCTGGGGGCTGAATGATTCTACCACAGAATGAAAGGCCTTGGTACACATAATAAAACCTCCAAATATTTTTCCATTCTCAGGTCAGAGTTGTTTGCCATGGTCACTTCTATTAAAAATTTTTTTTGAAAAGGTGTTTTTAGAAAAAGTGGAAAAAAGGGTTAAAATCCATAACGGATCGAAATATGAAATTCAGGTGCTTATATTAAAATTACGCGAAGAAAAATCTTATAAAATGTCTTAACCCATTGGCTCTCTCCGAAAAGGGTCTTTTTGACCCTTTTTTCGAAAATTCCACCAAAAATATTATATGCGAGCTCGTGAGAGGGTTAAACTGTTCTTGGATATTGTGCGCCGGAAAATTTCACTAGAGGTCTTCTAAGGCCAAATCTTTATAAAAAAAAGATTTTGAAGTTCCAAGGAAACAAAAAAAGCAAAAATGCCCTTTGAAATATGCAACGATTATTATATTTTTCTCAGCTCTTTTCTTTTCCTGTCCCATTGACAAATGCGTATGGTGCTCTCAAAAATCCCATTGCTGGGCAGAGCTCGGCTTGGATTTTTCTTCATATGTACATTAGGACGGAGTGAATTGGGGCTTTTTTTTAAAATCATTATTGCTCTACTTGCAGAAAGTTGCCTTTCTAGTACAGAAGTAAGACTGCAAAACATTATTGGCCTAGTCCTTTATTTGGAGGTGCCCCAAATCCAAAGAATCGGCGAAATATCGGAGTGGAAAAGCATCGAGTAAAAAAGTACCTACTCGGTTTCGCAGCAAAAGTATCGAGTATTTACTTGTATTCGGTGGTATCGCTGGAACCCTAATAAGATGCAAGACATGTTCCGCCACCAGATAGAGAATGGATGAAGTTGCTCCGGCCCGCAAAGTATTGCTATCAACACCTGCTGGTGGCATCAGATGAAGAGGGGATCTTCAATGCGTTGGGAAGATCAGTTGGAGAATGACTTGACCTACCATAGTACGACTGGCACGCTATGTTGCATTGGGCCAAAATCATTTAGATGATTAAGCGCCAATTAAGTAAGTCAGTACCTACATACACACATATACATCTACAACTACATATCTATATATATAAGGATGAAAGTTTGTTTCTTTTTTTGTTTGTTTGTTCCCTATGGCCGCCGAAACTACCGGGCCGATCACATTCAAATTTTGACACAATGATCACCTGGTATTAGATTGAAATTACCACATTTAAGCCTGGTATCTCAACCCCTTCCCGAGATATAGGCCAAAATATGGACCCAGATTCCTCCGAAATATTTTTCTGCATTATTGGTATCAAATTAAAGGTATCAGTCAGAGCTTCAAAGGGAGTTCATTCCATTCCAATTTTCCAGTCGGTTCTCTAGATAGAGACCAAAACGTGGACCCGGATGACCCCAAATTTTTTTTCGTAATATTGGTATCAAATTAAAGGTGCTGATCAGGGTATCCATATATATTTTACACTATACGGATATCTCAATTGGTTCCCGGGATTGAGGCCGAAACATGGACCTAAATAGCCCCGGAAATATTTTTGGCCATTATTGGTATCAAATTAAAGGTATCAATCAGAGCTTCATTAGAGAGTTCATTCCATTCCAATTTTTCATTTGGTGCTCCAAATAGAGACCAAAACGTGGACGCGGATGGCCCCAAATATTTTTTCGCAATATTGGTATCAAATTAAAGGTATCAATCAGGGCTTCAATAGGGAGTTCATTCCATTCCAATTTTCCGGTCGGTTCTCTAGATAGAGACCAAAACGTGGACCCGGATGACCCCAAATATTTTTTCGTAATATTGGTATCAAATTAAAGGTGCTGATCAGGGTATCCATTTATATTTTACACTATACGGATATCTCAATCGGTTCCCGGGATTGAGGCCGAAACATGGACCTAAATAGCCCCCGAAATATTTTTGGCCATTATTGGTATCAAATTAAAGGTATCAATCAGAGCTTCAATATAGAGTTCATTCCATTCCAATTTTCCAGTTGGTGCTCCAAATAGAGACCAAAACGTGAACCCGGATGGCCCCAAATATTTTTTCGCAATATTGGTATCAAATTAAAGGTATCAATCAGAGCTTCAATAGGGAGTTCATTCCATTCCAATTTTCCAGTCGGTTCTCTAGATAGAGACCAAAACGTGGACCCGGATGACCCCAAATATTTTTTCGTAATATTGGTATCAAATTAAAGGTACTGATCAGGGTAGCCATATATGTTTTACACTATTCGGATATCTTAATCGGTTCCCGGGATTGAGGCCGAAACATGGACCTAAATAGCCCCCGAAATATTTTTGGCCATTATTGGTATCAAATTAAAGGTATCAATCAGAGCTTCAATAGGGAGTTCATTCCATTCCAATTTTCCAGTCGGTTCTCTAGATAGAGACCAAAACGTGGACCCGGATGACCCCAAATATTTTTTCGTAATATTGGTATCAAATTAAAGGTACTGATCAGGGTAGCCATATATGTTTTACACTATTCGGATATCTTAATCGGTTCCCGGGATTGAGGCCGAAACATGGACCTAAATAGCCCCCGAAATATTTTTGGCCATTATTGGTATCAAATTAAAGGTATCAATCAGAGCTTCAATAGGGAGTTCATTCCATTCCAATTTTCCAGTCGGTTCTCTAGATAGAGACCAAAACGTGGACCCGGATGACCCCAAATATTTTTTCGTAATATTGGTATCAAATTAAAGGTACTGATCAGGGTAGCCATATATGTTTTACACTATTCGGATATCTTAATCGGTTCCCGGGATTGAGGCCGAAACATGGACCTAAATAGCCCCCGAAATATTTTTGGGCATTGTTGGTATCAAATTAAAGGTATCAATCAGAGCTTGAATAGAGAGTTCATTCCATTCCAATTTTCCAGTCGGTTATCCAAAATATATTAGTAATCATGATGTACACCGATATGTGCACCGGATGGCCATGGAAAGTTGTTGATAAGGAACGTGAGACGGGGAGAGAGAGAGAGAGTAGTATAAGAGGAGGAAGAGATAGGGGGAACGGGAAATGCTGACTGGTGGGAGACCGATAGGGAATGGAGTGGCATATTGTGATTTGTTGCAGCGAAGTGTGACGGGTATTTGCTAGTATATATATAAGGATGAAAGTTTGTTTGTTTTTTTGTTTGTTTGTTCCCTATGGACGCCGAAACTATCGGGATGATCACATTCAAATTTTGACACAATGATCACCTGGTATTAGATTGAAATTATGACCACATTTAATTCTGGTATCTCATGCCCTTCCCGAGATATAGGCCAAAATATGGACCCAGATTCCTCCGAAATATTTTTGAGCATTATTGATATCAAATTAAAGGTATCAATCAGAGCTTCAATAGAGAGCTCATTCCATTCCAATTTTCCAGTCGGTTCTCCAGGTAGGGACCAAAACGTGGACCCAAATATTTTTCGCCAATATCAATACCAATATCAAATTAAAAGTGCTGGTCAGGGTATCCATATATATTTTACACTATACGGATATCTCAATCGGTTCCCGGAATTGAGGCCGAAACATGGACCTAAATAGCCCCCGAAATATTTTTGAGCATTGTTGGTATCAAATTAAAGGTATGAATCAGAGCTTCAATAGAGGGTTCATTCCATTCCAATTTTCCAGTCGGTTATCTAGATAGAGACCAAAACGTGGACCCCAAATATTTTTGCGCCATATTGGCATCAAATCAAAGGTGCTGCTCAGGGTTTCCATATATATATAACGCTATATGGATATCTAAATCGGTTCCCGAGATTGAGGCCCAGGCATTAACCGGAATAAGTCGAAACATTTTTGAGCAATATTTGTATCAAAATTTAGTAGTAATCATGATATACACCGATATGTGGACCCGAATGGCCATGGAAAGTTGTTGATAAGGAACGTGAGAGGGGGAGAGAGTAAGAGGAGGAAGAGATGGAGGGAACGGGAAATGCAGAGTGGTAGTTAGACTGATAGGGAAGGGAGTGCATAGTGTGATTTGTCGCAGCGAAGTGGGACGGGTATTTGCTAGTATATTATATTATTCACATTTTAAATAGCTTACCGTTTGTTTTTGTTCTTCTTCTTCATTTTTAATTGCGCATACAATTTTCTATAAAGCAATTAACCACTTTTTAGTGCACTAATTAATTTATTGGATTTTCTTTTTTATTAAGGCAATGAATAGTGAATGTTCAATAAACTTAATACGCCATAAAAACTGTTTTCTTATTGCTAGTTTTATTTGTTTTCGCTTCAATCAACATAAGTAGTACATAGAGGAAAGAAATAAAAAAATTAATTTTATTTTTCAATTTCCATTGATTTCAACTTTTTCTTTTGTTTGTGTTTGTGTTTACAATCCTCTGTTCATTTGCATGTCATAAACAATTTATTGTGAAAAAATTGGTTTCAGAAGCTCGGCGATGTTGCATTGGAGAATTGGCATTATTTCAATTACGGTGTTATATTCGTTTCCGTTGGCCACAATCGTGTTTTGTTGTTCTTCTTTATTTCGTGTTTGTTTTTTATACTCAGCTGTACTAGTACACAGAGTATTATAGTTTTAATCACATAACGGTGGATTGTAACAGAATGAAATAATCGAGATAGATATAGACTTATATATATCAAAATGATCAGGGTGAAAAGAGAAATCGATTGAGCCATGTCCGTCCGTCCGTCCGTCCGTCCGTCCGTCCGTCTGTCCGTCTGTCCGTCTGTCCGTCCGTCCGTCTGTAAACACTCTAACTCGCGCAAAAATTGAGATATTTTGATGAAATTTGAAATGCAAGTTGGTATCGACACTGGGACGGTTGGTATTGAAAATGGGCGAAATCGGACCATGACCACGCCCACTTTTCCTATATAGAAAAAATCGGAAATCTGGTATCTCAGCCACTAATATAGCTAGAGTGATGAAATTTTACCCACGTGTTGAGCTCAGGCCCCTAAGAAGAAATTTGATGGAATTTTGGAAAATGGGCGGTGCCACGCCCACTTATTAAGGAGCAAACATTGAAAGCTTTATGAGTCATAACTCAAAAACTGTTGAAGATATATCGATGAAATTTGGTATGCGTGATTTACTTACTTAAACAAATGTTTTGACGGAAAATTGCCAAAATCGGTTGACGGCCACGCCCACTTTTATATATGGGAACTATAAAGGGGCCTAATAAAAACATTTTAAGCGATATCTCTGTCAAATATAAAGATCTATCACTGACATTTTGTGGCATGAGTCCAGCTATGTACATAAAACAAAAAGCACAAAAATTTAGGAAAATGGGCGGTGCCACGCCCACTTATTAAGGGGCAAATATTGAAAGTTTTATGAGTCATAACTCAGAAACCATTGAAGATATATCAATGAAATTTAGTACGCGTGATATATGTACTTAGGCAAATGTTTGGACGAAAAATTTCCAAAATCGGTTGACGACCACGCCCACTTTTATATATGGGTCTTATAAAGTGACCTAATAAAAACATTTTAAGCGATATCTCTGTCAAATATAAAGATATATCATTAAAATTTTACGGCAGGAGTCTAACTACGAACATAAGACAAAAACCGTAAAAATTTTGGAAAATGGGCGTGGCACCGCCTCTTTTTAGAAGCTGGAATATACGAGATTTCTGAGCCCATAACTCGACAAATAATTGATATATAATGACGAAACTTGGTGTGTACACTTTTATTACTTGTGGTAATACATGTTAAAAATTTTAGCGAAATCGGTTGACGACCACGCCCACTTTTAAATATGGGTATTATAAAGTGGCCTAATAAAAACATTTTAAGCGATATCTCTGTCAAATATAAAGATATATCATTGAAATTTTATAGCAGGAGTCCAACTGCGGACATAAAACGAAAACCACAAAAATTTTGGAAAATGGGCGTGGCACCGCCTCTTTTTAGAAACAGGAATATACGAGATTTCTTAGCCTATAACTCGACAAATAATTGAGATATTATGACGAAACTTGGTTTATACACTTTTATATCTTGTGTTAATAGACACGAAAAAATTTATTGAAATCGGTTTATGACCACGCCTACTTTTTAACAAAGATATTTCTGGAACACCCTTTGGGAATTTGTAACATGACATCTTTGTAACTAGAGTCATAAAGGAGTGAAATTTTGCACAAAGAATAATATTCATATGCTTAGTTGGATGAGTGATAAAAATGTTGAAAATGGACGTGGCTACGCCCACTTTATGCAGCACTTGCTTTATAGAAAGTACCTACACCGTGTTTCCATCAAACGCAAACAAACAATGAAAGCATACAGCTGAGTATCCAATGTTCGATTCCACTCCAACTTAGGCTTCCTTACTTGTTGTTTAATCTTTTTTCGGCTTTGACCATGTACATATGTACCTGTAAGTTTAAAAAACGAAAAACTATAAAATATTTATAATTTTTCTTTAATCGCTTTTTTCTACTTTTATGTACATACATATTTGATGAATTCAATTTTTAGTTTCAACATCCGGTTTCTGTCATTCAATTTCTGTTGCAAGCTACTTACTTATGTACATTGGCTTTTAGCAGCAATGAAATGCCATAAATGTTGAATTTTGTAAATTTTCTATATTTTTCGCAATTTTTTTTTTTTTTTTTCATAAATCATCGATGTAGCGTAAAATCAGCGTTATTATATTATATCTTTTTACAATTTTTCAAACTTGTACACTTTCTACACTGTTTAACATGATTTCGATGATCAAAATCCAATCTTTGCATTAAAGAAATAATCAATGGCACAATGTAAGAAAGAGAGCGGGTAAGTTATAGAGCGTAGGGAATTTCACCAGCTTCGGTATAGGCTCTCATTTCTTTATGAGCCTTTCAGCAATCTCTAGCGCTTCTTGAGCTCTATTTATCATACAAAAATTAATTTTGTTACTAGTTTACTACGCCACAGCTGCAATTTCAAACTAAATCGAGCAGCTTTTACCTATATTTTTTAGAACAGTGTAAACTGCTAAGCTTTGGCCTCTACAATGCGCGTAGCGAATAAGTTAAAATTTTCAAGTGACAGTTGGTGAAAATAACAGTAATGGAATAAGTGTACAAAAACACATACAAACGTACATATATTCAAATTATTTACGACAAGCAAATATGCGAATTGCTATCAAGTGAAAATTTGCAAATTATTGATGATGATTTCATTTTGAAAGCAGATAAAATTTAATATGCAATGCAATGGTATGGTCGTTTCGTAAGTAATTGTTGATTTTCTCTTGAAGGGCTTTTGCACAAAACTAGAGCACTTCAAAACTTTTAACGTTATTCGCGGAGCTCCTTTAAATGCTTTTTAATTATCTTGATTTCATTTCTCGTTTATTTGTATGTATGTACATATTTTGGTATTCATTTGAAATGACATAAGTCAGCCAACTTACCCAACACTGCTCTCGTGCACTACACCGCTGGCGGCACAAAAAAAATTAATAATTCGCTATAAAACGAGCATCTGTTTCGCGTTCCTTTTTCGCCAATAATTACAAAAATTTGTATGTCCAACTGTTACTGGCAAGTGACATGGCCTCCAACACACACTGCTTGCCTTTCGTATGCTTTCTTTCTGTATATATGCCTTGCTTGTTTACTTGCTATGACCGTTTCCCTTTTGTTTTGCGCTTGAAAGCGCTTTTCCTATTTTTCCGTTCTTTCACAATTAACAGGGCAACGTAGCTAGAGCTGTAGAGCCTAGCCCAGTAGGTACAACAGCAATTCAATTCAATTTTATTTGTTTGCTTTTTTGTGCCAAGTTGATCCATTTAATAATTTTCACATTTAGGTACTCACATAAATTCGCCAGGTCGCCAGTAAATATATTAAAAAAATCTTTTTTCTTAAATTTTACTGCTTATTTTATTTTTGTTGTTGTTTTTTTGTACATAATATGTATGTACGTAAGTACTATAATAATATTTTCACCTTGAGCTTTTTACAGTACAATAGGAGAGTTGTTGACTCCGCTGCTGATGTCCTTGCAATCCTGCGTTCATATCGCCTCATTTGTATAATAACCTACCTATTTATCATAGCCTTAAGTTGTGCATACGAATTTGGCTAGTTTATGGCCGAAAATCTCAAGGTATTTGAGCATCATCATATCTTGTTTTCCTAAAGTTTACGTAAAGTTCCTGACGACGTTTGCGATTAGACCATTCTTATGCCTAAAAACTTCCTCTATCGCTTATCATTACACTTTCCCACTATTAATTGAACCATCATATAAGTTTGCACCTTTTGGAACAGCCCAAAAACAAAAACTTTTGAATCTTCCAAATAAATGAAAAAAGGTCACAGCAAAAATCCAATACAATTTTCTCCACCGCCATCGCCAGCAGCGTTTCAACACATTTCCGTCAACATTTGTGGCGCTGCCATTTACTTGTGCCCAGCATGTGGCGTAGAAAATTCTCCCCGTTTGTAAACCATTTGATGGATAGACAAAACCACCCACTGAATGTGTGATGAGCCGCTCTTCTGTCGCACGATGTACACTCATTTCACATTCTTTCTTCTCGTATGCTCCATGCTGTTTTGACTACTCGCATTTTTGTTTTAGCGGCTATTTTTATACCCAATTGTTATAGCGCATAGATATTGTTACAGTAATGGTAAAGGCAAGAGTAGTTACTTTGTTAATGATAATGATAATGATAATGATAATGATAATGATAATGATAATGATAATGATAATGATAATGATAATGATAATGATAATGATAATGATAATGATAATGATAATGATAATGATAATGATAATGATAATGATAATGATAATGATAATGATAATGATAATGATAATGATAATGATAATGATAATGATAATGATAATGATAATGATAATGATAATGATAATGATAATGATAATGATAATGATAATGATAATGATAATGATAATGATAATGATAATGATAATGATAATGATAATGATAATGATAATGATAATGATAATGATAATGATAATGATAATGATAATGATAATGATAATGATAATGATAATGATAATGATAATGATAATGATAATGATAATGATAATGATAATGATAATGATAATGATAATGATAATGATAATGATAATGATAATGATAATGATAATGATAATGATAATGATAATGATAATGATAATGATAATGATAATGATAATGATAATGATAATGATAATGATAATGATAATGATAATGATAATGATAATGATAATGATAATGATAATGATAATGATAATGATAATGATAATGATAATGATAATGATAATGATAATGATAATGATAATGATAATGATAATGATAATGATAATGATAATGATAATGATAATGATAATGATAATGATAATGATAATGATAATGATAATGATAATGATAATGATAATGATAATGATAATGATAATGATAATGATAATGATAATGATAATGATAATGATAATGATAATGATAATGATAATGATAATGATAATGATAATGATAATGATAATGATAATGATAATGATAATGATAATGATAATGATAATGATAATGATAATGATAATGATAATGATAATGATAATGATAATGATAATGATAATGATAATGATAATGATAATGATAATGATAATGATAATGATAATGATAATGATAATGATAATGATAATGATAATGATAATGATAATGATAATGATAATGATAATGATAATGATAATGATAATGATAATGATAATGATAATGATAATGATAATGATAATGATAATGATAATGATAATGATAATGATAATGATAATGATAATGATAATGATAATGATAATGATAATGATAATGATAATGATAATGATAATGATAATGATAATGATAATGATAATGATAATGATAATGATAATGATAATGATAATGATAATGATAATGATAATGATAATGATAATGATAATGATAATGATAATGATAATGATAATGATAATGATAATGATAATGATAATGATAATGATAATGATAATGATAATGATAATGATAATGATAATGATAATGATAATGATAATGATAATGATAATGATAATGATAATGATAATGATAATGATAATGATAATGATAATGATAATGATAATGATAATGATAATGATAATGATAATGATAATGATAATGATAATGATAATGATAATGATAATGATAATGATAATGATAATGATAATGATAATGATAATGATAATGATAATGATAATGATAATGATAATGATAATGATAATGATAATGATAATGATAATGATAATGATAATGATAATGATAATGATAATGATAATGATAATGATAATGATAATGATAATGATAATGATAATGATAATGATAATGATAATGATAATGATAATGATAATGATAATGATAATGATAATGATAATGATAATGATAATGATAATGATAATGATAATGATAATGATAATGATAATGATAATGATAATGATAATGATAATGATAATGATAATGATAATGATAATGATAATGATAATGATAATGATAATGATAATGATAATGATAATGATAATGATAATGATAATGATAATGATAATGATAATGATAATGATAATGATAATGATAATGATAATGATAATGATAATGATAATGATAATGATAATGATAATGATAATGATAATGATAATGATAATGATAATGATAATGATAATGATAATGATAATGATAATGATAATGATAATGATAATGATAATGATAATGATAATGATAATGATAATGATAATGATAATGATAATGATAATGATAATGATAATGATAATGATAATGATAATGATAATGATAATGATAATGATAATGATAATGATAATGATAATGATAATGATAATGATAATGATAATGATAATGATAATGATAATGATAATGATAATGATAATGATAATGATAATGATAATGATAATGATAATGATAATGATAATGATAATGATAATGATAATGATAATGATAATGATAATGATAATGATAATGATAATGATAATGATAATGATAATGATAATGATAATGATAATGATAATGATAATGATAATGATAATGATAATGATAATGATAATGATAATGATAATGATAATGATAATGATAATGATAATGATAATGATAATGATAATGATAATGATAATGATAATGATAATGATAATGATAATGATAATGATAATGATAATGATAATGATAATGATAATGATAATGATAATGATAATGATAATGATAATGATAATGATAATGATAATGATAATGATAATGATAATGATAATGATAATGATAATGATAATGATAATGATAATGATAATGATAATGATAATGATAATGATAATGATAATGATAATGATAATGATAATGATAATGATAATGATAATGATAATGATAATGATAATGATAATGATAATGATAATGATAATGATAATGATAATGATAATGATAATGATAATGATAATGATAATGATAATGATAATGATAATGATAATGATAATGATAATGATAATGATAATGATAATGATAATGATAATGATAATGATAATGATAATGATAATGATAATGATAATGATAATGATAATGATAATGATAATGATAATGATAATGATAATGATAATGATAATGATAATGATAATGATAATGATAATTATAATGATAATGATAATGATAATTATAATGATAATGATAATGATAATGATAATTATAATGATAATGATAATGATAATGATAATGATAATGATAATGATAATGATAATGATAATGATAATGATAATGATAATGATAATGATAATGATAATGATAATGATAATGATAATGATAATGATAATGATAATGATAATGATAATGATAATGATAATGATAATGATAATGATAATGATAATGATAATGATAATGATAATGATAATGATAATGATAATGATAATGATAATGATAATGATAACGATAATGATAATGATAATGATAATGATAATGATAATGATAATGATAATGATAATTATAATGATAATGATAATGATAATGATAATGATAATGATAATGATAATGATAATGATAATGATAATGATAATGATAATGATAATGATAATGATAATGATAATGATAATGATAATGATAATGATAATGATAATGATAATGATAATGATAATGATAATGATAATGATAATGATAATGATAATGATAATGATAATGATAATTATAATGATAATGATAATGATAATGATAATGATAATGATAATGATAATGATAATGATAATGATAATGATAATTATAATGATAATGATAATGATAATGATAATGATAATGATAATGATAATGATAATGATAATGATAATGATAATGATAATGATAATGATAATGATAATGATAATGATAATGATAATGATAATGATAATGATAATGATAATGATAATGATAATGATAATGATAATGATAATGATAATGATAATGATAATGATAATGATAATGATAATGATAATGATAATGATAATGATAATGCCCCAACAATTTTTTTTACTAATAGTTACTAATGGAATGCCAAACAACATCATACAAAAGTACCATCCGACCGTGGTCCAGAACATAAAAATTGCGAATAATGTTTGCAAAAAAATTTTTTGCAAAAATAAGAAATGCAGTTTGCTAGAAGATATCATCTTTTATATATATGTCAAAATTTAGCAAAATCGGTTTGACCAATCGTGAGAAAATCGGCAAAAACTGAGGAACTTCGTAAAGTGTTGATAGCTATAACTTTGAAAATAGTTCGAATTTCCAAAAATTGTTAAATACGTATTTTTGTTTAAGCGTTGTGAACCATACTACCCACTTTCATTAAAACACATGGCCGTCGAAAAAATTTTAGGTGGCCCACTTCAAAAAATTCAACTCACTAGTAATGGTAATAGTAAATGTAATACCTATAGTACTCGTAATAATAATGGTACTGGTTATCGTAAATGTAATGATAATGATAATGATAATGATAATGATAATGATAATGATAATGATAATTATAATGATAATGATAATGATAATTATAATGATAATGATAATGATAATGATAATGATAATGATAATGATAATGATAATGATAATGATAATGATAATGATAATGATAATGATAATGATAATGATAATTATAATGATAATGATAATGATAATGATAATGATAATGATAATGATAATGATAATGATAATGATAATGATAATGATAATGATAATGATAATGATAATGATAATGATAATGATAATGATAATGATAATGATAATGATAATGATAATGATAATGATAATGATAATGATAATGATAATGATAATGATAATGATAATGATAATGATAATGATAATGATAATGATAATGATAATGATAATGATAATGATAATGATAATGATAATGATAATGATAATGATAATGATAATGATAATGATAATGATAATGATAATGATAATGATAATGATAATGATAATGATAATGATAATGATAATGATAATGATAATGATAATGATAATGATAATGATAATGATAATGATAATGATAATGATAATGATAATGATAATGATAATGATAATGATAATGATAATGATAATGATAATGATAATGATAATGATAATGATAATGATAATGATAATGATAATGATAATGATAATGATAATGATAATGATAATGATAATGATAATGATAATGATAATGATAATGATAATGATAATGATAATGATAATGATAATGATAATGATAATGATAATGATAATGATAATGATAATGATAATGATAATGATAATGATAATGATAATGATAATGATAATGATAATGATAATGATAATGATAATGATAATGATAATGATAATGATAATGATAATGATAATGATAATGATAATGATAATGATAATGATAATGATAATGATAATGATAATGATAATGATAATGATAATGATAATGATAATGATAATGATAATGATAATGATAATGATAATGATAATGATAATGATAATGATAATGATAATGATAATGATAATGATAATGATAATGATAATGATAATGATAATGATAATGATAATGATAATGATAATGATAATGATAATGATAATGATAATGATAATGATAATGATAATGATAATGATAATGATAATGATAATGATAATGATAATGATAATGATAATGATAATGATAATGATAATGATAATGATAATGATAATGATAATGATAATGATAATGATAATGATAATGATAATGATAATGATAATGATAATGATAATGATAATGATAATGATAATGATAATGATAATGATAATGATAATGATAATGATAATGATAATGATAATGATAATGATAATGATAATGATAATGATAATGATAATGATAATGATAATGATAATGATAATGATAATGATAATGATAATGATAATGATAATGATAATGATAATGATAATGATAATGATAATGATAATGATAATGATAATGATAATGATAATGATAATGATAATGATAATGATAATGATAATGATAATGATAATGATAATGATAATGATAATGATAATGATAATGATAATGATAATGATAATGATAATGATAATGATAATGATAATGATAATGATAATGATAATGATAATGATAATGATAATGCCCCAACAATTTTTTTTTACTAATAGTTACTAATGGAATGCCAAACAACATCATACAAAAGTACCATCCGACCGTGGTCCAGAACATAAAAATTGCGAATAATGTTTGCAAAAAAATTTTTTGCAAAAATAAGAAATGCAGTTTGCTAGAAGATATCATCTTTTATATATATGTCAAAATTTAGCAAAATCGGATTGACCAATCGTGAGAAAATCGGCAAAAACTGAGGAACTTCGTAAAGTGTTGATAGCTATAACTTTGAAAATAGTTCGAATTTCCAAAAATTGTTAAATACGTATTTTTGTTTAAGCGTTGTGAACCATACTACCCACTTTCATTAAAACACATGGCCGTCGAAAAAATTTTAGGTGGCCCACTTCAAAAAATTCAACTCACTAGTAATGGTAATAGTAAATGTAATACCTATAGTACTCGTAATAATAATGGTACTGGTTATCGTAAATGTAATGATAATGATAATAATAATGTTAATGGGGATATTCCTAGCAATACATACCATCTCATTTCGTGCCCACTACGCCAAACAGTCAACGAATGACATTAAATGGGCTTTGCTGGACAAATAATTTGCCTCGAATGGCGTAAACAATTGACCCGACTTACAAGGTAGAAGGTGAATAAGAAGAAAGAAAGGAAGCAACTACATTAAAACGGTGTCCCACATCTACAAATGTATGTACGCGCAACCGCGGTGAAGTTTGAGTTGCGGGAAGGAATGTATCAACAATAGCTCCTGAGCCAAAAGGGAGTTGGTTCTTATTATATACATACATATGCACATAGATAACGTATTCAAATCTCGAATCATGCATCCTAATGCACAAACATACATACACACATACATGTGGAAATGTGTACATTCTCTTCAATTTATTATGGTTTATGCTTGCTTTTTCTTTTCATTTATCTTCACGTTTTGGTCATTTGCATTTGAGTCCCTTCCTGCGCCTATTTTTGTTTTTATTGCTATTCATTTGAATTGCTAATTGACAGCATTTATGTAAATCGCCTCACTAACTACAAAAAAATCCTGAGAGTTTTGGTGTGATCTGGTGCTTTGATTTTGTTGCTTGTCTGTGGATTCAATTTTTATTTTCTCTCATTTGTGCATATTTTATTCGTAAATACATACACATTTAAGATTTATTTGCCCATATAATGGCTATGCATTTTTTTGTTTGTTCTTTTTTTTGTTTTTTTTTTTTTTTGTGCAATAGTAAATAATACTCGTATCTTTGGCAAAATTGATAACCTCTGTTGGATAGATACATATAAGAAATTTGGTCAACTGGAAGAAAAAGGCCTCTGTAGTTTTCCCTCCGTGATAACTTACACCAGTTAGGAACTCCAAGTGATGCCAAATAAATCTCCACATGTCCCCTTCTACTGCTGCCAGCGGTGGTTGTCAACAGAAGTATTTTCTGTGCGAAAGTGTCTTCCAGGGGCGCTTGTCAAAACCCATGATGTCAATATCATTAGTTTACGCAAGCAATTGCACGTTCTTATAGTAGATTATTGCGAAAATGTTCTAAGATGTTTTAAGTATTTGAGTAGATCCATCGTAGCCAATAATATGTCAAATGTCAGTGTCTTCATTTAATTAACTTTAATGCATGTTAATAAAAATTTAATGGCTATTTAAGTGGAATAACCAAATAACTGAAATATTTTCTATTATATGTATCTATCACCAACTTAAAAAAATCATCCACGTATTACAATACACAAACAATAAACTCGAATAAAAATAACGTAAATCTTTTATGAAAATCTGGCAAATGACAAGTAATCCCAAAAGCGTTTATACAAGTAAAAAAAAACGATAAATTGGACTGCGTAACCGTGTATATGTACAATGAGACAGAGCAGCGGTTGGCGTAGTTGACTTGCACAGAAGGACAATACTAGAAGGTCAGTTCAGCAGCAAAATTGCGAATTGTTGTTGCTGCATTGAAGTCGTAAAGGCAAAATACAAATTTTTTCTCTGATAAAAAGAAATGATATTGAGTAAATTTTATTTCTCACGTCATGTTTGTGAGCGATACGCCCAAAGCCGCTGCCGCCATTGCTGCCGACCGTCTCACTGAATCCCGCTCTTCTAATTTACTTACAGTCTCACGAAAAGTTAAATACAAAAACCGTTTCAATAATGAGTTTTTAACTCAATTTCTTTACTTTTAAATGCTCTCGCAAATGAAATATATTTTAGCAGTTTATGCTACTTGATATTATTTGTTCTACCACCTAATGCCTCAGACACACATGTGGTAGAAATATTATAATATCAATACTATGATTTGGCTTTACTATAAAAATTTTCTATTAAACTACAATATGAGAATGACACATATGTGGTATAGATCGCAATATTTCTACTATACTACGATGTGTGTCTCTAGCATAAACAAAATACATTCAACAGCTTTGCTTTATTACCAAGAATGATTGTAGCTAAACGGCGTTGTCATTGGCACAACCAGCGCAGCTAATGAAGTTCGCGAAGCAAGTTTTTACCCGATCGAATCAAATTAGGCAATTAATACTTGAAAATGCAGACTAAAATAACAAAAGTTGTTAAAAGTTAGCAAGTTGGCACGATTAGCCATAAAAAAAACAATTTCTCTTTTAACGGCCATCAGTAGTGCACAATTTCGTGTAAATATATGTACATTTTATATGAATTTCACACATACATATGTACATATTTAAAGCGTAGAAAATATATACATACGAGTATGTATGTGACGAAAGTTTATTAAAATCAATAAAAAGTATTTTATTTGAAAATATTCTTTGATCGGTTCCCTAGCGATTGCATAATTAAGGCAGTCAACGTTTCAGGAATATGTAATAAGTTTGAAGGATATTAAATATGGGCCCATAATAATGATTATTTTTTATATTTTCAACGGAAAAAATATAACAACAACAATTTTTAATGCGCAGTTGAAAAAGGAAATATCTTAAAAAAAATCTAAAAGCATCAGTAAAGCTTAAGTTATGGAAAGGCTTACAACCAGGGCCGCCGAGAGAAAATCCGGGCCCGGGGTCAAAATAACTAAGGGCCCCCATACTAAATGAACAAATTCTCAAAATCAAAATTCAATGAATATATAGTTACGAACTTTAATTTATCTATACATGGCCGCTGTGGTGCAGTGGGTAGAGTGCTCGCCTGCTATGCCAGGCTTCTGTTTTAGCCACTCAAAAAAAAAAAAAAATGGACGTGTTTTTATAGCGTCCGGAACGCAGTTTAAGTGGCTAAAACAGAGGCATTAAACTAAATTTCTGTCGCTAACATACTTTAATCATTAGCTGTGGCCTAAATCTTTCCTTTTATCATAAAACGATACAATATTTCGCGATATTTCTGCCTCAAAAGTTCAAAAAATCGTGCGAACATACCGTCCGAAACGCCCAGGATATACCCATATCGCTGTATAAGAATTTGCATCATACCGAATTTTTCTGTTGCAACAGAAAACGAATTCAAATTTATGCTGCAAAGTCGACGCCAAAAACCAACAATTCCTTAAGTGGGGTGCAGACACTTTAAGAGATTTATAAAATTTGTTGAAATTTAAAATGATTGCTATCTACGAAAGGTGATTAAAGGTGTTGTTCGTTTATTTTCTGTAAGCAAAAACTTGGATATCATTTTGAGATTCCCGGGCCCTCTAAAGCCCGGGCCCGGGGCAATTGACCCCCTCAGCCCCCCCTCTCGTCGGGCCTGCTTACAACCTTTAAGAGATGTCAAAGCTTTGCAAAAAATTTAAAAAATCTTTTACATATGCTTTCACACGTACACAAGATAAGCTTCACTGCTAACGCACACATATAAGCATTTTGTATGAACCAGTGATGCCGACACTACGGTTTTGTTGTGATTGTGCTCATTCGACGCGCTACTTTCAAGTAATCAGGTTGCTGCGAAAAATGTTTAACTTAAATTGGGAAACAAATTTCTTAATAATTAGCAATGGGGAAAAGGGGGCAAAATGTTTGGTGTGTCATAGTGATATCGTCCGGGCGACCAAATTTTTTGTCGGACGATATTATAGGACAATTCATACCAGGGATTACGATGGCGTATTAAATATGGAGAGAGAAATGAGATATGTGTACATAGTACATACCGAGCCGTATTTTCGAGTATATCCTTAGCGATGATTTTATTATTTTTTTTTATAATTACGGAAAGCATAACCATATATGTATACAATTTGTATAAAATAGTAAGAAAAGGATGAATAAACTTTTTCATTACTTATTATTTACTTTTAAATCATATTTTAATAGATATGTATGTACGTTAAGCCGTTTAGCATTACGGTCGAAAAAATTTACTTATCGCACTATTTGCATTATAAAAAGTCCCTTCTACTTAAAATTCCGTTTTCCGCATAAATTGGAAATGTTGGCAACATTGTTTTGACGAGACGCGTGAGCGACTTATTTTCCTCATTCTCTCATCGCTTCATAAAATAGAAATGTTTGAATGTGATAGTTTTTGCCATCTATGATCTAGAAATTATTTATTTCTGCAAGCACATACTCATATTAATGCTATTATTTGCTTACAAACAAGTAGATTGTTTGGGACAAAAAATATATGAAAACGTGGAAACAATAAACAAAAATGGTGTTCACGTTTGTTTTTACATGGCCGTTTTAATTCTAATAATTATTTTATGTGAATTTTATGAGCTATTGGTCAGTTTATAATTAAGAAAAATTGAAAAAATTAGGGACCGTAACGATTATAATTTTTATAAAAAAAAATCATTTTTAATCGTTATAATTTGATTTTTATTTTTTCGATGAAAAATAATTTTTATTTCTGGATTTAAATTTTTCTGATGAAACTTGATCGATATTTTATGATTTTTATTTTTTCAATCAAAAATAATTGTTATTATTGGATTTCAATCTTTCCGATCAACTTTAATAAATATTTATTTATTATTTTTTCCGATCATAATAAACTCTGAAAACTTGTTTCTTTTGTACCATACGCTATATAATTAATATATATAATTAAACTTACCAAACAATTCTGAACACAACATGTACAATGTTGGCAATCGTCAACTTCAGGCCATCAAATATAGGATTCACTAACGTTTGAAAAAGTGTATTATGATCGGAGAAAAAATAAAAAAATATTGATTAAAGTTGATCGGAAAAATTTAAATCCAATTATAACAATTATTTTTGATCGAAAAAATAAAAATGATAAAATATCAATCAAATTTGATCGAAAAAATAAAAATCATAAAATATCGATCAAGTTTCATCGGAAAATTTTAAATCCAATAATAAAAATTATTTTTGATCGAAAAAATAAAAATCGTAAATAATGGTTATTTAAAAATTTAAAAGATAAAAATCTTCAGAATAAAGATGAGGTCATATTTGGATAGAATGTGCTAAAATCATTATATCGGCATACTTGCATTTTATTGTTAACGAACTTTTCATAATGATTTTTTCATCCGAAGAAATTAAAATAACGATTAAAATCGGTCCCTGGAAAAAATTTTTTTGGTAGAAGTTATGGATCCATTTCGGGATGTGGTGGTCTCCGAAATGGATCCATAACTTCTACCAAAAATTTTTTTCAATTTTTCTTAATTATAAACTGGCCAACAGCTCATATAAAATTCACATAAAAATGGTGTTCGTTAGCCTTTCTCAGAACAAATCACGAACAAAATAAGTAACAATAGGCTCTTATGTGAACATATGTGTATTTATATGCATATATATATTTACATACATAAAAACATAGATATATGATGCACATACAAAATGTACTTAATTTGCAACGCCTACGCTTTTCTATATATATACGAATTTCGTATATACTCGTAATGGTTGTCGTAGCGATTACGTAACAAGAAAATACTTCATAAAAGTCGATTGCCATTTGGATTACTTGAAATTTGGTAGATTTAGCTTAAGTGAATTGCTTAATTAGCAAAAGAAAGAAATAAAATTCGTACTTGTTTTCGTCAAAACTATTACTACGAACTGCGAGCAATGGCTCTTAATGTTCGCTAAGGGGCATGTAAGTATAGCATAAAATTGGCGTAGATTTTTGTGAATAAATATGGAAGTAAGTCGTAAAGAAACTACCTTAGAGACTACATATGAATGTATATATGTACATATATATCTGATATTATAAATGTGAAATGAAAATTGTGTTTAAACTCAATTGGCGAGAAAACCGCTGGAATAAGCAAACTTTGCACACCTAGGTATTTTCACCCGGTAATTACTATAGGCATATTTTTAATCTGATTAAAAGTCAGGGATGGGCACCTCCCATACAAAATTTTCCTTTTTTTCGTAATATCTCTTCAAATATTTTTACTAGAATAATGAAAATTTTTACTAGAATAATGAAAATTTGTGTGAAAATTTGTGTGAATAATTATATACTCAACGGGTAAACAATCTAGGTCTTGGTAAAGCAGGGATGGGCACTTTCCTCCCATATAAACTGGAACTTTCACAGCGAATATCTCTGGAAATATTTGTAGTATATTGAAAATTGGTTTTAGGGCATATGAGATAATTACGTACTCAACGGATAAAAACATTAGGTCTTGGTAAGGCAGGGATGGGCACCTCCCGTACAAATTGAAAATTTCACAGCGAATATCTTCTGAAATATTTGTAGTAGAGTACTGAACATTTGTGTGAGGGCATATGAGATAATTATGTATATACTCAACGGACAAAAAAATAAGAAAACTATATTTGACGTCAATAATGATATCTGGCTAGCGTAGAACTAAACTGGTCTATCTAACATTTTTTCAGAAATAGAGTTATGCACATTTTTGAACTTGAAAATCATAAATTTATCCGTGCAAAATTGATGTAGGTCTTATTTCTTCACCAAAGTGTCCAAACGATAAAAATGTCACTTTAGAATTCACGTCCTTTTGTCATTTCAAGAAATTCTAAAGTGATCCAACTAGCATAGACTACCATAGACCAGTATGATCTTACACCAGATGAGTGGATGGAATTGGTTAAAAATTGTAGAAAGCATGTTCCTTTTGATGTTAATAATATGGTGAGGAAATTTATGTCATTTGACGAACTACGGCCAATATTCAGGGACTACCAGATTATAGTAGACGACGGTGCAAAAGTTTCCCTAATGCGAAAGGCAAAATTTGTCAAGAGTGAATCTGTGATGCAGTTTAATGATGATTATTGTGAAACATATAAATCCGTCGATATAAAGAAATCTAGCGTGAACCTACATGATTTCATAGAGTTCTTGCAAAATTTTACACCAGATCAGGGCAGCGACATACGCTTTTTGAAATTCAAAAAAATGCAGGACATAAAAAAATGTTAAAATTTGTACCACCGATTCATCACTCCTTTTACCTGTTTCTCCACATGTAAACCGCAGAGATGAAACAGAAAACAATCCAGAAGATTTTCTACCAGCCCGCCGTGGAGAAAACTAGGTTACTGTTACTTTTCATGCAGAGGTGATCATTTACGAACATGTGTATGTTATTTTTGTAATTAAAGTACTTCCCTTCACATATGTATTACACCTGTTTCTCCCACTGATAAGCATCATGTGCCTCTTTCTCTTGAGTTAGAGTTTTATGAATTCGCTAACGTTGCCGATGAGCCTGATATCAAATTTAATTACAAATCTTGCAATTTTTCTACCTTTAATGAAATTTTATCCAGTGTTGACTGGTGTAATGCATTCCACGACAAAAATGTTACTGCTTGTTTCCAATACTTTAAATCTAAGGTCTATGAATTATGTTTGAAGCATGTTCCTATTGTGAGTAAGAGAAAATACAAGACGCCTTGGCATACCAAACGTCTAAAACGCCTGAGGAACTTAAAAAACAAATTCTGCAAATTGTATAAAAAAACTGGCGACCCAGTACATTATTCGAAATTTCAATGCTATTTAAAAGAGTTCAATTGTGTAAATAAGTTCTTGTACAGAAATTACATACTTAATTTTGAGACTAATATTATTACTGACTCGAAAGCCTTTTGGCAATTTATTAAGGCAAAGAAGTCATCCTCATCTGTGCCGATTAATGTATTTTTTAATAGTGCAACTGCGAATTCTGCCGTAGATGCAGCAAATTTGTTCGCTGACTTCTTCTGCTCTAATTTTGACTCCGACTCTGAATTGGACTCTAGTTGTTTCTCTTCCACTAACTCATCATTAAATTTTGGATCGTTATGCGTATCTGTTACTGACGTTATAGATGGAATTCAAAAGATGAAACCTACATCTAAAGTAGATTCTGATGGCCTATCTTCAGTTTTGTTGAAAAATTGTTTGTGCCTTGCACAACCGTTGACAACTATTTTTAATAGATCTCTAGCCTCTGGTCTTTTTGTAGACGATTGGAAACTGTCATCTATTTCTCCAATTTTCAAAAGTGGTAACAAATGCGATGTTCACAATTATAGGCCCATTGCAAAACTTTCTTCTATATCAAAACTTTTTGAGATAGTTGTAAACGAAAAATTACGTTTTGTGGTTAAAAGCTTAATTTCCCCTAAGCAACACGGCTTTTTTGCATGCCGCTCCACGGTTACTAATCTATCCATTTTCAGTGACTATTGCATTTCTGCTTTTCAAAGTAGATCGCAAGTTGATACGATATACACTGACTTCTCCAAGGCTTTCGATAAAGTTTCTCATAGAATACTCTTACTGAAGCTCGAGTCTTTTGGGTTTCATTCCATCTTCTTATCATGGATCAGATCCTATTTATCCAATAGACGTTGCGTGGTTGCTCTTGATAATGCAACATCGCGGCCATTTGTCGCATCCTCTGGAGTTCCACAAGGGAGTATCCTAGGACCTCTTTTCTTTATAATTTTCATTAATGATATTGGTTCATGCTTTTCGTTTGCAGAACACCTGATGTATGCCGACGATCTCAAAATATTTGCAGTCATTAACAATACTAGCGACTCTATGAGAATGCAATGTGACTTGCTCAATGTCCACAAGTGGTGCAAGCTGAATCGTTTACATTTAAACATAAAAAAATGTTTTCATGTAACTTTCGCCAAATCTGTTACTACTTTGCAAACGTCATATTATATTGCTGACGTTAAACTTAAACTCGTTGAAGAAATTAAAGATTTGGGAGTTATTTTCGACTCTAAGTTTTGCTTTAATAGCCACGTTATTCATGTAATATCTCGGTCTTACTCAATGCTAGCATTCATTCGTCGTAATTGTGCTGCTTTCACTAACCCATACACTCTTAAGACTTTATACTGTGCCTTTGTCAGATCGAGGTTAGAGTATGCAGCCTTCATTTGGAGGCCCTCTCAAACTGGTCTCTCTAATCGGCTAGAAAGAGTCCAAAAAGTGTTTCTTCGATTCGCTCTTAGGACCCTAAAATTTTCCGAGCCTTTACCTCCGTATAAATCCCGTTGTATGCTGATTAACCTTACATCACTAGATGCCAGAAGAAGCTTCCTTTCGTGCTCTTTTGTTCTCAGTATTATCTCTGGCGCAATCGATTGCCCTTCTCTACTTGATAAAATTCAATTTAATGTGCCCTACAGGAACTTGCGTCGTTACGAAACCTTAAAAATTGGTCTATCAAAAACCAACTATGGCGTCAATGCACCTATTTCTAGAGCATGTGCTGAGCTTAATTTGTTTTTCAGTTCGTCAGGTGCTGATTTTACATGGTCGCATTCAATGCTAATCAACCATCTCAAGACTTTTTTTTGCATGAATAAATAATGTATTAGTGTAATTTGCATATGTATATAGTCTGTAAGAATTTTTTTTTTGAATTCAAAGACCAAATAAATAAATAAATAAATATTTTTTACTTTATTCATATAATTTTCAATTTGTAGTTCAAACTTCTTTAAAAATTGAAAATTCTAAAGTGGTTTATGTAACAAGTTTTCTTGTTACATATAAATATTATATAAAAAACGTTTCTATAATAATTTTTTTTTAATGCAGAATGTTAAGTTAACTATTAAGCTAACATAATAATTTACAATATTCACTTAACATACATGAACAATCGCACACCGCATTAAAACGCGTTTCATCTGTTTTCTCCAATTTTGTATTTTGTTAGATAGACCAGTTTAGTTCTACGCTAGCCATTTGACGTCAATAATGATATCTTTTCTGGTTTGTAGTTATGTATGTATTTATGTAGTTCATTTAACAAACTTTGCGAAAATGCAGAACTGAATTCACATATTTCCACACTTTTATATTCAATTTGAATGCTTTTTTTCCTATGAAAAATTTTTTCTCGTTATTTAGAATATTTATTGAAACCAATCGGAACCATTTCTTTCTTTTGGAGAATATGTCAGGGCACGAAGTAGAAAATTGTTGACGTGAAGAAAAGTAGAAGAACCAGGAGCAAACAACCGTTCTTAGGACCGCTCTGTTATTGGTGCCATATCCATGAACATGTTAAACAGCTAATTCAATCAACATCATGGAAAACATTTATATCGGATTCGTATATCGAAAATTTTTTGAGACAACACCAATTACGCAATTGGTAGCTAATTCAGCGTTAAGATTTTAAGCCGTCAAACACGCTACTCCAATCATATTAATAATAAAAAATAAAACGCATTTTTAGTCAATAATCAAAAACAAATTTTATTACAATTTTCATCTGCGTATGAATAAATATTTGTTAGCATCTGGCGTGAATTTATTAAGCAAAGAACTACGCAATTTTCTACAATGCAATTTTGAGTTTCGAATATTTAGATGAAAATATTTATGTATGTATGTTAACAAATAATAACAAAAAATCAAAAAAATATTTTTATTAATATTTTGTGTAAATATATGTATTTATATATGTATTTAGCAATAAAAAAGAAGAAACAAACACACTTTTGGCACGCTTTAACAAACTAAATAAACAATTCATTTGGCAACGATGTTTGGCTTCGACAGTTTTTTTGTTATGGTAAACATTGCACATTTTCCTTGCATATTTCTAAGTATATAAAAATTTCAATGCAACTGTGTTTGGTATTTTTTTTTTGCTAATTTTTTTTAATTTTTTTTAATAGAAGCTCAATTGGTTGTTGTTTTTGTTGCTGTCATTATACAATTTAGAAAACTTGCACCCGATGATTCTCACGATCGCACACCAGCACATTACCATTTGACAAAATGCCAACACCTTCGAGTCCTTTGAATTCTGAACGTCCAGAACCCCATGAGCCGAAGGTCTTCAAGAAAGTGCCATCCGGACTGAAAATCTGTATGCGATTATTACCAGCATCAGCCACGAATATATAACCTTGATCGTCAACAGCAACACCGCTGGAAAATGTTTAAAAAGAAAGCAGATTTTTGATTGCTATAATTTTTGAAATAAAATATGCGAAATTTGCTTACCGTGGAAATTTAAATTGTCCATCATCGGAACCTTCTGAACCGATTGTGGATAAGACTTTACCGTTGACGTCGAAGATCTGGAAATATTAAAAAAAAAAATTGAAAAATCATCAAATGTTTTGAGAAATTATTTACAAGGTCTATAAGTCAGCTATTAACTATGTAAGCGAAGGCGTTTTACTTTAAATTTAGGTAACTAATATTTTTTTCTTTTACCTGAATTCTATGGTTATTGGAATCTGATACAATAACTCGATTCGTATTCGAAACAGCAATGTAATGTGGATGTTCCAGTTCTCCTTCCCCAGGGCCAAGTTTGCCAAATTTACCAACAAATGTGCCATCCGATTGGAATACCTGTATTAGAAATCAAAAGCAAAAAAAAAAAATAAACAAACAAGCAAAGGATTAAGTGTTTTTATAGTAATAAAGTATTGAGATGACACTTAAAGATAACGAGAGAAAGTAAGTGCAACAATTCGAGAGTTATTATTGTCTGAGGACAGCATGATTCCAACTCTGGATGATGGACCAAAATACACATAGAAAACCTTCAAAAGGAGACAGAAAAAATCTTTGTATAAATAATGTTGTGCCTAGTTCTTAGTTTAAGCTTCTCTATTTCATCTTCAAAGGACATAAATGGGACACATCTTCACAATCTTCATTCAAAATTTTCCATTTTTGACCTCCTCACAAAGTAAATTTTTAAATCCTTTTCCAGCTTACATCTCGATACAGTCTTATTCATGTATGTATGTATGTTTGCATGTAAGTGTATAAATAAAGTTAAACAGAAAATGCAAATAAGTTGCTGTTGTTGTTGTTGTTGTAGACATTTTCCTTATCTCAATACAATCTTCTTCTTCTGGTTCTAAATATTTATGTACTTTACTCAATTGACTATTGAGCGAATTGATGGGCAGCGATTGAAAAGGCATATAAAATAGATTGTAAAGTAATAGATAAACACACTGATAGATAATGGATGAGCTCATCGAGAAATTGTCTACTAAAAGGTTAAACAAATAGCAAAATGGCAACGATTAATTGCATGCACATAAGTATTTTACACAAACTGTTGCTGCTGATTTTAGAGATAGTATCAAGTGTGAAATGAAGGAATAAATGCTAGCTAAATAAATACATAAAATATTCCATTTATGTTAAACAATGAAATTTCCAATTCAAGCACACTTAATTTGTGGCTCAATATATTTAAAATTGTCTTTTTAAGTACGAGATTTTGATAAGAGATCTTGAACGAGACGTAATTCGCACTTATTGTCATGATTCACTCTCTCAATAGTCATTAAACCTTGAATCGCATGCTGATTCGCAATAATTTGCATACATAAGTTCAAAATTTAACCCTTGAACCATCCCACGAGCAACTTTAATCCCTGACTTTTATCGGAGATCTGAATCTCTGAATATACAACTTTGCACAGCTCATACTGCTGAAGTGTTTTCCCAGTTTGAAAATTTTCAAATTTTTTTTCAGGGTAATATGTAATGAATTTTTACAGTGTATGTTTTCGAAAGGTGATTTTAAAACCTTTCTAACGGTATAAAAATTTTTGAAATCGGTGGATTAGTTTACGCGTGATATCAAAATAAAAAATAAATAAATTTAAAAAAAAAATAAAAAAGGCCATTTTAGTTTTCAGATATGTTATATATATTAAATAGACCTTTTTTTATTTTTCAAAATCGCTTGATCTTTGAAGTGTTTTTTCAGTTTCAAATTTTATTTTGGAAAACATTTTTTTTTCAGTGTACCTACTAAATTTTACAGTGTATTTTTTTGAAAGCTGATTTCAATACCTTTCTAATGGTATGAAGATCTTTGAAATCGGTAAAGCCATTCCCTAGTAATCACACATTAAAAGGACCTATTATCGTCATTTTTCGAATATTTTTGAATATTTCGATACCTTGCCACGCCCACAATTTTATGAAAATGCAATTTCTAAAAATGAGGTTGTGTTTGGGTCTGTGCAAAATTTCATCAAATTCTGAGGGGGTCGGGTCGGGCATATTGGATTTGATATGAAATTCATCATACATGAAATGTATGGGTTCGCTTAAGTCGATAATGATGTTTAACTGGGTAAGTTAGGTTAACCGGAAGTTGACAAAACGACCCTTAGAATATCTACTCACCTGCACACGATGATTTTCTTTGTCACAAACATAAATGAAGCCCAATGAATCGGTGGCTACACCCCAAGGATAATTAAATTTACCATCGGTGGTGCCTTGTGAGCCAAATGCACGTAAAAATCGTCCTTGTGGATCAAGTACTTGTATACGATGATTATATCTGCAATAAATAATGATGGGGAAAATTAAAAGTGTATTTGTATAAACTTATGTAAAAGAAAAAAAATCAAAATTGTTCAAAGTGAATCGCGATTAAAAGGTGCCACGCCTATTTACCTACAGTTTAACGGTAAAGATTGACAACATTAGGATTATTGTGATTTCAATTTCGAATGCAAAGCCAATTATGTACACATGTCCTTCCAAACTGATGGCTTAATGGCTGTGCATAACAAAAATGTTAATGAAATGATTTTGAATTCCGTATAACCTGGGCTGTATTTGCTAATAAATTCAATTACAATATGTTTAGACTAAAGCCTAAGAGACCATTAATGTCTTTCAGCAATTTACAGTCCTAATTGAGCTCTACTTAACAGCACAAAAATACAATTTATTAATGGTTGATTAAAAATCTATTAACCGCAAATGGAGAAAGATTCTCAATAGCCGTGTTTCACATACGGTGATCCTAACCCAGATAAAAAATTTTTGCATGTAAATGCAACAACAAAGATTTCAGCTCGATTAAACCAGATAAATTGCTGGTTCAATTTCTGATCCGCCCTGTTCGATTTGTTTTTTCCGTGCTGATTTGGCAGCACAGTGCTTTTTTGATTTGGCAGAACTGAAAAATGACATTTGTGTATGTATACATATATATACATATACCCTGCAGTAAATTTGTTTCACTGCTAAATGATCATTGGTCATTCTTTGTTGAATACTCATCACTGTCGTTTTGCGTTGGTACAAGCGTGCAAACTATATTGAAAAACCAAACGAAATACCATCGAGGCGGTTATAAACCCACGAGCCAGCTTGTATTTCGGTAGGTTTTTTGACATTCGGCAGCTTTTCTGACAAATTTTTCAATTTGACAACTATAAAACAAATTATATTTAAAATAAAAAATATATGGAAATACAAATTTCAAATTTGCCTCTTGTAAGCTTCTGCTTTGGCCGTAAGGGGAAAGAAGAAGTCCGGAAGAAAAATTATACTGCGCACTGGCTTCTCCTTATAACATGGAATACATAGCTATCCCGCCATTTGAGTTTCATAATTTATTTCAGTAATTTAAATTCAAATTTCAAAAAAAATAATTTTTGAAATAGTTATTTTCATTTAGTTTGAAGTTTAAAGTCAATCAAATTGTTTTTGAGGGAGTATTTGTCTCTTTTCAACGTACAGAAGAATTGTTTTTGCGCTATTATAACTCTGACGAGTTTTATGGCCGAGCTTCTCTTACAATTCGAGGTGTGCTCCTTTTGTTTTTCCTACCATTGGACAGTTTTATGCCGGCTCCGAACGGAGTCATATAGGCATGAGGAAAGCAAACCATTTATTTGAAAAAATTCAGCAGCCTTTATATGAAAGCATTCACTGATGTCTCCTCATGATGAATTTCATCAGTGATTCATAAAGGATTCATTTCAGATTTTTACTGCTGGGTATATGTTGGATATGTTTCTTCTTCTTTTTAGTTCTTTTCAAGTGCAGCCAATTTTCATTATGAGCCGGATTGTTTCAGTAAAAATTTATCTTAACCCAGACCCAGATGTAATAACTGAAATGCCCCTAATGCAACCCTGTCGATAAAAGCAGATGACAGATAATTGAATAGTAATTAAAGCATACATACATATTAAGCCTGTTCGTTGTAACTTTAGACTAAACGTGTGGAAACTAAAGAAGTGAAGGAAAATACACACACTTCTTTCCAATTCCTAGGCTTTCTCGTGCTGTTTCGTGCGTTTTCATTGCTTCAACGAACAATATGATTATATTTTATCTATACTAATTATATAAAATTGATTGCATGGAAAATGTATGTAACGCGATAACTCAAAAAGTACTGGACCGATTTTAATAATTCTTTTTTTAAAATGTCACAAATGGTAAATTCTTGAGAACCATGTACTTTTTTCTAGACTTTAATACCTTTTTCCCGGTTTTAAATTTCGAAAAACTCAAAAAAGCGCAAGCATAGACAGAATCGTTTGGTCATTTGCCGTGTTCAGTGGAGGCGTCGCAGTCGTGCCAGGCAGCGCAGCGTAGGCGACTCATATGTTTGTTTTTGCAAGGTTTGTTGTTTGTCTCGGTGGCAATCAAAAACCTGTTTACACATGCATACTATGCTACAACTCAAGAACGCCTGCACCTACACGTGCGATATTGGTATCAAATGAAAGGTGTTGAGCTGGACTTCGTCATTGTGATGAATAGGCCGGGTCTCCTGATATGGGTCAAAAGGTGGATCTGGATGACGTCGGCATGTGTCTGAGCAATATTGGTATCGAATGAAAGGTCTTCATCTGGACTTCAATATAGAGCTATTTTAATAGTGATGCCTAGACCGGGTCTCCAAATAAGGGCCAACAGGTGGACCAGATGACCCTCGAATATTTCTGAGCGATATTGCTACCAAATGAAATATCTTGATGAGGACTTCGACGTAGAAATATGTTACTTGTGATGCCTGGGCCGGGTCCCCAAATATGGGTCAAAATGTGACCCCGGATTAACCCGGAATGTTTCGGAGCAATATTGGTATGAAATGAAAGGTTTTGAACAAGGCTTTTACATGGAGTCCTATTCATAATATTTCCTAGACCAGGTTCCCAGATATTGGTCAAAATGCGGACCCGGATGTTTTTTAGCGATATTGGTATCAAATAAAAAGTGTTGGGAACGGCTTCAACATAGAGCTGTAGTGATGGCTAGACAAGGTCATCAAGTGGACCCAGATAAGCGCAGAATAACTTAAATTAACTTGGCTTGACTTGGCTTCACTTGACTTGACTTGAATTGACTTGAATTGACTTTACTTGACTTGACTTGACTTGACTTGACTTGACTTGACTTGACTTGACTTGACTTGAATTGAATTGAATTGACTTGAAGAAGTCTGATGAGGGGATGTGGTGGTCTCCGAAATGGATCCATAACTTCTACCAAAAAAAATTTTTTCAATTTTTCTTCATTAAAAAAATGGCCAATAGCTCATTTAAATTCACATAAAATAATAATTAGAATTAAAACGGCCATATAAATACAAACATAAATATGTATATCGGAGAGCCTGCCGAAAAACAAAAGTCTGAAAACAATAACAAGCATTGCCTGTACAAAAGCTTTGCTTGTTAATAGCTTTAGAACTTTGTACAAACCAAACACACAATCGCACCAACATACTAGGTAGCAAAGGCAGAGTGTCATTAAGCTACTGTTGTTGGTATGTGGATTGTAATGGAAGGAAAATTGAAATTTAAGCGAAACAAAGCTGACGGCGGTGGTAGCTCAATGGTATAGACAATGGACTACCAATCGAACGACATAAGTTCGATTCTCGGTTGAGGCCGCTTGAAGAAGTCTGATGAGGGGATGTGGTGGTCTCCGAAATGGATCCATAACTTCTACCAAAAAAAAATTTTTTCAATTTTTCTTCATTAAAAAAATGGCCAATAGCTCATTTAAATTCACATAAAATAATAATTAGAATTAAAACGGCCATATAAATACAAACATAAATATGTATATCGGAGAGCCTGCCGAAAAACAAAAGTCTGAAAACAATAACAAGCATTGCCTGTACAAAAGCTTTGCTTGTTAATAGCTTTAGAACTTTGTACAAACCAAACACACAATCGCACCAACATACTAGGTAGCAAAGGCAGAGTGTCATTAAGCTACTGTTGTTGGTATGTGGATTGTAATGGAAGGAAAATTGAAATTTAAGCGAAACAAAGCTGACGGCGGTGGTAGCTCAATGGTATAGACAATGGACTACCAATCGAACGACATAAGTTCGATTCTCGGTTGAGGCCGCTTGAAGAAGTCTGATGAGGGGATGTGGTGGTCTCCGAAATGGATCCATAACTTCTACCAAAAAAAATTTTTTCAATTTTTCTTCATTAAAAAAATGGCCAATAGCTCATTTAAATTCACATAAACTTGAATTGAATTGAATTGACTTGACTTGAATTGACTTGGGTTAACTTGACTTGACTTGAGTTGAGTTGACTTGACTTGACTTTGGTTAACTATTATTCCTCATTGCGAAGCAACGGGTATTTGCTAGTTGTGTAATATATGCAGGTAAATTGAATAAGTGCGAATACGACATTCAGCCATGAAATTTTAAACTAAATTGACTCAGTTAATTGGCATAACGTAATGTTGACAGCGCCTAATCTAAGAGCAAACCAACACAAAACATATTTAGGCCCGCAAATGCTGGCGCAACCAAACTCAAATGACACAAAAAAAAACAAACAAGCAAAAAACAATAAATGAAGCAAAAGTTTCGCTTGTTTCCGGCGCAAAAATTTTCGCCAAATCGAAATTAATTTTGTCGTCATTATCCGGATTAAGCTAAGAGGCGAAAAATGAGGTTAAATGGCCATCAACTGGCCGTTTTCCATTGCAGTTATTGAATTTCGTTTCGTGTATGTACACATATACATACATACATATTTATGAAGCCTTTATCCGCTTAAAATTTGTTCGCTCGAGGACACGCTGACGCAAAAACCGAAAATAATTCAACCGCGAGCGCAATAGCCATTCACAGTTCGTGCTATTCGTGCCGATTTCCGCGCTTAAAAATTATTTTAAATTAATTAAAAAGTTGCGCTTAAACAGCAATCACATTGAGGCACTCCAAACACAATAATATTTATGTATATACAAATTTTGCACATTCGTTCACATTCACTTACCTGTCTGCTATTATGTATTGTCCAATGCGATTGATTGCCACACCGGCCAAGCAATCGAATTCGCCTTGCCCATTACCGAATTCACCGAATTCCTTAACGAAAATGCCATTCGCATCGAATACTTGCACACGATGATTGGACGAATCGGCAACGACAAAGCTATTGTCCGGGCCGACGGCTACACCGCGCGGCCACGTAAAAGATCCGGGCTCGCTCCCCCGTCCCCCCAATTGGAACAGCTGCTGGCGTTTGCGCAGGTACAATTGCTTAAGGGTAGTACCTGCCACTCCGGCCATACCGGTTGCTGCTGCTGCTGCTGCCGCCGCTGTTGCTGCTGTAGGGGAGGTAGGGGAGCCTAGCCCGTTTTTTGAACCGTCATCATCGGATGAGCCCAACTCGGTGGCCTGCCGCAACGGCAGCCCCAAACTCAAACGGCGCGACACGTCGCTGGCGTGCGTACGGCCGGCGGCACTGCTGCTATTGCCGGCACCGCTGCCAACGCCAGCGCCATGACTGTGGCTGCTGTGGGATGACGATGGCATATGTGAGCCGCTACTACTACCCGTTGGCGTATCCTTGGCGCCCTTATTGCCATATTTATTCTTTAAGTAGCGTGCCCAAGAGCTCAATGCCTCACCATCTTTGCTGTCCGCTGCGGCGGACGACATGCTAGAGCCGGCACCGGATCCGATGGCGCTGCGTGTCGATGCGGTGCTGCGATCGGTTATAGGTGAATTGTCGCGTGATTTCAAAGCATGCGATGATCGGCTGCGTGACAAATCTGTGCCGCCATAGCCTGCGTATCTGTTTGGCAGAATTGTGGGGGGAAGAAAAAGAGAAAAGAGATTAATTTATGTAGAATGCAAATTAAGCGTTTGAATGAACATGTTGGAAGCTCTTAAAGGTTGCATACAAGTAAATTATTTATGCAAGTGTTCAATTTTTTTTTTCAGTAATCGCAGTAATCGCTCAACCATAATCACTATTTTATAATTTTATTGCTGTGAGAAAATTGCAATATGTTTCATCATTTTTTTTTAACCGAGTGCTAATTGCTTTCAAATGATTTGCTTTTATTTTATTTTGTTGAATTTTAAATATGTATGTATATCGATTAACTGTGCTTGAATCAATTCGAGTTTTAAAAAGATGTGTCAAATTGTGATGGCTATTTTTGAATAATTGTTCATGAGAAATAAGGAGCAATCTTTAAAAATTAAATTTGTTATGAATTTTTAATTTCTCGATTTTAATTATTGTTATTATTAACTGTAAACTTAGGAAAAACAGCGTTTTTTGACAATGAAAAACTTCAGTCTGTATGCTAATAATTTACGCTTTATTTTTAAGCCGGTAATCATAAATAAATCAAGAATAATTTGGAAAACTTTCATGCAATTTTACTGCATTGAACTCAAAGTAAATTATTTACAAAAATCATTAATATTCATTAACTACTTAATATAATATTTTATCTAGCTTAATGATGGCTTGTGTTAATTCAAAAAACGTGAAAACGAATTAAACAAAAATAGAAAAAAACACTTTTAGAAAAACCATTACAATTACAAATTTTAATTAGTGCGATTTTAACGAAAACTTTTAGTGCAATAAAAACCAAAAGAAAGAAATCGAATGAAATTAAGGGAAGTGGACGAGCGATGAGCACTTGAATTATATAAAAATTATGTATGTATGTATGTTTATGCCTATAACAATAACAAATTAGAGTGTATGTATGATTGTGTGTGAGGAAGATAGTGAGAAAGAAAGAGAGAGCAATACGCGCACGAAACATATTTAAGATTAAGCGCTTTTAAGCCCAAACCATTTTAATTTTTACAATGCGACAGAGAAAGAAATTATTTAAATATTGGAAAAATTTGTATTTAGTTAATTAAGTAATAATTATCGATTGTTCTGCGAAGCTTCTCTGCATTTAAGATGCACGATTTATTTATTTGCTCATTAGAGGAAATCACGTAGAATTATATGTAGATAGTAAATCGAAAAGTGTAGATATGTATCTATGTGTGTTTTTTTTTATATACGAGTATAAGAAATATTTATGTATATTTAAAATTTTAATTTTATCTAATATTTAAGTTATTTATTGTTTTAATTTTGTTTTTTTTTTTTTCTATTTGCGCACCTTGAAGCCAAATAGGCGGAGGGCGATGCCACTGTCGGCGATACAGGCTCATCCAAATCGTCATCTTCATTGCCGAGTGCGTGCGAGGAGCGACTGCGTGCCAAACGGCTGCGTCGGTCCTTCATTGCCAAATAGCGTGAACGTCCGGTGCCATAGCGTGAATCCGAATCATCGCCCGTGCCGTTGGCATCCTCATCAAAGGAGGCGGTGGGCGTGGAGAGCGACGGTTGATGCGGTACAATAGCGCTACTCTTGCTTTTGTTTAGAAAGCGGCTTGTGTAGCTAGAAAATTGTTGGGTTTGTTTTTTTTTTTTAACATACATCATTCATTGATTCGTTTCATTTTTCGATTCATATTGCATTTAACAAAAATTTAAATTTAAATTTTCTTTTTCTTTAAGCTCTAAACTTTAAGTAACTTATTTTAAATTCAAGTTGTGAGCACAAACCAAAAAAGAAAAACTCAAAAGCATTTTCAGTTTATATTTATGTATGTATTTTTTTACATTCAGACTCAAATGATAGCGTTTTTAAATGAGTTATGTTAGGAAGAGGAGCTTAGTAGGTATACATAATTACAAAGGGAAGCTGATATTAGTAGTGCGTGTAAAAGTTAGCAGCAAGTTGTACTAGAACCTCTCCTCCTGAGCAGACACATTCATATAATCGTACCTTGACTTTTTCAAATAAATAAATGCCCTATCAGTTTTCTACATCGTATACCAATGGATTTAAAAAAAAATATCTAGTAATTTGGAGACTTTAGACACATAAGCACATATAAGTATATTAGGCAGCGGCGATTTGTATGGAGAGAAATTAATCGATATCGTGCCATAGAAATTGGTATTCCTTTAGAAAACTCTCGCACAACATTTGTCTAATAGCATTGACAGACGGCAGCGATAATCCGGAATATCTAGCTAATTCGGACTTAACTTGAGAATTAACTGGAGGTAATCCGGAATATCTCTTGAGTTAGTCCTCAAAACTTTAGCGGATTGGAGCATTTTGTACTGACATCCCTGGTGAAAAAATGTCTATTGTGAATGAAAGGGAAGAAAAAGAAGAACCCTAGGCAGATCTAGGAAGGTAGGCGCAAAAGTGAATCAGAAATTTTGAATGTAATTTGTTATTGTAATTGGTAGAGTGTAATGCCAAAATGATATTTCGCCTTGGTTGAAATCTGAATTCGTTTGGGACTCGCCCATTCCTATTGACCATGATGTGATTTCGTTTTGATTTTGACATTACCCTACCTTTGGAAATAAAACAAGAAGTTTTTGAATTCGCCGCTGCGCCTTCCTTCCTTCAGCTGTTTTGTTAATCCGCAATACTTGCCGTCTGTCAGGGTAAAATTTTAATCCAATTAATTGTTGCGGTAATCGGGATTATCGCTGCCGTCTGTCAATGCTATAAAATAAATTTCTATGTTCCTGAATTTGGTTTTAGTTTTATCTATGACAGCGAACAACCGCGCGCACGACTCTTTTTTGAGATAGTGCCAGTTTTATTTAAAAATTTCGCTTGTATTGGAAAGTAATTCACAAATTTTTGGTATGTACAATTTAAGTAAACATTTTAAGGTTTATCTTGAAAAAATAATTATTTCAATTAGTGCAGTAGTTTTTGATTTACAGTCGTTTTAAGCCCATTTTAGTGACTGTGTTCCACATTTTGGCAAATTGCAACGCCCCTTTACAAATCTCAACAAATTATATCCACATATCCTTCCTCAAGTATCACTCTATCCATTGGTGAAAACCGCATGAAAATTTGTGCAGTAGTTTCTGAGTTTAGCGCGAACAGACAGACAGACCCAAGAACTTTATCTTATAATATGTAATGATATTTACTTTTTTCCTTTCCAGTTTTCTCTTCTTATGTCTTTGCTTTTCAAAAATTAGCAGTTTTATTCAGCTTATAAGATTTCCTTTCCGAACAGTTTTGGTACATATGGAACAAGCCTCAAATGAAAAGGGTTCTCATCGCACCCTAAATCATAAAGTGACACAACTCAAAATTTTTTGCAATCGGGTTTATTTCATAAATTGATACACAGAATATATCTCTAGCGACTGCTAAAAAATCTTTCCCATCAGAGTCTTTTTTGACTGAAAAATAACTATTATACGTTGCCTTTTCCCCATATCATCTATTATATGAACACAAGTCGCGATTTCTTCCCTAATGATATAACTCCAGAACGGCTGAACTGAATTAAATGAAATTTTGCACGTAGTTTTCGATTGAGCCCGACATGGTTTATGGCCAAAATGAGTATAAGAATCCGGAAAGGTTTTGGAGATATTCCACAAAATGTGAACCAGGGTAACCCTATAACGGGTTCATACGATATGGGTATCAAATGAAAGGTGTTGACGAGTGCTTGAACATGGTGTAGTTGTTGATCCCATATAAGACCCCGTATTCGAGGTATTTCCCGAAATATGAATCAGGTGTGACCCCAGACGGGTTTTCTACAAAATGAATATCAAACAAAAGGTGTTGGTGAGTATTTAAAAAGAGCTGATTTTCAAGACCGTATGCGACCGGTTTTCCGAGATATCGACCAAAATGTGGACCAGGAGTGACCCTAGATGGTGTGGAAGGATAGGATAGTCATAGGGATAGGGCTAGTGATAAGGATAGGGATAGGGATAGGGATAGGGATAGGGATAGGGATAGGGATAGGGATAGGGATAGGGATAGGGATAGGGATAGGGATCTAATGGTGAGCAACACGGTAATCTAGGACTTTTCCTTTAGGCTTTATAGGAATAAATTATAGGTAGAACAACGTCTGGCGGGTCAGCTAGTTGCCTATAAAAAGGAACAGTTTTTTGGCTCTCCTGAAAATTTTGGAATTTTGAGTTGTGTCACTTTATGATTTAGGGTGCGTTAAGTATGCATGAGCATATGTGTACTATTTCTTGGGTTTTTAAGCATATTAACTGCATGCATTGTATAAATACATATGAATATCTGTTTAATTAACTGATGTGGTCCTTATTAATATCAATTTGATTTAAAATAAAACAAATTTATGTGCAACGCATGCACGAAATAAAATATGTGAGTTTTTATATATCTTAGTAGAAAATTGTGTTAGTATTTATATATTTTATAAAATGAGTGCTAGTATAGGAAACATTTATTTGCTTAAAGTGTTATTTGTGTGGGTACATATGAACATATGTACCTACGTACATGCATCTATAAATATGTTTTTATGCACTCTAATACTCCAGGTGTGTGTTGTTGGTTTTCTTCTACCACACACGTACATTTCTATTTTGTATGCCTGGTAGCAAAAAGTTAAACTTTTTCTGTGTATTTTATTTGGTTTATGTAGAAAGTTTGATGAAAAGTCGTAAAAGCCTGCTCACTTCCGTTTGCCATTAAATAAATACCTAAATACTCGTACGTATATATGGATGTACATATGTATGCATGCCTTTATGTTCATTAGGATTTATGCCCCTAAGCTATTGCAAAGATTTATTTAAGCAAATTTAGATTTAGCTAAGCAAAATTTGTACAAACAACTTAGCAACTAATTGAATATGTAAAATCGTAGACGCATTTCTATTTTCGCTAACAAACTTAATTGGTTTACTTAGTCCTTGTGAAAGTAGTTACCCGTACATACATATCTACAGAAATGAACAAACACCACGTACTAAGAGGACTAAAACTATTTAGAAACGTGACCAACACCTTTGTAAATATTGAAATGTACGTTGAAAAAGCAACAATGCGTCTATAAATATATACCCAGCAGAAAATTTGTTAAACTCAAGTTAAAGAAAACTAACGAAATCATTCAGATGGACAAGATTAGACAAAATGTAAAAGGTACCTTCATTAAGCAGAATCAAGAAGTGGTTGGAGATAAATATAAGAAGCATAATCAAATGTAACCGGGTTAGACTTAGAGGGATCTAAAGTGAAACAGCTGTCGTTACATCCATGCCTATAAATCTGTGGACATTTGGAAAAGCAACCTAAGCCTAAATTCGCAATTTTACAGGAGAGCAAAAAACAGTTTTGCAAGTGCACAGAGCCTTTCCATCATATATTTTCATAGAAGTAAGAGCGTGACATGATAAAGCAATCTTCTCTTGTTCATTTTAAATTGAATTTTTATTTCTTGGCGTAACGGTTTTTATTTAAATGGATTTCAAATAAATTAAGTGCTTTTTCCAAATTGTTTTTTGAAAAAAAAACACCAACTTATCTCAATTTAGGTTCTTTTTTTAAATTGATCTTCATCAAAATTTTATAGAATTTTAGCCTCCTAATTGGAATTAAGTTCATTTTTCAAACTGAAATATGATAGAAAATCGACTTAAGTTGCTAATTAGGTTGGTTTTTCAAAAGCATATTGAAAAAAATATGCCACCTAAATTAAATTAGGTTCTTTTTTCAAGAGGAATTCTTGCAATTTTTCTTATCACTTCTATCTTATCTTAAGTTAAGTTGCTTTGGTAAAAGCATTTGTGAAAAATATAGACTTAAGATGATTTTCGATTCATCATATCTCCTGAACCCGAAATGATATCGTAACACCGATTAGACAGAAAGAAGCGTATTTTAAAATGTATATTTATGATAAAAAAAAAAAAGCTGAAAATGCACCTAGGCCGACTTAGGTTGTTCTTTCAAATGTCCACAGAAATTTTGTTTCTAGTCCGAAAAAAGAACATGTTGTAAATCGAAAGACTGTTGCAGTTAAATCAACAACGCTCCGTTATTGTTTAAAAGGTGAGAGCGTTGTTGATTCAAATACTTTCATATTTAAGTCAACAACGGAAACTGTTGGATCAAAAACCTTTGCATTCAAGTTAACAATAGATAATGTTGGAAAAATTATCCATCCGAATCTCAACTACAAATATGTAGCCTCCGCTTGTTCTCCTATTCTTCTCTCCTTCTACGCCGTCACTGCTTCCAATCTTTATTTATTATTCTTCTTTTTCTTCTTTATTTTATATTCTCCTCCGAATTCTAACCATGACATCAATCTGAAATTCAATTCAAGGGCATCACATAGTGGAACATTCAACATTATATTGAATTTGAAAGATCCTTTTATACTTCCCTTTTCCGAAAAAGAATCTGTGAATTATATGAAACATTGTAAAAAAATTAAGAAAAAAGATGATTCTCACAACAAAATATTTTCTCACACACAAATTTTTAACAGAAAGCGAGTTTTTGGATCAACAAGCCCCGTCTTCGAATTAACTACGGAAGGTTGTTTGATCAAAAGCTGTAAAAACAAATACCTTAGCTGTTGATTCAAAGACGTTGACTCAACAGCGGTAAGTTGTTGATTAAACCTGTTTTTTTTTTTTGAAAGTAGTTTAAAAAAAAATAAGGAATAAGAAGACATTTCTTTGAGAAATATTCTAGAAATTTATTTGCCTCTTTTAGGTGCCACTTGTTTTTCGTCTAGGCGGACGATGATCAGCGCATACAACACGTTCGAAAGCGTAAAGTGTACTCGTAGTACTTAGTTTCAGTGTCACATTCAATGTTCATAAACATTCATTTGTGAGGTATCACATGTATTTCACGTCAAAGTAACATGCTAGCAACACGCTGGCAACATTTTTACGGCTGTTTAAAAATATACCAGACCATTTTAATTCGCGCGAAAACTTAAAAATTCTTTGAAATTCATATGCTGATGGCCGCATTGGAAGCTCAACTATTTCAACCTTGATACAAAAAGCAATCAGCAGAATGTCTCTCTTAACAAAAAAATGTCGCTAGCACCATTTGACAACAAAACAAATGCATGTTTCTGGCGAAACTTCACGTCTCTGAACATAGTAATAGGCTTAAGTTCGAAAATGTTTATTTTTTCTGTGTTGTATGCGCATCACATTTTTAATTGTTTAGTTTTACTAAATAAATTCTATAATTTGTTTTATCTTTTAACTTGAATTACTAATGAATTACATAAAATCACAAAATGAATCACTTTGTTGGGTTAGAATTGTCGTATTAGGTTAATAGTTGGTATTTAGATGGACAATAAACTATACATAAATTAAAACAAGAAAAACAATTTATATAAATTAGTAATTAACAGAGTATTATGTGCATACATACATACATATGTGTCGTTTTTTTAGTTTGTTTCGTTTCTCTTTTTTTTTTTTGTTTTGATTGCTTGTTTGTTATTAAAGTATGGAAGAATTTCTGAAAATGTGAGTTTGAGTGTCGCTTGCGTGTTGGGGCTTTCATTCAATTGTAATCTCGTATAGCATCCGCAATCCTTTTACGATATCGTGTCCGGGGTCTATTGATATATTGTAAATTATATGTGGGCATACTCGTACTACAAAAGACACCAGGAGTAGCACATAGCACACATATAAACAATAGGCGTATGGGAAAGGAGGAAAAAAAGAAGAAAAAAGGTAATTAAAAACTTAAAAAAAAATCGTGTTTTTCTTTTTGGTTTTAATTAGTGCTGGCTGGCATTGGCTTTATATTTTTCTAGTTTATTCAACTTTTAGAAGTTTTTGATTAGATACTTTGCTCCAATGGGATGCGCGCGTTAGCGGAAAAAACAACTAACAACAGAGTTGATGAATGAATGGTTTTTAGAGCAGCGCTGAGTTGATTTATTTGAAAATGATATTTATTTAACAAAAATGGCAGTTAGACAAAAAAAATTATTGTTTTAATAATTAAGTAAACAATCTAAACTTAATTTTTGTTTTGTTTTGAAGTATTTTAATGGTTTCATTATAAATTTATGTTAAAAAAAAAAATCATTCATTTATTGCTTATCATAGCGCATAATTAACAACTCTTCCTTTTTTGCATATAAAAACTTGCAAATTAATCGAAAAACGACACGAATTATGAAGAAAAGTGCCAAAATGTTTAATCCAATGTGACAAAGATGCACAAAGCTACAACAAGCAAGAGAAGAAGAACGAGAACAAATACCACACTTTTAGACAAACATACATACGCATTTGTTTGTAGAGAAACATTAGACAGTAAACGGCATGTGAAATGTATTTACTATGTCATAGGGAGGGATAATTAATAAGGATATTGAACAAATAAATCAAACGAAAAATCAAGGTGAACGGTGTAAAAGCATATCAACACTTAATGTTAGAGTAATTCGATTGAGAGGGTACGCTCTCAAATTTTTTTATGGAATTTAGCGTAATTAGAGTGTGAGTTACGATTGGGAGAGTAAATCAGCTTGTCCCTTGTAGACATGCTATAATGTAGTGGAATATAAATATTTCGATCTAACCTTCAGCCTTAATACAGTGTCGTAGTAACGGGGGGATTTTAGGGACAAACACGGTTCCTGCGCTTTCCTACGGCTCAACAAACGCTACAATTATTATACGGTATTGCTGTTATTAACATGCTAATTACAGAAAAGTAACGCCAAAAATGTCAATAAAAAATTGGATGAGAAATTCAACTGGTGAAGATAGGCTGAACGGATTTGCCCTAATGAGCATTAACAGAAATATCGATATCACAGTGGAAGAAGTTATTCACAGATTGGCACAAAAACATATGTAGAAAAATCAATCTGCGATTTCAATAAATTGAATTCTATCAATTAATAGGATTTAATGTAATTATTTTTTCCAATATACAATCATTCAAATTCAAGTTTTCATTCAATTGCTTATCATCTTAATCAATTAATAATGTTAGTATAAACTACAATGGGAATAAATATGCAATGTATAAGAGTATCTGAACTTGAGATTTTAGTTAATGTCTGTCAAAATGGAATATTAGAAAACTAAATTATATAAGAAAATTATTATTTATAACCATAGATTTCCAGAAGAGAATATGTGATTTACTTTTGAAGTATAGTTAAATGCCCTTGGCAACTGACAATCGGGCACGTCAAGCAGTGTCAATGTGTGTTTTTTTTTTGTGTGTGTTAGTGCAATCGGCAGTCGTCGTGCTACACGTTCTTGTTGTCGGGCTCGCGTTGCACACTGGTCAGCCCCCATACACAAAAGTCAAAAACATTGGTGCTTGAAAACGAAACTTCTGTCATACATTTCCGTGGGAAATATATTGAATTTTATGGAAAACCTCCTTCTATACGCAATAGCCACCATTAAATGTTACTTTGGCTCATTTAAAGTCAACACATTTGGATAAAAATTTTTCTGGAAAAAGTTTGTGTAAATAAGTGTATTATGATTTTTGCGATATTTCAAGTTTGAATGCTACAAAAAATGCGGATAACTATGGAAACGCAAGAAAAATGTATGTTTCATGATTTAGCGAAAGAAAACAGTGAAAACAATTTATTTTTAGCAAAATACAAGATGAAGAAATCTTAGTTTTTCTATGAGCGTAATTTTCAAGCATTAGCATTTTCATTTAAACTTTTAACAATTAAGGACCACTCTGGACCAGGTCTTATAAGCAGATTTGAGTTCTTTCAAGTCTTCTCTTAAGAAGCCTGTTTATACATTTTTCCCTTTTTTTCCCTTTTTCTTAAAATATCATATTAAATTTAACTAGTCTATACAAAATATTGTTGCCCTTTTACGATTTTTGTACATATTTACAGCGACTGTTTTCGATAAAACTTTATTTTCGATAAAATCTGAGTAATTAAGTTTTGTCCCACTCTCCATACAATTTTTTTTTTGATCCCGCGAAATATCGCGGAATAATTTTTTTTTATTGTAACTTTGTTATTTGTCATCGGATTTTTAAAATCGAAATGTCATTAGTTTAGTCTTTGGAAGCTCTATATTTTCTTCTAATGTCCTTTTGACCTATGAAGTCGTTTTCACATAGTTAAGTAACCTAACCAAGTTTTTCGTCCAAAATATCCTTTTTGTTTCACAATAAAAAAAATCGCCAAAAATAAAATATTTATCGGATCTCTCTGATATTACGCTTAAAGTCTTTGCAATTAAACGAGCAAATTTCTAAAGTAATAAAACTTTCCTGATTTTTACAACTTTTTATAAAAACTTAATTTGAAAATCAAAATTTTTCAAAAAACGCAAAAAATCCAAAAAATTTTGACTTTGACCAGCTTTCGCTCAGCGAGTTTTTATTAGATCACTACAAGTTGTATGTCGTTTGAAGCGTATTTTAATTGCCTTTCGAAGGAGATACTGCTTGCGTTTATCGCATTTGTACCTCTAGAGAAAATAATTTTTGAATGAAGTGATAACAAAAAAACACAAAATTACCGTTATCTCAAAAACCTAACTATACAAAAAATTTAAAAAAATAGTTCAAAGCTCAGCAGGTCAATTTCTATCCTCCCCTATGGTTTTCTTGTTTTTTTTTTGGTATTATAGTCTGAAAAAATTTCATTTTTATCATTTGTAAAAAAAAAATTATAGTTTTTTGGTAATTTTTATTTTCATTTTGGTAAATTTTTTACATTGGCTGTGACCTCCTCCCCCCCCCCCCCCCCCGAAAAATTCTCTTACTACCCCATTGCCTTAATAACACTCGAAGCATATCACAAATTGCATCTGATGAGCGATGTAAAACATCACTTCCCATTTTTCCAATTCACCACATATTTTTCGAATTTTTATGCCCTTACTTTCTTTTTTGTTTTTGTTAAAAAAAAGTTCAAGTAAAGCTTTAAAGCCCTGCGCACGAAATAGTTCTCATATGCTATTCAAGTAGCAAAAAAATGTGTGACGCCAGGTGTATGTTCGGCGTTTTGACAAAATAGAAATGCATGTATGTTTGAAGAGTTTTAAAATGTGTACAGAGTAAGTATGTGTGCAATTATTAATTTCTTATATACATAAGGTTTTTTTTTTGTTAATTAAAAAGCACCTTCGTATGCGAAAAGAAGTTAGTAACTCGAGCAAGGTTTTCATAATACATGTTTTTGTGTGTTAATTTGAACATTAATTTTTTAATTGTGTGTGTTAATTTGTACATTAATTTTTTAAGTTATGAATAAACTCCGTGCTTTTAAACACAAATTGCTGACTACGAAAATATTTATACAATTTTCAGTGCACTGTTAGTGAAAGCAACGCAAAACAAAATACAAAAAACAATATTAAGGGTACTCATATAAAGTGAAATTTTATCAGCTAAGTGTTTTTATATGTTACGTAGAAATGAACCGCGGCAGTTTTTGTATGAACATTGAATTTTTATGTGAATTTATTTTTATGAACAAAGTGAATTAAATCGCTAAGTTACCAATCGTTTACAAACAGAAATCAGTGTGTGTATTTCTTAGGCCTTGATAAACGAGTTTTCATACAGAAAAATTGATAATTAATTTATCAGGCTGATAAATTTATCAACATATCAGCTTTCCAATTCTTTTATCACTTTATATGGGTACCCCTATTATAACAAATTGAAAGTAGAGCCAATTTTTAGAACTTTAAAGAAAAATCTCAGGCAAAATTTAAATTTTCAATTTCTCAGTAAAAATATTTAAACATGAAATTACCTGCTGCCAGAGGCGCCACTGCCGCTACCATAACGATCCTCCGCATCGTGTGAGTGATGTGCTGCTGCTGTGGGACGTTGGCGCGACGAACCGTAACCGCTGCTGGTGCCACTGCTGGACGGTGTGGCATAATTTGAGGATGTACGCGACGAGGCATCATCTCGTGAACTGCGACGCGCATCTAAGCGATCACGATACGATGAAGAAGCTCCACTCGAACTGCCAGCGCCCAGCGATGAGTGTGCGCTGCTACCACCACCGCCGCCGCCAGTAGCCTTTGCTGCTGCGGCCAAACTAGCAGCAACAGTCGGCTTTGTTGCCTTACTTTTAGTATCAATTTCATCCTCTGACTCCTCGGTGGATGTTTCTTCTTCGCTACTCGATTCACTTTCGGCTTTCTTTTTGTCACTGCTTGATGCAGCGCTGCTATGCTGCGGCAGGAAGCGACTTACGAAAGGCTTTTTTTCACCAGCCGCCGGCGCTGCAGTACCACCTACAGCAGCACCACTACTGCCAGCACTGGCAACATTATTTGATGTGCTGCTGGCGGCGTTATTGGCGGCTGCTGTCGAACGCGACTGACGTGCAGGACTTTCACGTACACGTGAGCTGGAGGGGGCAGCAGCAGCTGCTGAGCTTGTTGAACTCTCTGTTGAGGCGGTTGAATCGCTACTATTCGAACGGGTGGTCTTCTTAACGGCAGCTACTTGTGCTGATACCGGCGCTTTCGACTGTTGTGGATGCAAAGGAGAAGAAGAAGATGTACAAGTGGGTGGAGGTGGTGGAGTTGTAGTATGAGTGCCATCAATAATTGATGATTCATCAGCGTCGGAACTATCGCCGCCGCTGCCGCCGTTGAGCTTATTATTAGTTGAGCGAGCTTTTTGCGGAGGCGATGATGGTGTCGGAGTTGGTGACTGAATTATTTTAACCACACACCAAAATAAAACGAATTGGTAAATGCGGCGGTGAATGCGATGAATAATGTCAACGTCAAAAGCGATTGTTGCAATAATATTTGTATGTATGTATATAACGTGCAGCAAGTGATGCAATGTGGTGATTTGTGTGCGGTGCGTTCATATGCGAGATGATAGCAAGCAATAGCGTTCGAAAGAAGGGAGAGAGAGAGAATGTGCGAGAGATCGGAAAAATGTAAAATGATAGACGAGAAAAAAAGATAGACATTCAAATATACACAAGTTTTGGGCGAAATATCAAAAACTTGATAATAAAACAGTTTGAGGATAGACCAGCAGGGAATGCCACATGGGGATTATTCGCTTGTTTAAGAAAATTAATGAATGGGAACAAAAATGTTTATTATTAAAGCGCGTTTATTTTTTGGCTATTTTTTATTTCATTTATTTCTTTTATTTATTTTATTAAGACTTTTATTGTTTTTTTATTTATTTTTTTATAATTAATTTTTTTTTTTTTTTTAATTTTATTCAATTTTTCTTTGCTTATCTTATTACAAGTATGTATTTTTTCTAGACCTTGTTATTAGGAGTGGAAAAGCTACGTAAAAAATATCAAAAGGAATAGAAGAACAAAGAAAAAATGGGAATAGAGGTAAAGTAAAACTATAAAAAGTATTTTAAATTTTTTTATATAAAAAATTCTTTTTCAGTTCAATTTTCAATTTTTATTTTTTTTATATTATGTTATTCATTAATTATTATAAAATTAATCTCCCCAATTTTGTTCAAGGTCACAAAGGGATCTAATGGATATTTGGAATGCGTATGAAAGAAGTGGTGGTAAGAGTTAATTTTTTAAGCGAAATCTGCATGAATGTGAATGGGAATGACGCTGCTTAAGCTGCAATGAATATAACTTGAAGAAGGACATCAGAAATTATTCTCATTGTGCAATTTTATTATGGTATCATACTGTTTTACAAGAGGAAAGATGGAAACTTTATTTTTCAAGATGGACATGGAAGACGAGCAAGGCATTGCTCTGAAAACTTTTGCAACATTCAAATGCAGTCAAGGCAACAAGTTCGCTTCATATTTATATATTTACAAAAATTTATGGATTAAATAAAACAGCAATTTCTTAGTACATAACGCTGTGTATTTTTTTTTTTAATAAATGTATTTTATTGTATTAACTATTTTTTCTGTAAAGCTGCACATTTCTTAAAGAAAAGATTTCGAATTTTCTATCAACATATGTACACATACATATACATATACTCACTTTAATTTTAATATTTTTATATATGTACCTATGTATTTTATTTATATACACATTTTTTGCAAACACATTTACCATATTGAAAATATATTTCTGATGTCCATTTTTTTAAAGCCAAACAAACCAATTTTTACGAGTGTACAAAAATGTATTAAAATTAGTTTGTATGCCAATCAATTAACGATAAATTTTATGTATAAATATGCTCACCACACATACATACATATATGTACGTAAATAGATTGTATATAATATTTGTATTAGCGCATAAAAACATACATATAATAAATATAAGTATATATAAAGTAACATAAGGGAAGTGTGAATGGCAACAAATAAGAGGACAAACGGGTATATGGCTTAGCACTAAGGTAGTTACATACAATATTCACTTTTTGTTTAACAACACTGTCATATTTTATTTTTTTATTAAGTGTACAACAAAATAATGTATAAATTGGAAAACAAGGGGAATTGTTATATTAAAAAAACAAAGTTTTAAAAGCAACACGTAATCACAAAAATCTTTTAATTGATTGGAGTTTTGTTACATGGATTGTTTAGGAAGAAAACACATTTTAGCTTTATATCCCAACACAAATTTTAGAAGCCCTCAAAAAGTACGAACCAAAAGCTTAAAGTTATTTTTTCTTAGCCCTGATCTTCCCTATTTAAAAATTTAACTAAAACTACTATTTATTATCACTTCTTTCTGGCTCCCCTTCAGTATCTTCTGTTTCAGTTTCAGTCTCTGTTTCCGTTTCCGTCTCGGTTTCTGTCTCTGTCTCGGTTTCGTTTTCTTCTTCTTCTTCGTTTGCTGTTTCTGTGTTGCATTCATTTTGTTCATCTTCTTCTTTCAACTGCGTTATCAGTGCGTCTACTATATGCTCTGCCTTTATTTCAGTTGTTTGTTCTTCGCTATCAATCTCATCGCCTGCGTCCGCAGACTCATATTCCGTATCACTTCCTTCCACCTTAGTGTTTTCGTCATCTTTTATTAATTGTTGAGACACTACGTCTTCTTCTAGCCTTCCATCGGCCCCTTCCCTCTCTGCCTCTTGTACCCCAACATCACTTTCTACTTCTTCCCATTCCTCCTCTTCTTCATCTTCTTCCTCTTCTTTTTCTCCGTTCCCTCCCAGATTTTCGTTCACTCCTCCATATCCCGCACTATCTCCATTTTGATTTTCCACAACTCCATCTTCGACTTCTTCCTTCCCCTCCTTTTCATCCTCTTCTTCTGCTTCTTCTTCTTCTTCCTCTTCTGCTTCTTCCCCTTCTGCTACTTCCTCTCCTTCTACATCTTCATCATCTCCTTCGTCTTCATCATCCTCTTCCTCCTCATCATCTTCTTCTTCCAGCTCTTCTTCCTGCTCATCTTCCACCACATGCACTTTTGGTGTACCATCCTCTTCAACCCCAGCTCTTGCCCCTACTAACCTATTTGCCCTACTGCCGCTTGCTTGTTCTTCCTCATTTGTCTCATTCACACTTACCTCAGCCCTTGTTGGTGGTGGTGTCCTACGCACTGGTGAAGCATGATTTGAACTATCGCTCTCCTCGCTGGCTCTTTGCGCTGCCACTCCCGTTCGTTTGAGTGCAGCCACACGGTCCGTCGGTGGACGCTCAGACTCTGTACTAGATTGCGTTGTCGCCGTACTACCACCAGTATTAGCGGGTGCTGTTTGAGATCCGGCTACGCCTGGCGCATTTTTGTTCTGCCGCTTAATGCGTGTAATTTCATCGTCTTCGGATACTTGTCGTTGCGCGGCTTGCTGCTTTGGTCGTTGCATCGAGGCCTTCTGCGCTTGAATGGCCGCTTGTACAGCTGCTTGTGCTGCGACATCGGTTTTCTTCTCCTTCTTCTCTTTGCCAATGTCCGCCAGGCGTTGTATGACACGAGCACAATCACTCAAACGAATAATTCCGCTCAGCTGACCACGTGACACATCCTCGCCGGTTAGCACACGATCTTTCTTTTTGTCTAACTCTTGTTGGCGCAGCGATTGCTGTTGTTCACTGTCGGAGTCTTCGTTTTGATGCGAGCGCACAAATCTCGAACGGAAACGCGATGACTTGCCAGCGCGGGATGTTGGCTGCTCGCTTTCGTAGTCATTATCGTAATCAATATCGGCACCTCGACCGTACCGACTGCTACCGCCATCACCGTAGCGATCGCCGCCAGCAGGACGTACCGGACGTTCGCCAAATTTGCGCCCACCCAAAACCGGCTCATCGTTGTAACCTACACGATCCTCCTGTTGACGGAATTGCGTTGCCAGACGATGATCACTCTTTGAACGCATCAGTCCCGGTTGTAAGGCAGAGGGCGGTGGTAAATGTGAACTACTCACCGAACCCAAAGGCTGTGAATGCGGTGTGATATTCAAATCGCCGAATGTGGCTAAATTCATAACAAGCTGATTTGGATCGATGGACACTAGGAACCGTACACGTCTTGTATAGTCGGCATTTTCGTATTCAAAGTGACGTAGGAACTCAACCGTTTTAAGGAATATCTCTTTTGTATCCATTAGCTCACAATCATCCCATTCGACTGTGTCGTTCATGTACTTGTCAACGATATCGCAATTGCTTGCTATATTTTGTATCTCATGATCAAGATTTTCCCTTAGCGTCGTCAGATTACGCATCTCAACTGACAAATAACGATCAATTTCGCCCTTCAATTGATCCGACCGATCTTTAATCGCCTTCGTTATGCGTCTATAGATTTCTTCGATTTCGTCGGATACGCTAACGCAGTTCGTTTGTAGGCTAGTTGTATTTTTCTCAATCACCGCTAGTGTGTCCTGCAGGCGATGCAAACTGCGCCGTATCTAATGGAGAGAAAGAGAAAATGCGCGGAAGTCGGTAATCAAAAACTCCACGATTGTAAAAAAAGGCAAAAAAAAAATAAAATAACTCACTTGCGAATTGAATCGTGTGATCTCGCGACGTAATATATCCATGTGCGCACTCTTGCAATCTTCGCAAATTTTCTTCTCACAATGAGCGCAGTACGAGAGGTAGGACTTCTCTGAGCATACACTGCATCGTTCCATAATTTGTCCTTTGAAAAAGGAATCAATTAAAGAGTTTGATACATTTGTGCTTTTAGTAGTCTTGACTAACCTGATGTGGGGTCTGGAAGTTCGCCGGTTATTTCGATGTGCAATTCCAGAAAACGCTGCAAAGTTACATTGGTGGGAAAGGCTTGTACACCATTGTATGGTATGCGATGTTCTGCACGACATTCGGGACACTTTACCTAAAGGAAACAGAAATAATAATAAAGAAAACAACTTTATTTACAGAAAATAGTTAAAATAGCTTATAACAGAGCATGAAATCGAGTACTTGGAGAGTTAAAAAAATATTGTACAAAATTGCAAGGAAATTGCACTCCTTAAGTACAGAGCCCGATAATACATAGATTTATGTTATTAATTTTTGTTCGCACCTGTAAAAACCATTAAGCCTTAGGTTTTTTAAACTAATGGTATCTTAAATGCGTATTTGTATTTTTTCTCTAGTCCCACAACATAATAAGTTACATTTCACTAAAGAAAATGTCACAAAAAGCTACATTTTGGGACGCAAAAGTTCATGGAAAAAAACCTATTGGTTTAACTTTAATGAATAACATAATTTAGAGAAGTAGATATTAAAAGTACGATCATTGTAACGTAGTAAGCAGGTTTGATAAAAATTAACATACCTGTCTTCGCACATAGTCCACAAGACCTTCCATACATGGCTCCATACAGAATGAGTGCTGACATGGCAACAGTTTTGGTATGCGATACCGATCAAGGCATACACAACAGGTTAATAGTTGCTCGAATTGCTCCATTTTTCACTAAAATTAGAAAACAATATTAAGGAATTAATTAATCTTCTAATGAGTTATTCAATATTAGTGTTGAATATGAATAAAGTAAAGTTATCATCGCGATATCTTTATATATATTACGCTAAGCGATTTTTGTACGCACCATAACTTTTACACCGTTGTACCGATTTTCGAAAATGGGGTGTCAAATGAAAGGGCTTGACCTGTAGATGTGCAGGAAGATTTAATATTTCTGAAAAGGGTTGCCACCTTTTTAAAAATTTAATTCTTCTGTATAGTTTGAGTGATTTTTAAATTTCAGGTACCATATTAAAGGGCTTGAGCTTAAAATGAGTAATTTATTAAAATTTTCACAAAAAGTGTTGTCACCTGTTCAAAATTTCATTTTCACGCTATAGTTTGTTTGATTTTTAAATTTGAGGTGTCATATGAAAGTGAAGATGAAGAGGAGTAGAAAGGAAACTAGAAGGAGAAAGAGCAGTGCGATAAATAGCCTTTTGGAGGCCGCTTTAAGGTTAACATATTCCAGAAAATTATTCAGCATAAAACTTCGCTATGGGGCTTCTCGGACAAAATATTTGTATAAAAAATCTAGGTCCGTAGAAAATAAAAATAACCAGTAAATATGTATGTACCTATATGCTTCATTTATTATTAATAAGAATCTATGGACTTAAACCAATGTATATTCTGAAGTTTTTAAGGGGAAGTCAAATTTAAAATGGTAATACAAAAAAATTTTCAAATGTGGCAATTAGTGGTCTTCCACCCTCAAATTGTTGCACAGTGTAATTGAAAGCCACAGCATCGCGTGGCAGGGTTTACTAGTAATATCTAATGATAATGCTTGCTAGCAAGGCCATTTTAAATAAGATGGCAACACTGATTTATTTGCAGCAAATCAAACGAATGAATTTGAAGACGCGTTATCAACGAGCATATACAAGAGAATGTACATATGTATGTTTGTATGAATTATAAAAAGCCAAAAAATGCCGGAATAGAAAATAGACAAATTAGCCCTTGAAATCGAAGAAGAAGGTAAAGCCAATAAAATCATATATAATCTAATTTACACACACGCACATACAAACATACATGAGTAAGTTTCTTCTTATTTATATAAGCGAACATTCATTCCAATCGGTGGGGATCTTCGCAACTGAAAAGCCAAAACGTTCTTTTTATAAATCTCTACTAAACTCTTTATATGCATGCAAACGCATAAAAACGTCTGTATATACGTATGCAATAATCGCTTAAGTCGAAAAATATGATTTCGAGATAAATTGATTTTTATATTCGAAGGCGTTTCTGGACAAATTATAAAAGTCGATTAAAAACTATGGACGCAAAATCAGTGAGCCATCCACAATATTACGATCATCTACTTTGGCTGTTATAGCAAGTTTAATATACCTCTATTGTAAGTTAAGCCTAAATGTTTTTATTTATATCTTTTTATTGAATTAAGTTATAAGCTTGGGGGTTTTACAGAAATATAGAGTTTTAAAAGGAGAATAACTTGGTATATATAACGCGAAATTTTCCTAAGTCGACTTAAGCGGTTATTGCTTGTGACCACAGATATATATACCAACATATGTATATGTATGTATATCTAAAAATGTACATGTATGCTGGCGCTTTTATTGCCATTTCTATTTTAGTTCCCTTATGATTTAGAATCGGTTGTGTACATCAATTCCCTCACACTTCATTTCATTCAGAAATTTCACGTCTTATTTTATTATTTTTATTGTTAAACTGTTCTTTTTGGTTTCTTTCTCTATTTCTTTTGCGTTTATCTTTTCTTTGAACACTTTATTTAGAAGAAAAACTTCTTACACTCTTGGAGCGTAACTCCATGCAAATACAGAGCGGAATGTGAAGCTTTCTTGGTATTATTGTACATATATTTTACTGAATTGTCGTATTTTATTTTTTCGATCTTGTTTCAACCCATGTATGTATGTATGTATTTGTTCACATCTACTGCATGATTTTTCCACACTTTCTTTGTGGACCCCATTTATCCTTGAATTCCAACGAAGAATCACGCTGTACAAGACAAAAATCGACACTTGGAGTATTCGACAGAAGGGTTGCTCGGAAAATTTATGGACCTTAACGAGTTTATGATAGCGATAATCGAAGCAGATTTAATGATGAGTTTTACAAGCTTCATGCAGATACCGACATACATAAATACATAGTGCACCGAATAAAAATTCAGCAGCTGCGCTCTAGCTCTGAATGTTTCATATCGACGGTCGTCGGTGGCAGCAAAGGATGATGGAGACCTCCATTGGATTGGAAAGATCAGGAGGAGTATGACTTGGTCTACCTTAGTGTTTGTAATTGGCGACAGTTATCACGAAGTCGAAACTTCTAGTGCGCTTTGTTAGACTGGACGGAAATCTTTTAGATAGTTAACCCTCGAGTACTCGCGCCTCGTAGAGTAACACGGATTCTCGCGCATGAGCATTTTGCTCACTCGCTCTTGTAATGTAATTTTTTAATGCATTTACATTTTTAATCATTTCCTTTTTGGATGTAGAAATATTATTAACTAATTGTTTTTGAAATAGCATATTTATTTAAGGAATTCACCTTTTAAAATTTTATTAAATCAATCAAATAAAACATAAATTGGTTATTTCACATGTCACATATAGTACATTAACAAAAATATTTATTTTAAAAAATATAACTAAATAAAATTATAAAATCAGTCTGCGTTATGATTCATATTAAGATTGCCTTCGAAGCAAAATGAGCACGTATATATTACATGTTCCGTGCAGAGTAATTTTGCACATACATAAAGTTCTTCCTCTGTTTTGAACGCCTATTTTTACTCCTGACGCATAGCTCGCAGGGACCAGGCTTTTTAGTATACTCACTTATGTTGTCCTCCTTCTCCAAACTATCGGCGGATTGTTCAGAGGTAGTGTTTTGATCACTTTTTTCTGTTTCGCCATCACTTTGTTGAAATAATTCATTTTCGTCATTGTCTAAGCCTTCGTCATATAACACTTCTTCCAACCAAGAAGAAAGTTGTGAAGAGGCCCTACTACAATGACGTCTGCGTTCCATTTCAACAGTACTTGCAAATATAAATAAAAATATTGGAGAAATAATAAATATCAGCGTTAAACCCTAGGTTTCCAACAAAAAAGATTAACATAAAATACTTATGTATTGTATACATCATATTCCTACCCTGTCGGAAAAACAAGCAACCAAAAAATATAAAATACTTACATCGTTTCTCGCGCAATGAGCAAAATGCCGCTCTCAAAAAACAATATCCATCTGAAGCTGAGATGGTGCACTAATGGAAAGAAATATTCGTCAAAGTATGAATCACAACCACTTGCGAAGGTACTCAACACATCAAGTGCCACAAATCCATAGAACATAGAAATTTCGCGAAATAAAAAATTGCTTGAGCAAAATGCTCATAGCGCGAGTGCTCGAGGGTTAAGCGTAAATAAGAACAAGTAAGAACGCGGCTGTCTTCGGCCGTACCGAAGACTTCATACCTTTCATGAATGGGGAAATGAAAATTTAAATAGTCTGCTATTGTTTAATTTATACTTTCAATTCTGTAGGTTATTTATGCAAAGATTCCTTTGAAAAAGGAGTGTAATCATTTAAATGGAGAAGTTATACCCTAAAATGTCCATATCTGAACGATAGGTTGTATGGCAGCTATATGTTACAGTGGTCCGATGTTGACAAATTTCGGTGACATTATTAAGGTCCATATGGGTACAAATACTTCAAAGTTTCATGCCCTTAGCTGTTTAAATGGAGAAGTTATACCCCAAAATGTCAATATCTGAACAATCGGTTGTATGGCAGCTATATGTTATATTCGGCCGATTCCGACAAATGTTCAGCTTCTCCTAAAAATAAACTCACATTCCGAATTTCCAGCAGATATCTCAAAAACTGAGGGACTAGTTTGCGATCAAACAGACAGACAGACAGACAGACAGACGGACATGGCTTAATCGACTCAGCTCATGATCCTGATCATATTGGAATATATTTTGGTAGGTCTGCCACGCCTCTTTCTGGTACTTTCACCATTCGTGTTTCGGCACAAAGTTATAATACCATTTCATTCCCATGAAAGGTATAAAAAGAATTTACTCGAAACTGCACAGACTTATTTTCTGAAAAGTTCCAAGTCAGCAAAATTTTTCTTTGTTCTTCCTTCTTACTTACATAGATACATACATACTACGTATTTGTATACATGCATACGAGTATATTTCACTTTATATTAAAGTACTTTGGAATTATTTTCTATTTTCTGTCCAATTTTCTTGCTTTTAAGTATTTGAAGAAATCTATTGATTACATTAAAAACTGAAAAATTATACAAAATGCAAAAAGCGCTTGCTATACACATCCACACCTATAAATACATATGTATAAAAGAGTACAAAATAAAAGAAAAATAAAAGCAAATTAAAAGGAAAACAACAGAAGAAAGTCTTGAAGAGTAATTTTGTATTTTTTTTTTTTTGCTGCAAAAAAGTATTTTTAAATAATGACGGACAGCAATGTGGCAGTGACCGGAAGCTTTCGCATTGACGTCGTTTCTAGGAAATTAACAAAATAACATACGCATTTGTGTACTATGTACGAGTATATTAAAAAGAAATAAAGGGTGCTGTAATAACAATCTATATTATTAATACGCTAACAAAACTTTTGTTCCATCCCGTCGAAACTACTGAACCGATTATAAAACTAAGAACACAATTAGAAAGGTATTGCTCTCAAGTAGAACTGCGCCAGTTTTCACTAAACTTGTTTGGAAAATGCATCCACAATCGTCGTTTGAAAATTGCCGTGTCGTTGTTATTGCATGCTTTTGAACACAACAGAGCTGTGTCAAGGCGCGTGGATAGGTGAGTTTGTGCGTGCTCACCAAACTTACCATGCAATTGTGAACATGTTTGGCTAGAATTGGTGTATAGTTTTAAAGAAGTAGAAACATAAAAAAGTAGCAAAAGCACTACAACAAAAACACAAAGTCAAGTAATAAGAAGGATAAGAAGGAATAAGTAGGAAAGAAATTGAGGAAAGAAAAGAGCAGAAATAGAAAGAGAGAAGTAGGTAAGAGAATTGTGGAGACGAGTAACGACAACAACAACAACAACAAAAGCAACAACAAAATAGTAGCAGTGACAATAACAACAAATAATTACCTAACTATACAAAAACTATAGTTGCTCGTTAGTCATAAGAAAACATCTAGAAAAACTGTCGAGTTTCGACAGTAGGCAGCACTCTAGTATATTTAATGCAATTAGGCGTTACTTTAGATTAGCAGTTAATTGCAAAATATCTTCGCCTCAACAATCTTTAATGCTATTAATGGATGAAAAAAGGTATTAGTAGACGGGAAAGTTTGTTAAAATGACACATTTAACCAGTGACAATACATCTCGTAATTGAAGAGTTAAGAATAGGAGCATTAGATGCATACAAGCTTCTTACACGCTCCAGGAAAAACAATTCATTGTTCTGAAGGCTTCTTTGCAGAACAAGAAAACGTCAGTGTTCAAGAACAATTGTAAAGTCAACCTCAGCACTCATTATATTAAAAACAAAAGATATAAAATGGCCCTTCTAGACCGAACAGATTTTAAATTGATTAATAAACACCTAGCATTATACGAAGGAGTTGGGTCTGTGAATTTCAATCCAAAATGAAGAAAGCTGTTTTGTACACACTCAAGTCCTTTAATATGGCAATATGAATACGGACACATATCCAACCAATTTCGCAACCCTATATAAAAAATACACCAGCGTGTATATATGTACATACATATAAAATTGACTGTTACTAAGCAATTATTACTTTCAAATTTATTGCTAGTGTCTGAAACGCATTAAAATCCAAATTTATGATTACATACTACTTGCAAATGTGTTCAAATTTTTGCAAGTATCCACAAAATTAAAGAAACTTTCCAATTTGAAAATAAAAGTACATACATACATACTTAATCAGGCCCTGATAACAATGGCGCCAATTAAGAGCAAAAGAAATTGAGACAGGGTTAATATTAACATTATGTTCCCACATACATAAGCATTAAGCATGCTTTTATTACAAAAAGATATCGTAAAATATTTAACTAAAAATTAGTTATGGCAAAAGACCAAAAGAGCTACATACATACGGACTCAAAATTATATTACATTGAAGTTGACAAATTTAATTTTAGAATTTTCACAATTTCCGACATGCTCCATATACATACATACATATGTAAGTACACCTGTACATACGTATGTGAATATTCTAAGCAAAAAATTGCATTAAAAAAATGCACCTTTAGCTTACGTATGTATAAAAATATATATTTTTGGCACACTTTTCAGAAATATTTCTACGAGCAGAGTCCAATTATTACCGGCTGGTGCACTCGGTATATTTATATGTACCTATACATATGAATGTAAAAAATTTATATGCATTTTTCCTTGACTGAACTACATTTTTTTGCAAATTCGACACACTGTGCGTATCTTGTCCGTTTTGATAGAATCAACTCACCAGTTTTTTCGTGCCCGCATGAAAAAACCGCTGCACACTGTAAATAAATTATATCTTTTGCTCCTCGAAGTTAGTTTTTTTTTTTAAATTCGAAATTTCGTATATGGGTTTGATTAAATGAATAATGAATATTTCTTTTTCCAAACTTTAAATCGTTTATTTGTAATTTAATTTGCGTACTTTTATTATTATAATTTTTTTTTTTTTTCAAACTTTAAGGATAAATTTATTTTCGTATATTTTTATTGTTAATTATTTAACTTTCGGTTCTTTCATCATTTATGTACATACGTACTTATTTTATCACAATAAAATGGGTTAAAAAAACTTGTTTATTTTCTTAACAAATTCTTATAAGCAAAATGCAATAAATTTCCAGTAATATATGCTTTTTTTAACGTAAGTACAAAATCGGGTTTCTTTTCTTTTTCTTTTCAATAAAACTTTATTCGCAAACAATCTCGCACGCGCGCGAACTGTTTCAATTAAAAGTACTAAACGAACTGATTGGTAGCGGACTCTTTTTGAAAAATCTTAAGCGCATCGGCCAATTTCTGGCTACAGAAATAACTTTAGAAAATTGTAAAAATCAAGTAAGCACACATACATACATATGTACATATGTATATTGTATACATATATACAATGATGATTTATGTACATATGTGCATACATATCTCAGCGAAGAAAATTAAAAAGTTGAAAAGAAAATGAGGAAATGGGAAATCAAGGAAAATTAATGAAGCATCAACTGCGTGTATATATATATTTTGCATATATCCATGTACATATGTACGTATGTATATACATACATACAATAAATGTAAATTCAGCATGGTCTAAATATATGTACTACAAAGTACATATACAGTCATGTGAAAAATAATAGGGACACTTGCCTTGAAATATTTCAAAGATCGATTCTGCTTCAATTTCTAAACAGTGATCAAAACTTATACATTAATTTCTTGCTCAGATGTCTCCGAAGTAAGGAGCAGTTATTTAATCGGCCATTTTTTGGGTCGTTTCATAATGGCTGATGATTTTGTGGAGTGAGTTCGTTTCAGCTTGTGAAAAATGATAGGGACACCAAATTTCAATTAACATTTTTTTGTCGAAAGGTTTGAGATTTTTATAGATAATAAAATACAGTCACTGTATATCAAATAAAGTTTTATAATACACTAGGTTTCTAACCCTATAGTACTATCAGTGGCTAAGAATGGGGCGAGGAGACCCCTGTACTATTCAACTTATAGCAAAAAAAAAAATCTCCAAAATAAGTGTTTTCGTGCCGGAAAAAAACTGCTTTGAAATAATATTGGAAAATGCTGTAAAATATAATCCAAAAGTATAAACACGCGGACGGAAGCCAAAAATAGCCCCACTGGTTCATAGGATTATACAGATATTTGTAAGAAATTACCCGTTACGTCTTTCCATGACATGAAAAATTTGTTTTATTTAAACATGAAATTTCCTACAGTTCGAAAAATGTTAGTTTTAAAAGATTAAAGCCAAAAAGGCCAAGAATAGCGCCGTAACTTTCAAAATAAAATGTTGTAAAAGGCAACTACGTCACTTACTACTACGTGACGGGGCTAGTGGAGAAATGGTGCCATATCTTGTGCTCAGAATCGAGTATTTTTATACTGATTGTGGTACAGAACATGTTATCAGACCAGTGAATACCGTTTTCAACCCACAAAATACCGCCAAGACTCTCAAACATGAAGGACGTGCTCCTTAGAAAAATGTAGCCTTTTAGAAACATTTTATTTTGAAAGTTAGGGCGCTATTCTTGGCCTTTTTGACTTTAAATTTTTTAAAACTAACATTTTTCGAACTGTAGGAGATTTCATGTTTAAATAAAACTAATTTTTTATGTCAGGGAAAGACGTAACGGGTAATTTCTTACAAATATCTGTATAATCCTATGAACCAGTGGGGATATTTTTGGCTTCCGTCCGCGTGTTTATACTTTTGGGTTATATTTTACCGCATTTTCCAATATTATTGCAAAGCAATTTCACATTTCGTCAATTTCCCGGCACGAAAAACACTTATTTCGGAGATTTTTTTTGCTATAAATTGAATAGTGCAGGGGTCTCCTCGACCCATTCTGAGCAAGGCTGCACAACGATATCAACAAAAATATTTTGTTTTGTTGAATATCAAATAAAAATTAACAAAAAAATTTTGTTTTGTTGAATATGAAATAAAAATTATTAAAATTATTTCGTTTCGTTGATTATCAAAAAAAAATTATCAAAATTATTTTGTTTCGTTGATTATCAAAAACAAAATAATAATAAGAATTTGTTTCGGGCTTACGGCTTCATTTTACTTTGAATTTATATTAACGTTATTTTTTTTGTTGGCTACCGAAACAAAATTTTTTCAATATTTTTTTTTTTGATAATCAAAAAAACGAAATGTTTTTTCATAATTTTTTTTGATAATTATCAGAACAGTATTTTTTTGTTCAGCACTTAACGTTAAAATTTTTTAAAGTTGAATTGAAAACAAAATATTTTTCGGTTATTGATAAAAAATAACGTTAATGTGCAGTAGAGTGACCGTAAAAAATCGATGTCACATTTTTGTCAACGGGAACCCCATAAAATGATCAGCCTTTGCAGATATTAAGATTGCCAAAGTTTAAGAACGATTGGATCATATTAACACGTGCCGCTGGGCGCTTAAAGTTTGAAAAACTTGATTTTTTGGCCGATGAGCGACGTTTTTGGGCCGTATCTCCAGGTAAAGGCATGTTGTTCCCACTAATTTATATTCCATACATATTTTTTGTTATTTGTAACCGAACCGAGCTATTACAGCCTTTGTCACCAAAAATTTAAATAGGTACCTCTAGGAACAAACTTATGATATCATGAAAAATCTCTTATCTATATATTAATAGGCTAACATTTTTTCCATACAAACAATTGCCAGGCTGTTTAGCACATTTAACATACTCATACCCAATAAACACAACGGATTCGCCTCGAATTCGCGTCGGATTCGCTTTCTCTTATTATATTATCGCGGCAATAGTTCGCGGCGATAGATCGGCGAATCCGAATTCGTAGGCATGTCATCTATCACTAGCGATTCGAGAATTTGTTCATTCTCGGATCGCTGGCGATTCGAATTTTTTATCATTTATAAATGGCGTTTCGAAAAATTAGAAGTTCAGAGTTTGGTTTACTGGCAATGGGTTAACTCCGTATAAAATAATACAAAGCACTTAAGATATTTTTATAAGGAAAAATTTAAGCAGTAAATAAAGTCCCCCTATTAAACAATTTTGAATTGGTTTTTCTACATACTCGTATCTATTTGATTATAAACCGATTTGATCTACTTTCGCGAACTCGCCTAGAATTCGCCACGATAACATCTGCGAAACTTTGATATTCGTGTTCAGGTATAAATCTAAAATTTCAGAACTATAATGATTTTTTAGTGCAAACAACCTAAAAAAATAGAAAAAAATTATATCGCGAAAATTGATTTTCTCGAACTTGCCGCGAACTCGAGGCGAATCCGAGAAATTACATTCGCGAAAATCTGCTTTCGCGAACTCGCATCGAATTCGCCGCGATATCATCTTCGCGTCTGTGTTTATTGGGTATCCACATAAAATTGATATGGATGTGTTCGTATGAGTCAGGAGCAGTGGTGCATAGGCATATCATTTTTTCTATAAATTATTTAATTTGTTTATAATTAATAAATAAAATTTTTAGTTAAGAGAAATAGATATCGTAAACGTGTTTACAAATATCGAAAACACAGTTGAAGAGTAGCTTTAATTTAAAAGCGCTCTCTCTATTTTATATGCATTGGCCCAGTTTACGCTCAGATCAAAATCAACGCTTCCAAATTTCTCCTATTGATTTTCCATTAAAGCGAAAAATGAGAGAGAGTGCGGGAGAGCACACTGAGTAATTTTAATTTTGACCAAGGTATATCTAACAGGTAGGCTCGGCGGCGAATTAAAAAACTTCTTTTTTTATTTACAAAGGTAGAGTGTAACGTCAAAATCAAAGCGAATTCACAGGAATAATTTTTGTACCAATACAAAGTTGAAAAAATAAATTGCATGGTCGAATTTGGAGCACCGGCGATACTAGTATTCTTTAAAGTATAAATGTTGGATTGGGAAAACGGTTTTTTTTTACATACGTTAATGTATTTATTTATTATTTTTATTATTTGTAAGGACACAAGGATACAATAATGAATACTCTATTCTACAGGTTTCCTCAATGTTATTTTTGAACAGTCAGGATACAACTTTCGGCATTGGCTTACGACTTGCAAAATATATTGTTTCTGCTCCTCATCTTTGGTTAGAAGAACATTGAAGTCAGTAATTAATTTCACCCCTCGTTCTGCAATATCGTTAACGACCTTTAGTGACTTCACAATCTCCAATCCTTCCTTAAAACTATTGTTTTTCGACCAGCTACTGGGGTGTTCTTTATCATCATCATCCCCATCATACGCTCCATCACTGTCCTCGTCTTCTTCACTATCACTATCTATATCTATGAAGGAAATGGGAAAATACCGTAAATAAGGAAAATAATGAGGTTGGTTTGAAATAGTTGAGGTTATTTTTTTTTACTTTGATAAATGCTGAATATTAGAAACCAATCTACTCAAACCTTTTCAACAAAAATAAAAAAATTCAAACCAAATAAATAGAAAATCTTGCCTATGTTGAAACATTCCGATCGAATTTGTTTGTCCTTTTTCGCAAGTTCCCTTTGTAGTTTTCTTCCTTCAGCTCGAGCTAACTTCAAATCAACTCCGAGCATAGAGCCTGGACGACCCTTCTCCCTTTGTTTCAAAAGAAATTGCTTTTCTTCTGACTTCATCATGGCCAAGTCGTCTCGATGAGCGATATCAAAGATATCATATATCTTTAAGGCGAACTCTTAGATTTTGTTCCTTGCAGCTTCCGATTGTTTTTTCTGGTCCTTCTGTAAATTTCTCCACTCTGCGTAAAGTTTCTCTAATTTAGTAATAGCATCTTTTTCATGTTTTATAGGAATTCGAGCTTTTCCCCAAAATACAAGTATTTCTTGAATAGTAATTTTTGCTGAAACCTTTAAGCTCAATTTCACACTACGCAAATTGTAAAATAAAATGGCCAGAACTTGGCGATTAGAGAGCAATTTACAACCGGTTATCTGGTGAGCCGGATAGCCTACAATGAAAATTTTATCTTTGTTTTGTCTTTTTATGGCAGAAGTGGAGCCATTATTTTAGGGACAAAAATGAGAATGATAAACCTTAAAAATAGAGGGGAAAAAGAGACATTCACTAGTTTCGAAGCACAAAATAAAAAAAGCACAAATCACTCATATTTAATTGTTTTTTATTGAAAATACCTGGACTTCTGCTATATTAACTACTCAAATTCTCATTTTCAACTCAATAAATTGAAAAAATTGGTATTGCAGAAACTTCGATAAGTAATTTAACACGAAAAGACCGGCAAAAGTTTTGATTTCTCCGAAATAGACCCTGTTACTCGCACATGCAATTCACAAATGGCATTTGGCAAGTAAATAGCGCGCGGTAAGAGCCCGTGCACAATTGACTTCGCTTTGCTTCAGAGTTTTGCTTTGACAGTTCCGTTGAGCATGTGCTATTCAAAGGGACATGTTCACAATTGAGGTGAAGCGAGTAAAGCAAAGTATAAAGTTAGCCATGTCTCAACTTTTTTACACTTTGATAAACATCTCCCCTTGTGTGCGTGTGTGTATGTTTGTATATCTACAGAAGTGAACAGAGAAAAGTAAAAAATAACATTCGAATAAGCAGAAAAAAGCAAATTCCCCAAATATTTTACCAAAAATCAGGTTTATAAATTAAAACAAAGAAGTGGAGTGGAAATTGTCAAAGTGTTAATTGTAGCAAGCATCTGGAATTTCGCTTTGCTTACGTAATACATGAACGGCTCCTTACCATACAAGGGAATGCGAAGTGTTACATAACTTAACGTGTAATTCTTTTAATAGATGTGCGTTCCTAGATGCATAGGATATAAATTAGTGGGAACAACATGCCTTTACCTGGATATGTGAATCATGAGAAAATAATGAAGAGTTTCGGAGATACGGCCCAAAAACGTTGCTCATCGGCCACAAAATCAAGTTTTTTGAAACTTTAAGCGCCAAGCGGCACGTGTTAATATGATCCAATCGTTCTTAAACTTTGGTTATCTTAAAATCTGCAAAGGCTGATCATTTTATGGGGTTCCCGTTGACAAAATTCCTCAAAAGATTTCCCCTCCCTATCACTGCGGTCACCCTAATGTGCAGCCCTGATTCTGAGCCACTGATAGTAGTATAGGGTTAAAAACCTAGTATATTATAAAACTTTATTTGATATACAGTGACTGTATTTTATTATTTATAAAAATCTCAACCCTTTCGACAAAAAATGTTAATTGAAGTTTGGTGTCCCTATAATTTTTCACAAGCTGAAACGAGCTCACTCCACAAAATCATCAGCCATTATGAAACGACCCAAAAAATGGCCGATTAAATAACTGTTCCTTACTTCGGAGACATCTGAGCAAGAAATTAATGTATAAGTTTTGATCACTGTTTAGAAATTGAAGCAGAATCGATCTTTGAAATATTTCAAGGCAAGTGTGCCTATTATTTTTCACATGACTGTATGCATGTCTTCAAAGATACGTACTAGATAATTGCACCTAACTAAGCGTGTGCGCCATATTCTTCTCTCACATTTGCGTACATCCACACACATTACTCTTGCGCCGTAAAATCAAGCGAGAAAATTGAAAAAAAATAAATGAGACCCCCTCCAAGAAAATAATAAATATTTTCTACACAGCAAAAACTACAAAAATCTTAGCAAAAAAAAATATTTAACTAAATAATTAATGCACTCAAAAAAAATTAAGGAAGTTCGGTGCTTAACTAAAAAGTAAGAACATTTTCCTATTTTCTAGGAAAGAACGTAATTTTTAAGGAAAATAACTGCTTAAAACATAAGCAAGATCAAACAAACTTAAAACAAGTAGATGAAAGTACTTTATCTCAATGCCCAGAAAATGAACTAATTTTAAGGAATTTTCCGTCATTAAAGTATGCGATCTGCTACCTCCCAGTTATTGGCAGATCACTTTTTTCAGTGTACACTAATCCAAAAAGGTACAACTACGTGTGTATGTTCAAATTATGTATATTATGTATATACCTGCAAAATTTTCGTAATTAATCTTAAAACAGAAAACCTTTACATTAACTGAATATCTGTGTTTATGTATGTATGTATTGGTATTAATCTATTTTGAAAATATTGGATTTTATCGAATATGTACTTATGAGAAATAATTTCGACAAAGTTAGATATTGTAGTTGTCTTTCTTCATACATGGGAATGAAATTTTTAGACGCACTTACACATCACATATGCAAAATTTTTGTTAGCCGTGATGTTCATTCTTACATACTTTGCCATATTTTAAAAAATTGTGCGTGGAAGGTAACTTATCAGACAGCTGTGCAATATTTAAATAGCAAGCTAATACGAGCTCAAGTAGGTCACTAGAGCACTTTGTGATCTTTATATATATTACGCTAAGCGATTTTTTGTACGCACCATAACTTTTACACCGTTATACCGATTTTAGAAAATGTGGGATTGACCTGTAGATGTGCAGGCAGGTTTAAATTTTTTAAAAAGGGTTGCCACCTCTTCAAAAATTCGTGTTTATGCTATAGTTTGTTTGATTTTTAAATTTGATGTGCCATATGATGGCCGCTGTGGTGCAGTGGGTAGAGTGCTCGCCTGCAGTGCCAGAAGTCTCGGGTTCAAACCACGGTCCGAGCAAAACACCAAAACAATTTTTCTAATTAGTAAAAATCCAATTATTGGGTTTTTTAAGAGCACCGGTCACCTCTCGGCAGTGGACGGCATACCCTCCGAGAGTATTTCTGCTATGAAAAAAGCTTCTCACAAAAAATGCATTCGCCGTTCGGAGCCGGCATAAAACTGTAGGTCCACCCAATTAGTAGGAAAAACAAAAAGGAGCACACCTCGAATTGGGAGAGAAGCTCGGCCATAAAACTCGTCAGAGTTATAATAGCGCCATTGTATTATATTATTATATGAAAGGGCTTGGCGTTTTGAATGCTAACGCAGAAAGCAACCCTGAAATCTTCGAAAAAATTTGCCATTCGAATGGAAAAAAGTGGCAACACTCTGGCAATACAAGAACGAAATACCTACAAGATTACGCATATAGAGCAGCATGAGCATGGGCACACGAGCTCCATGATGACGTCGCTCTACATGTAATGAACGAAAGTAAACAAAACAGAAATCAAAATTCATACCAAAGCGGTTGGTACGTTTGGTTTGCAAAATTAGTGTATTATATTATTACATATTTTGCAAATTCCTGTTCTATATTTTTAATTAGACAAAACAAAAAAATAAACCTCAACACCTGATTGCGTAATCTGGGATATTAGCTCCGTCTGTTTCGAACTTCTCAAATGCGCATTTACAAAACGCGGCAGCATGAACACTTTTCGAAAAGCCATCTTCGAAAATGCAAAATGTTGCGTTTCAAATCCAGCATGAACATAGTATTACATTAAAATTAGTAATTTATTATAACTTCTACAAAAGGGTTGCCACCTGTTCAAAAATTAGTTTTTACGTTATATGTAATTTGTTTGATTTTTCGATTTGAGTTGTCATTTGAAAGAGGTTTGTATGAAATGAGTAATTTATTATAATTTTTACAAAAAGGGTTGCCACCTGTTCAAAAATTCATTTTTATGCTCCAGTTTGTTTGATTTTTAAGTTTGAGGTGTTATATGAAAGGGCTTAAGCTGAAAATTGGTAATATATTATCATTTTTAGAAAAAGGGTTGCCACCTGTCAAACAATTTAATATTCCTGTATAGTTTGTTTGATTTTTAAATTTGAAATGTCATCTGAAAGGGCTTGCCCCGTAGATAGATAATAAAATTTAATTTTTACAAAACCGGTTGCCACCTATTTGAAAAACTTTGTTGACATTCTTTCACTATAGGAAAGAAAGGAAGGAAAGGAAAGGAAAGGAAAGGAAAGGAAAGGAAAAGAAAAGAAAGGAAAGTAAAGTGAAGGAAAGTAAAGGAATGGAAAGGAAAATAAAAGAAGGGGAAAGTGAAAGGAACGGAAGTGGCGAAGGAATGGAAGAGGAAAGGAAAGGGGAAAAGGTAAGCGGAAAGTGTACGGAAAGTAAAAAGAATAAAGGCGAAGGAAACGCAAAAAGGACAGAAGAAGAGAAAAAGGAAGGAAACGGGAAAGAAAAAGAAGAGTCCGGAAAATGGAATTTTAGAGGTGGCTAGAGGTTTAGAATATTCTAGAAAATTATTTAACATAAAATTTCACTATGTCTCCTCGGACAACCAGTACCAGTAACTATATGTTTCATTTTATACATATTTTATTATAGAAATATTATATAAGAAATATGGTCTTTTCACTCTCAAATCGTTCCGATCTCAATTTAATTGGTCGAATTTTCGACCACTAGTTGTTTTTATTTCTTTCGTTTGGTTTGCCTAACAAAGCCTAGTTGACTGAGTTATTTCTCAGAACAACAGCTAATTTTGTCTACTTTTCTTCAACTCACAACTCATTCTAACATATTTGTAATTTTCTCTTGAAAATGTTGAAAAAATATACATACATTACTATAAAAAAAAGCAATATTTCATAAACAAAGAAACAAAAATTCAGAAATGGAAAAGTGATTGACATGCAAGTGAAAATTGTCCTTTATTAATTCTTATTTTTTGCCAATACCAGCTATTCAAATAAAACTAAAATACATGCAACTACATGGTAGTTTTGTTATTGTGCAAATGATATAATCTTATTATACAGTTATTACCTCAACTCAGCAAACTTATTACCAAGAAATATGATTTGTTATGACGTGCTACCCAATAAACATTAGGCTTGGTTCGCAATTCGAAAACATTTGGAAAATGAATGTCTTTTTCCAATCTCTGCTCTTAAAATGAGTATGAGTCTTTTTATTATATTCGAAGACTCGGTCATTCTTCAGTGAGAACTCAGTCAATCTCCATCGAAAGAGAAACTTAGTTATCCGCTATTTTTTCAAAGAGAAATTCTGAGAGGGCGATGACCTTATAATGCGTAAATGTTTTCTTGTTACAATGGTTTTCACATTTTTCGAACTGATTTAAAGTGTTTGCCCAATATAATGTGTTTGTTGGAAAACTAAGGTTCAAATTTGTTACTCAAATTAGATATGAAAAATAATTTTCGAACGTCCGCATACATATGTACATATCTGTGGACATTTGAAAGAACAACCTAAGTCGACCTAGGTGCATTTTTAGCTTTTTTAATAATAAATATACATTTTAAAATACGCTTCTTTCTGTCTAATCGGTGTTACGATATCATTTCGGGTTCAGGAGATATGATGAATCGAAAATCATCTTAAGTCTATATTTTTCACAAATGCTTTTACCAAAGCAACTTAACTTAATATAAGATAGAAGTGATAAGAAAATTTGCAAGAATTCCTCTTGAAAAAAGAACCTAATTTAATTTAGGTGGCATATTTTTTTCAATATGCTTTTGAAAAACCAACCTAATTAGCAACTTAAGTCGATTTTTGATCATATTTCAGTTTACCAAATGAACTTAATTCCAATTAGGAGGCTAAAATTCTATAAAATTTTGATGAAGATCAATTTGAAAAAAGAACCTAAATTGAGATAAGTTGGTGTTTTTTCAAAAAACAATTTGGAAAAAGCACTTATTTTATTTGAGATCCATTTAAATAAAAACCGTTACGCCAAGAAATAAAAATTCAATTTAAAATGAACAACAGAAGATTGTTTTATCATGAGACGCTCTTACTTCTATGAAAATATATGATGGAAAGGCTCTGTGCACTTGCAAAACTGTTTTTTGCTCTCCTGTAAAATTGCGAATTTAGACTTAGGTTGCTTTTCCAAATGTCCACAGATATGTAGATACATATATAGATATGTGCTTAGTTTTGCAAGTAATGACGATTTATATACATATATACCTACATATCCATTTTATTTTCTCTTTTAATCTCAAACTTTTAAACTATTGTTGCCATTATTTTGGCTACGGTTCAGATCATATCTGGCAGTTTGGCTTTGAGCATGTCACTTTACTTCTTGTACAATGTCAATTTGGTGAAAGAAAAAGTTCCGGATGTTTTGATGCATAGTCAGTGTTTCTTTAGTTGTTAACTTAGTAACACAAGCAATTTTTTTTTAATTTATGGATTAGTATGTATGTATGTATATGTGTATATCCATACGAAACCATACGAAAATTAGCATATTTAAAATTTCTGGCGAAAGCTATCAATAAAAAAATTCTGTACGAAAAGTAACAAGTTCGACTTTTGGCTGACGAAAAATAACAAGTTCGACCTTTGGCCGACGAAAAATAACAAAATCGACTTTTGGCTGACGAAAAGTATCAGTAATTCTATACTGTTTTTAGTAAAAAAAACTCTTTACATTAAAATTGTTGTTGTTTAAACGAAATTGATAGTTTCGTCAGCCAAAAGTCGATTTTGTTATTTTTCGTCGGCCAAAAGTCGAACTTGTTATTTTTCGTCAGCCAAAAGTCGAACTTGTTACTTTTCGTCAGACACAAAAAAACGTATGTTAGTTTTCGTATGGTACAACGATATATGAAACGATAGATGAATAAATGAACAAGAGAGAAAGAATGCATGATACATATTTTCATTATCTTTAAATTAAATGCATGTTTATTAAATGCATCTGTGTACTAATAATATATGTAGTTTGGCTATGTCGTTAATGAACACCACCAGCTCCGTCAGAATTTGGAAGAACCTCTACGAACCGTTCGCGACTACCTAGGGCTTCTTTAACTTGATGCTGAAAAAATAATTCGAGCTGCAGAAATTAATCGCATAGGAAGCATCTTGTGTCTCAAGCTGGAGAAAGAGGCTTATAAAATGGGTTTGGCGGTAAGCGAGGACAAGACGAATTACCTCCTCTCATCACAAAAAGAGTCAGTGCAACTTCTTCTCGGCAGCTACGTCACTGTTGACAGTTACAAATTTGAACCCGTTAAGAACTTCGTCTATTTGGAAACCAACTTTAACGCCGAAAAGAATGTCGGAACGGAAATCCAATGAAGACTCACTCTTACCAACAAGTGCGACAACTTTGGACTTAGTAGACAATTGAGAAGAAAAGTCCTCTCCCGAAGAACAAAAGGGATCGTCGTAAAATTTATGGATATTTGCGCATTAGCGAAAGCGAGTATCGAATTAGATATAATGTTATGAGCTGTACGAGCTTTACGCAGACATTCTTCCGCGAAAAAATTCAACGGCCTCGTTGGGCAGGTCATGCCGAGAGAATGAATAAAGGTTATCCGGCTAAGAAAGTAGTTTTAACGAACGCTGCAAGGGGCAGCAGCGAAGGGAGACCTCCACTGCGTTGGGAAGATCTCTTGGAATTTCCAATTGGTGCCAGGCATCACGAAACAGAAATGAATGCGCGCCTTATTGGACTCGCGCCAATTAAGAAGAAGCTAAAATAACATAGGGATGCTGCCTCAAACATCTGCCGGCATAAAGCCATGGTAGTGGGTAGGTTCAGAGTTATGGCGAATTAAGATATCCCGTTCTCTGCAAGAGCAATGACAGCACCCAAAGGCTACGTGAACGTGCTTTAAATAATTTCTTTGGCATTATTTCAGAGCTTTAAAGCAACGATAGACAGTTCATAGCATAATTTTGCAAGTACATAGATTATATTATGTTCTACAATTTTTATCCGCACTATGCTGTTTGGTCGCCGGTTCACCAGCCACTGTACAATTCACTGTTACTGCACCGGGGAAGCCGAATTAATGTACACACATAGATAATGTAATTACATACGTACATACATGTGTGTGTGGAGGTAAGCATTTATTTATAAGTTTTGCTATGCCACTCTTCCCCTATTTACTTAAGTAATTTTTTTTACAAAAAAGAAAATTGATGGGAACAGTTTTTTTCAATGTCTTCCCATCTTTTGTACATCCATACATATATGTAAATACATACATGCATATTTACATACATATGTATATCTGTAGATGTTTTCTATACCTTTTCTGCAGCTTCCAATTCAGTTCGATATGCACATCTCATGCACATGAGTCAATAAGTTAGGAAGGCAGCGCGAGATGTATCTATGAGTAAAACGATCATGTGATTGTGTATGTATATAATTTACTTTAAGCTATTTTTCGCATTAAAAAGTAGTGTAAAAAAACTAAACAATTGATCACGCTGTATAGCTCTATTCTGCTGGTAACCAAAATACCCACTGTGCATACATTATATTTAGACAACCCTATAAATATTAAAAAAAGAAATTAAAACCTTTTTTTCCTTTGCCTCAACATTTCTATACTTAGTTGAAGAAACCACATAAAGATATATTCATCGTTCGAGTTCAGAACTAAAGTTGAATTTGAGTTAACTAATAAAAATAATTCAGAACTTTTCGGAATTGTTCTCACACTCCAAAAACACAACAACCACATGGCAAAAAATTACTGAACTCGAACGATGAATCCGCCTTAATAACACTCTATTTAAAAATTGTATTCGAAAACACCTCAGTTCATAGAAAATTTCAGACATTTTTTTTCTGAAATAGGGAGGTTTTGAATCAGTGCAAGGCAAATTCATTCATTTGGTAATGGTAAGTGAACAGCTGACTTCTTCTTCTTCTCGTTTTTAACTCGCTATGTACAGAAGAATGTCATACAAAGAAATATTTGACTTTGAGTTTGACATTCTGATGGACAAAAATATTAAAGCGAATCGAGGCGAATATTGCCGAATTCGCCCTGCCATTACCATATATGTAATGAATATATATTATTAAAGAAAATTCTAAAATTAAACGTTATTAAGAAAATTCTGAAATAGAGCGTTTCAAAACAAATTTTGTAATAGGGCCACGGCTGGATATTTAGAGTCTCCATACCTATAGCTGAGTCTTGCCCATTGTACCTACGACACACTTTAACCGTATCCAATAGGGACCAAAATTTATGTCGTATTTTTGGCCGTGGTATTGGGCCGTTTTAATAAAAACAAAGCAAGCGCTTTTACTCAAGATTTCAGAGATTTGACATTAATTTGTATATACCAAATTTCTAAATTTGAGTAAAAGGTCTGAAATCTTAAGCAAAAGCAAATGCTTGGCTTTTATTAATATTATCCATTGTTGATTTAGGGGATGAAGCTGAAAAAAATCGTGCATTTGATTTTAGGGATCAGCAGTAAAGTAAAACACACAAAATTATAAAAACGATTGTGGAAATATTTTTGTTTATGATTTTTTAATTTTTTGTTACAAAAGTATCGGATAAAAAACAGAGATAACGAAGTTAGATTAGCACTAAAATAAGAGATTTAGCTTATAATCAGCGCTCTGTCCTACCAAATAAATTGGCAATCATCTCTTTCCCTCTCTTCCTCTCTATCTATCACTCTCTATTTTACAAATACTTGCGTGTTGGTTGAAAATAAAATGGCATAAACTTCACACCCGAACCTGCATAGAATTTCGATTGAAATTCCACCCAATGTAGACGCAATGTATGTAAAAATGCCGATAAACCTTCCATCACCACCAAAATGGTTACCGTTAAAATGGCCCATAACCAAAATACTAGAAAAAGCGCAATACTACCGTAAAATTTCATTGGTAAAACTAAACCAAAACGCATAATCAAATCCCAAAGTACAAAGGACAGTTGTTTGTGAGCCAAAGACAGGGCCCACAGACGTAAATAGGAAGCCGTGTGCGACACCGCGCCCAAAACACTTTCAATACACAGTATTCCCTGGTGTATCCACACCTCGGTCATATCCACTTTTCCCTCATCCTCTGCAGTTTTAGCGGCAACTACATGCGACGACGATGAGGCGGCGGATTTCATATATTCCACATTGTAGGCTTGTAACGTTCTGCGTACGGCATTTAATGTTTCACGTTTCGCTGTACGTTTACGTTCGGCATCTTCGATCGCTTTGATTTTCTTTTGTTCAATATGTAAACGTATTGGTTTGCCAAGCAATAAAATCGGCAACGAGACAAAGGCGAAAAAGATTAAGATAGATTGTAGACCCATTTGGAAGGTAAACAATTCCTCTTTGCAATCCTTTTTCACACCCTTGGAACTGTCTTTGAACAACATCATATTGATGAACATAATTAGTATGGATGGCGCACAAGCCGCATTGTAAGGCGCATCATAATGACCGCCGAACAAGCTCCATTTGATGAATATCATAAGAACCAAATAGAAGAATAGGCATAACATGAATACGATCTGTGGCAGAAACACCAAATATATATCCCACGGATTACGGAAATTATAACTATTCCAAGCTGATAGCGCTAGGCCAAACAGCATATGCAACACACCCAAAATAATAGCCGTTTTCATTTTCAGTGAATTGAAAGTCGTAATCGAAGATGCGTCCGCTATTTCCCATATTGGATCCATGCCGAATACGTACGGTGTACCGCGATAATTTTCACGATTATACGGATCTAATTCCAAATACTCCAAATGATCCATTGACTCAACCGTTGATTTTGTAAAATTCACACGCCAATGCGATCCAAACAAATTCAGCGGTTTGCAAAACACATCATTGTAGATGAGGCCAGTATAAATTGAGAATAAACCCATTAGTAAAATAATGTAGCGACCATCGAAAATCAGAGCGTAAACATCATTTGCACTGCGCGCATTACGCTGCTTCTCCGCCAGCCGCTTCTCCCGCACGCACATCCACGCCGCAAGCAAAGCCATCAGAATGCCATGGCCCACATCGCCAAACATAACGGCAAACAGGAAAGGGAAAGTGACAATGGTATATGGCGCCGGATTCAATTCCTTATACGCTGCTATGCCATACGCATCGATTAGATGTTGAAATCCTCTCGTAAACTTATTCACTTCGAAGTAAGTGGGCGGTTCGCGTATACGTGGCTTATATTTGATTTCGGTAATTATGGGCGGAAATGTGGGCAAGCCTTCGGTGGAACGCAAAGCGCCCTGCAGCAGCGTCTGGCGCGTTTGTGCCAAATAACTAGTTGGTATCCAACATTCCGCAACCAAATATTTGTGCTTATCCACTTGCTGTACGTGCGCCATTTTGTTCATAGCATTGTAGATCATTAGCATTTTTGTCACTTTCGCGCGCCAAACACACAAATGCAGTGTTGCAATGCTAAGTATGCGTCGATGTTGTTCGGTGATCTGCGCCAACACCAATTCGATATCGCTCAATTCCGTAGCCACGTGTTTGCGATTTGCCAGGCGCTCCTCCGTCGATTTCGGATAATCGTGCAGCTGCACCGTAAAGGCTTGACATAGTTTGGCGATTTTTCGACGCAACGCTTCGCCAACGTACAAAATCACAAATGCATACTTACGTTCAGCGGTGGACGCCCGCTTTGGCGGCACGCCTTTCACCTTTTGCGGTATCTCGGCATGTCGCATGTAGAAGTTGCCGTGACATATGCGCCAGCACACTTGCTCGAAGGTGTAAAATTTCTCGACTAATATTGTGCCGGTGAAAAATTGCAGATGTGCTTGATTGTCTCGATTGCCGCTGCTGCCGCTCAGCTTAGCGCCATCGTGCAGCACATTCATTAGGCTGCTGTTGGTCCAAGCCAATACGGGTCCGCGATGGCTGGCGCCGGTGAATAGCTCCTCGGCATGCTTGAGCACAAACAGACGCTCCGTCAGCAATTTATGTTTAAGCTGTAGACTCTCCCTCTCCGAGAGCACATCTTTCAGTTCGGCTTGTATTTCTTCCAATTTTGCTTGGATCTGCTGTAAATCACTTTCTTTGGGTATCTCTTCCACATCCACATTGGGATAGTAGAGAGTGCTCAAATGGCAATTATCGATTTCCGTTTGTAACGTTTTTATTATTTGCAATAGTTCATTACAAAGCTTCACCTCGCGCACATAGCTCATGCAGGGCTTGTAATAGCCATCCTTCTCATAAACTATGAACTCTACTTTCCCCTCCATGCCCAAATTGTAAAGACAATCGAAGGCTACCTCGCGATGCAAAAGCATTTGACAAAGCGACATACTTGCGCTGCGAAAAAAAGCCGGTGTTGCGAAACGGTTGAAATTCCGTCGACCACGCGGAATATCGAAGGGATTGGTTTTATTTTTATTTGGTGTAGCATTATTAGCCATCGTTAATTATGCTGTAGGAAAATCCTTTTTTGTATGTAGTTCCTTTCAATTTATACTGAAAATAATTTTTCGAAAATATTCACTGTCAAGCTGTTTGAAGCCCACAAGGCAAATTTTCAAAAGAATATTTGAAAGTCGAATGTAACGAGTAAATAGAGTGCAGTCTATAGGAGATGGACACTATAAAAACGCATTTCATTGTTGAGTCCAAGACACGAATCAGTAATTTATGTATGTTTGTATAAGAAACTTACCTTTTTCTTTTCCTTTATTTTCAATGAAGTAAATCCGAGGCACCCTTATAGGGCCCTTCACCTATTAGTGTTACTTTATGCTGAAAAGAAACAAGAAAACAAATATATTTAGAAAGCTTATATGCGTAAAATATTCCAGCAAAAATTGCGATAAATCCGTGATGTATCCGGATCAATGGAAAGTGAGCATGCGATGGAATGTAGTGACCGCCTTTGTTCGAGCACATTCTATGAGGAAATTATTTAGTTCAGTTCAATGCACTACTTGCTTAAAATGTGTACTCTACTGAGACTATTGAGTGTGCTGAAATGGATAAGCTGGGAGGAAATCCATGTCCGAAAGAGAGCAATTCGTTACAAATCGTTTTAGAGGATAATCGCAGTAATCTTTAAATCTCACGACTGGCATTCTTTACTTCGTGATTATTCTAAGCCCACTATCCCACTGGCGCACAGTGGGGGCACCTCCATACAAACGCGGCCAAAAATAGTAATAATTGAGCTAGAATCTTGAACTTAAGCTCTTTTGGTCGAAATTAGTACACTGTTAAAATTTGAACAAAATCCACGCACAAATACGCCCACCCATATAACGGTATTTTTGAAATTTCAGCATTTTCCTAACTATTATAGCTAAAACGCTCAATTTTGGTTAGTGTATACACTTTTGAAATATAAATCAAATGCATTAATCATTTTGGAAAAGAGGTAAAGCACTGCACCGTTTTTACATTTAAAATATATGCACCTTTAAGTATTTTATAAGCATTTATCTAAAATTTTCATACAAAAAAAATCGCATTTCAAAAAAATTTATACCAGAAATGAAATTACACTTTTCTTAAGGATTTCAGTGTGTTAAACCTGAATCTGGAGTCAGATTTTCCAAATTAGTTCTAGTTTATGAGATATTCATGCCCAAATAGGCAAAAACACGTTTTTTGGCTCTATTCCCTGCTTAATATCTTTTATGTAATTAATTTCCTCTCAAATTCGATTAAACCAGTTGAAAGCACAATTATTACCCTTGAAAATAACGTTTAGTTTCTTCGAATATCTTTATTATGATTGGAATTATTGATATTTAAGTTTCACCATTTTGACAAATATTCCCCATACAAAAATATTTAAACTTTTTGAAGCATACTTCTGGGCATTTTGTATGGGATAAATGTACGAAAACTCAAAAAACACCTTCCATAAAAATGTTCATAAAACAAAATGGAGCAAACGAATTTTTACAATTTTGCTCCTGTTTATAAAAGACATTTAGGACCATGGTATAAAAATTCAGAAGGTAATTTGACTTCAAACTTTTTGACGGCTATTGAATTTTTCTGAAGTATCTTTTTTGTAAACATTCTGTGTGAGGTTGCCATATTGGACAAATATAAAAATGGAGATTTTTAAAGAAAATTTTGCTAGTTTTAGTTTTAGTTGAAGAAAGCTCAGAAATTATCAAAGAAAGTCATATATTATTAAAAGGGATGTGAAAAGCGGGAAGTATTTGGCTCGAATATTTAATACAAAGCCTTACGCAATACAGCAGACAGAGCATTTAACAAAGAAGTAAGGCTGGAGTCATCGTTATGTCCGAACAAATTTTTTGTTTACATTTTGCTCGTTCTTTTTCACTTCTATCTTACAGAAAGGGAAGAGAAGGAGTACAATACAAGCAAAAATTTGGTGGAACAGAAATGCAGAATTCAGAATTTTTTTAATTTTTTTGTTTTTTGTAATCTTTTTTTTTTTCTTTTCTTTCTATTTAAGTGCCGTATACGGAAAAATGTTCTGCCTAGGAAAAACCATTTAACAATTTTTATATCACAATTAAATTTAGAATATTGTACTAAATTTTCCAAATAATGTTGTTGTATACATAATTTTTCTTTATTAAACTTTACGAAGACCGAATGTTCCAAAATATTTATAAAAGTTGAGTTTGGCTTGTATATGCTTCCCTCAGATAAACAATTTACAAACGAATAATTTTGATGCTTTTCCTCACACGTTCTATGTCCAAATTCTTTGAGACCCACTAATTGCACTCTAAAAAATACATATTTTACTAAGATTTATGCAAATTTTAATCATTGCGTCCATACTTTGTTTTCGCATTATAACTTGGCACTGCATATTTCGATAATAACGTTTTGTTGTTTGTGCTACTAATATCGCTAGCACCGAAATGCATTGAGCACATCAACGGGTTCTTTGGAAGATCAACTTCCTCTATTTGGTACGCTTGAAGCCACTGATTCCTTATAAACGGAATTTCTGGAAACCTAAAAAACTTCCCCGCTGAGCCTTTGCAAAAGTGCACGGTATTTTCGCATCCCCTGAAGAGGCAGCTCATTTTTCAAATCTTTTTTTCACAAATTACCCGTATGAAAGTAAATTTGTTTATTTATTAATTTTGCACAAATCACACAGCTTTCGAAGCAATAGCTTTTATGAAAATAAATTAATTTAAAACATTTGCTGCTGTTTACTCTGGTAGCATGATTTCAATGAAATGTCATAAATTCAATAAAAGTCAAATGGCTAAGATGGCTGCCTACGTCAATAAGTGATTTTACCTTCTATTTTTCTACCATGTTTAGGACTATGAAATATTAAAAAATTGAGGAGGTCATATTTTTTGTTTTTTTTTTTAATTTCATTTTAAAGTTTTACAATTTTTACACATTTTTTTTTATATTCCAAAAGAAAAAAGCTGTCAAAGATATGAATTAACGCGGATAAAAAAGATTACCTCATAATTTGAAAGTACGCACCATTTACTGCAAGACGATAAAGAAGTATTCGATTATTCGCCTAGATATAAACGTTTTTCATAATGTCAAAACTAAGATACAAAAACGCATTTTTAGGCCAATGGGAAAAAAATTATAAAAGCAAATGGAGCAAGTAGATTTTTAAAATGAAAATGTATTTTGATTAAGAATATATTATTTCAAAGCATAAAAAAAATTTGAGGAGGTCATATTTTTTGTTTTTTTAATTTTTTTATTCAAAATCGAGCAAAATTTTTTTCTTATCGACATTTTTTGTCAATATTTGAAAATTCATATAAATTCAATAGTGAAAGGTATTTACAACTACGTTATAATTTCTGAAAGAGAAAATCATTGTCTATGTAATGATGTATCACTCGAGTTCGTATATTAACAATTAAATGAGATAGAGCATTTTGTATGAGGTGTGTTCATTGAGAAAAAAAAGAACCTACTTTTTGCTCAACTTTGGGCACCCTGTACGGCTAAACCAAAAGAGACTTAAAAATTTTTATATAAGCTTTTTTATTACAATTTGATATATCTGTCGATCTCTATTTAAAAAAATTGTTTTACTCATACTTTAATTTTGAATTTATTTTTGGCCGCAATCACCCATTTTGTGGCGGTAATAAATGCTCCTTTTATGTTTTCATAGATTCCGGCTAGACAAAAAGTTCGAATTGAAAAAAATAAGAAATTCGTTCGTGATATTTATCAATTTTTGGCTTAACTGTCACGAAATTTTCTAACAAACATCCTTTGAAACTTTTTTATATACTATCGTCCATACAGTTTCTCAGTGGTCATTTTGTAACCGTACGTAGTGTTCCACGGATTTCGGGGGAACAATATTTTCTTCATACAATTTTGCCGAATGTACATACTTAAGGTACTGTCAGACGATGCAATGAAAGTGCTTTCCGAAAGTGTCAAATCATTGAAATAACTTTCATGAGTATCCACACGACGCAATGAAAGTGCTTTCAGAAAGCACTCTTTACTTCCACTTTCCGAAAACTTTCAGGAATTACTTTTCGTTTGTCCACACGGTGAAAGGGAAATGAGTTTTTGAAAGTACTTTCTGGCAGCTGTCAAATTAAATTCAAACAGCTGTGAGAGCAAGACAGATGTAGGGGAACAAACAGCTTGTTGTGTGAGAGCAAACAGCTGTGCGTGGAATGGTGATGGTGGATACTTTTGTGTTTTTTGTATTCATATGAAAAATGTAACGTGATAATTAATTATTTTAATAATTGTATTTTGTTTATACATATGTATTTTTATAAAGAAAACATATATACATGCCAGTTCGATCATTTAGACAACACTATCAGATAGCAACTCTCAGAAAGTAAAAAACTTTCAGATGTAACAATTGAAAGTGAAAAGTATTTCTGAAAAGTATTTTTCTCGCAGCTAAACGATGAAAGTTTTTCGTAAGAAAGTAATTGCTGAAATTTCGGAAAACACTTTCAGAAAGTACTTTTTTGCTGGCTACACGAGAAAATTTTACTTTTTCACTTTCTGAAAGCACTTTCATTGCATCGTCTGGCAGGACCTTTAAGTACGTATTTTAATCCTACACAGCCAATATTTGGTTAAATCTTATTGGTCGAAATCTTTTCATATATGTATATTTCTTCTGTTTTGTACGCAATATTTGGCTAAGCATATAATTTTCTGAAATGCTTCCACACACACCAAAAAACAAAAAAAATCGCTCTTTTGCACACGTCAAACGCCCACTCTCGGATATTCACGCGCGTCATGCCAATTTCGTTTTTAACAAAAACAGAATTTTCAAAACAAACAACAAACAGTTAATTATAGTATGTGTGTAGCTATGTACATATGTACATATATCACAAAAGAGTGCGACGAGACGGTTCGTTAGCCGGTAAGTACGCATTTGTAAATTTTTCTCCACATCATATAAAAGTATATATGTACATACAGTATATGAGTCGAAGCCCTTGTACCAAAAAAAATTTTTAAGTAAAACAAACGAATATCGCTAGCTTAGAGAGCAAACTGTGTAAGTCCATTTTTATGAAAAAGTGTTTTTAAGTGTAGAAAGCTAGAAAAATCAAATACGCACCACGCTAAACAAGTCTGTGATACTTGTCATTCTTCTACTCGTTGTTATTCAGTGATACGCAAATTGTGTAAGTCCAAAAAGCGAAGAAAATTGTGTAAGTCCAAAATTTTTATATGAACAGAAATTATTTTTTCATTTTGAAATTTTTTTATTTTTTGTTTTTTGTCTCTCCTACAAAGTTTGAAAAAAAGGACTTACACAGTTTGCGCTCTAAGCTAGCGATATGTATTATACATATCCATATGTAAATATGTATATGTATGTACATATATCTACATATATACCAAATATTTATTACAAACATAATAATTAAAAAATTTGTATCTTTACCTATTTATTTAACACTTTAATTTTCATGTGCATATTTTTATTGTAAAACGTATTTCATAGGAAAAGGTAAGTGCTATAGTTTTAAATAGGTTAAAATATAAAAAAAATATATATGTTTAAACCCTAATAGTGGTCTGACAGACCTTTTAAAAAATTTCACTAAAAATTTTTGGTTTCCTTAACATTTTCCCGCAAACTTTCAAACATAGTTGTTAAGTTATGATTACGATTAGTAATCTGTTTTTTCTATTTCTAAAAAGAATCGTAATGATTATTTAATTGTGCGTTTGGAATATTGCGATTACGTAATGATTACGATTATAAAGAATCAAAAAATAATCAGGATTACTCTAGATTACTAGAATCAATTCTTTATTTTGATTATTTTTGATTCTTTTTGATTTTTTTCAATCCAAAACCCCAAACAAGTTTTCTAAATTAAAGAATCAAAAAGGATCGCAGTTCTGGTCATCAGTTAACAGTCCAAGGCACCAGTCAAGGATGGACTTATCATTTGAGAAATTGGTGTTATTGAAAGCAAATTCGAAATGTATTTAGTGTATATTTTTGTTGTTATTTTGTTATAAATTAATTTTGTTAATTTTTTAGTGTTACATTTAGTTATGTATTATGTCTTGAATATCTTTATTTGTTATACAAAATTGAATAAAAAAAATTATTAAAAATTAAAAAAGCAAAAAGAGAAAGGTTGTTTGGGGGTTTGGATTGAAAAGAATCAAAAAGAATCAAAAATAATCAAAAGAATCGCTGATAAGAATAAATTCTTTATTTTGATTATTTTTGATTCTTTTTAATTCTTTTCAGTAATCTAGAGTAATCCTGATTATTTTTTAATTATTTGTAATCGTAATCATTACGTAATCTAGGTGGGACCAAGATAATTGTAATGTAATCAATTATTTCACTTTAAAATACAAAGTAATCAGATTACTAATAATTACAATTAGTAATCAAGACTTAACAGGTATGCTTTCAAATAACTGTAATAAGTTCCTATTTTTTTAAACTAGAAAAAATTTTAAACAACATATTGAAGCGGTGGTTGTAGCGACAGCCTTTTCATCTTATACCCCTCTAAGACTCATCAGACTACTTTGCCGGGGGAAAATGCAAAATTTCAGAATTTAACTGCATAAATGGAAGAGTTATACCTCGAAACGTAGACTTATGCTGCTTGAAAATTGTTTTTTGATTCCAGTAGTACTTACCCTTTGGCGTATGAGTAACTGAGTTTTCTTAGGATTGAAAAAACAAATTTCAAACACCATAAGTCTACGTTTCGGGGTATAACTCTTCCATATATGCAGCTAAAATTCTGATATTTTGTATTTGGAGCGTTTATTATACACAAAGTGCTGTCAGCGAAAATCATCGACATGGCATGACTATATCAAAGAGATCCCATACCACGATTTTGGGTTAAAAAAAAGACAGCAATCTAATTCTCCTATAGCGGAAGATAAATTATAATATTAAAATATTGTTTCTATATTGAATTTACTTATCGTCGTTTAAAGTGCATTTTTGCGTAAGAGGCATTTTCATTTTCGCGTAGCGGACATTGGTTGAACTTTACAGGAGAGCAAAAAAACTGTTTCATTTCAAAACCGTTACTTCTTTCTGCGTACAAACTTAAATTTAAATAGTTACGTAGATCAGTTTGTTAGCTAAAACATCAACTTAGTGTAAAAAAGAAACAAATTGAATTATTAGGACTCTTTTTTATACTCAGCTGTACTAGTACACAGAGTATTATAGTTTTAATCACATAACGGTGGATTGTAACAGAATGAAATAATCGAGATAGATATAGACTTATATATATCAAAATGATCAGGGTGAAAAGAGAAATCGATTGAGCCATGTCCGTCCGTCCGTCCGTCCGTCCGTCCGTCCGTCCGTCCGTCCGTCCGTCTGTCCGTCCGTCCGTCCGTCCGTCCGTCTGTAAACACTCTAACTCGCGCAAAAATTGAGATATTTTGATGAAATTTGGAACGCAAGTTGGTATCGAGACTGGGACGGTTGGTATTGAAAATGGGCGAAATCGGACCATGACCACGCCCACTTTTCCTATATAGAAAAAATCGGAAATTTGGTATCTCAGCCACTAATATAGCTAGAGTTTTAAAATTTTACCCACGTATTGAGCTCGGGCCCTTATGAAGAAATTTGATGAAGTTTTGGAAAATGGGCGGTGCCACGCCCACTTATTAAGGGTCAAACATTGAAAGTTTTATATGTCATAACTCAGAAACCGTTGAAGATATATCGATGAAATTTGGTACGCGTAATTTGCTTACATAGACAAATGTTTTGACGAAAAATTATCAAAATCGGTTTACGGCCACGCCCACTTTTATATATGTGTATTATAAAGTGACCTAATAAAACCATTTTAAGCGATATCTCTGTCAAATATAAAGATCTATCATTGAAATTTTGTCGCATGAGTCCAACTATGGACATAAAACAAAAAACACAAAAATTTTGGAATATGGGCGGTGCCACGCCCACTTATTAAGGGGCAGACATTGAAAGTTTTATGAGTCATAACTCAGAAACCGTTGAAGATATATCGATGAAATTCGGTACGCGTAATATAATTACTTAGTCAAATGTTTTGGCGAAAAATTATCAAAATCGGTTGACGGCCACGCCCACTTTTATATATAGGAAATATAAGGGGGCCTAATAAAAACATTTTAAGCGATATCTCTGTCAAATATAAAGATCAATCACTGAGATTTTGTGGCAGGAGTCCAACTATGGACATAAAACAAAAACTACAAAAATTTTGGAAAATGGGCGGTGCCACGCCCACTTATTAAGGAGCGAATATTGAAAGTTTAATAAGCCATAACTCAGAAACCGTTAAAGATATATCGATGAAATCTGGTACGCGTGATATATTTACTTAGCCAAATGTGTGGACGAAAAATTACCAAAATCGGTTGACGACCGCGCCCACTTTTATATATGTGTATTATAAAGTGACCTAATAAAACCATTTTAAGCGATATCTATGTGAAATATAAAGATAATTCATTGAAATTTTGTGACATGAGTTTTACAATAGACCGGAAACAAAAAATAAAAAAGTTTGGAAAATGGGCGTGGCACCGCCTCTTTTTAGACAAAGGGATATATGAGATTTCTTAGCCTTTAACTCGACAAATAATTGAGATATTATGACGAAACTTGGTTTATACACTTTTATAACATGTGTTAATAGACACGCAAAAATGTATTGAAATCGGTTTATGACCACGCCTACTTTTTAACAAAGATATTTCTGGAACACCCTTTTGGAATTTGTAACGTGAAGTCTTTGTAACTAAAAGTCATAGAGGGATGAAATTTTGCACTAACAATAATATTTGTATGCTTATTTGGATGATTGATATAAATTTTGAAAATGGGCGTGGCTGCGCCCTGTTTATGCAGCACTCGTTTCATATAAAATACACCCTATATCGAACAAACGCAAACAAACAATGAAAGCATACAGCTGAGTATCTAATGTTCGATTGCACTCGAACTTAGGCTTCCTTACTTGTTTTCATGTGCGGTTGTGCAATTTCTATTTGGCACAAAAATCACGCACATGCGGTTATGAAATGGCAAAATGTTCAATATAATTCTTTTTTTAGTATGTTATAAAGAAAAAAAGTAACAAAACTTAAACTTATATTAAATTTAAAGCTAAAATTAATATTTTTAATTAAGAAAACGTAATTTTGTTTACACATTGCTGGAGAAGTCGTAAGGTAAATGTGGTAAATTGTCATAAAAGCTATGACAATCGTAGGGCATTACTCGTTTTAAGTGTTTTAAATCTTGATATTTACTTTTTGTAATTTTGAGGTGACTTTTGTGGATTGGATTAGGAACATCCGTGTTCTATCTGGTTTATAACCTGACTTATAAATTTTCGCATAAGAATCATGGCCAACAAAAAATATTTTTTTTTATCGCAACGTACCTAATACATTAATTTTTAAACACAGCTGTAATAGTACACAGATTTAAATATTTTTATGAAATTTCGTATACAGGTTCCTATCCACACTGGGACGGTTGAAACCACACCCACTTTTATATATGGGTATTATAAAGTGGCCCAATAAAAACATTTTAAGCGATATCTTTGTCAAATGTAAAGATAATTCATTGAAATTTTGTGGCATGATTTCTACAATAGACCGGAAACAAAAAATAGAAACATTTTGGAAAATGGGCGTGGCACCGCCTCTTATTAGACAAAGGAATCTACGGGATTTCGGAGCCCATAACTCGACAAATAATTGAGATATTATGACGAAAATTGGTGCACTTATATCTACCACTTGCGGTAGTATATGTGCAAAATTTTAGCGAAATCAGTTTATAACCACGCCTACTTTTTAGTAAAAATATTTCTCGAATGCCTTTCAGAAATTTGTAACGTAACATCTCTGTAACTAAAAGTCATAAAGGGATGAAATTTTATAATAACAAGAATATTTATACGTTTAGTCGGATTATTGATACGAATTTTCAAAATGGGCGTGGCTGCGCCCACTTTATGCGGCACGGGCTTTATATAAATTGCACCGTGATTCCAGCAAACGTAAAAAAACTATGAAAGCTTATAATATTTGGCTCCACTCGAACTGAGGCTTCCTTTCTTGTTTTGTTTTTTAATTTTTGATACCTTTAGTCATTATTTGGTTGGGAAAATTGTAAAGATTGTAGCAAAAAACGTAGTATCAGAGCTTACCAATTAGCAACTTCATTTAATTTGTTTAAAATAATACCTGCTTGATATTTACCTGACATTATTTGTTTAAAATATTTAACTTTTGTTCCCTTTCATATAAAATCGCCATTTAATTTATTTATCTAATAACATATAACTTCGCTTGTATGAATGAACTGAAATCATATGCGGTAATGCTACTAAATTTTAACAATACTCTTCATAAGCGATTATGAAATTTACTGTTATTATGCGTTTTTGTTGTTAGAATTGCAAAGTTTTGGTATGGATCGATAGAGCTGAGCGTCAGGAACTCAGGGTTGGAAAATCTCATTTGTGGCAAAAATGTCCCTTACTCGAAAATGAAAATACCTCTTACGCAAAAATGACCTTAAAACAACGTTATGTATCTTTAAGTAATTTCCAACAAAATATAAGTATAAATATTAATCACAACTAGAGATAATTCCAAACCCGAAAATCAGGCAATATCTCGCAAAAGACTAATTTGATTTTAATTCTGATTTTATATTTGGATTGAGCACACAATTTTGTTTGAATTTTGATGTACATATTGACCTGGTTGATTTTTAGGCATTTGTGGTCATTTTTGATTTTCAAAAATCTGACTTGGCCCATAAAAACAAAATTCCGTAACAGCAAAATAAATTTTAGACAGAAAAATGAGGGGAATTCCAATTTCGATGGGCGATATCGATTAATTTCCCTCCATACAAATATCCCCGGTATATTGTACCTACTCATGTTTGTATATTCTGCACCTGTCTGTATACAATTAAAGGATGGACATTTCTAGTTGTTTATTAGTACTCCATTCTCATTATGTTCTAATGTAGACGTACTTAACACAAATAATAACACTGTGTTACAGTGAAAAAGTACTTTGGCGAGACATATGTAGCTCAAATTGTAGGTCTAGTCAGGTGTATAAGAATTTTGGAAATTCTAAGTATGCAGTTTTCGTATGCCTGGTAAGGCCTATAACATATGTTAACCTCGAACAAAGCACTTTTAGTTTTTTTTTTTTTTGTCACACAGTGTAATCGCCTATTAATAAACGTCCGCACTAGTTCTTTTCTTAAAATGAGCGCATCCCATACGGTTTGTCTACAAACCAAACTTGACAAGGGATGACGGAGGATCGTTCCACAATACATCCGTGCACTTTATTTATAAAATTTTTATATGGCGCATATTCGTATGCATGTATTTATATATATATATTTACATATATGCACTCAGAAAAAAAAAAATCATCAACACGATTCATGTAAAATTAACACGATCGAGCAACAATTTTTTCAAATTACACGATGTTTGAAACATGATTTTGGCTTTGTAACTGTCATCTGAAAATTTGGTAAATTCAACCAAATTTTATTGTTGATACAACATGAAGAAATTTTAAAATATACAAGATGATTCAAATATACAATTTTATTCCTAAATGTCATTTGGAATTTGGTTTATTTAACATGATGATAGTGTTAATATAAACTAAAAAAAAATGTTAGAAAACTGACTAACCAATTTTAGTGTTAATACAACATGAAAACAAATGTTAAAACAACAAGAACCACAATCAACAATTAAAGTTGGTTTATATAACACGAAACAATGTTCAAACATAAACGTCATTTGGAATTTTTGATTTATTCAACACGATGATAGTGTCAATATAATCTAAAAAAGTGTTAAAAAGAACGTCAAAACTGTTTTGAAACATACACAATTTTTTCAACGTTTGAACTTCTGCTGTTCGTGCAAAACACAAACTAATGATTTTTTTTTAACAAAAAGAAAATTTTGTGCCGTGGCAATGATGGGAGTTTAGCATCATTGGCAGTGCGTGCTAATGGTTTTTCCATTTATGTTTTTAGTTCGCAGGTAAGTTAAAAGTGGGTTGCATTTTTGTTTCTAAAAGTTTTTAATGTTCAATATTTTCTTTGTTTTCTTCATAGTTTGCAATTTTTACCACGAAGAGATGTTTAGCGAATGGAGTCTTTCACGCAGCATGCGGTGCATATACCATTGCATTAGCGGCCAAACATTACTCGGTGCCAGTGATAGTAAGTACTATCGCCCATGTATAAACTATTCGTATGAGAAGGACGCTTTCAATTTGGTCGGTTGTCGGGTGATGTACTCGAATATGCTTTATTGATCTGATGATTATATATTTTATGTTTCATATGTTTTTTATTTAAAAAAAAAAAAAAATTGCAAAATCAACAAGACTTTCTAGTTAATTTAACAATAAATTTAAGGTAAAATCAAAAAGATGTTATTGTTAATTCAACAGGACCACTTCGTGTTAATTTAACCAGCTTTTATTGTAACATTAACTAGTTAATATTGTAAAATCAACAGGAAGACTCAATACTTTTTAGTGTTAATTCTACAGTTGTCATCCTGTTAAACTAACACTTGACAGTAGTGTTAAATTTACACGATTACATGATGGCATACATTAAGCATCGTGTTGAAAAAAATTAACCACAAAATTTGTTGATTTTTGGTTGATTTCACACTATTTTTTTTCTGGGTGTGTAAATGTAGAAGTATATACCTAAATTGCAAATTCGTATGCCGTGCAAAATCGCGCAATATACAAATGCACGTGCTAAGAGGTAGCAGAAATAATTGAGCGGAACAAAGAAATATGCAAAAATTGAAAAAAACAAACAGCTGATATATATTCATAGGTACATACAGATGTAGCTACATACATATATAGTCCTATTCTCATATAATATAAGACACTCTAACTAGTTTTAGGGCCGCATTTTCGGTTTTCTGGTTGATTTAGTAAGTAAACTTGACATCATAGCTTTTAAAGTTTGAAGTGTTGAACGTTAACTTTGCCATCATATTCAACTGAATTTAATGAGTTTATCGTAATTTACAATTCAACATAAATACTAAAAGATGTTGAAAAGGACGTGACGAAATGACGGAAAGTATATGCAAATGCATGGTGAAATAAGAGAAAAGGTGTTTGCAATAAAACAAAATGGCGGTTTGACAACACTCGCACTCTTATAAAAAAATGTTCCCCTCTCGGCTTTTTTCTTTACAAATCGTACCGAAATTCCATACGAAAATTATATATTGACTCCCATTTTAGTATTTTATTGAGTAGGCATTACTGTTTTTATATTTTTGTTTTGTTTTGAAATTTTGATATACATATATTTTCAATAATACATATGTAAATGTGAAAAAATTTTATAACATTTAGAAATTCCGCGACGAAACAAGAATTAATTAACAGCCCCGTTGATTGTTTTTTGGGGCCTTCGTCTCACCATTCTTACGTTTTACAGGTAAGCTAAAGATCGCAATGACGAGACTTCTTTTCCTCTAATCCCAATTCTTTTATTCAGTTACATTTTGAAATACCGTGGCGAAATCTAATTTACAATTATTAACCAATCGATTACACAATATTGGTTAAGGCGTATGCAACAATAAACGCTACAAGTCCGGGTGGTGGCATTGTTGGTGGTGGAGTTGGTGCAGCTCGCAATGATGGTAACATGTCTGTGAAAGCAGGTGGAACTGCAAGGGTGAAATCATCGCCGCCCGATGACTTGGCTGCATCTTTGCAACCGGTAATGGTGTTGCTGAACAAGCCAGGCGACGAATATCCATCGACAACGTATGCGTCATCACAGAAATTGCGTCGACAAACGCAATCAATGGAGCCGCGCAGGAATGTTATTAAGCCACGTCAACCGATCAAAACGTTGCAACAGCGTTAAAAGGAATACGGAGAAGCACGTTTGCGTATATTGGTTCAGCGAAAAATCCCGAAGATGGTGTGGGGTGAGTTCGGTGAAATTTGGCTCCTTTATTTTTCTTATTACAGCTTTTTTTTTTTTATTTATGCAGAATATCAAATTCTACGAATGCACCGTCCACTTCCAACAACCGCAGTTGCTATCAGTACAACTGCTAGCGCAAACAATTCTAACAAAGGCAACAAAATAGCAGCAATGCCAATGCCACCAAATGGAAATCAGCTTGGCATGAATGGCGGTGGAGTTGGAGGTGGTGACAGTGGTGGTGGTGGTTTCGATAGCGGTGTTACTTGTGGAAGATTTTGGCCCCAGAAATTCTGGTTCACCTTTAAGTCCATACAATAATTATTATAATCGACTGCAAGAACAACAACAGCAGCAAAAAAAAAATACCAACCGCTTATAATGTCGTTCAATGTCAGCGCTGTTGCCGTTACCGCTTCCATTAGCAACTACGCTGCAACATCACCATCAGCAACAGCAACAACAATATCAACTACATCAAACTTGGTCGTCAGTTGTTGGTGGCAGCGTATCGTTCGCAGCATTAAGGCAACAGCAGCACTACCAACACCAACAACAACAAGAAAGCATCTTAAGTTTACCACGCGGACCCGATGGCTCTGCTGGTTTTCGGATGCGTCGGTACCATGTTGATGGTGGCGGCGCAAGTATAGGCGGATGTACTACAAGTAGACAATACTACAATTTGTAACACATTTGAAAAAGTTGGACTAATAAAAAAAAAAAAAAGCAACGCGCATTTTCATATGCATGTATGCACATATGTAGGTAATGCTATGCGTTATATAGTACGTTTGGTACGACATAATGCATGCCAATTACAGTGCCAGCCTTCATTGCATTACAATTTGCAAATACTGGCGGTATTTTCTTTTTAATTTTATGTATCAATTTTATTTCTTAAAGCAAAAAATATGTGTATGTACACACAATGAAAATTCAAACTCAAACGGTAAATGTAAATAAACATATAAATGTAAACAAAAACATTGGTTTGACATGCATTTACCCAGCCAATAAGAAACAGCTCTGAACAGCTACATTTGACAACTATGTATCATTGCGGCGAAAAAAATTACATATCAGCTGGTCTGCCGATACCTACTTTCTAGTTGCATAATGACTTACGTAATAAACATTTTAAAAATATCCCCCTTTCACAATTTTAGTCATATAAAAACACACCAAAGTAGTAAAACAGTACTAAACTACTCCTAAATTTGTCCCCCTTTTCTACTCCCTGCAAATGCATGACCGGAATAAGAGTGAGACGTTAAACTGCTGTCATTGGCCGTGATATCACCTATTTTTATTTCACCATGATGCAAATGTAAATTATGACAGTTTAATTGAAATTTAAGTTTTATATTGTTCTGTATTTTAATTCATGGCCACAAAATATTTGTGTATGTATGTATGTACATTAAGCCGTATCACGTTGTATGGACAAAAAAAAAGTTTAGTATGTGTCAGTTTTATTTGAACACTTATGTCGAAAAAATATTTTTGGTGTAAAAAATTTTTTTTTATGGCCGCGTTAAAAATAGCTAAATCGCGTTTTTTTTAATAACTTCCTTATTTGATGTCGGATCTCTATCATCTTAATGTCGGTAAAAAGGTCTAGCTCAGCACTATATTTGGCTCATATAAAGTTTCCACTTAAAAGGTTGTTCTGAATTTTACCTTTAAAAATTTTGAAGTTACTATCCCTAGATTTTTTGTTTTTAACGACTAACACAAAGCTCTCAAAAAAAACATGAGGAATCCCCCAAAAAAATGCTAGCCTTTATTCACAAACAAAAAAGTTATACCGTTTTAAAATCAGGGAACCTGTGTTTTTTGAAAAAAGCAAACTTTATTTTCGTGATACGGCTTAATGTACATACATATGTCAATATATGTACATACATAAATACCCAGCAGTATTGATCAGCTGGAAAACAGCACATATTTCCTACTGATTATTCAGTATGAATGTACTTTTCATTTTTATATAGAACTTTCCTTTTCATTTTTATATAGAGGTGGCGTAGAAAATCAACTACCTAAAAACTGCCGAACGAAAAGGGAAAGTTTCTGTATGAAAAAAGGCCTGAGTACGTAGGGAGAACTTCCATGGAATATATTTCCGGACACCTGATGTTTTCACTGCGTGTTCAGTTATTTTTTTGAGGCAATGATTTTTGAGCTCAATTTCAGGGTATTTATCATAATGAATATTCTACTGAATATGCACTTCCTTACCTCGAATACTGCTGGATACTCGTATAAATATAAAATACATACAGAACTGGACGAAACTTTGTTTTTACAATGCTCTCATTATTTTATAAATGCAAGTATTTATGTATGTAAATACGTATATTTACATATGTACCATGTAGATTGTACAATTGTAAATACATACATACATAACTAGATATATACCCTGCAGGAAAAATCCGCAATGAATCCTTAATGAATCACTGATACAATTCACCTATAACGAGGAGGCATCAGTGAATACTTTCATATAAAGACTAATGAATTTTTCATATAAATGGTTTGCTTTCCTCAGAAAAAAAAAAAAACAAAAAAATAAAAATTCTGTGCCCGCAAATTAAAGTAGCCTAACTCGAGATAATGCGAAATTAAGTTATTGTTATAGTGTTAATCTTTGGAGGAAAACCCATCGATCTGTCTTATCCCCATTTAAATTGGAGTAATATTTAAAAAGTTATCTATATATATATATAAATCAAGCCCATTTCTTTGTCGCCGGCTTTCGCCCAAACGCGTGGAGGGATTTTGACCAAATTTACACACCAGCTTAGTACCTTGCCCTAGATGGTTTATATGCATATTTTTTTCAAATCCGGAAGTCGGTTCCCGAGATATAGGTCAAAAGATCAAAACGTGGATCCGGCTTTCCCCTGAATATTTTTGGACGATATTGGTATCAAATGAAAGGTATTGAGCAGAGAATTTACATAGAATAGTACTCATTGTGATTCCTAGGTCGGGTCTCCAGATATGGGTCAAAACGTGGGCACGCATGACCCCGGAAAATTTCTCAGCGATATTTGTATCAAATGAAGGGTGTTGAGCAGGAATTTTAGATAGAAATGAACTCGTAACGATTCCTAGGTTGGGTCCTAAGGTGTAGGTCACCACCTGGACCCGGATAATACCGGGATATTTCTCAGGGATATTGGTACCAAATGAACGTGGAACCGGATTTCCCCAGAAAATTTCTCAAAGATATTGGTGTCAGCTGAAAGGTAGGGTTTTTTATAGAGATGAACTCATTATGATTCCTAGGTCAGGTCCCCAGATGTGGGTCAAAATGTGGATCCGGTTGGCCCCGGATAATTTCTCAGCGATATTGTTATTTAATCACGGCGCATGGCGATTCCTAGGTGGGATCCCAAGATATGGGTCAATATGTGGACCCGGATAACACCAGGATATATCATAGGGATATTGGTACCAAATGAAAGGTGTTGAGCGGACTCTCATGTAGAGACGTACCCATTACGATTTCTTGGTCAAGTCTCCAGATACCGTACCCATTACGGTTACTTGGTCAAGTTCCCAGATGTGGGTCAATAAGTGGACCCGGATGAGCCCGTGATGCTTCTGAGCAATACTGATACAAAATGAAAGGTGTTGACCGGGTCTGCTACATAGATATTTTCATAGTGATTCTTAGTCCCGATACCCAATTATGGGTAAAAGAGACGATTCGGACGCCACGGAATGTTTTTAAGCAATGACGGTATGGAATGAGAAGTGGAATGCATGGTATGTTATGCTAAACCCAGTTTCCTAGGGAAAGCAGAAGAGTAATGAGACTGGGAAAGGCAAAGGGACGGAAAAGGAGAGGGAGAATATAATAAAAATGGAATGAAGAGGATGGGGAGAGAGACAGTAAGACAGGGAATTAGATAAGGAATAAGAGGGGGAATAAAAAGGAGAAAGACAGAAAAGGAGAGGTAAGAGAAAGCGATAGAGAAAGAGAAGCGGAAATGTGACGGGAAAGGAAACGGAAATGAAAGGAAAGATAAATGGAAAGAGAAAGAGAAAGAGAAAGAGAAAGACAAAGAGAAAGAGAAAGAGAAAGAGAAAGAGAAAGAGAAAGAGAAAGAGAAAGAGAAAGAGAAAGGTAGAGGGAAAGGGAGTTGGAGACTAATACGAAGAAAAATGGGATAAGAACATGAAAAGGGCAAACTTTTGAAAATATTTATTTTTTCCTTCACTTTTTTTAAATTTATCTGAATTGAGCTGAGCGCTGCAGCCCGAGGTAATTTAGGTTTCCATATACATCCAACATATTTTAAAGTGTGCCGTTTTTCGCTTCAAGTACCTATAATAGGAAGTGGGCCAAAGCAAAGCTTGGCTGGGTAAAGCTAGTTAAGATATAAAAATTATCCTAACTCAGATAGAAACATTTTGCACCAGTTAAAACAACTTATCTTCTAGCAAATCTCTTAAGTCTAGTATTGTATGAAAAATCGTTTTATTAAAACATCCTAACTAGAGTTATGTGGGTACTTCATGGACGTATTTATTTGCGTTTTCAGTTTATTAAAAAAACTTAACTTCAGTTAGGAATTATAATTTCTTTTTATCAATTTTCTTTTCATAGCCTTTTTTTTATTTTTACGCAATTTATCTCGAGCTAGGTTTTTTTGTTAGAATATTTTTCTCATTTCATGCGTTATTATCTTCAGTTAGGTTTTTTTGTTGGAAGCAAGTGGATATGATAAACTGAGATAAGAGATTGTTCAAGGATATATATTATAGAAATTCAATTAATTATTATATACTGTATACATAAAACACCTTTTTTCATCAATTAAACTTTAATGTGGCCGCTGAGGTGCAGTGCGTAGAGTGGTCGCCTGCTATACCAGAGGTCTCAGGTTCTAACCCAGTCCGGACAAACACCACAAAAAATGTTTCTAATTGATTAAAACCCATTTATTGGGTTTTTATAAATAGCGGTCACCTCTCGGTAGTGGGCGGCATACCCTCCGAGTGTATTTCTGCCATGAAAAGGCTTCTCATAAAAAAGCATTCGAAGAAGACTTTCTGAATATGGATTATAGTAGCGACGACTCAATTAAGGACTCATTTTTTAACGATAGTCAGTCGGACACGGGTTCAGATAGTGCTGATTAGCCTATGCCTTCCTACACCTTTTTGCGATCTTCTGAATATTTTTATAAACGCTTTATACACTTTTTATTTAACTGTACATGGCTGTGTTTCCGGACAACCTACGTGTTATATGTGGCATGAGACCCTTGCAAATCGTGGTGGCAATCTAATAGCATCGTGCTTATTCAAACACTTAAATAGTTTACCATTCAATATTAAACATGTCGTTTTTTATAGCGATTGCTGTCCTGGCCAAAACCAAAACTCTTTTATTAGTACTATGTTTTAAATCTTCATGCAAGGTGATACTAACATTGAGAAAATTTATCACAAGTTTTTGGTTCCTGGTCATACGCATATGGAGTGTGCTGTAGACATGCCTTAATTGAACCAAAAAAAAAAAAAAACAAACGAATATAAAGATTCATCACTGGGTTTATAAACATATGTATTTTGCACATGACTCTATATGTCGATTCCATCACAATTACCAGCTGTTTTCTATCAAACAGTAGTGCTACCGCGCCCCTTTTTTCGGCGGTTCCAGCTGTTATAGCTTTGAACCTCTTGCATGGGAGTCTTCATTAATCATTTCCGGATAAACCAAGCTTCTTGCGGTAATTTCCCTAGTACCATGCCTTTTTCAGTATTCGGTAAAATAAAACGCAAATTCAGTTCGGGTTGAAAACGATCCGCTGCGTAGGATTATGGATTATTTTTTTCAGGCCCAAACAACAATGATTAGTGAAACGATTTTTATTTTTTTCATTCATTTCAAACAAAAATTAAAAGTCAAAATCTCCAAGACTTCTAATTCCACTACTTAGTTAGTTATATCCACTTAAATGGTCGTTTCGGATCATTTTCGACCCGAACGTAGGTCTACGCTTAAAAACACTTAACTCGAGTTAAATGGAAATAAAAACCTTATTGGGAAGAATTCAACACAATAAAAGAACTTAACTAGAGTTAATTCTGCATTTCGTAAAAATTGCATCCAATAAAAGCACTTAAGTTATAAAAGACAATTTTTTGCAATTAACCTTGCTTTAAGATTTCTGGTTCACAACTATTCCTTCTCTAACACTACAAATCCATTATTTCCCCTTCTAAAAATCCGAATTGGTCCAATGGTTTGAATTTTGACAAAAAATTGAGTTTTGTCCGTTCACCATATTTTGAGTTAGGCTACTTTAATTTGCGGGCACAGAATTGTACTCAGTTATGACGACAGTGATGAATATTCAACAAGGAATCATCAATGATCATTCAGCAGTGAAACAAATTTACTGCAGGTTATAATGTGATAAATGTTTTTGTCTTTTCGTTATTTCTTTGACTTTTGTCCTTCACACGAATTCAAAAAATATAGTATGTTTGTATGTAAAAGAATTCCTCAACCATATGCGTATGTATGTACCTATGTACAGTGAAACCTCCCTTGGGCGGACACTCACCGTCGGGCAAATTTTGTCCGCCCAAGAGAGGTGTCCGCTTAATGGAGTGGGTTCCTATTTTAGAAATTTTTTGGATTTTAAAGGATTTCTTTATTCATATTTCACTAAAAAAACAAGGATTCTTATGTCTTCAAAATTTCACTTAAATACATAAATATGTTCATATACATATGTACATATGTATGTATATACATAAAGTATTAACATACATATTAAATTACAATTAGTAAGTTGCTGAGAACTAGAAATGTTGGGATATCCTTTATATTATTTAAAAAATTGTGAAATTGTCGGTTGACGAGGGGTTTTTTGCTTATTTAAAATAAAATTGTTTTGCAGATGGCTTTCAAATTTCTGCAACAATTCAAATGCAATAAGGTCTTCCGTGCAAAATCTTTTCAAATTTGAAACTGCAGTCAAAGCTATTTCGTTCAAGGAGATTGCATTACCTACTTTCAGCGGTAGTTAGTATTGGTACTATCATCTTCAATGGTTTCGACGTTTTCGTCAGTTAGAACATCTAACTGGAAATCCGTGAATGTTGTTATATCTTCCAATAAAGTCATGCGGACATTTATTTTAGTTAGTGATTCCCCTTTCATCGTAGCGCTTTTTACCTAACGAACATTCAGCGAACTTTTTTTATATTGCTATACATACTTATATTTTGTCCGCATAAGAGTAGTTCGTGTCCGCCTAACAGAGGTTTTTATGTGATTTTTTATGAAAAAAAATCAAAGTGTCCGTTGACGAGAGGTTCGTGTCCGCTTAATAGAGGTTTTTAGTTCATTTCAATAGTAAATAACTGTCCGCGTCCGGCCAAGAGAGTGTCCGCCTAAGAGAGGGCAATTTGTTCTAAAAATTGGACCTAAACCTTGGTGCATGAAAAAATGTCCGCTCAAGGGAGGTGTCCGCCTATGAGAGGTGTCCGTTAGGGGAGGTTTCTCTGTAAATTCATATTGCGTAGTTTGCTTGTGCATGTGAGTATAATAAATTTTTTTTTGTGCTGAAATGTAATTAAAATATTTACCAATGCCGCAAACTGATAATAAAATCATTTTTACACTTTAACATACCCACATAATTAAAATTGAGTTTTATGAAAGCGCCAATTGACGGAATCGACAGAAAATGAGCTGAATTTAACGGTGACGAAAATAGTTTGCAATTTCACCGTAACGTGTCATCTTAATAGCATCTTTGGTTTATTAAGTAAAAATATACATATCGCGCGTTTTATTCATTAGGGATTTAACTAAAAAAAAAAATTTTTTTTGGGAAAACGCAAACGGCTAACTACAAGATCACCTCTATTTCCGCCATTTTTATCTTTTTGACAATATATAAGACTAAACTCAAAGAATGCGAAAATTTTGAGATAAATCCGTATAGAATAAATACATCATACATACAATATACATAAGAAAAACGCATACATTCACATGCACTCGCAGACATTGAAAGAAGAATAACCCAGTTGGAAAAGGTAATGTATGGTCATCTATAAATGGATATAAAGGCCATAGGATCTATACATTCCAGAATGCATGATTTTTTTCATTGTGATGTCCTAGGGAAGTCATGCATCCACTTTTCCCTGCCAAGGTAAGACAAAAAGGAATGTTTGGATGAGAGTCGCTCTTGCCGTGATCTCAGCGTCGGTTTATTTTCTCACTTAAAAATAAAAAAAATACTTTTTTTTGCATTTTTCTCTTCATTCTCTCTCCATCCGATTTCCAACTAGAAATATGTAACTTCACTCCAGCTTGTTCTCCTCTGCTTCTCTCATTGTCGCAGCATCTTCCCCTTCACTGCTTCACCCATGTGGGACATTCAACATTATATTGATCTTTAGTGCCGCTTTTATGCGTCCGTTTGTTCAAAATAGACTCTGTGAATTGTTGTCGTCATTGTAAAAAAGCAAAACTAGAGAAAACCTGATTCTCCTAATTGTTTTTTTTTTCTGCTAAATTCAATGTTATAGCTGAGAGCCGATGACTGATCTCTTCGCTTACCTTGGGTTGCATTCTGGAATGTATCCGATTTCCTATAAGTTGGAAGGTATAGCTGAGAGCCGATGACTGGTCTCTTCGCTTACCTTGGGTTGCATTCTGGAATGTATCCGATTTCCTATAAGTTGGAAGGTATAGCTGAGAGCCGATGACTGACCTCTTCGCTTACCTTGGGTTGCATTCTAGAGTGTATCCGATTTCCTATAAGTTGGCAGCCACACAACATAGAGTTTAGATGAAATCATAGTTTTTTTTGGAATACATACTATAATGCAAATTGTTCGTACATCTTTTCATGCGTCCGCAAGGTCATGCATGCCCACCTTTCCAACTGGGAAGAAGAAAGCCGATAATAATTGTGTGAGAAAGAATCAAACAAAAAACTGAAAGCCATTGATGGCACGCGAATACGAATATAAAGAAGCTATGAATTAACCCTATAAAAAAATGTGCGATCAATCCCGAAAGAGATTTGTTCTCGATTGATCTCTTTCGAGAACAATCGGTCCACAATTAGTCCACAATTGTTCCCGTACGTGTATAAATGTAGACTAATTGTAGACCAATTGTTCCCGAACGGGTATAAAGGTAGACTAATTGTAGACCAATTGTTCCCGAACGGGTATAAATGTAGACTAATTGTAGACCGATTGTTCCCTAACGGGTATAAATGTAGATTAATCGCTTTCATCCCGAACGGGTATAAATGTAGATTAATCGCTTTCATTCCGAATGGGGAAAAAACTAGATTCCTTAAATGTAGACATTTTACAAAAATATGCAATGTATTTAAAAAATTGTAGAACAACCGGTAAAACGAATTGAACACCCTTCTTTAATAACAATTTTAACAAAATGTTGCCTAAAATATCCTATGAAAAAATCCTTTACATTACGCTCATATAATGCATACTCAAAACTTACAATTTTTTTAAATTTGTTTATTGAGATTTTTTTACAAAAGTAAAACATTATAAATCTATATATATAAAAATGGTGTAAAAAATGTTACTAACCTCATCAGATGAGAACGGCTGGGCCGATTTCTGTAAAATTTTTTGTCAGTTGTTCGTATTCTCGAGGAGATGGTTCGTACGGAAGAAAATTTTGGAAAATCCCTCCGGAAAAGTCCGAAAATTGGAAAAATTGGTGTGTATGTGTGCATCTATGTATGTGTGTCCTTTATAAACCAAAGTAACCAACCGTTCTTTATGAAATTTTCACAGTAGATTCATGTGGTGTTAGTGCACATAGTAGGGTATGTAGAATTTCGAAAAAGTGGGAGCTTCCCGGAATACAGTCCTAAATGAGGACCCAGGTCGATCCAGCAAGTCTTCGAGCAATATTGGTATCAAATGAAAGGTGTTGAACAGGCCTTAAACATAAAGTTATTTTCATTGCGATGCCTAGGCCGGGTCCCCAGATATGGGTCAAAACGTGGGTCCGAGTGACCCTAGAAAGTTTCTGAGCGATAGTGGTATCAAATGAAAGCTGTTGAGGAGGACTTCAACAAAGAGCTTTTTAAATAGTGTTGCCTAGGCCGGGTTCCCAAATTTGGGTCAAAGCATGAACCCGGATAACCCCGGGATGTTTTCGAGCGATATTTGTAGCGCTGAGCAGGCTTCCACATACAGCTATTTTCATTGTGATTTCTAAGGCTGTTTCCCAGAGATGGCTAAAGTAGTGGGCCCGGATGGTGATGGACGGTCCCTGTAAGGTAAAGGTAGATAGATATAGGGATAGGGATATGGATATGGATAGAGATAAAGATTGAGATTGAGATTAAGATTGAGATTGAGATTGAAATAGAGATAGGGATTGAGATAGAGATAGGGATCGGGGGAAGTAGGTTTGTCGCGGCGAATATAACTATAACTTTTATTCAGAGAATAGACAATTTTTTATTCTTCGCAGTCATTAAGACGGACTCTAAGATAATGGTTAGCAATAAGGTAATCAAAGACTTTTCTTTAGGCTTCATAGGAATAACTTTTAGCAGAACAACGTCTGCCGGGTCAGCTAGTCTTTATTTAAATATGCATGAACATTTACAATTTTTTAAGGAAAAATCTACATTTGTACCCGTTCGTGCTGAAAGCGATTGATCTACATTTGTACCATGTAGCGATTGATCTACATTTGTGCTTGGGGATGAAAGCGATTAATCTTCGTACCCGTTCGGGATGAAAGCGATTGATCTACATTTGTACCCGTTCGGTATGTTAGTGATTAATCTACATTGGTACCCGTTCGGGTATACAAGTTGAACAATTAGTCTCTTCATAGGACATGCTCGAACAAATGTGATCAATTCACTCCATATAAAGGGATGTAAAATTGTATTAGTCGCATGCTCCCTTGCGATTGATCCCGGACACGTCCCGGATTAATCGCATTTTTTGCAGGGAAAATACAAACATATATATATATAGAAGAGTGGAAGGTGAAAATGGTTGTTAGTGTTCATTTAAATATATATTCATATGTATGTATAAATATACAAATATATACCCTGCAGGGAACCAAATAACTAGTGAGCAAAATTTCTAGTTCCGAGCTAGCGAAAATGTGTAAAAAATTAACAAGATCAATTGTAGTTAGACCCCTACCAGTTCAGAAGGAGTGAGTTGAGTGGCCATTATAAGACACACTTTGATTTGTATGCAATTTCGAAGTGACAAAAATTCTATGAAAATTTTTCGTTAGTTCAATTGCAGTTGGCTTTGTATATTTCTGCAATTCTCGGTGGTTTAGTGGAGCATTTTATATAAAGAGTTTTCTATTTGCATCTTAACTTGTATGAAATGAAATGTTCCCCTAATTATGCTTTTCCGATCCCTCAGGCTTATTTTAATTTTTTTTTATTTTATTACTTTTTAAATATTTTTGTAAATTTTTATTAAATAAATAAATATTAGTTAAAAAAAAAAAATAAAAAATAAAAAAAAAATTATCATCTGCCTCGACACCGACAGGATTCGAACCAGAGCTCGCCAGATTGATTGTCACACGCGTTAGCCAGTAGGCCATCGCGTCACTTGCGTGAAGTCTGTCAAATGCTGCACTTAAGCGGCAGATGTAAGACTGTAGAATGTTTAGGTACTAGTTCAGAACTATCGAAATTGTGCCAATAAATGAACTAGTGAAAACTGTAGAATTTAGTACTAGTTCGGAACTATTGAAAATGTAGTGCAGAGAGTGACAATTGACACCGCCTAGGACATCACCGTGTTAAATTCGCCAGTTGATAACATGCAAAAGAGATTTTGCTCGCACTAGTAGTGTCGAAAAATGCACTAGAAGCGTCCTAGTTCGGATTTTCCCTACAGGGTATGTATACAGACGTATATAATGTATGTATGTATTAAATTGTTGCAATATTCTCATTCGTTTTTGAAATTTCTTTCCGTATAGTTTAAAAAACAATTGGCAATGCCTAAAAGTATGCAATATAAATTTAACAAGAACTGTAATAGAATGTAGCAGCGAGAAATCTTTCTTAATGCACCCAGCTGTAAACATTCGCATACGGATGTATTGGATATGAATTACTTCGATTCGTACATATCTTGTGAAGGTTTCAAAAAGAAAGAAAATTAATACAAAGCTGTAGTCGAACCACCTTTATAAAAGAAAACTAGGAATACAGTACAGTACATCATTCGTGTGTTATTATCTGAGTAAACATTTATTATTTAGTAATAATAATATAAATATAATATTTACCACAGTACTAAGGGTATATATTTATGTATATACAATGTATATACATACATACTAGGGATTCCACTCCCCGGTCTTTTGACATCCCGGAAATCCCGGGATCGCTAGAATTTCATCCCGGGATTTTCGGGATAAAATAAAGAGAGAACATTCCCCTATTAAATTGTATTTTATATAATTTTTTTGGTCTCAGATCTATATACTAATATCGTTTCCTATTCTGAACGAAAATGTTGCATTGTTACATGGCAGCATTATCAACATGTGCCCTGTGCCCTATGAAAATAGTGCATTTTTCATGTGGTAAATGAAACAAAATTAATGCAACCCTTTACTTGTGCTAAGAACGGAAAATGTTACCCCTTAGTCGGGCCAGTTTAACATTTTGTCAATAGAACAAACAGTCCAAAAAAAATGTGTGGTATCTTTGTGGAAGAGAATAAAAAATTTGACAGTCCGAAGAAAATGCAGAATAAGTTTGACATTTTTGCCAGAATAAAAAAGGCAAAGTAAGGATTAATATTTTTGATTTAATAACACTAGGCTACAAATAATTAAAAAAAATACCGAGAAATTCAGGTTTGGGGGAGAATAGATATGGGCCTGTTGAGCTCGGAACTATTGATTTTTTTTTTTATTTTTTATGGTTAGGTTTTTTTGGTTATCACTTCATTGAAAAATTATTTTCGCGGGAGTCACAAATGCGATAATCACAAGCAGTACCCAGTGATGTCATTTTCACTTCGATCGAAGTATTTCACTTCACTTTTATGCCCGTCACTTCGACACTTCCTCTTTCACCAAATCACTTCGATTTTTACCAATCAGAATTAACTTACTTTTATAATTTATTCTTACAAATTCTAATAAAAGTTGCATATGCAAGTGTGCAAGAGGTAAATATTTAAACAATTATAAGATTTGGCATCCCTCATTGAGATGAATAATCGATTTTTTAAAAGCTTCTCTTATCTCTAGGGTTTTATCGCTTTTTTTTTAAGAGTTTGTCACAGGGCCCCGGAGCGGAGTTCGAAGCAAAAAAAATTGGCAAATAATAGCCCGTGTACAATTCACATTAAAGCAAAGCAAATTTGCTTGCTCCAATTAACACTTTGACAATTTCCACTTCACTTTTTTGCTTTGATTTATAAAACTGATTTTGTGCAAAATATTTGGGGAATCGACTTTTTTCTGCACCTAATTAACAGCCGTGGGAGAAATTGAATAGTCAAAGTTAATGTCAATGCTTTCAAAGCGCTGTCAAAATGAGATTTCGGCTATTCGAAACTCTAAGGCGCTTTAAGCGCGTGAAGTAAAGCTGCCATATGGCCAATTTTTATACATTTTAGCAGAGCTAAAAAAATTGTTGACATTGCTCAAAGTCAAGCAAGCAAAGAAAGCGTGCATTTGGCCAAAACCTTAAAGAAGTTGAGAGATAGCGACCTTTACGCTACGCTTTACTCACTTCACTTCAATTGTGAACATGTCCCTCTGAAAAACATATACTGAATGGAACTGTGCGGATGCGGAGTGGGAACGGAGCAAACGAAAAAAAAGCACTAACTTTGTCATCCTCAAGCCATCCGAAAAGGTATACCAATCGAAAAAATTCGAACTGTGGCGGATATTAGATTCTGCCAAAATATTCTGTGAAATATATAAAATCGCGGTTTTCTCAAAAAGTTACCATTGGGCGATTTTGGGGTTGACAGATACTTGTTAGTGAAGCATTGAACTTTGATATTCTGCAATGATCTGCCCTTCGTATTAAAATTTGTTCTACCCTACCGTGTGGTATTTTAAGTATAAGTTTAATTTTTTTTACATTGAATGAATTATAACCAGTACCTGTTATACATATATACTTAAATAAAATATAATTTTACGAGTACATACTTAAGTATTAAAAAGAATACTTAGTACATTCTCGTTATCCAATGCCCTCTCTCTGTAGTTCGATTCGAAAGAAAATTCCATATTCCATATAAACCAGGGCTGCTCACCTCATAGGCACTTAAACACAATTGTTTTTGTTTTGTTCCGAATCATAGGCACAGATACATATTTTCACTTCAAATATGAAAATAAAATTTTCTTTGCACTCCCATAAGCACTCAGATATAAAAAAAATTGTATATGAATGTGCCTATGATTCATATTGAATGTGCAGATCAAAGGCACTTTGTATAGGAGCTCGAGCACTGCCATAAGAAATCGAAATTTACAAAAACAAATTGGTAATGAAATAAAAATTCAAAAAATGAAAGCACTGTAAAAAATTTGTATTCAAAAAATTTTCATATAAAAAATAAAAATTTTTTTATGTATTTGATACTATCATTTGAAAATAAATTGTAAATAATATTTTATTGGAATTCATGAAAAAATTTAAATGAGCAAAAAAATTTTTCAGCGCATACCTATACAAAATTTGTAGATGTATTGAGTTTTGTACTTTCAATACGAGAGCGTTGAGCAGCCCTGTTTACGAATGTGCTTTCGAATCTAATTTCACTTTCGAATAGAACTACAGAGTGAGGGCCCAGGAATAAAAAAGATCTCGTATTTATATACATGAGCCAATGTAACCAATTGAATATGCTGCATTCATATATACATATGTACATAATGCATGTACATACATATGTACATGAATTTGAATTTGATGAATTTGATTTTGCATATCGCTAAAAAATTTAAGCATTTTATTTTATATGTAGTTTTAATAGTTTTTCTTTGAGATGATACTTAAAAACAAAATGCATATATTATTCCGTTTTTACGATCCAAATTTTCTTGACCTCGGGAAACGTATGAAAAACCATTTAGCCGCGCTTCACTTCGATTTACTTCGAATCACTTCGATTTTTCAGCCGCTTCACTTCACTTTAAAATTTGGCGGTGACAACACTGGCAGTACCTCGTTCGAAAGACAATTAAAACTGTCGATGTACAACTTATAGTAATTGGATATAACCTCGCTGAGTGACAGCTGGTCGAAATAAAACTTTTGTTAATTACTTACGGTTTTTGAAAACATTTTGATTGTAAGTGACTAAGTTTTTGTAGGAAGTTGTAAAATTCAGCAAAGTTTTATTCTTTTAAAAATTAGCCTGGTTAATTGTGGTTATAGCATTTGTGATTTCCGAAAATAATTTTTGAGTGAAGTGATAACCAAAAAAACACCAAATTACCGTTCTCTTCAAAAAACCTAACAATACAACACATTAAAAAATAATAGTTCCGAATTCGTTTAGAATTCCTGTGGTAAAATTAATTTGATAGTTTCTATTTCCTGATTTTTAGCCATTTATTTTTCAAAGGTTTTTGCAATTTCCTCCCATGAAAAGTAAATAATGGAAGAAAATACAAACAATATTAAAAAATGAAACTAGCAAAAACGAGGAAAAAGTTTAATTTTATTTGAGAATTTCACATTACGTACTAAAATAAAATACGCAGCTGTATACTCGGAATTCATCTCAAAATTTGTGCATCCGATTTTTAATTTTTTTCAAATGCTGCACTAATTTTCAATATTTTTCGGCAAGCTTGGAAATATTCACTTAAACGAAGTACGTCGTTAAATTCTAAAAAATTTTATTGGAAATTATCAAAGATCACAAGCTTTATTATTAATATCTTTGAAGCACCAACTGAGAAGGCAAATGTTTAGTTCACCAAATGTATGTAATTTCCTTTGTTGGTTGCGTTTTTAAAGTAACTCTTATTATTAAATAATACGTATGATTTTACGTTCCTATTTTATTTTGTTACTAATCAAATAATAACAAGTAAAAGCGCGGCTGTCTTCGGCCGTGCCGAAGACTTCATACCTTTCATGAGTGGGGAAATGAAAAGCTACCTATGTGTGTTGTACATAGCCTGATTTAGTATAATTTATAATTTCAATTTTGTAGGTTATTTATGGAACGAGTTATTAGAAAAAATGGTGTCTGGGCTATTTAAATGGAGGAGTTATACGACAAAATGTGTATATCTGAACAATCGGTTGTATGGGAGCTATATGTTATAGTGGTCTGATCTTGACAATTTTCGGTAACCTTCTTTGGGTCAATATGGGTACAAATACCCCAAAGTTTCGTGTCCTTAACTGTAAAAAGGGAGAAGTTATACCCCAAAATGTGTATATCTGAACAATCGGTTGTATGGCAGCTATATGTTATAGTGGCCCGATCTTGACAATTTACGGTAAACTTGTTTAGGCCAAGATGTGTACAAATACTTCAAAATTTCATGTCCTTAGCTGTTTAAATGGGGAAGTTATACACCAAAATGTGTATATCTGAACAATCGGTTGTATGGCAGCTATATGTTATAGTGGTCCGATCTTGATAATTTTTGGTAACCTTCTTTGGGTCAATATGGGTACAAATACCCCAAAGTTTCGTGTCCTTAGCTGTAAAAAGGGAGAAGTTATACCCCAAAATGTGTATATCTGAACAATCGGTTGTATGGGAGCTATATGCTATAGTGGTCCGATTCGGCCAATTCCGACAAATGATCGATTGAGCACCAAAAGTCACTCGTGTTCCAAATTTCAATCAAATATCTCAAAAACTGAGGGACTATTTTGCGTTCACACAGACGGACGGACGGACGGACAGACGGACATGGCTTAAACGACTCAGCTCATGATTCTGATTATATCGGTATATATATTGATGGGTCTGTCACGCCTCCTTCTAGTACTTTCAAGATTTTATTTTCGGCACAAAATTATAATACCATTTCATTCTCATGAAAGGTATAAAAATGACAAAAAAAAATCAAATTTTTCTTTGCTCTTTAAAGTTGTAGCGTTCCTCGCTTTAAATTTTTACTTTTTTCAACCCCAAGTGTGGGAAAATAATTAATGTCCAAATCCCGGGACAAATCCCGGGATCCCGGGATTATAAAATAAAATCTCGAAAATCCCGGGATCGTAAAAATCGGAAAATTTGGAATCCCTAATACATACGTATATCATTCATGAAAATCCAAGATAAAAGTAGCTTTGTTTCTCTACCCACTAATTAACGTTAATAAACACTAGACATATACGCCGACAGTGATTCCGGCGGCGGCGGCGCTATTCCAAAAACATTTCGGCGGCGGCGGCGACGCCGGCGTGCTTTTTCGCGCCGGCGCGCCTGCCCTAAATCTTCTAATCACAATCCTTATTCAAATATTAATTTTATTTAGTTACCTTAATATCGCTGGCTGAATGGAATAAATAAACTAATTTCCACCTTAAATTGTTGAAACTTTTTTATTAACAGCAAAAAATAATTGTTACATAAACTAAAATATAAAATAAAGAAAACAAATATTAAAGAATATACACAAATCCATATGTAAGGGTAAATTTAAATTCATTTGCTTATTTTGTATGATAATAAACATGCATACATATATTTACACATGTACATATTTATATATATATAAGACACTTTAAAATAAATATATGTATACACAGTGTTGGAAAAAATAATAGAGAAAAAATTTTGCAATTCTCCATTTATTTCATTTTAAGACCAAATAATAATTACCATATATTGATGCTTACACGGAGAGGACATGCTTCAATGACTCTGGGGTGGTTTTTGTATAATAATTTAATTTTTATGAATAAAAATAATGAAATGTATAATTTAAGTTGAAAATAATAATAGGGACAAACTTTAAATTCGATTGTTTTTTCAAATAAACTACAATATTACTGCTGCAGCTAGATTTAAACTAATGCTTAGTTGAAGCTCCTTTATTTTTTATAACTTCCTTACTTCTTCGTGGCATAGGGTTGACCAAATCAGCGCAATTTGCAACTGGTATTAAGTACCAAGCTTCTTTAATTTTTTTTCCATAACTCTTGCTTATTTTTCCATTTTTGATCCCCCATCGTCTTCTTTAATATTCCCTATAGGGCTGAGGTTCGACAACTGTGAGGGCTACTCAAAAAAAGCAACTTTCTTACGTTCAAACTATGAGTTTTCGATTCTGGAGGCATGTTTGGGATCATTTTCGCCATTTAATGATATCAAGGAGGGTTGAAATGGTGCAGTTTTGAGTAGAACAATTAGCTACAGACCTCGATAAGTAGGACTAAATGGAAGAGATCCCAGAAAAGTTCCGTATCTGAGAAAAAATTATGTAAGCCAACGAACTGAAATTTTCCAGTAGCTTAAATTCTTTAGGACTGAGGCTAGTAAAGTAGGGAACAGCCAAAGTTTTTGTTAATAACTTTTAACCGGCAAAAAATAAAACATTTCCGCAATCAGCTTCGTGTTCCTGAGGTCAAAACACGTCGATTGGTTCCTTTTTTTAATTTTGAAGAACTTTAGCAGTTAGCAAAACTAGGAAAACTAGTAAACCTGGCCACGCGATGCTGTGGCTTTCAATTATACTGTGCGACAATTTGAGGGTAGAAGACCACTTATTGCCACATTTGAAAATTTTTTGATATACCTTCATAGTTACTGATTATTTTTATTTTCTGTGAACCTAGATTTTTTATACAAAGATTTTGATCAAGGAGCCCCATAGTGAAGTTTTGTGCCGAATATTTTTCTAGACTATGGTAACCTTAAAGAGACCTCCAAAAGGCCATTTGGCGCGCTCCTCCTTTTCTTTCTAGTTCTCTTTCTCTTCCCCTTTCCCCTTTATATGCGCTTTCTTTTCCCTTTATCCATTTTATTTTTCATATTTCCTCTTTCGCTTCCTGTCCATCGCCATATCCGTCCCTTTCATTTTCCTCTTCCCACTTCAAATTTAAAAATGAGATAAACTGTAGCGTAAAAATGGATTATTGAACAGATGGCACCCTTTTTGTAAAAATTTTAATAAATTACTCATCATCAGATCGAGCCCTTTCATATGACACCTCAAATTTAGAAATCAAACAAACTATAGCGTAAAACTGAATTTTTGAACAGGTGGCAACCCTTTTTGTAAAATTTTTATTAAATTACTCAATATCAGTTCAAGCCTTTTCATATGGTACCAAAAATTTTAAAATCAAACAAACTATACAGTAAAATTAAATTTTCAAACATCTGGCAACCCTTTTCAAAAAATTAAACCTTCCTGCACATCTACAGGTCAAGCCCTTTCATCTGACACCACATTTTCGAAAATAGGTATAACGGTGTAAAAGTTATGGTGCTTACAAAAAATCGCTTAGCGTAATATATATAAAGATATATATAAAGATATGTACACATCTCGGTCCATACGGGTATGGCGCGCCAGCGCACGCCGCCGCGCCGATACGCCGATCTCACGGATTATGGCGGCGGCGGCCGATTATGAAGATAATCGGCGCGGCGGCGTCAATCGGCGGCGTATATGTCTAATAAACACTAACTTTTAGATATGACAGATAATTTGTGTTTCTTTGGTTTCTCTCCAGTAAAAGAGAGCGAACTGAACGAAAATTGAGAGAGCACTGAACGAAACTGGAGACAGCGGAAATGATAGTTCTACTAGTAGCTTAAACAGAACCAATCGCCGGGCGTGTTTTCGCGTGGTGCGGCGATGACATTTGTTTGCGAATATCGCCCAGTGATGCCAGATAACACTGCTCTACAGCCAAAAAATACTCTGAACGCGACCATCCTATTTATATGTAAAATCGGTCGCTGATTCCGAAAATCGGGTTCATTTTTAATTCTATGGGAAGGTTTTTGAGATATCGGCAATTTACCGTTATTTGGCTAATTGCTCCACCCGTAAATGCGCTGTTACCTACTGCGCTGCCAATGTGCTGCTACTGCAGATGTGTAGGTATTGGTATAATATGCATAGAATATACCCGTGCAGAGGCATTGCGCGACTTGGGTGTATTTACTTGATCGCCTATAACTTTTCCATTTTACCATGGATTTTCTTCGTTGATAGCTTATCTTTTTCCCAATAGAATGGAGCTTCACGTAAAGGAGTAAAACCGAAGGTGAAAACATTGGTTTTAAAGATATTGCCTGACAAAGTCAATTTTTTCTTCAAAAAATCGTAAAAAATCGAAAAAAATCAAATTGAATCGTTAATATTTCAAAAACTATAAGAGTTAGGGAAAAATGTTATAGCAGCCATGAAAAGGAAATTTAATTTTCTTTCGTATGGTGTCACTCCAAAGAAGATAGCTCACTGCGTTAAAGAGGTATACAGGATTAAGTGGAGCAATTGGCCAAATAACGGTAAATTGCCGATATCTCAAAAACCTTCCCATAGAAAAAATAAACCCGATTTTCGGAATCAGCGACCGATTTTACATATAGGTAGGATAGTCACGTTGAAAGTACAGACAAAAAATTTCATTTTGTGATCCAGTGTAATCTCCGCTAAAATTCTCACAGAAATTGGAAAAAAATCCCTAATTTCCCACATTTTAAATAAGAAAAATCCCACAAAATTCCCACCGAATTTAAGGCATTTATGCCCGAATCGCAATTTGGCGTTAGGTCGGTCGCGCGTTGATCGTACTTCAAAGCCGCTTCACACTGACATTCGATATTAGATATTGGATTGCAAACATGTTCACTGCCACTAACATATTTTCTTGAATTTTTTCATAAATTTCTAAATTTTCATCGAAAGAAATCAATTCGAATTTATTTTATGTCAAACGCCCGACCTAGTAGAGAAATGTTCAACTCAGGCGTTATACAGGGTTGCAATAAACATACGATATTACAAAAATTTTACGATCAAACGCTTGAGGTCACAATGCGATTTGCTCCATATATTTCCATACATTTCTACTTACTTGTCAGAAGCGCGACCGACCGAACGCCAAATTGCGATTCCGGCATTATTTCCGTAATATAAGAATATATAACATGCAAATATAGTTTTTTTGATAGCTAAAAGTATCGGTTGTACAAATTATTTGCATTGCGCAAGTGGATATGATTTTTATTGATTTTAAAGTTCAAGCAATTGGATTGAAAGGCAACCCTTACTTTACTTACACTATTTAACATATCACTGATAGTTTGTTTCGCTTTTTAACACGCTTTTATTAGTTTCACCTGTATGTATGTATGTATGTATATATGTATGTATGTATGTATGTAAACAAAGCATACTTTTAGGCGAAAGCGCGTGTATTCATACACTGAAGTTTTTCAGTGTGAGATGTGCTTATTACATTTAATATCCGTTACAATTGAAAGTATTCTTTCTGATTCAGCGTTTGAATGGGGTAGCGTTTGTACAATTTCAACCAATTGCTTAAGATCATGAAACAAAAAATTGTCATCATAGTTTTTAAAGTTTATTATTTTACTCCATATTACATCAACAAGTAATTTTTATACTCAGCTGTACTAGTACACAGAGTATTATAGTTTTAATCACATAACGGTGGATTGTAACAGAATGAAATAATCGAGATAGATATAGACTTATATATATCAAAATGATCAGGGTGAAAAGAGAAATCGATTGAGCCATGTCCGTCCGTCCGTCCGTCCGTCCGTCCGTCCGTCCGTCCGTCCGTCTGTCCGTCCGTCCGTCCGTCCGTCCGTCTGTAAACACTCTAACTCGCGCAAAAATTGAGATATTTTGATGAAATTTGGAACGCAAGTTGGTATCGAGACTGGGACGGTTGGTATTGAAAATGGGCGAAATCGGACCATGACCACGCCCACTTTTCCTATATAGAAAAAATCGGAAATTTGGTATCTCAGCCACTAATATAGCTAGAGTTTTAAAATTTTACCCACGTATTGAGCTCGGGCCCTTATGAAGAAATTTGATGAAGTTTTGGAAAATGGGCGGTGCCACGCCCACTTATTAAGGGTCAAACATTGAAAGTTTTATATGTCATAACTCAGAAACCGTTGAAGATATATCGATGAAATTTGGTACGCGTAATATAATTACTTAGTCAAATGTTTTGGCGAAAAATTATCAAAATCGGTTGACGGCCACGCCCACTTTTATATATAGGAAATATAAGGGGGCCTAATAAAAACATTTTAAGCGATATCTCTGTCAAATATAAAGATCAATCACTGAGATTTTGTGGCAGGAGTCCAACTATGGACATAAAACAAAAACTACAAAAATTTTGGAAAATGGGCGGTGCCACGCCCACTTATTAAGGAGCGAATATTGAAAGTTTAATAAGCCATAACTCAGAAACCGTTAAAGATATATCGATGAAATCTGGTACGCGTGATATATTTACTTAGCCAAATGTGTGGACGAAAAATTACCAAAATCGGTTGACGACCGCGCCCACTTTTATATATGTGTATTATAAAGTGACCTAATAAAACCATTTTAAGCGATATCTATGTGAAATATAAAGATAATTCATTGAAATTTTGTGACATGAGTTTTACAATAGACCGGAAACAAAAAATAAAAAAGTTTGGAAAATGGGCGTGGCACCGCCTCTTTTTAGACAAAGGGATATATGAGATTTCTTAGCCTTTAACTCGACAAATAATTGAGATATTATGACGAAACTTGGTTTATACACTTTTATAACATGTGTTAATAGACACGCAAAAATGTATTGAAATCGGTTTATGACCACGCCTACTTTTTAACAAAGATATTTCTGGAACACCCTTTTGGAATTTGTAACGTGAAGTCTTTGTAACTAAAAGTCATAGAGGGATGAAATTTTGCACTAACAATAATATTTGTATGCTTATTTGGATGATTGATATAAATTTTGAAAATGGGCGTGGCTGCGCCCTGTTTATGCAGCACTCGTTTCATATAAAATACACCCTATATCGAACAAACGCAAACAAACAATGAAAGCATACAGCTGAGTATCTAATGTTCGATTGCACTCGAACTTAGGCTTCCTTACTTGTTTTAAATCGTTTTTTTGTGTTTCGGTTAAAACTATACAAATACTTTTGTATTCCGATTCTGTGAGATCATGATTAAGATTTAATTTTTTAGTTAGAGCAAGAAGTGATACACGATTGTTTTTAGAGAAATCAAAAACAATATCGGGATCGAAAAACTGCAATTCTTCGAAAACACCGTCAAATGGAAAACGTGATATTATCTGAAAAGTAGAAGCTTCATATACAAATTGAATTCCCTTTCCACATTTGACATTTCTTCTTCTTCTCGCTAATGACTTGCTAGTGGAAATTTGTCCAGTAAAAAAGTTATAGCTTAAACAGAACCAGCGTCGGACGAATTTTCGTCGGCCGCGGCATTCTGTCAAACGATTAAAATACACGGCAGTATATGAGAATTAACAGAACGAAAACGCTGGCGAAAATCGCCCGGCGAAAATTCGTCAGAATAGACTTATTTCTAATTTGGACGCTATCGCCTGTCAAATAAATTATTTGGAACTTGATAAAAACATGTAGTAAAACAAAAATATACGTTTTTTGATGTGGAAAAAATTGAAAATATGGACAGAAGAGAAGAGTCAATGGAAGAAGTAAGGAAACATCGTAATTATAAAAATATGCATATGACAATTTCGTCTTGATTCTGTTTTACTGGGCGATATTCGTAAACAAATGTCATCGCCGCACCACGCGAAAACACGCCCGGCGATTGGTTCTGTTTAAGCTATAAGTCTATTTCTAACCAATCGAAATACCAGGAAAGTGGCCGCTGTGGTGCAGTGGGTAGAGTGCTCGCCTGCTATGCCAGAGGTCTTGGGTTCAAACCACGGTCCGAGCAAACACCAAAAAATTTTTCTAATTAGTAAAAATCCAATTATTGGGTTTTTTAAGAGCAGCGGTCACCTCTCGGCAGTGGACGGCATACCCTCCGAGTGTATTTCTGCCATGAAGAAGCTTCTCAAAAAAATGCATTCGCCGTTCGGAGCCGGCATAAAACTGTAGGTCCACCCAATTAGTAGGAAAAACAAAAAGGAGCACACCTCGAATTGGGAGAGAAGCTCGGCCATAAAACTCGTCAGAGTTATAATATCGCCATTGTATATATATATAATACCAGGAATTGTGTACTTCAGTACATTGAAATTGAAGTTCCGAGCTATCGTTATAATGTTCGAATTTCCAGAAGATTGCTTGAAATTTGTTTTTCTAAGGCAATAGAACGCTTAAAGGGATATATAAAAATCCATATTTTCCTTTTCTGATGATGATTTAATTTTTTTTATTTTTTCTTAAATTTTCGGGCATGTCTTTTATCTTTTTTCAAGCGCCAAACAATCATCTCGTCGTTTAAACTGCGTAACCTCCTAAGAGAAACTTTCATAACCGCCTATGCTAAAATTGAGATTTGCCAATTTTTAACTCCTGGCGTCCAGCTCTATCGATTTATATCATGCCTTCTCTAATTTTGTATCGCAAATCAATCGAGATCTGACAAACTGGCCTAAACAAAAACCCAAAACCGTCATTGGCGAGAGAGCTGAGAACGAATAACGTAGTTCTATCGTTATTCGCTCTCAGAATTTTGAATGAAGGTCGAAGGACAAATGAGGAGCGATTATAAATAAAAAGAGCGAACGACGTTATGTGAAGAAATGCTTTTATAGCTCTTTTTATCTGCATTCGCTCTCTCAATCGTCGTTCGGCTTCAAATCCAGTACCGAAACCCGCTAATTTCCATAAAAAATTCTGAGAGCGAATAACGACTGAACTACGTTATTCGTTCTCAGCACTCTCGCCAAACCCGATAATATCGATGCCTTTGCTAATTTTGTATTGCAAATCTATCGAAGTCTCACACAGACCAAAACAAAAACGCAGAAATAAACAAACATACAAATGCCGTGGTTATGGTACCAATGTTGCTTGCCAATCAAAGTCGGAAACATTTCGTGATTGTTGAGAGGTGGTTATGCATACATTGATGATTGGGGCGCACATACACAACATAACACATGATTATTAAAGAGCAGATACACAACATAACACATTATTACCCCGAAACCTCGGCTGATGGCTGCCTGTTTCACACAGCAAATTTGCTGGATGTGAGAGTCCGAAAATTCTCTCACCGTCGGAGTAATATAATAATACAATGGCGCTATTATAACTCTGACGAGTTTTATGGCCGAGCTTCTCTCCCAATTCGAGGTGTGCTCCTTTTTGTTTTTCCTACTAATTGGGTGGACCTACAGTTTTATGCCGGCTCCGAACGGCGAATGCATTTTTTGTGAGAAGCTTTTTCATGGCAGAAATACTCTCGGAGGGTATGCCGCCCACTGCCGAGAGGTGACCGCTGCTCTTAAAAAACCCAATAATTGGATTTTTACTAATTAGAAAAATTTGTTTGGCTCGGACCGTGGTTTGAACCCGAGACCTCTGGCATAGCAGGCGAGCACTCTACCCACTGCACCACAGCGACTCACCGTCGGAGTGCACAACAACAATTACACGGTGCTCGACCAGCAGCATTGGTAGCATAACCACGCCATAAGAAGAAAAAGAATGAGGAATATCAAAGTGAACGACGATCACCTACGTGGAGACGGATTATTTCGCGAGATGTTTCGCTACATTATTCGTTGGCGAATTAAGTTATGTGGAGACGGGCTTTTAGGTTAACTAAGTCCATGTTATTAATATATGTGAACACCGAATAAGAATTACTTGACAAAGTCTTGAAATTGAAAATCATTATAGCAAAAAAGCGTGCAATAAACATGCTTGCTCATGGCAGGGAAGAAGTCAGCTTTGGCAACGTTTTCCCGTTTCGAGCCAGCGCACCTACAATGCCTATATTTCATAAAGCAGTTAAACTGTGTTAATAATTTTGGAAGAGCTGATATTTTTTATTACATATATTTTTTCACATTATTGAATTTTTTCAATTTTTTATTTAATACCATTTTAATAAACAGTTATTAATTTATTTTTATTTATTTTAGGATAGAACACATAGTTAAAATTTATTATGGCTTTTTGATCTCCTACAGCACATATATTAATTTGCTTGCTTTAGTTTGATATTCTTGTTTTTCATTTTGAAATCGCTATAAATAACCATACAAAAAATAAACACTGATGTGTGAAAAATGTGTGTGAAACAGCGCCGAAAATATACCTACAAAAATAAAAAGCGTTGTGTGCTAAAATTACTTGAAATTTATTTTATTATCCGTTCTATTGCTCTCTTTTAATTTTGCATTTTCGTTTTTCGTGTGCGCTACGTTTTCAAATTCGTTTTACTGAAAAACACTCAGCGCGATTTCCAAGTTGAAGGATTTGCGTGAGTGGAATATTTTTTTTTGTTCTATTTGTTTTTTTTTTGTTCATTTATACACTTTCATAAATTGCTCTTTTTGATGTGTAAACATCTTTGCTGTAGCTACGAGTGATTTCGAAAAACAGGTAAAGTTTACGCGTAAACGTAAATGACCTTTGCGTTAGTGCACTGCTGCGTCCGTGTGAATCGCTTGGCATTGTCAGTGGTAGGTAGGTAGATAGACATGTACTTACAAATGCTTGCATGCATAGCCGTGCAAATGCAAATATGAACAACAAGAGCAACGAAGCGAAGTGAAGTTGTTGTTGTTTTCTGCAACAATGCGACAAATAGGCAAAATAAAAAGGACCAACCTGTTTGCACATGTATGCAAATGTAATTTTCTGTGCAATATTGGTATCAAATGAAAGGTTTTGAGCAGGACTTCGATATGAAGCTCTTTTCATTGTGACCCCTAGGCAGGGCCGCCGAGAGAAAATCCGGGCCCGGGGTCAAAATAACTAAGGGCCCCCATACTAAATGAACAAATTCTCAAAATCAAAATTCAATGAATATATAGTTACGAACTTTAATTTGTCTATACATGGCCGCTGTGGTGCAGTGGGTAGAGTGCTCGCCTGCTATGCCAGGCTTCTGTTTTAGCCACTCAAAAAAAAAAAAAAATGGACGTGTTTTTGTAGCGTCCGGAACGCAGTTTAAGTGGCTAAAACAGAGGCATTAAACTAAATTTCTGTCGCTAACATACTTTAATCATTAGCTGTGGCCTAAATCTTTCCTTTTATCATAAAACGATACAATATTTCGCGATATTTCTGCCTCAAAAGTTCAAAAAATCGTGCGAACATACCGTCCGAAACGCCCAGGATATACCCATATCGCTGTATAAGAATTTGCATCATACCGAATTTTTCTGTTGCAACAGAAAACGAATTCAAATTTATGCTGCAAAGTCGACGCCAAAAACCAACAATTCCCTAAGTGGGGTGCAGACACTTTAAGAGATTTATAAAATTTGTTGAAATTTAAAATGATTGCTATCTACGAAAGGTGATTAAAGGTGTTGTTCGTTTATTTTCTGTAAGCAAAAACTTGGATATCATTTTGAGATTCCCGGGCCCTCTAAAGCCCGGGCCCGGGGCAATTGACCCCCTCAGCCCCCCCCTCTCGTCGGGCCTGCCCCTAGGCCGGGTCTCCAGATATGGATCAAAAGGAGGACCCGGATGATCCTTGAATGTTTCTGAGCGATATTGGTATCACATGAGAGGTTTTGAGCAGGATTTCGATATGAAGCTCTTTTCATTGTGACCCCTAGGCCGGGTCTCCAGATATGGGTCAAAACGAGGACCCGGATGATCCTTGAATGTTTCTGAGCAAAATTTGTATCAAATGAAAGGTTCTGAGCGGGGATTCTACACGGAGCTCTACTCTTTATGGTTCCTATGTCGGGTCCCGAGATATGGGGCAATACGAGGACCTGGATGTCCTTGAATGTTTCTGAGCAATATTGATATCAAACGAAAGGCTTTGAGCATGGATTCTACAGGGAGCCCTATTCTTTATGATTCCTAGGTCGGGTCCCGAGATATGGTTCAAAACGAGGACCCGGATGATCCTTGAATGTTTCTGAGCAATATTGGTATCAAAGGTGTTCAACAGGGCTTCTACATGGAGCTCTATTCTTTATGATGTCTAGGTCGGGTCCCGAGATATGGGCCAAAATGAGGACTGGATGATCCTTGAATGTTTCTGAGCAATATTGGTATCAAATGAAAGGTGTTGAGCAGCCCTTCTACACGGAGTTTTACTCTTTATGATTCCTAGGCCGGGTCTCCAGATATGGGTCAAACGTGGACTCGGATGATCTTGCATGTTTCTGAGCAATACAAAACAAAACAACATAAAAAATCAAAAGTCAAAAACCAAAAACCCAAACAAACAAAAACAACAAAATAGTAGCAGTCACAATGACAGCAAAAAATTACAAAAACGATAGTCGCCTTTTAATCCATAGAAAACCAGGAAAAAAGGAATAAGGAAAAGGGAATAAATATCCGATTTCGAAACAGTTTACACATCAATGTTCATGAATACCCGTTATTCACGCTTTAATTTTTTTTTATTTTGTCTAGCTACATACATACATACCTACATATGTGCACGGATGTATGTATGCAAATTTGAATATCTATGTATGTTTTGTTTGCTTTATGAAAATTGAGAAAGAAAATTCATAATAACTTAATTAAAAAGCTTTATACTACATAAATGCGAGTACATACATACACACACACATTCAATTTAGTGAAAGCAAAATGTTTTTTTTTTTTCAAAGAGCGCGAAATTTTACTTATTTTTAATTATTTTTTCTGCTTTGTTTTTTCGATTTGTACAGTGGGCGTATTTTACGAATTTCAGCCAGTCGCGGAGCACTTTTACATAATCATTCAATTTTCTTTAATTGATATCAGTTAGTAATATGAATGAAAATATTTTCAAATGCAAAATAAATATTACGTGTTTGCTTACTTTTGGTTATCGGCTTTATTAGTTTTTATAATTTTGAAACGGCTTGCACCGCCGTTGTCGCTGGAACGCATTAAATGCGTTTTCTATTCGAGTTAAGAATAAATGAGTATTATCACTTTGGTTATTATTTTTTTTTTTGTATAATAATTTTAACTAAACTATTTGCACTAAAAGAAATCGTAAAGAAAAATTGTTAAAAAAAAATTGACACAGTATGTGGTGACGCACACGCGTTATGATATGGGGCCCGGGATAAAAAGAATCTCTTTAAAATTTACATATATTTTTTTTTTTGTCAAATTTCAAACTTTTTTGTTGTTTCTCTTGTCTCCCATCAATTTCAAAAACGTTTGCAATAATCACCAAAGTGCGAACTTTCGTCGCGCAGCCAAACGCGGCTGCTCGAAAACTAGAAGTGAAAAAATTTTATAAACGCAAAATACCTAACTCTTCTGCAAAATGTGCACAAATTTACATACACAAAAATACATATATATATATATGTGTTTTTAGAAGCATTTCGCCTATGGCCCATTCAATTTGCTTACACCTTATAGACTACATACAAATCTACATCTAGACAATCTTTGAATTTCGGGGTAACCTAATAACAGAGAATAAACACAATGTAGATACTAAAAATGTTCATATATATTTACATACATATATACGTACATATATTCAGCTTATTATTATTACTACATACATACGTATATCTAATATTGTTTTTCATACCACAGATAATAAAAATAAAATGAACAGCTGAGAACAAAAGGCGCATACAATTATCACAAATTTAATTATGTCGTCGTATGTATGTCGTATAAATAACCTGTGATCTCAAAATATGAAAGATTTATAATATTTATTATCTGTTATAAGGATTATACAAAATATTGGCTAAATTTCTGTAGACATACATAAGTGCATCTGATTACAGGGAAGCTTTCCCTTATACTTAGTGCACTTTTGTGTAAAAATTTACATCATAAAAAACAAACACCAACATTTAAAAAAAAACATTTTGTTTTTATACTTTGTTTCCACAATAACTCCATTGTTGCTGCAAGGTTTGGAATACTGAATATTTTTTTATTTGCGAAAGCGTACATCTAACACGGTCCTGCAAATATAAGAAACAAAAATTAACGGTTATTTTCGGCCTCTGCTTCAAACTATGTACTACCCATGGTATAAAAATTCAGAAGGTAATTTCACTTCAAACTTTTTGACGGCTATTGAATTTTTCTGAAGTATCTTTTTTGTAAACATTATGAGTGAGGCTGCCATATTGGACAATCATAAAAATGGAGATTTTTTTAGAAAATTTCGGTAATTTTAGTTTTAGTTGAAGAATGTTCAGAAATTATCAAAGAAAGTCATATATTATTAAAAGGGATGTAAAAAGTGGGAAGTATTTGGCTTGAATATATAATACAAAGCCTTAGGCAATACAGCAGACAGAGCATTTAACAACGAAGTAAGGCTGGAGTCATCGTTATGTCCGAACAAATTTTTTGTTTACATTTTGCTCGTTCTTTTTCACTTCTATCTTACAGAAAAGGCAGAGAAGGAGTACAATACAAGCAAAATTTTGGTGGAACAGAAATGCATAATTCGGATTAAATGAAAGAAGAAGGTATATTTTAAAGTTCTTTATTGAACTCATTTAAGTTGTAATTTTTTTCATTTTTTTTGTTTTTTTTTTCTTTCATTTTCCTATTTAAGTGCCGTATACGGAACAATGTTCTGCCTAGGAAAAACCGTTTAACAATTTTTATATCACAATTAAATTTAAATTTTGTTGTATACATAATTTTTCTTTATTAAACTTTACGAAGACCGAATTTAGATGTTCCAAAATATCTATAAAAGTGGAATTTGGCTTGTATAAGCCTCCCTCAGATAAACAATTTACAAACGAATAATTTTGATCCTTTTCCTCACGTTTTGTTGTTTGTGCTACTAACATCGCTAGCACAGAAATGCACTGGGCACATCAATGGGTTCTTTGGAAGATCAACTTCCTCTATTTGGCACGCTTGAAGCCATTGATTCCTTATAAACGGAATTTCTGGAAACTTAAAAAACTTCACCGCTGAGCCTTTGCAAAAGTGCACGATATTTTCGCATCCCGTGAAGAGGCAGCTCATTTTTCACATCTTTTTTCACAAAATACGCGTATGAAAGTAAATTTATTTATTTATTTATTTTGCACAAATCACATAGCTTTCGAAGCAATTGCTTTTTTGAAAATAAATTAATTTATTTTAACAAACTTCAGATTTCAGCCCAAAAAAACATGTGCTGCTGTTTACTCTGGTAGCATGATTTCAATGAAACGTCATAAATTCAATAAAAGTCAAATGGCTGCCTACGTCAATAAGTGATTTTACCTCTATTTTTCTACCATGGTACTACCTACATTATTCTTTAGAATATTACTCATACGCCGCCTCCTCTATAAACTGTCTGAATATACATATTAAGGTGGAGTGAACATTTTTTTTGGAGATTCAATTTGTTCTAGAGCTTACGATTTCTCGCGAGACTCGAGTTCTCGCGAGATTCTCGAATCTCGAAAATCTCGAAAGGCTCGCGAGCTTCTCGACATTCAACTACATCACAGAAATAGCGGTATAAGCATACTCTGCTGTTTCGTAGCTTGTTCTGCTTGTATGTACATACTTACATGTGTATGAATATGTGCCATTTACACCATTCCCAGGTGTTTTTCGCAAAATTCCGAGTGAAATACAATTAAAATTTCATAATATTAATTTTTTTCTTTCCAATGACATATGAGAAATTTTTGATATTCAAATTTTTTTGACACAATACACATAATATGTTATCGAGAAATCCTAGAAACGAGATTTAAGCGAGAACCCGAGTCTCGGTTTTCTCGATCCTCGAATTTCTCGACACTGCTCGAGATCGAATTGTAAGCCCTAATTTGTTCCAAAGCCAGAACGGTACCTTTCTAGCCCAGAAATAAGCCTGTAAAATTTTATTGATCTACTCGCAAGTTTAGAGGTGCCTCCAGCCCTACAAAGTTGAAAAAAATAGCACGATCTGGTACAAAGGTGAAATTTCTAAAATTATAAAATCAAAAAACCAAATATGAGGATTGGTAAACATGGCTAAGCTGAGTAATAAAGTGATCTTTTTTTGGAAACAACAACAACAAAAGTTATTAAAGGTCAAAGTTTATATTATGCATTTTTTAAATTGCAATTCCTTAAAAACTACTGAACCGATGTCGAATATTTGTATACCATTCGATAGGTATTTTGTGGGGTTCGTTAATTCGTATAAAGGCAACTTTTCATTGCTGGTACGTTCAAAAAAAAAAAAAAAAACAAACAAAAAATCTCCATATGCTTTCACTCCACCTTAATACATATGTATGTAAGTTTAAATATCTGTTGAAATTTTGAGCGCAATAACAAGTAATCAGATTTTAAAGATCCCAAATTATTTAGGTTGCCAGCTTTTTTTATGTCGCACTGAATAGTATATATATTAAGTTAATACATACCAAGTCCAAACGAATATAGAAATGTGGTTGCAAAATCAACCTGTGGTAGGTACTCATCTAAAATCATTATAATTTATTACGAATATAGAAATATATAGGGGATTCACAAGCTGCCATATTGCGTCATATCGTCATAAGTCATAATATTTTGTTGTTGCATTCTAGGCTATATGTGTACTAAATAAATACAACTCTGCACGATATGTTTTCGGGTCATCGTATTTGATCAGCTGTTCTTGTTTACTTCTTCACAGGGCTTCGGAAAAGTCTTTTATAACTATTTCCGTACAATATTTTAATATGACATATGACTTTATGACACTTTGTGAATCACCTAATAGTATCTAATCACTGATTTTAGTTTGAAAACGATTCCGTTCTTCATAAAAATAAATGAAAACTTGTTTTATTGCAGAAGATCGGCTAAACGATGATTGATTTATCTTATGGAACGCTGTCACTGATTTCACAACAATCACACACAAATTCAATGTACGAGTACATACAAACATATATAGACACAAATCAGCTGCAGCTTGTTGACTGAACAAGAATACCCAACAGATCTTATGCCATCACCGGATATCCGTTCATAATTGGTAAGCACATTTAACATTCCTTACATGAATACACCCTTCTAAATAAAGCTGGCTGACAGGTAATTACCGGTACATTACTATGTACATTTGTGTATAATTGTACGTAGGTTTGTTTGTAACTATGCATATGTGTGTGTGTAAATTTGCCTGTTGAATGGCAGCTGTTGAGTGAGCTGATGCTGTCGTCGCTACAGCTACGGCACGTTTTACAACTGTTTTATCGGAAACGATTTGTTAACACATTACACTAGAAATTAGACGGGCATATGTGATCTCCTCTTACCCAGCTGTGCTACTAGACAATACTGCTGACCTGTTAATGAACATTAGTGTTGTATTTATAGATATTGATTAGTTAAAATTTTAGCACTTCGGGATTTGGAAAATACATCTATGTAAGTATCTACATTCCAGTAAGCAAATGCAAACACTCGCTTCGCCAATAAGAAAAGCTATTTATAATTTCTTGCAATTGTCATCTATTCCATCAGCAATGTCATAACAGATGGCATTATTGGCCCGTTAAATGTAGTAAATACATAAGTAAATAAATCGAGAGCAACCAACAGTAAACACATATTCGTTCTAGCTCCAACTCTTTCAAGTCCAACTGCTTCCAGATGCGTTTAAACAAGTTTCTTAGCAGAACTTTTATCCCGAAATTTTCCATAAATATCATTAGTCTGTTATCATCTAAATTAGCTTCTCTCCTACTGCCATGGACATATGTATGTAAGAAAAACTACACACGCTAAAAAAAAGCCAATCATTCACTATCGATTTGTCTTCTTGTTACTTTCTTTTGTTGAGGACTTTTTTCTACTTTGTGAGAGCTGCGATGATTTGCAGAATGCGTACATACAAGCAAAAATATGTCTGTGATTCCAACAGCACTTATATATATACATTAGGGAGTTCCTTATAACCAAACCAACGTTTTTATTCATTATCACTACCTTTATTGGTGGTATCATGGCCACAGCTATCACATATAAATTTTGATTGGAGACAGTTATGGGGTGTCGTACAGAAGTCAAAGTTCAGATTACTGATTTTAGGCATTAGATGGTAAAACGTATTAATTTAATTTTCGGTATCTCCATAGGTTTTTCTGTATTTTAATCCCATTGCGACACCCCTTAATCGACTCCGATGGGGACTAAAATGTATAATATACATATTATGTTGCAGCTTCGAATATATATTAGCATTGACCTATTAGATGAGGCTGAGGACATATGATATAAAATTTGCATGCATATACTTATGAACCAACCTAATACACATACACACCCAATCGGAAATGTAGCGCAGCAACAGTGCTTTAGAGGTAATCTGAGTGCTCTGAAATAGTATCAATGAAGCGTATAGTATCTTCCCCTATAAATAGCGCTGAATTTAATATTGGCATGTCATTACGATGAATCTCTTCCCTTTTCTCACTACGATGAAGCTCTTCCCTCTCACTTCCATAGATACGATTTAAAAGCCCTGCATTTGGTGCGAATTTGGTTTTCAAGTGCCAAGAGCGGCTTAAAAGATTCGAATTACCTTCTCAATCAGCTGCAAAAAGCGCATTACAACCGGCACTTTAGATACAAAAAGAAAGCGCTTCACATCCTAAAATGGGCATTCAAATTTCCAATTGGTCACTTTCACAATATCAATCTTATCATCATTATGCGCAAACACACATAAAATCACATACATTTTTATGCACATTAACGTTTCATATGCCATTAGGTTCTCACATGTCTATACCAGACATGGGCATACTCAATTACATTTTGTAATTGATTGATTTTCAATTACAAAGTACAAGTAATTGTAATGGAAAATTTTCCAATTACATTTTTCCGATTGTAATTGAAATGCTGCTATTGAAATAACTCAGTAGTATTCAATTACGTGTAATTGTTACTGAATAGTGTTCAATTACATGTAATTGAACAGGGAATTAGTTAATTTTTTTGGGCGTTGGGGCATCCCTAAGCTAACACATACCTACATCTAAGAGCATACATAGTTATTTATTTATAACAAGTAAGGAAGCCTAAGTTCGAGTGGAATCGAACATTAGATACTCAGCTGTATGCTTTCATTGTTTGTTTGCGTTTGTTCGATATAGGGTGTATTTTATATGAAACGAGTGCTGCATAAACAGGGCGCAGCCACGCCCATTTTCAAAATTTGTATCAATCATCCAAATAAGCATATAAATATTATTGTTAGTGCAAAATTGCATCCCTCTATGACTTTTAGTTACAAAGACTTCACGTTACAAATTCCAAAAGGGTGTTCCAGAAATATCTTTGTTAAAAAGTAGGCGTGGTCATAAACCGATTTCATTTTTTTGCGTGTCTATTAACACGTGTTATAAAAGTGTATAAACCAAGTTTCGTCATAATATCTCAGTTATTTGTCGAGTAATAGGCTCGTAGATTCCTTTGTATAAAAGGAGGCGGTGCCACGCCCATTTTCCAAACTTTTTTTATTTTTTGTTTCCGGTCTATTGTAGAACTCATATCACAAAATTTCAATGAATTATCTTTATATTTCACAGAGATATCGCTTAAAATGGTTTTATTAGGTTACTTTATAATCCCCATATATAAAAGTGGGCGTGGCCGTCAACCGATTTTGATAATTTTTCGCCAAAACATTTGTATAAGTAAGCAAATTACGCATACCAAATTTCATCGATATATCTTCAACGGTTTCTGAGTTATCACATATAAAACTTTCAATATTTGCCCCTTAATAAGTGGGCGTGGCACCGCCCATTTTCCAAACTTTTGTACTTTTTGTTTTATGTCCGTAGTTGGACTCCTGCCACAAAATTTCAGTGACAGATCTTTATATTTGACAGAGATATCGCTTAAAATGATTTTATTAGGTCACTTTATAATACCCATATATAAAAGTAGGCGTGGCCGTCAACCGATTTTGGAAATTTTTCGTCCAAACATTTGCCTAAGTAAGTATATCACGTGTACGGAATTTCATCGATATATCTTCAATGGTTTCTGATTTATGACTCATAAAACTTTCAATGTTTGCCCCTTAATAAGTGGGCGTGGCACCGCCGATTTTCCAAAATTTTTGTGTTTTTTGTTTTATGTCCATAGTTGGACTCATGCGACAAAATTTCAATGATAGATCTTTATTTGTTGGGGTAAGTGGAAAAAAATTCAACAACCCCAACATATAAAAATTGAATTAAAATAAAAAAAAAAAAATTTCGTGCTAAGCACTAAAAACTCAAGTAAAATTGTTAACGTTGTTTGGTATATACATAAAATAAATACCAACAACAATGTTCATTGCGAACTGCCTACAACAAAAATTCAGCACGTTTGTGGAGAATATATGCAAAAAGCATATACACACTAACGTTAATGTTGAAAATGAAAAAGGCAAAAGTGGGGAAAATCCAACAGCTTGCACAGAGTCTCAATGGCCGAGTGTGTTTATCCGTTGGGTCATTGCGGCTGAAGTTGGAATGGACTCGGGTTCAATCCCCGGTGCATCCACTTCCGAAAAGAGTGCTGATGATCGAAAATGGTTTTTCGTGAAATAGCTATACACTCAACCTTCGCTGTAAATAGTTGTTGAATTTTTTTCCACTTACCCCAACAATTAAAAATTGAATTAAAAATAAAAATTTCGTGCTAAGCACTAAAAAACTCTTTCAAGATATATCTTTATATTTGACAGAGATATGGCTTAAAATGTTTTTATTAGGTCACTTTGTAATATACATATATAAAAGTGGGCGTGGCCGTCAACCGATTTTAACTATTTTCCGTCCAAACGTTTGCCTAAGTAAGTAAATCACGCGTACCAAATTTCATCGATATATCTTCAATGGTTTCTGAGTTATGACATATAAAACTTTCCATGTTTGACCCTTAATAAGTGAGCGTGGCACCGCCCATTTTCCAAAATTTCATCAAATTTCTTCCTAGGGGCCTGAGCTCAACACGTGGGTACAATTTCATCGCTCCAGCTATATTAGTGGCTGAGATACCAAATTTCTGATTTTTTCTATATAGGAAAAGTGGGTGTGGTCATGGTCCGATTTCGCCCATTTTCAATACCAACCGTCCCAGTCTCGATACTAACTTGCATTTCAAATTTCATCAAAATATCTCAATTTTTACGCGAGTTAGAGTGCGTACGGACGGGCGGACGGACGGACATGGCTCAATCGATTTCTCTTTTCACCCTGATCATTTTGTTATACATAAGTCCATATCTATCTCGATTATTTCATTGTGTTACAATCCACCGTTATGAAATCAAAACTATTATACTCTGTGTACTAGTACAGCTGAGTATAAAAATCAATCAAATTGGGTAGATCATAACAGCAGACTTACATGTAATTGATGCATTTCATTCACAATTACCTGTAATTCAATTCAATTCAATTCAATTTATTCAAAGAATTCGTTGTACGTATAAGACATTGAGTCTTTAATAGTACATCACAGGCGGAAATAAAATTTAACATTATTTTCTTAAAGCTATACAAATAAAAACATAACAATGTAAACATTATCCATACAAATACAACTACTTAAAAGTAAAATAAAAAATAAAAAATAAAATGAAAAATGAACAATCTTACGTATATATGTGAAGAGAAAAAGATAAAACGGTTGGTAGTTACAGGGTAGATACAGATTAAATACAAGAAGTACACAGAACAGGATAGAATAAAAGATAAAATAAAAGATAGAGCCGTTAAATTGCAATCAGATTTAGTCTTTAGTGTTAAAATAGTCATGGATTACCTTTTTGTAGTTACTTCCACTTATAGTCGTCTTGATAGACTCAGGAATGGAATTCCAAAGCCTCACAGCATTAATGAAAAACAGCCTTGACGAGGACAGATACGAATATTTAGGAAGAATCAGACATTGATGCCTACTTGATCTCGCTAGCTGAAGTTTTTCATATAAATAGTCAGGACTTTTACACACAATAAGTTGGTACAAGAATATGCAATTTCTTGCCGCGAGGTAATTGAGTATGCTACATCCTAAAATTTCAGTTTTCCATGCAGAAATGTGGTCATATTTTTTAAGCCTATAAACATAACGTGTAACATTGTTGAACGCAACTTCAATTTTGTGAGACGAAACAGAGTCTAGCTTGCTATATACAAGTTCACAGTAACTTATGTGAGGCAGAATAAGCTGAATAGCAAGCTTTTTCCTTATCTCTAGGGGCGTCCATGAGGCAGACATTTTTAACCTACGTAAAACAACATACACGCTACTTATAACTTTATTAACATGGTCAGTACAATTTAACGCAGAATTCACCACAAACCCCAAATTTTTTATCTTGTTAGTAAGCGTTAGCGTACTTTCACCAATTGTTAATTTCGGTATGTCTTCAAAATATACTTCACTATTACTAATGGGCAAAACGAAAGACTTAGCAGCATTTATACGTAGACAGTTATCACAGGCCCATTGTGAGATTGCAGCTAAATCACTGTTAACTTTACAACACAAGTCCTCAACTAGACCAATACGATCTGACAGATACAACTGAATGTCATCAGCATAAGCATGAACATTCACAAACTGACATACGGAGAATACATCATTTACAAAAAGACTGAATAAAAGAGGACCAAGAACAGAACCTTGCGGCACACCAGAGACAACAACACTAGACTTAGAAGCTACAGCTGAACAAGTAACTTTCTGCGTCCTTCCTACAAGATAATTTGCCATAAGTTCAATTGAACTATTCGAAAATCCAAAGAAATATTTTAGCTTTTTGCATAGTAAGTCATGGTTTACTAAGTCAAAGGCTTTGGAGAAATCCAGAAGGCAAAGAAGTGTTAGGTTATTATTATCAAACTGTATCCTGATATCATCAGTTACTTTTAACATAGCTGTTGCACAACTGTGCTTAGGTCTAAATCCAGATTGCAGTGGGGATAATAGTTTATTTTGGTGGACAAACAGTGATATCTGAGCTGCCATAAGCGACTCACATACTTTGGAAAAAGCCGGCAGAATACTTATTGGCCTGTAATCACTTGGATTAGTGGGAATATTCTTCTTAGCAATGGGAACAATGACTGCTTTCTTCCACACTGAAGGAAAACATGCAGTAGTAAAACAATGGTTGATAATATGCGTCAAAGTTCCCAAAATAAATGGCAACACAAGTTTTACAAACCTCAAAGATATTCCATCTGCACCAATCGAGTTAGACTTAATCTCCATTACGGATTTCAGCACCTCAGCTTCAGTTATTCCTCTAAATTGGAATTCTGTTTCAGAAGAGAGATTTTCAACAAAATTTTTATCGGGGGGGAGATTACTACACTTAGTTGCACTTATAAAATATTCGTTAAGGACATCGGGATCAATTTTACATTCTGATTTAATTTCTCCATGCACATTCAGCTTCTTCAGATTCCGCCACAAATCTTTTGTAGACAGAGATGAATTCAGTTTAATATTGCAGTAGTTTCGCTTCGCACTTCTAATGATGCCAGTAGCTTTATTTCGTGCAATTTTATACTGTGACCAGTCAAAGTCAGTGCGTGTTCTTCTCCACTTAGCTAGCAAACGGTTGCGGGTTTTTATTGCCAAACAAACTTTTTTATTGTACCACGGGCAAGAGGTATTTATAGCCCGGGCAGTACGCTGAGGGACATGATCATCAAATAGTTTCATCAGAGTTTCATTTAAAAAGCTAAGCTTTTCATCTACAGTTTCAACACACCAGCAGTAATTCCAGTTAACAATGGACATATCAGCAAACAAGTCATTAACATTTATAGACTTAAAATCACGATAAGTAAAAGTAGCACTATCAACAGGACAGTTAAACGATACATCTAGTGAACAAAATAACAGGTCATGATCCGAGATGAAAAACATTTGGTCAAATTTAAGGACATGGTCAAGTCTTGATGTAATGACAAGATCTAAAAGACTAGGATTTGAGTTATTTGCATATCTTGTTGGCATAGTTTTGTTTACAATAGAGAGGCCTGCAGTAGATACGTGATCAAGGAGTCTAGTGGAATAGGAGTCATTTAAAATAAGATTTACATTAAAATCACCACATATAATGTAACGCTCATACTCAATCAAATACATAGATAACCCAACAAAAAACGAGTCTAACAAGCAACATCTATTAGGGTTATATACACAAGACACTAGAACTTTTGTGACATTGTCAGAAATTTCGGCAATAATAAATTCCGTATCACAGTTATCTGATAAAGCTAGAACCTTAATTTTAAGGCCAGATCTGCAATAAATTGCAACTCCACCTCCTTTTTTGGTTGATCGGTCATGACGAACTATATTATAGTTTGGTATCGCATAAAAACTGTCCGCAACTAAAGGGTTAAACCCTGACCCAACAAAGTAAACAAGTAATTGTAATTGAAAAATTTTGTAATTGCAGATGCCCATGTCTGGTCTATACATACATATCTGCCTATATTTCTGACAGCCTGCCAATCGACGTATCCGTTGCTTCGAAGTCATCTCAAATTTCTTCCTTATTATCGAGTTGTTTAACTCATAATCAGTTGTAATTAATCATTGGCATTGCAGATTAATTTGTTTGGCGGGACAGTAATGCTACCGAACGGTACAGTAATTAGTGTGTTGATGAGGAAACCAGATGATTAATGGGCCTTCTTCATATGTATAATAAATAATAAAAAATAATAAATGGGTACGTTCAGAAGGCGCAACGGTGGAGCACAACTGTTGTGTAGATATCAGTAATCGGAAAGTGATACAATTTGCGCCTTCTGAACGAGCTGATCCATTAAATAAACAAATTATTATTTTAATTATCCCCAACGTAATTGCCAATAATTTCGCGGCTTTGAAACATTTTTATTACATTCCAAAATTCATAAACACTATTTATATTTTTGTACATATGTCAAAATCGTAAGCTCAACACGTTGTCTAAAGTGAGCGTAAAAAATTTATGATGGAAAAAAATCTCCAAAATCACAACAAGTTGTGTTGATCAGAAATACTCAACGTTGCGTTCAGAAGATAAAACACAACAGTTGCGCAACTGTTGCGCCACGGTTGCGCCTTCTGAACGTACCCTATATTAAACATAAAACGAATAGAATGAGTGTGAACCAATGTAGCTCAAATCGGTCTCCGCCATATATATAGTACTTCTATATTGATAGTATTCTATCTGTGCAATGTGTATGAATTCATCCAAAAATTTTGTGCAACTGGCAGTTCTGCGCATGCGCCTCAATTACATTTAATGTCATCTGGGAATATGTGTGACAAATACATTCAATTGAGTTCAGAGGCGTTTGAAAAAAAAAAATTGAAAGGCATCATTGTGTTCTAGGGGACTTATACCCCTTTGATTTTAGTTTTTGAATTTGTTTGTAATTAATATAAGAAATTTGCCACATTTATTTTAAGATACAAACTTTTGTGAATTTGGTTATGAAAATTAGTGGAAATGTACTAGAAAAATCTATTTTCTATGCACTCATATTTTTATGAATCGGGGCGGAAAGCGTTTAATGTTAAAATCCTGTGGTCGGATCCATGGGCATTATATCAAAAAGTCGAATTCTGCCGTTTGAGGGTTATGTTTGTAAAGTATGTACAAAAGGTCGAATTCCGCCAACACGGTGAGTACTGCGAATTTCTAAACTGAATAACAGGACAATTTAGACAACGAACTTCTGGACACAGCAACATATGAGGACCAAAGTTCAGACTACGTTACTCTCCAAACCGACCTCAACAGGGGACCACACACTAAAAATAAAATTTCGTAAAATAACTACGAAAGACTTTCGTAGTCTAGAGATTCGTAATATGTACGAAAGTTTCGTATATATTACGAAAGCATTTTTCTCAACAAAATCTAATTTTACGAATCTTTCGTAAATATTACGAAAGGGCTTTCGTAAACCATTTTCTAATATTTTTTTCGTATATATTACGAAATATTTCGTAAATATTACGAAACACTTTCTTAAAATTATCTTTACGAATAATTTCGTATATTGTACGAAAGTTTTCGTAACATTATCAAAGGATTAAAAGATTTACGAAATACTTTCGTAATATATACGAAATACTTTCGTAACACTATCAAAGGTTTAAACGATTTACGAAATACTTTCGTAATATATACGAAATACTTTCGTACAATAATATTTTACTGTACAAGTCTTCTTTCATTGTAAAGTGTTGAGTCGGTGCAATAATATCAAAAATTATTTTAAGTAGTAAGTGCGTAATGAAATAATGCGTAAAAGAATAATGCATTGTATATAAAAAGACAATATTGATTTACAAAATAAACTGTGATATTTTCCAACTTAATTAAACTTAAAGGTGAGTACAGTAGTTGCATTTACTTTTTCCTTTTTTCGGTCTTATGTATTTTCCTAAATAAATACTCAATAAAATAATATAAAGAGATATTTCTACACTCAGAGAAAAAATTTTAAAAACATATGAAAATGGGCTTAAAATTTGCAAAAACGTATTTAAAAGTGATGTAGATACGACCATTTTTATTTTAAAAAGGTTCATTGTAAAATTGTAAAATCAAGAAAAAACATTTTAATTTAAAAATGTTTATTTTTAATTCAAGCCCTATGAGATTTTGAACCTGAAACTTGCGCTTTTATTCCCTTCATTTTAATTTTCAATTTAAAAATTATTCTATTTAATCCAAAATACATTTTTATTTCAAAAGTTTCATTTTAAATTTACAAATTTTCATTTTTAAAATAAAAACGATCTGGTTTAAAGCGTGCATTATAAAAATAAAATTTTTTTTTCACCGAGTGTAACTGCTTGAATTTTAAGGTTTTAAGTAGTTTCCCTTTATTTTTATCTTAGTCTTAATATTAGTCTTAATTTTTAATTTTTATTTTTCTTTGTTTTTTCATTTTCTTTTTTTTTCTTTTTCTTTTCCTTTTTCTATTTCTTTTTTTTCTTACTTTTTCACAGGGATATCTGTTTAAGTGGATCGGAACGATGTCCACATTTGTAAATTGCGATTTCCAAAGTTTCCTATGTTTGTAAGAACACGTATAGGCAATAAGTACCTCTTATTTTATTAGTTACTAAAATTAATATTAATATAAATGTAAAATATTAAAATAAATTAAAAACTTTTAAATGAATTGAATAAATTAATTTCATTAGATATTTAAAACCAAAATGAAATTATCTAAACTTATTTCTTATGCATATATAAAACATCTTTCTCTTAGCATTATTTTATTGATATACATATTTTGAAAAAGTTTTCAAATTTCGTTGAAATATACATCATATGTACATAAATATATGTATGTAATAATTAAGGTATTTTTAACTTTAAGCTAAAAAATAATTTGGTCAATTGTACAACAATTTGACAGCTCTAAGAGCCTTCGTAAATGTACGAAAGCGGTTTCGTAATATTTACGAAATCTTTCGTTGCTCAAAAGTACGAAAGTATTTCGTAAATAGTACAAAAGCCTTTGTAAATACTACAAAAGCCTTTGTAAATACTACGAAAGTATTTCGTAAATACTACGAAAGTATTTCGTAAATAGTTTTTTTTTTTTTTTTTTTAGCATCCAATATATTTTGCCAACTGTATAAATAAAATACATCTAACAATTTTGTGGTTCGTTAAAAGTAATTAGTAATTAATAATGACTTAATAAACTTGGTGGGCATGTATGGATTGCTCTCAGTAGTGCATCCATTTATTGTAGTCCATCAATAAAGATCTGTAAAAGATTTTCTTTTGAGGCGTACGAAACTAGTTGGTCTTGCCGTCAGGGCTAGAGCGAGGGGGTTGGGGTGAGCTAGTAGTCTCGTTTTGTATGATCTAGCATACTTTCTGATTTCTTGAGCAATAGTAGGTATCTTTAGATCACGATGTAGACGGTCGTTAGTGACGTAGTAGGGTGCATTTACAATCATTCTAAGAGTTTTCGATTGGAATCTTTGGAGAATTTCTATATTTGAGTTTGCTGCAGTTCCCCACAGCTGTATGCCATAGGTCCAAATGGGTTTTATTGTGGCTGAGTAAAGCAGGAGTTTGTTGTCGATTGATAGTTTTGAGTTTCGATTCATGAGCCAATAGAGATTCCGCAGTTTTATACCAAGAGCTTTTCGTTTGGTGAATATGTGGGTTCTCCATGTTAGTTTTCTGTCGAGGTGCATACCAAGGTACTTTGTTACGTCACTTTGCGGTATATCAATGCCGTTGAGTTTTACGGGTGGGCAAGTGTTATGTCTAGTGGTAAACGTCACTTGGACAGATTTTGATTCATTTGACTTTATCCGCCAGTCTTTCAGCCAATGGGTAATTTTATTTAAACTTCTTTGAAGCTTGAGTGAGGCCACGTTTGGGTTGAGGTCTGCAGCCAGTACGGCAGTGTCATCGGCAAAAGTGCCTATAGTGACTCCTTCTGCTATTGGGAGGTCATGTGTGTAAAGTAGGTACAGTATTGGGCCCATTACACTACCTTGCGGGACACCAGCTAAACTCTCGTAAAGCTCAGACTGCTCTGCTCCTTCCTTGACGAAAAAGTAACGATTTTTTAGGTAAGATTGTATAAATAGGAAGTAATTTGTAGGGAGAGTAGTTTTTATTTTATAGAGGAGACCGTCGTGCCATACGCGATCAAAAGCTTGGGATATGTCTAGAAAAGCAGCTGTACAATATTTTTTTTGCTCAAAGGCGGAGTTGATTTTCTCGGTAAGTCGATGTACTTGTTCAATTGTTCCGTGTCCTCTTCTGAAGCCAAACTGGTGATTAGGTATAATGTTACGCTCTTCTATTATGGGTAGGAGTCTTTTAAGGAAAATAACTTCCAAGACTTTTGAGACAACGGGCAGCAGGCTAATGGGCCTGTAAGACGCTGCGGTATCAGGGGGCTTTCCTGGTTTCAGAATCATTTTCATCTGAGCGACTTTCCATTGAGCGGGTATAAATCCAGTTATTAGTACTGCATTAAACATTTGGGTGAGAAATTTTATGCCTTCGTAAGGTAAGTGCTTTAGTACATTGCCATTAATAATATCGTATCCAGGAGCTTTCTTTGTGTTGAGTTTCGATATTACAGTTTTTACCTCCGATATTGCGAATCTTTTTATGGGGAGGTCCATTTGATAGGGGTGACTCAGAGTATTTTCCACTTCTGTTGTTGTGCTTAGTGAGGGTTCAATATCATGTGGGGTGAATACTGACTTTAGGTGGCGTGCAAAAGTATTTGCTTTCTCTGCATCACTTTTCGCCCATTCGTTATTTTCCATTCGTATAGGAGAATTAGAGAGAATCGGTCTTTTTAGCTTACTTGCGGCTTTCCAGAGGGAGTAGTCAGTTGCAGCTTTTGCATCAATATTACTGAGGTATTGTTGAACCTGTTTGTTGTGTTCAATTTTGAGGATATTTTTGAGTTCTTTGGTGAGTGCATTCAATCGTTTCTTGTCGTCGGGGTGACGTGTTTGTTGCCACTTTTTCCTCGCGAGTCGCTTTTCTTTGAGCTTAGCTTTTATGTTGTGGGTAACGTTTGTCCTTTTTTGTCTGGTGAGGGTGGGAGTTGATTTCCACGCAGCTTGTTGGATGCAGTTGTTAAAATGTTCGACTGCTGCCTCTATATCTTCAGCAGATTTCAACGCTAATTTCAAGTCCAGATTAGACGTGATGATGTGTCGGAAGTATTCCCAGTCAGTCTTCCGATTGTAAAGGCTGCATTTATCCGCTGCGGGTGTAAAATTTTTATCAATTGTTACCAGGATTGGAGAGTGGTCGGAAGAGAATTCAAAACAGGGTTTACAAGTTATATCTGACGAAGTCATGCCTTTCACCACGCAAAAATCGATTAAATCGGGAATTTTATTTGTATCTGTTGGCCAATAAGTGGGAGTTCCAGTAGAGAATGGGGTTAAATTGAGATTGCTAATGGCATTGTATAGTTGTCTTCCTTTAGGAGTAATGAGACGAGAGCCCCAGAATGTGTGTTTGGCATTGTAATCGCCGCCAGCTAGAAATCGATTTCCAAGAGTTTTGAAGAAATTTTCATATTCCGCAGTGCTTATTGAGTGCCTCGGCGGGCTATAGATAGCAGAGAGTGTAAGCTGGCCACTCGGGTCTTCAATGACAACATTTGTGGCTTGTATAGCATTTGTACGGAACGAATTCGTGCTGTAATGTTTAATACTTTTCCGTATCAAGATACCTGAGCCTCCATGAGCTTTGTTACTTGGGTGCTTTGTGTGGTAAAACTTGTAGTTGGGTACTTCAAAGTAGCTTTTGTCCGTAAAATGGGTCTCCGATATGAGGAGTATATCTATATCATGGGTCTGAAGTAGAGCTTTAACTTCAAGTAAGTGTTTGGATAGGCCGTTGGCATTCCAAATAATAATATTTAACGGGTTGAAGATGTGCAGTTTTTAGTCGAGAAGGTGACGAGGAGGCTCATCATTGCTGTCATTTGTTGCATGACTTGTTTGAGTAAGTCTATCATTTCTCGCATTTCGTTAGTGTTTTGCGTTGGTGTGTGGGTTTCATTACTATTTGGAATAGCATTATTAGGGTTCGAGCGGGGTTTTACGCCTTTCTTTGCTGCTTCAGCATATGTGACTGAGTATGGGTCAATTTGAATTGGGGTTTCAATCTGAATTGGGGTTTGACTTGGCTGTTTTGGTTTCTCTTGAGGCTGTGCAGGAGCTTTTTTCCTCAGAGTTGGGTATTTGGCGCTTTGGAGGTTTTTGTATACCATACAGCCTTTATAATTTGCTGGATGGTTACCTTCACATAGAGCGCATTTGACATCGTCAGATCTTGTCTTTCGCTTGCAATCAGAGGAGAGGTGGTTTCCAGCACATTTTATACATACTGATTTTCGCCGGCAGTAGGACTTTGTGTGGCCATATTGCTGACAATTGGCGCATTGTGGTATTTCACGCTTCGGGTGTGGGGGCTCGAAAGTAATTTTTGAGTGCAGGAGGTTTTTGATTTGATATATCTCCTTGTTGTTGGAGTCGGGTTTGAGCTCAATGATAAACATGGGTAGAGGCTTTTTCGTGACTCTGTGTTTTATGTTCCAGATGTTTGTGACTGAGTGACCGAGATCTTTTAAAGAATCGACAATTTCTTGCGGGTTTATTGAGTAGTGCATGTTTCTAAGAACTACTTTGAAGTTACGTTCTTGTTTTGTTTTGTAAGTATAGAACTCTGTACCCTTCTGTTCTAATTGGGATACGATGGTATTGTAGGCATCCAGGGATGATGCTTGAACTTTTACTTGATCTTTGCCTGTGAGCTTTAGATCATAGGATTTTGGAGCAACTTCTTGTAGTAGGCTCATTAGAGGGGGAAAGTTTTGAACTTTGTCTATAAATATTGGCGGCGGTTTGGATATTTTTTCAGTAGGTTGGTTTGTTTCCTCAACTTCAAGGGAGGCAAATCTGTTTTCGTTCGCATTTTCATTTGGTTGGCAGGTTCCAAGCCAGTATTGATCAAGCATTGCCTGCTTTTTGGTGCCAGTACTTTTACCTGGGCTTTCGCGTTGACGTTTGGAATTGGTCACATTCTTCCATTCGTTAGTTGGGGTAGCAGTTGTAGAGTTTCCCGCATTTTGGGGTTTCTGGGCTTGCTGTTGTTGGGCATACAGCATTTTAAGTTGCCTTTGGAGGCTTTCAATTTGCTGTTGTATGTTTGGTACGGGGACGCTAGGCGTGTGGGATTGGTGTGATGGTTGAGCTATTGATTGGGTTACTCCCTGGGATTTCGGGGTTTGCTGCAATTGGACTTGCTGCAGTTGTTGGGAGCCTCCCTCTTTAGGGGGAGTGTGATTAGGGGGCATACTATTTACTTGTACTTACTTTTTTTCTTTTTTGGCATTAGTTTGAAATTAAGTGGGTATTTACGGGTTTAGCACTCAGGCAACTCTTGATGTTGTATATTTTTGTTTTGGATTTAATGCCTACTTTTAGGCGTTAAAATTATATAGCGCGGTCCACAACCTGCACTAAATTTTTAGTCGTATTTTATATTATGCTTTGTTTTGCTGTTTTGCTATTTTGTTATTGTTTTTCTTTTTTTTTTTTCCTTTTGGATTCTCCCGCTATGCGGAGTCTCACTTTTATATTTAATAAATTGCAATAAATTGCTGCGTGCACTTAAACAATGACGTTCACTTTACACTCCCGGGAAGTAGAAAACTTGAGAAACGCCCGGGGCGACGTATTTTGAGTTTAAGGCACTCGCGATTTGCTTTTAAATTTTAAAATTTTATTTGGGCTTCCGCACTGATTTTTTGTGTATCTTCGCGAAAGGTTACCAGACTGCCAGACGAAACCTTTCGTAAATACTACTCAAAATTTAAAAGCAAATCGCGAGTGCCTTAAACTCAAAATACGTCGCCCCGGGCGTTTCTCAAGTTTTCTACTTCCCGGGAGTGTAAAGTGAACGTCATTGTTTAAGTGCACGCAGCAATTTATTGCAATTTATTAAAATATAAAAGTGAGACTCCGCATAGCGGGAGAATCCAAAAGGAAAAAAAAAAAAAAGAAAAACAATAACAAAATAGCAAAACAGCAAAACAAAGCATAATATAAAATACGACTAAAAATTTAGTGCAGGTTGTGGACCGCGCTATATAATTTTAACGCCTAAAAGTAGGCATTAAATCCAAAACAAAAATATACAACATCAAGAGTTGCCTGAGTGCTAAACCCGTAAATACCCACTTAATTTCAAACTAATGCCAAAAAAGAAAAAAAGTAAGTACAAGTAAATAGTATGCCCCCTAATCACACTCCCCCTAAAGAGGGAGGCTCCCAACAACTGCAGCAAGTCCAATTGCAGCAAACCCCGAAATCCCAGGGAGTAACCCAATCAATAGCTCAACCATCACACCAATCCCACACGCCTAGCGTCCCCGTACCAAACATACAACAGCAAATTGAAAGCCTCCAAAGGCAACTTAAAATGCTGTATGCCCAACAACAGCAAGCCCAGAAACCCCAAAATGCGGGAAACTCTACAACTGCTACCCCAACTAACGAATGGAAGAATGTGACCAATTCCAAACGTCAACGCGAAAGCCCAGGTAAAAGTACTGGCACTAAAAAGCAGGCAATGCTTGATCAATACTGGCTTGGAACCTGCCAACCAAATGAAAATGCGAACGAAAACAGATTTGCCTCCCTTGAAGTTGAGGAAACAAACCAACCTACTGAAAAAATATCCAAACCGCCGCCAATATTTATAGACAAAGTTCAAAACTTTCCCCCTCTAATGAGCCTACTACAAGAAGTTGCTCCAAAATCCTATGATCTAAAGCTCACAGGCAAAGATCAAGTAAAAGTTCAAGCATCATCCCTGGATGCCTACAAAACCATCGTATCCCAATTAGAACAGAAGGGTACAGAGTTCTATACTTACAAAACAAAACAAGAACGTAACTTCAAAGTAGTTCTTAGAAACATGCACTACTCAATAAACCCGCAAGAAATTGTCGATTCTTTAAAAGATCTCGGTCACTCAGTCACAAACATCTGGAACATAAAACACAGAGTCACGAAAAAGCCTCTACCCATGTTTATCATTGAGCTCAAACCCGACTCCAACAACAAGGAGATATATCAAATCAAAAACCTCCTGCACTCAAAAATTACTTTCGAGCCCCCACACCCGAAGCGTGAAATACCACAATGCGCCAATTGTCAGCAATATGGCCACACAAAGTCCTACTGCCGGCGAAAATCAGTATGTATAAAATGTGCTGGAAACCACCTCTCCTCTGATTGCAAGCGAAAGACAAGATCTGACGATGTCAAATGCGCTCTATGTGAAGGTAACCATCCAGCAAATTATAAAGGCTGTATGGTATACAAAAACCTCCAAAGCGCCAAATACCCAACTCTGAGGAAAAAAGCTCCTGCACAGCCTCAAGAGAAACCAAAACAGCCAAGTCAAACCCCAATTCAGATTGAAACCCCAATTCAAATTGACCCATACTCAGTCACATATGCTGAAGCAGCAAAGAAAGGCGTAAAACCCCGCTCGAACCCTAATAATGCTATTCCAAATAGTAATGAAACCCACACTCCAACGCAAAACACTAACGAAATGCGAGAAATGATAGACTTACTCAAACAAGTCATGCAACAAATGACAGCAATGATGAGCCTCCTCGTCACCTTCTCGACTAAAAACTGTACATCTTCAACCCGTTAAATATTATTATTTGGAATGCCAACGGCCTATCCAAACACTTACTTGAAGTTAAAGCTCTACTTCAGACCCATGATATAGATATACTCCTCATATCGGAGACCCATTTTACGGACAAAAGCTACTTTGAAGTACCCAACTACAAGTTTTACCACACAAAGCACCCAAGTAACAAAGCTCATGGAGGCTCAGGTATCTTGATACGGAAAAGTATTAAACATTACAGCACGAATTCGTTCCGTACAAATGCTATACAAGCCACAAATGTTGTCATTGAAGACCCGAGTGGCCAGCTTACACTCTCTGCTATCTATAGCCCGCCGAGGCACTCAATAAGCACTGCGGAATATGAAAATTTCTTCAAAACCCTTGGAAATCGATTTCTAGCTGGCGGCGATTACAATGCCAAACACACATTCTGGGGCTCTCGTCTCATTACTCCTAAAGGAAGACAACTATACAATGCCATTAGCAATCTCAATTTAACCCCATTCTCTACTGGAACTCCCACTTATTGGCCAACAGATACAAATAAAATTCCCGATTTAATCGATTTTTGCGTGGTGAAAGGCATGACTTCGTCAGATATAACTTGTAAACCCTGTTTTGAATTCTCTTCCGACCACTCTCCAATCCTGGTAACAATTGATAAAAATTTTACACCCGCAGCGGATAAATGCAGCCTTTACAATCGGAAGACTGACTGGGAATACTTCCGACACATCATCATGTCTAATCTGGACTTGAAATTAGCGTTGAAATCTGCTGAAGATATAGAGGCAGCAGTCGAACATTTTAACAACTGCATCCAACAAGCTGCGTGGAAATCAACTCCCACCCTCACCAGACAAAAAAGGACAAACGTTACCCACAACATAAAAGCTAAGCTCAAAGAAAAGCGACTCGCGAGGAAAAAGTGGCAACAAACACGTCACCCCGACGACAAGAAACGATTGAATGCACTCACCAAAGAACTCAAAAATATCCTCAAAATTGAACACAACAAACAGGTTCAACAATACCTCAGTAATATTGATGCAAAAGCTGCAACTGACTACTCCCTCTGGAAAGCCGCAAGTAAGCTAAAAAGACCGATTCTCTCTAATTCTCCTATACGAATGGAAAATAACGAATGGGCGAAAAGTGATGCAGAGAAAGCAAATACTTTTGCACGCCACCTAAAGTCAGTATTCACCCCACATGATATTGAACCCTCACTAAGCACAACAACAGAAGTGGAAAATACTCTGAGTCACCCCTATCAAATGGACCTCCCCATAAAAAGATTCGCAATATCGGAGGTAAAAACTGTAATATCGAAACTCAACACAAAGAAAGCTCCTGGATACGATATTATTAATGGCAATGTACTAAAGCACTTACCTTACGAAGGCATAAAATTTCTCACCCAACTGTTTAATGCAGTACTAATAACTGGATTTATACCCGCTCAATGGAAAGTCGCTCAGATGAAAATGATTCTGAAACCAGGAAAGCCCCCTGATACGGCAGCGTCTTACAGGCCCATTAGCCTGCTGCCCGTTGTCTCAAAAGTCTTGGAAGTTATTTTCCTTAAAAGACTCCTACCCATAATAGAAGAGCGTAACATTATACCTAATCACCAGTTTGGCTTCAGAAGAGGACACGGAACAATTGAACAAGTACATAGACTTACCGAGAAAATCTACTCTGCCTTTGAGCAAAAAAAATATTGTACAGCTGCTTTTCTAGACATATCCCAAGCTTTTGATCGCGTATGGCACGACGGTCTCCTCTATAAAATAAAAACTACTCTCCCTACAAATTACTTCCTATTTATACAATCTTACCTAAAAAATCGTTACTTTTTCGTCAAGGAAGGAGCAGAGCAGTCTGAGCTTTACGAGAGTTTAGCTGGCGTCCCGCAAGGTAGTGTAATGGGCCCAATACTGTACCTACTTTACACACATGACCTCCCAATAGCAGAAGGAGTCACTATTGGCACTTTTGCCGATGACACTGCCGTACTGGCTGCAGACCTCAACCCAAACGTGGCCTCACTCAAGCTTCAAAGAAGTTTAAATAAAATTACCCATTGGCTGAAAGACTGGCGGATAAAGTCAAATGAATCAAAATCTGTCCAAGTGACGTTTACCACTAGACATAACACTTGCCCACCCGTAAAACTCAACGGCATTGATATACCGCAAAGTGACGTAACAAAGTACCTTGGTATGCACCTCGACAGAAAACTAACATGGAGAACCCACATATTCACCAAACGAAAAGCTCTTGGTATAAAACTGCGGAATCTCTATTGGCTCATGAATCGAAACTCAAAACTATCAATCGACAACAAACTCCTGCTTTACTCAGCCACAATAAAACCCATTTGGACCTATGGCATACAGCTGTGGGGAACTGCAGCAAACTCAAATATAGAAATTCTCCAAAGATTCCAATCGAAAACTCTTAGAATGATTGTAAATGCACCCTACTACGTCACTAACGACCGTCTACATCGTGATCTAAAGATACCTACTATTGCTCAAGAAATCAGAAAGTATGCTAGATCATACAAAACGAGACTACTAGCTCACCCCAACCCCCTCGCTCTAGCCCTGACGGCAAGACCAACTAGTTTCGTACGCCTCAAAAGAAAATCTTTTACAGATCTTTATTGATGGACTACAATAAATGGATGCACTACTGAGAGCAATCCATACATGCCCACCAAGTTTATTAAGTCATTATTAATTACTAATTACTTTTAACGAACCACAAAATTGTTAGATGTATTTTATTTATACAGTTGGCAAAATATATTGGATGCTAAAAAAAAAAAAAAAAAAAAAAATACTACGAAAGTATTTCGTAAATAGTACGAAAGCCTTCGTAAATATACGAAAGTATTTCGTAAATACTACGAAAGTATTTCGTAAATAGTACGAAATAGTTTTCGTACTATTTACGAAACCATTCGTTGCTCAATTTTACGAAAGAATTTCGTAATATGTACGAAAGATTTCGTAATATTTACGAAATATTATTTTGAGTGCAGGTAATAATATAACAAGACGGATGGAAGAAAGGACTACGAACCAATCGCTATATGTTCCACATATTTACAGGCGGATAAAAGTTGGACGGGTGGGAGCTGCAGTGTTTTGTCCGGAGCTTGGGATTAAAAAATCCTTTTTAGTCCCGGACTACTGCAGTATCTTTCAGGCATTGATACGTACAGGCGATTCCCAGTGTAATCGCTTTTTTGGAAATGGTTGCTGCAGATTCGAATGTTTTTAACAACGTCGTCAGGCATCAGACCGCATGCATGCATCCATTGTTTGCAAATGCTTTCGTCTTTTGGAAATCTATTTACATATGTATATATATATTTATATAACCAATAATGCACTCAAAACGAAATACGTATGTAAAGCTATTTTATTTATTTTATCACTTTTATTATCACAAATATAGCACCGCTTCGACATTTTTTAATTTTTTAATACGAGAATCAAATAATAAATATGTGAATTCCCTATAATTTTTTTTTATGTGCCGTCACTGCGGTTTATTTTGAATTCATATGTCATTTTTCAAATTTGATTGCTCGGGTTTCTCTTTCTTTTTTTATATGTCTGTACTGTAATGTTGGCTGATGGAACTCGTAGGTATTACGAATATAGGAGTACTATATATATGGTCTCCGCACTCCGATACAAATTCTCTCAGAATTTTTCCGTATTTTATTTTAAATACAAACAAGTAGAAATAGTTTGTTGCATACTTTAAGGATTCGACATCTCAATTTTCCAGTAACATTCACGTATACACAGTTCCTCCGTTGTTTCACTATTGTTCCTTTATGTTATCCTTTAGATTTTACATTTCAATTCAGCTACATACGAGTGTAAATAAATATACATTTATACATAAACGTGTCCCAAAAACCCAAGGTTGCAATACTTACATTCAAACATACATACAGGTGGACCTAATAAAGGCAAGTTAAAAATTCACTTTATTGGATGAAAAAACAACCAAACTTCTTTCATTTATTTCAATCAGTTTCAAAGGATGAATATTATCCTAAATTGCGATCGGTTTTGTTTAGGATAAATATAATTTACTTGACATTTAACTTATACATATTATGTTCATCATACGCCCTGTACGACCTATTAAAAATACCCATAGTAGGATACATGTTGTTTTGCAGAATTCTAGCAAACTCTTTGCAAAGTCATTGACGAATTTCCCACCTAAATTTCCATACTTTTCTGAGACATCTTAATATGAATACAAATAAATATATACATATCTTTATACATACATACTCGTATTTGTTGGAGTTATTATCGCCATTACCTTGACCAACTGTTTGGTGTAATTAAATTAAAGCAACATTGTTTACATTCATATCATACGCAATATTTTAAATTAATGTAGGTAAAACCCGCCACAGCATACACCACATGATTTAAATTTATGTTCAACATTTGTTATGGTCGCTTGAAAAGAAGAAATTAATGACATTGAGCTTTTACTTACATATGCACAAAGAAGTATTACCTACCGATTGTTCTACGGTAGGAGGGAAACGGGGCGGGCGCGTTTTTAGTGCGGTGAGTCGAAAGGCAAGTCCAACACTTTTCAGCTTTAAATGCTTTGTCCCATCCCTTCAAAAAAAAAAAAAAAACAAAAAATGTTTGGTGGGGTGTGTGTTGGTTGTTATTTTAACCCAGATAATTCTAAAAGTTATTGGAGTAAGTGAAACAAAAGAAATTTACATAATACTCCCTCAACATTCAATCACCTCACAAATTTAGCCTTAAACTATCTGAACTTCTCAATATGCATTTGGATATTAATACTAGTGGAGCTATCGGCTGCGGTGTTGGAAAGTTGCACGAAATGTGGTGAATCGATTGAAGCAAATCATATCCAAGAACGCTGCTTCAGCTCAGAAAACAGCAAAACAGAAAGCAAGCATGTGTATTGATATTGACTGGGTATGATTTTAAAAAGTTCAAGGTCAGAAAAACTTCCGATAAAATCTATTTTGATGGTAAGGCACCAATAAACCATGAAAAATAAACGATGGGTCCATTAAACTTACAACCAAGAACTAAATTCACAGAACAAAAAACAAAAACAAAAAAAACATCTATCTAATAAGCTCACTGACAAACTTTCGTAAACTATTGATTTTCATATGCAAAGAAAGTAGTAAAGCGACAGCTCACCATTTAAACTCTTCTACGACAGATTTCCGCACGAAATCAATCAAACTTACTTCCAACTGCTTAACAATGCGAAAAGTTGTTTGAACGTATTACGAAAGTGCCGCGTAAACTAAAAATTGCATTGCCATACAAGCGCAACTTTCATCCACCTTAACTCTGGGTCGAGCGTCGTAAACTTGAGGGTGAAAAGTTATTTTAGTGAAAATACGAGAGTGATTGCAAATTAACTTTAAAGGGCATTAAGCACCAACAGCAGCAATAGCAACAACAAAAAAGCTGGCGGATGAAGCTCAATCGCCCTTACGCTAGAGCTGCAAAACCATCGATAGTCGGACCACTCGATAGTTTCGTCGAAAAAAAAAACTATCGATACTATCGATAGTTTTTTATGAATATTTCACTAAAATATAAGTGAATATTTTAAAAATATAAATACACGCGCGCCATCTGCTGGTACATAGCGCTGGTTATAACCTAATCTCATTAGAAAATATGTTTCATATATTTAGGCAGCAGCTAGAAATTACATACGTACATACATACATACATACATACATACATACATACATACATACATACATACAGGTGAAACTAATAAAAGCGTGTTAAATAAATAATAGGTTAAAAAAACTAAAAAACACGCTTTAATCTTAAAAATCGTACTAAAAATTGAGAAATAATTTAATTAGAAACAAAATGATGAACGAAAATATAAGTATTTAAGGAAAAGCGTGGGGTGCTCAGTATGTCAAAAAATATTTAAAATCGGTGTTTTTTTACTAATAATTTTATTTTGACTTTTTTGAGATTTCATATATCGTACTCTTTAATTTCGCAACTAGGTATATTTTTGTACTAATTGTACGAATCGAATATTTTCATGTTCAAATATTATTGAGCACCCCACGCTTTTCCTTAAATACTTATATTTTCGTTCATCATTTTGTTTCTAATTAAATTATTTCTCAATTTTTAGTACGATTTTTAAGATTAAAGCGTGTTTTTTAGTTTTTTTAACCTATTATTTATTTTTAACTTTTTAGTGAAATTTTTCATTAAAGGATGTTTTATGCGGACGCAAGAATAAAAGTAAAAAGAAGTCTGATGGGATGTGGTGTTCTCCGAAATAGATCTACATACATATGTATTTATAACTTCTACCAAAAATCCCAATATGCAGTGAAGTAAACTAGCTTATTATTGAATAATTTCCAAACCCTTTTATTCAAGGTTTTCCAAACTAGTTTGGAAATACAAAATTTCCCGAACGTTTTGTTATATTTTACAATCAGAAAGTGAAGAGAAGTTGAGGTGGATCATTTGAAAAGAACAAAAAAAAAGAAACCTAATTGAATAAATTCGAATTTAGACAACAAAGTTCCGAATACGTTTGTAGCGTAATGGTGAGGTATGCTGCCTACGGACCAAGGAGCTCAGGTTCGAGTCCCGAGTGGCGCGTTTTTTTTTTTATTTTATTTTATTTTTAGAGAAATTTTTTTCACCTCACGTTTACAAAACATTGTATAAAAATTGCTTTCCAAACGTGAAATGCAATTATAGAATTAGGGTTCCTTTTCGTTGATTCAGCACTTACTATTAAATGAATTACAAACAAAACCAGTTCTTGCTTTGCATGTATGTATGTACATGCGGCTGATTTCATTGCAAATACAACAAACCCAAAACAGAAAGCTTCAAGCTTCATTTTGAGTGAATTTATGCATTGAGTTTATCGCCATCGCTATGAGCGATCGCTGGCTGTTGTGCGTTAGTTCGCTCGCTATTTGAGTGGTTATACGTTTTTCTTTGAACATTTGTTTGTGATTTGAGTAGAATGTATTTTTGAGCGTTCGTGAGTGAGTTTTTCCGTACCCTGAAAGCTTGTTACTTATTGGCTTATATACGGAAGTGAATTGAAATTCATAGAGGCTATTTTGAAGAAAGGTAACATAAAAGCCGCAATGAAGCATAAAGTATAATGTTGAATGTCCTACTATATGATGCCGTTGGGCTGTTGATGTCATGTATCGAATCCGGAGGAGAATACATAGGAATAATAATAGAGAGAACACAAAAAAGTGAATGTTTGAAAGATATAATTATTTAGTTAAATGTTACAACTTTTAGGATGGGATGAAGTTACATACATACATACATACATACATACATACATCCATACATACATACATACATACATACATACAGCTGAAGCTAATAAAAGCGTGTTAAAAAGAGGGATAGTTTTGTTTACAGTTTTCTTTCCAAAAAGTCTTTAATTTTTTACGCAAAACAATAATTAAATAACAGATCAAATAAGAATTAGATACTTCACTTACACTGAGAGAAAAATCAACCAAAAGTTGGTTAATAGTACTAATTTCACACTTGAAATGGAATCAATGTGAATTTTTTTTTTAATATTACCATTACCATCGTTGATATATTAGACAGTCGTTCAAATCTTCAACCAATTTCTTATTACTATTAAACAATTTGTTGGTTATATTTTTATGCCAGTAGCAGCACTGATATGGGTCATTATTTTACAAATCGTACACCTTTTGGGATTTCATATTTCTGATTCGGCTCAAACTTTTTTTTTAAGTTACTTGCACGAAATTAGCAAACACCTATATCAGGATTTTGGCAATTTTTTTTTCTTTTCAGAGATCTGCATGTGTAAAAATTCGATGGTTAAGCAAACATGCCCACATTCAAAATTCCATATCTTTGGTTCCGCTCGTCATATCTTATTGATTTTTTTTTTATTTTGAAGGTAAGAATATTTACTTTATAACTGCGTTAAAGAAATATTTAATTTTACAAAATCAAAATAATGAATTCAAACTAAATTTTTTAAAGCATTATTACATACTGATCGGGTCAACGAATATTTTCGAAAAAAATATACATAATATGCGCTGAACTTTCATCTAAAAAACGCATTTTATTTCAAGGTGGAGACTTTTATGGTTCAAAAGATATTAACTCATTTCTGACATGACCTCGAGCAACTTGCCTACGTTCCACTAAAGGTGTACCGCCAACGTGTGCCTGTGCGCATGCATGGTGATGTTAACCACCGCATACATACCTATGTATGTATGTGCATGTAATTCAACCTGCTTATCACTTAATAGGTAGCTAGTAGTTATATTTTACCAAATCATTATTGTAGCACAATAGACGCTCTAGTAAAATAGATAATACAACTATTTATGTATTTAGGACCAAGGACGATCATTAAGATGAATATATTATGTTATACACATATTATATGTTATGCCTGCGAGCCAGTACCTTTAGTATAAGTAGATATCAGATTCTAAATATGAAATCTGACAGGGAAAAAATTAAATTTTCACTTAAATATTTTCGTGAAACTGGCTGTAAATTTTTAGTAATATTAGATATACTTATTTTATTACGACGGTTTTGAAGTGTACATCCCTATTACATTTGTCAATGAAAGTAAAATTTATAAAAGCATTAAAATAATAGAAAACATTTATTTACTTATTTGTATCCATATATATATATCAGGGTTGGGCAAGCTGCATTCAATTTTGATTGCATTCAGCAATGCAAATGTGATTTGGACTACCAATTAAAAATGAGTGCGAGGGATTTGGACAACCATTCATCATTTAATAGCAGTTAAAACCTGTGACCATAGTTAAGGTATTAAGTGGCTAATCTATTTATTAACGGAAAGGAAGTTTATGGGATATTATAAATATGGAATTAGGCTTAGCAAAGTAAAGGGAAACCAACACGGCATAGTAATATGTACATATTTTCTATGTTATACCTGTATGTAAAAGTATTTCTTTCAACTTCTGAGGTTATAATTACACAGTTCAACAAATTTGCAAAAATTTTACTCAACACGAACAAACGCTAGTTATTATGAAAGAGGATGCCTCTCAGACCAACTTTTCCGAATAGAGTACTAGTCGAGTGCAAATCACATTTACAGTGGGAATGCAATGAATGGGAATGCATTCACCTTTGCATTTGCATTCACTATTGAATGGTAGTGCAAATCACATTGGCATTCCCATTCACCACTGAATGGTAATGCGAACCACATTTGCATTCCCATCCACTACTGAATGGTAATGCAAACCAATTTTGCACTACCATTCACTATTGAATGGTAATGCACTTTGAATGGTAATGCAAAAATGCCCATCCTTGATATATACATATATATATATATACATCCATATACTAGCATCTTTGATCACACTACAGCAGTGTTGTCCAATGTAATAGTATGTAATTTTCACTTGTGTGCGTAAAGCGTTGCTGCAAACTGTGTTGTGTTGTTGTAATTAGCTTCGCAATACGCTGCTGCCGAACCAAGCTATTCATAGATATACGAGCAGTTTACTGGCTCTTTCGTTTTTTCTGAAGCTGGCAGAAGAGTATACGTGTGAGTATACATGTTTGACGTCGCAGCAGCTAGCATGCATTTTGGCCGACACTGCACTACAGCCTCACGAAATGTACCCCTGTAGGGAAAATCTCTAGTTCCGAACTAGGTCGCTTCTAGTGCATTTTTCGACACTACTAGTGCGAGCTAAATCTCTTTTGCATGTTATCAACTGGCGAATTTAACACGGCGATGTCCTAGGCGGTGTCAATTGTCGCCCTCTGCACTACATTTTCGATAGTTCCGAACTAGTACTAAATTCTACAGTTTTCACTAGTTCGTTTATTGGCACAATTTCGATAGTTCTGAACTAGCTGCAAGTACCTACAAATTCTACAGTTTTACATCTGCCGCTTAAGTGCAGCATTTGACACACTTCATGCAAGTGGCGCGATGGCCGACTGGCTAACGCATTTGCCTTTCAATCTGAGGGTCGCGGGTGCGAATCCTGTCGGTGTCAAGGTGGATGATAATTTTTTTTTAATTTCTTTTAACTAATATTTTTTTATTTATTTAATAAAAATTTACAATAATATTTAAAAAGTAATAAAATAAAAAAAAAAATTAAAAATTAAAAATAAGCATGAGGGATCGGAAAAGCATAATTAGGGGAACATTTCATTTCATAAGAGATGAAAATAGAAAACTCTTTATATAAAATGCTTCATTAAACATCTGAGAATTGCAAAAATATACAAAGCCGAAGGTAATTGAACGAACGAAAAATTTTCGTAGAATTTTTGTCACTTGCATGCTAATAATGGTCACTCAATTCACTCCTTCTGTGACGGTCTAGCTACAATTAATCTAGTTCCCTTTTGACACCTTTTCGCTAGTTCGGAACTAGAAATTTTGCTCACTAGTTATTGAGTTCCCTGCAGGGACAAGAACGTCGCGCACACCCCTGCACATATTGCTTGCTGCAGGTATACATATGTATGTATGTACATAAATAGTTGCATTATCTATTTTACTAGACCGTCTATTGTGCTACAATAATGATTTGGTAAAATATAACTACTAGCCAGAGCTGGGCGCTAAGGATTACGATTACATTTTGATTACTTACGATTACAATTACTGTAATTGTAATCCTTAAATTTTTAGGATTACGATTACTCTAATCGTAATCATAGAACGTACGATTACAATTACTGTAATCGTAATCGTTAAATTTTTAGGATTACGATTACTGTAATCGTAATCATAGAACGTACGATTACAATTACAGTAATTGTAATCGTTAAATTTTTAGGATTACGATTACTGTGATCGTAATCATGGAACGTACGATTACAATTACTGTAATCGTAATCGTTATATTTTTAGGATTACGATTACTGTAATCGTAATCATAAAACATACGATTACAATTACAGTAATCGTAATCGTAAAATTTTCAAAACCGTCGTAATAAAATAAGTATATCTAATATTACTAAAAATTTACAGCCAGTTTCACGAAAATATTTAAGTGAAAATTTAATTTTTTCCCTGTCAGATTTCATATTTAGAATCTGATATCTACTTATACTAAAGGTACTGGCTCGAAGGCATAACATATAATATGTGTATAACATAATATATTCATCTTAATGATCGTCCTTGGTCCTAAATACATAAATAGTTGTATTATCTATTTTACTAGAGCGTCTATTGTGCTACAATAATGATTTGGTAAAATATAACTACTAGCTACCTATTAAGTGATAAGCAGGTTGAATTACATGCACATACATACATAGGTATGTATGCGGTGGTTAACATCACCATGCATGCGCACAGGCACACGTTGGCGGTACACCTTTAGTGGAACGTAGGCAAGTTGCTCGAGGTCATGTCAGAAATGAGTTAATATCTTTTGAACCATAAAAGTCTCCACCTTGAAATAAAATGCGTTTTTTAGATGAAAGTTCAGCGCATATTATGTATATTTTTTCGAAAATATTCGTTGACCCGATCAGTATGTAATAATGCTTTAAAAAATTTAGTTTGAATTCATTATTTGGATTTTGTAAAATTAAATATTTCTTTAACGCAGTTATAAAGTAAATATTCTTACCTTCAAAATAAAAAAAAAATGAACAAGATACGACGAGCCGAACCAAAGATATGGAATTTTGAATGTGGGCATGTTTGCTTAACTATCGAATCTTTACACATGCAGATCTCTGAAAAGAAAAAAAATTTGGTGTTTACTTAAATTGCGAAAAGATTCCAAGAAATAAATTTGGTGTCTTTTAAAAATGTGAAATTTTTTTTTTCAACAAATCTATATGATCTATAAGAGAGTGTTAATATGTTAACTGAATAACAAAGAAAATTCCAAATACTCACTCTCTCGCTCTCTGCAATTCGGGTCCAGCCATTCAACTTCGTCAAGCACAAACGGTGTTGAAGGCAATGGTAACAACAGATCCGAAGCCATAAAGCTTCGTAAATATTTTTACTTTTTTTATACTCAGCTGTACTAGTACACAGAGTATTATAGTTTTAATCACATAACGGTGGATTGTAACAGAATGAAATAATCGAGATAGATATAGACTTATATATATCAAAATGATCAGGGTGAAAAGAGAAATCGATTGAGCCATGTCCGTCCGTCCGTCCGTCCGTCCGTCCGTCTGTCCGTCTGTCCGTCCGTCCGTCTGTCCGTTCGTCCGTCTGTCCGTCCGTCCGTCTGTAAACACTCTAACTCGCGCAAGAATTGAGGTATTTTGATGAAATTTGAAATGCAAGTTGGTATTTAAAATGGGCGAAATCGGACCATGACCACGCCCACTTTTCCTATATAGAAAAAATCGGAAATTTGGTATCTCAGCCACTAATATAGCTAGAGTGATGAAATTTTACCCACGTATTGAGTTCAGGGCCCTAAGAAGAAATTTGATGGAATTTTGGAAAATGGGCGGTGCCACGCCCACTTATTAAGGAGCAAACATTGAAAGCTTTATGAGTCATAACTCAGAAACTGTTGAAGATATATCGATGAAATTTGGTACACGTGATATACTTACTTAGGCAAATGTTTGGACGAAAAATTGTCAAAATCGGTTGACGGCCACGCCCACTTTTATATATGGGTATTATAAAGTGACCTAATAAAAACATTTTAAGCGATATCTCTGTCAAATATAAAGATAATTCATTGAAATTTTGTGGCAAGAGTTCCACAATAGACCGAAACAAAAAATAGACAAATTTTGGAAAATGGGCGTGGCACCGCCTCTTTTTAGACAGAGGAATATACAAGATTTCTTAGCCATATAACTCGACAAATAATTGAGATATTATGACGAAACTTGGTTTATACACTTTTATAACTTGTGTTCATAGACACGCAAATATTTATTGAAATCGGTTTATGACCACGCCTACTTTTTAACAAAGATATTTCTGGAACACCCTTTGGGAATTTGTAACGTGACATCTTTGTAACTAGAAGTCATAAAGGAATGAAATTTTGCACAAAGAATAATATTCATATGCTTAGTTGGATGACTGATAAAAATTTTGAAAATGGGCGCGGCTACGCCCACTTTATGCAGCACTTGCTTTATATAAAGAACCTACACCGTGTTTCCATCAAACGCAAACAAACAATGAAAGCATACAGCTGAGTATCTAATGTTCGATTCCACTCGAACTTACGCTTCCTTACTTGTTTTAGATATGAATTAACCAATATTTTCGTTAATATAACAAATATACACGTTGGGAGTCATATAACCGAGTTTTTAGTCCATATAACCGAGTTTTAATCCATATAACCGAGTTTTTAGTCCATAAAATATCCTTTTTGTTTCACATGAAAGAAATCGCTAAAAATAATGTTTTTATCAGATATCTTTGATACTACGTTAACAATTAAACGGGCTAATTTTTAAAAAATAAATTTTTTCTGATTTTTACAAGTTTTTATAAAAAACTTAATTTGAAAATCAAAACTTTCAAAAATCGGAAAAAATTAAAAATTTTGACATTGACCAGATGTCATTTAGCGAGGTGTGGTTCAATTACTACAAGTTGTATATCGTTAGAAGCGTGGATTTTAGTCGCCTCTTACGACAGACATTCCTTACCACGGGTATAGTCTAAGCCCCCTAACCCGCTGGGGCAGGGCCGTGCGCAGGAATTAGCCTTGGGGGGGGTTTTTAATTTTGGTTTGCATTCGCATACATTTTTCGCTAAGATAAACATATTTGCTGAAACAGATATCCAGACCCATACACCATAAATTTAAATGTTCTCTAACTTTTCTGAAACTCATTATGATTCATCAAAACCTAGTTAACCAGGTCATGAATAGTACACGGAAAGAATTTTTTACTAGAATCAATGCCGAGACAAGAAAAATTAGACTTGATTTTGAACTTAGAAAATAATTTCTTAATATCAAGAAAATCCAAGAAAATTGGATTTTAAATAAATAAGTAAAAATTTTCTTGCTTCAAGTGAAATTGGATTTTGAATAAATAAGAAAACATTTTCTTGCTTCAAGTAAAATTGGATTTTAATAAATAAGAAATAATTTACTTAGGGTAAGTGTTTTTTCTTGTTTTTTGAAATAAATTAAGAAATTATTTTTTTGTTGCAAGTAAAACTTTTCTTATACGAGCTTAAGTAAGTAATGCGGGATACACACATCGTAGTATAGTAATAATATTTCGATCTATACCACATATGTGTCACCCTCATATTGTAGTTTAATTGAAAATTTTCATAGCATAGCCAAATCATAATATTGATATTCTAATATTCATACCACATGTGTGTCTGAGGCATAAGAAAATATTATATATTAAATTAAGCAAATATTTTCTAAAAATATTAAAAACGTAAAAAATAAGGAAAATGAAAACTAATCATGAGGGATTAGAAAACCATAATTAGTCAACTAGTATTTTCCTAGGACTTGTTTATTGAAATGACAACATTTTATTTAATATAAATGAAGATGCAAATAGTGAACTCCTTATACCAAATGCTTCACTAACAATCTGAGAATTGCAAAAATATTCAGAAATATGCAAAGCGGATGGCAAATGAAAAAAAATACATGTAACTTTGGAAATGCAAATTCAGCAAGAAAAATTTTACTTCGCTCAAGAAAACGTTTTCTTATTCATTTTACATTTTTTTTTTTCGCTGTATTTTGTTGTTCCAATTCGTCGAAACACAATTTTCTTAAATTCTTCTTGATATTAGCAAAAAGATTTTCTTCATTTAAGTAAATTTAAGAAAAGATGTTCTTATTTATTTTAACATTTTTTTTCAACATTTTTTTTTCTATAGATTTTGTTAGTGTTCTTGAATAAGAAAATAATTGTCTCATTTTTGGAAAACTCAATTTCTTATTTCCAGTAATAATTAAGTCAATTTTTCTTATTTTCCTAAAAATTGTATAAATTGAGTTCAAGAAAGCATTTTTCTTGATTCAATTATACAAATTTCTTTCCGTGTACTGTTTACAGTACTTGTTAATTGAAACTGCTCACTGTTTTCACAAAATGAACATTTTTTGTTATCAGTACAATTTTTATAAAAACGCCAAACGAACATATGCTACACAATGATATATTGTGGAACGATCCTCCGTCATCCCTTGTCACGTTTGGTTTGGAGACAAGCCGGTTTCGGCTAATATGCGCCATCTTCAGTGTCTTTTTTCGTTCTGAGTTATTTTGTGTAAGTTCGATAGTACTTATAGTAACTGACTTCCATCGTTTGGTCACGTACTTCGTGTTCGTGTGATGTGTTCGTGTGTTCGTGCATTCGTGCGTTCGGGCGACGTGCATACGTGCGTGCGTGCGAGTCTGTGCGTTTAGGTATGTAAATCTATTTTTTGTATCCTCATTAAACAGGCAGGTAAAAGTCCGTTATTGTCCTCTTGTGTGTTGTTTTGTTTATGTCGGTTTTAGGTTTTCTGTCCTCTTTTCGGTATAATAGCTTAAGCGGTTCAAATAATGTATCTGATGCGGTGTTTATTTGTTCATTTATTATTTTACCTACGAATGTCTTCTCCACATACAACATAAGGGAAAACGACTTAACGTATTAGAAAATATGGAGATATACAAACAGAAGACATTCGTAGGTAAAATAATAAATGAACAAATAAACACCGCATCAGATACATTATTTGAACCGCTTAAGCTATTATACCGAAAAGAGGACAGAAAACCTAAAACCGACATAAACAAAACAACACACAAGAGGACAATAACGGACTTTTACCTGCCTGTTTAATGAGGATACAAAAAATAGATTTACATACCTAAACGCACAGACTCGCACGCACGCACGTATGCACGTCGCCCGAACGCACGAATGCACGAACACACGAACACATCACACGAACACGAAGTACGTGACCAAACGATGGAAGTCAGTTACTATAAGTACTATCGAACTTACACAAAATAACTCAGAACGAAAAAAGACACTGAAGATGGCGCATATTAGCCGAAACCGGTTTGTCTCCAAACCAAACTTGACAAGGGATGACGGAGGATCGTTCCACAATATATCATATTCCTACCCTGTCGGAAAAACAAGCAACCATAAAGTATATGCTACACAACTTTGTAATTTCGGAAAGCTCCAAGTGCAATTCAAAGTGCCGAACTTATGTATTGGCCAACCTTAATTTTTGCAACTTTTACCAATTCTTCTTCCGTAAAATTATTGTAACTAATATCGTCAAAAATTATGAGTCAAAATTCAATGCAAAATTTATAAACTGTATTTTGAAAATTTCTGCAAAATCATTGCAACTTAGATTTGGTCATGGGGGGGGTTTTAACCCCCAAAACCCCCCCCCCGTGCGCACGGCCCTGCGCTGGGGTATTAATTTTACCAATTTGATATCGAAATCCAACTCCTCCCTAACATTCAGTATTCTTCTCTTGGGACAAAACTGCAAGAATGAGTAGGGATAACCATCGATAGTGGAAAAAAACTATCGATAGTGACACGAAAAAAAAACTATCGATACTATCGATAGTGCCATCGATAGTTTTGCAGCTCTACCTTACGCTATATACCTACATACATATGTATGTATGTGTGTGTTTGCAAGTACCCAGCAGTCAAATCCATTAGTTGCAAATTTAATTAAAACCATGCCATGCCGGTGTACTAGTCAGGCATCAATCGTTTTTTTCATATTAGCAACTGGTCTCTTTAACTTTGTTATATACTAAGAAAGTTCCGGCCTCTGCATCAACAGTGTGCCAGTTTGCCGACTAATCAGTATTTGCATTATTAACCCAGCTTACATAGTTTAAGTATTTCCTGGCATCAGCGCTATAGTTTTACGATTATCCTAACATAACAAGAATAATTGCTATTAAGTTTGTGTGGTTTTACTGCATGGTTGTGGGGTAGTCACAATCAAAAACAATTTCCATTTGCCAAACTAAGAGTAGCAGCGCGGGTTTTAAGCGATTAGCGGGCAGCAACCAGAAGGCGGCAGTCAACAGCCTCGGCGTTTAGTCGGAAGTTAGATAAATGTGTTTGTTTATCAACATACAGACATACATATTTTCAACGTGGACTCCAATTGCAATGACTCTCTGTCAAACTTATGCATATCTTGTTGGAGGAAGAAGAAGAACTTGAGAGTGAGTTAAATCATCTCTAATTGCAGGGAAACAGTATGGAAATTGAATAATATTATTTTAATTTCATCTTGAAAACGTATCGTAATTTGGAATATTGGGTCGATCCGGCGTTTATCGTTAAAAGAGACATTCATCAGATTTGAAGTCATTTTATATTTGTTTTTATGACTGCTTTAAGGTGGTCGTTGATTCAATCCTCCAAAAAAGAGTACTTATGATAGCCTAGCATGCTTTCATTCTTTTCGCTATCTGAGATGTACATACATACTTAATTAATAATGCGACATCCTCTCCGGAAATAGATCTAATTAATTGGCGGTCACCTCCTTATATATTTTCACTATTATATCACGCATTGCCACAAAAAACAACAAATTCAAAACAAATTAGATTCAGTGGAAGCCTTTCATGTGGTTAGAGGAGTTTTGCAAATTTCCTCTAAAACAACCGTATGTCGGGACGTATGAGTAACTATTCGCGGATAAAAGAAGACATCGAAACCGTATCTTTATTACCTACTAATACGCTAACCTAAATTTTGTTCGCGCTTGTTCGCCCAGCAAAAAATCTACGCCTTATTTGAGAATTATTACAGAAAAAGTAAAGGCTTACGAAATAAGATATGAAAATGCTAAGGGAATTAAGTTGTATGGGAAAAGGCTGATATAAAGGCTGATTGTGTTGATGTCATCAGGCCATAAGGAATACTCTCTCTCTCTCTCTCTCTCTCTGAGAGCACACCTTATTCCTAAGGTTTATCCGCCATGCTAAATAAGACATATTTGCCTGATAATAAGGCCTTATGTGGTGTATTTATACTATATAAATGCCTTAGTATAAAAATGAGTTATACAAACATTTATCAGTGGCGTAGGCTTCGAGTTTTCCTCCGTTTTTTTTCACACAGCTGTACTAGTACACAGAGTATTATAACACCATGAAATAAACGAGATAGATATAGACTTATATATATTAAAATGATCGGAGTGAAAATAGAAATCGATTGAGCCATGTCTGTCCGTCCGTCCGTACGCACTCTAACTCGCGCAAAAATTTTAATATTTTGATGAAATTTGGAATGAAAGTTGGTATTAAGTCTGAACCGGTTGGTATTGAAAATTGGCGACATGACTACGCCCACTTTTCATATATAGGAAAAATCGGTAATTTGGTATCTCAGTCACTAATATAGCTGGAGTGATATAATTTCACCCCCGTAATGAGCTCAGTCCCTTAGGAAGAAATATGGTGAAATTTTGGAAAATGGGCGGTGCCACGCCCACATGTTAAGGGGCAACATTGAAAGTTTTATGAGTCATAACTCAGAGACCGTTGAAGATATATCGATGAAATTTGGTACGCGTGATGCACTTAGGCAAATGTTTGGACAAAAAATTGCCAAAATCGGTTGACGATTACGCCCACTTTTATATATGGGTATTATAAATAGGCCTAATAAAAACATTTTAAGTGATATCTTTGTCAAATATAAAGATAATTCATTGAAATTTTGTGGCATGAGTCACACAGTAGACTAAAAACAAAAAAATAAGAAAACTTGAAAAATGTGCGTGACACCGGCCCTTTTTAGACAAAAGAAATTTACGAGATTTGAGAGCCCATAACGACAAATAATTGAGATATTATGACTAAACTTTGTGTATAAACTTTTGTCACTTGTGGTAATAGACGTGCAAAAATTTACCGAAATTGGTTTATGACCACGCCTGCTTTTTAACAAAAAAATTTCTAGAACACCCTTCAGAAATTTGTAACGTGACATCTTTGTAACTAAGCCATAGAGGAAATTTTGCACTAACAACAATATTCATTTGCTTAACTGGATAATTGATACAAATTTTTAAAATGGGCGTGCCTACGCCCACCTTATACGCCCACTTATGCTGCACTCGCCGTCTTTCCACTCGAACTTAGGCTTCCTTACTTTTTTTTTTCTTTTAAGAGAATTCTACATATTCTTACTGGGGCTTTCGAGTCAATGTCCATATCTAAGCATAAACCTACACGGAAAAAACTATATTGATGTTACATCCATATAATGGATGCCATATACATATTTCTTTATATATTACAAATATTTTTTTGATGTGATACCCATTATATTGATATGATATATATAGTTTATGGATCAGACAGGATTATCCATATATGTATATGGATGTGACATCCATACAGTTTTTTCCGTGTATGTATATATGTACGTGGGCTTGTCCAGCCATTCTGCAAGTACACGCACTTATCAGCAATTATGTACATCCAAACATGACAAGGGATGACGAAAAATCCACATCATTGTCATTGTGACGCTGTCTTTTTAATTAAAAAGCAGATTTTTGAATTTTGATCTTATGTCAGTTTTGGAGTACAGCGATGCCAGACTTTTATTTTTTTAATGCATAGATTTTTGTTAAAAAAGTTTTGGTATATCATAGAGCTCTCGATTTTTTTTAAACATTTTCGAGTAGCCCGAACAATTGTTGTTCAAATGCTCGAACAGTCGTTTGTTTGTTTATTACCCGTATGTTTGTATGGGCATTTGAACAATTCGGGTATTTTGAATTTTGTTTTTTTTCTTTTTTTATTTATTTTTTTTTTTTTCTTTATATGTAGTTTTTTTTATTTTTGTTTTTCCGATACACATTTTTTTTGTTTGTAAGCTCGAATGCTCGAATGTTTGTACGGGCATTTGAACAACAAACGGGCTTCAAATAAAAACGATCAGATCGAATTGCTCGATACCCGGGTATCTATAACTCTAGTATTTCAGGAATCAAAGGACAGAAAGAGAAATTGAAAATACTTGGAAAGGGCACTAGTGAGCAGATGTATGGAACTTTCGGTAGCTCCTCTTCGCTCACTCCACAAATTTTCATCCACTCTCCGCGAATAAAGGGTATCGTCGGAAATTGGAAAAATTTTATATCACTAGCCATGGGTAATGGCGCAATTTTTTTGGCGCTGATACAATAACTCCAGCGCCACTCGTGGCGCCAACTCACGGTACTGGCGCAATAACACCTTTAGCGCAATTGTCATGGAATAATCGATAAATAACATTTTTTCGCTTGTTACTGTTTACCATCCCCGTTTAATTTCTTTTGGCGCAATTCTGCTTACATATACTACGAGGGCACAATTAATTTTAATTTTCATAATCATTTGGAAACATATTCCGTATATTTGTGAAAATATGCTGGAAATTAGAGTCACTTAGATCAATATCAATCATACATAATTGTGACGGTGTCATACCTATACATATACTATGGTGGTGTTATTGGCGTTGTGGTGGTGCCATTTTACACTAGCGCTATATTGGTGCTTGTGTTAGCGCACGAAATTGAGTCGGTTTTATATTGCAAAATTGAGTTGGCGCAATATTGAGTTGGCGCTATATTGGGTTGGCGCTATATTGGGTTGGCGCTATATTGAGTTGGCGCATTTTCCAAATCGGAGTTAGCGCAATAACGCCAGGGTTGGTGTTAGCGCAATTGCGCCGCGCAGCGCAGTGTTACCCATGCCTATATATCACCGTCTTTGCAGCCATATTGGTAAAATCTAGGTTACATATTTTTTTGTAATTGGATTGGACATATGTACTAGATAGGGTTGGTCCCCATACGAAAAAAAAAAGTTGTAAAAGTCCGCCCCTAAATTTGAAGCTTATGTTGAGAGGGTTAAGGGATACAAAAAAAAATTTTTTTTTGATACCGCGAAATACCGCCGAAATCGTTTTTTTATTGTAACTTTGTTATTTTTCATCCGATTTTTAAAATTGATACGTCATTATTTTCGTATTTTGCAGCTCTACACTTCCTTCTAATGCTCTTTTGAGCTCTGCAGTTGTTTTCACATAGTTGGGTCAGCTAACTTATTTGTATGTCCATGAATTATCCTCTTTGTTTTGCCAAATGAAAGTGCTTCAAAATTCATGACAATGTTGCCTTTAAAGGGTTTTACTAAGTTAATAAACAAAGAAGTTACGTCACTACGAATATTTAATGCCTATTATTTAACTCATTTCTTTTAACCAATTCAGGATATGTAAAGTTGTGAAAGACGATCCCTAAATTTGAAGCTTATATTGAGAGAATTAAGGGACAAAAAAAAATTTTTTCTGATCCCACGAAACTCCGCCGAAATGGTTTTTTTCTTGTAACTTTGTTATTTATCATCCGATTTTTAAAATTGATACGTCATTATTTTCGTATTTCGAAGCTCTATACTTTCTTCTAATGTCCTTTTGCACTCTGAAGTCAAATAACAAAGTTACAATAAAAAAAACCATTTCGGCGGTATTTCGCGGGATCAGAAAAAAAAAATAAAATTTTTTTCTTTAATCCTCTCAATATAAGCTTTAAATTTAGGGTCGCACTTGTACAACTTTACATATCCTGAATTGCTTAAAAAAATTAGTTAAATAATTGCTACGTTAAATAACTTCTTTGTGACGTAACTTCTTTGTTTATTAATTTAGTAAAACCGTTTCAAGGCAACATTGTTATGAATTTTGAAGCACTTTCATTTGGCAATACAAAGATGATAATTCATGGACATACAAATAAGTTAGCTGACCCAACTATGTGAAAACGACTTCAGAGCTCAAAAGGATATTAGAAGGAAATGTAGAGCTTCAAAATACGAAACTAATGACGTATCAATTTTAAAAATCGGATGATAAATAACAAAGTTAAAAGAAAAAAACAATTTCGGCGGTATTTCGCGGGGTCCAAAAAAAATTTTTTTTTGTGTCCCTTAACCCTCTCAACATAAGCTTCAAATTTAGGGGCGGACTTTTACAACATTTTTTTTCGACCCTATCTAATATGTACATACATACATATATAGACTGGAATGCTCAGTCGGTATGGTGGTGTACATACATATCGTCGTTTAAAGTGCAAAACCGCGTGACATTTTTGCCAAAAATGAGATTTCACCAAAAATACATTCCTGGCGTCCGTCCCCATCCATTCATGCAACAATCTTGAGATTCACACAACGCAATTCCAAATAATCACACAGTTTCAAAACCGCTTTTCAAGAATTGAGGAAATTTTTCGAACCAATACCGCGAAGAATAGGTGTTAGTGCATCATAACTCTATGTAGTAAAGTTGACTATACCTTTCATAAACAGGAAATGGATTATATGTTTGTTTTGTTGCAGAAAAGTTTTCACGTACGGCTGCAAAATCGCGTATACGTCACTATTGAACAAAATAAAAGATGCAAGACCGCTTATAAATACATAGGCTATGTTCAGAAACTCAGTTTGAAGCGCAACCTGATTTTGTAGTACAAGCAGAGCGTTCATAAACGTAAATTTTGCATGAAGCGTCGCTCATCACAATCATCAAAAAAATAATTACTGCCGATGTTGCGTTTCTGAACATACCCATATGTAAGCCAATAACTGCACATTTAACTGTTTTTCGCCAAAATGATATATATTTGGATTAAGAATATAATCCAAAAATCTACCTTGGTTTGAATTTTGGTTGTAAAATTCCGAACCGTTTTGACTTAAAACAGTTTTTACTCTCTCCTGTAAAATTGGGGTGGCAGCAGATACGCGGTATTGCACTTTATGCGACGACATGGAGTTATAATAGATCATCTCCAAAACCTCCCCAAAGTAGATACCAGAGTGATCACAAAGCCTAAATTAAAAGTGATCGTAACTACTAAACTAAATTGATAACTCAACGAGAATACCGGGAAGGGGCTTCTTTGTAGTACGGCCAAACTGATATTCCCTGCAGTAAAAATCCGAAATGAAATTCACTTATGACTGAGGAGGCATCACTTTCAAATAAAAAAGACTGCTGAATTTTTCATATAAAAGGTTTGCTTTCCTCAGAAAAAAAAAAAACAAAAAAATAAAAATTGTACTCAGTTATGACGACAGTGATGAATATTCAACAAAGAATCATCAATGATCAATTCAAATTGAAAAAAATTCGTTACTATGAATACCATGGTTACAATTTATTTTTAAAACCATTAATGGAGGATTTTTATTATTGAGTATGGCAGCACGAAATGTCATAATCTGCTTAATTGTCAGGTGGTTAATATGGCGACGAAAACTTGACGTTTGTTTTACCTGTATATTTATACCATGCATCATATTCCTACCCTGTCGGAAAAGCAAGCAACCAAAAATAATGCACATATACTATTCTGCTTCTTCTTAAATGACGATTAACCTTCTAAACGATTTTGGCCAAGTCCAATTGAGCGCGTAAGTCGTTTTTGCTTTGAGATTGGAAACATCAAGTGCGGCCAAGTATTTATCCAAATTTCCAAATCAATGTTGCCATTGCGCTTCCTCCACCAAAAATAACCAAGATTCTTACCTCAATATGCACTTTTTTTTTGTAAATGAATAGATCCATTATTGGTGAAATGTTCTTACATTTATTAGTAACGCATAAGAATCGAATATACAGATGACAGTTGTTTTGTTTTTTTTTTTTTCGTTTTGCACACAAGAGACTTTTTACATTTACTTTAATAAGAATTACTATTTCTTTTCTTTTCTTTTTTTGTTTTTGCTTAAGATGGAAATGCTTGTGTGATGCGTACTTAAATCATAATTTTTAATATAGTTTTTGTATTTTTTTTTTTTGTAGTGCGAATATATGCATAATAGTAATAATGTTAGTCGTTAAGCGACAGACATACATACATACATACATACATTTCTATTTGTAAGTAATTCAAGCAACTTTTAATACAAAATCTAGATATTTATAATAGTAATTATTGATCAAAGTAGAAATTATAGACTAAACTTAAATTTCACTTGAGTCTCATTTAAGTTTTTTCTTTGCCTTTTTTAATTTTTTTTTTTTTTGTGTTTAATACTAATTATGTATACATTTTTAATATGTATACAAAGTATGTTGTATGCTTTAGTGTTGTAGTGGCTGTTTTAAATTTTTTGGATTTTTCGTGTATATTGGTATAGAAGTCTTACTATTTATATTATATATCAATGTATTATATATTATTATATAGATGTACATACATATGTATGCATGTATACATAAATCCTCAATTATTTGTTTTTACTTTATGTGGCATAATATACTTGTATATATGTATGTATGTATTCATGTTCGATTTTTTTGTTTCCATGCAAAATTGTTCGTAAACCGCTTGCAACTTTAGTAGAGTATGTGGAATGACTTTTTGTTTAAATTCACTTTGTACAAACACAAAAAAAATAAATGTTTGTGATGGTAAAGCACAATAAGCGAAGTCTCATAAGCATCAGCGATGCCTTAAAATTGTTTTTTTTTTTTCAAATAGCTGCTAATTGGCACCATTTATGGATATCAGTACCCCAAAAGTACGACCATTCATCCAGAATGCATGCATGCGCCAGCAGTAAGCACAAAAATCATTAATTTTTTTTAAATTTTGTACAGTACCCCGTTTTGTTTTCTGTTTAAAAAATAAATCTAATTTGCACGTTTAGACATACACAGTAGGTTAACATACATATTTACAATTTTAAACAGTATGAACATGTTTCCAAAATATTTGTACAATTTGAATAATTATTTCTCTCACTGTATACACCATTTTATGCTGATTCGGATGGATGCCCTTTCCCGTGGTGCGCTACAAATGCGGTTAAAAGTACAAAACGTACATATGTATGTAGATAGTTCTTTGCTTTATTATAAATATAATGAAAGCTCTTAAACAATTCTTACAGCAATAGATTTTGATATGAAATAAAGGAAAATTTTGTTTGTATGTCCGCTCACGCTTAAAGTTAATCATACAAAATAAGCATTACATACATATGTAAAAGTGGTATGACGCAAACAAAACTCAAAATATATTTGCTTGCATAGATGGTATAGACCAGTATAAACTAAATAGCAGTTGCTTTCCGTAGATCTATTATTTTGTATGCTCTCTATCAACACTCACTCGTCTACGCCTACGGCAGACTTGAGGATGAAGCAATTTAGATACATACATATTATATTTATTGGGAGACGTAAGTAAGTACCTGCTCCACTCTACATTCATTTCAACTATTTTCTTCTCCCTTTGTAACCTCAAAAGCATTAGAAATCCGGTAGTTGTCATTCCGCCTCACTTTGACTACCTTCGGCATCATAGTTGAATGGCATGACAATGTTTGTATCATGCTGATTTAAAAATATAGCATCAACATCATCATTTTCAATATTTGGCAACGACACCGCCTCCTCAACTGCCAGACGTCCTGGCGAAAGCGATTCAACCGCTCTCTGCTCATTGCTCTCAATGTTAGCCTCACCACCACTGCTTTGATGCAACATCGATAAGCCGATTTCATCAGCATTTGGCTCAGCGTTTCCCAGCTGGTGGACCAGCCACGCATCGCCCAACGATGTAGTGTCCAAGAGCTGTTGCAAGCCCAAGGAATTGCCATGATCGTCATCGCCCTCTATATTATCATTGTTATAATTATTGCGGTTGTTGGCGGCTTCTTCTACTTCAACTACCCCTTCGCCATCGCCATCGCCATCGCCATCGCCATCCTCTTCCTCGCCACCACTCGATGCTGAAAACAGTGAATGTGATGATAATGAAGTTTTCGCACTTGATGAGGCCGTTGATGAAGTTTCGGCACTGTGATAATTATCTTCATCGCCGCCGGCATTGTCATGCTCGCCGCGGTCGTGCCGATTGTGGCGCTGCTCAATTTCGATATCATTTTCATTGTCATTGTCGATCTCCATGTCATTATCGATGTCGTCATTGTTGTCTTCGTTGTAATTTGTGTTATTGGTTGTTGCCGAGGCGCGCGATAGCGAACGTTGATTGGCCGCTGTTGTGGTTACAGTTGTGGCAGTGGTTGTTTGCGTAACTGTCGACGAGAATGTATTATCGTTATCCTCTTCCATAAGGAAATGCGTGGTAGCACTTCGCTCGCCGTCGTCATTGGTCGAGCTGACACATACATTTTGTGCAACACCCAAATCCTCTTCGTTTGCATTTGCTGGCACGCCACCATGCTCCGCTCGTCTATCGCATTCGAAATTGCCACCACAATCGTTCGCTGCTTGCAGATCTTGCAATTCGCCCAGTTCGCCAGATTGCATGAGTTCCAAGTGCTCGCAATCAAAACGCATTTGCTCCTCCTCTCTCGTATTCGTATTCGAATTCGACGGCAATGATGACAGTTGTGACTCCTCACTGTCGCCTCTATCGCACAAACCTCCTCCGCCTCCTCCGCCGCCACCGTACTCATCATCCATTTCATTTTGCCTTTTCAAGTTTACATTGCGTTTCTTTTTCTTGGCTTCTTTGAGCTCCTGCAAACGTCGCCGCAGCTCAATTAAATTTTGACTATCATCGCTTGTATACTCTGAGTGCGAGCCCATTTCCCCCTTTTTGAAGCGTTTGCTGTTTTGGCTGCGCTGTCGTGTTGTCTTCCTTGTGGCCGTGGTGGTGCTGCTGCTATGACGCCGCTTGCGACTGCTCGCGCGTGTATTACTGCGACTACAGCTGCCACTCTTGTTGCTTTGTGCAGTTTTCCTTCTCGAACGACTGGCATTCTTCTTGCGTGAATTGCGCGGCCTTTTGGTGCGTTGGCGCTTCACTGTGAAATCTTCATCATCATCCGTGTCACTTGAGTCGGACGTCGAGAAGTTCGATGTTGTGCAACTACTCTCGTATATTCGTTTACCTCTCCGCAGTATGGCCGCTATTGGCGCCGTTGCAGTTTGCTTTGCTTGTGCTTCATCGCTGAGTCTATTGTTGCGTAAATTGCGCTTTTGACGCGATGCAGTGCTGCGACGTGTGCGCTCATAGATTTCCTTTACGCCGCGTCCTCCTCCGCCTGACGAGCGTAGGCCGGTCGAAGTGCTGGCTCCAACATTATACAACTCCTCACGATCAGCCGTTTCGTGCTTGTTGTTTTCTTGCGTTGTTACTTGCGTGGCCGTTGCCGCTGATGTTTCGTTTTTTCGTTTCCTTTTTGCTGCTTCAGCTTTGTCTTTAGTTTCATCGTCGCTGCTTTCAAATGCTGTTTTGCGCAATGGTTTCGCCTCCTCAACAAATACCACATCAGAGTCGCTTTCTGAATTGAGGCTAACCAATTCAGGTGTACGCAGATGCGGTGGTTTACGTTCGAGCACAAATTCGCATTCATCGCTGCTACTGGACGTGAGTTCAATATTCTCGGTAACTGTGGGCAAAGGCCTATTAGCGGCAGCACTTGTACTAGCCGCTTCGTCAGCGATTGTGTTTGTTGTTGCTGTTGTGGTTGATGCAGCCATTGTGTTTGTTGTTGTTGCTGTTGTTGTTGCCGCATCAGTATTAGTTGCTGCTGCTGCTGCTGCTGCTGCTCCCGCCTGTACTACAACCTCTGCATCGTCCAAATCTATAACATCGCCACTAACACGATTATGTGTACTTAAATTTATCGCAGCCGACTGTCCATTGCGTCCATTAATCGAAAGTGTTACGCCTGGCGCTTCGGTGCCCTCCGAGGTAGTGCTAACCGTGAATGATAACATAGCTCCAACGGAACCAGTTGTTGCGGAGGAGTTGCCAGAACGTGATAACACGCGAAATTCATTGTCGTTGCGTGCGCGCGAACTACGACTTCTTGTGCGGCGTTCATTACTGTTGGATGCGGATGCGTTTTCATCATCCGAAGACGGTGATGATGAAAACTCGATGACGATTTCTTCAGGGGCTTGTGGCAAGTAGTGTACGGCTCGATCATAACCGATCATATCGTAGGGAGAACGTGCGAAATTATTGAGCTCATGTATGAAATGTGAAGTTTTTGTGCCAAGATAAGGCTGCAAACGGCGCCGAAATGCCGGCGATAGTATATTTGTCTGTAGAAGGCTTTCGTTTATACGCTCCAATAGCGAAGAGACATCATGCTCGGTGTTGCGTAACAAACAAACTATATCTCGATTGATCCATGGCATTAGACGATGCACTTGTGCTGGATTATCCCTATTCAAATAAGGCATGATGATATATTATTAGAATTTGAGCAAATACTTACATACTAATATTTTATCACATGTAACATTACCTATAAAAACGCGCTGTGCTCTCACGAAATCGTCCAGTGATATCACAAACTGGCAGTGCGAATAGACGACGATCGTATATGAAACGTCGCCATAGAGTGCTCAATGTGCCGCTGCCTTCGATGGCATCCGGTGCCTCCTGGCGGTACATATCGAGCAACTCATTGCGATAAACCAGACTATTATACACACTGCCTCCACTGGAGCTATTGGCATTATCGCCTGAATTAGCTGGTGCATCAGATATTGCGGATGGATAGAAAATGCCGCTGGTTGAGGGGCGGATGCGATGACCTGAATTCCGACGACGCGGCAACTCCCAATCATGCCTGCAAGTGGTTAGTTAGTTTTCATTAAAAAGTAACCCTTCAATTTAAGGTATTCTGTAGGTTATATGTACTAAGAGTCTTTTCGCGACACAAATTCATATTCCCAGTTGGACATTCTAGCTTAAGACATCAAGGAAATCTTATATGGACCTTTTAGATCACTTCGCTTTCCTGTTCCTTTTTGTATTAGTGTCTCTAAAACCCTGTATACTATAAATGCTCCTCTTGCTAGAGCTTTATCTGAATTTAACAGCCTTTCCAGGCATATTGATATCGATTTTTCAGTTTTCAATTTTAATTTTGTTAATTCTCTTAACATGTTTTTTAAGTAGTTTTAATTGTTGTGTTAGTTTTATGTTAGTATATCCTATAATCTTTCTACATCATTCAATTAGCCGTTAAGACTTTTGTACCTTGTTTGGCTAAATAAATAAATAAATAAAAAAATATACTAAATTTTTTATTTTAAAATTTAAGCCTTAAAATATACGCAACTTTGTCTTTCAATTATTTGAAGTGCTATAAATCTTTCTCAAAAAATTTCTTAATGTGAAGAGAGATTGATTTCTTGACCTATTATTTTAATGATGTAACGCTTTTTCTTATTAATACATTCTATAACTACTTATATGTCTTTTTGCTCTTTTTGTAAAGCTTACCCTTCCACAACGACCGCATCAAAGATATATGGCAAACTTCGTATGGTAACTTCCATAGGACGGTGTGGTATTTGTACGGTGGGCGGCTGTACATGGTACTCCTCAAATTGATGAATCGACTTGACATTGTGTATAATTGATTTGAAAGTTTGCTTGCAAAGAGGACACTCTGGTTTAACCTATATAAAGGATATAAAGAGATATTATAATATATATACATACATACATATGTATGTATATACTTACATAAGATCACATTTCAGACTCACCTTGCTCCATTCACAGAGGCACTTGAAACAGAACTGATGCATACAAGAGTCTGTGAAGCATTTATTCTTGCAACGACCTAAGCAAATTGCGCAATTAGGAGGTGGTGATGCTGCACGTCGCCCATCATCATTCCCACCAGCACCATCTATGTTTGCGCTCCTCTCCACCTCACTGTCACTACTGCTTGTAGTTAGTTCAGATAGCTTTATGCGCATTAAAGGTGTGAGATTGCGATGTGAATTTATGTCGTCTGCTCTTACGGGTAATGTTGCAGCATTCCCAGCATGTTCGGTTACTGCTAATGCTACTGGTGCTACCGCCTCATTAATGTCAGCAGATGTAGAACTTAGAGGATTTGTAATAATTGCTTCATCAGCATTAGCCTGCTGTTCAGCAACGTCCTGTTGCGTTGCCCGTTGAGCACGGTTGCGGCGTGAACTACTTGCGGGTATGTTAGGATTACGCCCAATAGAATCACCAGCAGGCGTTTGTGGTCTGACATTGTTCGATAAATTTATATACGATGTTTCTCCCACGTCAATTGCTCTACTGCCCTCAGCCAAAGCTGGGGTAGCCATTTTCTATCTATAAATTTTTTTCTTATTTTTGTTCGCTTCAAACTCTGAACGAGAAAATGCGCTTAATTGTCAAAACTTTAAACAATTTTTAAGATACGAATTTATATTCGTTAGTACATGAACTTGAAGGTAAATCTTTCACCATAAAATCATCGGCTACAACAACAATTGCATATGTACATAAGTATGTAGGTAGGTATGCATTATGTGATTGATTGAGTCAGTATACCGCAAACTATTGAAATTTTTTCAATAAGCAAATGTGTGCTTTAGGAAATTTAAGTCCTTTTTAAAATAATAAGTATACTTATTTAGCAATTACAGCTTGTGATGCACATATATTATTCCTTAAAATACAATATATTTTGTCTATTTCACATATTTTTGATTTCTTTAAAATGTGTTAATTTGCGTCCTCACTCGTTCATCTGCACAAAATGGAAAACCCTAGAGCGGATATAATTTTTCACGTTTTTCAAAAGCCACTTTCTTAATGTTTTTCGTTGAAAATTCGTCAATTTTTAGCATAATTAAGAAGCATAAACACTAAGTTTTGGATTTTTAGTTATTATTTTTATTGAACTCTTTATTTATTTAGTTAAATCCAATGATTTTTCAGTTTTTCACAAAAAGAATTACCAACTAATCGAAGTCGCTTTCGTATAAGCGAATAGTTGATGTAGGCAGTGATGGTAGATACTTTTTTGGAAATTCCCTACAGAGCAAGAAAAAAATCCCTACTTTTCCCTACGCTTGTTTCAAATTTTCCCTATGTAATTCCCTACACTTTTTTAGTTATTTCCATGCTAGAACAATGAAAAAACCGCACGGCAGTAGATGAACGTCTTTTCTTTTACTAAATAATGAAAATTGGCTGTTCTACTGCATACTGCATACACACTAGCTCTCAAAGAAATAAAAAAAAAATTACAATAAAATACTGTTGATTTACTGTTTTGAACAATTATTATAATAAAAAAAAATATATGTATTAATCAGGGACCGATTTTAATCGTTATTTTCATTTCTTCGGATGAAAAAATCATTATGAAAACTTCGTTAACAATAAAATGCAAGTATGCCGATACAATGATTTTAGAACATTCTATCCAAATATGAGCTCATCTTTATTCTAAAGATTTTAATTTTTTTAATTTTTAAATAACCATTATTTACGATTTTTATTTTTTCGATCAAAAATAATTTTTATTATTGAATTTAAATTTTTCCGATGAAACTTGATCGATATTTTATGATTTTTATTTTTTCGATCAAAAATAATTGTTATAATTGGATTTAAATTTTTCCGATCAACTTTAATCAATATTTTTTTATTTTTTCTCCAATCATAGTAAACTTTTTCAAACGTTAGTGAATCCTATATTTGATGGCGATTGTGCCAACATTGGCGCAGTTCTATTTGAGAACAAAACTTGCAAAAAAAAACAAGTTTTTAGAGTTTATTATAATCGGAAAAATTTAAATCCAATAATAAAAATTATTTTTGATCGAAAAAATAAAAATCATAAAATATCGATCAAGTTTCATAGGAAAAATTTAAATCCAGTAATAACAATTATTTTTGATCGAAAAAATAAAAATCATAAAATATCGATCAAATTTCATTGAAAAAATAAAAATCAAATTATAACGATTACAAATGATTTTTTTTATAAAAATGATAATCGTTACGGTCCCTGGTATTAATGCGTTGTATGTAACATATGTATATATCGCACGTTTTATGCAATAGGGATTTAACTCGAAATTTTCGATTTCTGGGGTTTTGCCATATATTTCAATAACTGGGTCATGCCTTTGAGTCTAGTCTTATAAAATACTCAAAACGATAAAAATGGCGGTAATAAAAGTGATTTTGTAGTTAGCCGTAGAAGGAAACTCTTTGAAATTATAAAAGTTTGCGTTTTCCCAAAAAAATTTTTTTTTGAGTTAAATCTTCAAGAAAATTTGACAGAAGAGGTAAATAAACTCAAATGTGACATTTCGTTTGAAAATATAATTACTTTCCTACTACCATTTCAACGCTCAAGAAATAATGCAAATTTTTTCTTGAGCGTTTTCTTGAGAGCTGCGGAGAGGCCTTAAGGGGGAAAAATTCGGAGCTAAGAGCGTAGCCAGAAAAAAAAATCTTTTGCTCCGATGCCCTGATTAAAAATATCGTGTTATTAGATAGTTCACTATACGGTATTCCCTCTCCAATTACGTCATTGAAGGGTTCGCGATTTAACTCGTCTTGGCAGCATTTTCATTATTCAGATCGACAGTCAGTGTTGAAGTGAAAAAAAGGTGAATTGAAATTTCGATTTGACTTTGCCAAAAAATCCCTACATTAGCTATTTTATAAAAATCTGTCCTTCTTTCCCTACGGTCACTTTTTTCCGACTAAAATCCCTACATGTAGGGAATTTTCCCTACGTATCACATCACTGGATGTAGGTTTGTTCGTTTCGTTCGGCGTGAATATATAAGACAGGGTGTACAGCATGAAAAAAATTAACTGTACCAGCTGACTATTGTTTATAATTTAGGTTCATACTGTGGCGAATATAATCGGTTCCACTCACATCACTAAATGACAGAACTCTAAGGCACTCTGCACACGAGGCGTATCGTCATAGACGCGTACCAGACATTTCATGTAGCGTCGATTTCCCTACGCCTCAAGATCTGCACACGAAGCGACATAAAACTTCGCTGCACAAAACAAACAAACAAATTAATAATACGGTATTTGCTTTAAATTTCGAAGCTTTAAATAGAAAAGATGAAAAATTTTATGGAATCTTCCATTTTCTTTAATTATACACAAATTTTTTCCACAAATTTTACTGCTTTTATAAATTTCACCATGTGGAAAAATGTAAACAAACGTCTTCTTCTTCCTGTTTTCTAAGCGTAGTACGCCTAGCTACCAGCACTGCTTTACGCCAAGCGACATGTAGCCAGCATACTTTGACGAATGCATGAAGCTGACGACTCGTGTGCAGCCTTCAATTGAAATATACGTGCGCGACATCAAAGCGTACAGCTTTCGTCTGTAGTATCTAATACGCGTCTAAAGCAGTACGCTCCGTGTGCAGAGTGCCTAAGAGCCTATACACACTTGCGACTCAATCGATTTGGTCGAATTGGACTGTTGTATTCACACTACTCCAACTATTTAGTCGAATCGGTGGCAGCTATACACACTTGAGACTAAATAGTCGTGCGATTGACAATGACATAGTGTTGCCAATGTTCACATTTTACTCAGCAAATTTTACATTAGTGGTCTTCATATAAAGTGATGAAGTATTAAATTGTTAAAGTTTATCTGCATTCTTACATGAAAGCACCTTCTTGTCAGCTGTCAACTTGATTAATAAATAAAAAACAATAAAATAAACAAAAAGTGCATACATTGTTTGGCTTTGTTTCTTATTAAACTAGCAACTAGCTGTCAAGTAAATGAAAAGAGAAAACGGAAGGAATTACGCTCATAAAGGCGAAACGAACAGAAGTACAAGAAACGGAAAAATAGTAAAAATCAGCCATTAATAATTTTCATGAAATTTCATTTTCATTATTTCTATTTTAAAATGCGATTAATGACATTTGAAGAGAACAACAATATCAAGAAACATATGAAAACGGAAGTAAATATCCTTAGTTAGATAATTCTTGTCTATAACTACACCATTTCCAGGTGGATTTTAGAAAGCGTCAACTGGATTTTAGAAAGGGGAAATTGGATTTTAGAAATGTCGATTTGATTTTAGAAAAGGGAAATTGGACTTTAGAAACTGTAAATTGGATTTTCGAAAATTTATATAATTATTACTTTATACTTTCATACGCAATAAAGAATTTCTATTCGAAAAATTCTGTGTAAAATTTATTATAAACGCACATTCTGAAATCCAATTCGCGCTTTCAAAAATCCAATTTTGTTTTCTAAAATCCTTTTAACGCTTTCTAAAATCCAATTGACATTTCTAAAATCCAATTTCCCCTTTCTAAAATCCAATTGACATTTCTAAAATCCAATTTCCCCTTTCTAAAATCCAGTTAACGCTTTCTAAAATCCATCTGGAAATGGTGTAGTTAATAAGAAACGAACCTTTTGTTTTTAAACATTTTGAAAATATTAATTGAAATATTCAATCTCTACAATTTACCAAAAGTGAAATAAAAGTAGTTCTGTCAGCATGGCAACTCTTTCCACTACGAATATCACTGTTGTTGTTGTAGTCGTTCGACTAAATTGTCTCAAGTGTGAATACGTAGAAGGGCGCCTTGCTGATCAAGCAGTTGTACAACTGTTTCAGTTGGAATGAAATTGGGCTGCAAATCCAACTGTTTCAGTTGTACAACTAATTGAATGTAGTGTGAATGCTTCCATACATTCCCATGCAAATCAACATTCGACTAAATCGATTGAGTCGCAAGTGTGTATAGGCTCTAAGGAAACTGCCAGTACTAGAAGAAGATACCAGATAATTTCCAGTGTTGCCAGAATTTTCCAGATTGCGTTTGACAGACTATCTGTGTAACCTAAATCAAACGCACGCCGTCAATTTACTGTCAAAAATTTCTCATGCCCATACAACTTGTATGGGAGTAACCGAAATTGAACGGCGTGCGTAAAAAGCAAATTCGACGCCCAATTTTTGTTTTGCGTGACAGTTGAAATTAAGCATTGTGGGTGATTGTTTGCAAAAAAATTGACACTTACTTTTGATATCGTGTCTGTTAGGTACATATTCCACAAAATAACAAGATTTTCTCTGATTTTCTGTATTTTTCTATTTCTTTATCTGAACACGCACGCAAGTCAATTTCGGTTCAACGCATTTGCAAAATTTGCGTGCGTGCGTTAAATTGACGACTTGCGTTTGATTTAGGTTACACAGTATATAAGGCGGCGAGCAGGCGCTCCGGAGTCAGTCGTAACTTAACCGTAGAAGTGTTAACATCAAGTCAAGTAAAACAGGTGTAGACTTTTTAGTCGTGAAATAAAGCAGTGTGAATTAAGAAGTAAATAAAGACTTTTATTTAACAATTCAGCGATACGAACCCTATAGAAATAATCGAGCTATCGACAAATACGTAACAATTGGTGTCAGAAGTGGGATTGTTAAATAAATTCCAGGATCAAGGATAACGAAGCAAGGATAACGAAACAAGGATAACGAAATAAGGATAATGGCAAAGTTAAACGAACTGAAAATCCAAGAGCTTAAAAAGGAGTTAGAAAAGAGAAAACCTGAGTACAAGCGGCAATAAAATTGAACTACAGGCAAGGCTAAGAGTAGCTATGGAAGCATATAACATGAATGTAGATGAGTTTGATTTCAACGATGATGTGGAAGAGGTCCACAAAGAAGAAACTAAGAAGGAAGAGGTTTCACAGTCAGTAGCAAACGTAGACGTGAACTCGATATTGGCTGTACTGACACAAATATCGGCAAAAATGGAAGATCAACAGGCACAGATGTCGAAAAAAATGGAAGAACAACAGGCACAGATATCGGCAAAAATGGAAGATCAACAGGCACAGATGTCGGCAAAAATGGAATCACAGCAATCATTACTTTTAGAAGAGGTGTCCAGTATTGCAACTCAGTTGGGAGCGCAAGAAAAACGCATATGCTCACAATTAAAATCACAGGATGCAAAAATTACGCAGGTTGAGGAAAGACAAGATAAAATTGAGGATAATGTAAAAAAGTTGGAAGCCCGTCTTCAGGAGATCCACATAAGTCGTCCAATCGCTTCATCTGCTACACAGAAGATAAAACCTCCGTCGTTTGATGGAAGTGGTCCATTTCAAGTATTCAAGCTACAATTTGAGAAAACGGTAGTTGTAAATAATTGGAATCCTGAGGACAAAGTAGCTGCCTTATTTGTAGCATTGAAAGGACCTGCAGCAGAAATATTACAGACTGTTAGCGAGGGCGAAAGGAACAGCTATGACGCAATTATGGGTGCCATTGAAAGACGTTATGGTAGCGAGCACAGGAAGCAGATATATCAAATGGAGTTGCAGAATCGCTTCCAGAAACCAAATGAGACGTTACAAGAATTTTCTTCTGAGATTGAGAGACTAGCTCATTTGGCAAACGCAGGAGCACCTCAAGAATTCATCGAAAGAATGAAAATTCAAAGCTTCATCAATGGAATACGAGATATTGAAACGAAGCGGGCTACCTATGCAAACCCAAAAGGAACTTTCGCTGAAACGGTCTCATATGCTTTGACACAGGAAACGGCATCTCTATTGAGCAAGCCCACTTACAAGGCTAATCGTGTGGAAGTGGAAACGCCAGACTTACTAAGCAAAATATGGAAGGCGTTGAATGAAATGCAGAAAAAGAAAAGTAATGCTGTGAAATGCTTCAGATGTGGAAAAATAGGACATATAGCACGTCACTGCAGCAATAGTTCCAGTAAGTTCAGCACTGCAGATGGGCGTAAGCGCAAGGCAGAAGGGCATGAACAAGCGCCCAAATCAACTGAGTCGTTAAACTAAAGCGGGCCAGCCAAAAGGGGCGTGGGCTGGTCCCCACAATGGAATGCCCCATAATCTCTGTCTCTCAGTTGGGAAGAAGCAAGAGTAATGTTACTATTGGTGGTTTCATGGACGGAATAGAGCGCATGTTGTCTTTGGATACGGGAGCATCTCATTCCATCATTCGATCTGACTTGGTAAAGAAGAAAGTAAGGCCATTGTATGGAGCAAAATTGCGTACGGCAACAGGCGAGGATATCCAAGTCCTAGGGGAAGTTACATGCGAAGTTGTAATTGGAAATGTTGTCGTACTACACACCTTCATAGTGGCGGAAATTGTTGATGAAGTCATAATTGGTGTGGACTTAATAATCGACCAAGGCATTAAGATTGACATGAAAAACAACGTTATGAGTTACAAAAACTTGGAGGTGCCGCTAAATTTTGGCTACGATAAGAGATACAGCAGTAAGAAAGTGCGCGTGGAAGAGAATCAGCAGATACCGCCAAAGTCCGAGGCAATTATTTGGGCAAAGATTGATGGAGATTGTGGGACAAACAAATTGTGGGTTGTGAAGCAGAAACAGAAACTAAATCAAATGTACTTGTTGGAAAAACCCTGGCTATGACAAAACAAGATGGACGTATACCAGTAAGAGTACTTAATGAGTTCAAGTCACCAGTCAAACTCTCCAAAGGTGCTATCTTGGGAAAGTGCGAAGAGGTTGACATCATCATGAATTGCGAAAAATCCCAAGGAGAAGTTTGTAATGGCAATACAGATATTTCAGATGAAATAAATGCTTGGACAGAAGAACTTCAGGAGAATCACAAAAGAAAGGCGAAAGAATTACTTGCCAAGTACTCCAGCATATTTGACAAGGATGGTACAAAACCAGGCAGGACAAATATTGTGAAGCATCAGATTGACACCGGTGATGCAAGGCCAATCCGTCAGGCTCCTCGCAGCGTTCCATTAGCTAAACGTCAAATGGTGGAAGTATATGCGTCAGACTTGCTAACTAAGATATTGGAGGTGTTGAATGAATTGCAGAAAAAGAGGAATGGAGCTGTGAGATGCTTCAAGTGCAGGAAAACAGGACACATAGCACGTCATTGTAGCAAGGGCTCCAGTAATTTCAGCACTATGGACGAGCGAAAGCGCAAGGCTGACGGGCATGAGCAAATGTCCAAATCAATAGATCGCCAAAAAGGGACCATACAAGGAAATACTGATAAAATATTGCGAAAACCATGTAACCTCGAACGAAAGAATTCCTCCAGAGCTGAGCGGAAGGAAGTCATCGTAAATGTTCGGCGAATGACAATAACATCCACAGACGAATGGGATGCGGAACAGCTAAGGAAGTGTCAGCTTGAAGATCCAGATCTGGCACGTGTAGTGATCGGTTTGGAGCAAAATGAACGACCATCAAAAGAAGAGATGTCATCAGAGAGTCCTGTTGCCAAATCATGTTGGGCACAGTGGAATAGTTTGCAATTGGTAAATGGTTGCCTACATCGTGTTTGGGAGAGTGAAGATGGCCAAAGTTCTAAAACATTGATAGTTGTTCCAAGGAAAAGAATACCGGATGTGCTAAATGAACTACACAATGGTCCAAGTGGAGGTCATCTTGGAGTAACAAAGACGGTAGAGAAAATCAAGAAGAGGTTTTATTGGGTCGGATGCCGTCAGACGTGCGATGTATGCATAAAGGCTAAGGGTCCCAAATCCAGGAGTCATGGGCTGATGAAACAATACAACTCAGGAGCACCATTTGAGAGAATTGCCATGGATGTAGCTGGGCCATTTCCTACTAGCAAACTTGGAAACAAATATGTACTGGTGGTAATGGATTACTTCAGCAAATGGCCGGAGGTGTACCCGATTCCAAATCAAGAAGCAGAAAATATAGCCGAAGTATTCACCAACAATTGGGTGGCGAGATATGGTGCACCTATAGAGCTACATTCTGACCAAGGTAGGAACTTCGAATCAGTAGTGTTTCAGGAGATGTGCAAGACATTGGGTATTAGGAAAACCCGAACAACTGCGTTGCATCCACAATCAGACGGCATGGTAGAAAGATTTAACAGAACATTAGAGGAACATTTACGAAAGGTGGTGGACAAGTTCCAGAGAGATTGGGACACTCATATTCCTCTGTTCCTGATGGCATATCGATCGGCCGTACACGATACAACAGGTCAGACTCCTGCAAAAGTAATCTTTGGTAGTGATCTTCGACTGCCAGCTGACTTGAAATTTGGGATAAATGCCGATACGGGAATAAATGCCAGACAGTCTAACAACGTTCTGGAAGAGGAAATGAGAGAAATACATAAACTTGTAAGACAACGAACAAAGATCATGAGTGACAAGATGAAGGCCAGATACGACAAGGCGATGAACTCAGAAGGTTTTGTTGAGGGAGATCTAGTTTTGCTATACAACCCGCAGCGAAAGAAAGGTTTGTCCCCGAAATTGCAGTGTACTTGGGAAGGGCCATACTGTTATGGTACACGTTTTCTATACGAGTGGAGCAGCAATGCATGGCGGTCGGCATGATCTAGGGTTGCACTGTGGCTAGTCATTGTCGGCTGGGCGGGGTTCTTGCCTACATTGCTGTCCTGCGCCATAAACAGAAAAAATTCATATCATGCCTTTTCAAACCAAAACGAGTAAAATCAAACGAAAACAACATCCGGTTTTAGCCGGATGCCACGGACGGACCGTTGAAAAATTCAAATATTCAAAAGATAACCCGAAAAAAATCAAACTCAAGAGGCCAGGCATCAGTTAAATTTAAATAAATGCAAACCGAGGGAAAATGTCGTTAAAATTTGAATATGAATTTTGAACGTACATATGTACGTTAAAGTCAGACGGACGTTAGCAAAACATTTAAACCGAAATTTAAATCGGACGGAAATACTGACAATCGACGGAAAAATTTGAAAATAGATAATCGGACGTTATATTTAAATAATCTCGGACGGAAGAGAAAAGATTTAGAAATTTAAATTTGAACACACGTTGAAATCAAAAAAAAACTGTCAAAGTGAATTTGAATTTGAATATACATATATATCGCGGAAAAAAAATCGTTAAATTTGAATTTAATTTGAATCAACCGGAAGGACCGGTTATTAACAGGCATCTGAAAATACATAAAAGAAGCTGAAATTTAAAATATATGAACAATCAAAAAAAAGTTAAAGGCCGAACTCACAAGGGGGTGGCGTTGCTGATGTTGTTGCAGCGCCGGTGCATTTTTGTCCCACCCTAATCCATGGTTACTGTCGCACCCGAATATCAGTAACCCCTTACCTATGGTGCGCCGCTGGTGTTGTTGCAGCGCCGGTGCTTATCTACCCACCCTCATCCTTGGTCATCAGTGCACCTATAATTCGATGACCCCATACCTGAAAATCCCTATGCCTTTTTAAATTAGGGTAGTCAACATTCCCATTTTAAATTTATAATATTTATTTACATTATTTTGTAACGTTCATTCAAAAAAAAATTATTTTTATAATTCATATACATACTAGCGTATATTTAGGTGCATTAACTATTCATTGTATCTTAAATTTACGGAAGAGAAGAAAAAATAAATTCCGTTTTTCTCTCGGAAATTTTTAATTAATCATACATATGTAGATTTGAAAATAGACGTTTGGAGGGAAATATCGCTGGGTTATAGTTCTTATATCTTATTATCGGTTGGCCTTTATATTGTTATTAACGATTATTTAGTTAAGCAATTTAAGGTTTACGCTTTGCTATTACTGTTTCCCTTCTACTTCTCTGTATATATATAAGGAGATATTTTTTTTTCTCTTCTTTCCGGTTCTTCTTATTCAAAAAAAATCCCTTTTCTTTTTTTTTTTTGTTTTTGAATATAAATCCCTTTTTCTTTTCTTATGTATATTTCTTAAATTTCTAATCCGCCTCACTTATCTTAAATACCCAAATATTTAGTTTGACAATGTTCAAAACACTACATATACACATATGCATGTATTACTAAATATGGGCATCGGGAAAAGTTGGGTGTTGATGTGAAATTATTCTCGGCTGATCTGAACTAAATTGTTCCATGCTGAACACACGCGAAATTCTGGCTAACCAAAAAGTACATTTTACTACCTCTTCACTATAGCGTGCTACGCCATACCCACACCGGTGATACATACATATGTGTATATACATAAGCGGATTTACAGAGGAAAATTTAGCAATTAAATTAGCTGACATACATATGTAACTACCTATTTTACAGAAAAAAAAGGAAAATTGTCATCCCTTTTGGGACTCACCGCCCGTTGCGGTGCACCTTTAGTGGTGGTGTCACCGATCTGCTGTCACTGTTGGTGTTGCTGGGCCACCATGTGAGACGCTGTTGGTGTTGTGGCAAAATTCTTGTTATTGTTGCTGTTGTCAGTTTTCAATTCCCAATCTTCCTCGTTATGCGCTCGGTAATAGGCGGGCGTATCGCTGCTTATTTTTGGTTCTGTTGCGGTTGCATTCGACAAATGGGTTTTACTTATTATTACCAATGAGTGATTCAGATATGTATGTACCGGTATAAGTCAAAATCGTTTAACTAGCTGATAAACCTTTTTACATGTAGGATTTTGCACGTTACTTGATTTTCCTTCTATCTCATAAAATATGAACGTTTTCATGTACACAGATGTGTCTGTATATGGAAATTGATTTTCCCCACCCGGCAACTGAAAAGTTATCCAATGCAATTATTTAACAATTCGATTTCACATGTACTTTGGCACAGCTGACACGCCAATGCATGTATGTTTGTTTTAGTGGATGTATAATTGAGTCACTAATTCGCGCCATAAAATAAGTATTTTGCAATAATTTGCGATTAAAAAAAATACATAAATTGTCCACAAAAGCTTCAATTTTCGTTGCGATTCGCCTTGCTTGTAGTGTTTTTTTAATTCAATCAATTTGCTTGCTGTTCATTATGTTAAATTCTTTCACAAATCTTAGTTATTTCATTGAATATCGTACAAAAAAAATATTTGTCAAAATGTTGAATAAAAATTGCAGCCGAAGAACCGAACGAATAATCACCAGTATCGTGCCTATTACAAGCGTCCCGTTTGCTTTCGTATCACCATCTAGTGCCGTGTGTATAATAGTCGCCTGACTTTACGGTTACCCGAATGTCTATATCATGGTATGACGCTAGCAATGACACAAGCGAGATAGAATACGGTTGCCATGATACACAAAAAAAAAATTACCAAAACTTTCGGAATAAAATGCCTCAAGCATTTTTCCCATGAAACTATTTCAAAATAATCGATTGTATTCGTGCCCTAGAAAATTTGCTACTGTAAAATTCTACTAGTGTACGTTGGGAATATTAATAGACATTGTTGTCTTACGCTCAAATTATAAAAATGGTAAGAGACAGGAATTCTGGTTGATGAAACAATAGTACATGAATAATTAATTAATTTTCTGAGGACTAAGTAAAATTTGAAATTGCATAGAGCGCATAAGAACATTTTATAAAGTATGCATTTGAAAGTACCAAGTCACCGAATAACCACGTGTTACGTATTTTCACATTTCGAAGTGTTCATGGCAACCCTGGAAGAACCAGTTTGTCCATCACCAATACTTGTGCATCTTTTCTCTCTCATGCCAACATGTCGCCATCATTCACTGGAAGTTATTGGGAACTACTAAAAAACTACTGAAATAGTGGTGCTGCCACACAGACAGAATTGAGCAACCGAAATTAACCCGTTTATGATCGATATCAGCATTGATATCGATAGCAAACCATAACAGGCCTGCTTCGCTTCGAAGACCTGACGAGGGAGCGAACAGGAAAAATGGTTTGCCTGTAAGGTTGTTGCGATAATACTCAACTGTTAACTACGTGGGGCACGACTCACCCCTAGATAAGAGTCTCAAATTCTACCACAGCTAACCGGGCAACAGAGGCTCCATCAGGTGATACCAAAAAAAACGTATGCTATATGAACGTGCAATCTAGTAGTGTATGAAAATCCGAGAATAATTGAAAGTCAGGTATAATAAAAAAATTCATTTGGTAAAAAACCAAAACGCGTAAGTCCGGTGTTGCGGTGATTCTCTATTGGCTTAGGCCAGAGAAGCCTACTCCCCCCTAGGAGCCCTCCTCCTAGGTGCCGATCTTGGTCGGTCTTAACAACCTGTCCCCCCCGGCTGATCCAACCCCGCACGCTGGACCCAGGACAGGCGGTCTTGAAAAAGACCCTTGGTCCGCTGGTTTCTCGCCCCCCGGAATGGGCTTTACAAAAAAAATTAAATTATTTTGTTTCCTATTTTAAGGCTTCGCGGCCTTAGACATTTTTTTACAGGAGAACGCGTCTAAACTCCGAATACAATCACCCTATCAGCTGGTCTATGGTCCCTAACCTCGCGAAGCTGGACAAAAAAAACTTTAACAGGAAAATCATCAGTACTCCGTTTGAATAGACATTTTTGTATTGGAGAACTCGTCAAAACTCCGTAAGGTTAGGCATTTGATATAGGAGAACTCGCCAAAACTCCATAAAACTAGACATTTTAATTTGGGAGAACTCGTCAAAACTCCGTATAAGCAGACCAATTGGAATATGGACTGCTAGATGGTCCACGGTTCCCGGTGGGAGCGCTTGTGATCCACCTATTATTATAACTGCTCGGGGAGAATACTGGGCGAATTGTCCCCGACCGCCAAGACGCCCAGCGGAGTCTTATTGAGGACGGATATCAGAAGCATGGAATCGTCCTATTAATCTCCCTGTTAAGTCTTCTAAGTCATACAGAGCATTGCCTACTTTTCCACGAACTCGACACTTAATATATTTTGGCAGGAATTTCGCGTTTATGCCCTGTTTGAAGTTACTCAAGGCAAAATTTCTTCTAAATACTTCCTGACCTTCCCTATAATTCACAAGCCCAGAGCGCTTATTGTAAACCTGCTTGACTCTATCATTTGCATGCGCTAAGTTTTTACGGATTTGCTCGTGGATCCCTGTTAACCTATCAGCCCTACTCACTATCGGTACGCAATCTTCTTTAAGGCTATCCAATTTTTCTAATAACTTATACGCGGATGCGTGTTGGACCATATTCTGACCATATAATGCAAAGTACGGAGAGCACTGAATTGACGTATGAAAATCACTTCTCAGAACTGATAGAATTTCGGGTATATGTTTGTCCCAGTCCGTATGATCCTGCTTATCTTTTAGGAAAATTCTTATCTTGGAAACTATCTCTCTATTCACGCGTTCGGACGCATTAGCTTGTGGGGAATACACTCCTGTTCTTACATGCGTCACACCGTACTTCTCAAAGAACGCTTTCATTTCTTTTGAGATGAATTGTTTCCCATTATCGCTGTGGATATGTTCTGGGACCCCTATAGCTGGAAAAATCTCTGTACCGAAGTAGTTCATTACATTGATAGTTGTCGCTCTCTGCATTGGCTTCAGCCACACATACTTTGAAAAATGGTCTAAAATAATAAAAATAAACTGGTTCCTGCGTTTTGGTCTAGGATAAGGTCCTAAGAAGTCGCAATATAAGCGCTGAAAAGGTCTCTCTGTAACAAAAGCGCTTCCTATAGGTGGTCTTGACTGCTGATTCGTTGCTTTTACAGTCTTGCAAGTGTCACAATCCTTCACATAATCTCTAACGTCCCTAGCTTGTTGTGGCCAGAAGTATTTCCACCTAACTCGTTCCAAGGTCTTCTGCCAACCCCCGTGATAACTCCTAACCGCGTCATGTGCCATTCGTATTGCTTCCTCCCTAAGTCCTTCGGGCAACCACAACCGCCATAACGAGTCTTCTTCGCCCTCCACACCCTTCCGAAATTTAACCCTTTTAAAAATCAACCCGTCTCTAACACACAAATCCGGGAGAGCCTCACCGTTTACTGTAATTGTTCTGATAAGATCCAGATACTCATTGGCTCTAAATTCGGATGAGTCTAAGTCTATTTCGTAAGGCGCGGGAGATGAAGTCAACTCGTCAACGTCAAAACGCGACAGAGCGTCCGGTACTACGTTCAGGGCCCCCTTACGATGCTGCATTTCGAAATCATATCTCTGTAGTAACAGTGACCATCTAGCTAACCTACCACTAAGGTCTTTTTGCGTCATCAACCATTTAAGGCTTGAGTGGTCCGTGATTATGCGAAATGGCAGCCCTTCAACGTAGGGTCTGAAACGCTTGACACTGACAATTGCGGCGAGGCATTCCAGCTCGGTGACTGTATAGTTGCGTTGAGCATTATTTAATTTCTTCGAAACGAAAGCTATTGGATGCTCTGCACCATTATCATCGACCTGGAATAACACGCCTCCTACTCCTATTTTGGAAGCATCACATTGAATGACAAATTCTCTGGAAAAATCAGGTTGAGCTAAGACTGGAGCGGAACTCAGAGCTACTTTAAGTTTTTCGAAGGCTTCTATTGCTTCTGGAGTGAGTTTGAAAGGACCAGGTGACTTACGTAAACAGTCTGTCAAAGGGCCTGCTAAATCAGCGAAATTGGTAATAAATGCCCTGTACCAATTTGCCATACCCACAAATCTGCGAACCTGTCGAGGAGATTTGGGAATGGGGAAATTCTGCATTGCCTCAATTTTCTCTGGATTCACTTTCAAACATCCACTGCCTATAACATACCCTAAGTAACGAATTTCTCTCTGGCAAAATTTACTTTTACTCACATTGATTGTAAGGCCTGCACTCTTCAAGCACCTCGCAACATCTGCTAAAAGTTTGATGTGGTCGTCAAAGTCCGCACTACATACCAACAGGTCGTCCAAATACACAAAAACATGTTCTCGCATATACGAGGGAATTGCTTTGTCCATGAGTCGACTCATTGTTTGCGGCGCGTTACACAGCCCAAAGGGCATAACTTTGTAATGGTACAAGGGTTTACCTGGCACCGCAAACGCTGTCTTCTCTTTTGACGACTCAGTTAGTTTAATTTGGAAGAACGCGTCTTTTAAGTCGATACCACTAATAAAGTGCGTATCCTTTAGGCGGCTCAATAACCCGGTGATATGCGGCAGCGGATATGAGTCTTTCTTCGTGACTGCGTTTACCTTCCTAGAATCTATGCAGAGCCTAACTTTACCAGGTTTCCGTACTAGGACGACTGGGCTACACCATGGCGAATTCGACTCTTCGATGACTCCCATTTTCAATAATCTATCAATTTCGCTGTAGGCTTCAGCCTGCCTTGGTGGCGAAAGAGGAAAATGTTTGCTTTTAATTGGGACTGCGTCACCCGTGTCAATGTCGTGCTCCACCAGCTGTGTTTGCCCTAGGCCTAATTTTTCAAACGACGGAAACATATCAATAACTTTTTGCAAATCGTACTTCTGGGATGGAGTCAAATCATGAAAATTGGGACCTTCTGTATCTTCCTTTGCTTCTAGACATGATATGCTTGGAAATATTTCGGGAGCTAAAGCAAATGCTTTCCAAAAATCTACTCCGAAATAGGCTTCCTGGAGAAGCGAAGGAACAAGGTAAAAAGATATGGATTTTGTTGTATTTTTAAAAGTGACAGGCAATGAGCTACAACCTATTATCTTCCGTTTGTCGCCGCCTGCCGTATATATACATTCATTCATTTCACGATATTTAAGATCGTTCTCTTCTAGAAATTTCAAACAGTCCTTACCCAGAATAGAGACATTGGCTCCTGAATCCAATAGCCCCACAAGTGATCCATTTCCTATCCTCACCCTAATCATTGGTCTTTCATCGTCTTTAAGGACGAGTGTGGTGCTTTCCAAAAGCTTGCGCACCTGGACACGTTTGCTATACCTTTTCCTACACTGCAAAATTCTTTCGGGTGGATATAGTTGGGAATCATTCGTGAAAATATTTGACCTAACCAATTGATAGTTTTGTTCTTTTTCTTCTAAACTGGGTCGGAAAATGGTCTGGCAACTAACATTTCTAACTGAAGCTTTCAAAATACGAATTGGTCGAGAATTTGTTCGTGACGAAGTCGGGCTATCTGAATCTGAAGTATTTGAGTTATCCGTACTATCAGGGAAAGTTACTATTGGTGACTGTTGACTACTTGCGGAACCGGTCGAAAGTGGACTAGGCTCAGTATTCGCGACGAATTGCTGGGTATTGACCGAAGTAGGGGCTATAGTCCCGAACGAGTTTCCCCCTCTCTCTTCTCGCTCGGATAACGGTTTCCCTGACCACGGTGGTCGTTGGGACACTTCGGAGTCAACACTCCTCTCTGACCGCATTTAAAACAAAGCTGAGATTTAATTGGCTCCTCACAGTATATATAGGAATGACCCATTGTCTGACAATTCCAACACTTAATCCCTGAGTAGTCTGGCCTACCCATGCGACGATAATTCAGTGCTTCTATCTGTGGATCTACTATATAATCCTCACTTCCGACCCTACAATCCGGAGCTATGGCACGCGCTTCGTTTACGCTCGGCCTATGGTAATTTGATACTAGGCTCCTGCTCTCCTTCAGCACCTGCTCGCCTCGTCGAGCTACATCGCGAAGGTCGTGCAAATCTCTTACACTTGCGTTAAACAGCATTAATTTCAAATTACCATTAACGTTGCGTTTGATGATATCAATTAGCAAGGCCTCAGACATGGGCTCTCTAAGTCTCGCGTTTAATGCCAGAATGTCCGTGTGGAAAACGTCGTAAGTCTCATTTGGTTTTTGTTTGCGCACCGATATTTCCATCATCAGCTCATGGTCTGTCTTCAGGGTGCCGAATTCCCGCTTTAGGGAGTAACTCAAAAATGGATAGTTTGCATTAGGGTTTTGTTTGGTAAATAACCAATACCATTCTTCGGCACGGCCTGACAAGAAAAGATGAAAACTGGCCATAAGCTGATCTTCTGTACACTGCGTGCGCTCACGCAAGGTGTCCAATTTAAACAAAAAATCTGAAACACTACCAGTACCGTCATAAGATATCTTCCAATCTTGTGGTTTCACAACCGTATTACTGGGTGTGGGAATAATTGAATTGCTAACGAAAGTCTGCGCTTGGTTCGGCTGCTGCCTAGTATCATCCCTAGTATCACATCTAGCATCACTCCTAACAAAATCCGCCGCCGTTCGAGAGGCTGCGACTGCAGCGTTCAGGGTATTCACATTTTCCCTAATAGCTCTCATCTCATGGCGCAGCTCTTCTTGTGACGTTTGGAATAATTGGTGTAGAACGTGTACCCACGAATTTAAGGGAGACACTTCGGGATGGGTCTCTTGGTTGGAAGCCCTATCATTGTAGACGTTTGGTTGTAACCGAACTTGTGATAAAGCGCTAGCTTCGCCTACAGTATTTGTCGCGCATTGCTCAGGCGGATCCGGCATATTCCTAATAAGACTGTCTAGATCAAGGATATTTGCACTAACCGGTCTATCATATTTTTCGGAAGGGTCAGTATTTGGAACATTCCTGGATGGATCGACTGTTGCCTGGGTGACTATTGGGGAATGCATTACTAAAGGTCGGCTCGCTGGGGGTTTCGGAGTTGCACCTCCACTTCCTCTTCCTCTATAATATACCCCGTTACCTCTGTTTTTAGAACCACTACCTCTAGTCGAACTCCTAGTTTGCATCCCTTCAGCCGACTGCTGAGTGTTTTGAGGCATTTTCAAAAAAAAATCGAACGTTTGAGCGCTTCAAAAAAAAACAAGGCACGCTTGAACGGTTGTATCAAATCTAAAGCAATTATCTGTTTGAATAAGTCACGTTTGGTGTCAAAGCTCAAATGCAATTATTTGTACCAATTAACGAAATTTAAATCTTTATCTCGATTCAAAATTATGTCACATCCAAAAGAAATAACTTCAGCAATCATTTATAACGAATATTTGCTTTTTAAATCTCCATGCCGGTAAAAATTATGTCATATCCGAAAAAGTAATAAAACTTTAGTTGTCGCGTTTGGTGGAAAAATCAAGCAATAATTGTAATAATTATTTGCGATTCAAAAAAAAATTATCTTAAATTTTAACTAACAATATCGCTTCAAAAAGACTTCGCTTATAAAAAAAATATTTGTATAAATAAACGTGTTCATATACGTGTATATGTAAATGTAAAAAGATATACAATGCAAAATATATATATATATGTTCGTTATTCAATGGGAATGCTGACCTCCCATTATAAAAGGCACAGGTTACAGAATAAAAAAAAATATAAACCCCCTTGAAAAATAAAAACACAAAAAAAAATTAAGACAGTGTGTGCCAACTGGTCTCCAGCGCACCAACCGCAATGCAGGGTTGCTCGGAAGCTAAATCCCTGAGACAGGCTGGCTAACTAAAGATAGTTAGCAATAACAAAAAAAATCTAAATTTGCGAAATACTAACCTATCTCCACCGCAATGAAAGGAACGGTTTCAATCCGCTTTCCCCAGACTTGCGGAGACAGACAATACATCCTTGGGTCTCGGCTCAGCTCATCGCCATGAAGTGGTGCTAAATGTTCCAAGGCACCCAACTCAGGCATGAGATGAACTGAGGCCTGCATCGCATAACAAAAGAAAAAAGACAGAACAAAAGAAATTTGCAAAATACCCTCCTAATCTCCGCCGCAATGAAAGGAACAGCTAGAGGCTGCTTTCCCCAGACTTGCGGAGATGAAAAGTACTAACTCAGGTCTCAGACCAACCCATCGCAATGAAAGTGGCGCTAGGTGCAACCAACTCAGCCGCGGAATGGCTGAGGCCTAAATTGCAAAAAAAAATCACGAACACAAAAAAATTAAAAGGACGAATTTTCCTTATGACCAACATCCTTGGCTCCGCCGCAATGAAAGGCACGGTTTGAAGCCGCTACCCCAGACTTGCGAAGAAGGATTGCTAGCTTAGGATCCAGCTCAACTCATCGCAATGAAGGCGGTGTTCGAAACACTACCCCAGACGCGAGATGAGCTAGGCCCAAAAGAAAAAAAAAATCCGATACACAAAACTGCACAAAAGACATATTCGGCAAAAAGAAATAAAAATAAATACTGAATCTAGCGGACATGCCCCTCGGACGACAGTGAAAACAAATTTAATATTTAAACTACAAAAAAAAATTAAGTGCGTTAAACACTGCCTCTCCGGGTGAAATGCAAAAAAAAACAGACAAAATGACGTTAAGTCTCGTGGAGCCCTGAGCCACTAACACCAATGACTCTCCAATCAGTCTGATCAATTCCATCATCCCGCCGCAACGCAGTGGCGGCTACGGAGGCTGCCAATCTGGGACTTGCGTGAAGATGAAACTTCACTGACCGACCAGAAAACCACTGAAGCCAGCACCCAAGGCCCCACGTTGGGCGCCATCTGTTATGGTACACGTTTTCTATACGAGTGGAGCAGCAATGCATGGCGGTCGGCATGATCTAGGGTTGCACTGTGGCTAGTCATTGTCGGCTGGGCGGGGTTCTTGCCTACATTGCTGTCCTGCGCCATAAACAGAAAAAATTCATATCATGCCTTTTCAAACCAAAACGAGTAAAATCAAACGAAAACAACATCCGGTTTTAGCCGGATGCCACGGACGGACCGTTGAAAAATTCAAATATTCAAAAGATAACCCAAAAAAAATCAAACTCAAGAGGCCAGGCATCAGTTAAATTTAAATAAATGCAAACCGAGGGAAAATGTCGTTAAAATTTGAATATGAATTTTGAACGTACATATGTACGTTAAAGTCAGACGGACGTTAGCAAAACATTTAAACCGAAATTTAAATCGGACGGAAATACTGACAATCGACGGAAAAATTTGAAAATAGATAATCGGACGTTATATTTAAATAATCTCGGACGGAAGAGAAAAGATTTAGAAATTTAAATTTGAACACACGTTGAAATCAAAAAAAAACTGTCAAAGTGAATTTGAATTTGAATATACATATATATCGCGGAAAAAAAATCGTTAAATTTGAATTTAATTTGAATCAACCGGAAGGACCGGTTATTAACAGGCATCTGAAAATACATAAAAGAAGCTGAAATTTAAAATATATGAACAATCAAAAAAAAGTTAAAGGCCGAACTCACAAGGGGGTGGCGTTGCTGATGTTGTTGCAGCGCCGGTGCATTTTTGTCCCACCCTAATCCATGGTTACTGTCGCACCCGAATATCAGTAACCCCTTACCTATGGTGCGCCGCTGGTGTTGTTGCAGCGCCGGTGCTTATCTACCCACCCTCATCCTTGGTCATCAGTGCACCTATAATTCGATGACCCCATACCTGAAAATCCCTATGCCTTTTTAAATTAGGGTAGTCAACATTCCCATTTTAAATTTATAATATTTATTTACATTATTTTGTAACGTTCATTCAAAAAAAAATTATTTTTATAATTCATATACATACTAGCGTATATTTAGGTGCATTAACTATTCATTGTATCTTAAATTTACGGAAGAGAAGAAAAAATAAATTCCGTTTTTCTCTCGGAAATTTTTAATTAATCATACATATGTAGATTTGAAAATAGACGTTTGGAGGGAAATATCGCTGGGTTATAGTTCTTATATCTTATTATCGGTTGGCCTTTATATTGTTATTAACGATTATTTAGTTAAGCAATTTAAGGTTTACGCTTTGCTATTACTGTTTCCCTTCTACTTCTCTGTATATATATAAGGAGATATTTTTTTTTCTCTTCTTTCCGGTTCTTCTTATTCAAAAAAAATCCCTTTTCTTTTTTTTTTTTTTTTGTTTTTGAATATAAATCCCTTTTTCTTTTCTTATGTATATTTCTTAAATTTCTAATCCGCCTCACTTATCTTAAATACCCAAATATTTAGTTTGACAATGTTCAAAACACTACATATACACATATGCATGTATTACTAAATATGGGCATCGGGAAAAGTTGGGTGTTGATGTGAAATTATTCTCGGCTGATCTGAACTAAATTGTTCCATGCTGAACACACGCGAAATTCTGGCTAACCAAAAAGTACATTTTACTACCTCTTCACTATAGCGTGCTACGCCATACCCACACCGGTGATACATACATATGTGTATATACATAAGCGGATTTACAGAGGAAAATTTAGCAATTAAATTAGCTGACATACATATGTAACTACCTATTTTACAGAAAAAAAAGGAAAATTGTCATCCCTTTTGGGACTCACCGCCCGTTGCGGTGCACCTTTAGTGGTGGTGTCACCGATCTGCTGTCACTGTTGGTGTTGCTGGGCCACCATGTGAGACGCTGTTGGTGTTGTGGCAAAATTCTTGTTATTGTTGCTGTTGTCAGTTTTCAATTCCCAATCTTCCTCGTTATGCGCTCGGTAATAGGCGGGCGTATCGCTGCTTATTTTTGGTTCTGTTGCGGTTGCATTCGACAAATGGGTTTTACTTATTATTACCAATGAGTGATTCAGATATGTATGTACCGGTATAAGTCAAAATCGTTTAACTAGCTGATAAACCTTTTTACATGTAGGATTTTGCACGTTACTTGATTTTCCTTCTATCTCATAAAATATGAACGTTTTCATGTACACAGATGTGTCTGTATATGGAAATTGATTTTCCCCACCCGGCAACTGAAAAGTTATCCAATGCAATTATTTAACAATTCGATTTCACATGTACTTTGGCACAGCTGACACGCCAATGCATGTATGTTTGTTTTAGTGGATGTATAATTGAGTCACTAATTCGCGCCATAAAATAAGTATTTTGCAATAATTTGCGATTAAAAAAAATACATAAATTGTCCACAAAAGCTTCAATTTTCGTTGCGATTCGCCTTGCTTGTAGTGTTTTTTTAATTCAATCAATTTGCTTGCTGTTCATTATGTTAAATTCTTTCACAAATCTTAGTTATTTCATTGAATATCGTACAAAAAAAATATTTGTCAAAATGTTGAATAAAAATTGCAGCCGAAGAACCGAACGAATAATCACCAGTATCGTGCCTATTACAAGCGTCCCGTTTGCTTTCGTATCACCATCTAGTGCCGTGTGTATAATAGTCGCCTGACTTTACGGTTACCCGAATGTCTATATCATGGTATGACGCTAGCAATGACACAAGCGAGATAGAATACGGTTGCCATGATACACAAAAAAAAAATTACCAAAACTTTCGGAATAAAATGCCTCAAGCATTTTTCCCATGAAACTATTTCAAAATAATCGATTGTATTCGTGCCCTAGAAAATTTGCTACTGTAAAATTCTACTAGTGTACGTTGGGAATATTAATAGACATTGTTGTCTTACGCTCAAATTATAAAAATGGTAAGAGACAGGAATTCTGGTTGATGAAACAATAGTACATGAATAATTAATTAATTTTCTGAGGACTAAGTAAAATTTGAAATTGCATAGAGCGCATAAGAACATTTTATAAAGTATGCATTTGAAAGTACCAAGTCACCGAATAACCACGTGTTACGTATTTTCACATTTCGAAGTGTTCATGGCAACCCTGGAAGAACCAGTTTGTCCATCACCAATACTTGTGCATCTTTTCTCTCTCATGCCAACATGTCGCCATCATTCACTGGAAGTTATTGGGAACTACTAAAAAACTACTGAAATAGTGGTGCTGCCACACAGACAGAATTGAGCAACCGAAATTAACCCGTTTATGATCGATATCAGCATTGATATCGATAGCAAACCATAACAATACAAAGTGATTAAACGGCTCAACGATGTTGTGTATCGCATACAAACGACTGGAAGACCGAGGAATAAAATGAAGGTGGTTCATCCGGAAAGGCTAGCAGCATTTGGAACGAGTAATGTGTCAGATCGGGACGATCAGACTTAGGTGGAGGGCAGTGTGGCGAATATAATCGGTTCCACTCTCACATCACTAAATGACTGAACACATCTCTAAAGAAACTGCCAGAACTAGAAGAAGAGACCAGATAATTTCCAGTGTTGCCAGAATTTTCCAGATTGCGTTTGACAGACTATATAAGGCGGCGAGCAGGCGCTCCGCAGTCAGTCGTAATTTAACCGTAGAAGTGTTAACATCAAGTCAAGTAAAACAAGTGTAGACTTTTTAGTCGTGAAATAAAGCGGTGTGAATTAAGAAGTAAATAAAGACTTTTATTTAACAATTTAGTGATACGAACCCGATAGAAATAATCGAGCTATCGACAAATACGTAACAATACTAAGGCTGTGTGCCAATCATAACCTAACTATAGAAGGTCCATGCAAGGGAGAGTAGCTCTTCTTACGCGAGTTTGTAGCTTATGTCAAACTATTGTCTTTTGTTTTGATTTTGCATTCTTGCACGTGTTTTTCGTGGAAATAGCTTGTGTGTTCGGTTGTGCGTTTGTGTGTTCGGTTGTGTGTTCGCTCGCGTTTTCTCTGCTTTTGACATTCTTGAAAGACGCCATCTAACTGTAATCACCTATTTTGCTTCACATAAGACGACCTGGATATAGATTGGTATTGGTGCCAATCGGTAGAAAAAATGAAATTTTGACATAAGGGAGTAAAATTTTGGCAGTATTCGTGGTGAATTCTAGTAGGGATGGGCAAATTGGAAAAATATATCGATATATATTATATCGATATTTAAAAAAACATCGATTTATGCCGTGTAAAAATATCGATATATCAATATATCGAAAAGGTGGGCTTTACGCCGAAACTCCACAAAACAAAAATTATGTTAATTTTGTCTACCAGAATCATGTCTAAAATCCATGTTTGCATATGCGTGGGCACTTCATTATGTTAGACATAATTTGCAAAATGGCGCCGAATTGGCATGCCGTGTACGCAGAAGCACTTAGAAAGTTAAAAAAATTGTTTAAAATTGGCGATGATGCTCGCAAACTGTATATATGCACTTAATGTTCTTTTTATTTATTTTTTAAGCCCAAACACTCAAGCGAAATGGACGCCGTGCGAAATTTCACGTTCAATGTGGAGATGTTACCACTGTGAATTTTTCGTTGAAATGAAAAATTAGCTGTCAAATCACCAAACTGACAGCTCATGTTAAGGCAATCTTGTTAAAGTAATTGCCTTGCCATCTCTGTTATACCAGAAGACAGAGGCGGTCTCCATTTGAAATCTATGTTATAATGGTGCTTGTGATGACAGAATTCTGTTTTGAGGAGACGCCGGGTTACACTAAGGAAGCACTAGGGTTGGGCGATATATATCGATATATCAATATATCGATATTTTTAAAATAGTGTTACGTATTTGTCGATAGCTCGATTATTTCTATAGGGTTCGTATCGCTGAATTGTTAAATAAAAGTCTTTATTTACTTCTTAATTCACACCGCTTTATTTCACGACTAAAAAGTCTACACTTGTTTTACTTGACTTGATGTTAACACTTCTACGGTTAAGTTACGACTGACTCTGGAGCGTCAGCTCGCCGCCTTATATAGTCTGTCAAACGCAATCTGGAAAATTCTGGCAACACTGGAAATTATCTGGTATCTTCTTCTAGTTCTGGCACTTTCCCTAGAGATGTGTTCAATCATTTTAGTGATGTAAGTGGAGAACCGATTATATTCGCCACACTGCCCTCCACCTAAGTCTGATCGTCCCGATCTGACACATTACTTGTCCCAAATGCTGCTAGCCTTTCCAGATGAACCACTTTCATTTTATTCCTTGGTCTTCCAATCGTTTGTATGCGATACACAACATCGTTGAGCCGTTTAATCACTTTGTAGGGCCCTTCCCAAGTACACTGCAATTTCGGGGACAAACCTTTCTTTCGCTGCGGGTTGTATAGCAAAACTAGATCTCCCTCAACAAAACCTTCTGAGTTCATTGCCTTGTCGTATCTGGCCTTCATCTTGTCACTCATGATCTTTGTTCGCTGTCTTACAAGTTCATGTATTTCTCTCATTTCCTCTTCCAGAACGTTGTTAGATTGTCTGGCATTTATTCCCGCATCAGCACTTATCCCAAATTTCAAGTCAGCTGGCAGTCGAAGATCACTACCAAAGATTACTTTTGCAGGAGTCTGACCTGTTGTATCGTGTACGGCCGATCGATATGCCATCAGGAACAGAGGAATATGAGTGTCCCAATCTCTCTGGAACTTATCCACCACTTTTCGTAAATGTTCCTCTAATGTTCTGTTAAATCTTTCTACCATGCCGTCTGATTGTGGATGCAACGCAGTTGTTCGGGTTTTCCTAATACCCAGTGTTTTGCACAGCTCCTGAAACACAACTGATTCGAAGTTCCTTCCTTGGTCAGAATGTAGCTCTATAGGTGCACCATATCTCGCCACCCAATTGTTGGTGAATACTTCGGCTATAGTTTCTGCTTCTTGATTTGGAATCGGGTACACCTCCGGCCATTTGCTGAAGTAATCCATGACTACCAGTACATATTTGTTTCCAAGTTTGCTAGTAGGAAATGGCCCAGCTACATCCATGGCAATTCTCTCAAATGGTGCTCCTGAGTTGTATTGTTTCATCAGCCCATGACTCCTGGATTTGGGACCCTTAGCCTTTATGCACACGTCGCAGTTCGCAATCCACTCAACAACTGTCTGACGGCAGCCGACCCAATAAAACCTCTTCTTGATTTTCTCTACCGTCTTTGTTACTCCAAGATGACCTCCACTTGGACCATTGTGTAGTTCATTTAACACATCCGGTATTCTTTTCCTTGGAACAACTATCAATGTTTTAGAACTTTGACCATCTTCACTCTCCCAAACACGATGTAGGCAACCATTTACCAATTGCAAACTATTCCACTGTGCCCAATATGATTTGGCAACAGGACTTTCTGCTGACATCTCTTCTTTTGATGGTCGTTCGTTTTGCTCCAAACCAATCATTACACGTGCCAGATCTGGATCTTCTATCTGACACTTCCTTAATTGTTCCGCATTCCATTCGTCTGTAGATGTTATTGTCATTAGCCGAACATCTATGATGTCTTCCTTCTCCTCAGCTTTAGAGCAATGCTTGCATTCAAGATTACATGGCCGCCGCGACATTGCATCAGCATTTCCATGGGTACTGCCTTTACGATGGTCTATTGATTTGGACATCTGCTCATGCCCGTCAACGTTGCGCTTTCGCTTGTCCACAGTGCTGAAATTACTGGAGCCCTTGCTACAATGACGTGCTATGTGTCCTGTTTTCCTGCACCTGAAGCATTTCACAGCTCTATTCCTCTTTTTCTGCAATTCATTCAACACCTCCAATATCTTAGTTAGCAAGTCTTGCGCATCCACTTCCACCCGATGAGCTTTGTAAGTGGGCTTACTCAACAAAGATGCTGTTTCCTGCGTCAACGCATATGAGACCGTTTCAGCGAAAGTTCCATTTGGGTTTGCATAGGTAGCCCGCTTCGTTTCAATATCTCGTATTCCATTGATGAAGCTTTGAATTTTCATTCTTTCGATGAATTCTTGAGGTGCTCCTGCGTTTGCCAAATGAGCTAGCCTCTCAATCTCAGAAGAAAATTCTTGTAACGTCTCATTTGGTTTCTGGAAGCGATTCTGCAACTCCATTTGATATATCTGCTTCCTGTGCTCGCTACCATAACGTCTTTCAATGGCACCCATAATTGCGTCATAGCTGTTCCTTTCGCCCTCGCTAACAGTCTGTAATATTTCTGCTGCAGGTCCTTTCAATGCTACGAACAGGGCAGCGACTTTGTCCTCCGCACTCCAATTATTTACAACTGCCGTTTTCTCAAATTGTAGCTTGAATACTTGAAATGGACCACTTCCATCAAACGACGGAGGTTTTATCTTCTGTGTAGCAGTTGAAGCGTCTGGACGACTTAGTTGAATATCCTGAAGACGGGCTTTCAATGCTTTTACATCGTCCTCTAATTTTTCTTGTCTTTCTTCAAGGACCTCCTTAACTTGTATAATTTTTGCATCCTGTGCCTTGAATTGTAAGGACATGCGTTCTTCTTGTGCCTCCAACTGAGCCGCAATGCCGGACACCTGTGATGAAAGTACTGACTGTTGCAATTCCATTTTTGACGTTATCTGTGCCTGTTGTTCTTCGATTTTTGTCGACATCTGTGCCTGTTGATCTTCCATTTTTGCCGATATCTGTGCCTGTTGTTCTTCGATTTTTGTCGACATCTGTGCCTGTTGATCTTCCATTTTTGCCGATATTTGTGTCAGCACAGCCAATATCGAGTTCATGTCTACGTTTGCTACTGACTGTGGAGCCTCTTCCTTCTGGGTTTCTTCCTTTTGCACCTCTTCCACATCATCGTTGAAATCAAACTCATCTACATTAATGTTATATGCTTCCATAGCTACTCTTAACCTTGCCTGTAGTTCAATTTTATTGCCGGTGGTACTCAGGTTTCTCTTTTCTAACTCCCTTTTAAGTTCTTGGATTTTCAGATCATTTAACTTTGCCATTATTCTTATTTCGTTATCCTTGTCTCGTTATCCTTGTTTCCTTATCCTTGATTCGTTATCCTTGATTCGTTATCCTTGCTTCGTTATCCTTGGTCCTGGAATTTATTTAACAATTCCAATTCTGACACCAATTGTTACGTATTTGTCGATAGCTCGATTATTTCTATAGGGTTCGTATCGCTGAATTGTTAAATAAAAGTCTTTATTTACTTCTTAATTCACACCGCTTTATTTCACGACTAAAAAGTCTACACTTGTTTTACTTGACTTGATGTTAACACTTCTACGGTTAAGTTACGACTGACTCTGGAGCGTCAGCTCGCCGCCTTATATAGTCTGTCAAACGCAATCTGGAAAATTCTGGCAACACTGGAAATTATCTGGTATCTTCTTCTAGTTCTGGCACTTTCCCTAGAGATGTGTTCAATCATTTTAGTGATGTAAGTGGAGAACCGATTATATTCGCCACAATAGTACAGCCGATAATATCGACGATATTTTCAACTACCGGGCATCGATAATCGATAATTTTTTGCCATTTCGTGCCAAATTCGATATTTTTCATACATTTCTGATTCGCTTTGAATTTAACAGCAGAACATTTTTTAAGAAGTGGTATAACCATAATGTTCGGGGGCTTGAATTCACATTATCTTCTTCCTCAAGCAATTCTTTAATGATTTTTATGTTTATACTTCAAGATTCTTACTGTGTAACCTAAATCAAACGCACGCCGTCAATTTACTGTCAAAAATTTCTCATGCCCATACAACTTGTATGGGAGTAACCGAAATTGAACGGCGTGCGTAAAAAGCAAATTCGACGCCCAATTTTTGTTTTGCGTGACAGTTGAAATTAAGCATTGTGGGTGATTGTTTGCAAAAAAATTGACACTTGCTTTTGATATCGTGTCTGTTAGGTACATATTCCACAAAATAACAATATTTTCTCTGATTTTCTGTATTTTTCTATTTCTTTATCTGAACACGCACGCAAGTCAATTTCGGTTCAACGCATATGAAAAATTTGCGTGCGTGCGTTAAATTGACGACTTGCGTTTGATTTAGGTTACACAGTTAGAATATCTGTAGACCCATCCAACTTTAACAACAAATATATAGTAAACTATGGGTCTCCGGCAAGTTTGAATTTAAGTTTTGAGATCTGTGAGAGCACCTCTAACCCCGTAAAGAAGTGGTTTTCCGCGGGGCGTGCTTCCTAGGGATGGGCAAATTGGAAAAATATATCGATATATATTGTATCGATATTTATAAAAACATCGATTTATGCCGATGAAAAACATCGATATATCAATATATCGAAAGGGCTGGCTTCACATTAAGGAACCACGTCCCGCGAAAAACCACTGCTCCACGGGGCTAGAGGTGCTCTCACAGATCTCAAAACTGGAATCCAAACTTGCCGCAGACTTATAGTTTACTAGATATTTGTTGTTAAAGTTGGATGGATCTACAGATATTCTACGAATCCTGAAGTATAAACATAAAATAATAGCTTAAAAAAACTAAAAAACACGCTTTAATCTTAAAAATTGTACTAAAAATTGAGAAATAATTTAATTAGAAACAAAATGATGAACGAAAATATAAGTATTTAAGGAAAAGCGTGGGGTGCTCAGTATGTCAAAAAATATTTAAAATCGGTGTTTTTTTAATAATAATTTTATTTTGACTTTTTTGAGATTTCATATATCGTACTCTTTAATTTCGCAACTGGGTATATTTTTGTACTAGTTGTACGAATCGAATATTTTCATGTTCAAATATTATTGAGCACCCCCACGCTTTTCCTTAAATACTTATATTTTCGTTCATCATTTTGTTTCTAATTAAATTATTTCTCAATTTTTAGTACAATTTTTAAGATTAAAGCGTGTTTTTTAGTTTTTTTAAGCTATTATTTATTTTTAACTTTTTAGTGAAATTTTTCATTAAAGGATGTTTTATGCGGACGCAAGAATAAAAGTAAAAAGAAGTCTGATGGGATGTGGTGTTCTCCGAAATAGATCTACATACATATGTATTTATAACTTCTACCAAAAATCCCAATATGCAGTGAAGTAAACTAGCTTATTATGCAATATTTTCCAAACCCTTTTATTCAAGGTTTTCCAAACTAGCTTCCCAAACGTTTTGTTATATTTTCCAATCAGAAAGTGAAGAGAAGTTGAGGTGAAGCATTTGAAAAGAACAAAAAAAAAAAGAAACCTGATTGAATAAATTCGAATTTAGACAATAAAGCTCCGAATACGTTTGTAGCGTAATGGTGAGGTATGCTGCCTACGGACCAAGGAGCTCAGGTTCTAGTCCCGAGTGGCGCATTTTTTTTTTTTTTTTTTTATTTTTTTTTTTTTTTTTTTTTTTTTGGAGAAATTTTTTTCACCTCACGTTTACAAAACATTGTATAAAAATGTAATTAGGGTTCCTTTTCGTTGATTCAGCACTTACTATTAAATGAATTACAAACAAAACCAGTTCTTGCTTTGCATACATATGTATGTACATGCGATTGTTTTTATTGCAAACACAACAACGACAAAACAAAGCTTCTTACACAAAACACAAAACCAGTTCTTGCTCTGCATACGTATGTATGTATGTACATTGTACATGCGGTTGATTTCATTGCAAATACAACAAACCCAAAACAGAAGCTTCAAGCTTTATTTTTGAGTGAATTTATGCATTGAGTTTATCGCCAACGCTATGAGCGGTCGCTGGCTGTTGTGCGTTAGTTCGCTAGCTATTTGAGTGGTTATACGTTTTTCTTTGAACATTTGTTTGTGATTTGAGAAGAATGTATTTTTGAGCGTTCGTGAGTGAGTTTTTCCGTACCCTGCAAGCTTGTTACTTATTGGCCTGTATACGGGAGTGAATTGAAATTCATAGAGGCTATTTTGAAGAAAGGTAACATAAAAGCCGCAATGTAGCATAAAATATAATGTTGAATGTCCTACTATATGATGCCGTTGGGCTGTTGATGTCATGTTGCGAATCCGGAGGAGAATAGAAATAATAGAGAGAACACAAAAAAGTGAATGTTTGAAAGATATAATAATTTAGTTAAATGTTGCAACTTTTAGGATGGGATGAAGTTACATACATACATACATACATACATACATACAGGTGAAGCTAATAAAAGCGTGTTAAAAATCATTAAGAATTGCTTGAAGAAGAAAATAATGTAAATTCAAGCACCCGGACATTATGGTTATACCACTTCTTAAAAAATGTTCTGCTGTTAAATTCGAAGCGAATCAGAAATGTATGAAAAATATCGAATTTGGCTCGAAATGGCAAAAAATTATCGATTATCGATGCACGGTAGTTCAAAATATCGTCGATATTATCGGCTGTACTATTTTAAAAATATCGATATATTGATATATCGATATATATCGCCCAACCCTATTACGTAGTCTTGGACATATCTTGGAAGAAAAATTGATATTATTGTATCTAATATGGCAACAGCAATAGTTTCGAGTGATGTACGCCAACCGCTATTAGAGGTGAATCCGGACGGATCTCAATATTTCACGGAGAAGCTCGTATCCCAAATATATTCGCATTATGACAACCAGAAACTAATCGATGTTAAATTCAGGCTAAATAATTCCACAATTTTGTAAGTTAGGGTTGGCTTTCCAATAATGTCACACGCCCCGAGAAAAACGACTTTTACTGGGTTGTAGGGGAGGAGGAGTAGGTTCTGAATCAGTTAAATTTAGGCGCCGGACGTACCTAGTTTTCCCGGAATTTGTTAAAGTTGTTAAATTTTTACCAACAACAACAACAATTCCTCATTTACAAAACAAATTTCACTCTTTATTTTAGTCACAACACGTATATTACTGATATATTTAATAAATTTTACAATATTGCGTTAAAATCACTTTTATTAAAAATGTTGCTAATAGCGACTTCACAGGGTGTACCAGGCAGAAGGACATCACCGTGACGGTAGCCACGGTTAGGGCACACATCCGGACGGATGGCGTAGCCCAGGGTTATTTTTTATAAGCGCGGCCGAAGGCCGCCAACGCAAAAAAGTGTTCTGCGCAAAAGTTTTTTCTTTATCTATCGAATTTATATGGAGTTACTAAACTTTAACCATAAATTCCTCGAAAACGGGGTACGTCCGGCGCCTAAATTTTACGGATTCAGAACACCCTTCCCCTCCCCTACCTCACGATAGAAGTCGTTTTTTTGGGGGCGTGTGACATTGGAAAGTTTCCCCGTAAGTTAATACATTGCGTATATGAATACACATAATTTGTTAGATGTCTATATATTTATTTTCCCATTCCCCACAGAATTCCAGCTCACCGCCTGATTCTAGCATCAGCAAGCCCATACTTTGAAGAACTATTCTGTACTGAGAAAGGCAATGGTCCTGTTATTGAAATTGACAATATTGACAGCGATACTTTTGAACGTTTAATAACCTTTTGTTACTCGGGTAAAACTCTTGTAACGCTGGCTAATGTGGATCGAATGCTAAAGGCTGCTTTGATTTTGCAACTAGACGATGCTGTCAGTGATTGCGTCGGATTTCTCATAGAACATATAACCGATTATACTTTACAGCGAGCTTTTGCTCTGGAGAGTGAGACTCTGTGTCCGTTATTAAACGAAAAACTTTTGGAATATGTAATTGAAAATTTTACGGAGGTGAGCTGGGTTAATATCGAATCTGTAAATGGTTATAATTAGTAGGAACTTAAATAATTTTTTATATAACCTTATAATTATAATGTATTGTTCTTAGGTAATACAAAGCGCTGATTTCTTAAATATGGATCCAACCAAATTGCAGCAGGTTTTGGAAAGCGAGGAACTGAGTATTCGTAGTGAAAAAGTTGCATTTAAGGCAGTCCAACGTTGGTTCGACCATTACCAATCTGGACGTAAACTACATCTTCCCAATTTAATTGCATGCCTGCGACTTACTCAATTTGATGGAAATTTCATAATGAACCATATTCAGCCACTACCTGGCTGTGAATTATTAGCACTAAAGGCGATAGCTTGGAGAACCCAACCTGAGTCTCGTTCTAAAGTTACATTAAAATATACAAATAAACGTGGAGAAGGGAACGAAATCATCGAGGAATCACTTTTGGTGTTGAAATTAGAGGTACTCTACATATATCCAGTTAAAAATATTAATAGAAATATAGACGTCGCAACGACTCGTGAAAAGAAAGGATGTTTCTTCTTACGGCAGACCGTAACCAACAACCTGGATATTTATCGACCGCACTCATAATTTGCATGACTATTCTGGAATTTTCAACTAAATATAGTAGATTTAATATATATATGTACTTAAATATGTATATGTAATACTTTCAGGAGAATAATGGAAGCATTTATCAATATAAAACTGATGATACATGGGACAAATGTTTCGATATGGAAATATATTCGCGAGATTGTCAAGCACTTTATATGAATGACAATTTGATTCTAATTGGCGGTATACACAACAAAGAAGCATCTAACAAAGTTAGCAGCTGGGATTTCCGAACTAGAAGATTGCAACAGTTGGAGCCAATGAAGCAGCCCCGATTCTGCCATAGTGTTGCTGTATTAGGTGACACTATCTATGCTATTGGAGGTATGAAGTATTGTCCAAAAGACAGCAGCGGACCGAAAACTGAAGTTTTGAACACAGTTGAAGTGTAAGTTTATGCAATAAAATAGGAATAAGATAGTACCTACTACTAGGTACATAAAAAGAGTTGCACTTAATGTTTTCGATCCTTATAATATATATATATATATATATAAATAGTATTTTATTAAATACCCAAATGGTATCATAAATCTTTGGTAAATTTAATAAATTAATATACATACCTACACATACATACATATGTACATATAAATTTAGATATTCCAAATTCACTGGATGGGCGTTAATAAGTAATATGGTAACGCCACGTTCGAAAGCTGGCGCAGCCGTTATCAACGGACAAATATATATTATCGGTGGATGCAACGAAAGCGAAAATTTAAGTTCCGTTGAATGTTATGATCCAACGACGAATTGCTGGAATGGGTGTGCGAATATGATTGAGGCACATTGGAATCCTGGTGTAAGTTAACACAATAAACTAAGGAATATTAATTAAAAAAAAAAAATAGCAAACCAATTGAATTTTTTTACACTTCAGGTTGCAGTACACAATGGACAAATATTTGTTGTGAGCGGCTGGAGCAGCGAACAAACTGGAACTGTCGAACGTTACGACCCTTGCAGAAATGTTTGGACTAAGGTTTGTTCGCATTAAACAAATTTTTTGTTTTGTTATTTTCATAATTGACCTTAAATGTATGTTCTTTGCTTACAGATTGCTTCCTTGAGTCCTGCACGTTGGAGATTGGGTTGCATTTCAGTCGACAATAAGCTGTGGGCAGTTGGTGGCGAATTTTCAAATGCAGTTTCTGTATACAATGAACAAAGAGATGCATGGTATGATAGGAAGCCTTTGCCTAGTGCTGGCCCTTACTATTGCTTCACAGTTCCCAAAATCTTACTAGAAAGTGAATCGAGTGTCAACGATAAATCCGACGAGGATAATGAAATAATAAATTGAAATAATTCATACTAGTAAACCCGGCAACGCGATGCTGTGGCTTTCAATTTGAGGATGGAATACCACTTATTGCCACATTTGACAATTTGATTGCCATTTTAAATTTTACTTCCCCTTAAAATTGGCAGAATATAAATGGGGTGTAAGCTAATAAAATATTATAAATAAAATATAAATTGAAGCATATATGTACCTACATAATTACTTGTCGCACTCCTCTTTCTCTTTCTAGTTTCCTTTCTAGTCCTCTTTATCTTCCCTTTCATACGACACCTCAAATTTAAAAATAAAATAAACTATAGCGTAAAACTGAATTTTTGAGCAGAAGGGTTGTAAAAGGGTTGAATTTTGTAAAAATAATAATAAATTGCTCATTTTCAAGCAAAACCCTTTCATATGACACCTCAAATTTAAAAATAAGAAAAAAACTTGTAAAAACGAACAGCCGGCAACCCTTTTTGTAAAAATTTTAGTAAATAACTCATTGCCAGCTCAAGCCCTTTCATTTGGTACCTGAAATTTTAAAATCAATCTATACAGGAGAATTAAATTGTTAAACAGATTGCCACCCTTTTCAGGAATCTTAAACCTTCCTGTGCATCTACAGGTCAAGCCCTTTTATTTGACACCTCATTTTCGAAAATCGGTATAACGGTGTAAAAGTTATGGTGCGTACCATGATCCAATAATTCTATATGGTCGTAGCGGCTAAAAGAGAATAGGCGATTACCGTTGAACGGCCGTAGATAAGAATGTCAAAAACAGAGAAAACGCCAGCAAACATACAAGCGAACACACAAGCTATTTCCACGAATAACACGTGCAAGAGGGCAAAATCAAAACAAAAGACGATAATTTGACAGCTTACTTTTCCAAAAACAAAATAGCCGTCCTTTGCTGCGTCCACCATTTTATTTATTGCATCATGGTGCGTACAAAAAATCGCTTAGCGTAATATGTATGTGTAGGGTTAAATACTCCACTACATTATATACTGACACAACATGGCAACGCTAAAATTTAAGTTAACGTTAAGAATTGACCTCTCTGTCTTTTTGCTTTTTGATCATTCATTCGTTCGTAGAATTAGCTGACGCAATCATATTGTTTGTAAAATCACATTTTTATTGATTAAATAAAACTAAATAAAATTAGAGGAATTAAATCCCTAAAGTGGTGACCCCGCCGATTAAAATGCCAAGCCATACGGAGGAAAGATTTTTGGACGCTGAAAATGTGCTGCATTTGGGCCGGCTGGCTACGAAGCCACCACCGTTTTGGAAGCCGGATCCTCGTTTGTGGTTTGCGCAAGTCGAAGCACAGTTTGTACGCTCCGGAATCACAACGGATGACACCAAGTATTATACAGTAGTCGCTGAAATCGATTCAGCAATACTAATGCACGCCAGTGACATCATCGCAAATCCACCAGCCACAGGCAAGTATGAGGCTTTAAAGAGCAGATTGCTAGCTGAATTCGGGGAGTCAACAGAAAAAAAACTTAAACGTATTTCGACGCGTGCGAATTGAACGACAAGAAACCATCAACATTATTGAGAGAGCAAGGCAAGGCAAGGCCAACAACTTCGACAACAGGTGCCTCAGAACACAGGACTGATAATAGCATATGTTGGTATCATCGTACCTTCCGCGACAAAGCTACGAGATGCCGTGCGCCATGCAACTATTCACGTTTACCTACGGAAAACTAGTTAGCCCTCCGTTCACAACGGCTACGACGGAGGCAAAACAGCTTTCTAGCCGTCTCTACATACAAGACAAAGTTTCATCAATAAAATTTTTAATAGATACGGGAGCTGAGGTTTCGGTAGTACCCAAACGTAACGACAACGCAGAACAACCATCTTCAATGAAATTAATCGCTGCAAATAACACACAGATAAATACTTATGGGAGGAGAAGTATTACGCTGGATTTAGGCCTTAACCGAAGATTTACCTGGCTCTTCATAGTGGCCGATGTATCATACCCTATAATAGGCGCTGATTTTTTACAGAATTTCGACATTCTGGTGGACATGAAAAATAAAATGATTATTGATCGAACAACAAACTCGCAGATGTGTTGTTTTACAATAAGACCGCCGCAAAATATCACTTCGCTCAAATACTCGAACATTTTTCATGAAGTTTTAACACGTTACGTGGACCTCACTGAAGATAAAGTATCCAACAGCAAATGTGGCGTCTATCATTTCATCGAGACGAGAGGGGCACCGGTGGTTCAAAAAATGCGTCGACTATCACCTGAAAAGTTAAACATCGCAAAGCAAGAGTTTCAATATTTATTGGATAAAGGTATCTGCCAACGTTCAAAAAGTCAGTGGGCTAGCCCATTACACATGGTACAAAAGGCCAAAGGAACGTGGCGGCAAAAACTATCGCAGATAAGTATCCCATCCGCCATTTGCAGGATTTTTTTAGAGATTTACGCGGCAAAACGATTTTTTCAGTGATAGATTGTAAAAAGGCTTACCATCAAATCCCGGTGCACCCATCGGATGTACCGAAAACAGCGATCGTAACACCGGTTGGACTTTTTGAGTTCAAATATATGACATTTGGTCTTAGAAACGCTTCTCAGACCTTCCAGAGGTTCATAGACGATACAGTTGCGGGATTGACGTTCGCTTTTCCATATCTCGATGACGTACTTGTTGCATCGGTTTCGCAAGAGGAACATGCCATACATCTGCAACAGCTTTTTGATCGCTATCGAGAGAAAGGCCTAGTTATAAACTTGGATAAGTGCCAAGTGGGTTTGCCGGAAGTGGAATTTTTAGGACATTTAGTATCGCGTGAGGGTATTTCACCTGGAGATGAAAAGACCAACAGAAGTACATGAACTCCAACGATTTCTTGGCGCGGTAAACTTTTATCGACGATTCCTACCGCAGGCTGCAGCCATCGAAGCGCCGCTCCAAAAGATGATGGGGCCTTGCAAAAAGCATGATAGGACAAAGTTAAAGTGGACAACAGATGCGGAAAAAGCATTTGAAGAGCTCAAGTCACAACTCGCAAAACAAGCGTTAATTACGTTTCCAGAAAGAGGGGCAACCGTAGCTTTGGTGACGGACGCGTCTGATGTTGCCATGGGCGCTGCACTACAACAGTTAAGTCAAGGCAAATGGCAGCCGCTTGGCTTCTTTTCGCAAAAATTCACCAAAACAGAGACAAGCTACAGTACATATGACCGCGAACTACTGGCTATTCACAGAGCGATTCGACACTTCAGATTCTTTTTAGAAGGCACTCAGTTTTTCATCTTCACAGACCACAAGCCGTTAGTTCAAGCTTTCGACCAAAGTTGGGAAAAATTATCCCCACGACAAAACCGCCAACTAAATTTTGTCAGCCAATTTTCAACAGATATACAACACATTAGTGGAGCCGACAACCTCGTAGCCGACATGCTATCGAGGATTGCAACTTTTTCAGCACCTTCGCCACTAGATCCGAAGCTGTTACACGACGAACAGAAAAAGAGCGACGACTTGAGGGAATTACTCAGCGATGATAAGACTTCTTTACATCTTATTAAATACAAACATCCAGAAATTGGATTAGAAATATTTTGCGACGATTCAACGGGAAAGTTAAGACCATATGTTCCGAAAGCTCTCAGGAAAGTAGTTTTTGATGCAATGCACGGTCTCGCTCACCCTGGAGTGAGAGCAACGGCCAAATTGATAACAAATAGCTTTGTTTGGAAAGGAATGAGAGCTGATATAAGAGCGCGCGTTTGGAGTTGCGCCGCATGCCAGCGGAGCAAGATCGCGGTTCCCAGTAAGCGTTTCGAACATGTGAATGTAGACATTGTTGGGCCGTTTCCAGTATCGAGAGGCTACACATATTGCTTAGCATGTGTCGATAGATTCTCCAGATGGATATAGGTTTTCCCATTAACGGATATGACAGCTGAGACGGTGGCGAGGGAGTTTCTCAATGGGTGGATTAGCAGGTTTGGAGTTCCGAGGTTCATCACCACGGATCAAGGCAGACAATTCGAAAGCAGTTTATTTAACCAATTAACAAAGTTGCTGGGCGCCAAGCATATCCACACTACAAGTTATCACCCCCAGGCGAACGGCATGGTAGAGAGATGGCATCGGGTACTGAAGGCAGCGTTAAGATGTCACACGGCCGACGTAAATTGGGTCGACATTTTACCAGTGGTTCTACTGGGACTACGATCCGCCGTGAAAGAGGAGCTTTACGGGCAGCCTATTAGACTTCCTGGGGAGTTTTGGGAAAACCCACGGGAAGCTGCAGTAGATGAACACATATTTTTGCAAAATATCAAACAACATTTCGAACAACTACGACCAACACAAACGTCACAACATGGAAAGGCTGCCGTTTTCGTTCCTAAGGATCTTCGTTTTTGCAGCCATGTATTTTTACGAGATGACACTATTCATAAACCACTTAAAGCCCCGTACGACGGACCCTATTTGGTGATCAATAGGTTTCCAAAGACGTACACGATTTTGATTGGCACAAAACAAGTCACGGTCTCCATCGACAGGCTCAAGCCTGCACACCTCCCACAAGAAGACTCGTTGACTAGGCAATGTGAAGCGACAACGATGCGACTTACCTTTTGCTTTTTAGGAGGGGAGTGATGTAGGGTTAAATACTCCACTACATTATATACTGACACAACATGGGAACGCTAAAATTTAAGTTAACGTTAAGAATTGACCTCTCTGTCTTTTTGCTTTTTGATCATTCATTCGTTCGTAGAATTTACTGACGCAATCATATTGTTTGTAAAATCACATTTTTACGGCCTTATTCCGGTGTGGTTACATAATTTACTTTACTGGTTAAATAAAGAATCTGGTACTTTAAACACTCTTTTCGTATTCTGGCAGCAGAAAATTAAGTTACCACCTCAATACGTCGTAACATTTTGTTACCATTTTCAGCCCGATTCCATTCCGTTCGTATGGAAATGCTTTGACAGCGTTACCATTTGTGCCAGAATACCAATTGAAAAGACGGTAACAATTTTCAGCAACATAAATTACCAGTAAAGTAATTTTCCGGTAACGCTCGGAATAGCAGTGTTATTGATTAAATAAAACTAAATAAAATTAGAGGAATTAAATCCCTAAATATGTATAGAAATAATGAATATAATTATTCACTGAAAAAAAAAAAAACTAAAAGCTATCATTGAGGCGATCGCTAAAAAGTGCTATAATCGTTGTGGAAAACCACAATTCAGAAGTTAAGGTACAGCCAGACGACGCAAGAAAATACTTTTAGAAAGAGAAAATTTTACCTTTTCAATCGTTGCGTCGCATATAGGTAGATATTTAAGTTTTATACGGCCAAAAATACTTTTTTATCTACATCTATTCCAAATTGCTTATTTAATGCAAAATTTTAATTATTTGTGTTAAAAGTCGATTTTATTGAAAAATATATACAGTGACTCAAAAAAAAAAAATCATACACCAGAGTTTTTAAATTTATTTCAAATAATTCTGTCGAAAATTTGCCTTTCTTACACCCTCATTCTGTATTGCGAACGGAAGCTCAGACGAAGGGGATTATCTATGCTGTTCGTCTATTCTTGCGTTGCTTACGTTATGACAAAATGTAAGGCGAAAGCATTTGTCAAATACAAATTTACCATATGAAAATAATTTAAGATTTATAAAAAATACTACTTTTTTCAAAGTTTCTATATTTTTTAAGCATTTTCCCGACAATCTGGCAGCACTAGTCTGCTTTGTTTTCTTGTCTCTGTCAATATATTTGTTTTTCTTAAAAAAAAATTAAGAATTTATGTAAAGCCCATATGACACTACATTTTTTTTCTGGTATTCTGCCAGGTTTTTTGTGTGAAGGAGATGGTCAAATACAGTTTTGCGTTGGTGCAAGCGAGCAAGCTATATTGAAAAAAACCAAACAAAATACCATCTAGGCGGTTAATAACCAACGAGCCAGCTTGTATTTCGGTAGGTTTTTTGGCATTCGGCCATTTTTTCTGACAATTGTTTCAATTTGACAACTAGAAAATAAATTATATTTAAAATAAAAAATATATGGAAATACAAATTTTAAATTTGCCTCTTGTAAGCTTCTGCTATGGCCGTAAGGGTAAAGAAGAAGTCCGGAAGAAAAATTATATTGCGTACTGGCTTCCCTTTATAACATGGAATACACAGCTATTCTGCCCTTTGAGTTTCATAACTTTTTTATTTCAGTAATTTAAATTCAAATTTCTAAAAAAAAATAATTTTTGAAATAAATATTATTTTCCTTTAGTTTGAAGTTTAATGCCAATCAAATTGTTTTTGAGGGAGTATTTGTCTCTTTTCAACCTACAGAAGAATTGTTTTTGTATTTTGACTTTCGGTGGGTTTTCCAAACCAAAAAAAAACCAAGAAAAAAATGTAGTGCCATATAGGCATGACGTCGGTTGAATATAAAATTAAATTGATAAAAGATAAGCAAATTATGTTATTTACATTTTGATATGAACAATTTTATTATAATAAAAATCAATTACATATGTATGCATATATCGCACACTAAGGCACTCTGCACACGAGGCGTATCGTCATAGACGCGTACCAGACATTTCATGTAGCGTCGATTTCCCTACGCCTCAAGATCTGCACACGAAGCGACATAAAACTTCGCTGCACAAAACAAACAAACAAATTAATAATACGGTATTTGCTTTAAATTTCGAAGCTTTAAATAGAAAAGATGAAAAATTTTATGGAATCTTCCATTTTCTTTAATTATACACAAATTTTTTCCACAAATTTTACTGCTTTTATAAATTTCACCATGTGGAAAAATGTAAACAAACGTCTTCTTCTTCCTGTTTTCTAAGCGTAGTACGCCTAGCTACCAGCACTGCTTTACGCCAAGCGACATGTAGCCAGCATACTTTGACGAATGCATGAAGCTGACGACTCGTGTGCAGCCTTCAATTGAAATATACGTGCGCGACATCAAAGCGTACAGCTTTCGTCTGTAGTATCTAATACGCGTCTAAAGCAGTACGCTCCGTGTGCAGAGTGCCTAAATCAAAAAGCGTTACAACTCAAAATTTTTCGAAATCGGGTTCTTCCATAAATTGGTACACAGAATATATCTCTAGCGGCTGCCAAAAAATCTTTTCCATCAGAGTCTTTTTTAATTGCGAAATAACTATTATACGTAGTCTTTTCCCATATCATTGCCTATAAAAATTAAAAAGTTTTTTGCCTCTCCTGAAAATTTTTGAATTTTTAGTTGTAACGCTTTTTGATTTAGTGTGCGATATATTGGGCTTTGTAACTAACTTTTAAGTTCTACTAATACATAAAAAAATCATAACTAAATGAGTTTGTCACCTTGTTTTTTGCGAATTTTTAAATATTACTGTTTCATACTCTAGCTCTGAAATAAACTAATATGCTTTTTTCAAGGGAAGTTCTTGTCCTTTCAAACGGTTTAAGCAGTTTTCAATAAAACGGGAGTAATAAAAGATATTGAGGGAATATGGAAAAAACCCGATTTTCGTCTCTTTGGACAGATCCAATTAAGAAATTTTGAAGATTTTTTAGAGAAGTACCTATAATTTAATTTTTGAAATTTTTGTCCTGAATATGAATATTTGAACTTTACAGCTCTGGAACGATAGGCAAATTAGAATAAGGGCCCCCTAAAACAGAAGCGATACGATACATCCCACGCGATCAATTGTGCATGACGCGATACCAAAGAAGTTGCCATCATATATTATTATGGGGCAATCCACATATTCACGCATGCGACGTATTGAAATAAACTAACACCCAGTCCAAAGCCAGAAAAGTAAATTTTCCCTATTGTTGTTGTAACTTTTGACACAAGAGTACACACGTTTGACAGATAAATCTATTTTCGACTACCATTATTTAGTGAATCCTGTCTCAAATCAGTTTCCGTCACAATTGTTTGTACCCGGACGGATTTTCCGACGGAAAATATCAGCTCTTCAATACCCGTTGGCCCGTTAACCAATAACCCGCCGCAATTGTATTCCGGTCATTAGAGGAATACCGGACGTATTTGCAAGAAGTATGATTCCCCTAAGGTTCAGACATTGGTGACTTGTAAGTATTTCAGTATCGTTAACCTTATTGTAAATTTATCGCTATCCATGTGAGCTGTTAGTAGTGCCGTAAATCTGTAAACAGCTGACACTTGTCGAGGCAGATCTTGGAAGGTAGGCGCATAGGCGAATTAAGAAATTTCCCATGTATTTTGTTATTGTAATTGGTAGATTGTAATGTCAAAATAATATCTCTCCTTGTAAAAATCTGAATTCGCTTGGGACTCGCCCATTACTATTGGCCATGATGTGAATTCGCTTTGATTTTGATATTATAATCTACCTTTGTAAATAAAAAAAAGAAGTTTCTGCAGTCGCTAATGCGCCTACCTTCCTATATCTGCTTTCACAAGTGTCAGCTGTTTACAGATTTAGGGTTGCTAACCAAAATCCAATTGGTCTGTAAGTTAAGGATACAGCTACAGAATTACGATAAGGCACCAATGACTAGTAACACAGCTTGTCGTAAGGTTGGTTGAATCAGCTGTTTTATAAGGTTACAGATAAGTCACCAATGTCTGCACTTTAAGGTCCCTGCAAAACTCGTGTGAAGGAAACTAACACATGCAAAAGTTTCACACCAATTCATTGACACACTTTTTTATCAGCTGTGAGAGGACAGGGTTGCTTTTTTGATAATTCTTTTAAAGAAATCAAATTCGTGGAAGATATCAGTTGAACGCGTTCTTTCTTGTGCTAAAATATAATTTAATAGTGAGTAAAGATAATAAAAAATCTAATTAATAATCGTTTTTTAAAGAATAAAGATAAGTACATACATATTTAAGTCAAACCAGCTTTATTATGTACATATATAAATTTTTTTTCACTTCAATTTCAGATGTCTTCCAAGAAGTCGACTCCATAGAATTCGAGGGAGGCGTATGCAAGACTGTCGAGCTTAGCCATCACCGCGAGCAGTAAAAAGTATATTTTTTGTGTTAAAAATCTAATTTTATTTCATATACATATGTTAATAATAGCTTTGTTCAATAACTAAAAATTTTTAATTGCTTTTACAAATAGTTACGAATTTTATGTTCAATAACCCAAAAAATTTGCAAAAGAGAGCCAAATTCGGAGAGTAAGACTTCGAGAGAGTTGAAAATAGTTGCAAGTCAAATTTTCACTTGCAACTACTTGCAGCTTTAAAAAAAATAAAAGCGTCAAAAACATATGATCACAAAAATTTCAATTGGAAATATGCAAACATTTTAATCGCAAATTTCTAATTGCATACTAAATAAATTAGCGCAAAAAGGAATCTTGACGATGTTGTGGAATTTCCAAAGTAAATTTTCGTCTTCCTAATTCAGTTATTTACATTCATTTTCAATTTCAAAGATTTCAATTACAACCTAACCTAATAGGGCCCTTACACGATCGAATCATATGATCAAATCGCGTGTCTGTGTAATTTGATCAAATCGTTGTCAAATAGCTCATCAAATAGCCCATCAAATTTCATTCTAGCTTTCTATTATTTACAATAGATATTTTATCACGTATTAATGCTGATATTTCTTTTAATTTGTTTATAGAATTAAATTTTGGAGAACAAAATGAGTGACACTGACGATTGCATTGCATATATTGCGTTAGCATATAATGCAACACACGTTTATTTACATTTGAAATTTGATCAAATGGTTGCAACACACGTCAAATGCTAATTTGGCACTGAAATTTGATCAAACAGCACCTTACACGCATCCACAACGCACGTCAAATAGCCATCCAATTTGATGGAAAACAAAAATTTTTGATTTCGGTCAAATCGGCATCAAACACGTACGTGTGAAAAACACATAGACAATTTTACTACCACATATACACGATTTGATCAAATATTTGATCGTGGAAGGGCCCTATAAAAATTAAATTGTGAAAACAGCGCATCAGCTGTTTACTTGCAAATGTTTACGATTTTGTGTTCAATAACTTTGGTTGATAATTTTCTCTTTTTCTCGGTTTTACTCTTAATTTGTTACTGACGCTCTTCTTGCAAGTAAAGTTGTTGAACAAAGCTAATATCTGTGTAATGAATATAATAAATAAAAGACTATGATAGATTTGTTTGTGGCTCATTTGTGAAGGGTTCATGCATCAAATGTGATGGCTCAGTTGTGATAGGTTCGTATATCAAGTGTGACGGATCATATTTGACGGGTTAATATATCACGCGTGATTGGTATTTACATCAACATTGATGGGTATAAAATGAGAGAGAAAGAGCATATGATTATGCATGAGTGTGAGCGAGATGCAACCTCACACATATACATTTCATCCCATCACATTTGTCATATTGCTCTTAAGAATGTGATAGAAAATGTTGATAAGTACATCCATCACAAGTGACCATCAATTGATGGATCAAATGATGGTCACGGTTCTTGCTGGGGTAAACTTAACGAATTGTAACGAAGAATTCATTGGCCGACTTTACACCAAAATCAAAATCAACATGGTCAAATACCCTTTTTCTCTCATCTTTAAATTTTTACTCTCTTTAAGAGATTGGTTGCGCGTTGATTCGGTGTCGGTCATGGCCCAAGAGAATTGGCGGTTACCGCTGGACGGCCTGTTTCAAAAATATCAAAAGCAGAAAAAAAGCCAGTGAACACAAGCTATTTCCACGAATAAAAACCAAAGACGATAGTTTGACATAAGCTGAGAACAGCAAAAAGTAGAGCTATTTGCTGTTGCATTAACCTGCGAATGCTATGGTGTCGGCGCAGAATTACGGTCAAAATTCAGAGTGGGATTTTGCTCTCACGGTATCTCTCTCATCAATAGCAGATATTTGACCATCTTGATTTTGATTTTGGCTTAAATTCGGCCATTGACACAACCTAACAAAACACTGTTTACAGAAAAAAAGTGGCGCTCTGCTGCAATTGCTAAATATTTATTATATTCTTTTCTATATTTATAATTATAAACCGCCAAAATTACGTCCGAAAGCTCTGAAAACCATCACAAGATGGATAGGCGGAAGAAGCGTACTTCCACCAATCAATACATGATGTATTTGGACATGATGGAGAAGGACTCCATCTTTGCCACTGGACGCATTCCGCGTGATGTTGAAAGCAATTATTTAACCAAAAAATGGAAGGAGCTCTCCGACAAGTTGAATACATGCAATAATGGGCCAAGATTGACCGCTGAAGAATGGCGAAAGGTATGCAAAGCATATAACATTTAAGTATACATAGATATACATATATACATATGTACATTTATGTACCTACATGTATGTACATATGTACATAATGAGTTATCAAGAAAGTAATGAGATTTTTATATGCAGCGTTTGAACGATTGGAAAAATACTACGCGTTGTAAATATAGACGAAGTTTATCGGGTGAAAAGGATATATCCCTAACTTCCTTGGAGATTAAAGCCCTCGATTTATTTGGTAAAGTACCAAATACTGCAGCGGAACCATTGAGCATAACTCTAAAATCGGAAAAGGATCCCGATGAAGATTTGGAGCACCAGCGTTCAGAATCGTTGCAAAAAGAGTTACAGGCCGTTGTGGAGGAAGCAATTTGTGGTGATGATGATGAAGAGGCTATGCAGGAGGAGGCTGAAGAACACGAAGAAATTGTCCGACATTCTATTTTGAATAATAACCAAACTTCAGTTGCCACAAACACTGTCGGAGCTAATGCTACTACTTATCGCACCATTGTCGTTGATAATACGTCATTTAAAGATGATGATCACAATCAAGATCATTTGGAGTTTATAACAAATCGCCGTCATACATTGGGACCTTCAGCGACAGCATCCGGTAGTAGTGTTGTGGCCACAGGTGTACAAACAATGGTAACAGCCGCTCCATCGCACGCTACCACGGTAACGAAATTAATCAATGGAGAAATGCCATTAAAGCGAATACGCACTCAACCACCCACAGAGCAAGTCATTTATGAAGGTGAGCTTATACTGTACTTTCAGCAAATTCATTTATATACATATGTATGTATATCTTTTATTTTATATGTTTGTTTTAAAGTTGAAAATTTCAACACATTGATTTAAAGATCTTTATTTTAAAAACTCAATTTTTTTAATGATGAAATTTAAAGAATTACCACACGCAAAATCATTAATTGTTTTTATGATTTCTTAATTTTAGTTAAAAATGCGTCTATGACCCATTCACATCAACCGCGTACCATAACTATACATAACACCGGTGTGGGGCAGACGGAAAGCAACATTGGCAGCGCTGCTAGCCACCACAACAGTCATAATTCAACAACACACGTATTAGGTGTAAGTAACGCTTCGGATGCGCGTGAAATTGCGCGTCAACTTAAGCGTATTGCTGATATTAAGGCGGAGAAACTGAAATTCGAGGTGGCGCGTTTCAAATTCAATAACCCTGGATTTGTTTATCATCCGCCTTCATTATAGTATATTAACGGTTAACCATAAAGAAATTATTTAACGATTCAGCGGTATGTAATAAGTATTTAAATAAAATTGTCTTTAAATTTTATTTTTTCATATATTCACACATACATATGTATGTATCACTTAAAAATTAATATCTAAAATTTAGTTTTCAGTTGATTAGTTTTAAGTAATAGGTCGAAATATTTTTCGAAATTCTAAGTTATTATATATTTTGTTTTTAACACTTATAAATTCTTTTCTTATTAATTTTAATATGAATTTTAAGATAAGGTAGAAAATGACAGAAAAAAAGAACAAAAAAAATAATAAAAAAGTTCTCATACCGTTAGGATTTTCGTCGAAACTGGTTTCAAAATCACTAACCAATTTAAGGGGTAAGAGTTCAAAATGAAGTAATCTGCTTTATTATTTTCAGGTTTACTATTATTTTTTTAATGCAAATCAATTTCAAAGCAGTTATTAGTGTTAATATAAGCACACCCTATTTCTATTGCAAAGGAAAACAAGATGCTTATAATAAAAAAGAAGAATATCGTCGCTATAGAAGAAAAAAGACGCAAAGTGTTTTGTTGAGGAAGAAAGTCATATACTTTTTTTCAAAGAAAGACGCATTAAAAATATTTTTCGAAAGAAAGACTATTGTTTTTGATAACGAAGAAAGACGCTTTATTTTTTTTTTTCTATAAAGAAAGACGCATTTAAATATTTTTTATGAAAGAGAGACGTATTCGATTTTTTTTTTCTTTGTCAATATTAATGCTAATGCTGAGGAAGAAAGTCATATACTTTTTTTCAAAGAAAGACGCATTAAAAATATTTTTCGAAAGAAAGACTATTGTTTTTGATAACGAAGAAAGACGCTTTATTTTTTTTTCTATAAAGAAAGACGCATTTAAATATTTTTTAGGAAAGAGAGACGTATTCGATTTTTTTTTTTCTTTGTCAATATTAATGCTAATGCGTCGTCGAAATATTTTATAATGCGTCTATCTTCGTCGACATGTTTTGTAAAGCGTCTTTCTTCCCCGACATATTTTTAATGCGCCTTTTTTCGTCGACAAATTACTGGCAAGCGTCTTTCTTCTTCCCGAGCGACGATATACATATATGTATTAAGTTTTGTCTTAAAATACATAATGCTAATATTTATTCAGTTCTTAAACTTAAAAGGCGCGATATCAAAACTTCAAATTGTGTAATTTATTTCTTGAAAACGTATGTATGTATATCAGGGCTGAAATTTATTGGTATTTTTAACTATAAACAAAAAATAATTTTTTTGTTTAGATGGCCGCTTATTTCTAATAATTACTTAAATGTGTATTTTTTTTAGCTACTGGTCAGTTCCTTTTTTTTTAACGAAAACGAAGTTATTTTGATTAATTATTATTTGCAGTTAAAGCAATATTTTATTCAAAATTTTTTTTGGCAATTATGAAATCGAAAAAAAAAATAAAAATTTTTTTGATAATTACTGAAGCAATTTCAATTTTGTTAAATTTTATTATGTTTTTAAAATAAATAATTTAAAAAATAGTTAAAAAAAAAACTGGCCAATAGCTCTAAAAAAATACACATTAAAATTTTTGAAGTGAAGCGCTTTCAAATGGGCAAGCGAAATTGAACTCAGCTCCATAAATTATGGCCTCAGCAGTAATCGCCTTAATCTTGGATCGAGATAATAGCTACGGCCACTGAAAGATGTTGTAATAATTTGTCCTTTCTATTGTTTGGCGATTATAATAAAATTTTTGACATGTTTGAATCATTTGACTCATTTTTTACAGTTAGAATCATTTCTGCTACTACTCCTCTGTCTGGCGAAGTATGTCATGGGCATTTTTATGTTTTGTGTGCAAATGGCTTTTATAATTTCCCAAATGGTCTCTTGTTAATTTACAGTTGCAAAATTTGCACACAAATGACTGCCCTACAAACCACAAATACGCTCTTATGCTAGGGACACACATCGTAGTATAGTAGAAATATTGAGATCTATACCACATATGTGTCACTCTCATATTGTAGTTTAATTGAAAATTTTCATAGTAAAGCCAAATCATAGTATTGATATTATAATATTTCTACCACATGTGTGTCTGAGGCATATTAAATTTTTTTGATGTTTATTGCGGGGCTTCATTTTAACGTTAGTTTTATCAAACTGAAAAATTTTAACGTTCAATGCTCAACAAAAAAAAAAAAAATAACGTTTCGATGATAATCAAAAAAAAAAAAATATTAAAAATAATTTCGTTTCGTTGATTATCAAAAAAAAAACATATATACATATGTATATTGAAAAAAATTTCGTTTTGGTAGTAAAAAAAAAAATTAAAAATGAATAAATAACGTTATTAAAAAAAACTACAATTTTCAGCTGTTTCAGAAAATTAAAAAATTAAATTCAATGTGAAAAGTATAAAAATTTCTGAAATACACTTTAACTACATATAAGCTCGAAACAATTTTTTTTATAATCAAAGAAACAAAATAATTTTGATAATTTTATTTTTTAATTACCAACGAAACGAAATTTATTTGTTTTTTTCTTTTTTTTGTATTCAACAAAACAAAATTTCTTATCAACAAACATCGTTGTGCAGCCTTGGTTTATTGAAGCAATACTTTTATGTTTTTATAATCAATTATTTCAACATAAACAGATGTTTTTTTTAATAATTAATTAATTTTTGAGTGTTTTTTTAATATCCAGTTTTTAAGGAAAAATTGTGATCTGAAAAATTTATATTTTTTGGTAGAAGCTATAGATCTATTTCGGAGATCACCACATCATCATTCATCAGACTTCTTTTTTCTTGGCGTCCGGCGAGGTTTGAATCTCGGCCAGAAAAAAAAACAAATTATTTTTTATTTATTGTTAAAATATCAATAAATTTATAATTGACATATTTAATTTGTGTATCCATTGTCATGTTCTATGGCTTGACTATTTTTCAAAATGTAACCGACCTTTACTTTGTCAACTAAAGTATGATAACGTCCTCATTTTCTTTTGTATATATATAATTTTTATTTGTTTACATAGTCATTAAATGTACATGCATACATATACACATACATACATTTTTATCAAAGTAAATTCCTTTTAACTATTCATTCATACTTAAAAATATGTTAAAGTATTTATTCCTAAAATCGAAAATAAGTTTATATAATTTTATATACATATGTACATGCATATGTAAATGTATGTATTTTAAATGTACGTTAAGATCTTCAAAAGTACCATGTAATGCAACAATTTTAATGTATTTAAAAATAAATAAAATTCAGCGTGTGTACATTTTAGTTTTGTATGTTATACAAGGCAAAAACCATGGTATAAGTATACCAGGTAAAACAAACGTCAAGTTTTCGTCGCCATATTAACCACCTGACAATTAAGCAGATTATGACATTTCGTGCTGCCATACTCATTGATTATATTCTTAATCCAAATATCATTTTGGCGAAAAACAGTTAAATGTGCAGTTATTGGCTTACTTATGTATTTATAAGCGGTTTTGCGTCTTTTATTTTGTTCAATAGTGACGTATAGGCGGTTTTGCAGGCGTACGTAAAAACTTTTCTTCAATAAAGCAAAGTTATAATCCATTTCGTGTTTATGAAAGTATAATCAACTTTAGTACATTACAGTACAGTTATAAAGCAATAACACCTATTATTCGCGGTATTTGTTCGAAAAATTTCCTTAAAAAAAGCGGTTTTGAAACTGTGTTATTATTTGGAATTGCGTTGTGTGAATCTCAAAATGGATGGGGACGGACGCCAGGAATGTATTTTTGATGAAATCTCATTTTTGGCAAAAATGTCACGCGGTTTTGCACTTTAAACGACGATATGTATGTACACCACCATACCAAGTGAGCATTTCAGTCTATATATGTATGTAGGTTAGGTTAGGTTGAGGTGGCTGTCTCCGCAATTCTGTTATGGTTTGCTATCGATATCAATGCTGATATCGATCATAAACGGGTTAAATTCGGTTGCTCAATTCTGTCGGGGTGGCAGTACCACTATTTCAATAGCTTCCTTCTTAGTAGTTCCCAATAACTTCCAATTAATAATGGCCGACGTGCTGACATGGTGAAGAAGAATGGTGACGCGTGGCCAAACATGAAAGGTAGTCGCATGCATGGTTCAATTATAGAAGGTTTTTGCAGTACTATATACGGACATACATACATACACCCTCCATGTAAATTGGTTGTGTATTCTGTGATGCTTCTGTCAAAATCATAGTCGCCATCGTAGAAATCATACTGCGTCAAGATCAAAATTGTCATAAGTTTTGACACAAGCACCACAATATGGGAAAAAATAGGGAAAAGTCTGCAATCAGCTGGTTAGTAGGTTAACCTTCTATAAATTAGCCTTGGTCGCATGTGAAGGAGAATGAGGTTGTATTATAGGGGTGATCTCGATAGAACAGCTTACAATTCATTTTTTTTTTTTCTTAGCGTCAGTAACTTTGCTGTTCGAGTAATTTCATTTACCAACTATGGTGTTCTAACAATAATAACGATTCTTATTTTCTCATCCAGTTACTAGACATTCCAAATGCGAAATTTTTCTGCGCTCAAATCCTGTAATTAATTCCCTTTTCCACCACCAAATGTTTAAACAAATTTTAAGTGAGTGGGTTTATCCGAAATTTACATTGATTTTTTTTTCTTCTTTATTCTTCGAGATGATTATATGGTATTGCTTCATTTTTTTTTGATCCCGAGCTTTATAGATCGCGCATAAATTTTTCTTCAAATCTGGCAAGCTATCGAGCCGACCTCTATGAGTAGGCATCATGAGAAATTTCCCCTCCGAATCTTTACAATCGTTCCAATGGCGGAGATGCACAAGTATTGGTGATGGACAAACTGGTTCTCCCAGGGTTGCCATGAACACTTCGAATGTGAAAATACGTAACACGTGGTTATTCGGATACTTGGTACTTTCAAATGCATATTTTATAAAATATTCTCATGCGCTCCATACAATTTTAAATTTTACATAGTTCACAGAAAATTAATTAATTATTTACCGCATGTTTATACTATTGTTTCATTAATCAGATTTTCCTGTCTCTTACCATTTTTATAATTTGAGCGTAAGACAACAATGTCTATTAATATTCCTAACGTACACTAATAGAATTTTACAGTAGCAAATTTACTAGGGCACGAATATAAGCGATTAATTTGAGATAGTTTCATGGAAAAAATGCTTGAGGCATTTTATTCCGAAAGTTTTGGTATTTTTATTTGTGTAACATGGCAATCGCATTCCATCTCGCTTGTGTCATTGCTAGCGTCATACCATGATATAGACATTCGGGTAACCGTAAAGTCACGCCACTATTATGCACACGTCACTACACCACTGCAGGGAGATGAAAAGTAAACGGGACTCTTCCAGATGAAGACAGAAGAAAGATTTTTTCATCAACAGCAGCAGCAAAAATTGGATAGAATTTTATTATTCGTGGAATTACAAATTTTTGAGTGGTGAATCACAATTAAGAAAAGATTGTTTAAAAAAAAAAAAAAAAAATCCAAGAAATATATACATAAAAAAAAAAAACAGTTTTAAAACCAGAAATTGGCTTTTTTTTTCGGTTTATTTGCCTGCATATTTCAAACCAAAAAAGTGCAATCCGCAAAACAAGAAAACAAGCAGCAACAATCAAGTTTTAAACAAGCAAGCGAATTTGGTTTTTAATTTCCAACTTTTTCGTTTGGTTTTCTTTTGTTTTGGAATTTGCTGCAAACAAAATCAATCAACAATTTAAAACATTTAAGCAACAGCTAACACTTGCCCATTTTGTAATCGCTCAGAAGGAGTTTATCTATTGGAAAAAGCAGTGAGAACAACAACAAAAAATAAAAGCACAAAGTCGCATTGTAAATTGACTGGGTACGAGGCGTGCATTGGATTTGGAACAAACATTTGCGGTCGGACGTAACGTGTTTAATTTGATTTTGGTGTGAATTGTTTTGCGCATCCCAAGCAGGGGAGTTAACTTGTTTTATATGACTTTGAAAGAATAAGTGAAACACCAGTATTTAAAGGAGCACCGCCAAGTCCACCTCAACGGAGCAAGTTGGTTAGTTCGTGCATGAATTTACATAGGCGATATTTAAGTCATAGGACCTCAAAATTTTCCAGTAATAGACATCGGAAGCTGCAACCTTTTAGAGAAACGTGAGCCAATCGCACACGTTTTCCGCAATTTTTCCAAATATTTATATTAAAAGAGAAAAAAAAACAACGAAAACAAAATAGCTACAAAACAACCAGCAAATCGGCAAATGAGCATTGTCTTATTTTAATTACTTAAATCGTAGCAAAGCCAAACATAAAAACAACAACAACAGCCAAGTAATTATTTGCGAAGCGCACATTGACTTTGCCACTAAAAGCAACCACAACAACAACAACATAAACGGTAATTCGTACAGCTACAGTAATAGCAATAACAATCAAAACAACAACAACAACGTTGAAACGATTGTCAACAACAACAATCGCTATAACGAGCAGCACAATCAGTAACAACAGCAGCGAACAACCGGTGGCAGCTTTAGCAGCAGATCGGTGGCACCAACACTAAAGGTGCACCGCAACGGGTGGTGAGTCAGGCAACGGGTGCATTAGAAAATATGTATATATATTAACGTAGTTAATTAAATTAGAAACAAAAAGGGAAATGGTATACGTTATTTTGGTATAGAGCATATGAAAATATGCATACATATGTACACACAAATATTGATACGTATGTGTTCATATCAGAGTTGGGCAGAAGGAAAACCAAAAAGTGTTCAAATAACCAATGATGGATGAATAATTCCTTTGATCTTTATAATAGATAATTTCGTTTATTCGAACAAGAGAGCTATTCGAATAACTGATATTTTCGTTTACATACGGTTGTTCATCATTTATACGTATGTACGTGTACATATATATATGTATATATGATTTTGACTATCGCTCAGTTGTGTCCTCGGTTTGCCCTGAGCTTTAATTTACCTTGTGAAACAAGAAATAAAGTCCGGAATGATTGTCCGTAGAGAGTTTATCTGAATGAAACCTTTAAAAAGGGATACTTTTTTTAAATAACCACCTAAATAAAAGAATTTATTCGAATAATGCCCAAGTCTGGTTCGTATGGATTTGTGTGTATGTATAGTGCAGACAACGAAATTTAAATAGAGGTTAATTATAGTAATTCAATTGGGAAACAGCGGTAGAAAAGAATACTAGTTTTGGCAAACGAAAATTTTTTTTTATATGCAGTGTCTTGTACATGTAGGTATATAAAAGTGGTTTAATACACTCTGAGTGATGTGAAAAGAGCAACAGTCATATGTATGTACATAGGTAGACATATACATATACATACGTGCATGCTTAAGTACATAGCAGAAAATTTTTTTTTCCTTTCTGAATGTAATGTTGAGCTAAGGCACCACTCGGTTCGAATGTAGGTGAAAACATGAGTATATGACGCTGCCCGAGTGCGCTTAATTCGCATCAATTTTGATTTACGTGTGTACATACAAATGGCCATCTACTACGTATACATATGTACTACCAAAAGAACCATGAAATTCCGCTGTAAGGAATAATAGTATACATGCATAATTGGTGTATAAAACAAGGATACAAGAATATTATTTTGATGACATTTGTATTAGTTAGATGTAATAAAGGGGGGGACTGTGTAGGAGAATATAACAAGCCAGCGTAAATTAAAGAACCCATAAAACAAACAATAAAGATAATATACATATATAGGCCGCCAATGATATTATATAAAAGCAATGACCAAAAGTTCCCGTCACGAACTCCCTATTCCATTTTAGCTTACTTTATACTACATACATACTTGTAAGATCTTCAAAAGAAAAGAATTTTTTTTCCGTTCATTAGAGTTAACCTAATTAGTCTAAATTAAAATACAACTTCAATGTATCTACTCTTCGAGCCACGTTTCACAGAGTGGGCTTAGAACGTAAGCTAATTAAAATAAAGTAATTGTAAGGTTTTTTTTTGTACTTACATATATACAAACATATATGCAATCTATGTTTGATTCGACTCTACGTAACGGCATATACTTATATTTGTAAGCGCGGCTATTCCGTTTTATTTAGTAGTTAGTTCATATCAGGCTTAGTAGATCAATAAGCACTATATTAAACTATATATGGCACTAAAAGGAACTATACATAGGACATAGGGGCTTTCTTTTTTATATATACCCAAAATGAATTATAAATAAATTGTAAAATGAAAATGGGAGTGCTGGCCTACTTTATTTAAAAAGGCATTAGGGATTTCAGGAATGGGGTCATCGAATTTAAGGTGCACCGATGGCCATGGATGAGGGTGGGTCGAAAAGCACCAGCGCTGCAACAACACCGGCGGCGCAACACAGGTAAGGGGTTACTGGTATTCGGGTGCGACAGTAACCATGGATTAGGGTGGGACAAAAACGCACCGGCGCTGCAACAACATCAGCAACGCCACCCCCTTGTGAGTTCGGCCTTTAACTTTTTTTTGATTGTTCATATATTTTAAATTTCAGCTTCTTTTATGTATTTTCAGATGCCTGGTAATAACCGGTCCTTCCGGTTGATTCAAATTAAATTCAAATTTAACGATTTTTTTTTTTGCGATATAAGTATTCAAATTTAAATTCACTTTGACAGTTTTTTTTTGACAGTTTTTATTCAAATTTAGTGCATATCGATTTCAACGTACATTCAAATTTAAATTTTGGTGCAACGATTATTTTCTCGTCCGTCCGCGGTTATTTAAATTTAACGTGCGCTCATCTATTTTTAAATTTTTCCGTCGATTGTCAGTATTTCCGTCCGATTTAAATTTCGGTTTAGATGTTTTGCTAACGTCCGTCTGACTTTAACGTACATATGTACGTTCGAAATTCATATTCAAATTTTAACGACATTTTCCCTCGGTTTGCATTTATTTAAATTTAACTGATGCCTAGCCTCTTGGATTTGGATTTTTCGGGTTATTTTGAATTTTCGAATTTTTCAACGGTCCGTCCGTGGCATCCGGCTAAACCGGATGTTGTTTTAGTGTGATTTTACTCGTTTTGGTTTGAAAAGGCATGATATGAATTTTTTCTGTTTATGGCGCAGGACAGCAATGTAGGCAAGAACCCCGCCCAGCCGACAATGACTAGCCACAGTGCAACCCTAGATCATGCCGACCGCCATGCATTGCTGCTCCACTCGATTGTAGATCGTAATCGAGGTCGAAAGCTGTACCATAACAGATGGCGCCCAACGTGGGGCCTTGGGGTGCTGGCTTCGGTGGTTTTCTGGTCGTTCAGTGAAGTTTCATTATTCCGCAAGTCCCAGATTGGCAGCCTCAGTAGCCGCCACTGCGTTGCGGCGGGATGATGAGATTGATCGGGATGATTGGAAATCATTGGTGTTAGTGGCTCAGGGCTCCATGAGACTTTACGTCACCTAGTCTGTTTGTTTTTCTTTTGCATTTCACCCGGAGAGGCAGTGTTTAACGCACTTAATTTTTTTTGTAGTTTAAATATTAAATTTGGTTTCACTGTCGTCCGAGGGGCATGTCCGCTAGATTCAGTATTTTTTTTATTTCTTTTTGCCGAATATGTCTTTTGTGCAGTTTTGTGTATCGGATTTTTTTTCTTTTGGGGCCCAGCTTATCTCGCGTCGGAGTTGGCTGGATCCTAAGCTAGCAATCCTTCTTCGCAAGTCTGGGGTAGCGGCTTCAAACCGTGCCTTTCATTGCGGCGGAGCCAAGGATGATTGGTCATAAGGGAAATTCGTCCTTTTTATTTTTTTTTGTTTTCGTGATTTTTTTTTTGCAATTTAGGCTTCAGCCATCCCGCGTCTGAGTTGGTTGCACCTAGCGCCACTTTCATTGCGATGGGTTGGTCTGAGACCTGAATTAGTACTTTTCATCTCCGCAAGTCTGGGGAAAGCAGCCTCTGGCTGTTCCTTTCATTGCGGCGGAGATTAGGAGGGTATTTTGCAAATTTCTTTTGTTTTGTCTTTTTTTTTTGTTATGCGATGCAGGCCTCAGTTCATCTCATGCCTGAGTTGGGTGCCTTGGAACATTTAGCACCACTTCATGGCGATGAGCTGAGCTGAGACCCAAGGATGTATTGTCTATCTCCGCAAGTCTGGGGAAAGCGGATTCAAACCGTTCCTTTCATTGCGGCGGAGATAGGTTAGTATTTCGCAAAATTTGAATTTTTTTTTGTTATTGCTAACTATCTTTAGTTAGCCAGCCTGTCTCAGGGATTTAGCTTCCGAGCAACCCTGCATTGCGGTTGGTGCGCTGGAGACCAGTTGGCACACACCGTCTTAATTTTTTTTTGTGTTTTTATTTTTCAAGGGGGTTATATTTTTTTTTATACTGTAACCTGTGCCTTTTATGATGGGAGGTCAGCATTCCCATTGAATAACGAACATATATATATATTTTGCATTGAATATCTTTTTACATTTACATATACACGTATATGAACACGTTTATTTATACAAATATTTTTTTTATATAAGCGAAGTCATTTTGAATCGATATTGTTAGTTAAAATTTAAGATAATTTTTGTTTTGAATCGCAAATAATTATTACAATTATTGCTTGATTTTTCCACCAAACGAGACAATTAAAGTTTTATTACTTTTTCGGATGTGACATAATTAATCATTATAAATAATTGCTGAAAGTTTCACCAAACACAAAAACCAAAGTTTTGTAATTTTCTTTCGGATGCGAAATAATTTTGAATCGAGTAATTGCATTGGAGCTTTGACACCAAACGTGACTTATTCAAGCAGTTAATTGCTTTAGATTTCATACAACCGTTCAAGCGTGCCTTGTTGTTTTTTTTAGCGCTCAAACGTTTGATTTTTTTTGTTGAAAATGTCGCAGAATAGTCAGCAGTCGGCTGAACGCAGGCAAACGAGGAGTTCGACTAGAGGTAGTGGTTCTAAAAACAGAGGTAGCGGGGTATATTATAGAGGAGGAGGAAGTAGAGGTGCAACTCCGAAACCCCCAGCGAGCCGACCTTTAGTAATGCATTCCCCAATAGTCAGCCGGACAACAGTAGATCCATTCAGGGATGTCCCAAATAATGACCCTTCGGGAAAATATGATAGACCGACTAGTGCAAATATCCTCGATCTAGACAGTCTTATTAGGAATATGCCGGATCCGCCTGAGCAAGGCGCGACAAATACAGTAGACGAGGCTAGCGCTTTACCACAGGTTCGGTTACAACCAAACGTTTACAATGATAGGGCTTCCAACCAAGAGACCCATCCCGAAGTGTCTCCCTTGAATTCGTGGGTACATGTCCTACACCAATTATTCCAAACGTCACAAGAAGAACTGCGCCATGAAATGAGAGCTATAAGGGAAAACGTGAATACCCTGAGCGCTGCAGTCGCAGCCTCTCGAACGGCGGCGGATTTTGTTAGGAGTGATGCTAGATGTGATACTAGGAATGATGCTAGACAGCAGCCGAACCAAGCGCAAACTTTTGTTAACAACTCAATTGTTCCCATACCTAGTAATACGGTTGTGAAACCACAAGACTGGAAGATTTCTTATGACGGTACTGGTAGCGTTTCAGATTTTTTGTTTAAATTGGACACCTTGCGTGAGCGCACACAATGTTCGGAAGATCAGATTATGGCCAGTTTTCACCTTTTTTTGTCAGGACGTGCTGAAGAATGGTATTGGTTATTTACCAAACAAAATTCCAACGCAAACTATCCATTTTTGAGTTATTCTTTAAAACGGGAATTCGGCACCCTGAAGACGGACCATGAGCTGATGATGGAAATATCAGTGCGCAAACAAAAACCAAACGAGACTTACGACGTTTTCCGCACGGACATTCTGGCATTAAACGCGAGACTTAGAGAGCCCATGTCTGAGGCCTTGCTTATTGATATCATCAAACGCAACGTTAATGGTAATTTGAAATTAATGCTCTTTAACGCAAGTGTAAGAGATTTGCACGACCTTCGCGATGTAGCTCGACGAGGCGAGCAGGTACTGAAGGAGAGCAGGAGCCTAGTATCAAATTACCATAGGCCGAGCGTAAACGAAGCGCGTGCCCTAGCTCCGGATTGTAGGATTGAAAGTGAGGATTATATAGTAGATCCACAGATAGAAGCACTGAATTATCGTCGCATGGGTAAGCCAGACTACTCAGGGATTAAATGTTGGAATTGCCAGGCAATGGGCCATTCTTATATTTACTGTGAGGAGCCAATTAAATCTCAGTTTTATTTCAAATGCGGTCAGAGAGGAGTGTTGACTCCGAAGTGTCCCAACGACCACCGTGGTCAGGGAAACCGTTATCCGAGCGAGAGGAAAGAGGGGGAAACTCGTTCGGGACTATAGCCCCTACTTCAGTCAATACCCAGGCAATCGTCGCGAGTACTGAGCCTAGTCCACTTTCGGCCAGATCCGCGAGTAGTCAACCAACACCAATAGTAACTTTCCCTGATAGTACGGATAACTCAAATAGTTCAGATTCAGATGGCCCAACTTCGTCACAAACAAATTCTCGGCCAGTTCGTATTTTGAAAGCTTCAGTTAGAAATGTTAGTTGCCAGACCATTTTCCGGCCCAGTTTAGAAGAAAGAGAACAAAACTATCAATTGGTTAGGTCAAATATTTTCACGAATGATTCCCAACCATATCCACCCGAAAAAATTTTGCAGTGTAGGAAGAGATATAGCAAACGTGTCCAGGTGCGTAAGCTTTTGGAAAGCACCACACTCGTCCTTAAAGACGATGAAAGACCAATGATTAGGGTGAGGATAGGAAATGGATCACTTGTGGGGTTATTGGATTCAGGAGCCAATGTCTCTATTCTGGGTAAAGACTGTTTGAAATTTTTAGAAGAGAACAATCTCAACTATAAGGAAATGAATGAGTGTATATATACGGCAGGCGGCGACAAACGGAAGATAATAGGGTGTAGTTCATTGCCTGTCACTTTTAAAAATACAACAAAATCTATATCCTTTTACCTTGTTCCTTCGCTTCTCCAGGAAGCCTATTTCGGGGTAGATTTTTGGAAAGCATTTGCTTTAGCTCCCGAAATATTTCCAAGTGTATCTTGTCTAGAAGCAAAGGAAGATATAGAAGAAGGTCCCAATTTTCATGATTTAACTCCATCCCAGAAGTACGATTTGCAAAAAGTTATTGAAATGTTTCCGTCGTTTGAAAAGTTAGGCCTTGGGCAAACACAGCTGGTTGAGCACCATATTGACACGGGTGACGCAGTCCCAATTAAAAGCAAACATTTTCCTCTTTCGCCACCAAGGCAGGCTGAAGCCTACAGCGAAATTGATAGATTATTGAAAATGGGAGTCATCGAGGAGTCGAATTCGCCATGGTGTAGCCCAGTTGTCTTAGTACGGAAACCTGGTAAGGTTAGACTCTGCATTGATTCTAGGAAGGTAAACGCCGTTACGAAAAAGGACTCATATCCGCTGCCGCATATCAACGGGTTATTGAGTCGTTTAAAGGATACGCACTTTATTAGTGGTATCGACTTAAAAGACGCGTTCTTCCAAATTAAACTAACTGAGTCGTCAAAAGAGAAGACAGCGTTTGCGGTGCCAGGTAAACCCTTGTACCATTACAAAGTTATGCCCTTTGGGCTGTGTAACGCGCCGCAAACAATGAGTCGACTCATGGACAAAGCAATTCCCTCGTATATGCGAGAACACGTTTTTGTTTATTTGGACGACCTGTTGGTATGTAGTGCGGATTTTGACGACCACATCAAACTTTTAGCAGATGTAGCGAGGTGTTTGAAAAGTGCAGGCCTTACAATTAATGTGAGAAAAAGTAAATTTTGCCAGAGAGAGATTCGATACTTAGGGTATGTTATAGGCAGTGGGTGTTTGAAAGTGAATCCAGAGAAAATCGAGGCAATGCAGAATTTCCCCATTCCCAAATCTCCTCGACAGGTTCGCAGATTTGTGGGTATGGCAAATTGGTACAGGGCATTTATTACCAATTTCGCTGATTTAGCAGGCCCTTTAACAGATTGTTTACGTAAGTCACCTGGTCCTTTCAAACTAACTCCAGAAGCAGTAGAGGCCTTCGAAAAACTTAAAGTAGCTCTGAGTTCCGCCCCAGTCTTAGCTCAACCTGATTTTTCCCGAGAATTTGTCATTCAATGTGATGCTTCCAAAATAGGAGTAGGAGGCGTGTTATTCCAGGTCGATGATAATGGTGCAGAGCATCCAATAGCTTTCGTTTCAAAAAAATTAAATAATGCTCAACGCAACTATACAGTCACCGAGCTGGAATGCCTCGCCGCAATTGTTAGTGTCAAACGTTTCAGACCCTACGTTGAAGGGCTGCCATTTCGTATCATCACGGACCACTCAAGCCTTAAATGGTTGATGACGCAAAAAGACCTTAGTGGTAGGTTAGCTAGATGGTCACTGTTACTACAGAGATATGATTTCGAAATGCAGCATCGTAAGGGGGCTCTGAACGTAGTACCGGACGCTCTGTCGCGTTTTGACGTTGACGAGTTGACTTCATCTCCCGCGCCTTACGAAATAGACTTAGACTCATCCGAATTTAGAGCCAATGAGTATCTGGATCTTATCAGAACAATTACAGTAAACGGTGAGGCTCTCCCGGATTTGCGTGTCAGAGGCGGGCTGATTTTTAAAAGGGTTAAGTTTCGAAAAGGTGTGGAGGGTGAAGAAGACTCGTTATGGCGGTTGTGGTTACCCCAAAGACTCAGGGAGGAAGCAATACGAATGGCACATGACGCAGTTAGGAGTTATCACGGAGGTTGGCAAAAGACATTGGAACGGGTTAGGTCGAAATACTTCTGGCCACAACAAGCTAGGGACGTTAGAGATTATGTGAAGGATTGTGACACTTGCAAGGCTGTAAAAGCAACGAATCAGCAGTCAAGACCACCTATAGGAAGCGCTTTTGTTACAGAGAGACCTTTTCAGCGCTTATATTGCGACTTCTTAGGACCTTATCCGAGATCCAAACGTAGGAACCAGTTTCTTTTTATTATTTTAGACCATTTTTCAAAGTATGTGTGGCTGAAGCCAATGCAGAGAGCGACAACTATTAATGTAATGAATTACTTCGGTACAGAGATTTTTCCAGCTATAGGGGTCCCAGAATATATCCACAGCGATAATGGGAAACAATTCGTCTCAAAGGAAATGAAAGCGTTCTTTGAAAAGTATGGTGTGACGCATGTTAGAACAGGAGTATATTCCCCACAAGCTAATGCGTCCGAACGCGTGAATAGAGAGATAGTATCCAAGATAAGAATTTTCCTAAAAGATAAGCAGGATCATACGGACTGGGACAAACACATACCCGAAATTTTAGCAGTTCTAAGAAGCGATTTTCATACATCAATTCAGTGTTCTCCGTACTTTGCATTATATGGTCAGAATATGGTCCAACACGCATCCGCGTATAAGTTATTAGAAAAATTGGATAGCCTTAAAGAAGATTGCGTACCGATAGTGAGTAGGGCTGATAGGTTAACAGGAATCCACGAACAAATCCGTAAAAACTTAGCGCAGGCAAATGATAGAGTCAAGCAGGTTTACAATAAGCGCTCTAGGCTTGTGAATTATAGGGAAGGTCAGGAAGTATTCAGAAGAAATTTTGCCTTGAGCAACTTCAAACAGGGCATAAACGCGAAATTCCTGCCAAAATATATTAAGTGTCGAGTGCGTGGAAAAGTGGGCAATGCACTGTATGACTTAGAAGACTTAACAGGGAGATTAATAGGACGATTCCATGCTTCTGATATTCGTCCTCAATAAGGCTCCGCTGGGCGTCTTGGCGGTCGGGGACAATTCGCCCAGTATTCTCCCCGAGCAGTTATAATAATAGGTGGATCACAAGCGCTCCCATCGGGAACCGTGGACCATCTAGCAGTCCATATTCCAATTGGTCTGCTTATGCGGAGTTTTGACGAGTTCTCCCAAATTAAAATGTCTAGTTTTATGGAGTTTTGGCGAGTTCTCCTATATCAAATGCCTAACCTTACGGAGTTTTGACGAGTTCTCCAATATAAAAATGTCTATTTAAACGGAGTATTGATGATTTTCCTGCTAAAGTTTTTTTTTGTCCAGCTTCGCGAGGTTAGGGACCATAGACCAGCTGATAGGGTGATGGTATTCGGAGTTTAGACGCGTTCTCCTGTAAAAAAATGTCTAAGGCCGCGAAGCCTTAAAATAGGAAACAAAATAATTTAACTTTTTTTGTAAAGCCCATTCCGGGGGGCGAGAAACCAGCGGACCAAGGGTCTTTTTCAAGACCGCCTGTCCTGGGTTCAACGTGCGGGGTTGGATCAGCCGGGGGGGACAGGTTCTTAAGACCGACCAAGTTCGGCACCTAGGAGAAGGGCTCCTAGGGGGGAGTAGGCTTCTCTGGCCTAAGCCAATAGAGAATTACCGCAACACCGGACTTACGCATCTTGGTTTCTTTTTACCAAGTGAATTTTTTTTATCATACCTGACTTTCAATTATTCTCGGATTTTCATACACTACTAGATTGCACGTTCATATAGCATACGTTTTTTTTTGGTATCACCTGATGGAGCCTCTGTTGCCCGGTTAGCTGTGGTAGAATTTGAGACTCTTATCTAGGGGTGAGTCGTGCCCCACGTAGTTAACAGTTGAGTATTCTCGCGACAACCTTACAGGCAAACCATTTTTTCCTGTTCGCTCCCTCGTCAGGTCTTCGAAGCGAAGCAGGCCTGTTATGGTTTGCTATCGATATCAATGCTGATATCGATCATAAACGGGTTAAATTCGGTTGCTCAATTCTGTCGGGGTGGCAGTACCACTATTTCAATAGCTTCCTTCTTAGTAGTTCCCAATAACTTCCAATTAATAATGGCCGACGTGCTGACATGGTGAAGAAGAATGGTGACGCGTGGCCAAACATGAAAGGTAGTCGCATGCATGGTTCAATTATAGAAGGTTTTTGCAGTACTATATACGGACATACATACATACACCCTCCATGTAAATTGGTTGTGTATTCTGTGATGCTTCTGTCAAAATCATAGTCGCCATCGTAGAAATCATACTGCGTCAAGATCAAAATTGTCATAAGTTTTGACACAAGCACCACAATATGGGAAAAAATAGGGAAAAGTCTGCAATCAGCTGGTTAGTAGGTTAACCTTCTATAAATTAGCCTTGGTCGCATGTGAAGGAGAATGAGGTTGTATTATAGGGGTGATCTCGATAGAACAGCTTACAATTCATTTTTTTTTTTTCTTAGCGTCAGTAACTTTGCTGTTCGAGTAATTTCATTTACCAACTATGGTGTTCTAACAATAATAACGATTCTTATTTTCTCATCCAGTTACTAGACATTCCAAATGCGAAATTTTTCTGCGCTCAAATCCTGTAATTAATTCCCTTTTCCACCACCAAATGTTTAAACAAATTTTAAGTGAGTGGGTTTATCCGAAATTTACATTGATTTTTTTTTCTTCTTTATTCTTCGAGATGATTATATGGTATTGCTTCATTTTTTTTTGATCCCGAGCTTTATAGATCGCGCATAAATTTTTCTTCAAATCTGGCAAGCTATCGAGCCGACCTCTATGAGTAGGCATCATGAGAAATTTCCCCTCCGAATCTTTACAATCGTTCCAATGGCGGAGATGCACAAGTATTGGTGATGGACAAACTGGTTCTCCCAGGGTTGCCATGAACACTTCGAATGTGAAAATACGTAACACGTGGTTATTCGGATACTTGGTACTTTCAAATGCATATTTTATAAAATATTCTCATGCGCTCCATACAATTTTAAATTTTACATAGTTCACAGAAAATTAATTAATTATTTACCGCATGTTTATACTATTGTTTCATTAATCAGATTTTCCTGTCTCTTACCATTTTTATAATTTGAGCGTAAGACAACAATGTCTATTAATATTCCTAACGTACACTAATAGAATTTTACAGTAGCAAATTTACTAGGGCACGAATATAAGCGATTAATTTGAGATAGTTTCATGGAAAAAATGCTTGAGGCATTTTATTCCGAAAGTTTTGGTATTTTTATTTGTGTAACATGGCAATCGCATTCCATCTCGCTTGTGTCATTGCTAGCGTCATACCATGATATAGACATTCGGGTAACCGTAAAGTCACGCCACTATTATGCACACGTCACTACACCACTGCAGGGAGATGAAAAGTAAACGGGACTCTTCCAGATGAAGACAGAAGAAAGATTTTTTCATCAACAGCAGCAGCAAAAATTGGATAGAATTTTATTATTCGTGGAATTACAAATTTTTGAGTGGTGAATCACAATTAAGAAAAGATTGTTTAAAAAAAAAAAAAAAAAAAATCCAAGAAATATATACATAAAAAAAAAAAAAACAGTTTTAAAACCAGAAATTGGCTTTTTTTTTCGGTTTATTTGCCTGCATATTTCAAACCAAAAAAGTGCAATCCGCAAAACAAGAAAACAAGCAGCAACAATCAAGTTTTAAACAAGCAAGCGAATTTGGTTTTTAATTTCCAACTTTTTCGTTTGGTTTTCTTTTGTTTTGGAATTTGCTGCAAACAAAATCAATCAACAATTTAAAACATTTAAGCAACAGCTAACACTTGCCCATTTTGTAATCGCTCAGAAGGAGTTTATCTATTGGAAAAAGCAGTGAGAACAACAACAAAAAATAAAAGCACAAAGTCGCATTGTCCGTGTCCAAACACAGCAACTCTGCTGCGAAATTATCCAACGATTCTCTTTTGTGCCGCTGTTCTGTCTTCCATTTGTCCAAACACATCAACTCGTCGCTGGCCAACTTTTGTTCATTATGTTTTGTTCTGGCATTCTTCGAACGCTCTGATTGGTCACTGGCGATAAGAATTGCTGCACAAAGCGTGTTGTCCGAGCACCGACGACTTGGTGCCCCCCTCCTTTCCTCGTCGCCTTCTCACCCACAAACGAACAAAAGCAGCGGGTTGCTCAACTTCGTGTCTCCGTGTTTGGACGTCGACATTGTAAATTGACTGGGTACGAGGCGTGCATTGGATTTGGAACAAACATTTGCGGTCGGACGTAACGTGTTTAATTTGATTTTGGTGTGAATTGTTTTGCGCATCCCAAGCAGGGGAGTTAACTTGTTTTATATGACTTTGAAAGAATAAGTGAAACACCAGTATTTAAAGGAGCACCGCCAAGTCCACCTCAACGGAGCAAGTTGGTTAGTTCGTGCATGAATTTACATAGGCGATATTTAAGTCATAGGACCTCAAAATTTTCCAGTAATAGACATCGGAAGCTGCAACCTTTTAGAGAAACGTGAGCCAATCGCACACGTTTTCCGCAATTTTTCCAAATATTTATATTAAAAGAGAAAAAAAAAACAACGAAAACAAAATAGCTACAAAACAACCAGCAAATCGGCAAATGAGCATTGTCTTATTTTAATTACTTAAATCGTAGCAAAGCCAAACATAAAAACAACAACAACAGCCAAGTAATTATTTGCGAAGCGCACATTGACTTTGCCACTAAAAGCAACCACAACAACAACAACATAAACGGTAATTCGTACAGCTACAGTAATAGCAATAACAATCAAAACAACAACAACAACGTTGAAACGATTGTCAACAACAACAATCGCTATAACGAGCAGCACAATCAGTAACAACAGCAGCGAACAACCGGTGGCAGCTTTAGCAGCAGATCGGTGGCACCAACACTAAAGGTGCACCGCAACGGGTGGTGAGTCAGGCAACGGGTGCATTAGAAAATATGTATATATATTAACGTAGTTAATTAAATTAGAAACAAAAAGGGAAATGGTATACGTTATTTTGGTATAGAGCATATGAAAATATGCATACATATGTACACACAAATATTGATACGTATGTGTTCATATCAGAGTTGGGCAGAAGGAAAACCAAAAAGTGTTCAAATAACCAATGATGGATGAATAATTCCTTTGATCTTTATAATAGATAATTTCGTTTATTCGAACAAGAGAGCTATTCGAATAACTGATATTTTCGTTTACATACGGTTGTTCATCATTTATACGTATGTACGTGTACATATATATATGTATATATGATTTTGACTATCGCTCAGTTGTGTCCTCGGTTTGCCCTGAGCTTTAATTTACCTTGTGAAACAAGAAATAAAGTCCGGAATGATTGTCCGTAGAGAGTTTATCTGAATGAAACCTTTAAAAAGGGATACTTTTTTTAAATAACCACCTAAATAAAAGAATTTATTCGAATAATGCCCAAGTCTGGTTCGTATGGATTTGTGTGTATGTATAGTGCAGACAACGAAATTTAAATAGAGGTTAATTATAGTAATTCAATTGGGAAACAGCGGTAGAAAAGAATACTAGTTTTGGCAAACGAAAATTTTTTTTTATATGCAGTGTCTTGTACATGTAGGTATATAAAAGTGGTTTAATACACTCTGAGTGATGTGAAAAGAGCAACAGTCATATGTATGTACATAGGTAGACATATACATATACATACGTGCATGCTTAAGTACATAGCAGAAAATTTTTTTTTCCTTTCTGAATGTAATGTTGAGCTAAGGCACCACTCGGTTCGAATGTAGGTGAAAACATGAGTATATGACGCTGCCCGAGTGCGCTTAATTCGCATCAATTTTGATTTACGTGTGTACATACAAATGGCCATCTACTACGTATACATATGTACTACCAAAAGAACCATGAAATTCCGCTGTAAGGAATAATAGTATACATGCATAATTGGTGTATAAAACAAGGATACAAGAATATTATTTTGATGACATTTGTATTAGTTAGATGTAATAAAGGGGGGGACTGTGTAGGAGAATATAACAAGCCAGCGTAAATTAAAGAACCCATAAAACAAACAATAAAGATAATATACATATATAGGCCGCCAATGATATTATATAAAAGCAATGACCAAAAGTTCCCGTCACGAACTCCCTATTCCATTTTAGCTTACTTTATACTACATACATACTTGTAAGATCTTCAAAAGAAAAGAATTTTTTTTCCGTTCATTAGAGTTAACCTAATTAGTCTAAATTAAAATACAACTTCAATGTATCTACTCTTCGAGCCACGTTTCACAGAGTGGGCTTAGAACGTAAGCTAATTAAAATAAAGTAATTGTAAGGTTTTTTTTTGTACTTACATATATACAAACATATATGCAATCTATGTTTGATTCGACTCTACGTAACGGCATATACTTATATTTGTAAGCGCGGCTATTCCGTTTTATTTAGTAGTTAGTTCATATCAGGCTTAGTAGATCAATAAGCACTATATTAAACTATATATGGCACTAAAAGGAACTATACATAGGACATAGGGGCTTTCTTTTTTATATATACCCAAAATGAATTATAAATAAATTGTAAAATGAAAATGGGAGTGCTGGCCTACTTTATTTAAAAAGGCATTAGGGATTTCAGGAATGGGGTCATCGAATTTAAGGTGCACCGATGGCCATGGATGAGGGTGGGTCGAAAAGCACCAGCGCTGCAACAACACCGGCGGCGCAACACAGGTAAGGGGTTACTGGTATTCGGGTGCGACAGTAACCATGGATTAGGGTGGGACAAAAACGCACCGGCGCTGCAACAACATCAGCAACGCCACCCCCTTGTGAGTTCGGCCTTTAACTTTTTTTTGATTGTTCATATATTTTAAATTTCAGCTTCTTTTATGTATTTTCAGATGCCTGGTAATAACCGGTCCTTCCGGTTGATTCAAATTAAATTCAAATTTAACGATTTTTTTTTTTGCGATATAAGTATTCAAATTTAAATTCACTTTGACAGTTTTTTTTTGACAGTTTTTATTCAAATTTAGTGCATATCGATTTCAACGTACATTCAAATTTAAATTTTGGTGCAACGATTATTTTCTCGTCCGTCCGCGGTTATTTAAATTTAACGTGCGCTCATCTATTTTTAAATTTTTCCGTCGATTGTCAGTATTTCCGTCCGATTTAAATTTCGGTTTAGATGTTTTGCTAACGTCCGTCTGACTTTAACGTACATATGTACGTTCGAAATTCATATTCAAATTTTAACGACATTTTCCCTCGGTTTGCATTTATTTAAATTTAACTGATGCCTAGCCTCTTGGATTTGGATTTTTCGGGTTATTTTGAATTTTCGAATTTTTCAACGGTCCGTCCGTGGCATCCGGCTAAACCGGATGTTGTTTTAGTGTGATTTTACTCGTTTTGGTTTGAAAAGGCATGATATGAATTTTTTCTGTTTATGGCGCAGGACAGCAATGTAGGCAAGAACCCCGCCCAGCCGACAATGACTAGCCACAGTGCAACCCTAGATCATGCCGACCGCCATGCATTGCTGCTCCACTCGATTGTAGATCGTAATCGAGGTCGAAAGCTGTACCATAACAATTCATGAAAGCGGGGACACACTTAGGCCGAGGTGGCCCATTGTGATACCACACGGGAGCCCTAGCTTCCTTATCCCTGTTTACAAACCTTTCCGGGAAAAATTAGATTCAAAAGTATGATAAGATTAGATGCCCGTGAAGCTAAACCAGCGCGTTTGTTTCATGAAGCGCAGAAAATCTAGTGTCCTTGCATTTTCCATCTCCGCCAGGCACTCGAAAAAGTGTTTATGGAGGAAGCGGTACCTGGATAGCGACAGTGCGGGGCAGTGGCATAGATAGTGCTCAACACTCTCTATTTCCTCCACGTCCCTACAGCTGCGGCAGAAGTCGTTTTTATATAGGCCCATGCGAGAGGCGTGAGTGCCCATAAGACAATGGCCTGTTAGAAGTCCCACCAGCGGACCTATAGAGAGCCGATTCAGATGCAGCACCGATACAGACCTAGCCTCATCCAGTCTAGGCCAGATTTGCCTAGAAATCACACAAGTTGACTCCTTGGCCCATCTAGCGTTAGCCTGTTATGTACATATGTCCAATCCAATTACAAAAAAATATGTACCCTAGATTTTAACAATATGAGTTGCTTATTTCCGCGGTGCAATAATACCAAATATGGCTGCAAAGACGGTGATATAAAATTTTTCCAATTTCCGACGATACCCTTTATTCGCGGAAAGTGGATGAAGATTTGTGGAGTGAGCGAAGAGGAGCTACCGGAAGTTCCATAAATTTGCTCACTAGTGCCCTTTCTCTTTCTGTCATTTGATTCCTGAAATACCCAAACTTTCAAACAAAAATCTACGCATTCAAAAAATAAAAGTCTGGCATCGCTATACTCCAAAACTGACATAAGATCAAACTTCAAAAATCTGCTTTTTAATCAAAAAGACAGCGTCAAAATGACAATGCACATACCTGTATTTTTTATACCATGGGCAAAAACAACTGCACTAAAATTGAGGCGTTGTGCTCGACTCCTGAGCACAGAATTTTATTCTTGAAAATTGCAAAAAATTAAAATTTGAGCTCTTGTTTACTATTCAACTCCATTTTGTTAAATATTTAATTCATATCGACGGCTGAGAATAAGATCGCCCTATTTCAAAAATTGTTTCAAAAACGCCCTATTCCAAAAATTGTTTGAATAACGTCCTATTTCAGATTTTGCGTTTTTGAATAATTGTATGTAGTACTAAATTTCTTTCGATGCGTCGTTGTCAATTTTCTCTACAAGCAAAAGCGATATCCAAGCGGGCAGTCATTGTTTGATAATACCTTTTAAAATGGTTATGTTGAATTAACCCAATTATCTGTAGCAGTGTTGCCGCTAAAAAATTTCAAATAGTGACCGAAAAAAGGATCGCAACAGAAAAAAGGGTCCTCCAAATTTGTTTAGTCGGAAATAAATTTTTATATGATTTTGCGTTTTATTTTGTGCATAAAGAAATTCACAGGTTAAGTGTTTATACAATGTATATTACAAATACTTACTTACTTACTTAATTGGCACGTAACCGTCTAGACGATTTTGGCCGAATCCAACATAGCGCGCCAGCTATTTCTGTCTCGTGCAGCGTGGCGCCATTTGGGAATACCTAGGGAGCCAGCATCACTGTCCACCTGATCTTCCCATCGCAGTGGAGGTCTCCCCTTTTTTCTGCGTTCAGCGGGTTTCGACAGAAATACTTTCTTGGCCGGAGCACCTTCGTCCATTCTCACGACATGACCTGCCCAGCGGAGCCGCTGGATCTTTATTCGCTGAACAATATCGATGTCTGCGTACAGCTCGTACAGCTCTTTGTTAAATCTCCGTCGATACTCGCCCTCGCCAACGCGCGAAGGTCCATAAATCCTCCGAAGAACTTTCCTCTCGAATACTCCAAGCGCCATCTCATCTGCTTTTGATATAGTCCATGCTTCTGCGCCGTACATGATGGGCGAGTCCGAGATGTTTAGACAATCAAAAGAATCGCAATCGTTGCAAAATCACAATCGAGTCAAAAGTTGACTCGCTCCTCGACTACACAATCGAGATGTTTTTGCGATTGTTCCGAGTCGGCGAGTCGGAGGTTGTTTCGATGACATCTCGACTACACAAGCGAGATGTTTTTGCGATTGTTCCGAGTCGGCGGGCCGGCTGTTGTTTTGATGATATGTTTTAGTTGATAAAATAAACTGAATGAGGGTTTTTGATAAAGAAAGTAGGATTTTTAATGGAAGTAAGGCAAATACATAAATAAATTAACCAAATTGAAAAATATGCTATACATAGACGCTGCGTTATTGCAATCACAACTAAACAGTGTCGTGCATAATAATAATAATTAATTACTTAAACATTAATAAATTTTATGAAGTGAGACGCTTATGAAACAAATGAATTTTACGAGTAGCAACAACGGCAATAGATTTGTACCACTCTGTATGTTTTGTAAAGCAATTTTAATATTCAAGCGGCAAGAACAAATATTATGTATTTTTTGCAGCGAGTCCGAGATGTAGGGTTGAAAACGAGAGGAATCGTTGGCGAGTCCGAGATGTTTTAGCGATTGTTTCGACTAACGGCCATTTACGACCATCGAGAGCATTCGAGATGTTTCAACAATCGAGAGAATCGAATAAAACATCTCGGACTCGCCCATCACTAACATGAGGACTGGAACGATGAGTGTCCTGTAGAGTGTGATTTTGGTTCGCCGAGAGAGGACTTTACTTTTCAATTGCCTTCGGACTAACCGAAGCAGACATGGGCATCTACAATTCAATCATCCGACTAAACGTATAAATATTATTGTTAGTATAAAATTTCATCCCTTTATGACGTTTAGTTACACATTTCTGAAGGGCATCCTAGAAATATTTTTATTAAAAAGTAGGCGTGGTTATAAACCGATTTCGCTAAAATTTTGCACATATACTACCGCAAGTGGTAGAAATAAGTCCACCAAGTTTCGTCATAATATCTCAATTATTTCTCGAGTTATGGGCTCCGAAATCTCGTAGATTCCTTTGTCTAATAAGAGGCGATGCCACTCCCATTTTCCAAAATGTCTCTGTTTATGGTTTTCTATCTATCGTGGTACTTGTGCCAAAAAAATTCATTGAATTATCTTTATAATTGACGAAGATATAGCTCAAAATGTTTTTATTGGGCTTCTTTTTAATTCCCATATATAAAAGTGGGCGTGGTAATGGTCCGATTTCGCCCATTTTCAACCGTCCCAGTCTGGATAGGAACCTGTATAAAGCTGGGGTAAGTATCTATACTTAACGTAGCATGGAACAAGTTGAGAAACGGACTTCAGACTTCTATTTTACGCTAAGTGTGCGTAATCAAATGTGGACTTGGCCAATTTGCGCTCTACGTTGGCGGCCTTTATTTGTGTTGGATGAAATGCTATGCATACTTGCTTATTCCATATCCGGGGAAGTGTAAAAATCTTTATGCCGACGATTATTACGCTTGGCCTTTTGAGTAGCAAACAAAAGGTCAATTGATTGAGTGAAGATCCAGTTAAAAAATAAACTGCAACAGCAACAATAACAAGAACATTATACCTACAAGTATGTATAGAGTTTAGCGTTTATCATGGGAATGTTTTTCGCTTGGGAGCATAGATATTTAACACATGCATATCTACATATGTCCGCGTGGAGTTCGCATCTCTCACTCTGATACTGACTTGCGCACATTTGTTGTTGCCGAAGCTGCACGTCACGGTTTTTTTCTTTTTCATTGCTGTTTTGTCCGAAAAATTGCATTTCATTTGCCCAAGGCTGAGAAAATTCTTTTGCTCCATAATCCGCCAAATTCCTTCAGCCCCTTTCGCCGCTGATACGGTAACTGTATACATACATACATACATACACCCAGAATAAAAATAGTGTAAAATCAACCAAAAATCAACAAATTTTGTGGTAAATTTTTTTCAACATGATGCTTAATGTATGCCATCATGTAATCGTGTAAATTTAACACTACTGTCAAGTGTTAGTTTAACAGGATGACAACTGTAGAATTAACACTAAAAAGTATTGAGTCTTCCTGTGGATTTTACAATTTGGTCCTGTTGAATTAACAATAACATCTTTTTGATCCTTTTTGACCTTAAATTTATTGTTAAATTAACTAGAAAGTCTTGTTGGTTTTACAATTTTTTTTTTTAAATAAAAAACATATAAAACATAAAATATATAATCATCAGTTCAATAACGCATATTCGAGTACATCACCCGCACAACCGACCAAATTGAAAGCGTCCTTCTCATACGAATAGTTTATACATGGGCGATAGTACCTACTATCACTGGCACCGAGTAATGTTTGGCCGCTAATGCAACGGTATATGCACCGCATGCTGCGTGAAAGACTCCATTCGCTAAACATCTCTTCATGGTAAACAAGTAAGGAAGCCTAAGTTCGAGTGGAATCGAACATTAGATACTCAGCTGTATGCTTTCATTGTTTGTTTGCGTTTGATGGAAACACGGTGTATTTTATATAAAGCGAGTGCTGCATAAAGTGGGCGTAGCCACTCCCATTTTCAACATTTTTATCAGTCGATCAACTAAGCATATGAATATTATTCTTTGTGCAAAATTTCATTCCTTTTTGACTTCTAGTTACAAAGACTTCACGTTACAAATTACAAAAGGGTGTTCCAGAAATATCTTTGTTAAAAAGTAGGCGTGGTCATAAACCGATTTCAATAAATTTTTGCGTGTCTATTAACACAAGTTATAAAACGTATAAACAAAGTTTCGTCATAATATCTCAATTATTTTTGGAGTTATAGGCTAAGAAATCTCGTATATTCCTGCTTCTAAAAGAAGGCGGTGCCACGCCCATTTTCCAAAATTTTTACGGTTTTTGTCTTATGTTCATAGTTAGACTCCTGCCATAAAAGTTTAATGATATATCTTTATATTTGACAGAGATATCGCTTAAAATGTTTTTATTAGGTCACTTTATAAGACCCATATATAAAAGTGGGCGTGGTCGTCAACCGATTTTGGAAATTTTTCGTTCAAACATTTGCCTAAGTAAGTATATCACGCGTACTAAATTTCATTGATATATCTTCAATGGTTTCTGAGTTATGACTCATAAAGCTTTCAATATTTGCCCCTTAATAAGTGGGCGTGGCACCGCCCATTTTCCAAAATTTTTGTGTTTTTTGTTTTATGTCCATAGTTGGACTCATGCCACAAAATTTCAGTGATAGATCTTTATATTTAACAGAGATATGGCTTAAAATGTTTTTATTAGGTCACTTTATAAGACCCATATATAAAAGTGGGCGTGGCCGTCAACCGATTTTAACAATTTTTTGTCCAAACATTTACCTAAGTAAGTATATCACGCGTACCAAATTTCATCGATATATCTTCAATGGTTTCTGAGTTATGGCTTATAAAACCCTCAATGTTTGACCCTTAATAAGTGGGCGTGGCACCGCCCATTTTCTAAAATTTCACCAAATTTCTTCATAGGGGCCTGAGCTCAACACGTGGGTAAAATTTCATCGCTCTAGCTATATTAGTGGCTGAGATACCAAATTTCCGATTTTTTCTATATAGGAAAAGTGGGCGTGGTCATGGTCCGATTTCGCCCATTTTCAATACCAACCGTCCCAGTCTCGATACCAACTTGCATTTCAAATTTCATCAAAATATATCAATTTTTGCGCGAGTTAGAGTGTTTACAGACGGACGGACAGACGGACAGACGGACGGACGGACAGACGGACGGACGGACGGACGGACGGACGGACATGGCTCAATCGATTTCTCTTTTCACCCTGATCATTTTGATATATATAAGTCTATATCTATCTCGATTATTTCATTCTGTTACAATCCACCGTTATGTGATTAAAACTATAATACTCTGTGTACTAGTACAGCTGAGTATAAAAATGCAAACTATGAAGAGGAACAAGAAAATATTTAACATTAAAAACTTTTAGAAACAAAAATGCAATCCACTTTTAACTTACTTGCGAACTAAAAATATAAATGGAAATATAAATGCTAAACTCCCATCATTGCCACGGCACAAAACTTTCTTTCTGTTAAAAAAATAATAATATTAGTTTGTGTTTTGCACGAACAGCAGAACTTCAAACGTTGAAAAAATTGTGTATGCTTAAAAATAGTTTTGACGTTCTTTTTAACACTTTTTTAGATTATATTGACACTATCATCGTGTTGAATAAGCCAAAATTCCAAATGTCGTTTATGTTTGAACATTGTTTCGTGTTATATTATCCAACTTTTATTGTTAATTGTGGTTCTTGTTGTTTTAACATTTGTTTTCATGTTGTATTAACACTAAAATTGGGACGTCATTTTTCTAACATTTTTTTTTTTAGTTTATATTGCAGGGCTGCTCAACGCTCTCGTATTGAAAGTACAAAACTCAATACATCTACAAATTTTGTATATGCACTGAAATATTTTCTTGCTCATTTAAAATTTGTTATGAATTCCAATAGAATATTATTTTAGAATTTATTTTCAAATGGTAGTATCACATACATAAACATTTTTTTTTATTTTTTATATGAAAATTTTTTGAATACAAATTTTTTACAGTGCTTTCATTTTTTGAATTTTTTTTATTACACATTTGTTATTGTAAATTTCGATTTCTTACGGCAGTGCTCGAGCTCCTATACAAAGTGCCTTTGCTCTGCACATTCAATATGAATCATAGGCACATACATATACATTTTTTTTTTATATCTGAGTGCTTATGGGAGTGCAAAGAAAATTTTATTTTCATATTTAATTTGGTTTGAAGTAATTTGGTTTAGTTTAATTTAATTTGATTTAATTTAAATTATATATGTATTTATTAGATTAATGATTCAGTTGTTACTTAATTCTGATGATGTGCTATAAAAGACTTTGTCTTACAGTCACAACCTAAGAAATTATATCAAATAAATAAATAAATATATAAATAAATAAATATTTGAAGTGAAAATATGTATATGTGCCTATGATTCGGTACAAAACAAAAACAATTGTGCTTTGAGTGCCTATGAGGTGAGCAGCCCTGTTATATTGACACTATCATCATGTTAAATAAACCATTTCCAAATGACATTTAGGAATAAAATTTTATATTTGAATCATCTTGTATATTTTAAATTTCTTCATGTTGTATCAACAATAAAATTTGGTTGAATTTACCAAATTTCCAGATGACAGTTACAAAGCCAAAATCATGTTTCACACATCGTGTAATTTGAAAAAAATGTTGCTGTTTTATGTGTAAAGATCGATCGTGTTAATTTTACATGAATCGTGTTGATGATTTTTTGATGTGTAAACATCTTTGCTGTAGCTACGAGTAGTTTCGAAAAACAGGTAAAGTTTACGCGTAAACTTGTAATTGCGTAAACGAGTAAATATGTAAATGCGTAAACGGGTAAACATGTAAATGCGTAAACCGTAAATGACCTTGGCATTGTCAGTGGTAGGTAGGTAGCTAGGCATGTACTTACAAATGCTTGCATGCATAGTCGTGCAAATGCAAATATCAGCAACAACAGCAACGAAGCGAAGCGAAGTTGTTGTTGTTGTTGTTTTCTGCAACAATGCGACAAATAGGCAAAATAAAAAGGGCCAACCTGTTTGAACATGTATGGATATGCATACCTACATCTACCTATCTAATTTTCTGAGCAATATTGGTATCAAATGAAAGGTTTTGAGCAGGACTTCGATATGAAGCTCTTTTCATTGGGACTCCTAGGCCGGTTCTCCAGATATGGGTCAAAACGATGACCCTGATGATCCTGGAATGTTTCTGAGCAAAATTGGTATCAAATGAAAGGTTTTGAGCAGATCTTCTACACGGAGCTCCTCTCTTTATGATTCCTATGTCGGGTCCCGAGATATGGGGAAATACGAGGACCTGGATGATCCTTGAATGTTTCTGAGCAATATTGGTATCAAATGAAAGGTGTTGAGCAGGGATACTACATGGATGTCTATTCTTTATGATGTCTAGGTCGGGTCCCGAGATATGGGCCAGAATGAGGACCGGATGATCCTTGAATGTTTCTGAGCAATATTGGTATCAAATAAAAGGTGTTGAGCAGGGCTTTCACATAGAGCTCTATTCATTTTATGAGTCCTAGGTCGGGTCCCCAAATATGGGTCAAAATGTGACCCCGGATTAACCCGGAATGTTTCTGAGCAATATTGGTATCAAATGAAAAGTGTTGAGCAGGACTTCTATATGGAGTTCTACTCTTTATGATTCCTAGGCCGGGTCTCCAGATATGGGTCAAACGTGGACTCTAATGATCTTGTATGTTTCTGAATAATACAAAACAAAAGAAAATAAAACATCAAAATTTAAAAACCAAAAACCAAAACAAACAAAAACAACAAAATAGTAGCAGTCACAATGACAACAAAAATTACAAAAACGATAGTCGCATTTTAATCCATAGAAAACCAGAAAAAAAAGTAATAAGGAAAAGGGAATAAATATCAGATTTCGAAACTGTTTACACATCAATGTTCATGAATACTCGTTATTCACGCTTTAATTTTTTTCTGAGCGTACATACTTATGTCCCATCTTCATACTCATATTGCATATTTTATATTCTTGTTGCTGTCATCATCATCATCATCATTACAACAACAGCAAAGTCATCACACCAAGAATTCTCCTTGGTTGATCTGAAAAGTTTAAAGGTTTTTCACAGTAAATTTCGTGTATCGTATTATTGTTGTTATTGCTGTTGTCCCTTGTCGAATGTAATATATCGTATTTATATTTCAATATGTCTACATACATACATATTTATCATATAACGGGCTATCTACGACATTTGTTATTTTGTTTTTGACTCAAGGGCTCTCCTGCATTTTCACGCATTTGTGTCTTTTGCTCCTTCATCCGCTTGCCATCATAGGTACTTCATAGCATAAATCGTTGGCATATAACGAAATCTGCAATTTTCCCAAGTTCCCCAGTTGCATCTCCATCATCATCATTTTAATGAATATACGTATTTATTTTTGTCTCGATTTTTACCGCTGGATTCGTTCTCATATAAATTTCATCTTTCGGTTAACATTTCTTTTTGGCAAAAGTCTGAATTTGTGATATTTCACTTGGCGATATGCAGTAAATATAGAAGTTACGATAATTTATTGCGCTCAAAATGAGGTCGAGAAAATGTGTTTATGCGTGCTTACAAAATTATTTTTTACCCTCGTACGTTGCTGATGATTGAAATTTTTACTTGATCGCTAAATGAGTTGTCCAGTTTGTTATGGATTTCCTGTGAATATTCAAGTTACATGCAGACATACATACATAATATATATATATATATTATATATGTAGGTACATATGAATATATATCAGACATGTTGCAATGACTACATCGAGCTCCGCATCAAGCTCAAATGCTTTATTGGTTATTTGAGGGAGTATTTTGGGTCTCCTAAACCGCTCTTTTAAGCATAAATTTTTCATATATTTTAAAATGCGCTCCGCGTAGGCAATCTACGGACTCCTCTGGTTATCTGAGATATTGCATTGAGGATCTTACTAAATTTGAGATACATTTCTTTTTAATGAGAGCAACTAAAATCATTTACAAATCTTGTTACAAAAGAGAAAATAGTTTAAAGCAGCTTTTTAAGCTGTAGAATCTACAGTGTAAATATTTACTAATACATCCAATTTGAACGAATAATATTCACTTTTCAACGTTTTATTAATTTTTCACTTCTAAATTGAGTAAAAGTGCCACTGTGCGACGACGAGCGGACGATGAGTTGCCACTGCATTATAAAATATGAAAATTTTGACAACTCAATAGATCTAACGAAACTTTACAAAAAAAGCAGAAGTATTTATACACAACCAAATATAATAACAGTTTAAAGCATTCAATTAATAAATTTAACTATTTAATTTATTATTTTACATAAAAAAATTACGATCTGAACCAAAAACTTTTAGCTGTGAATGAAAAAATGTAATGTGGCAGCAACGAGCCTTCTGTAGGGGCGGTCGTTGCCGCATTTATTATGTTTCAGTCGCAGGCTTCGCACCGACACACAATGGGAATTCGTGGCCAAAAATAAAGTCGAAATTAAAGTAGCCGTAAATCCATATTTTTTAACAGCTATCGACAGATATTTCATAGGACAAAAAAAAGCTAATGTAAAATTTTCTGAGTTCCGTTTTGTTTAGCCGTACAGGGTGCCCAAAGTTGAACAAAAAATGTACCATTTGAATTATGAATTATATGACCTGATACGAAATGCTCTATCTAAGCCATTTATTGACGCATATAATTGGTTTTGACATGTAAATATAGATAATGGCTTCGACTTTTTCCAGAAGTAATCATTTTTTTACTATCTTTGAAACCTGATTTTATATGATTTTTCAAATAAGGATAAAAAAATATCGAAAACATTTTTTCTTCGCCAACTTTAAGCAATAAAATGAAAAAAAAAACAAAAAAAACGTATACTGGATTTTTTTTTGTGTGATGAACTAACATATTCTTTCTCAGATCACATTAACATAAATTAATTTCACCTGCGCTTCCGCGTTTTTTAATTATTCTCCTAATGGGCTAAAAGTGCATTTTTGAAATTACATTTATTATGACATATTCGGCATTAAAACACAAAATGTTTATACGAGATTTATCCTTCAATATTTCCCTGTAATATAGAGAATAGTTCATATTATCAAATACAGTAACTCACTTTTGAATTAGCTGCACAAGTTTTATTATATATTGTTTTTTATGCAGGGTAAAAAAAAATATAAAAAAAAATTGCGAAACTTTAGAACGAAATAAAAAAAAAATAAAAAAAAAACGTATCCTCAATTTTTTAATATATGTTGGCCCCAAGTGTGCTTTATAACCCCCCCATAGCCAGTTTCATCATTCACCCGCGCTCTTCTCACTTATTCATATTTTTCGACGAGGTCTATATGCGCGCTATCAATATGGATGTACATACTACATATGTATACATATGGCACATTGTGTAGCTAGAGAGAAAAGCATTGATGAGCAGTTTTGACAGATGTTTATGCTTTAAAATTGCTAATATATTAACTAATGCAATTTTATATAGAATATATCGTCGCTGCGCCAACAAATTCAGTTAAATGTTTTTTTTCGATTTTTTTATACTCAGCTGTACTAGTACACAGAGTGTTATAGTTTTAATCACATAACGGTGGATTGTAACAGAATGAAATAATCGAGATAGATATAGACTTATATATATCAAAATGATCAGGGTGAAAAGAGAAACCGATTGAGCCATGTCCGTCCGTCCGTCCGTCCGTCTGTGCGCACGATAACTCGCGCAAAAATTGAGATATTTTGATGAAATTTGAAATGCAAGTTGGTATCGAGACTGGGACGGTTGGTATTGAAAATAGGCGAAATCGGACCATGACCACGCCCACTTTTCCTATATAGAAAAAATCGGAAATTTGGTATCTCAGTCACTAATATAGCTGGAGCGATGAAATTTTACCCACGTGTTGAGCTCAGGCCCCTATGAAGAAATTTGATAAAATTTTGGAAAATGGGCGGTGCCACGCCCACTTATTAAGGGTCAAACATGGAAAGTTTAATATGTCATAACTCAGAAACCATTGAAGATATATCGATGAAATTTGGTATGCGTGATTTACTTACTTAGCCAAACATTTGGACGGAAAATAGTTAAAATCGGTTGACGGCCACGCCCACTTTTATATATGTATATTATAAAGTGACCTAATAAAAACATTTTAAGCGATATCTCTGTCAAATATAAAGGTATATCACTGAAATTTTGTCGCATGAGTCCAAATATGGACATAAAATAGAAAACACAAAAAGTTTGAAAAATGGGCGGTGCCACGCCCACATATTAAGGGGCAAACATTGAAATTTTTATGAGTCATAACTCAGAAACCGTTGAAGATATATCGATGAAACTTGGTACGCGTCATATACTTACTTAGGCAAATGTTTGGACGAAAAATTGTCAAAATCGGTTGACGGCCACGCCCACTTTTAGATATCGTCGCCCGGATAAATTAGTGTCGTATGTGAATTTTGGGCCGAATTGAGTTAATAATACAATTATACTAAACTAATCAAGATCTTTCGAATGACGTTATCTGTTTTTTGCTATCTCCTTTAGTTTAAGAGATATTGAGCAGAATTTTTTCGTTTATGCAAGGTCGCAAGCGATTTCGTCTAATTTCCAATGTGCGTTTAATTGCTGTCAATTATTTAATTTATTTACTTTTATGAGAAATCAAATACAATATTTAACTAATTTTAAAAATCTTTAATTTAGTTCAAATTGGGAACACATTTTGTCGTACGTCATACAAATTTCCTGCAAAAATATTGCTAAAGGTAACATACGACAAAATTTTACTGAAGAAAATACTTTATAAATTCCAAAATAATAAACAATATATAACAAAATTAAAATAATTTAAGAATTTTGTGGCCTAGTAGTGTTCTGCCAGACTTTGGAGAAAAACTAATCAGAAGTTTTGGAGAAATACAATTCCAAACTTCAAACCTGTTTTCCCAAAAGTCTTCAAATGAAACATACGACATTAATTTATCCGGGCGACGATATGGGTATTATAAAGTGACCTAATAAAAACATTTTAAGCTATATCTCTGTCAAATATAAAGATATATCACTGAAATTTTATGGCAGGAGTCCAACTATGGACATAAAATGAAAAACACAAAAATTTTGGAAAACTGGCGTGGAACCGCCTCTTTTTAGAAGCAGGAATATACTAGATTTCTGAGCCCATAACTCGACAAATAATTGATATATAATGACGAAACTTGGTGCGTACACTTTCGTTACTTGTGGTAAGACATGTTCAAAATTTTAGCGAAATCGGTTGACGACCACGCCCACTTTTATATATGGGTATTATAAAGTGGCCTAATAAAAACATTTTACGCGATATCTTTGTCAAATATAAAGGTAATTCATTGAAATTTTGTGGCATGAGTTCCACAATAGACCGGAAACAAGAAATAGAAAAATTTTGGAAAATGGGCGTGGCACCGCCTCTTTTTGGAAGCAGGAATATACGAGATTTCTTAGCCTATAACTCGGCAAATAGTTGAGATATTAGGACGAAACTTGGTTTATACACTTCTATAACTTGTGTTAATAGACACGCAAAAATTTATTGAAATCGGTTTATGACCATGCCTACTTTTTTAACAAAGCTATTTCTGGAACACACTTTGGGAATTTGTAACGTGACATCTTTGTAACTAGAAGTCATAAAGGAATGAAATTTTGAGCAAAGAATAATATTCATATGCTTAGTGGGATGACTGATAAAAATGTTGAAAATAGGCGTGGTTACGCCCACTTTATGCAGCACTCGCTTTATATAAATCACACCGTATTTCCATCAAACGCTAACAAACAATGAAGGCTGAGTATCTAATGTTCGATTCCACTCGAACTTAGGCTTCCTTACTTGTTTTATTACATATTTATTTAGCGCTATCCACTAGCCACATTTCTGCATTTCCTGTTTTCTGATATCCTTCTTTGGTTAGAAGTTATCAAACACAGCTATATGCTCTCAGTAGTAGAAATGCTCTGCAAAATCAGTTATACATCTATTTTCGTATAATTGTTTTTTGATTTCAGGTTATTTTTGTGTAAAAAAATTATTTAAAAAAAGCGTATGTGACAAATTTTCAAAATAGGAGGGGCACTGGCCAATTAAATAATGCATTTCCAAGCTATCGCTAATTTCATCGGAACCTAGCGAAGAATTGTATACACATCTTTCACGATTTCTTACCCCCACTAGCAAATTTAAAAAATTTGTAAAAAGAGCTATGTGCTGTAAAACGGCGCAAATGCTTTATGCGAAGTGGCTGGTCAAAAAAAGAAAAAAAAAAATTGCACAAGTCTATTACATATGTGTAGTATCATTAGTTAACAATTCAAACTAGAAAAAATATTCTCTAGGATCACCAGAAAACGGGTTTTTTGCTCTCCTGAAAAGTTGCTGAAAAACGTATAGCTCTTTTTGTTGGCGCAGCGACGATATACTTATATACACTTACTTTTAGCCTTTTTACTTCAAAAGTATCATAACTCAAAACCGCGAGTTTTCAGGTAAGTATGGGTATAAGTAAATAAATATGCATTTTTGTGTATATATATGTGCATTATATGACGAAATTTCGGTCTGATATATTGAAAATTGAGAGTTTGAGATCAAAAAATTATCTTTGATTTACTATTGAATTATATAGCGACTGAAAACTTAAAGGGCTTTTTCGTAAAATCAGCCTACTGAGCTATGATAGTACTGAAGTAAATGAGAGATATACTCTCAATTGCTGTTTGTTATACCATTCATGAACATGAAGTAGTATTATCACTTTGTGCCAAAACACGACGTATTTTTATGTAGGTACAATTTATCTTTGCTAATTGAAGCACTAGCAATATATTTTAGGTTAATATTTTATAAAAATTGTGATATTTCAAGAAAAAAAAATGCGTCCATAATATGGATTTCATATATCTAGTTTGAGAATTATAACTTAATTAGTTGCGAAAATAATTGCAAATTTCATGGTTTTTCGCGACACCCGTTATATGGGGGCTGCGAGTATTATCATCAGATTAAGTTCCTTTTTACACCATGTACTACTACTCATCAAAAAAGCTTGTATACCGAATTTGAGCATTCTAATTTAATTAGTTGCGAAAATAATTGAAATTTCGTGGTTTTTCGCGGCACCCGTTATATGGGGGGTAGGAGTATCTATCATCAGATTAAGTTCCTTTTTACAGCATGTACTAATAATCATCAAGAAAGCTTGTATACCGAATTTAAGTATTCTAACTTAATTAGTTGCGAAAATAATTGAAATTTCGTGGTTTTTCGCGGCATCCGTTATATGGGGGGTAGGAGTATTTGTCATCAGATTAAGTTCCTTTTTACACCATGTACTAATGCTCATCAAAAAATCTTGTATACCGAATTTGAGCATTCTAACTTAATTAGTTGCGAAAATAATTGAAATTTCATGGTTTTCGCGGCACCCGTTATATGGGTTGTAGGAGTATTTGTCATCAGATTAAGTTCCTTTTTATACCATGTACTAATATTCATCAAAAAAGCTTGTATACCGAATTTGAGCATTCTAACTTAATTAGTTGCGAAAATAATTGCAATTTCGTGGTTTTTCGCGACACCCGTTATATGGGGGTGGGAGTATTTGTCATCAGATTAAGTTCCTTTTTACACCATGTACTAATATTCATCAAAAAAGCTTATTTTCCAAATTTCCGCACTCTAGGTCAATTTTTACTATTTATGACCGTTTTTTGTATGAAACGTTCCCATTGTGCGACATTTTTACGTCAAGGTATTGTCGTTGTCGCAATTTCGTGTCGTTAAGTACCGATTCTGTTTTCACCCATAGAATAGAACATAATAATAACCATGTTATGAAGTATTCACAAAACCTTGTTGCTTCTTTGGTTTGTTTGTTTATTTAATGTGCATATGGCATTAAGGTGGACCAAAAAATAAAAGCCCAACAAACATATGTTCCATTTTTATACTCAGCTGTACTAGTACACAGAGTATTATAGTTTTGATTTCCTAACGGTGGATTGTAACAGAATGAAATAATCGAGATAGATATAGGCTTATATATACCAAAATGATCAGGGTGAAAAGAGAAATCGATTGAGCCATGTCCGTCCGTCTGTCCGTCTGTCCGTCTGTGCGCACGATAACTCGCGCAAAAATTGAGATATTTTGATGAAATTTGAAATGTAAGTTGGTATCAAGACAGGAACGGATGGTATTGAAAATGGGCGAAATCGGACCATGACCACGCCCACCTCCCCTATATAGTAAAAATCGGAAATTTTGTATCTCAGTCACTAATAGAGCTAGAGTGATAAAATTTCACACACGTATTGAGCTCAGGCCCTTATGAAGAAATATGGTGAAATTTTGAAAAATGGGCGGTGCCACGCCCACTTATTAAGGGGCAAACATTGAAAGTTTTATGAGTCATAACTCAGAAACCGTTGAAGATATATCGATGAAATTGTGTAGGCGTGATATACTTACTTAGGCAAATGTTTGAACGAAAAATTGCCAAAATCGGTTGACGACCACGCCCACTTTTATATATGGGTATTATAAATTGACCTAATAAAAACATTTTAAGCGATATCTCTGTCAAATATAAAGATATACCATTGAAATTTTATGGCAGGTGTCCAACTATGGACATAAAACAAAAAATACAAAAATTTTGGAAAATGGGCGTGGCACCGCCTCCTTTTAGAAGCAGGAATATACGAGATTTCTGAGCCCATAACTCGACAAATAATAGATATATTATGACGAAACTTGGTGTATACAATTTCATTACTTGTAGTAATACATGTTCAAAATTTTAGCGAAATCGGTTGACGACCACGCCCACTTTTATATATGGGTATTATAAAGTGACATAATAAAAACATTTTAAGCGATATCTTTGTCAAATGTAAAGATAATTCATTGAAGTTTTGTGGTATGGTTTCTACAATAGACCGGAAACAAAAAATAGAAAAATTTTGGAAAATGGGCGTGGCACCGCCTCCTTTTAGACAAAGGAATCTACGAGATTTCGGAGCCCATAACTCGACAAATAATTGAGATATTATGACGAAACTTGGTTTATACACTTTTATAAAAGGTTGAAATCGGTTTATGACCACGCCTACTTTTTAACAAAGATATTTCTGGAACACCCTTTGGGAATTTGTAACGTGACACCTTTGTAACTCATAAAGGGATGAAATTTTGCACAAAGAATAATATTCATAAGCTTAGTTGGATGACTGATAAAAATTTAGAAAATGGGCGTGGCTATGCCCACTTTATGCAGCACTCGCTTTATATAAAATACACCGTGTTTCCATCAAACGCAAACAAACAATGAAAGCATACAGCTGAGTATCTAATGTTCGATTCCACTCGAACTTAGGCTTCCTTACTTGTTTAATGATAAGAAATGTTTTTCTTGTTCATTAAGGACTTTGAAAAAAATTATGTATCATCACTGATATAAAAGGAGAAAGAAATTTGGAGGCATTTGCACGACCTCTAAATTTTAATATATCATTAGGTATAGATTTCCGTATTATATTCCAAATCGGGTTGTTCTGCGAATTTCGGGAGAACTTTATTTCCTTCATAAAACCACCTTAATATGCCAAATAAGTTTCCTAACTAATGCCGAAAAAATCAAAAGAATCGGAGTATTGGTCACCGAGTTATTTTAAACAAGTAAGAGCGCGGCTGTCTTCGGCCGTATCGAAGACTTCATACCTTTCATGAGTGGGGAAATGAAAAGCTACCTATGTACATATGTATATACATAGCCTGATTTAGTATAATTTATAATTTCAATTTTTGGGTTATTTATGGAACGATTTATTAGAAAAAATGGTGTCTGGGCTATTTAAATGGAGGAGTTATACGACAAAATGTGTATATCTGAACAATCGGTTGTATGGTAGCTATATGTTATAGTGGTCCGATCTTGACAATTTTCGGTAACTCTATTTGGGCCGATATGGGTACAAGTACTTTAAAGTTTCATGTCATTATCCGTTAAAATGGAGAAGTTATATCCCAAAATATCCATATCTGAACAATCGGTTGTATGGGAGATATATGTTATAGTGCTTCGATCTGGAAAATTTTCGCTTACCTTGTTTGGGCCAACATGGGTACAAATACTTCAAAATTGCACGCTTTTAGCTCTTAAAATGGAGGAGTTATACATCAAAATGTGTATATCTGAACAATCGGTTGTATGGGAGATATATGTTATAGTGATCCGATCTTAACAATTTTCGGTAACCTTATTTAGGCCAACATGTGTACAAATACTTCATAATTTCATGTCCTTAGCTCTTTAAATTGGGAAGTTATACACCAAAATGTGTATATCTGAACAATCAGTTGTATGGCAGCTATATGTTATAGTGGTCCGATCTTGACAATTTTCGGTAACCTTGTTTGGGTCAATATAGGTACAAATACTCCAAGGTTTCGTGTTCTTAGCTGTAAGAAGGGAGAAGTTATACCCCAAAATGTGTATATCTGAACAATCGGTTGTATGGGAGCTATATGTTATAGTGGTCCGATTCGGCCAATTCCGACAAATGATCGATTGAGCATCAAAACACATCCGTGTTCCAAATTTCAATCAAATATCTCAAAAACTGAGGGACTAGTTTGCGTTCACACAGACGGACGGACGGACAGACGGACATGGCTTAAACAACTCAGCTCATGATTCTGAATATATCGGTATATATATTGATGGGTCTGTCACGCCTCCTTCTAGTACTTTCAAGATTTGATTTTCGGCACAAAGTTATAATACCATTTCATTCTCATGAAAGGTATAAATATAGAACAGTTGGAAATATGTAGATCGTAAAAAGCTCTGGTTCGAAATTTATTTTAGACATATGGTTTCTCGGGCAAAAAAGCTTGAAATTACCCAAATTTTTATAATTGCGATGTGTCCCTGTTAATTTTTTTTTTGGCCCCTACCAATCGACCCGCCCTAGTGTGTATGCATATGCACATACACACACTCACACTAGTAGCGTAATCTTGCTGACACAACGTCTGGATGTGTGTTTATGAAAATATGTATGTACATACATACATATATTTCGATTATATTCGAAGTATTCGCAAGTAGTGTACACTATTTGCAGAACCTTTTTAAGGTCATGTAATTGTCGCTACGAATAAGTAATTGTATTGGTTCTGTTTATGGTTGTGCTCTACTTGCGTTTATTCTAAAACGACAGAAACAAGTAGGTACTGCAATTGGACGGCCGCGAATATATTGTTGGCCGTTTCGAATCCATTCGTGCAGCCTTCTAATACACAAGCATTGGTGGGAAAAATTTTCAGTTCACAAATTTTTGTTGCTTTTTTTATATACATACATACATATTGATTGAATAGCAACGCCAATACTAGAGTTTGGCCCGATTAAGTTTTCGGCGGCCACGAAATTGTCTATATTCGAATATGTACTACGACCTAACTCCAATTAGTATAAGATACGTATGTATGTACAAACATATATGTATATACATAAATATGCATGTTTCTATGCTTTCCGTTAGCCATCCTATATTCTGAAAGCTGCCAACGCATTGAAGGGCATCATCGTTCTTTTTAAGGCATTGGCAACAGAATGCAACATGTGGCAGGAATGCCAATCGCTTTGTGCTGTGTTGTTTTTGCCAGCGATTCGTTTGTCCAACAAAGAGTTGACAAAGTCACTTGAAAGCAATGACGATGACGGCGACAGCAACGATTGGCCATGTTAAGTTTTGTTCATCGAACGTTTGGTGCGATGAAAACATTGGCTGGATAGAAAAGGAAAAGAAACAAAAAAAAATAGCAAGAAGTAGTAAGAATAGACGGATGACAATGGCAATGATACGAATTCGAGACACACTCCTCAAATGGACGATGGGACAATGTCAATGGTGATTTTGACAAACGAATAGTAGATAGTCAGATACAGGGTGGCTGATGAATATTGCTAATGAGGGATAACAAAAAAAAAACCTGTGTTATGCGTGTTTACTAGATTGCATTTTTGTGTTTTCTGTCAAAATAATACTTCCTTAATAACCGTTTGCAGACCACCGGTTTCACCAACCATACTTAGCTTAGTTTAGTCGCAATTTTGATGTATTCGGTTTCACCACTTGTTCTTAGCTAAACTAAAAATTTGAGTCGCTTAAGCAAATTCAACAACAAAAAGAGCATATGTGACCAAAAATTAGCAAATACACCAACCAAAACAACGAAAAATACCAATATTTGGGAAAATAGCTGGAAGGGTTGCGGCGTGCAAAACTAGTTAGTTTAGTTCGGAATCTCGACTAACTTAAGTTGTGACTAAAGCTAAACTTAAGTATGGTTGCTGAAACTGGGCCTTAGTGCAAATATATCGCGATTTCTTTTAACATTTGAGTGAGTAACATTAGTAGCGATTTGGGGAATATTCCTACAGTTCAAACTAAATGAGGTTTCTATTTAGATGTCTTCCTTTTGCCGTGTGATTGTTGTTGGATGAGATGGCACTTGGAGTATTCGAGAGTAAAGTTCTTCGGTAGATTTATGAACCTTTGCGTGTTAGCGAGGTTGAGTATCGACGGAGATTTAATGATGAGCTGTACGAGCTTTACGCAGACATCGAAATTGTTCAGCGAATAAAAATCCATCGGCTGCGTTGGGCAGTTCAAGTCGTGAGAATGAATGAAGATGCTCCGGCACAGAAAGTATTTCTATCGAAACCCTCTATAGGCAGAAGAAAAGAAGACGTCCACTGCGTTGTAAAATTCAGGGTCAGCCACACTGCTTTCAATTTGCGCCAGGTAGCACGAAACAGAAACGACTGGCGCGCTTCCTTGGACTCAGACAGAATCGTCTAGACGGTTACGCGCCAATTAAGAAGAAGAAGAATAAATTGATGTTGGATATAATTTGGCCAGCGGATTATAACTGGAACGGAAGAGCTCGTAAAGCGGGTGCTGGTTTTGCCTTCTTTCAGTTTAGGGTTCGCTGACAATAGGCGCATTATGAAGTACACTCTGTAATCACCAGCATGTAAACCTACCACAGGATAGGCTTTAAAGTTCAACAGAGAATCACTCTGGCCATTAAGCGCTACTGTAAGCAAGGTAGGAGAATGGTGAACAAGTTTTGATTTGGTAATGGCTATCCTTGACAGTGGCTGCAATTTAAAATCCTAAATCCAAGTTGTTAGAAAAGTCGTCAACTAGTGCGGAAAATAAATTTGTCTTAACCCATATCGTCCTAAGCAAATTTTTTTGAAGCATATCTTGATGAAATTTTCACCTTTAAGTAAATTTGGGCCTCTGAATTCAAATCTGTTATCAAAAAAATTATTAAAATTTTAGTTTTTGAGATATCATGTGTTCGATAAATCGAACGCTCGGCCTATCTGTATACATTTTTTTGGGGTTTTCTTCCTGTTAACAAAAGAAAACGTATGTTCCTTTTTTTTTGTTCATATTTTATTTTTAGATAAGTGAAACAGAAAAATAAGATATTTAAGTCAAAATTAATTTACTTTTGGTTTTTTAAATGATACCTATGACTCAAAACAATGGGTATAAAGTGAAAAATGGCATCTCTTGCACAAAAAGGAACTTGGTTTGTCTTACAATTTGTATATCCATTTCTTATTATTTTCGATTTTGACTACGAGATATTGTCCCTCGAGTCGCGGCAGATTTCTCGGATGAGCATCCTTTGAAAATCCAGGTCGATCATTTCGTCCCTTTTGTCGCCTTCCGCGACCTCGATATCCTCAGAGTCCTTGGATTCGTCATCCGCTGTCATTAGCAGAGAATGTGCAATGTCCACCTTAAAATCTTGTTGGGGGAGAATATTTATTTTAAATAACAGCGAATGAAACAGTCAAGGTTCCATTCGTTGACGATAGCTGAATTTAAAGTCGAAATCCATAAAGGCCAATACCACGCTTTGGATCGCATTGCGATATAATAATTCTGTGCTTCATTGTCGTTCAGATCTACTGCGCCAATCCCTATCTTGTAATTCTTCATTAGCTGGGGCTGGTTATAGTTCACATAACGGCCGGGCATAAGAGTTTTCCCTTCATTGTTGGTTTTCTGTTTCTTCCATTCTTTCACAGACACCATTGGCAGGATCTGCTCGAAATAGTTGGCAAGTGCAACCCCGCTATTATCCTGCCAACGACAAATCAAAATACTGTTCCGGGTATCAAAACAGAAGTCATTATTGCATTTTTCCAGTTTTCTTCCAGATTTTAATTATGCACCACCAATACCGTTTGCACGTACAGTGCCTATGCTCCTTAGAAAAAAAACCACTGAGCAACGCCCAGCGTTCGATAAATCGAACAGCTAACTTTAAATATATGAGCTGTTCGTTTTATTGACTTTGCAAATAAAATTCAAATTAAAACTTGAATTTTATTTTCTTTCCAAATGAGGTGTATACTAAATTTTATTTAATATTGGTATTTTTTATATATTTTGGCAATTTCAAAATCATATTAAAATTAAGGGTTTTTCTTAAACGCCCCGTTCAGAGAAAGCTGGGGGCTTAAAATTAAATATTTATTTTCAATTATATAAAATATTCCACAGTATTAAACTACATCAAAATTTTGGGTTTAGGTTCTGAAAAACATATCAGAAAAAATAATAAAAAATGTTGAAATTTGCTGTTCGATTTATCGAACATTAGGACGATATGGGTTAACCCAGCCTTTTCGTAATAGCAAATCTGATTAACTAAATCATAGTATACAACAACAAATAATATCCATAACTAACTATTGCATGTATGTAATACTTTTGTCTATCTTTTATTTACGTTCGCGCACAGCTACATATTTATGGCTCATGGCATTGCAAGCTTTCGCATTTCATCACTATGACAAATTCATCTACTCATACTCATACGAAGTTTAATTTATAAAGAAAAAATTGGATATATTGAAAACCGAAAAAAAACAAGTAAGGAAGCCTAAGTTCGAGTGGAATCGAACATTAGATACTCAGCTGTATGCTTTTATTGTTTGTTTGCGTTTAATGGAAACACGTTGTACTTTATATAAAGTGAGTGCTGCATAAAGTGGGCGTAGCCACGCCCATTTTCCAAAATTTTTATCAGTTATCCAACTAAGTATATGAATATTATTATTTGTGCAAAATTTCATTCCTTTACGAGTTCTAGTTACAAAGATTTCACGTTAAAAATTCCCAAAGGGTGTTTCAGAAATATCTTTGTTAAAAAGTAGGCGTGGTCATAAATCGATTTCAATAAATTTTTGCGTGTCTATTACCACAAGTGATAAAAGTGTACACACCAAGTTTCGTCATAATATCTCAATTATTTGTCGAGTTATGGGCTAAGAAATCTCGTATATTCCTGCTTCTAAAAGGAGGCGGTGCCACGCCCATTTTCCAAAATTTTTGTGTTTTTTGTTTTATGTCCATAGTTGGACTCCTTCTATAAAATTTCAATGATATATCTTTATATTTGACAGAGATATCGCTTAAAATGTTTTTATTAGGCCACTTTATAATACCCATATATAAAAGTGGGCGTGGTCGTCAAAACGATTTTGGCAATTTTTCGTCCAAACATTTGCCTAAGTAAGTATATCACGCCTACCAAATTTCATCGATATGTCTTCAACGGTTTCTGAGTTATGACTCATAAAACTTTCAATGTTTGCCCCTTAATAAGTGGGCGTGGCACCGCCCATTTTCCAAAATTTCACCATATTTCTTCATAAGGGCCTGAGCTCAATACGTGGGTAAAATTTCATCACTCCAGCTCTATTAGTTACTGAGATACAAAATTTCGGATTTTTACTATATAGGGGAGGTGGGCGTGGTCATGGTCCGATTTCGCCCATTTTCAATACCATCCGTTCTCGTCTTGATACCAACTTGCATTCCAAATTTCATCAAAATATTTCAATTTTTGCGCGAGTTATCGTGCTCACAGACGGACGGACGGACAGACGGACAGACGGACGGACATGGCTCAATCGATTTCTCTTTTCACCCTGATCATTTTTATATATATAAGTCTATATCTATCTCGATTATTTCATTCTGTTACAATCCACCGTTAGGAAATCAAAACTATAATACTCTGTGTACTAGTACAGCTGAGTATAAAAATAAATAAAATCATGAGATTTTAGTTAATCAAAATCGAAATACAAACAATCGCGAAAAAATAGCCATCAAGAACAGTTTATTGACCTTAAGCGAATTTGTTGTTGTTGATTGTGTGCTGGGGGCGATGGCTAGCAAATTGCAAATGTTAAATGGCAATATGTACATACATACAAATGTATGTTTGTGCCTCCGCTACTACGGTAACTTGATCTGCGCGTTCGCATGCGCACCCGCATTCGGCGGTACTTCCTAACTCTAATATCTAACTCAGGCAGGCATAACTACGCATCATCAGCTTGTAGTGCATTCGTCCAATATGTATGTACATTGCTGCCTACTACATACTACTCGTGCCTACAGTTGTTGGTGCAGCAGAGTGGAGCAGTGCTGGCTAGAATGCGCGATTGACGGTAATTGGTTGACGTTTGTCTTATTTTAATTTGTTTTTCTGGCTTCCATAGCAAACTTACTGCTATAACTGTTTTGTTGTGTAGCGAGATGTAAGCAGCTGATATTTGTTGCAGTGTCATTGCTATGCATGCCCTTGGTGCATGTAGTTTTCAAATGTTGCTGATGTTGTCAGGTGCGTAACTGCAAATTTGTTGTTGAGGAGGAAAGTGCAAGAAACATTTCGCAATGCACTTGCCTTCACGGAATAGTGTCTAGTATTAAGTATATTCACGCCATTGAAATATCACCTGCAACTTGTACTCGGTTAGCCGTGTCAGCAACATTTGTTGTTAAATTGGGATAACGTCTTGCAATTTTTGGCGAGAGAAGCGCTCTTGAACATAAAATATGACTAATTAAATTTATTATAAGCAGATTTTACATAAGTACTTTCAAGAATTTCACAGTGTAAAGTGCGACTTTTAAAAACTTTTACACCCCAGAATGGCAACATACATATTTGTATAGAAAATAAAACGTCGTACAGTTTTGGGGTAGCTGACCACTTTGAACTCACCCTCCTATGGCTACATGCTTGACTCGCTGTTTGGCTGATGTTGTTATCGTCATTGTCAAGGCAAATCAAATGGCATAGAATACACGATGAGCGTGGCGTTAGACCTCTGTATGTCTCTATGACGGTATGTCTGTCCAACTGTCCGCGCTGTGCGCTTTTTGCATGCTCGTTCCTGTTTTGCCAAGAATTTTAATTGAAATGAGTTTCGGGAATTGGTAAAATTGCATTCAAACAAATTTGGATATTTGTTTGTTCAGTCAGCGATCCGAATATACATTTGTATGTACACATACACATGTACATATGTATGTAAGTATGTACGATTTTTATAACAATTTGTATTGTTCCTGTTGATGTTAGCTTAAAATTGTTGCTGGTAAGTAGTTATTGTTAGATGAGAATTCTCGACAAGCGTCCAACATAGTATTTGACTTTGGTAATCTTGAAATTCATGGAATTGCCTTGTTGGAAATTAACTTCTTAGCAGTAAATACTTATGTATGTATGTACAGATGTACTGTAAAAATGTACATACATATCTAATATAGTTTATATGTACAAATGTATGTCTATGCCTGCAAATGCATTTCTTGCTATTAGAATAGAAATTATGATTTGCAACAAGCATACTGAGTCGATGTGCCTTGATTAGTAGTTAGAACTTCCAAACTTTTTTTCCTTTTTTTTTTTAAAAAAAGACTCACGTAAAATCAATTTATGTTATTTAAGATATTATGGAATATTGATTTTATATCATTGCTTAAAAATAATTGATTTAAATAATGTGAGTTCGGAATACAAGTATATTTGGAGTCAAGCAGTCAAGCAGTCATGCGATTGACTCTATATTTGCAGAGGAGTTTTTATCGAGTTTCTTCCTTTTTAAAAGCTTTATTAATATAATTTATATATGCAGATTCAACCTAAAGTATAAAATCCACACATTCATAGATCGAGATTCCTTTAAGATTTATTTCGTCCACTTCTTCTTTCTCGTTAGTGCTTACTGCTTCCTGATAACTGGAGTCATTTATGTATAAACACAAAATGTGGAAAAGTGATTCTCCATCTGATCTTCCGAACGTGGAGGCCTCCCTTTTTCTCTGCTACTAACGATAGAAATACTTTTTGGGCCGGAGCAGCTTAATATGTGTATCTTTCGTCAACTCTCTCTCAGTGCTGAGAAATTCAAATCTGTTGTCGAATAATCATTACGATCTTTTCAAAGTATTCTAGGCTCAATATCTTTCCTTAATGCTAAATAAAAATTTTCGTTTTTTTGGATTATAATACATAAACATCATATCTCTTGTGGAATTAATTAACCAGTAATGCTGATTTACAAGAAAACGCAATAACCATTGTCAGATAGGAAAACAAGGGGCAAGCTCGAATTCGGATGAAAAATACTTGCAGAAGATTTTCGACCATTGTCAAGAAATATAAAATTTTTTAAATTTCCGGAGGCAGTTTTCAAACCAGTAAACTTAGGGTATATCAAATACCTATCCATATACATATTCCAGCGCATAGTACGCTAAGCAAATACTCGTACATAATAAGAATTGAAAAAGAATAGCATCATCACAACTTGTTATACACCAATTTCATTCTGTTCGCCGATTTAAGTGCGCGACAGCTGAGTAATATGCTGCCATTACGATATCATCACGTTTATGACGTTAACACAATTAATCAACTTGAAAACGCTAAAAGGCTTTCGCTGCTGCTTAAACTGCTTCTGCTCATGCTCATGAGGTTTATGTATGTTCTTGTGGTACTTATATCCAGTTGCGTTTTGCATAGTGTATAGGTATAAAAAATATACCAACGGTGCTCCTCCAACGGTCGCAGTGAACAGTAAACAAGTTCGCAGATCAAGCTCTTGCTGACGTTAATGCATTATTGTTGGTGTTTATAACTTAAATATAAAATAAACAACTTTTGAAGAATTGCCTCAGAATAAATTTACAAATTTCGGCAAGAACACAATTTTTTTGCACAAAACAAAACATACATACATACATACATTAATACTTACTCTTTAACAGGTTTTATTACATTTGACAGCCTTCGGAGGTGAAAATATGTTGCTGGCCTCATGTTCCTGGCCTCATGTTGCCCGGAATAGAAAAAACTCACAGAGTGATGTGATGAAGTGTTGGGTTCACCTAGCAATATAAATAACCAATTCAACACACAGCTGGGTATATATTGCACAAATACGCACATACAGACTTTTTGACTTCTTATTTTAAATGTATGTTTTTTTGGCCTGATATATAAAATAAACCGTTGATACCACAAGCGCACTTTCCGAATCACTATCACTCCCCGACCGCTAGCTAAAAGCAAAATAGCAACAACAAAACGCAACAGCATATTAATTTCCCAGTTCGGTCATTTATAATGTTGCCGTTGTTGTTATGCTGTTGCTGCTGCTGCTTCTTTGCTGCATGTGAAATAATCGGTTCGCTTCCTATCAGTTTGGGAATTTGTTTACAGAAAAATAATCGGTCGCTATTTTTATCTGCAAGTAAGTGGGTATATCATGAACGCACCATTCGTCAGACAGAAGGCGCATCCTTCGGCAGTGGCCATTCGTTCGCAGATGACTCCTACACTACAGCGCTGCTGTTACTGTTTGTGGATGGGGTCGATCAACTGACTGGATGGTTGGCCGGCTGGCTGACTACAGTTATGGCACCAGGAAGCAAAATGTAGCGAACAACTGCCGCTATAGACTAAGAAGTAGCTGTTGGCATAGTGTCTGTTATGATATGTTTGTAGATATGTATGTACATATGTTTGTATGAACATAAGTTTGCTTGAGCTTACGCAAGCTACTTAAGTGATCTTCCTTATGTCGTTGATGATTCTTGATACGCGGCCACTTACCTACATATGTATATTGTTATACATATTTTGTTGTTTTTTTTTTTCGGTTGCAATATTGCCGCAATGGAGCTTATGTATTGCGGTTGGGGATAGTAAGTGGATCACAGAGATTAAGCGAATAAGAATATAAATAAAAATAATCTGATTTATACATACATACATACAGTATTGGCTTAAACGAATTTTTTTTAAAGTATGTAGGTATAATATCGTAAAACTTCTGCAACTTAATTAGTTTTTCAAAAATAGTTTTTTTTGTTAAATTTTTTTATAATTGGAAGAGCTCTTTCTGTTTGCTGAGACGTTGGCCGAAAAGCCTTCACTTTAAAACCCCATTTCCCGAGACAGAAACTGAAAAAGCTGAATATGATTCACAATAAACGAATGTTTAATTTCACTGGATCACAAAATGAAATTTTTTGTCTGTACTTTGGACGTGACTATCCTATCTATATGTAAAATCGGTCGCTGATTCCGAAAATCGGGTTCATTTTTAATTCTATGGGAAGGTTTTTGAGATATCGGCAATTTACTGTTATTTGGCCAATGGTTCCACTTAATCCAGTATATCTCTTTAACACAGTGAGTTATCTTCCTTAGGGTGACACCAAACGAAAGAAAATTAAATTTCCTTTTCATGGCTCCCATAACAGTTTTCTCAAACTCTTATAGTTTCTGAAATATTGACGATTAAATTTGAATTTTTTCGATTTTTTACGATTTTTTGAAGAAAAAATTGACTTTGTTAGACAATATCTTTAAAACCAATGTCTTCACCTTCGGTTTTACTCCTTTACGTGAAGCTCCATTCTATTGGGAAAAAGATAAGCTATCAATGAAGAAAATCCATGGTAAAATGGAAAAGTTATAGGCGATCAAGTAAATACAGCCAAGTCGCGCAATGCGTCTGCACGGGTATATTCTATGCATGTTATACCCGTAAATGGGCTTGTATCTACTGCGCTGCCAATGTGCTGCTACTGCAGATGTGTAGGTATAGGTACAATATGCATAGAATGTACGCGTGCAGAGGCATTGCGCGACCTGGCTGTATTTACTTGATCGACTATAACTTTTCCATTTTACAATGGATTTTCATCGTTTATAGCTTATTTTTTTGGTAATGGTAGAATGGAGCTTCACGCAAAGGAGTAATGCCGAAGGTGAAAATATTGGTTTTAAAGATATTGCCTGACAAAGTCAATTTTTTCTTCAAAAAATCGTAAAAAATCGAAAAAATTCAAATTTAATCGTCAATATTTCAGAAACTATAAGAGTTTGAGAAAAATGTTATAGGAGCCGTGAAAATGAAATTTAATTTTCTTTCGTTTGGTGTCATCCTAACTCACTGTGTTAAAGAGATATACAGGATTAAGTGGACCCATTGGCCAAATAATGGTAAATTGCCGATATCTCAAAAACCTTCCCATAGAATTAAAAATGAATGAATTTTCGGAATCAGCGACCTATTTTACATATAGAAAGGATGGTCGCGTTCAGAGTATTTTTTGGATGTAGAGCAGTGTTTTCAACCCCTTCAGTGTTACGTGAACATTTAGAAATGTATCTACATATGTATATAATAATACAATGGCGCTATTATAACTCCGACGAGTTTTATGGCCGAGCTTCTCTCCCAATTCGAGGTGTGCTCCTTTTTTGTTTTTCCTACTAATTGGGTGGACCTACAGTTTTATGCCGGCTCCGAACGGCGAATGCATTTTTTGTGAGAAGCTTTTTCATGGCAGAAATACACTCTCGGAGGGTATGCCGCCCACTGCCGAGAGGTGACCGCTGCTATTAAAAAACCCAATAATTGGATTTTTAATAATTAGAAAAATTGTTTTGGTGTTTGCTCGGACTGGGGTTTGAACCCGAGACCTCTGGTATAGCAGGCGAGCACTCTACCCACTGCACCACAGCGGCGTATATGTATGCATGTGCAAATAGTCACCCAGTGAGTGAGAATGAGCGATCACAGTGAGTATCCGTACCTCTAAATGAGTGAATACCTTTTATAATCTAGGCTACTCTAAAGACATACATATGTACATATGTGCCAACATTTTCGTCCCTCCAGCAATTTTGGCATCTATATTATTAATACGCTAACATAAATTTTGTTCCATCTTCTCCGTCGAAACTACTGAATCGATTTTAAAACTAAGCACACCATTAGAAAGGTATTGCTCTCAAATAGAACTGCGCCAATTTTCATTAAAATTGGTTGGAAAATGCGCCCACAATCGTCGTTGGAAAATTCCCGTGTGGTTGTTGTTGCATGCATTTGAACACAACAGAGCTGTCTCAATGCGCAAGCAAAACGCCCTATTCCAAAAATTGTTTGAATAACGTCCTATTTCAGATTTTGCTTCAAGAACGCCCTATTTCAGAATTTGTTTCAATAACGTCCTATTTCAGACAATTATTCAAAAACGACCTATTTCAGAGAAATATATATTGAATTTTCTCTGAAATAGGGCGTTTTTGAAGCAAAATCTGAAATAGGACGTTATTGAAACAAATTTTAAAATAGGGCGTTCTTGAAGCAAAATCTGAAATAGGACGTTATTGAAACATTTTTTCAAATAGGGCGTTCTTGAAACAATTTTTGAAATAGGGCGATCTTATTCTCAGCCGTCGATATATTGTACATATGTATGTATGTATGTAGTTAGAAGAATTAGTAGGGCGAGTAACAACAACAAAACCACACCAAATATAACAGCAACAACAACATCTACAAACAAAAACAATATCTACGAACAACAACAACAACATATTAGCAGTGACAATGAGAAGAAGCACTATAACAAAAAGAAATAGACGGAATAAGTAGAATAAAAAAGAAAAAGTAAGAAAGAAAGGGGGAAAAGGAACGTCGAGAAATAGAAAGAAGCAATTAGGAAGACTAGAAACAACGATAACAACAACAGTAAGGTTTTTACCGTTATTTTAAGAAAATTCATTTACGTGGAGGAATTAAGAAGAAAAGTAGCCACGACAAAAACAACAATACGGATTTTTACAGTTATTTTAAGAAAGGTCATTGAGGTATCTATATTATTAATACGCTAACATAAATTTTGTTCCATCTTTTCCGTCGAAACTACTGAACCGATTTTAAAATTAAGAACACCATTAGAAAGGTATTGCCTCAAATAGAACTGCGCCCATTTTCATGAAAATTGGTTGGAAAATACATCCACAATCGCCGTTGGAAAATTGACGTGTGGTTGTAGTTGCATGCTTTTGAGCACAACACAAAGTCAAGTAATAAGAAGGATAAGAAAGAATAAAAAAGAATAAGTAGGAAAGAAATTTAGGAAAGAAAAGAGCAGAAATAGATAGATAGAAGTTCATATGTAGGAGAATTGTGAAGACAAGTAACGACAACAACAACAACAAACAATTATACAAAAACTATAGTTGCACCTTAGTCATAAGAAAACATATAGAAAACTGTCGAATTTCGACAGTAGGCAGCACTCTAGTGTAAATTAATGGTTTGCATTTGGTGCTAATGTCTTTGTGTGGCGGATATGAGGTACATTTGTTTATTTTCCAACTTAATCTGCTTATGTACATATGTACCTACACTTGCTTTAAGCATTTCGATTTATTCGATTTCACGAGAAAAGGAAATGCTTGCATTTAAGCTGTGTTTGATATTAATTGCTGTCATTTAAGCTGTTATCGTATATGTGAATGCTGCATAAATTTTACGATATTACATATACCCTGCAGGGAAATCAATAACTACATAGTCAACACAATTTCTGGTTCAGAACTTTCGGAAAGGTGTCAAAGAGGCGCCAGTTCATTTGCGGTCGGCTTTGCATATTTCTGCAATTCTCAGATTGTTATTGAAGCATATTAGATAAAAAGTATTTACAGTATGCATCTTTACTTAATGATTTCTCATTTAATGAAATAAAATGTTCCCCTAATTATACTTTTCTGGTCCCTCAGGTTTATTTTTATTATTATTGTATTTTATTACTTTTTAAAGCTGATTCCACATAAAACTTTTTCCGCTTTGCGTTACGCCGCTTTCTATGTCAAACAACGCAAAACTGAAAAACTATGCCACAATGAACGCTGCAACATCACTCAAAAAATATTTGTTTTCTGAAAAATCTTTCATTCTCCGTTTTATTTACAAAAAATAAATAAGAAAATAAAAATCTATTAAATTATTTTTCAATTGTGTGAAATTTAAATTTGTTTATTTACATTTGAATTAAAGTGAAACTGAAAAAAAAATTTCAACGCCCCCAAAAGTTGAGATTTGGGCAACTTTGTGCTTTACGTAACTTCGGCGTTGCGTTACTTTTTGTTATGTGAGAAACCTCATATAGATACATGTATTTTAATCTCAGCTGTCACACAGAAAGTGTCACGTAGCGCAACACAAAGTTCTATGTGGAATCAGCTTAAATCATAGATGCTCATGCCTATGCCCTTGAATCACATTTGTTTTTGTTTTTCCCCCAGACATAGGCACAGATACAAATTCGCCCAATGAATATAAAAATAAAATTTTCTTCCCCTGCCATATGTCCACAGGTATAAAAAATTTCAAATGAATGTGATTGAGTTTCTTATGGGAAGGGCGAAGCTACGTTAGTCTCAAAAAGGATTCAAAAAATTTTGAGTTGTGCAATTTTTTGATTGAGGGTGCGATTTGTAGGCAAACGAAAAAACTGAAAAAAATGTGTGGCAAAAGTGTATTTCAAATTATTTGAAGAAAAATAAAAGTAGATTTTAGTAAGAAGAATAGGAATTAGAGCTTTTTTGCTGAAATATTATTGCGAGTCGCTGTCTATGCTAATTAATTATAGGTACGTATATAAATTAATTATTAAGGTAAGTTATATATATGACAGAAATAAAATATGACAAGTATCCACTCATAAGAAATGAAATTTTAAATACTTATCCATGTTCGGCAGCACTTATATTTGCGAAAAAGCTTTAAGTTCATCAAAACAAACCAAAGAAACCTTTTATCACAAAAGCATTTGGAAGCAATTCTGCAATTATCCACCTCTGATTCGACAATAAATATTGACAATTTAATAAACAGCCTTGAATAAACTTATCACTTATTCTTATTATATAATATGTAGATATATATTTTTTTTATATGCACGAGTTCATATCTTAATTTAATATATAAGTAGATATAATAATAATATAATACAATGGCGCTATTATAACTCCGACGAGTTTTATGGCCGAGCTTCTCTCCCAATTCGAGGTGTGCTCCTTTTTGTTTTTCCTACTAATTGGGTGGACCTACAGTTTTATGCCGGCTCCGAACGGCGAATGCATTTTTTGTGAGAAGCTTTTTCATGGCAGAAATACTCTCGGAGGGTATGCCGCCCACTGCCGAGAGGTGACCGCTGCTCTTAAAAAACCCAATAATTGGATTTTTACTAATTAGAAAAATTTGTTTGGCTCGGACCGTGGTTTGAACCCGAGACCTCTGGCATAGCAGGCGAGCACTCTACCCACTGCACCACAGCGGCCACGTAGATACATTTGTATAAATAAAATATGTTGTAAATATTGTACATATGTATGTTGTATGCAAAATTTTCCAATGGTACAATAAAATTTACTTGTAGTTTGTAACTTTTTTTAAATCTAACACAAATTTTTTCTGAGTGCACTAATAAATTTTTGTAGATGTATTGGAGTTTCCCCATTCAATACGAGAGCGTTGAGCACCCTTGTTTTAAATATTGTTTTAAATTTTTATTAAATAAATAAAAAAAATTAAAAAATATCATCCGCCACACTCATGATTCAAACCCGCGTTCGCTGGATTGAAAATCTCCCATCGCGCTAACCACTCTGCCATCGCGCTACTTTCTTTAAGCGTGTCAAATGCTGCACTTAAGTGGCAGATGTAAAACTGTAGAATTTGTAGGAATTTTTGAGTAGGAACAATCAAATAGGCAATGCAGCGGTGGATAATTGACACCGCCTATGACATCGCCATGTTAAATTCGCCAGTTGCTAACATGCAAAAGAGATTGAGCTCGCACTAGTAGTGTCGGAAAATGCAGCAGCTGCGCGCCAGTTATGAACTAGATATTTTCCCCACAGGGTAAGTATGTACATATGTATGTATACATATGTATATTTACTTGCATATATGCAGATTTATACTTGAACACAATTATAGTTACATATAAGGGACATATAAAATGTATGTATATATGTACATATGTGTACAGCCGGTGTTTATTAAGTATAATGTTGCGTTTCCAAAGGAAACAGGTGAAAAAATATACAATATTTCACATTTTACGCTGAAATTTCCAATAAAATAAAAAATTGTAAAAAATGCAGACAAATCGTCTGGCACCTGAAAAAAAGAAGTAAAAGGCGATTGTTTTTCATTTCGTTCCAAAGCTCAAGACTCCAGTTTCCGTTCTCGATTAGATTTAGAGCCCGACAAAAGACGTGTGTTTCATAAATAACACATGTCAACAAAATTTAGATCCATTAACTGGAGTGAACTTTTCAAGTGGTCTGAATTAGAATCCGAGCATCAAATATTTCCCACTGAAATACCGGCTCTTTAACCATGCACGTTTATCCATTCCTTCTATCTCTTCTCTCTCTCTTCTCTGCCACCAAAAAAAAAAGAGCAATTGTTGTCCATTCGCCCAGCTTAAATAGTCACTAGATCTTCTCTTTTTTTAACAAAGACAAAAATAAAACACAATTCCACACGCGCGAACATTAAGGAATAAAATGTAGATTATTAAAATTAGACACGAGCTTTAAACATGTCTAGTTTTACAGCAAGTGGAGGAAAAGCGATAAACATAAGCAACTAAACTAAACCAGAAACGACATTAAATTTCACGTCGTGTGGCAGACCATGGAGCATTAATTTAAACGTCTAGAAATTTGAATAAACCAGTACAGCATAGACCGCAAGTCAAATAGAAGAAAAAACAATTAAAATGTTGCAGTTAAATGTTGCACCACAAATGACCCCATATGTTAGAGTGAGCCATATTCGCACGGGCTAAAGATCTAATGAACTTATCGTGTCAAAGTTTATTATCCAAAGTTCCTGAATGGGTTGTTGGAAGCCAAATTTCCGCGAGCTGAAATATAATCCTAGAAGGAGAGGGATAATATATTTATCTATAAAATTAGGTATATGCTAAAATACATGTTAATTTAATAAAAATCATATTAGATTGTAAAGTAAGAATAACAAGTAAGAGAGTGGATGTCGTCGCCTTGCCAAGGACCACATAACTTTCATGAATAGGGAAATGAAATTTTACACTGGTTTGAAATTTATAAATTTGTACAGCCAATTCTGTGTACAACGATTTATTAGACAGCTGCTAGTAGTTTAAATGAGGAAGTTGTACCCAAAAATGCCTATATTTAAACAATCGGTTATATAGCAGCAATACGATATCCGATCCCCACAATTGTTAATGTCAATATGAATACAAATGCATTATGCGAATTTCCATTTCCTTAGTGGTTTTAATGGAGAAGTTCTACATCTTCATCTTCTTCCTCTTTTTTCGTCTTGTTCTTCTCCTTGTTCTTGTTCTTGTTCTTGTTCTTGTTCTTGTTCTTCTTCTTCTTCTTCTTCTTCTTCTTCTTCTTCTCCTTCTTCGTCTACTTCTTCTTCTTCTTCATCTACTTCTTCTTCTTCTTCTTCTTCTTCTTCTTCATCTTCGTCTTCTTTGTCTTCTTCTTCTTCTTCTTCTTCTTCTTCTTCTTATTTTTCTTCGTCTACTTCTTCTTCTTCTTTATCATCTTTTTCTTCTTCTTCTTCTTCTTCTTCTTCTTCTTCTTCTTCTTCTTCTTCTCCTTCTTCGTCTACTTCTTCTTTTCTTCATCTACTTCTACTTCTTCTTCTTCTTCTTCTTCATCTTCGTCTTCTTTGTCTTCTTCTTCTTCTTCTTCTTCTTCTTCTTCTTCTTCTTCTTATTTTTCTTCGTCTACTTCTTCTTCTTCTTTATCATCTTTTTCTTCTTCTTCTTCTTCTTCTTCTTCTTCTTCTTCTTCGTCTTATTCTTCTTCATCTTCTTCTTTGTCTTTTTCGTCTTCTTCTTCGTCTTCTTCTTCGTCTTCTTCTTCTTCTTCTTCTTCTTCCTTGTCTTCTTTTCCTTCTTCTTCTTCTTCTTCTTCTTCGTCTACTTCTTCGTCTTCTTATTCTTCTTCTTCTTCTTCTTCTTCTTATTTTTCTTCGTCTACTTCTTCTTCTTCTTCTTGTTATTCTTTGTCTTCTTCTTCGTCTTCTTCTTCTAATTTTTCTTCGTCTACTTCTTCTTCTTCTTCTTTTTCTTCGTCTTATTCTTCTTCATCTTCTTCGCCTAATTGTTCTTCTTCTACTGCATCTTCTTCTCTTTCTTTTAATTTGAGCGTCATCATGATGGCAATAAGGCGCGCCTCTCGTTTCCGTTTCGTGCTTCGTGGTGCCAAGGACGGCCGGACAAATAGGGGGACATGACGTAATCGATTCAAGTCATAAGTTTGTTCATATCGGCATATATTTTGGTGATAGATCCAACCCCTCCTTCTGGTACTTTCAAGAATCGTGCTTTGGCACAAAGTTATATTACCATTTCATGTTCATAAAAGGTATACAAATTATAAATTCATATATGTACATTAGGGTGGAGCGATTTGCTAACCTATATCGCACCATCAAAATTCGGACTCCTACCATTTTTCTGAGTAGAAAACTCCTGCACGACATTTGTCTAAAATTAATTTTGAGATTCTGGAATTTGATTTTTATGGACAAAAACGGATTTTTGAAAATAAAAATTGGGCAAAAATCGACAAAAAAAAATAACCAGTCCTATATGCACATCGAATTGTAGAAGATTTTTTTATGCTGAATCCAGATATGAAATCAGAATTAACATCGTATGATCTGTTTTCGAGATATACCTTGATTCCCGGTTATGGAGGCTGAATGCCCAAAATCGCATATTTTCGCGATTATCTCTTTTGCTGTGTACAATATATCTTAAATTTGATTATAAATTTCTTAAAGATAAGTCAATACAATATAGGAACAATAGTTTAAAATATTAATTTATCTTCCGGTATAGCAGAACTACATAGAATGCACTATTTTTTCCTTAGCCCAAAATCGCGGTATGGGATCTCTATGTTATAGTCCTCCAATATCGATGATTTTCGTTGACAGCGCTTTGTGTACAATAAATGCTCTAAATACAAATTTTCAGAATTTTAGCTGCAAAAATTGAAGAGTTATAACCCAAAACGTAGACATATGCTGTTTGGGATTCGTTTTTTAACTTTATTCAACTCTAAGAAAACTAGAGGTTACTCATACGCCATAGCGTACTATTGGAAGAAAAAAACAGTTTTCAAGTAGCATAAGTCTACGTTTTAGGGAATAACTCTTAAATTTTTGCAGCTAAAATTCTGAAATTTTGGATTTAGAGCATTTATTGTACACAAAGCGCTGTCAGCGAAAATCATCGATATTGGATGACTATAACATAGAGGTCCCATACCGCCATTTTGGGCTAAGAAAAAAAGAGTGCATTCTAGTTCTGCTTTACCGGAAGATAAATTAATATTTTAAAATATTGTTCCTATATTGTATTGACTTATCTTTAAGAAATTTACAATCAAATTTAAGATATATTGTACACAGCAAGATATAATGGCGAAAATATCCGATTTTGGGCATTCAGCCTCCATAACCGGGAATCAAGCTATATCTCGAAAACAGCTCATACGATGTTAATTCTGATTTCATATCTGGATTCAGCATAAAAATTCTTCTTCGATGTTCATATTGGCCTGGTTATTTTTTTGTCGATTTTTGCCCAATTTTTATTTTCAAAAATCCGTTTTTGTCCATAAAAATCAAATTCCGGAACCTCAAAATTAATTTTAGACAAATGTCGTTGAAGAGTTTTCTACTCAGAAAAATGAGCGGAATCCGAATTTTGATGGCGCGAGATCGAATAATTTCCCTCCATACAATCGCCCCACCCTAATGTACATATGTACTAGGGTTGCGAGGCGTACTGATTTGATCAGTACAATACTGATTTTTCGTGCTCCGTGCTGATGGTTTTAAAAACCTTAAGAAATACCGATTTTTTGGATTTTGTACTGATTTTTAGCCGACACTAAAAAAATGAATTTTTATCACCCTGCTCTGTTTTTAATTTTCCAACTGTTTTAATTTGAAGTTTGTAATGCGGTGGTTATGCTTACGACAATACTCGACGAGCAATATGTAATTGTTGTTGTGCACTCCGACGAGTGCGAGAATTTTCGGACTGTCACATCGATCAAATTTGCTGGGTGAAACAAGCACCCACCACGCCGAGGTTTTGGGGTAATAATATGTTATGTTGAGCATGTGCTCTCTAATCATCGATTTAAGCGTAACCACCTCTAACCGATGACGAAAATGTGTCCGAATTTCATCGGTGTGTTTCTCGTAAGCATAACCACGGCATAACCATGAAACACTTAGGAAGGAGGAAGCAACGCGAACGTTAAATGTCATAGAATCATGATTGACAGTTAACCATACGGAAACAAGAACAAAATGCCAGTAATAAAGACGATTTTCTCCGCATATATTGTTTTTGTTTTTTTTTTGGAAGGCAATGTACAGATTTTTTCGGGAAAGGTATCTGGCAACCCTAATATGTACATATATACATATGTATAAATACAATAAAATAATAACTCCATGAAGAACGCTTTGTAAAAGTTTTCCCAAGTTTTTTTTGCTGGCCTTTTCTCTGTTTTCGGCCTCTTGTTTCCAAGTGATTATTATTTCGCTTCAACACTTTGCAAGACGCAACATGTACACACATGCACAAGTACTTGAGCTTTTATATTGTGTTGACTTACAAGCGAGCAAGACAAGTTTTGGGTATACAAGCTGTATGTATGTATTCCAGGGATTGCAAATAATCGTTATTTTGACTAACAAAAATCTTACTGAAGGAGAAATGCTAAACGCAAAAGAAGTACACAGATGTAATAACCGTAACGCAGACTACCTCTAGGTGCATTAACCTTTATTTTTTCGATTTTTATAAAAAAATTGATTTGTAATCATTATTTTCTGAGTTTTATTTTTCGCTCAGCGAATAAAAATTTTTTTTTGAGTTTTATTTTTCGATCAGAAAATAAAAGTTATTTTTTGAGTTTTATTTTTCCCTTAGAGAATAAAAGTTATTTTCTGAGTTTTATCTTTTTGCTCAGAGAATAAAAGTTTCTTCAGTCGAATTTTAGCTGCAGCTGTCGATTTTACCACATAAATACGTAGGTAAAGTTTATAAATAAAAAAAATTAAAAATATATTTATATACTTTACCTATTTATATGGCGAAATCTACAATTTCAGCCAAAATTAAACTGTAAAACTTTAATTCTCTGAGCAGAAAAATAAAACTCAAAAAATAACTTTTATTCTCTGAACAGAAAAATAAAACTAAAAAAATAACTTTTATTCTCTGAGGGAAAAATAAAACTCAAAAAATAACTTTTATTTATTGAAGGAAAAATAAAGCTCAAAAAATAACTTTTATTTTCTGAGGGAAAAATAAAACTGAAAAAAATAACTTTTATTTTCTGAGAAAAAAATAAAACTCAGAAAATAATGATTAAAAATCAACTTTTTGGATACAACTCATAACCGTTACAGTCCCTGATGCATTCTGATTCTGAAATTGGCTTGCTTATGTTGTTGTTATTGCTTTGGCCAAGCGGCAAGCGACTGACAGAGGCGCGTGTTAATTGTAATTGCAATTGCAATTTATTTTCAAGAACAACAAATGAATATGCTGTGTAAGCTCCGGCATATGTACATACATAAGTGTAATGTATGTATGTAGTGTGGAGAGTTTGTTTTTGGCAAAAACCGTTTAAGCTGAATCGCTTATGCCAAATTTGGTTTTTTTCATTTCCTTATTTATTGCGTTACACTTGCCAGATGCATGTAACGTACATAATACACACTTATATACACACATGTATATATGTCTTTATCTACGCTGTGCCAATTTTCACCGTCCAGTGAATAAAGAAGCTAGTTTGCAAACATACGAGTAGGTACAAAGGTACTAGATCCTTAACTAATGGCGTTTTCTTTTCTACAAAAAAATGTTGCCCTCCTATATCCTAATTATCGAATTACGTAACGTGACTTTCTCTAAAATGGCTGATTTTGTAGATAATGTTAATCTCTTACTTAGTTAGAAGTAAATATTCGGTGAAATTACTAGACAGACATACAAAATGGCTAAGAAAGTCAAAGAGGGCAACATTATTTCGAGAAAAGAAAACGCCATAAGTAGCCTATTCAGGAGGTTGGACGTAGTAGTTAGTACACAAATTGCTATGAAATTTATGCAGCGATTCAATGTTAAAGCAGCTTTTGCTTTATAATTTTGCGCTTCTTCAACTCCCAGAATGTTTTTGAAATATTTATTCTAGAACTAAGCTCGAAGCCATAATTTCCGTTGACTAGTCAGCAGAGTATTATGATACAGTGGTGCCAAATTGAGGGGAATTTCCCTTTTTGAGGGATATTTTACTGCAAAATTTTTAAGGAGGGGAAAAAGGGACATTTTGTTGTCGTCCATATAAAAAAAGGGATTTTTTGGCTGCAGAACGGTTAACATACCTACATATGTATAATTTATAGTATAACTTAAAATAAGCACATCTCGCACTGAAAACCCCCATTCAGTGTATGAATACACACGCCTTCGCTTTAACTTATGCAATGCAAAAAGGAGTCGGTTAATTATAATTGCCACTCTTAAGTAATTTATTTTTCATTGTGCACATTCGTACTGTACTGTAATAATCGAAAGGATTTTGGAGAATTGGGAGCCACTGAAAAGTTATTTTCGCCTGGCCTCATTTGAAGATAAGCGTAAAAAAGCAAAAACTATTTATGATGAATTGGAAAGAATTCAAAACAAGTCTTATTTTAGATTTTTGAAGTACGTTCTTAATTTCTTTAATGAATTTAACTCATTGTTCCAAAGCCGAAATGTACTTATACACCGATTAGGGCAAGAAGCTAAGACACTTGTGTTAAAAATTGCTAGAAATTGCTTAAATCCCGACTTTTTTATATTTCCGTGGGAATTACAGCTAAAAGTTTTGGAACTTCCAACTCCATACTTACTTGAAATTGTACTCAAGTTACCCCATTCAAACGCTGAATCAGAAAGAATATTTTAAATTGTAACGGATGTTAAATGTAAAAAGCGAAACAAACTTTCTAGTGATATGTTAAATAGTATAAGTAAAGTAAGAGTTGCCTTTCAATTTAAAAATAACAATCGCTTCAACTTAAAAAAAAAAAACAAAAATCATATCCACTTGCACAATGCAAATAATTTGTACAACTGATACTTTTAGCTATTAAAAAAAACTGTATTTGCCTGTTATATATTCTTATATTGCTGAAATAATTGCTGTAAATTCGGTGGGAATTTAGCGGGATTTTTTTATTTAAAATGTGGGAAATTAGGGACTTTTTTCCAATTTCTGTGGGAATTTTAGCGGAGATTATCTGGCATCACTGTTATGATATTGATTCAAAGACAGGAAATTGCCATATGGAAGGACATGACTGTGTTAAATGTACCAATTGTAAATGCGAGAAAAATAGTAGTCTGACTAGTTGAAGTGCGTGGAAAACTAGTTATAAGCTAGACTGCAACAAATTATTTATGACAGAGGCGGTCGCTTCATACAAGCCGAGAAGCCCGGCTTGCGTACACATTTTCGTTCATTTCATACGAAATTTTTTAAAATCTGGTTATTTTACGTTTTAAATGTGTTTACTATTTAAATTCTCAATAACATAGCCCCCACTGTAATATGCCCCTAAAAGCCTGCTAAGAAAATAGCGCAAATACACCACCAATCCACCTCACAATGTGTATTTTGTTTGTACAGCCAATCACAGCACAGTGAGCATGCTTCAACGTTTCCACACATTAGCTTTTACGTGGCTTTCAAAACAGAATAACATAGTTTGTTTTCTCGCTTTCGCTAAGGAGAAACCAATTGCTTATTTTCAGACTTAAATTGAAAAAAAAACTAGCAAAGCACTTTTTTATTTTTCGCATCAAATTTGTACGCGAATATGAAGCTGGCTTCGGCATTCAAAAGTTCAGTATTCACAGCCATATGCATATTTGATTTGATTTTCGTTTGCATGTAGGTACATACTTATGCACATAATTTCTTACATCTGCATGTGCATGCAAACATAAATATCAAATACCAGATTATAAAAGGGTTGATTGTGATTTTTGGCGACTATTGGCACAATATCAAGATAATTTTAAAAAGCGGTGGAAATCAAATTGGACCTCAGTTTTTCAAGCACTAAAGCACCCATTTTTTGGCAATAAGTAAATACACTTGCTTCTGCTGAAATTTCGTCGGTATAAGGAAACTAAAAATACCTCTGCGCATTCGTGTAAGATTTCCTAGCGCATGTTTTTATATTTAAGAATTATGTAAATACTAAATTTTTTATTTAAAAATGTTCAGAGTAAAATTGCAAAATCAAGAAAAAACAATTTTAATTTAAAAATGTTTATTTTTATTTTAAGCACTATGAGATTTTGAAGGAAAAACTTTCCTTTTTGTTCCATTAATTTTAATTTTTAATTTAAACATGTTTCTTTTTAAATCCTAAATACATTTTAATTTAAAAAATTTGTATCAGGAAAACAAAAATAAAAAATACATATGAAAAAAAAAAAAATAAACGAGAAAAAACGATCTTCAAATACCCGAATTGTTCAAATGCCCGTACAAACATACGCGTAATAAACAAACAAACGAGCGTTCGAGCATTGAAAAGCATTTATTCGGGCCACTCGAAAATTTTAAAAAGAGATCGAGAACTCTAAATCAAAGCCAATGACGGAACGCAATCAGACTTTTAAATAATACAGCAAAGGAAATTAGATAAATGGCTAATGGTTATGCTTCACACATAGGCTTGCCCAGGAAATTTATGCTAGGTCCGCCACTGATTTATGAGTACCTACATCAAATTTTAAAACGGAAAATTGCCGTATATTCTTATTTTTTGCGATGTTGGATATTTGTTATTTTAAAGTATATGTGTATGTATGTATACAATTATAAATAGAAATTACGTTATAATAAATATTAGCTACACAGTATTAATGGAACTAAGAAAACTAATTGTCGTTATGGATTTATTATTAAGCGTGTTTCTTTGGGCATTTCTCTGCTCGCTTACACTGGATTCTGCGCTCTTAGCTGACAGTTTTCATACAAAATATTAGAGGTCTAAGAGACCTTTAGAGAGAATAATACCAGCTACTCATTAAACTGGTCGTAGCTGTTTATGCCAATTTTTTCTATGGCGAATAAGTAAAATGGTTTCAAATTATTGCGATTGAGTCTTGGATAGTGTCGAAATGGAGAAGAGGAAGAAAATACACACACTTTTTTCCAATTCGCTTACTTAAGTGAACGGGCGTATCATGTTCACTTGTTCTTATACCAGTGGTTGTTTTTTTTCCGCAAATCTCTAAGTCTTGCCCAAACAAATGCAGCTATTATATTTTAAAACTTTTTTTTTTGAAATCCGGCATATATTCCACTGTGTATAGAATAATTTTTATGTAAACGCATAAGTGTTCAGGCCATAAAAAATTCTAATCCAGCAATCGGAGTATACTACCTTTGCGAATGATTTTGATGCGCTGAATCTAGATCCGAGCTCCAAAAATTTCAATTGACTTATACATAGGTATGCATTTACTTACAAAAACGACCTTCCAAAATAGAAGAATTAATCAAGAATTTAAATTTTTGATAAGAGCTTTTTGCTTATTTTGTTTTATTTAAGTGACACAATTTTTTAATTGAACATTCTAATAAAATGTATTTTTAATAAACTAAACGACAAAGTTTACAAGTTTTACATATCCATCATAAACTAAATAAAATATTTAAGCTAAACTATATGAGTGAAACAAACAAGCGAACGTATACACAAGCTGTACATAAATGTACATAAATATGTATGGCTGTGCTTTCCTATATATGGATGTACATATGTATGTAGATATACATATACATATGTATAAATTTGTATGTATATATTTGTGCATGTTTCTATTGCTTTTTGTAACGGATTATTTAAACCTTATTACAAGTTTTTATTTGCGGAATATATTGATATTAAAAATGTTGAAATTGATATATTTTTCCGTTTTGTTGCTGTTTCGAGTTCAATAAATAAAGTAAAGTGGTTTTATATAGGATTAAATTCTCTTATATAGGATTAAATTCTTTTAAGGTTTACATTTTTTTACGTCCATTGTATGTATGTATATGTATTTTAATTTGTAGGCTAGTGTTTTTGATATATGTATGTATGTATTAAATATTTATTTGCTTGCACTTTTTGTGGCAGTTAAAGTTTGTTTGCTCTTCATTTCTGTTAGCATTTTGATATATTTTTTAAATCTTTTTTAAGCTTTGTTGCATATTTCGCATGTACAATTCGTCGCTATAGAAGAAAAAAGACGCAAACTGTTTTGTTTAGGAAGAAAGACGCATTAAAAATATTTTTCGAAAGAAAGACTCTTTATTTTTTTTGATAACGAAGAAAGACGCTTTATTTTTTTTTACTATAAAGAAATACGCATTCGAATATTTTTTAGGAAAGAAAGACGTATTCGATTTTTGTTTTTTCTTCGTCAATATTAATGCTAATGCGTCTTTTTTCGCAGTTAATAATACTGATGCGCCTTTCTTCGTCGAAATATTTTATAATGCGTCTCTTTTCGTCGAAATATTTCTTAATGCGTCTATCTTCGTCGACATGTTTTGTAAAGCGTCTTTTTTCCCCGACATATTTTTAATGCGTCTTTTTTCGGCGTCAAATTACTGGCATGCGTCTTTCTTCTTCCGGAGCGACGAATTCTTTTTATTTTTATTTGTGTGTATTTATTTCTGTCAATACTTTTTTGTGACAAAATTTTTTGCGATCCTTTATTTTTGTGTTTCAAAGTTTACTTTGAATGATAGTCGGATTTCAACAAATTAATTACAAACAAATGAATTACTGGAAAGATTTTGAAAATAATATTTTTTAATAAAAAATATTTATTTCACGAAAAAGTGCAAAAGTGCATATTATACATATACATATGTATATCTTTTAGCATTAAAGAGGTAATTCCCACAAAATTCTTTAAAACTATTTAAGCTTACTTACTTAACTAAGAATATGCTCTGAGAACATTTTCATTACAATAAAAGGTTACAACTAAAATTAAAAATTGACTGTTGAGAAAGCGCTTAGATTCTATATACAAATTATAAAACATAAAATAAGCTTAGTCTATTGGGATAAGCTTTTATTCATTACACACTACAAGTCCTTTAATTTTTGCCTGGATTAAAACAAAATAAATCCACTAAATTTTGACTTGTCATCTCGTTGCTGAATTGTTAACATAAAATTAAAATCACAATTTTAAAGACTTGTTGTATTGGATGCACTTTTCGTATTTCATTTCTTTAATTTTTATTAAATTGTAGTATTTTAAAATTGTTTTTTCTTTGTTCTTTATTTTAAACTCAAAAAGAATTCTTTCGAAATTCAATAAGAGTTCAAAAAAAATATTTGTTATATAAAACTCTCGTTTATTTTTTTTTTTTTTGATATATTTATGTATAACTAAGCGCATATATGTATGTAAATATTAGCTAACTATTTTCATTTATTTAATTTGAGATTTGATATGAGTTAAAAAAATATTAAAAGAAAAATATCTGGGGCAGTATATTTTTCAAATATTTCATTCGTACTTAAGTAAAAACCTGGTCGGATTATTGCAATCGCAAAATTTCGTTTGTCACCAAAAGACTTGCTGATTATATTTATTTAATAATTTGTTACAAACAGGAATTTTTTATGATTAATAATAATAAAGGTTTCCAAAACAGCTTTAATTTTTGATTTGTTTTTTTTTTTTTTTTTTTTGCTAAAGGCACAATTTAATTAACTAATTGTGAAAAAATATTGCAATATTAAAGCTTTTCTATTTATTTTATATTTATTTAAATTTAATACTCGCATATTTTTGCTTGCAAATGAGTGTTGGTTTCCGCTGTCGTGGAGTAAATCATTGTAATTGACTTTAGCTTTATTAAATAGAAGCTTGGGGAGGGTCCTCCATAAGTGAAATACTCTAAATAATTAGACAAGTATATTGGATCGAAGGCTGAAAGTAGATAGAGAAAATTATGGTTTTTTGTGAATATATGCGTGTGTCTATGTACATAAGTATGTATATTTCTGTGGCCACAAGAAATAATCGGTTAAGTCGACTTAGGAAGATTTCGAGTTATATATACCATGTTATTCTCCTTTTAAAACTCTATATTTCTGTAAAACCCCCATGTTTATAACTTAATTCAATCAAAAGATATAAATAAAAACATTTAGGCTTAACTTACAATAGAGGTATATTAAACTTGCTATAACAGCCAAAGTAGATGTATATACTTAATCAAATTTCTTCATGACATTTTATTTTATTTACAAAATTTGATCGTAACATTGTGGATGGCTCACTGATTTTGCGTCCATAGTTTTTAATCGACTTTTATGATTTGTTAAGAAACGCCTTCGAATATAAAAATCTATTTATCTCGAAATCTTATTTTTCGACTTAAGCGATTATTGCAAATTGCCACAGATTTATGTTTAAATAAAAAATCATAATCATGCGGAGATTAGACACTCAACACCATTCACCTTAAAGCAAGGCATTGTGGTGATAAGACTTTACATTTCATGAATTAAGCTTGTGCACTTAAAATTTCGACGATGCGTGTCTCCTATACAAAGGAAGTCATATGAGGGTCGTTTGATAAGTTCGTGCCATTTTGAATAAGCAATAATTTTTTCGACAAAAAATTAATTAAAAATTTAATTAAAATAAATTTCGTGCTAAGCACTAAAAAACTCTTTCAACAAAAATTAATTTAATTTTACAAAATAATCTCCTTCTAGCTCGATACACTTAGTCCTGCGTTTTTCCAATTTTTTTATTCCTTCAAAAAAATTGGATTTTTCAAGGCTCTCAAAATGGACATTTGTTTCTGTGATGATACGAATCTCTTATCACCCAGCTTCTTCAGCTTTGGAAGCAGGGAATAATCAGAGGGAGCTAAGTCAGGAGAATATGGTGGGTGAGGTAGCAATTTGTAACCCAATTTATGAACTTTTGCCATGGTGACTACCAGGGTTGTAAAAGAATGCACTCATATGAGAATGAAATCAGTTGAGGTCAAATTCAATGACTCCAATTTCGAATGTACTCATTGACTAGCTTTTTGACTAAAGAATTAAAAAAAAGAAGTCTGAAGTCTTTTTGAAGTCACGACTTTGAAGTCATTTAGAGAAGTCACTTACTGGCTTAAATTTTTGAGTGAAGTCACTAACTATTTGCAACAAAATTTATATAAACTACTTATTAGTGTCCGACCGAATATTCGGCCAAGCTTCGGTATTCGGCCTATTCGGCTGGTATTTTTTATTCGGCTTCGGCTTCGGCCTTCGGCTGAAAAGGCCGAATAGTCGAGGCCGAATAATAGATGTGTTTAATAGCAAAAAAAAAATTGACTGGATTTTACGAATTTTTGATTTTTTATAAGCGACAGAATATCGTAACTTCCAGTATTATGTTTTTGTTATTGAACAGGCCTAAGATTCCGAACGATAACTTACGCTAATTATTAAATATCGTCACCTTAGTGTGTCGATCAATTCTTTTAAAGTGTCATTAAATCAAACATAGTTTATTACACGAAAAAGTGGTTTATTCACTTATTGGCCATAAAAACAAAGAGATCATAAGTAAAAATTCATTACAGTTTCAAAAAAAATAGTTTTATGTATGTATAATACTATGTTACAGCAAAAAAATAACCGAGAAATTCAAGTACTGCTATTGTTTTATGGTTAGGTTTTTGAGATAATGGTAATTTTGTGTTGTCTTGGTTATCACTTCATTAAAAATTATTTTCGCGGAAGTCGCAGACCGTGATTGGCGGAATACAATTTGAGTATACATACACAACTCCAACCAGCTTTTCGACTAACTTAACCTTATTTGCTGGTCAACTATACACCGATGCAGATAAACTCTTTTTTTGGCGTACAACATAAAGCTGTTGAACTTTAAATATTGAATTTTATTTACCTACATAAAGACTGAATTTTTTTTTTATTTTTGTTTACAACTATGTATGTATTTTTGTAAGGTGTTTTGTTTATTCAAAAAAAACAAAAAAAAATTAATTGTTATGAATAGAGCTCGGAAAAATAGGTGAAACCAAGCGCCTAAAAAATGCTACATTTTGTAAATTTTGGTTGTTTTCAGTGGCGGGATTACAATTTAAATATAAAGGGGTAGCATATTGGTATGGTTAAGATTTTATTAGAAAAGTTCTTAATCATGTTACACAAATTTGCAGTTTGAAGAAACATACAGTGGTGTTTGATGAAATAAAGCCAAAGAGGGACTTAGTTTCTTTGACATTTTTACTGAAAAAAAGTATGAAGAACACATTTTGTATTTTATATTTTTGTACATCGTCAAGCTTTTTGAAAGCAAAACAAAACTAGCTGTAATGAAAATAAGATTTGGGAAAAGTAAGTAAATTATGGCATAGTTAATTTTCCAATAACTCATAAACAAAAATGCAGAACGGTTTTTACCACGACAGAAATTTGCATTTTTACAGATATGGAATTATGCCGAGTATCCAATTGGAAAATTGTAAACCCTGAAATGGTCATAAGAAAAAATAAGAAAGTTCAAATCAAGTTTTTTTACCTAAAATATGCAAATGTTTAAAGTCAGACCACTACAAATTAAAAAGCTGTATTATATATTCCATTTGCTAATATGCACTTGCCTCATTTTCATTCAAAATATATTTGGTTTGAAACTGTAATTGCTTTTCCTTCACGTGCGAAGATTTTGTCTCAAATTTAAGCGAGTCACTACAAATATTTAATTTTTTTCTTTATTCTTTATAATTATATATTTATTTAATGTACCTTATTTATTATTATTCTTTATTATTATATTTATTTATTGTAGCTTTCTTTGCAATTTTTCACGTGCAACCCATAAAAAACCTTAATAATTTATTTTTCTGGCATCCTAGTAAGCAAAAAATCCAATTGCATTCACGGGGGCTTAGACTTGAATGAACCCCACCCTTAAATTTGCCACTGGAATTGCTCACAAACATTACGTAGCATAATTTTAGGCGTTTGATTTTCACCTATTATCCGAGCTCTAGTTATGAAATAAAAAAAATCTCATACTTAAGTATATATTTTTCTTATTTTGGTATTCGGCTTCGGCTTCGGTTTTCGGCCGAATAAAGGATTATGCCGAATATTCGGCTACGGCTTCGGCTTCGGCCTAAAATTCCAGCTTCGGTCGGACACTACTACTTATATATAATGATCCATAATAACAACTTTACTTCAAAATCATATGCATTATTAACAAAATATAAACAAAGGGAACTTATAGTGAATTATTAACTTTTAAAATTAATTATTTGTATAATACCTATATTTTACAGTAAAAATATTTTGCGATCATATCTCGCATGCCACAGGTAAATTGACTTCAAATGACTCCAACTGACTTCAATTGACTTCAGTGAGACCTTTTATTCAATGAATGCAATATATGAATAACCAAAATATGAATGATGACTTCATTTTTTAAGTCCCAGTCAAAGAATTCAAAAAATGGCTGCAATCATTTTACGATAAATCAAGTGAATAATTATTCGCAAAAGAATGCATTCTTTTACATCTCTGGTGAATACACAAGTGTGCAGTCGTGAATTTTCACGATTAAACCAAATTTTATTTGTTTGCCAAATGTGGTCGGTTTTGCTTCAAATCAATCTGAGCAATATTCGACGGTAACTGTTTTACTATTTTCAAGATAATCTACATACGTGAATTCCACCTCGTGCATCCTAAGTAACTTTGTACATAACCTTATGGGCCGACATACCCACTTTATTCGGATTGCGGCTTAACATCGGCAAACACTTCTTTGAAGTTAACACACGATTACGTTTATTATCGAGTGTAAGCAATCGCTGCATCCATAGCGCGGATAGCTTTTTCTTGTCTAAATGTTCCTTTAAGATGTGAAGTATTCGCTCGGTTGAGAAGCCTGTAGTCTCAGCTATGTCATGCAATTTCACTCTCCGATCTTTTAATATCATTCCATGGATTGTATCGGCGATTTCTGATGCGACTATTTCTTTTGGGAGAGCCGAACATTCAGCATCACTTGTGCTAGTACGGCCACAACGGAATTCAGTAAACCCCGTTTTAAGCACTGAAAATGATGGAACAGAGTCCTCATAGTATTTGTCAAGCCTTTCCTTGGTTTTCTTCATGGTTTTTTTTACGAAAAAAATAATATTTATTCGGCACACGAAATTCACCTTTTATCCCTTTTTTGTTGAAACACGGGCTTTTAAGTTTTTAGTCTTTTAAGAGATGTTAGTTGACGTGGGTAGTGTTGAGTTCAAAATTACTGGCCGTCAGGTGCAAAATGTCATGGACTTATTAAACAACCCTCGTACTTTAACTTTATAAAAAGCACAAATTGCTTACACAATGATAAATTGTGCAATCAGAATTGAAAAATACAAACAGTTATGGAATAAATTGTTCTAAAGTTGGACTCTTTCAAATAAGGAGTAATTGCAAAGCGCCATTGTCTATATAAACATTGACTTCAAGTACATATCTATGTTAAAGTTGCATTAGGGAGTTTCATTTTTAAAGTGATATCTTTTCGTTGTCGTGCCAAGATTATAGAGAAAAAGAGATAGAGAAATGTGTATGTATGTATGTATATACAAAATTATAGAGAATTTTGAAAGTTTATTCGTATTAATGCTATTTGCTTCAGAATACGAAAGGATTTGGCAATAAATTTGTAATGCGCACAATACATATTTAAATACTGCTACAAAATCCATCAAAAACTCAAAATCGAAAAAATTGCACATAGACCTGTTTGAAAGTGGACTCTAAATTCATGAAAAATTTAATATTGAAATGGCGAATAAAAGCTGGAATGAAATAAATGAAAAAGATGCGAAACCCGCTTTCAGGTATTATTCATAAAAAATATAACCCAAAAATTATGCACCCTAATGTAGAGCTTATGTAATTTATTTAGTCGTGATAACTTCTCCAGCTAATTTAGCTTTCGCAAATTTAAACTCAAGCAGCGAGGCGCCCAAGCGCAAATGCAAATGCAAACAAAACGAAAATATTATAACAATTCAGAGCAAATAACAGAATTAGAAGGAATTCTTGAGAGCGCATAAATGAGGAGCGCGACTGTCATCAAAGTAAATATTGAAAGGTGCCGCGACTGCCACGCTTCATAGAAGGATGCGTTGGCGTCAGGCGGCCGACCACCCACACCCGCGACTACATGGACTAGTTGCGGCGCTTGCTGTTGCTGTTGCTGGTGCTGATGTTGCTGTTGTTTTAATCAATGCAAAATCGAGACTTGCAGACACGATTCCATTTGCAAATGAGATTTATTCAGATAATCAATTTGAATTTTTTTTTCTGTTTGGAGCTGATTTTAATAATTTTTTTTTTTGTTTTGAAGTTGTTGCAGTAAAATGCGCTGATGCTGTAATTATAATGATATTTCTATTGGTTTAGTTCTTTTCTTAACATTTTAGAAGACAGATGTGGGTATTTGCTATAAAATTAAATTGAAATATTTGCCAAAGAAATTTTGCGACTAAAAGGCCAAGCATTAAAAGGCTGAGGTGCCGAGTAATAGCCAAATGGGAAGAGAGTTGTCATGCTCTAAAATATCGCACTATTTCCAAGGGGATTTGTATTTTTTATTGTACTAATAATTATGCTAAATAAATTTAAATTATGCATGATTACCAGCCAATAGTGTAGTGCAGTAATTTTCAAGTTCCACTAATTTTTGATTTTGGCTGATATTCACTGAATAATTTATTTCCTCCACTACGATTAGATTTAGTGGTAGTGAAAGGTGTACTGTACTACATATTTAGTGCACTACCTCCATGTCAGATAAGAACATACATACATACATATATGTTAAGCCATCTTACCTTAAGATATTTTAAAAAAATCCGTTTAAGCGCTAGTTTATAGTTTTTTTTTTTAATGTTTTTAATTGATGGCAACTGGAGTCATCATTCATTGGTTTGGATGCATTCCCATTCCATTGCGATGGATTTCCACATTCATGTATGCACATACATACATACAGAAATATTAACCTTTTGCTGTTCTTTCATATTCTAAATATACATACATACATATGTATGTAAGTATAAAGTGTATATGGCATTTGATTCGACCGACAAGACATTTTAAACTGCCGCCTGACACACAGACTCCGACTACAGATACAATGTTGCTTGTTGGCGATGATCGAAATGATGAATATATAATTTCTTCTTTGACTTCTCCTTCGATGGCCGCAAATCCCAAACCAAATTCGACAGACTACGCGGGCGTGACAGGCGACGCGTCTTCTTTTCGGGCAGCTTATTTGAATCGCCTGAGGTGCGGCCGCCGCTGCGTGACGAGTCGAGTGTGCCTTCGCGTGGATTGTGATGCACGACGCCCACACCCATACCCATACCGCCGCCACCTATACCCGCCATGCTGGCCATACCGGCTGCCATTGACAAGCCGCCAGCCGTGCTGGCGCTCTTGCTGAGCGGCGGCGGTGGCGGCGGTGGTAGGTGTGGCGGCGGCGCATGATGCGCCGAATGATTGAGTATGCTGTTGCATTTGAGTAGCACATCGGGCGGTAATGCTGTTGACTGATGGCTATGGTTACCTTTGGAATTATTTGTTGAGATCGGTGTAACGGTAATGGGTGAGTTTTCTGGCGTTAGTTGCAAGCTGCTTAGGCTCTTGTATCTGGAAGGAAAAGAATGGAAGACGTGATGGTTTATAATTAGCTTTGTATAAAATTATGTGTATCTTGCAAAGGTAAAAAAAGTGTTAAAGCATAAGATTAATTAATTTTGGCCAAAACAGGATGCGTACCCTCTTCGGGCCTCTTTCATGCATTTCCCTTGTTCTGGTTGGTAATTATAGCTCGCGACTAGTTACATTTCGGCGCTGTGATGATCATGAGCCATATTTGAGTCTAGTCCGTCATTCGCTGGTTGCTAGACTGCCGGCCAGACAGTATCTTTTTCGCCATATCCGATGATCTTCGGATTCAAAGCGGTGGTGGTTGTTAGAAAGCTTATTACGCGATTTGATTCAGCGCATAATTGGCTTCTGTATGCAGATCCCTGGTTTGAAGACTTCATGACTTACATTTTTATATACTTAGGTATGTTCAGGGCACTGAGAAGCCTTTAAAAAGTGGCCACTCTTCGGTAGTGGTTATAATATAATACAATGGCGCTATTATAACTCTGACGAGTTTTATGGCCGAGCTTCTCTCCCAATTCTAGGTGTGCTCCTTTTGTTTTTCCTACTAATTGGGTGGACCTACAGTGTTAAGCCGGCTCCGAACGGCGAATGCATTTTTTGTGAGAAGCTTTTTCATGGCAGTAATACTCTCGGAGGGTATGCCGCCCACTGCCGAGGTGACTGCTGCCCTTAAAAACCGCAATAATTGGATTTTTACTAATTAGCAAATTTTTTTTGGTGTTTGCTCAGACTGGGGTTTGAACCCGAGACCTCTGGAATAGCAGGCGAGCACTCTACCCACTACACCACAGCGACCACTTCGGTAGTGGTTACTAAACTGCAAAAGCTTCTCTTAAAAATTCATATAATTTAGAGTAAACTTTTTCGAGTCGAAGTTAACCCGAAGAATCTTTCTAACGTAGTGAAATAAAACACTGTAAAAATTTGGCTAATACTTCACGAAATTTGACTAGACTGCTCTACTTTTCCCTTAATATTCTTAATAATAGTGGCGCGCCATGGCGGTGGGAATATTATTGAATTAAAAGGATTAATTTGAAGCCCAACTGCCAAAATATTATCACGGCCTGGTCGGTGGCTAACTAAAATTTTTGTAACGCATAGCTTATATTTTTGCGTATAGGAAATGTTCTATCTAAGTAAAAGGCAGAAACAAAGTAAAACGTTTTCTATGCTCACCTTATGTGGAAGAGTGGCGACTGCGGCTCCAAGTTGCATTCCTTACTGCCACCCGCAATGCCAGCGCTAAGTGGACCGTTGCCATTATGCCCGCTGCTATTATTACTGCCATTATTGCTGTTGTTGCAGTTGCTCGGCGTCAAAATTTTACCATGATGATGATTGTGGTGGTGGTGATGTGCATGATGCGCCGCCACCGCTGCAGCTGATGCATTCACCACAGCAGCAGTTGAGCTGCCCGTATGGGTCTGATGTGTTGGCTGTTGCAGCTGCGCGGCGGCAGAATGATGATGTTGATGTGGATGTTGGTGATGATTGCCAGCTGCTGCTTTAGCTGCATTGCCTCCACCGGAGCCTGATCCACCACTTGCGCCTGGCCCTACCCCACCACCGCTGGCTGAGTTGCTGCCGGCCGAACTGTGCGTCGTATTTTTGAGATAAAGCTTTGGTAGTGTGGGCCGTTGTCGTTTCTCCGGCAACTTCTTGCCCGGTATCGTCTCAATGGGCGGTGGCACTGGTTTAATATCCTCCTGCACATGACTGTGATGGTAATGGTTGATCACTGCACCGTTGTTGCCACCCGACTGATGAGTTGGATGTGCATGTGGGTGTGCATGTGGATGCGGATGTGCATGTGAATGGGATTGAAGGTGTGATGAGCTTGTGGGATGGTGGTGATGATTGTGGCTGTGACTCTGATGATGGTGGTGATGGTGATGACTGCCGCCTGCATTGTGATTGTTGTTGTTGTTATTGTTGTGGTTGCTGTGTTGGCTGTGATTGTTGCTGTTGTGACTGCTGTTCGTATTTGTGTTTGTCTGTCGCACCGACTCTAGACTGCTGTAGTTGTTGTTGTTGCTGTTGTTGTTGTTATTACCACTTGCGCCACCGGCCCCGCCCACAACGCCGCTGTGATTTGTATTGTTTGCACTACTGGCAGTATTCGTGTTGCTGTTGTTGTTGTTGTTGTTGTTGTTGTTATTACTAGCGTTCGCCTGTTGTGCACCATTGCTGCCAACACGTATCAGACTGCAATAATTGCCGCTACTGTCGGTGTGATGCGATTTGATCGTCGGCGTCTCGCAAATCGGCTCGAAGCGCGACAAACTTTTGGGCAGCGGCGTCAGACCGCGCACATAATCATAAATATGATCAATCTCATTATACTCCTCAGCAATCTCAGCGCTAGTGAGTACACCCGCACCGGCACCGCCACCACCACCCGCACCCGCACCCAGACCCTTGCCAGCGCCACCGCCACCGTATGCATCACAGCTAGCACTTTTGCGCAACACATAACCATTTTCCATAAGGCCGCCGGCAATGGCCGCTGATGGCAACATAACCACGGGCAATTTATTGCGACTACTAAACTTCGAGTCCTTCTTCTCCTTCTCCGACAATTTGAGATCGACTATTTGCAGGCGATCGCGTGCATCAGAGAGCAAACGTTGCGCCTTCTCCAAAAATCTTGTGTACTCGATGAAATGCTCGAGCTGTTCCATGTTGCGTGCCCGTTGCAATTTGATTTTGACATTTAGTGGCACCGGCACCAAATCGTTGTCCTTTTGTAGGGGCAACGCAAAAATGCGGTCGATTTCGACACAGCCAAGTAAGCGCAGCTCCGGTACAAAGGGCTGCTTAAGACCTTTGGGTGCGCTGCCGTGGACAAGTCTGAAAAAAAAAAAAATTGACGAGCATACAAATAAAGATGGAAGGTTAGGTTGAAAATTTAATAAAAGATTATAACAAGCATTAATGAGTGATTTAGGTCCGATTTTTAGAAAGTCTTAATAAAACTATGTATAAAAAAACATTCAAGTCCATTTTTGAAAACAGTTCTTATCCCTTTCAACCATGGTTTCAATTTCCGAATTATTGTAGGGACCTTTTGGAATAAAATCAACAACATCTCGAGAAAATTTAGGTAATTATTGTACAATTTACAGAGCTTTTTGGAACCATTTGCGGTCTTGATTGAGTTAGTTTCATTTCTGGAAGCAGTTGGAAAATATGGGCACTATTTGGGATAGTATGCTGTTCGTGGCAACGCCCATTCACAAATACGTGATGGTCTACGTACACATATATTAGGCCGGGTCGATTTGTGTGGATGGAAATTAATCGATATCGGGTCATCGAAATTGGGATTCCTCTAATTATTCTGAGTGGGAAACTATTCCAGGACATTTGTTTAAATTAATTTTGATGTGCCGGCATTTGGTTTTTATGGGCCAAGATGGATTTTTGGAAATGAAATATAGACAAAAATCGACAAAAAAAAAATAACCAGGCCAATATGCACATCAAATGGAATCAAATTTTATGCTGTATCCAGATATTAAATCAGAACTAAAATCGGATGAGTCGTTTTCGAGATATAGCGTGATTTCCGCTTTTTGAGGCTGAATGCCCAAAATCGTGTATTTTCACAATTACCTCTTGCTATGTAAACATATTTTAAATTTTCTTGCAAATTACTTAAAGATAAGTAAAGTCAATATTAACAAGATTTTAAAGTTATAATTTAGTTTCCGGTCTGGGAGAACTAGAATGCACTCTCTTTTCTTTAGCCTAAAATCATGGGGGATTTCTATGTTATAGTCATCTGATATCGATGATTTTCGCTGACAGCGCGTTGTGCACAATAAATGCTCCCAATCCATAGGTTAGTAAATACATACATACACTTATACTCACCTAACAATGACTGGCATCCTTTTGAGTAACAAATTCTTCACCGTATGCACACCACTAATGCTATCCTCCTTGGCGATCGGTGAGAATTTCGCTTTGGTATCGAGTGGCAAATTAATAATTTCATCTTTGATATTTTTGCACTGCAAATATTTGCCATTATCGTTCATGGTGGTCAACAATTCACCGGCGTGTATGGTGCGATTCATCTGCGTACACCGAAATGTTTCACGCACCAAAACGCGCTGATTGCGTCGCTTCGACAGCTCCAACACCGAATCGATGCAACGCGTCGAACGGCCATCCTCGCTGAGCAGCTCAAAGTAGCCAGCATAGGTTTCCGGTATGAGCACCTTGGCGCCAACATTGGTCGTTTTGCGGCCCTCCTTAATCTTGATCGGTTGTGCGAGTATTTGGTATTTTTTGCCGGCGCTCAAGAATAGCGCCGTACTCTGCAACGACGGTGCGGATAGTGTGGGTACGCCGAGATTCTGATGTTGGCCCTTAACGATTTTCGCAACGGCCGGTAGCTTTTGTTTGGAGAATTCGCGCAAATAGACGGGCGGTTCGGTGTCACCGAAACGGGATGCGGCCAATATTATTTGGCCATCAGTTGCGGCCATGTCGCGACTAAAGAATGAGAGCAACTTGTTCCGCGCCAAGCTAACATTAATCGCGAGTAAATTTCATTGGCTTTGCGGTGGCGCTGTGCTTGCTGTTGTTGTTGCTGCTGCTGTAGACGATGCACCCGCTTCGGATGCTACTTCTATTGCTGTTTCCGCAGTTGCCTCCGCTGCTGCCGCTGCTGCTGCTGATGTTGTTGCTGCGCTGCAGTTGCACTTGTTGCAATTGCTACGAAGCAGTGGTGTTGTTGCGCTGTTTGTTGCTGTTGTTATTGGTACGGCTCTCGCAGTTATAGTGGAGCCTACCAGATGTGTGTTACTCTCTCCCCGCTTTGTTGCGCTTGGTATATGGCTGTGGCTGTTGCTGTTGATGTTGCTATACGAAGTCGCTAGGGTGTTGTTAGGAACGCTGTAAGGTTGTTGGCTGTTGTTGTTGTTGTTGTTGTTGTTGTTGTTGTTGTTATTGTTGCTGGGGTTATTGTTGCTTTGTGCACTGTTGAATGCTCTCAGCTGAGGATTAGTGTTGTTGCTGTAGGTATTATTATTATTATTATTATTGTTGTTATGGTTGTTGTTGTAGACGGTATTGCTGGTGCTGGTGGTGGTGGTGGTGGTGATGGATTTTGTGAGGAAACGTGAGGATGTCTGTAACGCATAAGTGAGATAATGCATTCGAGTTAATGTCGCTACACCGTGCCTTGCTTTTATAAAGATGATAAATAATTTGCTTTGCTGATTGACTTAGCAAAATTTAATCGATTGCTTGTGCTGAGCCTTGTATATCTGGAAGGAAAAGTTGAAAAATAATTAATTAAAAATGTACATATATATTTCTTTGCCAAATACAGAAACTTATTCTGCGAACTTTGTTCGTTTGTTTAACCAAAGTAAGGGAAATTCACACAGTATATGTAAGTTTTATAGTTTCTGCCTTCTCCTTATCTCTATCGCTTCTGCGCGAGTGTTTATAGGAAACATCTATGCCAGGTTTAAAAACTGTTGGGTGACCATTAAGCGCAGTAATAGAGCCAACTGCGAATGAGAGGTCTTTACTACTTACGTAGAAGGGAAAGCCTCCTAGTACGCCTCGAATCCAAGACCGCTCACACGTATCGTGAATTATTATAGTTACTTAAAATAGTCCATAAATTCGAAAAAGAAGTACTTTCGAAGACGAAAGTTCGTCCGACATCCCATTACCCGGTACATATTACCTCACTATCCAGGCACCCTTGGCAATAGCATAGTTAGATGCCTGTTTTGCTGTCTCTCGAGATTTGCAGCAGATCTATACTGCTCTGGATTTGCAAAAGAAACACCCGAATTCTTTCACTGCAGTCTGACTGTCGGAATAAATAATTATTTTGTTGTATGCGAGGACTTCTTTACGAAACCGATCCACTGCCTCGAAGGGTTTAGCATTCCTTTCTCAGAAATTAGATATTTTAAAATGATATTGTGAAAGAGTTTTTGTATTATAATTAACTGCGAAATTGACTTCATGTTATAGAAAATCACTGTATACTAATAAATGGAGTCCCGGAATTACCAAAGTACCCTGCAAGAACTGTGCTGATCATTTGACCGGTCATATGACCGGCATTCATGACCAACAGTTTTGGGATATTTCCTATCACATTCTTAAGGGCATCGGTAACTTTTGTGACCGTTTCATTCATCACGTTCCCGTATGTGTATTTTCAAATTCCATTCTATCCTTATCTATCTAATTGGTTTTGAACTTGGCTAGAAACACATACGAGTGCAAATGTCACGGTCACGCAATTCTTGCAGGGTAGTGCTCAGAAAAGTAGTAGTAGTATGATCAGTATAAATAGAACAGTTCAATAAACGCGATCGTGGCGTGATTGGAACCGATCCGGTAACATATGGCCATTACACCGTATCGTAAAAAATAAAGTTCGCCGTATGCCCCCCGCCCCTTGTGATGTCTTTTTGGAAAACATTTTCGTAACAATTTGGACGCCGCTAGATGTCGCCAAAGCTCATTTTTTCAACATCTTCGTTATTTACACTGTGATTGCTAAGTTTAAAACACCAATGTCTTTGGATTGAGAGAACGGGTTTTACCATATAATCGTATTAACCCTATGTGTGCCAGTGGGGTCACTACCATCCAGTACTTAGTTTATACCACCCTAATATATCATTTTTATGCCTTCATGTTAAACGCCGTCCAAAATCAGTCATCTTTTGCAAAGGAAGTACATATTTCGATAGCTTCAGTAGAACCCGAAATAAAGCACATTTAACATTCCAAGGAATAGGTATATCCCTGCAGCGAAACCAACTAGTTGTAAAATAATTGAAAACTAGTTGGCCATACAGCTCAACTAGTCAGCCATCTATCTTTTTTTCATATTAGCAACTGGCATTTTTAACAAGGTGATGACCTAGGAAATGGCAATTGTCAGTATCCACACCAGCATCATACCACTTGACTGACTAGTCAGTATACACACCAGCATCATACCAATTTGCTGACTAGTCAGTATCCACACCAGCATCATACCAATTTGCTGACTAGTCAGTGTAGATATCAGAACTATACCAGTTGACTGACTAGTTTTACATGCTACTCCAATGAAAATAAAAGTTGCAAAATAAAGTTTCTAATACATTTATTTTGTTATTAGAATATGATATTTAAATTAAAGAATTCTGGCACATTAGATTGTGATCTTGCATATTAAATATTTAGGAAAATTAACATTAACATTGTGAATAAGTAACACGTTGACCATTCTAAGCTTGACTTTTATATTGATGATTTTCTGACTTTATACAAACATATCATGTACTTTTGTCTATGGCTGAAGTAGTATCTAATATACAGGGCCGTATTAACATCTCAAACTATGTTATATTTGTGGCATTCACCTGATGATCCAACAATTTGCAACCAACTAAATCTTCAAGGGGCCTACTACGCAGGGTTCGAATACTACAACAACAATAAAGAATTTGCTTTACTTTTACTGAATACGTGTTCATTGCAACCTCCAGAAACCCCGGATACATTCGTTTTTAATTTAAAACCCTTTTTTTGGCAAAACTTCTTGTTTCATAACTAATCTCAATTTGTCCCCTATGAATCCAGTTGGGCAACTCCCATAATTTATCTAGTCAGTTAACTGGTAGGTTGGCTGACTAGTTTGGACTTTCGCTGCAGGGATGTTTCTTGCTTCCTGTGGTCTTCTGGATTCATTTTATAAACATACATACATGAAAGGAATTTGTACTTATGCTGTTTACATGCTTACATCTGTGAAAAAAAATCAGCTTCTTCTGCGAAAATATTCAATGCCACCCATAGCTAGTTAAATGCATACATACATTTATGTGCAAACATGTTTATGCTAACCAACGTAGAGTTGAAATACATCATCTTTTACAGGCAATTCTGAGTACTTGTATTTATGTAATGGCTTAAAAGGTGTTATTTATGGCCTAATAAAGTATAAACGAATAGAAAGAGGAAAAAGGAAGCTTGTACATACATATGTACATAAATCCCCAAGCAGAACTACATACAAATTGTTTGTCAAATATAGTAAAAGCATTGCAAGAACGCGTACACTTAAAAACAACTACAAATAGCTACACAAAAACAATTTGTAGAAATCAGTGTTATGTACAGAGTTGTAATTATTATAAGAGAAAAAATAAAAATCAAAAAATAATTATTATTGAAAGAAACATATTTTAAAAGTCTTTCCATAATAGTTATTTCTGAGATATTTTTTTTAAGTCGTTTTGTAATTACTATATATGAGAAATTTTGTTTTATATCTTCAAAGACTTTTATATTGAGACAAATTTGAAAAATATCTTTAAGTAATTATTTTGAGTAACAAATTTATTTTTTATATCTTCAATAAAAATCTTTCATACAATTTCAAATTGGAAATTTGCTTGAATTTTGAAGTACTTATATGAAAGTTATTTTTATTTTATACATATTTATAGGAAAGTTATTGAAAAGACTTTTTTGAACTTTGTCTCAATGAAAAAGTCTTTGAAGATATAAAAAACAATTTGTTACTGATAATAATTACGCAAAGACTTTTTTCAAATTTGTCTCAATATAAAAAAATATATATTTGAAATAACTATATATATAACTAAGATTTTTAATTATTAAAATTATAGAAGATTTTTATCATTTTCATCAGGAAAAAAAATATTATCAAAAGACTTTTATGATCCTGAAGGAAATTTGTAAGACTTTTTTATAATTTCAAAATGCAATAATAATTATTCTACATCTCTGGTTATGTACCTACATACATATCGCACCCTAAATCATAAAGAGGCACAACTTAAAATTTTTCGAAATCGAGTTGTTTTCATAAACGGGTATACGGAACATATCTCTGGAGATTGCCAAAAAAAAACTTTTGAATAACTGTCTCTTTCGACCGAAAAATAACCATTATACCTGGCCCTTTGCCATACGATTGCTTGTAATGAAAAAAGTTTTTTGGCTCTCCTGAAAATTTTTGAATTTTGAGTTGTGCCCCTTTATGATTTAGGGTGCGATATGTAAGTATGTATGTATTTATGCACTGTTGGCGAATATAAGGCTAAATTTGCTGTTAAAGATACGGAGTGCTGGTGGCGATGAATTGACATGGAATATCTGATGCTAAAGCTCCTGCCAGACGATGCAATGAAAGTGCTTTCAGAAAGTGAAAAAGTAAAATTTTCTCGTGTAGCCACCAAAAAAGTACTTTCTGAAAGTGTTTTCCGAAATTTCAGCAATTACTTTCTTACGAAAAACTTTCATCGTCTAGCTGCGAGAAAAATACTTTTCAGAAATACTTTTCACTTTCAATTGTAACATCTGAAAGTGTTTTACTTTCTGAAAGTTGCTAGCTGATACGAGTGTTGTCTAAATGATCGAACCGGCATGTAAATGTTTTCTTTATAAAAATACATATGTATAAACAAAATACAATTATTAAAATAATTAATTAATACGTTATATTTTCATATCAACACAAAAAACACAAAAGTCTCCACCATCACCATTCCACGCACAGCTGTTTGCTCTTACCGTAGCCATACACGGTGCGACCGTTGACCCAACTCGGTTGCAATCGAGTTGGACTGTTTGCCTACATACGGTGCAATTTATTGAACAACCATGTTGTACAATCTCATTTTGTAAAAAATTACTTTGAGTGAACATGGAATAGGATAATATTGCGCTTGTAGGAAAAAATATTACAAAAAGTGGTTCCTGCAAGCTTTCCATTTTGCGTTATTTATTCTACAAATATTTATGTTTTTTGTGTTGAATTCGCTTATTATACTCAGCTGTACTAGTACACAGAGTATTATAGTTTTAATCACATAACGGTGGATTGTAACACCATAAAATAATCGAGATAGATATTGACTTATATATATCAAATTGATCAGGGTGAAAAAAGAAATCGATTGAGCCATGTCCGTCCGTCTGTCCGTCCGTCTGTCTGTCTGTACGCACGATAACTCGCGCAAAAATTGAAATATTTTGATGAAATTTGGAATGCAAGTTGGTATCAAGACTGGAACGGATGGTATTGAAAATGGGCGAAATCGGACCATGACCACGCCCACTTCCCCTATATAGTAAAAATCGGAAATTTTGTATCTCAGTCACTAATGGAGCTAGAGTGATAAAATTTCACCCACGTGTGGAGCTCAGGCACTTATGAAGAAATTTGGTGAGATTTTGAAAAATGGGCGGTGCCACGCCCACTTATTAAGGGCCAAACATTGAAAGTTTTATATGTCATATCTCAGAAACCGTTGAAGATATATCGATGAAATTTGGTAGGCGTGATATACTTACTTAGGCAAATGTTTGGACGAAAAATTGCCAAAATCGGTTAACGAACACGCCCACTTTTATATATGGGTATTATAAAGTGACCTAATAAAAACATTTTAAGCGATATCTCTGTCAAATATAAAGGTATATCATTGAAATTTTATGGAAGGAGTCCAACTGCGGATATAAAACGAAAAGCATAAAACTTTTGGAAAATGGGCGTGGCACCGCCTCTTTTTAGAAGCAGGAATGTACGAGATTTCTGAGCCCATAACTCGACAAATAATTTAAATATAATGACGAAATTTGGTGTGTACACTTTTATTGGTTGTGGTAATACATGTTCAAAATTTTACCGAAATCGGTTGGCGACCACGCCCACTTTTATATATGGGAACTATAAAGGGGCCTAATAAAAATATTTTAAGCGATATCTTTGTCAAATATAAAGATAATTCATTCAAATTTTGTGGCATGAGTTCCACAATAGACCGGAAACAAAAAATATAAAAATTTGGAAAATGGGCGTGGCACCGCCTCTTTTTAGACAAAGACACTTTTATAACTTGTGCTAATAGACACGCAAAAATTTATTCAAATCGGTTTATGACCACGCCTACTTTTTAACAAAGTTATTTCTGGAACACCCTTTGGGAATTTGTAACGTGACATCTTTGTAACTAGAAGTCATAAAGGAATGAAATTTTGCACAAAGAATAATATTCATATGCTTAGTTGGCTGACTGATAAAAATTTTGGAAAATGGGCGTGGCTACGCCTACTTTATGCAGCACTCGCTTTATATAAAATACACCGTGTTTTCATCAAACGCAAACAAACAATGAAACCATACAGCTGAGTATCTAATGTTCGATTCCACTCGAACTTAGGCTTCCTTACTTGTTTTTACTTATTTTAATTTGATGTGTTCACTTCAAGAATTCTCATAAAATGAAATGTTGAACAACATGCCCCCAAACGATACAACCAAGTTATACAACTTGCCAAAAAATCAAAACTTTTTGATTTTTCGTACAACCGATACACAACTTCATACAACAGCCCCAGCGCAACTTGCTCAAGTTGTATAAAAAATTGCAAGGTGTTTGGCTAGCATCATCACACTGTGTGAGTCACACAACAAGCTGTTTGCTCTCCTACATCTGTCTTGCTCTCACAGCTGTTTGAATTTAATTTGACAGCTGCCAGAAAGTACTTTCAAAAACTCATTTCCCTTTCACCGTGTGGACAAACGAAAAGTAATTCGTGAAAGTTTTCGGAAAGTGGAGGTAAAAAGTGCTTTCTGAAAGCACTTTCATTGCGTCGTGTGGATACTCATGAAAGTTCTTTCAATGATTTGACACTTTCGGAAAGCACTTTCATTGCATCGTTTGGCAGTACCTTAATGTAAATACTTTCAGAGATAGAGAAAGGAAGTGAAAGAGAGTGAGAGGTAGATAGAGCTAGAATGTTATCAATGGCATTTCTTAAACACTTTGAGAATAGTACCATATGCCACCTAGCCAAGAAAATTAATATAAATTGTAAATTTACGGGCTATGGACTTTGCGTGTTTTTTTTCACAACTCGAATTTATAAAGTGTGTGTCCTAGAGAACACAGGTATGTAACTACATATACATAAAATAAAAGCCAAAGCAACCAAGTATACACAATTGGTTAAATATAATTTACGACATAGTGATCTTGAATTGCAGTCGTCGCAGTTTATGGCTTTCCTTGTTAAGCGATCGTAAAAATGTAAGAGATTTTTTAGGCTATAAAATGCAGGTTAAAAGCACAAAGCCAAGATCTAATTGAATGCTTATAGCTATAATCAATGCAAATGCATATCTAGGAATATATGAATGTATGTATACATATTCGCATGTGTCATAGGTGCTTGAAAAGATAATTGTATCTATGTAAATATGTACATATCTGTGCATACAAATGCATCAACTTCAACTAGAAGAAGGCACATAAAAAAGGCTGAAATCAAATTGAAATCAATTTAAAATGAAAGCGAATATTCAATTATTACCTGCATACATATCGCACACTAAATAAAAAAGCGTCACAACTCAAAATTTTTCGAAATCGGGTTTCTTCCATAAATTGGAAGAATATATCTCCAGCGGCTGCCAAAAAATCTTTTCCATCAGAGTCTTTTTTAAATGAGATATAACTATTATACGTAGCCTTTTCCCATATCATTGCCTATAAAAATTAAAAAGTTTTTTGCCTCTCCTGAAAATGTTTGAATTTTGAGTTGTAACGCTTTTTGATTTAGTGTGCGATATATAATACATACATAAATGTACAGTGTTGTGCTATAAAGTGATGGCCTGTTTTGAGTTCTTTTTCTTCTTCTTTTTTCAGCCTTTTTTTTGCCTATGGCAAACAAATTTCTATAAAATTTTAACCCATTAGCGACCATAAGAAAGCAATTTTATTCTCACCTTCTAAAAAATGTGATCAAACGGCCTTTTCGGTGAGGGAGCTAATGGGTTTATTATGTTTTTTTATTTATTTATTTATCGTCATCAGAGAAATATGTACATGTTTCATACTGACTACATACAAAATTACCATTATCTTAAAGCTATTCTTAATATAATTTGACCAAATATTGCTTAAAATCCCACCAGAAAGTAATAAGTCAATATCGACTACACGATTCATTTGATTTGCTTCTCTAAGAGCTCGACTGATGGCAGCATAAATGACATGCGGATGACGTTATTTACTACTAGAGATATAGAAAGATAGATGTGAAATATCTACACAATCCACCTCATCACTTATTATTTTTAAGATGAATGAACAAGAGATATATTTCATTCTAGCCTCGAGCAGTTCAAGTCTTACATATAAGTAAACACCGTGAATTATATGATGATACTGGCTGCGTAAGTTTAAATTTCGAATGTACTACAAAAATATTATTCTTCGCAAAAGTTTACTATATGCATCTAAATAACATATTTGTCTGTAATAAAAAAAAAATACTATTTACTAGCACATTTGACTTTTGGCTGACGAAAAGTAGCAGTAATTATATATTGTTTTTACATTAAAATTGTTCTTGTTTAAACGAAATTGATAGTTTTCGTCAGCCAAAAGTCGAATTTGCTACTTTTCGTCAGCCACAAAAAATCGTATGCTAGTTTTCGTATGGTACGACGATATGGGGTTTGCACATCCATCCAGAGCTGAAATCATTCCGCTACCGGACAATTACACCCCCCTCCCCCCATGTTGTTGAACAGTGCTATTATTATAATCAGTTCTACAGAAACCGGGAAGACTCTATCAAATCTGATTTCTTCAATATTAAGTACAGCTGGCTGTAAAGCGAAAGTCCTCTTGCGTTGCTTTTATTTTCGACATTGCTATTTTTCTGCACGCCACTGTACTCCTACTCAATCCGCGTCTGTTTAATATATATGTACATATGTAAATACATATGCACATATTTACATGCCGTGAAGGATTTCAATGTCATTTATGGCTTATTGAAAAGCATATTCTTTTTTAATTTAACACAACATGAAAGCATAGCTGCAACACCATAGATACCACACAAAAAGACATTATCAAGCAAAACACCGATTGAAAGCCTAAAAGTTGTAAACTATTAATGAAAAAAGTGGGAAGATGAAGAAGGGCACATCCTCGAAGCACTCAAAGACATTTCCTTTGCGTTTTGCCTTTTGCCTTCCACACACACAACACACACTACCACCACATAACAAACAAAAACCACAACCTGTGACAGCAGCCACAGCCGCAGTCGCAGCCGCCACATACATATCATGTTAACTCATATTTCTTGCTTTCGCACACACTTGTTGCATGCAACACACTTAAGTACGAGTAAAAAATATATTAGGAACAAGTCTTCCCAGCTTTAGGCTGTTTGCAAAAGCACATGATGCATAAATATGTTTGTATGTTTGTAACTTACAACACGCATATATGAACATACATATGTTACAAACGAAGAAAAGTGGTTTAATGTCTAGTCAGGAAATCGAACCGCCTGCGAGTCGCTGAGTTTGCGTCCTGTGCGGTGTATTTACGTAAAAAAAAACTTAATTTCTGTGTGTGTTTTGACAGACATTTGTACGGCTGCACAGATGTTGTGGTTTGTTTCTTTTTTATTTCGCATTTTCTGTTTGTTTGTCGGTCTCGCCTTCCTATTCATCAGCATTTTTATGTTTACTCATAAATATGCAAATGCACTTGAAACAACTCGTAACTCATTTTCGCTTTTATTGCACAACTTTTGTTGTTGTTGTTGTTGTTGTTGTTGTTGTTGTTGTTGTTGTTGAAGTCGAGAACATCGAAAGGTATTTAAGTTCATGCATACTCGTAGGTACTATAAATTGGCTATTGTGCATATTTTACATAAAAAGTCATATATGTAATTGCAATGGTTTTCACTTTTCGATAACACTGGTCGACAAGTTTTTGTTACAGAAATAAAATTCTACTTTTGTGAAGGATTTTGGTGCGCTGAATCCGAATCTGAAGTCAGATTTTCTGTAATACGTACAGTTTTTTAGATATTCGTGCCCAAAAAGGCGAAAAACACGTTTTTTGGCTATATTCACTCCTCAATATCTTTTAAAATACTTACTTATTTTAAAAATTCATTAAAGTTATTGAAAGCGCGGACATTTTTCTTGAAGAAACCGTTTTAATATTTCAGATATCTTTCTTGTAACTTGCAATATTGCATATTAAGCTTCATTAGTTTTGCAATATTTTCTCCATACAAAATTAATTAAAAATTTTGAAGCACGCTTTTAGGCAGTTTATTATATTATGGACGTATGGAAGTGGCTTCGTAAAAAAATAGTTCTGCTGAGCAACTACAAAATTTGATTGCGCCTATAACATGCTACAAATGTTGCCATTGATTTCGACGAAAAATACCTTATTGTACAAAAACATATATTTCTATATACGTAAATTAGATATCCGAAAAATTAAAACGTTGTCTTCAAGAGAAATGGCCGAGCTTTCAATAGCTTTATTCAATTTTTAAAATAAGTAAGTAATTTAAAAGATATTGAGGAGTGAATATCGTCAAAAAACGCGTTTTTCGCCTCTTTGGGCATGAATATCTCAAAAACTACGTATTACCGAAAATCTGACTTCAGATTAGGATTCACCGAAATCCTTCAGAAAAGTAGAATTTTATTTCTGTAACAAAAATTTGTTGAAATTTTGTCGACAAGTGTAATTAGAGCTGTATGAATTTATGTACATATATCCCTTGAAAACAAAACAAAGGAAAACAAGTAAGGAAGCCTAAGTTCGAGTGGAATCGAACATTAGATACTCAGCTGTATGCTTTCATTGTTTGTTTGCGTTTGATGGAAACACGGTGTACTTTATATAAAGCGAGTGCTGCATAAAGTGGGCGTAGCCACGCCCATTTTCTAAATTTTTATCAGTCATCCAACTAAGCATATCAATATTATTCTTTGTGCAAAAATTAATTCCTTTATGACTTCTAGTTACAAAGATGTCACGTTACAAATTCCCAAAGGGTATTCCAGAAATATCTGTTAAAAAGTAGGCGTGGTCATAAACCGATTTAAATAAATTTTTGCGTGTCTATTAACACAAGTTATAAAAGTGTATAAACCAAGTTTCGTCATAATATCTCAATTATTTGTCGAGTTAAAGGCTAATAAATCTCGTATATCCCTTTGTCCAAAAGGAGGCGGTGCCACGCCCATTTTCCAAAATTTGTCTATTTTATGTTTTCGGTCTATTGCGGAACTCATGTCACAAAATTTCAATGAATTATCTTTATATTTGACAAAGATATCGCTTACAATGTTTTTATTAGGCCACTTTATAATACACATATATAAAAGTGGGCGTGGTCGTCAACCGATTTTGGCAATTTTTCGTCCACACATTTGCCTAAGTAAATATATCATGCGTACCAAATTTCATAAATATATCTTTAACGGTTTCTGAGTTATAGCTTATAAAACTTTCAATATTTGCCCCTTAATAAGTGGGCGTGGCACCGCCCGTTTTCCAAAATATTTGTGGTTTTCGTTTTATGTTCATAGTTGGACTCATGCCACAAAATTTCAGTGATAGATCTTTATATTTGACAGAGATATCGCTTAAAATGTTTTTATTAGGTCACTTTATAATACACATATATAAAAGTGGGCGTGGCCGTCAACCGATTTTGACAATTTTCCGTCAAAACATTTGCCTAAGTAAGTAAATCACGCGTACCAAATTTCATCGATATATCTTCAACGGTTTCTGAGTTATGACTCATATAACTTTCAATGTTTGACCCTTAATAAGTGGGCGTGGCACCGCCCATTTTCCAAAATTTCATAAAATTTCTTCATAGGGGCCTGAGCTCAACATGTGGGTAAAATTTTATCGCTCCAGCTATATTAGGGACTGAGATACCAAATTTCCGATTTTTTCTATATAGGAAAAGTGGGCGTGGTCATGGTCAGATTTCGCCCATTTTCAATACCAACCGTCCCAGTCTCGCTACCAACTTGCATTCCAAATTTCATCAAAATATCTCAATTTTTGCGCGAGTTAGAGTGTTTACAGACGGACGGACGGACGGACGGACATGGCTCAATCGATTTCTCTTTTCACCCTGATCATTTTGATATATATAAGTCTATATCTATCTCGATTATTTCATTCTGTTACAATCCACCGTTATGTGATTAAAACTATAATACTCTGTGTACTAGTACAGCTGAGTATAACAAGTAAGGAAGCGTAAGTTCGAGTGGAATCGAACATTAGATACTCAGCTGTATGCTTTCATTGTTTGTTTGCGTTTGATGGAAACACGGTGTATTTTATATACAGCGAGTGCTGCATAAAGTGGGCGTAGCCACGCCCATTTTCAAAATTTTTATTAGTCATCCAACTAAGCATATGAATATTATTCTTTGTGCAAAATTTCATTCCTTTATGACTTCCAGTTACAAAGATGTCACGTTACAAATTTCCAAAGCGTGTTCCAGAAATATCTTTGCTAAAAAGTAGGCGTGGTCATAAACCGATTACAATAAATTTTTGCGTGTCTATTAACACAAGTTGTAGAAGTGTATAAAGCAAGTTTCATCATAATATCTCAATTATTTGTCGAGTTATGGGCTCCGAAATCTCGTAGATTCCTTTGTCTAAAAGGAGGCGGTGCCACGCCCATTTTCCAAAATTTTTCTATTTTTTGTTTCCGGTCTATTGTAGAAACCATACCACAAAATTTCAATGAGTTATCTTTACATTTGACAAAGATATCGCTTAAAATGTTTTTATTAGGTCACTTTATAATACAAATATATAAAAGTGGGCGTGGCCGTCAACCGATTTTAACAATTTTCCGTCAAAACATTTACCTAAGTAAGCAAATCACGCCTACCAAATTTCATCGACATATCTTCAACGGTTTCTGAGTTATGACATATAAAACTTTCCATGTTTGACCCTTAATAAGTGGGCGTGGCACCGCCCATTTTCCAAAATCTCACCAAATTTCTTCATAGGGGCTGAGCTCAACACGTGGGTAAAATTTCATCGCTCTAGCTATATTAGTGGCTGAGATACCAAATTTCCGATTTTTTCTATATACGAAAAGTGGGCGTGGTCATGGTCCGATTTCGCCCATTTTCAATACCAACCGTCCCAGTCTCGATACCAACTTGCATTCCAAATTTCATCAAAATATCCCAATTTTTACGCGAGTTAGAGTGCGTACGGACGGACGGACGGACGGACAGACGGACAGACGGACAGACGGACGGACATGGCTCAATCGATTTCTCTTTTCACCCTGATCATTTTGATATATATAAGTCTATATCTATCTCGATTATTTCATCCTGTTACAATCCACCATTATGTGATTAAAACTATAATACTCTGTGTACTAGTACAGCTGAGTATAAAAAAAAAAAACAAACAGAAAGCATAAAGGATAAGAAACATGTTATCATTTTTACTATCCTAAAAAACTCGTTTTTTATTTATCGTCAAAGTTGGTAATTAGATTTCAAGAAACATTAAAGTAGTTCGGCTGTTTTAGAGGACTCTACAAATCTCCAAGGAGGGTTCTCCGAATTCGGAATACCAATTTAGAAATATTTCTTTCGGAAAGCGCATTGATATATATTGAACAGAGGGCCGCACGCAGGGGTGGAGGGGTCGGGTTTGGGGGTTCAAACCCCCTATTGCAGATATTTCAGCATATATTTACTATTCAGTCCAAATTCCATTAATGTTAGGCTGTCCTGAATATTTGTACTTTCTTGCTGATTTTTGTTTTAACTGGACCAGTTTTATCGATCTAACGCATTGTTATCTACAAATTTTTAACATAACTTCTGTTTTTTCCAGGGTAGGAAGAAACTCAGAGTATGAGTGAGTGAGTGAGGAATTTCCGCCTCACGGCATGATGGTGAGTGGCCGTTTTCGTTTCTCTCTCATCTAGAAAGCAGAGTGAGAGTTTTTTTTTGTTTCTTCACTCATTTCGAATGAGTGATGAAGAAATGAGGCGCTCACGCTGCGTGTGAGGTGAGCCGTGGTAGGGTTTCTCTTCTCTTTGTGCAATGCGTGTGAGCGTGTGGGTGAGTGCGCAGAAACTCAGTAAATATTACACACCCCCGGGTTTCATTTTAACTTCGATATATTTCGATAAATTTATCGATAACTGAGGTATCGGTCAAAATGCGATTGCACAAAAACCTTAATATTACCTTACAATATGGGTATCAACCGAAAGGGGATGGCCTCAGGTTTCATTGGAACTTCGATATATATCGATAAATTTATCGATAGCTGAGTTATCGGTCAAAATGCGATTGCCCAAAAACCTTAATATTACCCTACAATATGGATATCAAACGAAAGGGGATGGCCCCAAGTTTCATTTGAACTTCGATATATTTCGATAAATTTATCGATAACTGAGTTATCGGTCAAAATGCGATTGCCCAAAAACCTTAATATTACCCTACAATATGGATATCAAACGAAAGGGGATGGCCCCAAGTTTCATTTGAACTTCGATATATTTCGATAAATTTATCGATAACTGAGTTATCGGTCAGAATCTGATTGCACAAAAACCTTAATATTACCTTACAATATGGGTATCAAACCAAAGGGGATAGCGATCTCATTTAGCGATGGCAATTTCTAGAATCCGGGTATTGGTTAACCACGGAATATTTCTGAGCAATATTGGTATCAAATGAAGGAGCATTTCATGGTTTGTACGGGACAAATTGTACGAATTTTGACACACCAAAATGTTAACCAACAGAATATCTGGTGCATTATTACTGTTTGATAATACTCTTATTAAAAGCAGAAACTTGCTTTTGAAATATTGGTGTATGTATGAAAAATCTTAAAAAAAATTAAAGCGTGAATAACGGGTATTCATGAACATTGATGTGTAAACAGTTTCGAAATCGGATATTTATTCCCTTTTCCTTATTCCTTTTTTTCCTGGTTTTCTATGCATTTACACGGCTATGCATGAAAGCAATTGTAAGTATATGTGTACCTACCACTGACAATGCCAACCGATTCCCACGTACACAGCAGCGCACTAACACAAAGGTAATTTACGGTTTACGCGTTTACGCGTAAACTTTACCTGTTTTTCGAAATTACTCTTAGCTACAGCGAAGATGTTTACACATCAAAAATAAAAAGTTTTATTCAAACAGAAAAAATATTAGAAATAAGGTTATTCCAAAAGATGTATTGTGGAACGATCTTCCGTCATCCGTCATCGTTCGAACGAAAAAAGACACTGAAGATGGCGCATATTAGCCGAAACCGGTTTGTCTCCAAACCAAACTTGACAAGGGATGACGGAGGATCGTTCCACAATACATCATATTCCTACCCTGTCGGAAAAACAAGCAACCATAAAGTATTTATTCCAAAAGAATAAAAAATGCTGTAATGTAATTTTTTACATTCTTTGTATCAGGGACTTGTAAAGCGTTTCGGTTTCGGTTTCTGTTACACAGCTAAGTAACGAAACTGAAACAGAAACAGAACTCCTTTGTAACAAAAGTCGTAACAAAACTCCAAAACGTTTCCAGCAGAAACAAAACCTGTAACGAAACTAAATTAATTTTGTTTCTCAGTATCAGAAACAAAATTAATTTTGTTCCTTGCAACAAAAACAAAACCAGAAACAAAATTAATTTTTTTCTCAGTAGAAAAACTATATTTGCAGAACATTAGGATGGAGTTGTTATTTTTAGGTAAATAATACACATATATATGTATGTCTGTGGCAACCAACTAAAGTATGGAATAAGGCACTTATATTTTTTAAATATTATCGTAAGGGACATTTATTCAAAACGCTCATAAAACATTGAGAGCGAAATTATCGTAAGGGACAAAATTATGATTTTTTCGCAAACTGCAAATTTTTTCAAGAAAAAAGATATCAGATTCAATATATTAATTAACCATTTAACCGTGTTTTTCGAAATTACTCGTAGCTACAGCAAAGATGTTTACACATCAAAATGCCACAGGTATATATATATATATATTATATACCTAAAAATAATAAGACCATCCTAATGTACGGCAAATAGTATTATAATAATTTTTATAGTTTTTCCACTGAGAAACAAAATTAATTTCGTTTCTGGTTTTGTTTTTGTTAGAAGGAACAGAATTAATTTTGTTTCTGATACTGAGAAACGAAATATATCGAAGTTCAAATGAAACCTGAGGCCATCCCCTTTCGTTTGATACCCATATTGTAGGGCAATATTAAGGTTTTTGTGCAATCAGATTTTGACCGATAACTCAGTTATCGATAAATTTATCGATATATATCGAAGTTAAAATGAAACTCGGGGCCATCCCCTTTGGTTTGATACCCATATTGTAAGGTAATATTAAGGTTTTTGTGCAATCAGATTCTGACCGATAACTCAGTTATCGATAAATTTATCGAAATATATCGAAGTTCAAATGAAACTTGGGGCCATCCCCTTTCGTTTGATATCCATATTGTAGGGTAATATTAAGGTTTTTGGGCAATCGCATTTTGACCGATAACTCAGTTATCGATAAATTTATCGAAATATATCGAAGTTCAAATGAAACTTGGGGCCATCCCCTTTCGTTTGATATCCATATTGTAGGGTAATATTAAGGTTTTTGGGCAATCGCATTTTGACCGATAACTCAGTTATCGATAAATTTATCGATATATATCGAAGTTAAAATGAAACTCGGGGCCATCCCCTTTCGTTTGATACCCATATTGTAGGGTAATATTAAGGTTTTTGTGCAATCGCATTTTGACCGATACCTCAGTTATCGATAAATTTATCGAAATATATCGAAGTTAAAATGAAACCTGAGGTCATCCCCTTTCGTTTGATACCCATATTTTACATGCGTGCAGTGTGCACACTGCAGAGAATAAACAAATTTGTAGTATTCATGCAGCTCCATACTACATACTTACTACAGACGCACACTGGGTGATAGCGGCCAAAAATAAAATCGAAATTAAAGTATTAGCAAATCAAATTTTTTTGAAAGTGATTGACAGATATAACAATTTGTAAAAAAAAAGCTTATATAAAATTTTTTGAGTCTCGTTTTGTTTAGCCGTACAGGGTGTTAAAAACTGAGCAAAAAATAGGTCCTTTTATTTCTCAACAATTACACCTTATACAAAATGCTGTAACTCATTCAATTATTAACGTATGTAATCGAGTGATACATCATTACATAGATATTGATTTGGCCTTTTAGAAACAATAAGCCTTTTGTAACCAGCGGTAACTCTTAGATTTATATGAACTTTCAAATATTGACAAAAAAAGTCGTAAAAAAAAATTTTTGCTCAACTTTAAACAAAAAAATAAAAAAAATAAAAAATATGACCTCCCCAATTTTTTCATATGTTTTGAAATGATATATTTTTAATCAAACTGCATTTCAATTCTTGAAATCCACCTGCGCTTTTCGCTTAAATAATCTTTTTCCCATTTGACTAAAAGTGCCTTTTTCAAAACGCAATAATTAGGCTACTTTTGACATTATGAAAAATCTTATTCTTAGGCGACTAATCGAATAGTTTGTTCACCGTGTTGTAGGCAATGGTTCACACTTTCAAATTATGAAAGAATTTTTTTTATCAGCGTTATCATTATTTTTTTGCAGCCTTTTTCTTTTCGAACAGAAAAAAAAATTGTGTAAAAATTGGAAAATTTCAACATGAAATAAAAAAAAAATACAAAATATGACCTCTCCAAATTTTTAATATTTGGTGCTAGTGAACGTGCTTTATAAACAGGTGAAGAAATCTTAAAAATTCGTTTGCGCTTTTTTGTTTTATGAACTTTTTTATGGAGTGAGTTTTTCTAAGTTTTCATACATTTTTCCCATACAAAATCCCCAAAAGTATGCTTCAAAAAGTATTATTAATTTTGTATGGGGAAAATTTGCCAAGTTAATGAAACTTAAACAACAATTTCTCCAATTCTAATAAAGATATCTGAAAAATTTAAACGCCATATTCAGGGGGATGGTTTATGCTTTCTAACGGTGTATTTGATTTTGAATAAAAAAAATATTACATACAAGATATTAAGCAGGGAATATAGTCAAAAACGTGTTTTTTTGCCTAATTGGACATGAATATCTCAAAAACTAGAACCAATTTGAAAATTCTGACTTCAGATTCAGATTCAGCACACTGAAATCCTTTAGAAAAGTATAGTTTCATTTGTGGTATAAAAATTTTTTTAAATGTGATTTTTTTGAAGGAAAATTTTATGATGAATGCTTATAAAATGCTCAAAAGTGCATATATTTTTAATTTGAAAACCATGTAATACTTTGCGCTTTTTCCAAAATGATTACTGTATATTATTTATATTTAAAAAATGTGTGCTCTTATTAAAATTGAGCATTTTAGCTATAATAGTTAACAAAATATTGAAATTTCAAAAATACCGTTATATGGGAGGGGGGTGTATTTGTGGGCCGATTTTGTTCAAATTTTCACAGTTTACTATCTTCAATCAAGAAAGCTTAAGTTCCGAGTTTAAAGTTTCTAGCTCAATTATTACTATTTTTGGCCGCGTTTGTATGGAGGTGCCCCCACTGTGAGACGGTTGGCTGCGTCAGCGCCAAGCTATGAGGCGTCGCTCATATTCCTCACTCACTCAGAGTAACATATGAGGGCGCAGCTGAGGAGAGGCGACGTTACTAGCGTGCCTCATCTTGGCTGCACACTCTGCTGCCACTCACGCAGAGCGCTCACGCTAATGTGTGGCCTCTGTTGTTTATACGCTCAGAGGCCACTCATGCAGCTGCACCCTCATGAGTGAAGCATGTGTGAGTGAGGAGCCAAAATGAGGCAAATCCGAACCCTGGTTTTTTCCTCATCGCCGATTTCACTGGAAAGGGAATAGCTATGGCTTAACTTGATTTTCTAAAATCTTCCGGACTGGTTTGCACGTATTTCTTCGGCAAGGATATGACGGTGCAAGAGCGTTTAGCGGAGCTAAAAAAAACTTATCCACTCGCGCTCTACTTCCATTGTGCTGCTCGTAGCTTCAATTTGGCGGTAAGCTCTACATGCAATATAACGTGAATCAAAAATTGTTTGGAAATTCTAGAGAATATTCATACTTTCTTCATCTACCCGTAACGCCAAAAAGCCCTTGAAGATGTAATCAAGGAAAATTAACATATCTCGCGAACTCGATCTAAGAAATTGAATAAATTTTGTAAAACCAGTTGGGTAGAACAACACGCAACATATCTGCATTTGCAAGCAGCAACAATTCGCGCTCTTGAAGTGATTTGCACCACCTGGAAAGACCCCACGACTGCCTCTGGAGTTTTACAACTGCTTTCAGCTATAAAAACTCAAATTTCCAGATACTCATGCATATTTTGAGCTCGATGCATTCTCTCACATTGTATCTGAGTCGAGTACTTCAAGCAGAAAATCAAGATTTTGGAGAGGCTATCAAATTGGCTGATGCTGCGAAACAAGTTTTGATGGAATGAAGAGAAAACGTCAAGGTGTAGTTCAGACAAAATTTTCAAAACCGTAAGCGAAATTGGCGAGGAATACGAAATTAAATTTAGAAAGCCAAAGTTTGCGTCGAAACAGACCCAACGTTTCAACGTACAAACTGATTCAGCTGAAGATTATTTACGTATAACAATCTACATGCCATACATTGATTCGTTTCGGATATAACTGCAAGATCGATTTTTGAATAATCGCAATATTTTACCAAAATTTCGCTTGCCCTTTTCCCAACATGAAAATGAAAATTTTCGAAGAAGAGGACTGTGCTTAACTATTCAATTTATACTGTTAAATTTTACATGACGATTCCCGTGAATAAGTGTTACTTTGGAAGATTTAACAATGAGCATTATGGGCTATAGGCAGGCATCGAGATAAATATGTAGATATGTATGTAGTTGATCGTATAAGAATTCAGCTGCTGCCCTTGACAGATCACGTTGTGCGCATGATTGAAGATGCTCCGGCTCATAAAAAACTTCGCTCGACACCCATCGGTGGCAGTAGAGGAAAAGGGATCCATTCCAAGGTGCTTTAAACATGGGAATTTCCTTTTAATGAATGCAGACCTTCAGTTGAGGCCAGAGATTGAATTTAACTGTTAACATTTAAAATATTTTTGTTTTTCACAGACAAAAAACAAAAAAACAGAAGAATAAAAATTTCGGTCTCAACAAAAAAAAAATTGAAATTCAGATTTTTTGGTCTTTCGGTAACAAAAATATTTTATTTTTCAAAATAAATCTCACATGTTGAGAAATATAAAAACACTTATTTGAAAAATCTTCATTGAATGTATGTAGATATGTATATATTTTTTTATTTCTTGCTCAAATTTTTTCTGTTGAAAATAAATATCAGTGAATAACAGAAAACTTCAAGATATAAGGTTTTATCTCAGACAAAAAAAATTATTTTTTTTTGTCTTTGGGTTTTTGTTTTTCAAAGATTGTTAGAGTTTTTGTCTTAGATTTTTTGTTATTTTCAAAACCTTTAAAATTGTTAACAATTATTTTCAATGTCTGGTTGAGACTGATAGTTATATTGGAACATTCAAAAGGAAAGCGTTTCACTCAAAACTACACTATTTCCAGGTGGATTTTTGAAAGCATCAACTGGATTTTAGAAAGAGTCAATTGGATTTTGGAAAATTGAAATTGTTTTTCCAATCAACTTTTCTAAAATCCAATTTTCACTTTCTAAAATCCAGTTGACGTTTTCTAAAATCCATCTGGAAATGGTGTAGTATTTTAATTGAAACATTGGAAAGAGCACCTAAGTGGTACAATTACGTGATCAGGTATGAAAAATTCGGATTTCATCATACAAAAATATGAAATCGAATAGGGATGTTGTTACTTAGCCGGTGCAGTCGGTTTACAAATTATCACTTAACTCATCTTACTTGAGAACCATGAATGTAGCAGCTTCTATTGGGCCTATCCACAAGCACAGTGGAGTGAGTTTCAGATGCGGCATGCGGAGAGATTCTGAATGTCGTGGTTTGTTTCTTCACATGACGGACATAAGTTAGGTATAACGGGCTTAGTTGTGACCCTGTTGGATTTAAGACTGCTGCTATAACCTGAGCGAAGCTGCTTTTGCGATGAATAGAATTTGCCTCTTATATCTTAGTTTAACATCAAAAGCACCAACCACGGTTTTCTTACATTCTCTCATTAATTTAAATAAAGTCTTTGATTTTGTTTTTTGCATTTTCCTATGTAAGGTATTTCGGAAATCACAGCGCGGAGCACATTATAGAAGTTTCGATATGTCTTGCCACTAATCAGCCAATCAATTTGCACATCGCCATTTTTCTTAAGTGAAAATTTATGCACCCATCAATAGCAACAATAATGGTAGCAACAACAACAAACACACAAAAAAGCAAAAATGTAAGCAAAATCAACAACAAACACACAAAAAAAAGCAATAATGTAAGCAAAATCAACAACAAACACACAAAAAAGCAACAACGTAAGCAAAATCAACAACAAAAACAACAACAGCGACTTATTGCTGGCATAAATGAAATTTGTCTTTTGTGCGCTGCCGAACGTGGGGCTGCTAAGTGAAATTAATGTGCTTACGGATATGCAGATATGCTTCTCATCGAAAGCAAAGCAATAAATTTCCACCGTAAGACGGTTTAACAAATGTACGCTGTGACGTGACTTGTTGTAATTCGGCTGGAGTGAGAAATGTTTTTAATTCAATTTGGTGAAAAAATATGCACGTATTTCTGCTAACTTTTGAACTTGTAACCATTTACCTAGAAACACATATTTACTTACATATGTACATACATTCGTGTGTGTAAGAATTTACCAATTAAATGCTTTCACATCAACAGCCAAAATTTTAACTTAAATAAAATAAATACAGTTGCAAATTTCGAACATAAATAACTCAAGTTTACACGCTTTTTTTCCACTTACCCCCAACAATTAAAAATTGAATTAAATAAATTTCGTGCTAAGCACTAAAAACTCTTTCAAGTTTACACGCTTAATTTCGCACAAGTTTGCTTGTATAAAAAATATGCTATTTTTGGTTATTAAAAGAAACAAAAAAAAAAACAATTACTTCAATTATGTACAATCACTAATTTTTCAGCTGCAAACCAAATTTCAGGGGTACAAAGTAGACATATACGCCGACAGTGATTCCGGCGGCGGCGGCGACGCCGGCGTGCTTTTTCGCGCCGGCGCGCCTGCCCCAAATCTACAAATCACAATCCTTATTCAAATATTAATTTTATTTAGTTACCTTAATAGCGCTGGCTGAATGGAATAAATAAACTAATTTCCACCTTAAATTGTTGAAACTTTTTTATTAACAGCAAAAAACAATTGTTACATAAACTGAAATATAAAATAAAGAAAATAAATATTAAAGAATATACACAAATCCATACGTAAGGGTAAATTTAAATTCATTTGCTTATTTTGTATGATAATAAACATGCATACATATATTTACATATGTACATTAGGCATATAACTTTTTACAATTTTTGCAAATACGAAAAACGGCATACCATAGACGAATAGAGCATAAAAAAGTATGAACCCCCATTATTTTTTTTTTTGCGAAATTGCAAAAAAGTTTCCGCGCAAAACGAAATTACTTTTTTATCAGAACTGCTGAAAAAAACAAACAGTGTACACGTTTTCCTTCATAATAATAGATATTTATTTAACTAATAATCTTCCTATTATTCCAAATGGACCTAAGGGAAGTGCCCCACCCACCCCAAACTAATTTTTCTTCAGAAAATTCTGATTCAATATAATAATAACACAGCTGAGCGCGGAACGTGTTTGAACCGAAATCACCTAAAAAAGTGATATTCATTACTTGTACAATATTTGCCATCACGTGGTGGTATGCCAAATTTTTCGTCAAAATTTGTTATATTCCTAATGTACATATTTATATATATATATAAGGCACTTTAAAATAAATATATGTATATACAGTGTTGGAAAAAATAATAGGGACAAAATTTTGCAATTCTCCATTTATTTCATTTTAAGACCAAATAATAATTACCATATATTGATGCTTAAACGGAGAGGACATGCTTCAATGACTCTGGGGTGATTTTTGTATAATAATTTAATTTTTATGAATAAAAATAATGAAATGTATAATTTAAGTTGGAAATAATAATAGGGACAAACTTTAAATTCGATTGTTTTTTCAAATAAACTACAATATTACTGCTGCAGCTAGATTTAAAATAATGTTTAGTTGAAGCTCCTTTATTTTTTATAACTTCCTTACTTCTTCGTGGCATACACTCAAAAAAAAAAAATTTCTCTCGATCAAAGACATAATTTTCCTTATTTTGAACACGCGTCCCAATACAAAATTTTCTTTGTTTTGTGTAAATTTTCTCAAAAATGTGGAAAAAACATAAAAAAAATTAAAGCGTGAATAACGGGTATTCATGAATATTGATGTGTAAACTGTTTCGAAATCGGATATTTATTCCCTTTTCCTTATTCCTTTTTTCCTGGTTTTTTATGGATTAAAAGGCGACTATCGTTTTTGTAATTTTTTGTTGTCATTGTGACTGCTACTATTTTGTTGTTTTTGTTTGTTTTGGTTTTTGGTTTTTGACTTTTGATTTTTTATGTTGTTTTGTTTTGTATTTCTCAGAAACATGCAAGATCATCCGAGTCCACGTTTGACCCATATCTGGAGACCCGGCCTAGGAATCATAAACAGTAGAGCTCCATGTAGAAGGCCTGCTCAACACCTTTCATTTGATACCAATATTGCATAGAAAATTAGATAGGTAGATGTAGGTGTGCATATCCATACATTTGCATACATGTTCAAACAGGTTGGTCCTTTTTATTTTGCCTATTTATCGCATTGTTGCAGAAAACAACAACAACAACCACTTCACTTCGCTTCGTTGCTGTTGTTGTTGATATTTGCATTTGCACGGCTATGCATGCAAGCATTTGTAAGTACATGTCTATCTACCTACCTACCACTGACAGTGCCAAGCGATTCACACGGACGCAGCAGTGCACTAACACAAAGGTCGTTTACGTTTACGCGTAAACTTTACCTGTTTTTCGAAATCACTCGTAGCTACAGCAAAGATGTTTACACATCAAAAACATTCAAACAAATTCGTTGCCATGGGGATTTGTATGGGAATTTAATTTCTCAAAATTAAAGAAATCAAGTCTTCAAAACAAGGAAAGTTGGGAATGGAATGGCGCTTAAAGAATTTTTAATTATTTTAATGTATGAATTTTTTCAAAACAAGTATATGAAACCATGGTAACGCATGTAACAACAATAATTTATAAACCTTTTAACATGTTTTAAGGAAAATTTACTCAAAACAAAGAAAGTATTGTTCAAAATAGGTAAACAATTTCTTTGACCCCTCCATATATTTTTTTTCTCTCAGTGTAGGGTTGACCAAATCAGCGCAATTTGCAACTGGTATTAAGTACCAAGCTTCTTTAATTTTTTTTCCATAACTCTTGCTTATTTTTCCATTTTTGATCCCCCATCGTCTTCTTTAATATTCCCTATAGGGCTGAGGTTCGACAACTGTGAGGCTACTCAAAAACTGCAACTTTCTTACGTTCAAACTATGAGTTTTCGATTCTGGAGGCATGTTTGGGATCATTTTCGGCATCTAATGATATCAAGGAGGGTTGAAATGGTGCAGTTTTGAGTAGAACAATTAGCAACAGACCTCGAGAAGTAGGACTAAATGGAAGAGATCCCAGAAAAGTTCCGTATCTGAGAAAAAATTATGTAAGCCAACGAACTGAAATTTTCCAGTAGCTTAAATTCTTTAGGACTGAGGCTAGTAAAGTAGGGAACAGCCAAAGTTTTAATAACTTTTAACCGGCAAAAAACAAAACATTTCCGCATTCAGCCTCGTGTTCCTGAGGTCAAAACACGTCGATTGGTTCCTTTTTTTTTTTTTTTTTTTTTAATTTTGAAGAACTTTAGCTGTTAGCAAAACTAGGAAAATATGTACACATCTCGCTCCATACGGGTATGGCGCGCAAGCGCACGCCGCCGCGCCGATACGCCGATTTCACGGATTATGGCGGCGGCGCCCGATTATGAAGGTAATCGGCGCGGCGGCGGCGGCGTCAATCGGCGGCGTATATGTCTAGTACAAAGGTAAGCAAAAAGGAATGAGACTTTGCGTTTTTACTTAATTCCCTTTGAAAAATAGACATTTAAGTATATATGTATGTCATATATATGTATATCATATACATAGCAACTGCAGGAATGATCGCTAGCAGATCGCGTTTCTTATATGTACATAATATATACTACATACTGGTATAAACGCTGCCTACATACACTTTTGACGATTTGTCCGCTTGTCGAGGGAAATCGAGAAAAATTAGAACAGAAAAAAAGCGCAAACATTTCTCACGCTCGATTGCTGCAGGCAGCTACTTGAATTTGTGTTTGTTAGCTTGTTTTTTTGTCTTCAAGCAGCAACACGTTGCAAGCAGCACATTTGCTATTTTTGCAATCAATGTTATTGTTGTTATTATTGTTTTTGCTCTTTTGATTTGATAGTAGAGAGAGCGCTACACACTTTTCTTTTGGCTCAGCATTCAAGGCGCGTATAGTCACGGCCACTTCACTGAGTTATGTGAAAACGTGACGTTTTCCTTGCGCTACTGGACGAATTTGATGTCACAGCGGCAACAACAGCAACAGCAACAACAGCAGCAGCCAAAGCATCAGTGGCGGCTGCCTTACGTTGCGCCGCGGCCGTGCCGTAGGCCTCATCAGCTACTTGCCTTACACACTCACTACCAGCGATTGCGTTCCAATTCGTTATATTTTTATTTCTTTTTTTTTATTATTGTTGTTTTTGCAGTTCGTGTTTGTTGGAAATTGTTTGGTTTATTGTAATTCGTTAAGTTTTCCTATTTCTTTGTTCCTCAGTTTTTGTTGTTCTTCAGTTGTGCCTGGTTGGTTGCGCCTTTTTTGTTTTATTGTCATCGTGTGATACTATTTTCGTCTTAATATAATAACAACTACAATAAAAAAATCAAATCGCTAAATTACCTAATTAATTTCTGCTGTTACTGGACTTGGCCTACTCCGTAAGCTACTATTTCCCTCTCCCAATTACTACTTCAATTGTTGGTAATTTTTCCGATTTAATCAAAATGGTTTAATAAATTTTCGCCAATATACTGTTGCATGTGAATTAACACTTTTTTAAAGTTTTTTTTTTTAATAAAAATAAAAGGTTCATAAGTATTGTTCCGTGATCAGAACCAATTTGGGAATGAATTTGCAGAACATCTTATAACGAGTTTAATGACTTTTTTGTTAGTACTACTCTCTGCTTGGAAACCGTATTTTCTAAGACTAAAATGTTCTAGAAAATTATTCGGCGTAAAATTTCAGTAGGAGTCTCTTCAGAAAAAATCTTTGTAAAATGAACCTAAAATACCACAGGAAGCTAAAAACGTATATTCCTCGGAATGTTAAATGTATTTTATTTCCGGTTGTACTGCATCGGTCGAAATACTTATTTTGCAAGAGATTAATGTTTTTGACGACATTTAATATAACTAAGTACTGGGTGAAAGTGGCCCCAATGGCGTACATAGGGTTAATATGATTATAAATTAGAAACCGTCCTCTCAAGCCAAAGAGATTGGTGTATCAAACTTAGGGATCGGACCATAAATACCGAAGATATGAAAAAAAAAAAATTTTGCGACATCTAGCGGCGTCCAAAAAAAATAAAAAATTTTCCAGAAATGTTTTCGAAAGAGAAATCATATGGGGGCATACGGTGGACTTTTTTTTAGACCATATAAGGCGAGACGGTCTAACATACATATGTATGTAATTGCCCTTTCAGATAGCTGATGAACCACAACATCCTATTTTAGTAGCACTAAGCCCAATACTGGACAGCAATTTCACAGCGTGAAGAGGAGCTTTTTGTAATAATAGGCACTTCTTAAAATCTGCTATCTTAATCATAAAAATAGTTATGAGTAGAAAGCAATTTAAACTAAAATTAAACTCTTTAGCAAGCAAATAGTATTTGTACTTTTACTGAAGCTTTAAAAGTTGAAAAGTTTAAACTTTTTTCATATGTAACTTGACAGTCTGCCCACAAAAGCTAAATGAGAACAAAGCAGAAGCCTTTAAAAGCAAGGAAGTGCATCAAAAATATACCTAAATATCTAAATACATAAGTATTGACATAAGTAGGTGCCCAGCAAAAAGGTTAGGCTTATAACTGAAGTCTAAGCTGTTAAACTGGAATGTGCTGGCAGCGCTGCTTATTGTTATGCACTCTCATATCTGAAATAGACAGGAAGGGAACTGATTTTTATGACCAAAATTGTGTAGTCCTCAGTTATGGTTCTCAATAAATTATTTTATTTATTATGCAGCTAAACATAAAACACATTTTTACTATTAATTATATAAGGCATTTAAGCACCGCAGAAGGCCTGTTTATCAGGAATTATGTAAGCCTTATTTTCATTGCGGATAAGCCTTCTAAGTAAGGTTTTCTCTCAGAGAGAGAAAGTAATCCTAACATCCTGATGATACAGGAAGACAAGCCTTGCTTTAAGCCTTTGCCCATAAAACTTTTGTTCGCTTAGAATCTTCCGGCATTATTTTGTAAGCCTTTGAATCTTCTCGAAAAAATCTTAAAAAGGCGTAGATTTTTTGAGGGTACATACATATGTATGTTGTATATGTATGTATGTGGGATTATTTTCAGTAATTGCAAAAACCAATGAGGCATGCAAAATGTGCCACACTTAACTAAAGTGGCAAAGCATTTATGTAGGAAGTTGCAAAAGGAAAAGTTTAAACGAAAATAATTTAAATGCATATTATTCTAAATATTAATATATACTCGTGGTTTAGGGTCGTTAGCGAGTTCGTATGCACAAGTTCTACTGAGTAAAGTAAGTATTTTTATAACAATGATGTAAATTGCAAAAGTACTTGAAGAGCAAACACCACTTCAATTTGGAAAAGGTAAGGAACAGAGCTGTTTTCAGCGGTTATGTTGTTCATGATTAAGGTAGAGTTTATTTAAATATACCAGTGTTTGCTGCAAAGTATAGTAACCAAGTCAGGAATGGAAGCAGTAAAGCTTTACATTGCTTACAAACAGTAAAGGTAGGTACTCTGAAATTGCAAATATTCGAGAGAAAAGTTCTTCGGAAGTGTTATGGACCAATGAACGTTGGCGTATCGAAGAGGATAGAGAAAGTTCGCTACTGCATTTGAATGATCAGGTAGTTAGATAAGTACTGTGGTTCTAATTGCCGCCAGATATCATCTTTGAGTTGGTTAGCGTCATTTAAGGAAAAGAGAAGAGAGAAGGCCACTTGAGGTTGATATCGAAAAGATGGATGGGAATCTAAATGAAAAACGAAAGGTCAAAAGTTTAGCACCCGGAATGGAATGCTTTACTCGTAGAATGGTTTGATTATATAAATAAAATGAAAATTAAATAAAAAGAGAAGAACTTACATGCTCTCAGCAGTGTTACAAAGAAAGCACAATCCCATCTATGCATTTGCAAAAGAGTTTTTAAATGTGTTCATAGGTTAACTATAATTTAAAGGAGTTATACACTCTAAAGAATACGTGAATAAATGAAAAGTGATATAAATTGTGTAAATAACAAAGGAAAATCGAAAAGGGAAATTTTAAAACTGGAAAATAACAATAGCAAGTGCTAGAAAATTAAGGAAGAAAAAAGCAGCGAGCACTAACAAGTGAATGCATATTTCTTAAGAAAACTTCAGCCGTTGAGCATTGTGAAGTGAAGAGTCCTTCAACAGCATGGGTTTTTAATTCCACTTTTCATGTGTTGCATGAGTATATAAAATTTTTTGTTGTCACCTCACACTTATATACATACATACATACATACATACGAGTACGTACAAAATCTCTTTGAGTTATTCCATGAATATTTTGTGTCGCACATCGTGCCAATTTTTTTTTGCTTTTAGCTCAAATTTAAATTCTTTAGAATTTCAAACATTATAGCTCGTCCAAAGAACTTACTTGCTCTCAATTTTAATTCGAAATGAGAGCATGCCATAAAGGGGTGCTTTGGCTAAGGTGTTAAAAATGGATTGCTGGAAAAAAAATTTGGAGTATCTTGCTAAAACGTGCAAACATTGTTGATTTACACACATAAGTAGATATATGTATTTATAGTGTGTTACGCTGAATGACTAAAGCGCAGCCTTGAGTTGAAGTTCAGGATCTTCAAATGTTCATTATTAAATTCGAAGGATATGTCGCTCACTAAGGAGGCATGGTCGTTATCTTTTAATTAATTAATTCACTAGGGTTGGAGACACTGTACTCTTGTATGCAAGTGGAATAACTACCAGCTATGCCATAGCAACACCAAGTCTATTATTAACGTCTCTTGTTGAAATACCCTATACTTCTCCCCGCCTTAACATACTAAGCTGTCTTGTTTTTGTTGCTGCACTTTTGTTGCTCGTTTCGGCTACAGCTGTTGAGATTAATGATGAAAAATATGCGACCTCAATGATCCTTTTCAACTTGCAAACACACACATCATAAATATGCATACATATCGTTAAAACTTCATAACCGCCTAAGTGAGACTTTCATAACCGCCTAATCAACTTTTGTGTCAAAAATTAAAATTGAATTCGTGATGCTCAACTCTACGATCTAAGGGCTAAAATCGACATTACAAGGAAATATAGAGAAAAAGAAACTGAAGATGGCGCATATTAGCCGAAACCGGTTTGTCTCCAAACCAAACTTGACGGAAGATCGTTCCACAATACATCATATTCCTACCCTGTCGGAAAAACAAGCAACCAAAAAGTATTTGAAATATAGAGCTTTTCGTGTTTCTCAAAGACTAAATTTATGCTGTGAATCGATAGAGCTGGACGCCAGGAGTTAAAGTTTGGCAAATCTCAATTTTGGCATAGGCGGTTTTGAAAGTTTCACTTAAGCGGTTATGAAGTTTAAACGACGATATATATGTACGTAAGTGTCTCTATGAATGTTGATGTTAAGGCTAGTGCAATATTGTATAAAATATGTAGGACATTTTGGTGAGTGCAGATGTACTTCTTTGGGTGTGTGTTCTATTAAGGTTTTAGCTTAAATTTTAGGTTTGTTTCATTTTTTTTTAGAGAACACAACAGCTAGAATGTGTAAGGGTATACACCCAGCAAACACAGTCTCTAACGTTAGAAATTTTGTCGAGATTACCTTAGATAACTAGTGTAATTCTCTATATATTCTCAAATCGATAACTATGGTTGAAAACTACACTAGAATTCGATTAGCGAGTGATTAGAGAAGGAGCCAAATCTCACGCCTTTTATCAATTCTCAATATATTTCTGTGATATATTGAATATACATACATATATTGAAATTAGATACTAAAAAATGGTAAAGTTAATATTACCGTAGTACAATGTTTTCCATTAAAAAGTACAAGAAGTACCTTTAATTTAAATAATAAGACTGAATTTTGTTTAAATTTCAGTTCTTATAAATGTGGTAAACATATACATGTCAATATATATAATCATATGCAATTTAGGCACATATTGCGTTAATAAAATCTAAACAATGAAAAAATCATGTAAAAGGAGACAAAGCTTTGTTTTTCATTTCAATTGGAAGTATTTTCAAATTCTGATTAGAATCTCATTAGAGAACTACATTAGAATTCGATTCGAGAATTATAATTTTCTCGATTTGAGAATTAGGTACCATTTTGTTTGAGAACGGTATGATTCTCGATAGATTTTCGAGTCGTCCTCTAACGTTAGAGGTTTGAGAATGAGGCTAGTTCTCGAGTCATTCTCAAATCGATAACTAACCTCAGTGTTTGTTGGGATATGTGTGTTGTGTGCCATTCCAAACAAAACACCTTTCAAAAGCTCTTTATTAAATGTACTTGCGGAGGGGAGCAAACAACTGAAATTAAATGCACAAGTAAATATGCATGCTTATGCCTTAGCATACATACATACATATCTACATAAAGTTACACATAAAACATTAAGGTATATGAAGCACAGTATGCATTGTATCCTGTTTAGTGTGGTAACTTCCCAGTATAAAATATATGACGCGCTGTCTTAATGGACAGAAATAGAGTGATTTTTTCAAGCAGCCAAGCGATCAACCTAGCGCTTCCTTCATCACTTTGGATCTAATATTTCTTTTTTTTTTGTTTTCGTGTAAAATGGGATATTTGGTTTAAAATAGTTGTATTTTGATGAATAATTTATAGATGGCTCTCTGGCTCCACTTGTTTCATCCAAGACGTTTAACTTAAATCTAAAAGTAGTCTGAACTGCAACTCTAAGCAAATAACGTTAAAAAATAATTGAAAACAGTTAAAACTTAAGCAAAAATAATTTGAAAGTTAGAAAAGCGCTGACAGGTTTTGGGGCACTGAAAGTTTATTAGACACTGTTGGCGAGCATTTTTAAAAGCACTGTATGTATTTGACGTTTAATAAATACACACAAACAGCTGTTACAAGTGGCGAAGAGATGAACAGATAAACAAAATATAGGTATTCCTTGAGCTAGTATAGTTAATCTTACAAAGTACTCATCTCTGCTTGATAGCTTGTGTATTTCTCTGCTGGGTATATTCATATTCGCATTGCGTGCTGCATATGCTCTACGTCGGAGCTCTTATAGCTCTCATATGCACTACTATTTGAAAAAAATAAACATAATGCTTAGGGCAGGAGGCAGTGCAACTCACACATGCATACATAACATGTCCATAAGGACCATAATTCTTGCAATTCCCGTCCTTTGTTGCTTCTCATGCACTAGCGCACACTTTATGGTAACACCTATTCACTTATGTTGGTGGTTTTGTTTGTTGATCTTTTTGGAGGCTTCATTTGTCATAAATGGAACTTGTTGATTTGTTGTTGTTGTTGTGCGAGGAGTTCCACTTCTTCTGTCTGTTGCACATTTGCGTTATAATCAGTATGTATATATGTAAGGATAGTTCTCGCATGCCCCAAGTATTTAATGCCATGCTTCCTCGCTTTCCTTATCTTCCATTCGAGCTTTTGTTGCGTTTTTTCTTTTGTTTGCGCATCTCTTCAATGCCCAAATTGCTTTTTATGTTTGTCACTGAGAGGCGTTAACGATACGATCATACGATAAATGCTTTGTTCTGCTTAAGTAAGTCTGGCTTGGGATTGTAAGCAATTTTTTAAATGGCAAACGATTGGTGGGTGTCATTCCATTTCATGTTAAATTTTTTTTTGCATTTTTTTTGTTATTTTTTGTTTGTTTCTCATCTATAATTTTTATACTCAGCTGTACTAGTACACAGAGTATTATAATTTTGATTTCATAACGGTGGATTGTAACATAATGAAATAATCGAGATAGATATAGACTTATATATATCAAAATGATCAGGGTGAAAAGAGAAATCGATTGAGCCATGTCCGTCCGTCCGTCCGTCCGTCCGTCCGTACGCACGATAACTCGCGTAAAAATTGAGATATTTTGATGAAATTTGAAATGCAAGTTGGTATCGAGACTGGGACGGTTGGTATTGAAAATGGGCGAAATCAGACCATGACCACGCCCACTTTTCCTATATAGAAAAAATCGGAAATTTGGTATCTCAGCCACTAATATAGCTAGAGTGATGAAATTTTACCCACGTATTGAGCTCAGGCCCTTATGAAGAAAGTTTATGAAGTTTTGGAAAATGGGCGGTGCCACGCCCACTTATTAAGGGTCAAACATTGAAAGTTTTATATGTCATAACTCAGAAACCGTTGTAGATATATCGATGAAATTTGGTATGCGTAATTTGCCTACTTAGGCAAATGTTTTGACGAAAAATTATCAAAATCGGTTGACGGCCACGCCCACTTTTATATATGGGAACTATAAAGGGGCCTAATAAAAACATTTTAAGCGATATCTCTGTCAAATATAAAGATCTATCACTGAAATTTTGTGGCAGGAGTCCACCTACGGACATAAAACAAAAATTTTTGAAAATGGGCGGTGCCACGCCCACTTATTAAGGGTCAAACATTGAAAGTTTTATATGTCATAACTTAGAAACCGTTGAAGATATATCGATGAAATTTGGTACGCGTGATATATTTACTTAGCCAAATGTGTGGACGAAAAATTACCAAAATCGGTTGACGACCACGCCCACTTTTATATATGGGTATTATAAAGTGACCTAGTAAAACCATTTTTAGCGATATCTCTGTGAAATATAAAGATAATTCATTGAAATTTTGTGACATTAGTTCTACAATAGACCGGAAACAAAAAATAGAAAAAGTTTATAAAATGGGCGTGGCACCGCCTCTTTTTATACAAAGAAATCTACGAGCCTATTACTCGACAATTAACTGAGATATTATGACGAAACTTGGTTTATGCACTTTTATAACATGTGTTAATAGACACGCAAAAATGTATTGAAATCGGTTATGACCACGCCTACTTTTTAACAAAGATATTTCTGGAACATCCTTTTGGAATTTGTAACGTGGAGTCTTTGTAACTAAAAGTCGTAGAGGGATGCAATTTTGCACTAACAATAATATTTATATGCTTATTTGGATGATTGATACAAATTTTGAAAATGGGCATGGCTGCGCCCTGTTTATGCAGCACTGGTTTCATATAAAATACACCCTATATCGAACAAACGCAAACAAACAATGAAAGCATACAGCTGAGTATCTAATGTTCGATTCCACTCGAACTTAGGCTTCCTTACTTGTTTATTATTTTTTGGTTAAGTTGAAAGTGAATCGTGTTGCATTTTAATTTAGCTGAGTAGCAACAAATTTTGTAAACTTTTATAAGGGTGTTTCAGAGATGAAAGAAAAGTAGGAACAACATTGATTAGGGGAGTAGGTGCCAGCGATGAATCAAAAGGTCGCATTGTTATGATCCTTGGACTGGAAGATCAAAACAAATCTTAGTCTTAGAATAAATAAAAATAAATTCCATTTTGATTTCGAAGTACGGAATATGTCAAAAATCTAGTAAATTAAGCAGTTTATAAACAATGAGATTTTATGAAATCAATTATTTGCAACATGTAGTTACAATCGAAATAATACGAGAATACATATTTAGTAAAGGTCTCCGCAGTTGAGCAACATTTTACGCTTGAACGAACATGAATGAGAAAAAATTTATGGATTTATCGATGTAGAGTTGAAAACAATACATTTTACGTTATAAAAAATGATAATGAACTGTCCCTTATATTGTCAGTTATTAATCCAATAAGGTCGTTTGTGTATATTTATAAGCGCACATACATCTATAATTAAGATATTAACTGACATACAAGTCACATATTCGTAAACACAAATTAAAAGCAATTAAACAAAACGCCAGGCTGTTGAAGCGATGAATGAATATGTCGCTGATTTATTACAAAGATCTTGACAATCGAAGTCAAAACGAAATAAAAAACATGAACATTAAAAAGACAAAATGCTTTTTGTTGAATTTGTATTAAAAAAAAATTAAAGCGTGAATAACGGGTATTCATGAACATTGATGTGTAAACTGTTTCGAAATCGGATATTTATTCCCTTTTCCTTATTCCTTTTTTCCTGGTTTGCTATGGATTAAAAGGCGACTATCGTTTTTGTAATTTTTTGTTGTCATTGTGACTGCTACTATTTTGTTGTGTTTGTTTGTTTTGGTTTTTGGTTTTTGACTTTTGATTTTTTATGTTGTTTTGTTTTGCATTGCTCAGAAACATTCAAGGATCATCCGGGTCCTCCTTTTGACCCATATCTGGAGACCCGGCCTAGGGGTCACAATGAATAGAGCTTCATATCGAAGTCCTGCTCAAAACCTTTCATTCGATACCAATATTGCATAGAAAATTAGATAGGTAGATGTAGGTGTGCATATCCATACATTTGCATACATGTTCAAACAGGTTGGTCCTTTTTATTTTGCCTATTTGTCGCATTGTTGCAGAAAACAACAACAACAACAACTTCACTTCGCTTCGTTGCTGTTGTTGTTGATATTTGCATTTGCACGGCTATGCATGCAAGCATTTGTAAGTACATGTCTATCTACCTACCTACCACTGACAGTGCCAAGCGATTCACACGGACGCAGCAGTGCACTAACACAAAGGTCATTTACGTTTACGCGTAAACTTTACCTGTTTTTCGAAATCACTCGTAGCTACAGCAAAGATGTTTACACATCAAAAATTTGTTTCTCAACAACAAAAATTGCAAGTTGATCCGAAATTCAATCATAAAACTACAATCTTCAATGCTGTAAAAATTATAGTAGGTAATAACATTGAATTTTGAAAATTTTGTCAATAGAACAAAGCGGCTATTAGAAGCTGATACAGATACTTGGAAGAGCAAGAAATGCTTAATTAAGAGTATAGGCCGTTACATATCGTTGCTTGAATAATGTAACAACGTGTAATATAAAGAGGAGTCATGCATCGAACGGGAAGCTCAGCCTAGAGGCACTCTTAAGAGTAGCGGTATTAGGAAGGTTAGCTATTTCGGAAAAAGCTCTTACCACAATTTTTTCCAAGTTTTGGAATTGAGCCAGGTAACTGCGTTTAGGGGAATGCTATAACGTATTCATAGTGGAATTTTTTTTGGTTACATGGATATTGTACACTAGATAGGGTTGGTTCCCATACGAAAAAAAAAAGTTTTAAAAGTCCGCCCCTAAATTTGAAGCTTATGTTGAGAGGGTTAAGGGACACAAAAAAAAATTTTTTTTTGATCCCGCGAAATACCGCCGAAATCGTTTTTTTATTGTAACTTTGTTATTTTTCATCCGATTTTTAAAATTGATACGTCATTATTTTCGTATTTTGCAGCTCTACACTTCCTTCTAATGCTCTTTTGAGCTCTGAAGTCGTTTTCACATAGTTGGGTCAGCTAACTTATTTGTATGTCCATGAATTATCCTTTTTGTTTTGCCAAATGAAAGTGCTTGTTTTGCCAAATGAAGTAACTTCTTTGTTTATTAATTTAGTAAAACCGTTTCAAGGCAACATTGTCATGAATTTTGAAGCACTTTCATTTGGCAATACAAAGAGGAAAATTCATGGACATACAAATAAGTTAGCTGACCCAACTATGTGAACACGACTTCAGAGCTCAAAAGGACATTAGAAGGAAGTGTAGAGCTTCAAAATACGAAACTAATGACGTATCAATTTTAAAAATCGGATGATAAATAACAAAGTTACAAGAAAAAAACAATTTCGGCGGTATTTCGCGGGGTCAAAAAAAAATTTTTTTTGTGTCCCTTAACCCTCTCAACATAAGCTTCAAATTTAGGGGCGGACTTTTACAACATTTTTTTTCGACCCTATCTATTGTACACCCATACACACATATATACATTTTATGTATGTACCCTGTGAGGAAAATCTCTAATTCATAACTGGTGTGCTTCTGGTGTACTCTGAGAATTGCAGCAATTTTCAGTGCTGACTGCATGTGAATGAACGAAAAACTATATATGCATCTCCGCGGACGCCAAGAATAAAAGAAAAATATAATCTGATGAAGAGATGTGGTGATCTCCGAGATAGCTCTATAACTTCTACCAAACATATTGGCCCTTATGCATAAAAGCTGAGCTCTTGCTCAGTGGACTCAACTCAAAGTCAATCTGAAAAAATAAACAAATAATGTTAATTGATTTTATATAACTTGGTTAATTTAAGTTTTTTAATGAGAACAAACAAAAGCTGTTGAGCAAAATCAAGTAATTTCAATAAGTTTTGTGCCATCTTTTACCAAGAAAATGGGCATGAGCTACAGCATTATGCATTAGGACCATTAATTTTTCACACCAGTTTTTTTCCGTATAAAAAAAAAGAAAAAGGTCAATAAAAACTCCAAAATCAAGTAATTATTAAAACAAAAATATCTATAATTTATGCTACCTCAAAACTGCATACAAATTAGAGAATATCTGGTAATGGTTACTCAATTGAGCGCTTCTGAAATGCTGAAGGCCTAACTACAATTGAGCTAATGACTCTTTACGATGTTTTCGCTAGTTGTGAACCAAAAATGTTGTCCACTAGTTATAGATTTTCCTGAAGGGTACATATGTAGACATATATATACATTTCTACGCCTTAAGACACTTGTCAAGCTCGAAGCACCTCTTTTAAATTGAAAGATTAAAAAAAGTTATTGTAATTAATATGCATAATCAACGACATGGCAACAATAAAAATTAAAAAAAAAAAAATAAAAATAATAATAAAAAAATAAAAACAACAAAAGAATAAAATGTATGGATGAGTGCGTGAGTTGAGCATATGTAAGTTGATTGAATGATTGAATAGTGAAGAATCAGTAAGCAGCACCTGGCGGCGTTGGCGTTTAAAAGAGCAAAAGCAAAAAGGAAGCAAAAAATTGTACAAACCCAAAACGAAGAAACACGTAGAAAAGAATAAAATATGTAAAAATAATCACGTGGACATATGTATTAGGGATTCCAATTTTTCCGATTTTTTCGATCCCGGGATTTTCGAGATTTTTTTTTATAATCCCGGGATCCCGGGATTTGTCCCGGGATTTTTCCATTAATTATTTTCCGACATTTTCGGTTGAAAACAGTAAATATATTTTGCGAGGAACGCTACCACTTTAAAATGCAAAGAAAATAATTGATTTTTATTGCCATTTTTTATTTAAAACAAAAATTATTTCATAAAAAACAAATTAATTCATGCGTATTATTTAATAATACTTAAGAGTTGCTTTAAAAAAGACAACCAACTAAGAAAATGATATATGTACATTTGGTGTAAAAAACATTTGCTTTAAAGTTGGTACTTTTAAGATATTGACAAGAAGGCTTGGGATCATTTGATAACAATGTGTGACAAAATAAAAAAAAATTTAAAGTACTTTTTTCGAGGTTCACATATGTTATAGGCCGTAACAAATATACGAAGAATGCATACTTAAAATTTCAATACACCCTCAAAATCTGGAGTACTGGCCAAAAACCCTTTTTCACAGGTTAAGTCTATTTAGTCTACATAATTTTGATGTTGAAAATACGACATTTCACCGCTTCCATCAATATACGGACTGTTAATGTACCTCGATAAATGTCAGAGAAACTGTAAAAATATTATCGAAATTTATTTTTTCCTTTTTTCATTTTCCTCGAATAATTTGTTAACAAGTGCATATATATAAAATTATTTCGAAACAATTTCCTGTTAATACTGTTTTCAACGATATATAACTTTTCATATCTGCGTAGGCTCACCTATGATATTCTACTTTAATCAATTTCTACTGTTAAATTTTCCATACTAAAATTGCTAAATTTGAATCCACCCTTAACCCGGGTATCATACAAATTTAGCAATTATAATATGAAAAATTTTACAGAAGTAATTAAAACGGAGTGGCACATTTAATTTTAGTACACTGTTATAAATATTGGAATATTTTTTAAACTTTGATTTGGTTTGAAAGGAATTTAAAACTTTTTTTGAGTTAAATTTTGAACCTTCGAAAGTTTAAAAGTATCTTATTCCTTTTTGGTTTAAAATTCAAACTTACAAAAGTTCAAATATATCAAAGTATTTTTTGGAATAAATTTCATACTTTTTTGGTTCAAATCTTACACTTTTTCTCATTTAAACTTTTAAGGTTTAAATTTTAAACTTTCATTGGTCGTAAAATTTGATTTCAACAAAAAAATTTTAATTTTTGATTTGAAATTCCAACTTGCTTTTTCGAGAAATGAGCAATATAAAAAGCTCATTTATAGTTATTAGACAATTTGAATTAATGACTGTGTGGCGTTGTTTGAATAGAGAAACAAACAAATACAAAATAATTGTGGAAACAGATAAAATGAAGAAGGAAGAAAAGGAGAAGGAGAGGATAGGAAAAAGACACAATATGGAAAAGGATTAAGGGGATGTTGGGGAGAGAACAATATGGAAGAAAAGGAGAAAAAAGGATAGGAAAGAAGATAAAATAGGGAAAAGCATGAAGAGGATTTGGGAGCAGACATTTTTTTTAATTTAAGCCAAAAAAAGGTTTAAATTTTATTTTGGAATAAAATCTAAACCTTAAAAGTTTAAAAATCTTTTAAACTTTTCAAAGTTTAAATTTTAATAATTTTTCGGTTGACCAAAAAAGTTTAAAATTTATACCAAAATTTATTTGAGTGTAGTAGTGCGAAATTCTCAAGTCTAATTAAAATTCTCTCTGGTTTTTGGTAATTTTATTTTTTGATTATTGTTTGCATTTTCTTCCAATATTTACTTTTCATGGGAGAAACTTCGAAAAAACCCTTGAGAATAGAATGGCCAAAAATCAGGAAATCGAAGTTATCAAAAGAATTTACCACAAGAATTCTAAAGATTTTAAAGGTACTTAACGTTCGTTTCCTCACAGCACGTACTTTACAACAAAACAATTTAATTATTAAAAAAATATCAAAAAATATTAATCCTCACTTTGACTAATGGTCATTAAATTCTGGCAAAAATGCTGCACTTATTCTGCATTTTCTTCCGGATTGTTCTATTCCAATATTTTTAGGCCTTTTTGTTCTATTGACAAAATGTAAAATCGGCCTGATTACGGGGCAAACATTTCTGCTCTTAACACAAGTAAAGCGCTGCATTACTTTTGTTTCATTCATCATATGAGAAATGCAGCATTTTCACAGGGCTCAGGGCACATGTTGATAATTCTTCCATATAATAATGTGAAATTATCGTTTAGAATAGGAAACGCTTTAGTATACAGATCTGAGGTCAATAAAAATTATATAAAATAATTTTCTTTGCTTTAATAGGAGAATATTATGTCTTTATTTTATCCCGAAAATCCCGGGATGGAATTCTAGCAATCCCGGGATTTTCGGGGTGTCAAAAAGGGCGGGATCCCGGGATCCCGGGATCCCGGGGTCCCGGGATTGGAATCCCTAATATGTATGTATGTATGTATGTACATAAATATATAAATTACATGTACATATATATGTACCTAATATTATCCATTAAAATACGTTTCATACGTAAAAATATATTAACATAATAAGTACGAGTATGTGTCCATATAAATGGGCTGGGTTTATATATTTGGAAAATACCACAATAAGAATAACTAAATATAGTTTGAACTTTAAGCAATCTAAATGCATAAACCGCAACGGTTAATAACACTTTATAAAGGTATATATTTACATACGTATGTACTTATATATCTACATATGTACATATACATATACACAATTAATGTGTATATTTTATATTCAAATGCGGCTAAACCAAAAACAATAAACGTATGTGATCATGATGTCTCAAATTAATAGTACGATGACGAAGCACAGTGGAGCGAATAGAGTGAATTTTTCACATCTATATAAAAAGAAAAACTTGAGAAAATAAAAAGCATTAAAATGTTTAAAGTTGAAACAGTGTTTTTCGAAGCAAAAAAAAAAAAATAAATCATTTCTTGGCAAAAATTGAACTAATTTAATTAAAAGTTGGTCGAAAGAAATATATTCTTAAATAAACGGCTCTAAAGCTATATTTCCATAGTTCTTATAGTTAAGCACAGACCTGAGCATCCTCAATTATTTTTTTTTTTAATTACAATTACATGTAAAAGCAATTGAAGGTGTAATCAATTACAAAATGTAATTTAGGGTGCCCAGATCTGTGCTTAACTATAAGAACTATGGAAATATAGCTTTAGAGCCATTTATTTAAGAATATATTTCTTTCGACCAACTTTTAATTAAATAAATTTTTTTTTTCAATTAAAATTACATGTAAATGCAATTGAAGGTGTAATCAATTACAAAATGTAATTGGGGTTGCCCAGGTCCGGTTAAGCATAACAGTAAGTTCAACCAGATCGCTAATATTTGTTTCAACATAGAATATTAGGCTTTTCACGATTTAAAGGGCCAATTTTTGTCACTCTCCTCCATGAACTCCAATTACTGTGCGCAACAGCTGTGTGACGTTATGACAAAAAAGCGCGTTGCGACGCTGAACAATTATCGACAAAAATAAAAAACCGGTGTTTATGACATGATTACTAATCGAAACGAAAAAATACCACCATTGCCATTGCCAAAGCCACGGGCCCGCCAGCCAGCCAAGCCAACCAGCACTCGCACCAGCAAGAACGATTACTCAACCATTAACGGATGTCATGGCAGCAAGCAAACCTTTAATTCGGTTTTAGTATGGCCATAGGTAAAAATAAAATAGTAAGCGCTAGAATCGCACGTATGCGTGTATGTGTGTATGAAATAATAATAAAAAATAATAAATATTACATGCATACAGTTATATAGACATTTCAACATTGTCTGTTTTTTTTTAATTGATTTCATATTTGATATAACGAATAATAGCCATAGTGTGCTTTGTCATATTTAATATGCAGAGCAGTGTGCGTAACACCAAATAGTTCGAGGAAAATATATAAAAAAAAGGAACAATACAAATTTATACAACAAAGCAAAATTTTTAGACAGGAAATGAAAGCAGGAACAATTTACGGCAAGTTATGCTTAATTTTAATTTGTATTTTGTTAAATTTGTTTGTGTTTTATTGGAGAATGGGGACAGTTAGCTTATGGTTGTTGTTGTTTTTGTTAGTTGCTATTTTATATTTTTAATATAATTAAAATGCTTTGCTATATGCATGAAGTATATGTATGTGAAAATAGTGATATCGGGTTATCTACGTTGTATGAACTTTGTTCCACGCCCTCTATTTCCTTCTCGTTCCGGCCCCTGCTATCAAAGTCGTCTTTGTGAAGGCTCGTATGGTTTCCCATTAAAGGCTCAGACATTGGTGACTTATCTGTAACCATATAAAACAGCTGATTCAACCAATCTTACGACAAACAGTGTTACTAGTCATTGGTGCCTTATCGTAATTCTGTAGTCGTATCCTTAACTTACAGACCAATTGGATTTTGGTTAGAAACCCTAAATCCGTAAAAATCTGACACTTGTGAAGGCTGATATAAGAAGGTGGGCGCATAGGCGAATTCAGAAACTTTTTTTTATTTACAAAAGTAGAGTATCAGTGTCAAAATCAAAGCGAATTCACATCATGGCCAATAGTAATGGGCGAATCCCAAGCGAATTCAGATTTTAACCAAGGAGAAATATTATTTTGACATTACAATATACCAATTGCAATAACAAAATACATGGGAAATTTCTGAATTCACCTATGCGCCTACCTTCCTATATCTGCTTTGACAAGTACGGATTTACGGATTTACGACACCACTAACAACTTACATGGGAAGCGATAAAGTTACGATAAGGTTAACGATGCTGAAATACTTATAAGTCACCAATGTTTTGAGCTTAACTAAGGCCCATCCCACGGGCTAAGAAAGAAATGGCTTAAGATAAGTTACCTATTTCGATGGACCCAGTCTCGTTGACTTGCGACCCCAACTGATGTTTGTCTGTTGTCTTAGGTGAGATCGCAAACAGTGCTAGCTTGAGTAAAATGGTGCGCCCACACAAGTGACAGTGCTGATTTCTTGCAAAGTTGGTCCTTTTCCTTGTTAGCTTATCTGCGCTGCAGTGTCCTGGGTTGCCACTGCGGCCTATGACCCATATGACGTTCTTGGATATTTTCTAAAATTCATGGCCAAAAGTGACGTAGTGACGTGCTTTGTGAGGATTTTATGGCAGCTTTTAGCTATCAGAAAATATCATTCTAAATATAGTCTACGGAAGGTGAGTCAGACAAATACATAGCTGCTTCTCAGAGTGCCATTAGTTCAGCTTAAATGGTCTGGCAGTTGCAAACTTAAATTGAGATGAAACTTTTTTAGAAAAATTACCGCTCCTTCTCTAAGGTTCTAATATGGTTTGTTCGAGATAGGAAATGAAAAAAAAAAATAGGTCTCTCTCCGGGATTTGCGTGGAAATTTAACAGAATGCTTAATCTATATATATAAAATTAAAAAGTTTTTTTTTTTTTGTTAAGTAAATCCGTATTTATGACTCGATTCTGTTCGTTTTTTGCACAGGGAAAGACTCATTATAACATAAAATATTTTTCGCCGTTGCGAAGATAGACGGGAATTTACATACATAAATACGTTTGACCACAATAGACTTTTAGTTACATTACTTTCATTGAGTTGTAAAACTACAAATGCATCCACTTTAATTTATGATTGACTAAGCGCGATAACATTTTCCCTTAGAATATTTGGCAAATTCGGGATTCACATTACAATTGTGCGCGAGTATAGCTTGTGCACAAATAAAAAAATTGAAAAAGATAATATATTTTTAACAAAAAATTGCCAAGTAATAAAATAATAAAATTTTATAATCGACTTATTAATAAATGCGATAAATTCGAAAATTTTGCTCAAGGTGAAAATGCTTTATAATGGCCATAAAAGAATATACAATGCATATACTCGTATGTATGTATGTATGTAGATAATTAAAAAGGGATTGGTACAATTCAATAGTGTAAATAGTGATATATTGATGTGATCACAAATGGTGTTGAGTTTATGTATGTTTTATGACCTGGCAGAGGTAATTTTATTTTTGATATACTTATGTATGCAGTATAGAAAGGAAATACATAAAACTAAATGTATAAAAAAATTATAAAAATTTATAGATATTATTAATTATGCATTTTATAAGTAATTTTTTCTTCCTAAAAGTTATAAGATTAAAACATTCTAACTAGGCTACTCTGGCGACAGTCTTTCCAAAGAAAAATAACTTTCGAAAAGAAAAAATGTTTCTCTCCAAAGAAAGAAATTTTCCTTCTGTTTGAAAGACAGTTGCCAGAATAACCCTATAACTCGAGTTTTTCTAATTACAATATTATTACACACGTTATTTAGGGAATTCACCTACCTTTATACAAACTGAGTATTTAGTCCCTTGGAATGAGCAACTGTTTCACTTTTGAAATGCAAATCGCAAATAATTGAAATTCACAGATTTTCTTGCTCCCACGCCTTAACGAACGAGCATATGTAGCATCACACTTAACAGAAAGCAACACTTGTTTAACATGTAAACAATTTTTCGCTTTTCTTATTCTTTATTTGGTTAAGCTTTCACACTTTCTCAGGCAGAGACAGATTTCATAACAATTATTACAAATGAGTAATAAATAAAATGCACTTTCTTTTGTTTACAAAACGGCACAGCTGAACGGTGCGGACGAAGCGGCGTTGCTGATCAAGCGGAGGTGTTAAGTCGCAAGATCAACACACAACAAATATATGTACATAAATGTGTGACGAATTTCGAATGAGCTGAGGTAGGCTGGAATGTATGTAATCAACATTAAATTGCCTACAAATTGTCATGAGACGGACGACGATTTGTAACGTGTTGAAGACAATTGTGTCACGAAACAGCCGCACAAAAAACACTTTCACAAAATTACGAATTGCGGACGCGATTTTTTATACTCAGCTGTACTAGTACACAGAGTATTATAGTTTTAATCACATAACGGTGGATTGTAACAGAGTGAAATAATCGAGATAGATATAGACTTATATATATCAAAATGATCAGGGTGAAAAGAGAAATCGATTGAGCCATGTCCGTCCGTCCGTCCGTCTGTCTGTCCGTCTGTCCGTCCGTCCGTCTGTCCGTCCGTCCGTCTGTCCGTCCGTCTGTAAACACTCTAACTCGTGCAAAAATTGAGATATTTCGATGAAATTTGAAATGCAAGTTGGTATCGAGACTGGGACGGTTGATATTGAAAATGGGCGAAATCGGACCATGACCACGCCCACTTTTCCTATATAGAAAAAATTGGAAATTTGGTATCTCAGTCATTAATATAGCTGGAGCGATGAAATTTTTTTTTTTTTTGTTGAGCTCAGGCCCCTAGGAAGAAATTTAATGAAATTTTGGAAAATGGGCGGTGCCACGCCCACTTATTAAGGGTCAAACCTTGAAAGTTTTATATGTCATAACACAGAAACCATTGAAGATATATCGATCAAATTTGGTAGGCGTGATGTACCTACTTAGGTAAACGTTTGGACGGAAAATAGTTAAAATCGGTTGACGACCACGCCCACTTTTATATATGTATATTATAAAGTGACCTAATAAAAACATTTTAAGCCATATCTCTGTCAAATATAAAGATATATCATTGAAATTTTGTCGCATGAGTCCAACTATGGACATAAAACAAAAAGCACAAAAATTTTGGAAAATGGGCGGTGCCACGCCCACTTATTAAGGAGCAAACATTGAAAGTTTTATGACTCCTAACTCAGAAACCGTTAAAGATATATCGATGAAATTCGGTACGCTTGATATACTTACTTAGGCAAATGTTTGGACGAAAAATTTCCAAAATCAGTTGACGGCCACGCCCACTTTTATATATGGGTCTTATAAAGTGACCTAATAAAAACATTTTAAGCGATATCTCTGTCAAATATAAAGATATATCATTGAAATTTTATAGCAGGAGTCCAACTGCGGACATAAAACGAAAAACACAAAAATTTTGGAAAATGGGCGTGGCACCGCCTCTTTTTAGAAACAGGAATATACGAGATTTCTAAAATCATAACTCGACAAATAATTGAGATATTATAACGAAACTTGGTTTATACACTTTTATAACTTGTGTTAATAGACACGCAAAAATTTATTGAAATCGGTTTATGACCACGCCTACTTTTTAACAAAGATATTTCTGGAACACCCTTTGGGAATTTGTAACGTGACATCTTTGTAACTAGAAGTCATAAAGGAATGAAATTTTGCACAAATAATATTCATATGCTTAGTTGGATGACTGATAAAAATGTTGAAAATGGGCGTGGCCACGCCCACTTTATGCGGCACTCGCTTTATATAAAATAATCCGTGTTTCCACGCAAACAAACAATGAGAGCATACAGCTGAGTATCTAATGTTCGATTCCACTCGAACCTAGGCTTCCTTACTTGTTGTTTATTTATTTATTTTTTTTTGGTCAGTTACAAGTTCGCTTTCTTGCGCTTTGTAAATGTAATTTAATGATGGTTATAAATTAAAGCAGTAAATATTTTTCGGCGCATAAAATATATGTATTAAAAGCCAATAAATTAAATAACAACTTTATTATTTTTAAAATAAACGAACGCATCAGTTTTGCTTTTCACGCTTTAAACGCAGTAAAATTATCTTTTGTTTTTAATTTAACTTCTTTTTCAAAATAAAGCATTAAAAGCTGTATCAGAATATATATTTTTTAATATTCCACACATTCACTAACACTTTGAAAAATTTTGTTGTTAACAACTGTAAATGCCGCAATAGCTTTTAATTGCGTTTGAAGAAAAACGGTGCGCACACACGATGCCTCGACCGTAACGTTCATTACAATAATGAAATGATTCTTAACTAGAAATGCGGGAGAACTGAACTGTGCTCCGCCGAAACAGCAACATTGTAGTCGTCGACGACGACGATTCGCTGTTGTCGTAGTCGACGTTGAAACTGACGAAGAGCCCGATGTAGTCGGCGGACGACAATGTCATCGTCATCGATGCTTTTGTATTGTCACGTTCGCGTTTTTTACCAACTGCTTTTACTGCCAACACAACAATACACACACACACACAAACATTCACATGTGAATGCGGTAAAGAACGTTTGTTAACGGCCAAAAAGCTTTTCATTTACGAGCTAATATTAAAGGGGCGGTGGGGGGGGGGAGGGCGCTGTACTGTATGTAAGTGACAGCGAGATTAGTGATGATGACGAGGATGGCATGCATGACGACGCGACGCGACGCTACGTATGTGATATGTGCGAGATAATATGAGAAAAAATGTGGAATTAGTTCCTACCTACTCTACAGCTCACTTATGCGGCAGCTTCTTGCCCCACGCGCGCTTAAAGCGTACAATGTTGACTAAATCTTACGCGAACGTTGAGTTGCTGCAAAACCGCTGCATGATCGTTGAACAACCCGTTGTGAACAAACGCAAGCTATGCATACTTAACAGAGCTGGAGCACGAGTTGAAGATTTTGTGAAAGAGAAAGACAGAGAGTGCACCGCGTAAGAGAATGCTAGAAAGATTAATAATAGAGCTTGTTTTATGTTAACAACTGCGGTTGGGATTTTCCGTTTTTAGTTATGGCGCAACTCGTATGAAATGAAAACAATGCGTTTTTCTGGTTTTGCATATCTACTAGGGTTAGCGTTCAAGGCTTTTGTGATATTTCAACCCTTAATTAGGCGCATGGGGTCGAGTGGAGCTTAAAAATAAGAACAAAGACACCGATGGGTCAGAGAAGCATCATCGCCTACACTTTGAGACTCAGGTTAGGTTGAGACTCCCAGTTAGGGAACACAACACCATGCTAAATAAGCACTAACTCACCCATCCGGAACCTCCCAAGCGGCACGTCAGGATTCACATCCCGGACCTTTTTAAGAAGGTCAATAAATATATTAAACAGACATTGGATCCAGCAAAAAGACACCATTCTCAACTATATCTCTGTCCGTCCGTCCATTATATGTTGTTCTAAGAGACCAACCTCCCCGAGTTGGAGTTGCCACGGTATACCCGAGTAACTGTAGCACAACTAAGATCAGTTTACTGCAGCAGGCTCAACTCCTACAGTACCAGGTTACAAGCCAGTATTCCAAATGATTGGCCAGCATGTGGAAAGACGCCGCATGATACACGACATCTCTTCACACGCCCCTCAAAACCCACACACTTGAAATCACTGTCTTTATGACTCAGCTCAAAGGAAACCTGCAACTTTTCTGGGACTCCCTTACGTAGTACTGCTACAACCACAACAACGGGGTTAATCGGCTCAGCTCATCATGTCGGCATATATTTTCGAACTGTGTTTTGGCTCAAAGTTATATGTAATACCATTTTATTGTATCATGAAAGGTATGAAAAGTGAGCTCCTGGCTTCTTCACGAGCAGCTGTTATTTATAACCAAAGTAAAGCTACACGTGTGATCCCATTAGCCTTTCAGCGTGTTTGTGTAGAAATTTTGAAAAATATTTTCTTGAAATTCTACATAAATGTTAATCAAAATATAGATACTCTTACTTTCGCTCTTGAACTCTTCGAAAGAAATTTTGGGCACACTTTTGCACTCTTATTGTATGTATGTAATAATTATTGCTGTTAAAAGCATCGGCTTATCATTGGGCGCTCTCTATTAAAGCGCCAGACTGGGTTTGCGCTGTTAATGTTTTGTTCCTTGTTTCATTGGCTTTGCTTGACTTTACTTGACTTTGCAAAAGCACAATGCAAAGCCAAAGATCGTGCGATACGATCTTGGATATTTTTTGTTTGTTTTTGTTTTTTTTTTGTTTTTTGCTTTGCTTTGCTTTGTTTTGCTGCTTTTGTTTAATTCAAGTTTGTTTGCCTTTTTGTCTATTAAGTATTAAGCGAGTGTGTATTTGTATGTAGTTCTTTTCATTTGTGTTACGCTGCTGTTTAGAGCGCAGCAAACGCTCAGTTTGTTTTGGACTCTAATTTCTAAGCCGGCACAAATTTTAAAGATTCATAGCTACCCTCACGGAAAAAAAAAGTTAGTTGCAAAAATAAATATATTAAAAAGTGATTTATATTCAACTAATTTTAAAGTAGCTTTAAACAAATACAGCGCGGGACAGTTTCTTGTATATGTACATATTTATATGTAAACACATGTTTTCAGATCTAAGTATGCCAAGATTGTTTTTTCCATTTTTTGGTTACCGTTTTTCAGCTTCACTTCCCATTAAACACTGAAAACGAAATTCTCAAACGGAGAAAATATTGTTTCATATTTACCATTTGAAAATTAACATAAATTCAATTGTTTCTCAAATATTGTTTATCAACTTGAGAACGATTTGCGAAATTTGAGGAAAATTTGTTTCGCATTTTTACCAATTCTTGAATTTCGACATCAAATGCAGGATTAAGTTATTTATATTAAACTACAAATAAAGTAGTTGAAAAGAAACTCAAGATAAAGTTATTTATTTTAAACTACTAGTAAAGTAGTTGAAAACAAATGCAGGATAGGTCAATTGACTGCTTGCTATGACATCGCCGTGTTAAAAAAGTCAGTTCATTGCAAAGGAAAAAGTCACATTTTCAATTAGTTGTTATTGAAAATAAAGTAGTTTATAAAGTGATTTAAAATTAATTAAATTTCCTACAGGCTATGTATGGGCTTGCTTTTATATGTATGTATGTAGATTTGTATATGTGTGATGTGTGTATGTATGTATATAACCAGCTGTAGTTATTTATGTTTGGCGTCTTTGGCTCAACGACAGCACAGCGCGTCATTTCCTTGCTCGCATAGATCTGCGGGTAACTAATATGTTAATATGTATATAAGTATGTAAAATGTACATATGTTTCTGTCTTATTTAAGTTTGTGTTTATGGTAGTTCTTTAACCCTAATCACCGAATTTTGAAAAGTTACGTAAAACCGAAAGTGAGACTCTGAGGCTCACCTATGGAGAAATTTTGAAACGCATTATTTCTGTATTTGTTTTTTACTTTTATTTATGCAGTAATGAATTCAGAAGCATTTTTATATATTCTTATAACGGTTTATGACAATTTTTTTAGTATATAAAGATAAAAAAGGTAATTCCGTAAAATACGGTATATTAATGTACTGCAATTTTCACACATTTTTTAGTTGTTTGAATGTTCATTAAAAATTGTTTTATTACATCTGTTATAAATTTGTTTTTGTGCATACAATGAGAAAAGCTATGTAAGAAATGAATATGACTAAATTTTTCATATGATCGCCCCTAATATATATTTTCCGCAACCAAATTACAAATTTTTAAAACACGACGTTCGTGGTGAAATTACTTACGCATAAAGCAGCTCATCTTTCGTTTCTCTATCTGAACGCATCTTTTCCGTAATTTAGAATCTCAGTAAACAGAAAAATGATCAAATGTTAATTGTTTTGAAATTGTTGACTTTGCCGGTCTCCTTAATTTTATGACATCCTATTATATAAAGATCTATGGTGAAATACGATGAATTCACCAAAATCCGGGGAAAGTATGGTGAGTTCACAATGTAAAAACCTCACTGGGTAAACCTTGTGAACAACGGATTCAAAATTTAGTTGAATTCTAGAAATGTAAGCTTATTACGATAAACGTATTTAAGGTGAGTCTTTGAGGCTCACTTTCGGTTTTTCGTTACAATTTTATACGATTGCAAAAAAAATGGTTAAAATAAATAAATAGCCCAAAGATCATAATTATTTCATAATTTATGAACACAAATGCAGGAATACCCAAAATTTCAGACAAAAACCTTTTTTTGTTTAGGAATAATTCGCTTTCAAACTTTAAAGTGAGACTGAGAGGCTCACTTTAGAGGATTAGGGTTAACATAAATTTATGTTGTTTGTGTACACACAAATAGCGCTGAACTTGTCTGTCGTCTATGTATATATGTATATTTGTTTTTTTTACTACATAATAGTATTCAATTCATTTTTGATCACTTCATTTATTTTATTTTATTTACTTTGTTTTGGTCACATCAATCGCTGATAATGCTGATTTAATGGTTTTTTCTTTGGAAATAAGTTTTTATGGGCATTTGCTGTGCTTTGACGTGTTTGTTTGTTTGTTTGTGTTTTTTCTTTGCTATAAAATTTTAACGCTTCTTGCACTCAGAATTAATTTTTTACCTTTGTATTTAGCTATGTTGTGTGCATTTATGTTGATGTTGTTGTTGTTGCTGGTTGTGTTATTTGTGTTTTTATTTGAAAATATACATATTTCTTTTTTGATAATGACGAAATCTCAATTCTCAAATTGCGGCAAACAGATGAAGTGTTCATTTTCACTAGAAGCGCTACCCAATTGCCCTTGGAAATAAAATTCACCGAAACTAGGTGCCAAAATTAATTATTGCAGCTTAAGTTATCATTAAAGCCGCATTAACATTTCAGGCGGAGGATTAGCGCTTTCGGTTTTTTGGTTTTTTACCTTTGCTTTTTGGGATCGCCAAAGGTGATTATGTTTGTGTGAGAGTTTTACATTTGTTTAATTGTTTTCCCAGATTTTTTCGCTTGGCGCATAAACATTTCTTTGAATGAATGAATGTCTGAGGTCATTGGTGGCCTTTTTTATTTGGCTTGATATTTACTGCCTTTGAGTGGATCTCGCGCTGATTGAGACTTTCTGTGAAAGATATTTTAACATAATTCATTTATTTTATTTTTTGTGCGCGCTGATCCACAGTCAATAACAGCAGGGCACTCATAAAAAGAGGGTTTTAAGTTTCTAAAATTTTGGTTGGCGTATATTTTGAGTGCTTGTGCTTTCAAACGTATATATGTATATGTACAAAAAAAATGCGTAAATAGTTGCTCAAATTAAATTTTAGTATAAAATTCATGCTTTGCAACATTTACGGCATGCTTAGCTCAGTACAGAGACGCATTGTGGCACATATTACAAAAGACTTAAGAAACGAACCTAATGCTATACAGCTCGAATTTTGCATACGTTCTGCGTTTAATTTTTAAATAAATAGTAAATAAGCAAATGTAACAAAAGGGCAATAAACTTAAGCTTCAAAAAATATTCTCATAAGCTTGTTGATTCTGCAAAACATCAAAGAATTTCTATGTGTAATAAATTACCAGCAGCATAAATATTCTTTATATTTTCTCAGCATTTTTGACATACACGCTTTCGTCACGTGTTATATTATATATCTATATAAACAACCGTACAAAAAAAAAACATGTATTAGTTTTACTACAGCGAAAAAACATAATTTTTACATAAGTAATTAAAATCGACTGGCATATGCGTTGCAAATGCGATTATTTATGCTGCTAAAAAAGCACTAAATCATTTTGGTTTTTTTTTGTTATAAAACGCTGATCGTTTTAAGAAATTTATAACATTTTAGAAGATATTATTTTAATATAATAAATAACAAGTAAGGAAGCCTAAGTTCGAGTGCAATCGAACATTAGATACTCAGCTGTATGCTTTCATTGTTTGTTTGCGTTTGTTCGATATAGGGTGTATTTTATATGAAACGAGTGCTGCATAAACAGGGCGCAGCCACGCCCATTTTCAAAATTTATATCAATCATCCAAATAAGCATACAAATATTATTGTTAGTGCAAAATTTCATCCCTCTATGACTTTTAGTTACAAAGACTTCACGTTACAAATTCCAAAAGGGTGTTCCAGAAATATCTTTGTTAAAAAGTAGGCGTGGTCATAAACCGATTTCAATACATTTTTGCGTGTCTATTAACACATGTTATAAAAGTGTATAAACCAAGTTTCGTCATAATATCTCAATTATTTGTCGAGTTAAAGGCTAAGAAATCTCATATATCCCTTTGTCTAAAAAGAGGCGGTGCCACGCCCATTTTCCAAACTTTTTTATTTTTTGTTTCCGGTCTATTGTAAAACTCATGTCACAAAATTTCAATGAATTATCTTTATATTTCACATAGATATCGCTTAAAATGGTTTTATTAGGTCACTTTATAACACACATATATAAAAGTGGGCGCGGTCGTCAACCGATTTTGGTAATTTTTCGTCCACACATTTGGCTAAGTAAATATATCACGCGTACCAGATTTCATCGATATATCTTTAACGGTTTCTGAGTTATGGCTTATTAAACTTTCAATATTCGCTCCTTAATAAGTGGGCGTGGCACCGCCCATTTTCCAAAATTTTTGTAGTTTTTGTTTTATGTCCATAGTTGGACTCCTGCCACAAAATCTCAGTGATTGATCTTTATATTTGACAGAGATATCGCTTAAAATGTTTTTATTAGGCCCCCTTATATTTCCTATATATAAAAGTGGGCGTGGCCGTCAACCGATTTTGATAATTTTTCGCCAAAACATTTGACTAAGTAATTATATTACGCGTACCGAATTTCATCGATATATCTTCAACGGTTTCTGAGTTATGACTCATAAAACTTTCAATGTCTGCCCCTTAATAAGTGGGCGTGGCACCGCCCATATTCCAAAATTTTTGTGTTTTTTGTTTTATGTCCATAGTTGGACTCATGCGACAAAATTTCAATGATAGATCTTTATATTTGACAGAGATATCGCTTAAATTGGTTTTATTAGGTCACTTTATAATACACATATATAAAAGTGGGCGTGGCCGTAAACCGATTTTGATAATTTTTCGTCAAAACATTTGTCTATGTAAGCAAATTACGCGTACCAAATTTCATCGATATATCTTCAACGGTTTCTGAGTTATGACATATAAAACTTTCAATGTTTGACCCTTAATAAGTGGGCGTGGCACCGCCCATTTTCCAAAACTTCATCAAATTTCTTCATAAGGGCCCGAGCTCAATACGTGGGTAAAATTTTAAAACTCTAGCTATATTAGTGGCTGAGATACCAAATTTCCGATTTTTTCTATATAGGAAAAGTGGGCGTGGTCATGGTCCGATTTCGCCCATTTTCAATACCAACCGTCCCAGTCTCGATACCAACTTGCGTTCCAAATTTCATCAAAATATCTCAATTTTTGCGCGAGTTAGAGTGTTTACAGACGGACGGACGGACGGACGGACGGACAGACGGACGGACGGACGGACGGACGGACGGACGGACGGACGGACGGACATGGCTCAATCGATTTCTCTTTTCACCCTGATCATTTTGATATATATAAGTCTATATCTATCTCGATTATTTCATTCTGTTACAATCCACCGTTATGTGATTAAAACTATAATACTCTGTGTACTAGTACAGCTGAGTATAAAAAAAAGAATAAAAAAGGGTTTGATGTACTCAGAATAGCTTTAAATCAGCAAAGCTTGAAAAAAAACATCAATCAAACCTTTTTTGAGTTGTCAGTTAGTTGGATGTACATACATATGAATAACGATCTGCGCCACAAAATGTATTACAGATATATCTACACATACTCGTACAAACAAATGTATGCATATATGTGACACATATTATGAATCTTTAAGTATATATGTACATATGTGATATATACAATATCTTTATGCAACCAAAAGACAATTAATTGTTTGCTCGCTAACGGTCTTGTACGCACACGCCTGTGTCAAAATGTGAACGGCGTGTAATATTTTAACCAAAAGACGCTTTGTTTGTATGAATGCCTGCCGCTTAAGACATTTGGAACAACCGACATTTGCATTATTATTTTTTGAACAAAAGATTTTACTTACTTGCATGCATTTTTATTGTTGTTGTTATTGCTTGTTTATTTAGCCTTATTGTGCATTCTTTAAAAATGGTTTTTGTTGTTTTTTTGGTTGGCCCCAAAACTGCTGCATGCAGAAAATATGAAGATGTAAAAATGGTAATCAATCAACGCTAAGAAGCGAATAATAAGGGTCAAAAAGTGTGTATGAAGGCATTAAGAGGGGGGAGCAAGGCAACTAATGAGGAAGGAAAGTGCATATGCAACAGCTGAGAGTAGTTACATTTCGTTAAAAGGGTGTTGCAAATGTTTCAGTTCCTGCTTAAATATACGATTCATATTTCAGATATTGGACTGACGTGGAATTGGTTTTAGGATATCGATGTGCCAGTGCACAAACCGGATAAGTAATATTTTGAAAAATGTTCAGCAGAGCAAATTTTGTGTTTAAATAGCAATAACTTGTTAACTGTCACAGTTTTTTCAGTTATAACGGTTACGAATAGTTAATTGGAGTATGTAGAATCAAAATGTACTAAAATTATATTAATGGCTTCAGTGCCTATACTATTTTTTTAGTCATTAAAATTTGCTGGGCACTTAACCCATTTGGCGCTAAGTTTTTTTAATTTCAAATATTTTTGTTACAGCTTTTCTATGAAAAATTTATTCAATTTATTTCTGTTAGTACATATTTTATCGTTCATTTAAAATACTAACATAGTTATTAAATTAGCCATTAAAACACAAATATAATAATCTATAGGATACCGAGCATAAATTTTTAATTTTGTGGCACTTGGAATTTCTGTGCACCAGAAAAATTATGTTTATAGAAAATTTTAACTTCTAGCGCGCTGTGCGGTTCTAGCGGTTTGTGCACAATAAATGTTTCATTTTCGAAGCACTTAACTGATTATGCCATCGCATATCTCCGCTATTATTGATAATTTGCTTGCAAAAATTGCACACGAGGTAGGTATAATGTTGATGATTCCAAAAGTGCAATTACCTCAGTTTCGCCAAAACTTGCACTTATCTGGTTTGTGCACTAGCCCATAGATATATAAAGACCAAAAAGCTCTTTATGTTCTTACTAGGAAATGCCCGTCCCGCTTTAAAGCGACAAATATGTTTTTATGTTGTAATGAGTCCTTCGCTCTACCTCTAACTCTACCTCTACCTCTACATCCACCTCTACCTTTCCCTTTCTATTTCCCTTGCACTCACCCTTTTCGCCACCCATTGCCTTTTCGTTTCCTTTTCGTTTTTTTCCTTTACCTTTACCTTTTCCCTTTCCTTTTCCTTTCCCTTTCTCATTTATATTACTTTATCCACCTTTTCTCCTTTTATTTCTCTTTCCCTTTCCATAGGGCACCAAGATCTATAAAAAGACTCATCACCTTTCATAATATCAATCAAAAACTTTCCGGGTCATCCGGGTCCACGTATTGACCCAAATATATAATAAATGTTCTATGTTTAAATTTTTAATTTTTTAATTTGAATCGTTCATATTTTGGCTCAGGCAAAGAATCTTATAATAGAAAGAAGAGGCGAACGACAGAAGGAAATAGATTTTGCAGTTCAATTAGCAAATTTCGCATTCTTCGCAGCAGCCTATCAGCGACACGGAATATACGCAGAGAAAATCACATGTCAACCTTATAAGCACCTTGTAAGTAAGTACGTAGACACATACATATATGTCAAAGCCCCACTTCTAGATTGTCGGCTTAAGACAAAATTATCAAGAAAATGTCTTTTGACAAAGCCGTAAGTCGTAAGGAAGGCCCATATGGGGCTCGTGGGATGATTATTAACTACCGTTAAGAAATATGTATAAGGAATACATAAACACACAAACACACGCATGCATACCTTTAAAAATGTATTGCCAGTCAAAGAGATAGGCCATTGAGTATTATTGTATTAACTGAAGCTAAATATGTACAGCCATGCACATTTGCATAAACGCTTTTGAAATGCGGACAGGAAATTATTTATGTACGTGCATTCGTGTATGAATTCTGGAAAATATATATACATATGTATATACCTAAAATGTATGTTTCTGCGTTTGTATATATGCTCTACGCCCTACATCAAACGCACTTCGAAAGCCTTTGACATTTTGCGTCAGAATTATTTCACTGAATGTATGACAAAAAAAAAAAAAAATAAAAAACAAAAGGAAGAAGACGGTATTTTGTCGGCGCTGAGACCAAATGTAGTTAATGTTGCCGATCGAAAGCGGCATGATGTAATAAATGTGTACACACACTTAAATATATATACACGTACCTACATACTTAATATTTGAACTTCTCATACTAAACGGCACATTATAACCGTAAAAATAAGCGCGACGTGCAATTGTTGCACGCAAACTTCTTACAATTATTCTTTAGCTGCTTCTCATCATCTTCTTCTTCTTCTTCTTCAGTTATATAAGTAGGTAGGTACTTAGTCTCTTCAGCGGTTTGTTATTGTCATGTTAAGTGAGTGAGTGCGTGGGATTGGTATTTAAGCACAATTGAAAATTCTGGAATTTACATACATACATACATACATATATGTAGGTATGTTCATGTATATTCTTCTGTTCTTCAAGCACTTTTGTTTGACAATCAACTGCCACTTCGCGCATAGAACGAACCAGCGCAGAGTCTGGCTGTCTTTTGTTAAGTTTTAAAGAAATAGTATGTGTGCATGCATGATATGAGGAAGTCTTTAAGTAATTATGCAAATTTTTGTACATCGTAACTTCAATAGATATGTGTAAGGGAAATAGGTTTGCAGACAATTATTCCATTGAAAATTGAATAGTGGGGCATGGTTGTATGTTATACGCTAAAAGCAACGAGATAGAAGAATATATGATAGTGTGAGCCATGCACTGTCATCCGCATACGGTTCTTTTATGAATAAAATTAAAAAAAAAATCAGATTGGTAGAATAATGGATGATATCAATTTCAGATTAGATGACATTTGGAGAGTAAAGTTCAACCAAGTTCGTGCTAAGCGAAGGAAGGAAGAGGCTCTGGTTCAGAGAGAGTTCCTATCGATGGCAGCAGAGAAAGACAGATGCCTCCATTGCCTAGGCCAGGGCATACGGAGAATAACTGAGCCTTTCTTGATGTTTCTAATTGGCGCTTTTTTCTCAATGGTGCCATTTTATTATATTTTCATATTTGATAGAAAATAGAACCAAAATTTCATTTAATTTTTTCATTTGTTAAGAATACGACATTAGCACAATAAGAAAGAAAAGACGTCTTTTTTAGTACAACAGTAGGTAAGTAATAAAGCTAATTAAGAACCATTTAAGTAGAGAAGATAGAGATGGCGAAAGCCTAAATGAGAGAAATAAAATAAAGTAAAAAGGAAAAAGTAAAGAAGTAAGATAAAAGGGTAGTAAATTTAATTATAGATAGCACATCCAAGAGCTAAGCACTTTTTTATAAGTTTTTACATTAACTAGGCTGATTTGTAAGGTGATGCGATTTTTATTCATGCCAGGATACTTGCTTTTGTTAGATATACTATAGGTACTCCTAAGGTATGTTGAGCGGCACGTATAAACTGAGCACAGATCTTTTCTTCACTGACTAAAGCAGGAATTAAGAAGCGTAAACCGAAGCAGAAAAATGTATACGATTGAAGTACATGACAAAGTTAGATGGTAGGCAGCTGTATATTTAGAACTACAATATTGCTACCATTCATGCTGAATACGTAAAAAGAATATAATAACGACCATAAAAAAAAAAAAGCATGCGGTTTGGAACGAAAGCCCGACGCTTTCGCTTCATTGCTTTTTTTTTTTACTATACAGTCATTCGTGCGAAGACGGCCATCAGCGTGCGATAGTCATGAAAGTTATTATCTTCATTAAAGGATATATAAGGAGGAAAGTATTCATCATTTATGAAGCGGAAGAGAAAACTACAATTTCTAGCTTTGAGATACTCTTCAAGCTTACTGCACAGCAGACTACTGCTCCAGTTGGAGATATGGGCAAATTTCGCTAGCTCAAACACAAAGCGCGTGGCGTGGTTAAAAGCCATAACCAACTTATGAGTAAGCTGTGAATCTAGCTTACTACTTATATACTAGTTCTGTATAGGATATTACTGGCATAATAAGATGGATGGCAAACTTCCGAGTTATGGCAGTCGTAGAGCAGAGATTCAAAGACTTATAAGATCAGTGATCAGAGTTGACAAAAAATCCCAGGTGAGTAACCAGTTTGAGAGCACGCTGAGGCCATTTTCATAGGCACAGAACTTAATGGAAAATAGTTCCTGATTGAAATTGAAACCTAGGTTCTTCGCTTGATCAAAGGGACTGAAAATATTCAATTGGATATCATCCGCGTATGCATGAATACGAGCACGCCAACATAAAGACAAGACGACCTTTACGAACATATTAAATAATAATGACCCCAAAATAGATGCTTGTGGGTCACCAAAGGTCTAATTTTCTCGCAGCGAAGATAAATTTAAGACACACTTGACACGTTGAGACCTGCCTGTCAAACAGACGGACTGAAACCAAAACAATTGCACAATTTTAGACAAAGTTCATGAAAAATAATTTATTTTGTGCCACCCGGTAAAAATACCACGCAGTGAAATGTCAAAGTTGTTCATTTAAAAAATATTTATAATCACACATAGCACAATAATTTTTCGAATTCGAAGTGTACCTTTGCCCAATACCAATATTATTTAGTACTTATATTGGCACACATCTGCTGCTTGCCAACAAAGCGTCGTGCTGCACATGTTTAATTGCCTTATTAATCAAAGAAACGCTTGTTGCCTGAGCATTGCTTATTGTAATTTTGTTTAAATTTATACTCAACTGTGCGCAGTGAACAGAGTAGAGTGTAAAGGTACACAAAACAAAGAAATTTTAAATGGCCACAGCAAAGAAGTAAAACCAAAGAATACAAAACGGCTTGGAGGATTTACTATATGGGTATATATCTTTTACGGTGTTGCATGGTGTAATCACAGCTGAGTATCTTGTGTTTGGTTTCACTTTAACTTAATCTTCCTTACTTATTTTTTTTTTACCCATTTGCAGCACAAAATCGTTATGTGCATAATTTTGAACTCCAGTGAAGTGTATATGCAGTTAGTCAGTAAGTCAAAGAAGTAAAATGGAGGAGAAGAAATACGATAAAATTCTCTTGCGTATGCAAGTGACTGCTGAATTGGCTGTTTTATTGCCTGCTGATATGTGTTGCGCATTTGAAAGGTTTCTTGTGCATAACCGCAATTTCCGCCACAATTTTTTTTTAAGAATATGATTTTTTTTTAATCAATTTAAATGCCGGTTTTTCGTTTTTTTTTTTTATAAAAAATGCTTTTACTCATTGAACATTTAATCAGTATACATTATCGGTATGCAAAATTTAGCTGACTGCATGGAACATTAAAGCAAAAATGAAAAAAAAAAAACATGAAAGAAGTTGAAAAAGTTGAAAAAATGTTAACTTGAAAAGAACAATGCTTAAAAAAAAATTACCAAAAGTCAAAAATCGGGGTGTTGCCCATTTAACGCTTATTTCAATCCTCATTTTGTAGCATCTGTAGAACTCCTTTCAAACACTTCAACTACTCAGATTCAGTCTGAAATGCCTGCCAAATTGCGCGATCCTTTACAATCTATCTGCTCCAACTGCCAATCTCAACCAACAATCTTGAATTATATTGCAAAAATGAAGAAAAAGACGTAAAACCCATGCGGTCAATGAGTGAGTGAGTGATTCTTTAGCAGCATATTGATATATGACTTGAATGTGAAATTACATCCGCCTACTTGCTTGTCTTGCAGCAGTCAGTGGCTCGTAAAGGTATTAAGAACTTTTGCAACATCGATCGTTCGACGCAGACAGGCAAAAGCGGCAACAATAAAGCCTTCAGTTGATTTATTTTCGTTTCGAAAAGGAAAAGGTAAAAATCAATATTTTTGTCGCATGTACATAAAATTTAGTATGTATGTATAATGTTTCCAACTTTTTTTTTAAAGCGCCTCTTCCTTTCGGTGATTGACAAGCCAGTGCTGTTTGGTGCTTGAGCTGCGTGTGATTCTTGGGCTGACACTATACTTCCTGAATAAGTACTTTTGCGTATTTAGTACATACCGAAAGTGGTTTTTATAGGTTCTTATTACTTTTTGTTTTTGGGTTTCTATTTTAGATACCAGCTGAGCCAATCAAAAGCCTCATGGTTTTTTTTTGAAAACTTTAAAATTTAAACACAGTAAACTCGTTGCCAATTCAATCCATTAAAAATTTTTGTGTCACCCTGTGCGTATAATAAATTATCGCAATCATGCTGTAGACAATGACCGTAGAAGTACAATTTTAAACAAAATTGTGAAGATTTATATTTTAAGGGTCCTATGTTTGAGTTCGCTGCCGTATCTGAGTGTGACGTGGGGAGATGCGTACCAAGAATAACTTCCAATGCTGTAGGGGAGGATGGTCTACCCATTAAATTTATTAAAATTGTATTGCCTTGGATCATCGGACCCTTTACGCATATTATAAACCATGCAATTACTACTTCTTTTTTCCCTAGCCTCTGGAAAGTTGCAACCGTCTTGCCCATCGCAAAGCACTCCACTTCTATTTCCCCAACTGATTTCCGACCCATAAGTATGCTGTCTGCACTTTCTAAAGTCTTCGAAATGCTTACGGCTGAGCAAATATATATGCACATTCAAGAGCACAACCTTCTCTCAATCTTTCAGTCAGGCTTCAGGAAAAATCATAGCTGCAACACAGCTATGCTAAAAATTCTAGATGATATCAGGATAAGCTTTGATAAAGGTCAACTAACATTGCTCTGCCTGCTTGATTTTTCCAAAGCTTTCGATTCGGTCAATCATCAGCTGTTATGTTGCAAACTTGAGAGATTTTTTGGTTTTAGCAGTAGTGCCCTGAGTTTGATGCAAACCTATCTAATGGGGCGGTGCCAACGTGTACGAATTGGCTGCGGGGTATCTCAGTTGAAAACGGTCTCAAGTGGGGTGCCCCAGGGGTCTATTTTGGGTCCTCTGCTGTTTAGCTTATTTATAAATGATGTCTTTCGTGTGTGCCAGTTTTCTCAAATGCATGCGTATGCGGATGACCTACAAGTATACTCTAGTGGCCCCTTTAATCGACCTGATATAGTATCTGATAATCTAAATCTTGACCTTATGGCCATCCCTGACTGGGCAACTGCTAATGGCTTACTCTCAAATAGCAAAAAGTCTTATATTTTACCTATAGCCAAAAAGCGTATGAAGTCATTTGACTTTATTCTGCCGATACTAATTAGGGTAGAGCCATTAAAAGTAGTTAACAAAACTCTGAACCTGGGTTTTGTAATCAATTCAAGTCTCACCTGCGGTGACCAAAAGATGAATATCTTATTGCACTAATTATATTGTGAATAAATTGAAATTGAAAATTGAAATTGAAAATTGAAATTGAAAATTGAAATGCAAATGTAAAGAACAATTACTACAGTAGGTAGTTAACTCATTTCGTCCTTAATGGAATCACACAAATCTTAATTCAGCGATCTGTAGCTGATAAATAATTGCAATGTATTTAAAGTTATGTCTTCTTCTTTTACAGCGTTTTGTGTTTATCATAATCTCAAGTTAAATCGGCGTTTTCAGTTCAAATAACTGTTATTTTCTTAAAACAGCCAAGTCGTACTAATTTAATTGTCTTTCGAATATTTCTTCGGCGTTAGTCATGCATGCATATTCATTTATAAGTGGTTTCCCTACTTGCACTTGCAGGGCGCTTAATTGATTCAGTCTTTTAAGTATTCTTCGTAGAATTTTTCTTTCAAAAATCACACAGAAATTCAAGGAAAGCAAAGAAATTTACTGTTAGTTTTGCTGACTAAGCACACAAACCCAATCAGATATATGTACATATGTGTGTTTGTATGTAAGTATGTATGGAAGGCGCAGAAGAGCCTACCGCTAATTGCAGTAAACTATGCCCCGAGTTGCTTTGTTTTCATTCTCGTTGGTAAAATGCCGTTATACATTGAAACATTGAATAGCTGAGCAATTTTTACGATATTGGAATTTAATAATAGTTCAAGTAAAATGCATCATTAATCGCGTAAAGAGGTGCGCGTTAACTGCATACATACCTACAAATCATTTGCAGCTTTAAACGCGCAATAATTAAAAAGTTAAAACGTAATTGTTGGAAAGGTACATCGTGAGGGATGGTGGCCTAACAATGACTCAAGTGGGAATTGTTTTGTTTAAATTTGTGGTAGGTATTATGCAAGCTCATGCAAAGGCACATGCAAAGTACAATTCAATTACATCTTCTTTTTGTATTGTTTTTAAGCTTTACATATCAATAATCTTTTTTTTTCATAAAAAGAAAACAATTTATCAAATTTAAATTTAATACTAAAAATCGATCAAAAAAAAAACAAAAAGACTATCGCCAATTTGGCTGCGGTTTATCACCAAAATTCATACAAAGCTTTGTTTCATAAGTATTAATATAAGATTTGCATATATGTATGTAATCAGATTTCATGCATTTACAAAATATTCGAATTACATACCTGAATTCAAGAAAAGCGAAAATTACATAAAACAATGTAATGCTTTGTTCCTCTTCTTAAAAAAAAAGCACTAAAACAGCTTAGCTTAGTTGGTTCGAAATCAGACAAAAAATATTGCAAATTTTACAGATTAAAAAATGGATGGAAAATAAGAGTTATCTTAGAATTTTCAACTCAAATAGGCAAAGGGGAAGAGCTAATATTCTTATAATTTATATATATGTATCAATATGATGCTCGATAATAACCAAATAGGAATAACGGATATTAATGCCGAATATCGATTACCGAAAACTAATACCGAATACCGAATTGTAGTACCAAACGAAAAACTAATATTAATACCGAATATCGATTACCGAAAACTAACACCGAATGCCGAATTTTAGTACCGAATATCAATAGCAAAAATCGAGTATCAATACCGAATATCGATTACCGAAAACTAATACCGTTATTTGGTATTTTGGAATATTAAAACTGAATACCGAATACGAATATCAAATTTTAATACCGAATACCACATTTTAGTACCTAATGTCGAATATTTATACTGAATACCAATACCGAAAACCGAATATTAATACCGACTATGAATACGGAATATTTATACCAAATATCGATAACCGAAAATTAATACCGAATAACGAATATTAATAGCGAATAGCGAATACCAATATAAAATTTTAATACCGAATATCAATACCGAAAACCGAATATCAATACCGAAAACCGAATATTAACAGCGAATATCGATTACCGACAACTAATACCGAATACCGGATTTTTGTACCAAATATCAATACCGAAGACCGAGTACTAACACCGAATATCGAATACCGAATAACGAATATTAATACCGAATACGAATATCAAGTTTTAATACCAAATTTTAGTATCGACTACCGAATTTTAGTACCGAATATCAATACCGCGAACCGAAAATCAATACCGAATATTAATTCCGAATATCAATTACCGAATAACGAATATTAAAAGCGAATACCGAACACGAATATAAAATTTTAGTACCGAATATTAATACCGAAAACCGAATATTAATACGGAATACCGAAAATTAATACCGACCAACGAATATTAATAACGAATACGAATATCAAAGTTTAATAGCGAATACCGAATTTTGGTACCAAATACCGAACACTAGCATCGAAAATCGCATATTAATACGAATATCGAATGTCAATACGAATATCTAAAGCCTAATACGAACACTACACTACAACAAAAACAAAAAATAACAAAATCTATAAAACTGGTGAATTATCGCAAATGGTGGAACCGGTGAATGAAACAAAAAAGATGAAGCCGGTGAATTATCGGAATCGGTGCAATGGCTCATAACTAGCGGAACCGGTGAATGGAACAAAAAGGATGAAGCCACAGTTCGACAAACTAGAAGAATTGGAGATGAATTGGAGGTGAATTAGTGACACTGGTGGACGTGCCCTAAACTGGCGAGACGATGAATTCTGGCAAACTATGTGGTCACCGGTGATTCCGTACTCAGTAGACTAATAATACAATACGGAATGGTTGTTTTCAACCAATAACTTAAAAAATAAAAGTCAAAATTTAAAAATTATTTTTTAACTTTTTCGATAAAAGTCATAATAGTGACGATCTCTGAATTAAAAAGTCAACATGAAAGAGTAAATCAAGAGCGAATTGATGCACCATATTGTAACTTAAAAGCAAGAATGAAACCTTTAATTTACTCTAGCTTAAACGTATGCACTTATATAAAGAAGTATACAATACTTCATACAACAACAAAATAAGCTAAGATGCCCCAGTGACATATAACAAACAAAATACATATAAAGAATTAAAAGCCAACAGCAAATGCTAAATGCCAAACTGGGACTAATAAAAAACTGCCGAAAAGAAGTTAAGTGACATCTTTTACTTTATTTGTTTGTGTTATTCTGTTTCATTTGGCTTATTTCTTGACTATTTGATTATTTTTTGGTACTTTTTATTCTTCTTGCTGTTACTGTTGCATGCACATCTTCCCGTGCATTCCCATTCGATTTTGATGTTTTTTTTTTATAAAGAAAACGTTTTGTATGGTATGGCGCTTGTTTAAAAACAATGAGTTCGTGGAAACGTGATGTACTAACGCTAAAGCGACACTGACAGTCGCTTCTTAAGATAAATAATAAAAAGATTTACATACATACATACATATATAGAATAGAAAATTTTGTAAAGCAGCAGCAGAGAAAAAATATCTTTTATATGTATTAATAAAAAAACTAGACTTTAAAAACCGGCCGTCAGCGCAAAGTGGTAAAGCTCTGCATGATCATTTTTTAGACAAACTATTTTTTTTGTCTTATTTATTTTGTAAACGTGCAGTAAAAAAAATTCCTTGCGCATGGCGAAATATATATTTTTGGTTAATGACAATCACTGCCGCAAAACAGCTGCACCCATTTTTTTGAGGATGAACTAGGAGACTAAAGGTAGGGCAAGCAGTTTTAGTTATATATGTATAATCGAACTGGTATGTTTGTTGGCATTTGCATGAAAAATGGGTAAGTATAATGTTTGTAGGTACAGATGCACAATTGTTTTGACTGCGCAAGTTATATGCACTTGTAGCTCAAGATTTATGCATATGCTTCGGATTTTTTTGAGGTTTTGAGCAAAGCCATGGATTCCCATAGATGAGACTCTATGACTTTTTTCGCCGCTCTGCGTGGAAATACGATTCTAATATGGATACAGTAAAATCTTACGCGGAATAATTTTTTAGAACATTTTAACCCATTAGCTCTCTCAAGAAAGTCAGAAAAAAGGTAATTTTGAAGGTTGCTAGAGAGTTAACATGTTTAAGAAAATTATTTGCAATAAAATTTCACTAGGGATACTCTCTTATGAAATCTCTTTACAGTATTTCAAATGAAAGCCAATTAAAATGAAAAAACTCAATCATTATTTTAAAAGCGAAAAAAACACAAACGACTTAAGAAACGAACCTACCATGAGCACTAAGCAAATACAAAAGCACAAGCGATGAATTTCATATCAAACCCAATATGCGTTGAACCCGACCCCCTCAGAATTTGATGAAATTTTGCACAAAGGTGCATCTTACCTACCCAAACACCACCTCATTTTCAGAAATTGCATTTTCGAAAAATTGTGGGCGTGGCAAGGTATCGAAATATTCAAAAATATTCGAAAATAATCGAAAAATGACGATAATAGGTTTGAAAAAAAAAAATTTTGAAATTTTTTTTTAGGTGTAATATGTAATATAGAATTTTTACAGTGTATGTTTTCAAAAGGTGATTTTAGCACCTTTCTAACGGTATAAAAATTTTTGAAATCGGTTGATTAGTTTACGCGTGATATCAAAATATAAGAAAGCCAAGAGATGCATTTACTTAAATAAATTAAAAAAAAAAAAATAAAGAAAAAGGCCATTTTAGTTTTCAGATATGTTATATATATTAAATAGACCTTTCTATACAAAATTTGTATTTTTCAAAATCGATTGATCTTTGAAGTGTTTTTTCAGTTTCAAATTTTATTTTGGAAAACATTTTTTTTTTAGTGTACTAAAACAAAAAAAAAATTTACAATGTATTTTTTTGAAAGCTAATTTCTTTCTTGTTTAAAAATATTCAGTTCAGTTTGAAAAAAAAAAATTTTGAAATTTTTTTTAGGTGTAATATGTAATATAGAATTTTTACAGTGTATGTTTTCAAAAGGTGATTTTAGCACCTTTCTAACGGTATAAAAATTTTTGAAATCGGTTGATTAGTTTACGCGTGATATCAAAATATAAGAAAGCCAAGAGATGCATTTACTTAAATAAATTAAAAAAAAAAAATAAAGAAAAAGGCCATTTTAGTTTTCAGATATGTTATATATATTAAATAGACCTTTCTATACAAAATTTGTATTTTTCAAAATCGATTGATCTTTGAAGTGTTTTTTCAGTTTCAAATTTTATTTTGGAAAACATTTTTTTTTTAGTGTACTAAAACAAAAAAAAAATTTACAGTGTATTTTTTTGAAAGCTAATTTCAATACCTTTCTAGTGGTGTAAAGATCTTTGAAATCGGTAAAGCCATTCCCTAGTAATCACACTTTAAAAGTACCTATTATCGTCATTTTTCGATTATTTTCGGGTATTTTCGAATATTTCGATACCTTGCCACGCCCACAATATTTCAAAAATGCAATTTCTAAAAATGAGGTTGTGTTTGAGTAGGTAAGATGTACCTCTATGCAAAATATCATCAAATTCTGAGGGGGTCGGGTTCAATATGTTCGTTTTTTTCAGCCTTTGATATGAAATTCATCAAGTGCAAAAGTGTACAACAACAACAACAGCAAACTTTTTTAGAGAGCGATAACAAAGCGCTTTCAATTGCTACCGCTGCCGTTGCCATTGCTGCAGGCCACACAAAAACCAACAACAACGTAAGCAAATTAAAAGCAAAGGACACATGTGCATACGACTCTGCTGGGTGCGATGACCAGCAGACAATAAGCAGGCAAATATTAATAGTCAACAGACAGTTTAGCCATGGGGCTAATGGAGCGACGGCCAGCGCCACAAATGAAAAGGAAAATCATCATGAAAGCGAAATCTCAATCGGAATCAAAATCTAAAATGTTGTGTGGCAAAACAAAGAAAATCGGGAACGACGAGCTAGAAAAAGGAGAAGAACAAAAAAAGAACAAAAAAAAAAGAACGAAAACAAAAAAAAAAATTGCCAGCAGCTAAAGAGAATGCAAATGCAAATGAGCACAGCAGAAGTCATCATCGATGAGGAGGATGAGACTGGTAATGGTGATAGCAATGCAAGACGATGACCAACAACAATAGACATTAGCCAAGGGGGCGCGCATTCGGCTCACGGGGGCAAATTGGTAAGTGAAAACGGATTTCAGCCGCTGGTGATGGTGATGGTGGCGCGGCCACTGTATCAGTAGCAGGGGCAGCGGCAGTATCGGCCACATTGGCGGTATCGGCGATATTGCCGGCAAAAGCAATGCATATTTACTATAAAGTTTGCCTTTAATGATGGGCCAAAAAGTAGCTTAAAGCAATACCAGAGCCAAGATGCATATGTACATAGATATGAAGAGCTCAAGTAAATTCTTGGACAAGAATCATCAGCCAAAGTGGGCATTATTATTATTGTTGTCTGCTGTAATTGTATCGAATAATTGCTGCCATTTCAGCAGCTGACGCTGACTTGCTGCCTGAATGCATCAAGACAAAAACAAGGCATGGCAATTGTTAAACTTATTGTGCTTACTGTGTGTGTGTATGTGCATGTGCGTGTTTTTTTGTGTTTGTATGTTTGGCATTTAAGACGGCAGTAGCTATTCCTAAGAATTTTTATTATTCTATGTAAATGCATAATGGACTCATGTGGCCGCCGGGTGGCATTGTTTCGCATTTCATTTTTGCTTCAGCATGTAGCAAAAGTTTTTGTGAGAATAAGAATAAGAAAAATAATAAGAAGCAGCAGCAGCAGCAGCAGAGTAATGAGAATATTTGTCTGAAAGTGGCAACTTCAATTTTTCCTTCAAGGTCATATGCGTTGTCAGTCGCACGTCCTGCCCTGTCTATCTTCCACCGCACTGCCCCACTGCTGCTGCTGCGGCATATTGATAGCGCACGGTTTGGGTTTGCATGTCTTTTGTGAATTGATTGCACTTAAATTTTATTTCATTTGAATGAGTTTTTATCCAGGTTTTTGTTTTTTTCCTTCTCTGTTCTACTTCATCACATAATGTGTTTGCATTAAAATTGCCACTCATATGAGTCTTTGGCATGCAATGGACATACAAATTTCAGTTTTTATTCTAATTTAATTGTATGGCTAATAGTTTAAGGAGTTACTTAATGTCTACGGATATCGTATTGTGGCGACGAGCCTAGACTGTAGTTAAATGTGGCGCCAACTAAATGCATTTCTAGTATATTTATATGTAGGTACCTATAAGAGCAGAGCAAATTTTAAAGAGCAAAAGGAAAAGTAAGTATTTAATATGCGCCATGCTATTTAATAACAACCATAAAACTAAACGTAGCCCAAGTTCAAGTTTAAGTGAATATTTTAATGTAAAAGCTTGTTCTATTCAACTACTTTGCGCTAAGCTATACCAAAAGGGTGATTCAAAAAGAAGAATAGTATCCGCCTAGAGTTCATGTTGGCCATCAAGAAAAATTTTGAAAATATGATTACTTCCTTTCTCTACCCCTTCGGTAGTAAAGAGGCCGTCTCTATCCCCTACGGCAAGCAATCATTCGGATAAAATGGCATGTATCCAAGATATAATTGTCTCATCCACCCCATGTCTTCTCTTCAAGCCGATACACACATAGACTTAAAAGTAACGTTGTCAGCTCGACATCAGCAAAAACTCCCAATGTGAATTTAAATTTCAGCCCTGATTCGATCTTTGTCACAAGATCATGAAGAGCTGGTTCACACGATTTTCTACTCTGGTATGCATGTTGGTATATGTTGGGTGGCCTATTCACCAGAACTTTTGCACTGATGTACTTCTCGACTATACGTTCCAGAACTTTAAGCAGAAGACTGATGACCAGTCAGACTGATTGGCCTGCACCGTTTTGGTAAGTAGTAGTCTTCTCTGTGTTTGGAATAAATACTACTATTACCTTTCCCCAAAGTGTAGGAATGTTGCTCAACGCTAGATATGCCCTGAAGATCCGAATCATGACTTTCCTAAGCCTTTCACCCCCAGACTTTAGCATTTTCGAATACACACAATCCGGACCTGGTTATTTGAAGTCGACCCACCAGCCACCAGTCCTGGTGCTACGTTCCAATCCAGTCGAGTGGCTCTCCTCGCCATGCCGTATACTTTCATATATCTCTCAGCGTCGAAAATTATACTGCTATCCGAAAAAAGGGTTTTCAGGAGAGTATTGTGGGTTTCTAGCAGTGACGTGGTATATGATCCATCAGACATTTTGAGAGAGTCTAATCTGACTTTCTGGTCCTTTTGAAGTAGCTTTCATAGTCTTTCTGACTCTTACGTTATATCAATATCACTGCAAAAGTCTCTATAAGAGCTTAGGTGCGGTGAACGAACTTTCTTATTATATTCATTTTGCACAAGGTGATATTCGGACAAGTTTTCATCGTCCTGGGTTTTTAACACCGTGTTAAGAAGTCTCCTGGACCTTGTTCAGCGCTTGGTAAGTATTGTGTTGCACCATGGGACTACCTTTCCTCTTCAGCTTCTTCTTAGCGGACATACCTCCTCAAAGCAAGCAAATAAAGTACTCGTTAACCCGTGGGTCACATATGCAATTGCACGTTGATCTTTGAGTTTGGAGAGGTCTGGTATTCTCGTTTCAAGGAGTGATGGAGGACTTTTCCAGTCCGCCTTACAAGTATTACGACCTTCTGATACTTGACTAAAGTCAGTACCTATCCGAAATTAAATGATCCGATGATAAGAAAGAGATTCCACTTCCAAGGCCTTGCATCTCATGATACGATCTGGCATAGCTTTAGTTGCCAAAGTCAAATCAATCACTTCTTGTCTTCTACTGGTAACGAAATTAGGTTTACACCTACACTTTGTATTACGTTTTACTGGCTTATTTTTGATATAGTTCTAATAAAAAAAGAATTCAGCATGTTATTAAATCGGAATCGTTTATGCAAAAAACTTGATCAATTTCCAGTGAAATATTCAGCATTCAGTAAAAAATACTGTTTTCGAGCATTTGAAATTTATTAAAATATTCAGATTTTTGCAGCAGCAATCCATGATATTGAACATAATTGAAAACATCAGCATTTCAGAGTCACAGAGATAGTGAACTGGATTCCCTTTTAGGGTTAATATATGTATTCAAATCATGTTTCATGTTGTTTCATAAAATTTTTAATGGCATAAAAGATGAAAGGAATAATCAATGTGAAAATATAGCACCTGAAAAATAATACCAAGTAAATGTTGTATGGCTCTTCATAAAAAAAAAAAATCAAAAGGATAAGAGAACAAGCGGAAAAAAATGTTGAATGTTTTGCTGTCGCTTTGATTAACGAACGAAATTACTGCCGTAATCAGTTTTTATTGTGTCCTGTACATTTCTTATTGCTGTTTAAGTGGTTGTAAATTATGATAAGCCACAAGTAACTTTCATTTTCAAAACATGCCAGACATGCACGTACCGTGTGGACACCATACATACATACATACGCCTCTAATCCCTTTCGCCACTTGATTTTTCGATGATAAACGCTTATGTTTATATAGTATGAACATTGTAGATTTATAGCAAAGCGGCAACCCGTCGAGGTTTTGTTTCACATTTATGTTTTTCTGCAGCAATGCGCTTGTAATGTTATTTTAATGCATCGCTTTACAAGCGCGAAAGTCGTACAACAAACAATTCTGAGGCTGTGCTTGCCGTGCAATGCATTGGCCTTGAACTTGACATCATAAGGGCGGCAGCAGCAGCAGCAGCAGCAGCAGACTCACCTCACCATACACTGCAGCTGCTGAAGCCATTCAAGTCGCTGAAGCCACCAAAGCGAAAGCAAAACCGAACCAACAAAGCCATGACACTCAAAAAAGCCAATTTCTTGACCATTCAAAAAGTTTGCGCTTGACAGCGTAAATGCGGCAGCAGCAGCTGTTGTTGTTGCTGCAGTTGTAGCAACAATCGAAAGCAATAGCAAAAGTTGCTAGCATTAATGACAACAAGAGTCAGCAACCACAAGAAAAATGGCAAAACAAAAACAGAAGCAAAACACACTCACACACACACACACACACACACACACACACACACACACACACACACACACACACACAAATACGCTTACACAAAATGCACTTGAACACTTGAATCGAGCAACCACCGGGCAAGCAATTCCATGTCGCTTTCGCTGCAAACAATAATTTCTGAAACAAAAAGGCGAAACTAAAGCGCTCAACTCAGTTACAACAACAAAAACAATAATAATAATCAAACCAGCAACAACAAAAGCGACAAGCCAACAAAATCTGCAGCAACATTAAACTGAAAACAAACAACGCCAGTAGCAAGAGATTGACTACCTAGCTTAAACTAGCAATAAAACCGAAAAGCAAAGCGAAAAACTAACAAACAAGTGCAACAAACAATGATGCAATAACTTTGATTTTCACTTTAGTGTTGCAACATGCAATGCAGCTGCCACAACCGCCACAGCCTTCACAGCAACATGCAATCGAGCGGCAAAGCGACCACCACAACGGCACATGTTGCTAAGGGTGCGAACAGAGTGGGCGCTGATGCCGAGCGGAGCCGAGCCGAGCTTATTGACGCTTATTTTCATGCGAGAAGAAAATTTGTCTATAACACAGTGAATGCGAGAATCAACGCTGAAATTCTGCTTATTCCATGTATTTTGCCTTTATGTGATTTAGTCTTATTTTTCATTTGTGTTTATAAAATTGCTGTACACGGTAATGGATTCATCTGATGAAGAGTATTTTGCTTCTTCTAGTGTGGTTAATGCAATTATTATCACAAAAGAATTTGAAAAACATCCAATTACACTAAAAATATATCAATTTGGTGAATTTCATCATTTATATAATGATTTAAGAAAATATCGAGCTAAATTTCTTTAAAAAAACCATTAAAAAACACAATTTCACGCTAAAAAGTAAACATCAACAATGCAAACAAGCGCGCAAAACGCTTTGAAACTGTTTTTCTCGCACTCATCGGCTTTGCTCTCTGCTCTTGTCGGCGTTCACTGTGTTATGCACAAGCTTATTTGTATTGACTTGTATGTAACCAGTTTTATCGCACTGACAATCTTTATCGCATTGACAATCTCGGCTCGGCTTTCAGCGCCCACTCTGTTGGCAGCCTCAGCCAGAAAACTAAACCAAAAAAAAAAAACTTCATCTAACGTAATTTAATCAAAGGTTTAAGCGATTAGATGCAAGCACGTCTGTGCATTAGCAGCAAGTCCAGGTACAGACGTGTAAACACATGCACAATATAAATAAAAAATGAACTTTAAGTCTTTTAAACCAAGTGCCAAGGACTTGATAGTGGGCTACGAGTGTTTAAAAGTACAAAAATGCTGAATCTGTGACAACTAGATATTTTAGAGGAACTACGGAATTAGAGGAACTGCGTAAATTGTGGTATAGGAAGGGGGGGGGGGGTTAATGTGGCACACGGTGTTATCTGGCTTGTGAAATTGCTAACTAAAGCAATCAGCGCATTTATCTGTAACGTTTATTGGCACCGCCTTAAACAACAATAATTCTGTTTTTTTTTTTAATGTGATAAATGCTATTAAATAAATGATAAATTGTGCAAATCTGCGATATGTGACGTTGTTTTCATGCATTTACCAAATTACACTACACCATCTGCTGTTGTGGTAGATTTGATGGAGGGTAATCGGTATGGAATATGGTTTCCCTGCAAAACTTATATGGCTATGCCAAATGACGTTCACTAATACCACCATCAGAATGGGGAAGTAGCTCTACGAGACGTTCGAGACCAAACGAGGTTTCAGACGAGATGACTCCATTCGTGTGATTTCTTCAACCTGATGCTGGAAAAGATAATTAAGAGTGTGAAACTGCTGGCTTACGCCGCACATAGGTAGATTTTCACGTTTTATGCGGCCAAAAATATTTTATTGTCTGCATCTATTCCAAATTGCTTGTTTAATACAAAATTTTAATAATTTGTATTAAAAGTCGATTTTATTGAAAAATATATACAGTGACTCAAAAAGAAATCATATGCCAGAGTTTTTAAATTTATTTCAAAGAGTTCTGTCAAAAATTTTACTTTCTTATTTTCGTTTAAAAATATAGACAATAAAAATCGTTTTAAGCAGGATTTCTAAGCTTATGGAAAAAATCCGAAAAATCGTAGAAATTTCTGAAAGTGGATTAAAAATTTCAAAGCGAGGCCAGAATTTATAGAAGATTTTGAGGAGATTACTAAGTGTGCTGTTATGTAGCCAACCAATTTTAGTGTAAAAATTGGAATTCTCAATGCTGTGAAAAATTCCGTCGATTTTACAATTTTTTTCCGTAGGGTGTTTGCCTTATATGTACGTGAGACCGTTCCAATTAAAATTTCCGAAAATCCAATGAAAATTTTCAAAAAGTTGAATGATGCATATTATTATATTGAATGAGCTGCAAAATTGCATACTCAAAAACCTTCTAAAAAAATTTAGCTTCAGAATTCTTAGCCTCTTTTTATGATAAGTATTTCCTTGACTTCGAAAAATTGGAAATACTAAAAATACTGCCCAAAAAGTTAAAAATAATCGGTGATAAATATCTCGGTTACTTTCGAGCATAACCTACATTAATCAAGATATGCGTTAGAAATATAATCATTAAAATCAAATATAAAACACAAAAAAAAATATTGTAGGTATTTTAATTTTTATTATTTTCGGCCTTTGATTTATAATTCTAAAATTTTTTTATTTAGCTCGTTTGTATCTAGTAGTGAAGTGCGGCTTTGTGCCACGTAATTTTTTTCCGGAGAAATACTAATTGTACTAGATATCATGTCCGAGGGTTAATTTGACTGAGTCTGACAGAGCAACATAACAAATTTTGAACACAAAAAAGAGTGGAATTTTTTTTTAAAATATCCCAACTTTAAAAGCTTAAAACTATAAACTTAGAATTATTGGAAATCAAGGATATTATTGAATAGTGCTAATAATTACTAGAAGATTTAAGACCAATCACGATTACTTAAATGAAATGCTTTAAATAATAAATATTCACGTTGAAACTAGCACTTAAAAATATGTAAAAAAAAAACTAAAAAAATTAACTTTAGATATGCTAAGTTTCGACCATCTGTTATTGGACTCGGTCAGAATCATTTAGATGGTTACGCGCCAATTTAGAGGAGAAGAGTGTGGTATATATCAGAAGCCGATGTGAGACCATTTGGGTAATGCATTGACTTTAACGTTTTTGTTTTTATTTAAGTTGCCTAAAACGGATTAAATTATGAAATGGAAATGATATGGCGACTCTTATTATAAGAGTATATATATATATGTGTTAGAGTGGAGCGATATGGTGCTTCTTTTGAAGTCATTATTGGCCTACCTACCTAGACTGAAAAGTATTATTTGCCTAGTCCTTTATCTACAGATGCCCCCATTCCATTAAAAATGGACAAAATGCTGCAGATGCATAAAATTCATAAGCTAGATAAAATTAATTTGCTAATTTTTCATAAAAATATACGTAATTTTTTGATGTAAAAAAATTCGAGAATATTTGCTGAAACTTCAAAATTTTTTTATCGAGTTTTTAAAATTTAGTTGCCTGAACGATTTTTATTACTTTTATCGATAGCCTTCTATAATTTCGTTTGAGCGAAAACCTGACAGAATAAATTACAATTTGAAACAAACAGCAGCAATAAAAAAGATTAACAACAATAATGAATGTTTAGTTTGCAAGATTTTACTTAAACGCATGCCAATTAATGTCTACGGCCTAAATATTTGTTAGTATCTCTCAAATGAGTTGATTTCATTGTGGAGATTTTTATAGTAGTTCTCCCTGAAGTTTAAGTGTATACTTAATGAAGTTTTTTGATGTTTAATTGTTTAAGAAAAAGTTAGCTTTTAAGTTTAACTAGAAAATTAAGTAACAATTGATGAAATCGTCGAAGAATCCAATCATTACAAAAATATTTTATTTTCTCAAATAAAATGATTGTAAATTTACTTACTTAAATATATGTGAGAAATAAAATTTGGGTTACAAGTGGCAATTAAAATAAATATATACGCAATACTTTAGTAAAGACTATAGGTACTTAAAAAAAAGTTACAAAAAACAGTTAAATTTGTTGTGATTCTAAACGCGCTAACACGAAAGTAGGTTAAAATCATTAAAAAAATGTTTGTAAGTAAGTAGTTAGTTCAAATGTTTTTTTTTCGTTTTTTGTTGCTTTGTTTTAATTTTCTTTTTTTTTGGCAACTGCTAAGCATTCTCGCAAAAGCAGAATAAAAAGAAGATGAAGCAGCATTGCATTACAAAACTTGTCAACGCAATAAAAGCATGTGTCAAATTTGATAATAATGATGTTGATGACATGTGAGAAAAAAATCTGTAGAAAAAATAGAATGCAAAAGAAAAAAAAAATAAATAAAAAATGTAGCACGAAAAAGAAACCAAAATTTAATTGACAATAATAAAAAGAAGAGCTGACAGCTAACGGACCAATTAAAGTGACATTTCTCTTTCGTAATTTTTTCTTAGTTTCTTTGCAGCTACTGCATGTTTTGAACTTTATTACAGCACATTTTAATTGTATTCTAGTTCAGTTAGATTTTATGATTGAATTTAGCTATTAAATAAATACATATATATATGTAAGTGTGTTATATATGTATATAATCATGAAGCTGCTTTAATTGTCACAACACAAGTTAAATTGTCACATACTTTCATTTCTCTGCTTGAATTTGTATCTTATATCATGTTCAGACATAAAAATTAATTAAGTCAATTGGGGTTGATTGAACATCTTTAGATTTGGTGTTCAGACATATTTAATTTACTTGGCCCATTTAACAGGTCGGCTCAAGATACATACACACATACACGCCGTGAGCTGAATATCAAACTCTCGTGACCTAAATGTCAAAATTGCAAGGAGGACGAAATAATTTGACATTCATCTCACAATTTTTACCAATCGTAAACACGAATGCATGTATAAAATAAGCATAAATAAAAACAAATTTGATAGGTGATTAAGAAGAACAAGAATGCAGTTGATCTGACGAACCAACCTGTTTAGTGGACACTGACGCTAATCACATTTCTCTTTTCATGACATTTCATTTTACTTATGAAACAAGCCTTTTAACAGGGTTGCATGCAGAATTGTTCTTCATTAACAACTCATTAATTTCTAATGAAGCATTAACTTGGTCAATTTTTGTATGGTAAATTGAGAATCATTGGGCTTGAAATTTGAATGAAGGCTCTTAATGTTCAATTAAGGTTGTGTCTGAACATAACATTAGGCAGTTTGCATAGAGAAAGCATGCAGCATTTTATTCACAGTACATATGTATATATATGCTGACATGGCCAAATAGTCGGTAAGATACATAGGTATGTATGTATGCAGATAAATGGATTATCATGTGCGGTCGGTTGTATTCAAATAAATTTACCTGCAATGAAAAGAAAAAATAATTTCATTTAGTAATAAATCCATTACGTATGTGAAATTGTGTTAAGTACGCTATTGCTTAATACGAGTATTTATTATCGCTCATAATCTGTTAAGTTTTAAACCCAATTCACGTACACACGTAAAGTTTTTTTGTGGAATTGATGACTTGTGTGTTCTTGTTTTTGCATTGGCTTTTGTATTATTATGTTCCTTGGTCTCAGTCGAGATTAGTTTTGTGTTCTATGTAACGTTTTCACGCGTAATACAATTTTTCACGTTTTCGATTGCAATAATATATGTAGGTATATGTATGTATGTATTTATAAACGCCCAGCAAACACACTTGTTAGCGTAAGTTAAACCTAAGTTGTTAAATTGGAATACGCTGGCAGCGCTGCTTGCGCTGCTCATTCTCTCTGCTCCAAATGTTTTATTACTTCATTTTAACACATCCCAAACATAGAGAAGGGTATTTGAATTTTTATAAGCAAAGTATAATGTGTGGCGAGCATAAAAATTGCGTACGGTCGCCTCAGTCCATTCTCAACTGACATGCAATCAAGTGTTAACTGGTTAATTGCGCACACTTATCTCATTCCGATATATACATATACATATCGTCCGTCTTCTGCCAGAAACACGAATGTGAAATTTTTTCTAAGTACGATATCTGCTCTTTATCGGGTATATATTGATGTAATAACAATTAATATTGGTATAAATTCTTGCGTAAACATACATACATAATATGTACTTGTATGTACATAAGCATATATACAAATATTAATTGTTTTTATATCAATATATACCCGATGAAGAGCAGACATTGTACTTAGAAAAAATTTCACATTCGTGTTTCTGGCAGGTGACCGAGTGAATTGGGGCTTTTTTTGAAATTTTTATTGCTCTACCTGCAGAAAGTTGCCTTTCTAGTACAGAAGTAAGACCGCAAAATATTATTGGCCTAGTCCTTTATTTGGAGGTGCCCCAATTCCATTAAAGAATGGACAAAATGCTCCAGATGCATAAAATTAATTAGCTAGATGAAATTAATTTGCTAATTTTTCCTAAAAATATACGTAATTTTCCGATGAAAAATGTTTAAATCAGTGTCTCCAAGCTTATACAAAAATTCTGAAAAATCGAGAAAATTTTTTTGAAATTTTGGAAATTTACTCGAATTTTCAGAATTTTTGTATAAGCTTGAAGACACTGATTTAAACATATATAAATGCCATATATAAATGTATGAATAATAACGTTCCAACCTAGCAGAATATATTTTTTATTATTAAATTGCCGCAACGCTTAAATTGTGCAAACAATGTGAATTACGCAGCTAAACAAAAAAGCACCTTATTATTAAAACATTTTCATACACAGCGCAAGGACTGTATATCAGGCCATAATAAGGCCTTAAATATGCCTTATTTTTCTGGCGTATAAGCCTTTGGAATAAGGTGTACTCTCAGAGAGAGAGGGTATTCCTTATGGTCTGAAGACTTCAGCACATGAAAATCAGACTTATTTTAAGCCTTAGCCCATACAACTTTGTTTCCCTTATAATTTTCATTCGTTGTTTCGTAAGCCTTTAAATTTACTGTAATAATTCTTAACTAAGGTGTAGGTTTTTTGCTGGGTATGTATGTGTAAGCGATTGTGTTGGTTGCTAATTTCTGAAACTTTTCTTCACAACGCATTTCTATCATAGATCAAGAATTGTTATGAAATTTATTTTAACTAAGAGATTACAAAATAGCTTTTTATTTTGATCAAATTTAGAAGTTACAAAACAAAGATTAGTCTCGTTTAATCTGAATTAAAAGTGGTAATTAATTTCGGTCACTCATCTCCATTTACTTTAGATTATTGCACTGCTTACTTCGCTTTTTCAATAAAAAGCAAAATGTGGTTTGTTTACAAAAAATGCAGTGTCCATCTGCGAAGAAATACAAAAAATCCCAATAGAAACACGGTTAACTTTTGTTGTATTGTACCAAATTAAGCACAACAATATTTGCACCTGAATTTAAAATATACATATTTATGTAGTCATCAAGAAGTTCAAATAAAAATTTTACGTTGATTTTGACTTTGGCTTTTATTTAACCAATAATTGAGTTGACCAACCTTCTTTTCACAAATTTAATTTGCTTTTCTTTGTATTTTTCTTATAATTTATACAAAAGTTTAAACCATTTTTACAATTTTAATATAAAATTTAATTTCATTTTAAGGTTAGTTAGCGCCTGCGGCGTGTATTTCAACTAGTTATCATTATGTATGTATGTTTGTATGTATGAAGGTAAAAAGGTAAACATAATAACTCTGATTGATGTTGGCGTTAAAACACGATTTAGTTTCCCTTTTTAACTCGATCTATTATTGCTGCATTTGCGTGCATGAGACTGGCATCTGGTTCAGTTATTGGTTGCATGGTCAACGGTTGGCTAAAGCGGATTAGCAATCAAGTTCAATGTGGAATACCGAAATAAATAACAATGTAGTAAATATGCATGCAGATCATACTTACAGTTAAGTTTTTTATATAATTAAGCTGTTCTCATAAGCATGTGAAAAAATGCTGAAAAGGCAAATATTTTGTATAAAAAAAAATAAGGCAACAAACTTAATCAATCTGTCTTAGCTTGTAATCAAATATTAAACATAGCATGAGGTTTTGTTGTGAAAAAAAATGATTTAATTAATGTTGGCGTATTTTTTATTAACAATTTTTCACGCTTGTCTTATTGTTTAAGTAAAGGTTGTTTTTAAAATATTGAACTGTTATTTTGGAGGTGAAATTCAGTGAGGAAAATATTTTAAATAGCGAAATCTGATCCGTCATCGCCTTGGCTCACAATAGATAGTAATGGTGGCATTTTACTCAGTCGAAGTGTATGAAGTATTTGGCCCATTCCACACAAACTGAAATATAAAGCATAAAACTATAAAATAAAAAATTGGTGAATAATCATATTTTTTCCTGTATAAGAATTGGTTGAAAACATACATCTTTAACAGGATTAATTTGTCCTTTGAAGGATATAACTGAGATGGATTAAGAATCAAAACAGCTAGCTTATAAATTAAACTGCTTTCAATTCAGATTAGAATCCAGAAATCTAAGTACATGTGACATCCGCAAATGAATATAAATTAAAATTTATTGATATTTATACAATTTGCGTTGTGGTTGCTGCCGTAATTTTTTTTTACGTCATCGCCATTTGCCAACGGGTATTTTTCTTGTTTTTTATTTTTACCATTTAATTAAATCTATAAATAATCAAGTGCATAACTCCAAATGCACTCAAGTTCAAATGCTACAAATTCAAAATGCAATTCATTACAGATTTTATGCTTATACATAAAATTTTGCCCTGCACTACTACATAGTTTTTGCAACACGTAGCCGATCAGACTAATTGATGCCTTGCACGCTATTTATATTGGCGTTCCTGGTTTGCGCGCTGCGCTGCGCCGCTTTTCTGTCAAATGCCGCTGCAGCAGAATTGATAGAAGGATGTATGCTCTAAGCTTTTTTCTCTGTTCCGCTGTAGCCATGCAACACTTTGGTTGACTGTCTTTAATTGAAATTATCCCATTTGTTATTAATTTTGTGGGAAAATTGGTTCGAGCGCCATTGCAACACTGCTACTGTATTGAGCAGCGGTGCAGTCAATATTTACGCTAATTGAATTTAATGTTATAGCTGGATATCTTTAAGTTTTTTTTCCTTATTTTTAGTGACTATTAATTATTTTTAGCAGGAAGATGGAATAGAAGCAAACCGGCGACGTGATGTAGAAGACTATTTTTATATACTTACATATACATACATACTTTTAGATCATTAAGTTATGGTCGTCTGTTATTAAAGGATACGTACATACTTTTTTTATTACAATGGCGCTATTATAAATCTGACGAATTTTATGGCCGAGCTTCTCTCCCAATTCGAGGTGTGCTCCTTCTGTTTTTCCTACTAACTGGGTGGACTTACAGTTTTATGCCGGCTCCGAACGGCGAATGCATTTTGTGTGAGAAGCTTTTTCATGGCAGAAATATACTCGGAGTGTATGCCGCCCACTGCCGAGAGGTGACCGCTGCTCTTAAAAAACTCAAAAATTGGATTTTTACTAATTAGAAAAATTTTCTTTGGTGTTTGCTCGGACTGGGGTGTGAACCCGAGACCGCTGGCATAGAAGGCGAGCACTCTACCCACTGCACCACAGCGGCCACGCACATACATACATTCACATTGAATCACTCACCGGAGTTGGTGCTCAGTTTCGGAACTACTTGTTAAGTAAGTGAATGAACTTCTTTTCTCTGGAAAATAGTACCAATGAGCATTCATGTATAAAATGGGCTTCATTATCAAAATATTCCATTTTGAAAGATATGCTAGAAGTACCTATGATTTATATATTTATCGTATGCGCACACCAGTGGCGGCTCTAACATAAATTGGCTGGGCAAGCCTATCTATGAAACATGGCCATTTCCTTTGCTGTATTACCTGTACCTAAGTCAGATTGAAATTGAATAACTTAAATATATTTCAAGCGTAAACTAATCAGATTTTAAAGAAATTCAATTAAATCAAAAATCATCAAATGAACGAAAATTTTAGGCAGACCGTGCTTTTCGGCTTGTATGAAGCGTCCGACACTGGCGCAAACATATATATTATATTTATTTTGACCGTAAAGGAGGTTATAATAGCATAAGCTATCAAAATGCTTAGAAAAAAACAGTCGATTAAATTACGCCGTTCCGTTTACTTTGTGGAAAACCCGGAATTCTTGCTTAGCAACATTTTGCTTCCAGCTTAAAAGCTCTCTTGTTTTTTTTCGAAAATCCATCACGTGTACAAGTTCAATAAACCATTTTAATCGAAATTGATATGCTCTTAATAAATTGACGTGTAGCAAAGTTACCGCCTAATTAAAATTTATCACATACAGAATTTTTCCCAATAATCTTTTCTTGTTTTTCTACTTTTTATGGAGATAAACACACATACATATACACACGAAGCCGGAGTTACACGCTGTGTTTACTTTTACTTTGCAACATTTCAGCGCAACTAACACACCAAACAGCGAAAGCAACAGGCACTCATATTATTAATTAATTACTTGAAGCTACTGTTTTGGGATAAAATGAAATGAGCGTGGCATTAACATTACATATCTTATCTATGTTGCTGTTGCTGTTGCTCGTACTTTAGTAAAAATTGCTACTATACAAAAATAATAACAACAACAACAACAGCGGGAATTCTGTGCAGCTTTCTTTATAACATTTTTAAAATAACAAAAGTGTTATCTGTGCATTGTTGTTGCTGCAGCCATTTTTATGCCACCTTCAGTAGGAGCTACTTGGTACTTAATGGCCAATGAAAGCATTGTCAGACAGCAGGGCGTGAAAGAAGTTTTTAGCCTGTGGCGCCACATGCTGATAAATTAATGTAATGCATTTAACTTTTTTTGTTTTTGCTACTTCTTTTCGTTTATTAATTTTCTTTAACAAGCAAATGTACAAGTAATTTGTTATTGGCGATTAAACGGTAGCCAATAACGTGTGCGGGTTGTTAAAGAGTGAGTGAGTCTGCAATTAGTTGCTGTAATAGGATGTTCCTGCAATGCATATAAATATTATTTGTCTTTTTGCCTTGGCGTGCCTTAAGCTTATGATTTTTTGTAATATTAATTGAATCATGTCAAAATGGTAATTTCTCAGAACGTAAATACATATTCTATAGTATATATCGAATATCAATTCAATTATGCAACTTTATAACCAACAATCCTGTGGATGATGACCACTAAATAGAGAATAATGCGATCGAATAAAATAATATTTCTTTGCCCGAAGGGCCTAATATTGGTTGGTTTGAGTCGCGAGCTCCACAGACTGTAATTAGCGCCGAAACGCTGTTTAAAGAACCAGAAGAATAGAGTAAAAGAGAACTCCAATTCGGAAAGCAGGGCAGGTCCTATGCATAGAAGTTGAGTTTAAGTATCTAGGCCAAACGTCCTTGAGTTTCGAGAGGTTGTCGCAGAAAGGCTTGTCGAAGAGTTTCATTCTGCACAGGCAGTGCGAAGGACTTTCGCATGGCAGGTGCTCCACCGTCTCCTCTATTCCTGAAAGCTTACAGCTGCGACACAGAGTGTTATGATCCAATCCCAATCGGGCGGATAGAAATAGCCCAGTGTTCCGTGAATACCTACCACAGTTAAGCGGGAAATATCCCTTCTGTCCATCTTTTGCATGGCTGAGGAATGGACCTCATTGTATAAAGGCCACCGACTTCGCAGACCGTGCAGGTACACAACCGTTTCCATCTGGCTTTAGCCTACTCGAACCAGTGCCGAGAGATTCGGTCTTCGATGAAGCCCAGGGCCGCAAGAATCTGCTCCTTCTCTGCGATATCAAGTGTGCAAAAATCGGGAAGCAATTCCTTAGACCCCTACATAAGTACCTATGTATATATTTATACCTTTCATGAAAATTAATACAAATATTGAAAGTACCAGAAGGAGTGACAGACCAACCAAAATATATACGAATATGATTAGGCTCATGAGCTGAGTCGATTAAGCCATGTCCGTCTGTCCATCTGTCCTTCCGTCCGTCTGTCTTTCTCTCCGTCTGTTAGAACGTAAATTAGTTCCTCAGTTTTTGAGATTTCTGCTTGAAATTCGGAATGTGGATGTATTTTTAGAAGAAGCTGAAAACCGGAATCGGCCGAATCGGACAACTATAACAAATATCTCCCATACGACCGATTGCTCAGATATGGGCATTTTGGGGTATAGCTTCTCCATTTAAGCAGCTGAGGACGTAAAAATGTGTAGTGTTTTTACCCATACGGACTTAAACGTTGTTACTGTGAACTATCAGACCCATTCATGAAAGGTATGAAGTCTTCGGTACGACCGAAGACAGCCACGCTCTTACTTGTTTTTTTTATAGTGTATGAATAGCTTTAAAAAAATTTCCACACCCCAAGATATAAATACTAATATACAAACCTTCATGAATATTTATTACTTCATTTAGAAAAATAATCTTTTTCCACTAGCATCTACCAGTGAAACCTTGTAAACAGTAGATTTTTGTTTGCTTTCCCAATAAACACAGAAGCGAGGATGATATCGCGGTGAATTCGAGGCGAGTTCGCGAAAACAGATTTTAGCGAATGTAATTTCTCGGACTCGCCTAGGGTTTGCGACAAGTTCGAGAATATAGATTTTCGCGATATAATTTTTTCAATTTTTTTTAAGTTGTTTGCACTAAAAAATCAATATAGTTCTGAAATTTTACATTTAGACCTAAACTCGAATATCACAGTTCCGCAGATGATATCGTGGAGAATTCGAGGTGAGTTCGCGAAAGTAGATCAAATCAGTTTTAATCAAATAAATAAATACGAGTATGTAGAAAAAACAAAATTGTTTAAACAAAAGGATTATTTAATTTATTTTTTGTTGTGACTTTATTTAATGCAACAACGGAATAAAATAAATACACTCAGAGAAAAGTTGCTGACTAAAAACAAGCTGTGTCGTACTTGAATTAAGAATTACGGAAATTGAGGGAAAATAAATCAAATTTAAGTTTCCCCAATCTTGAATCAAGAACGGTATTCTTGAAACAGGATAAAAATAAGAAAAAATCTTGGTTTAAGAATGGAATTCTTATTTAAGAATACTAAGCAATGTTTTTTAAAAAATACATATACATATACATGTATGTACATATGTAATTTTCGAATGTTGTTATTTTTTTGTGAAAATGGAAAATTATTTATTAAAAAAAATTTACATAGCAAGATGGGAGCAATTAAAATATCAAAAATATGTATGCATAATGCATATGTTCCATTTTACGAGTGCCAGGCGTATGCACATATTGACGAATCAGGATGGAACGCGTCGATGATATACTTATATACATAGTATGTATGTAAAAACGCTGCGCTTAGATTCAGACCAAATAGTTCACAAAGCGGATGATGACGAAAGCCTGAGAAAAATTTGGGGGCTGTTATCTCATAATTAAAGGGTGAGTTATCCGGTCAAGATATGTGCCCGATCGATTTGAGTCGTTAGACCCATTTTTTATATAAATTTAGGTGGTTTATCCACTAGGTTGACTAAGCGCAATTACCCGCGAGTAATTTTAATAAATTTTAAAAATGCATTTTTGTGGGATTTTTTTCGCTTATTTGTTTATAAGTGAAAAAGTTCGATAAAAAATTTCATTCAAAATTAATACAGCACCATATCCTTCATAGACAGTTTCGCTGTACTATCTTCAATCCTTAATACAATTTTATGCAACTAAATTCAACAAATTTGTCCATATTTTTACCTAAAAAAGTTACTCATACGGCTCGTCATACGAATATTTTGTATGTAGTTTTTACAGAAATGTAACAAAATTTATTTGTAAAAACAATATACATATGTATGTAATTGCGCTTAGGAATCCTAGTAGATAAGTTATTCCCTTATGATGGATATAAAAATAGAGGCAATCACTCAACTCGTAGATGTTTCTACAGTTGGATCTGGGACTAGTATAACTACATACATATGCGTGTATGCGTGCTAAACATTTATAAAGATAACATACAATCGGCAATCGATTATAATTTAAATTTTTATAATAATTTTTAATTTTTATCTTTTATTTCAGATCCTCAAGTTTATTTATCAATCGTAATGTTCAACGCAGTGCTTCCCTCCCCATCTCGTTCTAAATAACTCTGGGAAGCTGAATTGTTGATTTAAAATTTTGTATTACAATTAAATATCTGTAATAGTTATAGTTGTATTTATAGTTATAACAATATCTTAATATATAAAAATTTTTGGGTTTATAATATATAATTTTGTATGTAATGACTGAATTATATATTGTATATATTACTATATATGTTTGTATGTAAATACCTGAAAAATCAGAAAATAAAACACCATGCACAAAATACCCACTTTTATATTTTATTTTTGTTAGGTGGGTTAAAAATTTCTAATTTAGTATTTCGAAAAAGTGGAAAATCAAGAATAAGTATTCTTAAAACGAATTTGAACATTCTACGCATAAGAATGAACATTCTTAAATCTATCATGGGCAATGCTGAAAACAAGTTTATATAAGCTTATTTCAAAACAGAAAATTGTTAATATAAGCGTTCTAAAAATGAGAATATATTCTTGATTTTAGCATTTTCAAGCTTAACAGACTTTCATAACGTTTTCGGCTTGATTCAAGCCCGCTATACTTAAATTTAGGTTGCTTTTTCTCTGAGTGTATTACTGCTTAAATTTGTTTGAAAAGCTTTTGTTACTTCATGAAAATTAAGCTTTATTTATAAAAATATTTTAAGTGCTTTGTATAATTTTATACGGATTAAATCCATTGCCATCAAAGCAAACTCTGAAATGGCCAATATAAAAAATCTCGTATCGCCAACGATCCGAGAAATTAAAAATTCTCGAATCGCTAATGATAAAAAATTCGAATCGCCAGCGATCCGAGAATGAACAAATTCTCGAATCGCCAGTGATAGGTGACATGCCTACGAATTCGGATTCGCCGATCTATCGCCGCGAACTATTGCCGCGATAATATAATCAGAGAAAGCGAATCCGATGCGAATTCGAGGCGAATCCGTCGTGTTTAATGGGTTCATAAATCATTACGCTGTTTTTATTTTCGATCAAATTTCTTAATTTGGAAAGCATTTGTGTATCTACTTATAATTTATCTATTTTACATCTTCAAAGATTTTTATTTAAGCAGGGTTTGGCTCAAATTTCAGACCTTTTTTTATACTCAGCTGTATTTTCAGTTAAACCACAATCAACCAAAACACATAAAGATTTTAAGTCTGACAATTGTGTCAAATTGATGCACGTCGCGTCGTTTGCCTAAGGCAGATAAAATTAGCGTTAAATGCGCTGCAACCAGAAAAGATAAAAAACAACTGAATAAACCGCTGTCACACTTTTCAATATAAATATGTATGCATGTATAAATGTGTGCACATACACATATAATAATATATATGTATATATGTATTTATAAGCGCGTGGGGGCAGCGAGCGCTGTTGCATTTTGATCACCCAAATTGATAAAGCAAAAAAAAAAATTGATTTGGCAACGCCATTGCTTGGCAACACACTGTCTGTGTCAGTCAGCAGCGCAAACAAAACAGATTCCTCTTCCTCTTTAAATCTCCGCTTGCACCATAGTACTTATGTATTTACGTCGCTCCTCTTGATTTAATTAATTTCACTATATGTATGGTTGCATTTGATGTGCTTTTCAAAATTTGTTGTGGTTTTCTTAATTTTCTCTTGATTTTCATTAAAGCTTTTTTGATTTTGTTGTTGTTTTTTGTTTTGTTGGAAACTACATGCGACGCACGTGGGCAGTTAATTGCGGGTTTTGTGTGGCTTAATTTTTTGTTGCTTTTTTGGTATGAACCGCTTATACATATTTATATGTTTGGCTATATATGGTGGCCGCTGTGGTGCAGTGGGTAGAGTGCTCGCCTGCTGTGCCAGAGGTCTCGGGTTCAAACCACGGTCCGAGCAAAACACCAAAAACAATTTTTCTAATTAGTAAAAAAAAATCCAATTATTGGGTTTTTTAAGAGCAGCGGTCACCTCTCGGCAGTGGGCGGCATACCCTCCGAGAGTATTTCTGCCATGAAAATGCTTCTCACAAAAAATGCATTCGCCGTTCGGAGCCGGCATAAAACTGTAGGTCCACCCAATTAGTAGGAAAAACAAAAAAAGGAGCACACCTCGAATTGGGAGAGAAGCTCGGCCATAAAACTCGTCAGAGTTATAATAGCGCCATTGTATTATATTATATTATATATACATATATTTACATATATATGTATATACCAGTGGGTGTGACAGAAAAGCCGTAATTTTGATGTTTGTCGACTGTGGCAGATTTACTAAATTTTAAATGACTTTACCCACATAGCAGCGATGAGTTTTGCGTTGACAAAAGTGGGCACTGCAAACGTTTTTGGTGAAGAAAAGCTGTCACCGCGCGCAATTTCGATGTTTTATGTCTCGTCGATCGCAGGAAAAGCGTGTGCTCGAATTTGTGTCAGGAAAAGAAATCAAGCCACGAACGGAAATTAATATCATGGTGGGCGTAGGTGTTTTGTGCAAAGCATTCACATTTTTGCGCTGCAATTGACACCGTTTAGCTTAATTTGCAAACCAAAAGGCAGATAAGTTAAGATCTAAACCTAATTTCTAAAATTGAAAACAGAAGAAGACGACAAATGCTGTGGTCTCACACAGAAACTGCAAAGCTCTATTATATAAATAGACTGCCGTGGGTATAGCGAAGCTTAGCGTAAGCGTCTTCTGCCTACTTTGATGATCAATAAACAAATGGAGTCGATTGGAAGGCATTTATGTACATAGTACATTACTGCCTGGTATTCCCTTATTTTGTTGCACATTGACATTTCCTGTGAAAAAAATGGCATGTGATCGCCGTTTAAGATACAACTTATTTAAAATGCAATATATGTATGTAGTGACAATCTAAAAAGCATTTTTCCAACCATCTTACTTTGTTTGGATTTAACTAAAGCGAGCCCAGAATTAATTACCAAACAAGCAAAATGACAGAAAAACAAGCATAGATATATTTATACTCGTCTCTACCTGGAGTATAGGTCTGATATAATCTTCAACTAATGCATTGACAATTGTAAGAACAAAAGTTGAAGTAAATGTATTGTACAAATGCTAATGAATTTTTTGTTTAAAAACACAAGTAAAATACGTGAAGGCAAAGGACTTTAGCAAGTGGCAAGCTCAAAGCCACGCCATGTTGAGGCACGTACAAAACTTAATGAAGCGTGCTTTAGTATTACTTAGATTCACATTTGTGCTGTGGAGGGTAAAAAGGCGAAGTCTGAAGTATAGAAATCAATCAATTAAAAGGGCTGAAGCTGAAGCGTACATTCATTGAACGAATTGTATGACTTCAGCCTAAGAACATACATATGTACATACATACATATTAAAATCGTTGTTTCGTCTTACACAAAGCAAGGTGGCTGCTGTGGTGCAGTGGGTAGAGTGCTCGCCTGCTATGCCAGAGGTCTCGGGTTCAAACCACGGTCCGAGCAAAACACCAAAACAATTTTTCTATTTAGTAAAAATCCAATTATTGGGGTTTTTAAGAGCAGCGGTCATCTCTCGGCAGTGGGCGGCATACCCTCCGTGTGTATTTCTGCCATGAAAAAGCTTCTCACAAAAAATGCATTCGCCGTTCGGAGCCGGCATAAAACTGTAGGTCCACCCAATTAGTAGGAAAAACAAAAAGGAGCACACCTCGAATTGGGAGAGAAGCTCGGCCATAAAACTCGCCAGAGTTATAATAACGCCATTGTATTATTATTATACACAAAGCAAAATGCATTGCCATTATTCTCTTACACAGCGTTGCAGCAAAACGTGCGGAAATAATCAAATGCTGTGACTGCGAGGCTGCCAATGCACAAAAAAGCGTAAAGAAAGGGAGTTCTTTCTAAAGGTACTGGCAAATGGCGTGCGAAGTTAAAGCAACAGTGATAGGGTTTGTAACTTTACGAACGAGTGCAGGGCGACAGCCCAAAAAAAAAAAAGAAAGAAGCTCAAGAAAACGAAACGGAGAGAGAAAAAGTGCAACATGCAGTTGAAGAATACATTAGACTGATGAAATTTACAGTGGGTCAGTTGGCGTTTGTTATTCCTCGGGAAAATTTGAATATCCTAGAGCATACAGCGGTATTTTGAATTGTACTACTAAATGAAAAGCTGGAAAATTTTCATCGAGGCAGCTTAAATACTGAATTAAATTAACCTTTTTGGTGTTACTTTGCTGCACAGTTCTTCCCATTAGACCTATGTATTTGCACGGTGATGCGATTTTGTTCATGCCAGGATACTTGCCGTGCGATAGTCATGTGGCATAGTCATGGAAGTTATTATCTTCCCTAAAGGAAATGTAATGAGGAAAGTATTGATGATTTGTAGATCTGTGGGCCTACTGGGTTTGTATCTTTTTTTGTTGTTGGCTTACCTCCCTTAATAGGTGCAGTGAAATAACGCCCGTGGAAATAATTCCCGTGGGCGTTATTACGTTTGATCCACGGGCTTTATTTCTCTTTCGGAAGGGCAATTAAGCCCGCAGACGGGCTTTTTTTTAAATATGGTCTATTAAAGAAAAAAGCGCCGCAGGCGAAAAATTGGAATTAAAAATCGCGCGATTTTTAATTCCAATTTTTCGATTCTTTCAATTTTTTTTAAATCCCCTTCTAAATATTCAAATACTCAATCAAAATAAACAAAGCTTCAGTAAATTTCTATAATCATTTATTAGTAACAATTTTCAAGGTCTCTAAGAAAGTAAATATTTAAATACGCAATCAAAATAAACAACACTTCATTACATACATATTGGCACTTTCCGACCACAATCTAAACAAATACTCATATAGAGTTTTAAACAATTTGACGACAAACCGGGCACAAAATATCTCTATTGCCATTTACGATTGCAACCTTACTGTGCTCTCCAAAGCAATCCGCACACAATTTAAAGTGATTGCATGGGCTTAAGAGAACATCGCGTGGCTTGGTAAAACAAATAACACACAACAACATGCTTTGACTCTCGCAAAAATTGTCCGCCGCTTCTTCATAGTCAGAACAATCCATTGCGGATACATCAATGTCACATGTCTTATTTTCGGGATTACTCATTTGATTCGCCTGCGGCGCTTTTTCCAATACTAATACACCATATTAAAAAAAAAACGAAAAATTGGAATTAAAAATCGCGCGATTTTTTATTCCAATTTTTCGCCTGCGGCGCTTTTCCCACTAATACACCATATTTAAAAAAAAACCCCGTCTGCGGGCTTAATTGCCCTTTCGAAAGGGAAATAAAGCCCACATCGCCGAATAGAGCGCGCAGGCGTTCTTTCCCTTTCTGAGTGGAAATAATACCCACGGGTTTAATTTCGTTTTATTCGCAGGCGCTATTTCTTTTTCAAGGAAAGAAAAAACGCCCGCGGGCGTTATTTCCTTTTTTGGGAAATAACGCCCGCGGGCGTTAATTCCACGGGCGTTATTTCACTGCACCCCCTTAATACTCTGTTGAACTTGTTTCCTCTAGATTTGGTGATTCAAGAGAAGGCTATAAAAACGATGTTATCCACTACACTCCTTCGGGTTATGGCACGACGATTGGAGCTCGGGGCACGTGGAGTTGTTTTGCAGGCTGTCAGAGCAATAACCCTTGTTTGTGGCCCCAAAAGACAAGCTGGTACCCTTAGTATCCCCTGGTATACTTTATACTTATCGGATACGCTGGAACTCTACAAACTCCTGTAAAATTACAAAAGTGCTTTCTGAAAAATCCCAACAGAGAGGTAGCGAACTTCCTCCTCGGGCCCTTTTATCGGTGATTGCAGGACACAATCCATGGAGTCAGCACGTGGCCATCGAGGCATCATCGAGACCACATTATGCCTATCTTGTCTGGAAGAGGCCGACACCGGCACAGCGCATTTTCTATGCGCAAGACCAAGATTGCGCATTCTTGTGTCAGCTCTATTGAGAATGGCGAACATTTCCTCTATGGAAAGTTTGTGGAGGAGCTGTGATTCCATTATCCCACCTACATCCTGGTCCGTTCTAAGAGCCTTAAATACTATGGGCAAATATGTCCCAGTGCTTGGGAAAGACATACATAGTTTTTCCAGCCTACCACAACTCCATTCCATTCCATTCCATTCCAATATATAAAATAGGAGAATTTCAAATATCTCACAAAAGAACCCTACACATTTGTTTAAGTACATAATGTTAATTATTTTAAAATATTTTCTTTTACCAACTTAAAAACCATTTATATTAATTATAAAAGAAATAAACCGAATAAGCATTCAATTAGCCCACTGTTCAATAGAACACACCACGTACATATGTACATACTAACATACATACATATTCATATGTACTCGTGCATAAACATTCAAGTGATAGAATAATTTCCGACTTCGCTTACAAGTTCGTTGACTCCTACACCTTTTCTTGTTGTTGTTGTTTTTCTGCTTGTTTTATTCTGATTGTTCTTGTTCTGAGGCTGGATGTTGTTCTTTTGCAGTTGCCAGTCACTAGTGTTGAAGTTACTGTTTCTTTCTGTTTCTGCTGCCGTTTTTGTTGTTGTTGTTATTGTTGTTGCTTTTATTGGCAATGCACGTCCAATACATTAAATCAACAAAGACAACAAAATGCAGCAAAAAACTAGCAATAGAAACGAGCAGGTAAAACAGAGGTTTTAGTTCGCATTGAACTGGACTTTAAATACTCTTTTGCGGCTTTGGCTTCTGGCCGCTGTGGTGCAGTGGGTAGAGTGCTCGCCTGCTATGCCAGAGGTCTCGGGTTCAAACCACGGTCCGAGCCAAACAAATTTTTCTAATTAGTAAAAATCCAATTATTGGGTTTTTTAAGAGCAGCGGTCACCTCTCGGCAGTGGGCGGCATACCCTCCGAGAGTATTTCTGCCATGAAAAAGCTTCTCACAAAAAATGCATTCGCCGTTCGGAGCCGGCATAAAACTGTAGGTCCACCCAATTAGTAGGAAAAACAAAAAAGGAGCACACCTCGAATTGGGAGAGAAGCTCGGCCATAAAACTCGTCAGAGTTATAATAGCGCCATTGTATTATTATTATATTTGCGGCTTTAAGAAAATGTGTCATGGAATGGGAAAATGAAAAATGCCGCGATTTCAATGTGGTTACTTTATTTGTTGTGTATAAATTAAGCGGAATTTGAGAAATAATGAGAAAAAAATTCTTATTTGTTGTGATATTTCTGAGATTTGTTAATCAGCGGGGACTTAAATCGAGCATACTAGTTTTGATTCCAGCACGAGATAAACGCGAAAGAAACACTTGAAGGACTTACCTAGAAAATATTGAGATTCTAAACTTTAGAACTCATTTTAGAACCATTTTACGCTGTTTATTGTTGTTGATAGTTTTGCAATGATGAAATCTAGAAGGTTGCATACAATGTTGCATTTTCCGCACTAACAGAGTATATACTAAAACTTATAAAACAAACGCTTTATTCTTTAGTGCAAAAAACAGTTTATTTATGGCAAGCAACAGGCCAACAGGCAGGCAATTCTTGCTGACAAAACACTACGACAGCAACACAAACTACGCGAAACTAAATTGCGCTTTCTTTCCAGCTGATACTTGACTCTAGCTGCAGAGATTTACTGCCAATTGTGACATTACGATACACGTATCAGCAATAACAACAAAAACAACAATAACAACAAAAAGAACAGTAACAACGATAACAACAAAAACAACAATAACAACAAAGCAAAGCAAAATTTTCTAACAGAAATAAATGAAATCAAAGAATTCTAAATTGAAGCCAACAACAACAAGTACAAATAGTTGTTTTAGAAAAGCAACAGAATTGGCGTATGCGTTGTATAAGATCGTAACTTACTTACAACAACAATAGCAACGATGCCAAATAGTGCCTAGCGAATGCACAACCAACAACGTTGGTGCATCAACAAATCTTAGGTAAGTACTTATGCATCGCTAACACCACCACCACCGCCACCGACACCGCCGCCACCACCACCAGCGTTCGCTTTTTCTTGCGTCAACTTTTTTTGCATTTGCTTTCCACTTCCTCAAGTAACTATCAAGAGAATCTGCAGCAGTTGACTTTGACTTTGACTGCGAGACAAACGCAAAAACTGGAAGTCTGAGGCTTTTTAGGTGTAACAAACTTTGGCTTGTTTGCATAAGTTCAATGTGCGATTTGTTGTTGCCAGTACGCCCTTGTGTTCAACTCAAAGACTAAGACGAAGAAGTTGAAGACGCTACAGAGTTTGACTTAGAGTTTTAGTTAGAGTTGTTGCCAGACTCGCAGTCTTAGAGGGCCATTCATTCGATGCATCTCACTGCTCAAATAATTTATGTTCTTCTGCTTTCTTGTGGCAGCCAACCAAGCAAAACTTCTTTCTTTTCGTTGTTTTTGTTGTTGTTTTACTAACTAACTGCAGCCTCGCCGAGGGCAATGACAGCAATAACAGCTAACTATGTACATATATACATGTATGTATTTATGCACGTCTGTAAGACTTTATATCTGTCTGTCTTCGTGTGTAGATGGATATGAAGGGTCGCACTTTTAATGGGCTTCGCCATCAACTGCTCCATCTTCATAAACATAGAGAGGTGTTCGTTCGTTTTTGTTGCCGTTGTCGCAGTTAATAGTTTCTTGTTCACTATTTTTAACGGTTATGTACGAATACATATAAATATTCATAGCCGAATGCCAGCGCGTTGTTTATAGCAACAAAATCTAGCAAATACCAATAGCCATTTTTGGTTGCGGGTGTACCTAGATAGAGTGGTATTTCCATTATCTCGCCTTTTCTCTGCCTCTGTCTTTCCTGCACTTTGGCTTATGTGATTTTCCAACAATCTTCAAAGTGTTGGCTTTTAAGTATTATTGTTCTTAAATTACCTACCATTTTTGCAAAAACTTTGGAACGTGACAAAAAAAGTGACTCGTTCAAGTGCGAAAACAAGCGGAAAGTTTTAAGTGATGGTACAATTTCCATTGTGAAGACATAAATACGTGTTTACATATGGACATACATACATATGTATTTATGACTTTGTTATGTTATCAAAGGGTAAAAAACTAGACTATTCCTTTCACATATAAGTAAGTATTTCGGCGCACTAATATTTGGTATCGAAACATATTTAAAAAGAGATCGAAAGAGACTTTTATGGAGCATCAGTCAACTATTTAAGTTGCAAGTCTCGAAGTTGGGTTAGAATTCCTTGCATTGTTTTCCTTTGAAAATTTCTAAACACAAAAAATCGTAAGTTCAGCCTTGCCTTAGTTACCACAGAAATAAATTGAAAGCGTGTTCGATTATCTACAAAAAATTAGTCCAAGTTTGATTCTAAACTCCTAGCTAGAAAATATTAGATTCTCTTAACTTTTATGGTTGAGATTCTTTCGAGGCTTGCAAACAGGGTTCGGATTTGCCTCATTTTGGCTCCTCACTCACACATGCCTCACTCATGAGGTTGCATCTGAATGAGGATCCTCTGAGTGTGCAAACAACAGAGACCACCCAATAGCGCGAGCGCTCTGCATGAGTGGCAGCAGAGTGCGCAGCCAATAGAAGGCAAGCAAGTAGCGTTGCCTCTCCTCAGCTGCGCCCTCATATGTTACTCTGAGTGAGTGAGGAATATGACTCATTATATATATACTACTAGCTAGCCCCGCAGACGTTGTTCTGCCTAAAATTTATTCCTATAAAGTTATAAAACTGTCAATTCTCTGAACAAAAGAGATATACATATATTCGCCGCGACAAACCTAATTTCCCCTATCCCTATATCTATCTCTGTCTCTATCTCTGTCTCTATCTCTATCTCTATCTCTATCTCTATCTCTATCTCTATCTCTATCTCTATCTCTATCTCTATCTCTATCTCTATCTCTATCTCTATCTCTATCTCTATCTCTATCTCTATCTCTATCTCTATCTCTATCTCTATCTCTATCTCTATCTCTATCTCTATCTCTATCTCTATCTCTATCTCTATCTCTATCTCTATCTCTATCTCTATCTCTATCTCTATCTCTATCTCTATCTCTATCTCTATCTCTATCTCTATCTCTATCTCTATCTCTATCTCTATCTCTATCTCTATCTCTATCTCTATCTCTATCTCTATCTCTATCTCTATCTCTATCTCTATCTCTATCTCTATCTCTATCTCTATCTCTATCTCTATCTCTATCTCTATCTCTATCTCTATCTCTATCTCTATCTCCATCTCTATCTCTATCTCTATCTCTATCTCTATCTCTATCTTTATCTCTATCTCTATCTCTATCTCTATCTCTATCTCTATCTCTATCTCTATCTCTATCTCTATCTCTATCTCTATCTCTATCTCTATCTTATTTATTTATTTAGTCTATGAACAATGATATTCTTACAGACTATTTACATTAAAATATGAGTTATTAAAAAATTAATAAATACCTAAACAGAAATAACAATTAAAACAAGTAAGGAAGCCTAAGTTCGAGTGGAATCGAACATTAGATACTCAGCTGTATGCTTTCATTGTTTGTTTGCGTTTGATGGAAACACGGTGTAGGTACTCTATATAAAGCAAGTGCTGCATAAAGTGGGCGTAGCCGCGCCCATTTTCAAAATTTTTATCAGTCATCCAACTAAGCATATGAATATTATTCTTTGTGCAAAATTTCATTCCTTTATGACTGCTAGTTACAAAGATGTCACGTTACAAATTCCCAAAGGGGTGTCTATTAACACAAGTTATAAGAGTGTATAAACCAAGTTTCGTTATAATATCTCAATTATTTGTCGAGTTATGGGCTCAGAAATCTCGTATATTCCTGCTTCTTAAAAGAGGCGGTGCCACGCCCATTTTCCAAAATTTTTATGCTTTTCGTTTTATGTCCGCAGTTGGACTCCTTCCATAAAATTTCAATGATATATCTTTATATTTGACAAAGATATCGCTTAAAATGTTTTTATTAGGTCACTTTATAATACCCATATATAAAAGTGGGCGTGGCCGTCAACCGATTTCGCTAAAATTTTCAACATGTATTACCGCAAGTAATAAAAGTGTACACAGCAAGTTTCGTCATTATATATCAATTATTTGTCGAGTTATGGGCTCAGAAATCTCGTATATTCCAGCTTCTAAAAAGAGGCGGTGCCACGCCCATTTTCCAAAATTTTTGTGTTTTTCGTTGTATGTCCGCAGGTGGACTCCTGATATAAAATTTCAATGATATATCTTTATATTTGACAGAGATATCGCTTAAAATGTTTTTATTAGGTCACTTTATAATACCTATATATAAAAGTGGGCGTGGCCGTAAACCGATTTTGACAATTTTTCGTCCAAATATTTGCCTAAGTAAGTATATCACGCGTACCAAATTTCATCGAAATATCTTATACAGTTTCTGAGTTATGGCTCATAAAGCTTTCAATGTTTGCTCCTTAATAAGTGGGCGTGGCACCGCCCATTTTCCAAAATTCTATCAAATTTCTTCTTAGGGGCCTGAGCTTAACATGTGGGTAAAATTTCATCACTCTAGCTATATTAGTGGCTGAGATACCAAATTTCCGTTTTTTTCTATATGGGAAAAGTGGGCGTGGTCATGGTCCGATTTCGCCCATTTTCAATACCAACCGTCCCAGTGTCGATACCAACTTGCATTTCAAATTTCATCAAAATATCTCAATTTTTGCGCGAGTTAGAGTGTTTACAGACGGACGGACGGACGGACGGACGGACGGACATGGCTCAATCGATTTCTCTTTTCACCCTGATCATTTTGATATATATAAGTCTATATCTATCTCGATTATTTCATTCTGTTACAATCCGCCGTTATGTGATTAAAACTATAATACTCTGTGTACTAGTACAGCTGAGTATAAAAATGTGTTAAGGTTATGTATAAAAAACCATTTCGGTGATGAAAAATCAAGTTGGACAGAATTCGAGATCAAATTAAATTCACTTAGGGCTCTAACCATGGGAGCATTGCGCGCATATTCCGTTCTACAACTTATTCCATAAAAAGGCAAGTAATTCCTAAGATTACGCTGTGGGATATTAAAGTTAATTTTTTCCAAAAGAAGGGGGCAGTCAATGTCACCTCTAATGATGTTGAAAACAAATGAAAGTGAGAGGACTGTTCTTCTTGCTTCCAATGTCTTTAGATTAATTAAGAGCAGACGGGAATTATAGGATGGCATAGGTTCATTGAATTTAAGAGACCATAAAGCAAATTTCAGGAAGACTTTTTGAACCCTCTCAATCCTAGAAATATAACATTTGTGACTCGGCCTCCAAATAAAAGTAGCATATTCTAGGTTGGAACGAACGAAAGCTGTAAAAAGTAATTTAAGAGTGTAGGGGTCAGAGAAGTTGGAGCTATTACGCCTCAAGAACCCTAAAACCGAGTAAGCTTTCGAAATAATAAAGCTTGTGTGCGTACTGAATGAAAAATTACTCGAAAAAATTACGCCAAGATCCTTAATCTCATCAACACTTTGCAATAAAGAATGTGAAATGTTGTAAGATGTTGGCACAGAGTATACAGACTTCTTAAAAGTAACTTTGAAACATTTTTTTATATTTAAAGCTAGCCGTGAAGCGGTGCACCATAAATGTTGTCTATTTATGTCATCTTGCAACATAATAGCATCATCATTACTCGTAATTTTCGAGAAAACTTTTAAATCATCTGCATAGAGCAAAAAATTTGCAAATTTAAAGCAGGTACCAATATCATTAATAAATAGTACAAACAATAGTGGGCCTAATATGCTCCCCTGGGGAACTCTAGAGGTGGCAAAAAAGGGAACAGAAGTCACACAATCAACTGCAACTACACAACTTCTATTATGTAAATAAGATTTGATCCATTTTAAAAAATTAGAGTGAAACCCCAAACAGGACAGTTTATATACCAAAAGTGAATGTGAGACTTTATCAAAAGCCTTTGAAAAGTCCGTGTAGACACAATCTACCTGAACACCAGCAGAGAAGGACAAGTGGCAGTATTCACTAAAAACTGCAAGGTTCGAAACTGTAGATCGACCCGGAATGAAACCATGCTGGTTTGGCGAAATCAAACTTTTACATGCAAAGTACATTTTATCTTTAACGATGCTCTCAAAAAGCTTTGCTACCGTTGATAATTTTGAAATTGGCCTGTAGTTGCAAACATTGTTTTTACTACCATCTTTATGAATAGGGCTAATTGTAGTAGATTTCCGCTCATCAATGAAGATACCAGTCTCCAAAGACACATTAAAAATATGTTTTAAAGGTGTAATTAAAGCTGGGCAATTTTTTAATAGGATAACAGTGCCTGTTTTCTATCTCTATCTCTATCTCTATCTCTATCTCTATCTCTATCTCTATCTCTATCTCTATCTCTATCTCTATCTCTATCTCTATCTCTATCTCTATCTCTATCTCTATCTCTATCTCTATCTCCATCTCTATCTCTATCTCTATCTCTATCTCTATCTCTATCTCTATCTCTATCTCTATCTCTATCTCTATCTCTATCTCTATCTCTATCTCTATCTCTATCTCTATCTCTATCTCTATCTCTATCTCTATCTCTATCTCTATCTCTATCTCTATCTCTATCTCTATCTCTATCTCTATCTCTATCTCTATCTCTATCTCTATCTCTATCTCTATCTCTATCTCTATCTCTATCTCTATCTCTATCTCTATCTCTATCTCTATCTCTATCTCTATCTCTATCTCTATCTCTATCTCTATCTCTATCTCTATCTCTATCTCTGTCTCTATCTCTTTCTCTATCTCTATCCCTATCCCCATTCCTATCCCTATCTCAAAATGTATGGAAATTTTTTTTTTTTTGCATTTTTCGGGAATTTTATTGGATATTCTCCTATTCTGGCTAGAGAACAATCTGCATTTGTCTCAATCATCCAAATCGGTGCAGGCGTTCTTGAGTTATACGCGTTTGTACTAACGCCACTTCCTTTTATATATATAGATATACAAAATATATGGGAAAATATTTTTTTTTTTGCATTTTTCGGGAATTTTATTGGATATTCTCCTATTCTGGCCAAAGAACAATCTGAATTAGTCTCAATCATCCAAATCGGTGCAGGCGTTCTTGAGTTATACGCGTTTTTACTAACGCCACTTCCTTTTATATATATAGATATACAAAATATATGGGAAATATTTTTTTTTTGCATTTTTCGGGAATTTTATTGGATATTCTCCTATTCTGGCCAGAGAACAATCTGAATTTGTCTCAATCATCCAAATCGGTGCAGGCGTTCTTGAGTTATACGCGTTTGTACTAACGCCACTTCCTTTTATATATATAGATATATTATATGAGCGAGGCCTCATAGCTTAGCGATGAGGCAGCTAGAAGTCTGTAGTGTGTAGTATGAAAAAATTTAAAAAGGTCTGAGAAAGTAAAAGAAAAAAATTCTTTTTGGTAGACAGTTCATTTAAGCTTACTAAATTTTATATAAATTTACCCCAAATTTGAAATAAAATTTTTTTTTTAAATTGGGAACAAAATTTTGGTGGTTGGGCGAAATTGGCACATAAATCTAGCATTCATTTTTGCGTATTGAATTTCAGATCCATTGATGGTGAAGGAAGGGGGAGCGGAATTTTTCAAAAAACGTGAAATTTTTAAAAAAGTTTTAAAAAGTCAAAAAAACAAAAAAAAACTGTTTTTGGTAAATGACATTTCGTTATCATGGCGTAAATTAAATTTTATATAAATTTAGCCCAAATTTGAAATTAAAAAAATGAGAACATAAAACTAGCATTAAATTTTGCATATTGAATTTTCGACCCATTGAGGTGGGGGGGGGGGAGGGTGTGGAGGGGTCCAGCTTCACGTATTCTAATGTATGCATTATTAACTGATTTTCTGCGCAGCGTCATCACTCACTCACACGCATTACACCGAGAGAAGAGGAACCCTACGGCGGCTCACCTCATACGCAGCATGAGCGTCTCATTCTTACCTCACTATTTCAAAATGAGTGAAGAAACAAACAAAACTCTCACTCGGCATTCTAGATGAGCGATAAACGCAAACGGTCACTCATCAGCACGGCGTGAGTTTGAGATTCCTCACTCACTCACACATAGTCTGAGTTTCTGCCTACCCTGCTTGCAAATGAGAATAAATTTAAAAGCCTTGAAATAGTGACATCAATGTCCTTCTTATTCCCCAAAAACGTAACCTTTGAAGTAAAGTGGTTGGCGCACTTTTGCCGGCAGAGAACTGTTTACTTGTGAGGGTGTTCAAGTAATAAATTGGATGTCAAAGTGTTTTCTAAATATAATATTTCGGCATCTACAAGACTGTCAGATTAGCTTGAAATTGCATCTCTGCATTTGCTGTTCACACATATTAAATTTACCTTTCAAATTATACATACATACGTTGATATTTTAATGACATTTAATTTACCAAACATTTAATTTTCATGTAATTTCGTTTCCTCACTAAACACATTCCATTATCAGGGTTGCATTGAGATTCTTACGCCATTTGAGGTTAATTTGTTTTTAATGGTTCATAGACTGAATTTTCAATATATCAAGTAAAGCCTAGTTGAGTAAGGGCTGGAAATTAGTGAAGGGATTTTAATGGTGTATTACGTTCAAGTCTGAGCATATTATTAGTTAGATAAAGAGCAGAGTCCCTGCAAAAACTCCGACTAATCCAGGATGTGTCCGGGATAATTCGCAAGGGAGCACGCCACTAATACAACTTGTGGTCTCTTTGTATGGAATGAAGTGTTCCCTTTTGTTTGAGCATGTCCTATGGGGAGACTAAATGTACCCTTTTATACCTGAACGAGTACGAAGGTAGACTAGTCCACTTTGATGCCAATCGGATATCGAATCGAAGTTGTACCCTTTTATACCTGAACAAGAGCAATTTTCGAAGTTCTTTTATAACCTTTTGAGTACAATTTTCAACAATTAGTCTACATTTTTACCTTCCGGGTACAATTGAGGAGTAATTGTAGCCAATTGTACCCGAAGAGAGGAATCCGGGACAAATCCCTTTCGAAACTAATCGCACAATTTTTTACAGGGGCACATTATTTTTCTGATCCTTTATGATTTGCTGTATATTATTAGATTTTTCGTTGAAGGAAGTGCAAAAAGACTAACACTTCCTATTGCTGTTAAATTAGCTAATTTAAACGATGATTTGCTTAAAAAAAAAAAACAAAAACAAACAACGCGCATCGTTTAGCTTCACAGTTATTATCTGATAATTAGTAGCACGTAATTTATTTTCTACTGATTACTAATAATAATAAAGTTCACTCAAAGTCATTAGCAAATTTGCTTAACGCAAAATTAAATAATATTAGCAATCAATTTGTATTCCTCATTTATATGCACATCTATGAGAAAAGTCATAAATAAATATCGCCACGCTTCTGTGCATATGATTTATATTTATATTTATAATGTTTGTGTTTATCAATATGCGCAAGTATAAACGATGTGTATAATTATACGTTTTTATATATGTGAACTTGACCCTCAAAAAACCTTATAGGTAACTGATACGATCGTAATAATTAATGAAACTTGCTTAGGTGCGTGTATGAAATCAAACAAAATGTGCATTTTTATTTTTATTTTGTTTTTAAAGTTACTCTAATGTTGATAAGAAATATATTAGAATTGGACGGTCAAATTTTATTGCTTTATAACATCTTTGCAGTCTAGATATCGACCTCACGGCTATCAAGTTACACTAAATCTCGTAATAAAACGATTAATCAAAAGTAGTTTCTAATAAAAATTAGTTATGAACTTATTAAACATAATTATTACATTTGATATTTGTGAAATGCGCTAATTATTGTTATCTCTATTTAGTATATGATATATTTACAAAATATTGAAACTTGTTTACTAGTAGCTAGTCTAATTCGCTTTAGTTACCCTGACACACATTCGATGATTATTGTTTTTTTTTTATTGAAAAAAAAAAAAAAATTGTTTGAAATGTATCGCGAGTATGAATTAACGCATCGCTGGCGGCAGTTTACCTACTAATGTTACCGAATAAATATGACATGGAAATAGCTTACTGAAAATGCATGTCTGGGTCCTTAATGAACAAATATACAATGTATAGTTAACTTTAACCTTAACGTAAATAACGTCTTTTAACTCATTAGTTAAGAACAGTCATTGCATTAATAACTAACTAGTATCGCCGGTGCTCGAAATTCGACCATGCAATTTATTTTTTCAACTTTGTATTGGTACAAAAATTATTCCTTTTCGCGGAGATAAGCAACACTTTCCAAATTCCAGTTGTACCGCAACACTGATTTGCCCTTTCGATCACGGTCCGACGCGAAATCATGGTCAAAATCAAGGCAGATCTAGGAAGGTAGGCCCGGTGGCGAATTCAGAAATTTCCCATGTATTTTGTTATTGTAATTGGTAGAGTGTAATGTCAAAATGATATTTCGCCGTGGTTAAAATCTGAATTCGCTTGGGGCTCGTCCATTCCTATTGGCCATGATGTGAATTCGCTTTGATTTTGACATTAAACTCTATCTTTGTAAATAAAAAAAGAAGTTTATCAATTCGCCGCCGAGCCTACCTGTTAGATATGCCTTGGTCAAAATTAAAATTACTCGGTGTGCTCTCCCGCCCTCTCTCTCATTTTTCGCTTTAATGAAAAGCAATAGGAGATATTTGGCCCGCGTTGATTTTGATCTCAGCGTAAACTGGGCCAATGCATATAAAACAGAGAGAGCACTTTTAAATTAAAGCGACTCTTCAACTGTGTTTACGATATTTGTAAACATTTTTACGATATCTATTTCTCTTAACTAAAAATTTTATTTATTAATTATAAAGAAATTAAATAATTTATAGAAAAAATTATATGCCTATGCACTGCTCCTGACTCATACGAACTCATCCATATCAATTTTATGTGGATATGAGTATGTTAAATGTGCTAAACAGCCTGGCAATTGTTTGTATGGGAAAAATGTTAGCCTATTAATATATAGATTTGTAATTAATATCTCCACTACTAAATAAATAATTAGTAGGAAAAAACAAAAAGGAGCACACCTCGAATTGGGAGAGAAGCTCGGCCATAAAACTCGTCAGAGTTATAATAGCGCCATTGTATTATTATTAATTAAATAATATTTAATGCCGCATGCTGTTGAACATTTCGAAACAAATGATTATTGTGAATGAAAATATCTAAGTAAATAGGTACGTTGCAATGAATATGCCTTCAAACTACGCATGAATTTGTATTTCATATCTTGAAAACAAAAATTAAAATCTGAGGTTAGAAAGAGTAAAAAAAAAAAAATTAACATTGAACATTGATGTGTAAACAGTTTCGAAATCGGATATTTATTCCCTTTTCCTTATTCCTTTTTTCCTGGTTTTCTATGGATTAAAATGCGACTATCGTTTTTGTAATTATACCTTTGATGAGAATGAAATGGTATTATAAATTAGTGCCAAAAAAGTTTTGTCGAAAGTACCAGAAGGAAGCGTGGGGGACCCACCAAAATATATACCGATATGGTCAGAATCACGAGCTGAGTCGATTAAGCCATGTCCGTCTGTCCGTCCGTCCGTCTGTCCGTCTGTCCGTCTGTCCGTCCATCCGTCCGTCCGTCTGTGTGAACGCAAACTAGTCCCTCAGTTTTTGAGATATCGGAATGAAATTCGGAATACTGGTATGTTGTTATATGCAGCTGATCATTTGTCGGAACCGGCGGAATCGGACCACTATAACATATAGAAAACAACCGATTATTCAGATATACATAAAATTTTTGGATGTAATTTGTGCACAACTTCCCCATTTAAACAGCTAAGGACATGAAACTCTGAAGTAGACGTGCCCATTTTGGCCCAAATAAGGTTACCGAAAATTGTCAAGATCGGACCACTATAACATATAGTTCCACAACATCCGATTATTCAGATATACACATTTTGGTGTATAACTCCTCCATTTTAACAGCTAACGGCCTGAAATTTTGAAGTATTTGTACCCGTATGGACCCAAACAGGGTTACCGAAAATTGTCAAGATCGGACCACTATAACATATAGCTCCCCTACAACCGATTGTTCAGATATGCACATTTTGGTGTATAACTCCTCCATTTTAACAGCTAACGGCCTGAAATTTTGAAGTATTTGTACCCATATGGGCCCAAACGGGATTACAGAAAATTGTTAAGATTGGACCACTATAACATATAGCTCCCCTACAACCGATTGTTCAGATATGCACATTTTGGTGTATAACTCCTCCATTTTAACAGCTAACGGCGTGAAATTTTGAAATATTTGTACCCGTATGGGCCCAAACGGGATTACCGAAAATTGTCAAGATCGGACCACTATAACATATAGCTCCCCTACAACCGATTGTTCAGATATGGACATTTTGGTGTATAACTCCTCCATTTTAAAAGCTAACGGCGTGAAATTTTGAAGTATTTGTACCCATATGGGCCCAAACGGGATCACCGAAAATTGTTAAGATCGGACCACTATAACATATACATAGCTCCCATACAACCAATTGTTCAGATATGGACATTTTGGTGTATAACTCCTCCATTTTAACAGCTAACGGCGTGAAATTTTGAAGTATTTGTACCCATATGGGCCCAAACGGGATTACCGAAAATTTTCAAGATCGGACCACTATAACATATAGCTCCCATACAACCGCTTGTTCAGATATGGACATTTTGGTGTGTAGCTCCTCCATTTAAATAGCCAAGACACCATTTTTTCTAATAAATCTTTCCATAAATAACCCACAGAATTAAAATTATAAATTAAACTTAATCAGGCTATGTACATACATAGGTAACTTTTCATTTCCCCACTCATGAAAGGTATGAAGTCTTCGGTACGGCCGAAGACAGCCGCGCTTTTATTTGTTTTTTGTTGTCATTGTGACTGCTACTATTTTGTTGTTTTTGTTTGTTTTGGTTTTTGGTTTTTAAATTTTGATTTTTTATTTTCTTTTGTTTTGTATTACTCAGAAACATGCAAGATAATCCGGGTCCTCGTTTTGACCCTTGTCTCGGGACCCGGTCTGGGAATCATAAAGAGTAGAGCTCCATGTAGAAGCCCTGCTCAAAACCTTTCATTTAATACCAATATTGCTCAGAAACATGCAAGATAATCCGGGTCCCCATTTTGACCCATATCTCCGGACCCGACCTAGGAACCATAAGGAATAGAGCTCCATGTAGAAGGCCTGCTCAAAATCTTTAATTTGATACCAATATTGCTCAGAAATATGCAAGAATATCCGGGTCCCCGTTTTGACCCATATCTCCGAACCCGACCTAGGAACCATAAAGAATAGAGCTCCATGTAGAAGGCCTCCTCAAAACCTTTCATTTTATACCAATATTGCTCAGAAAATTAGAGAGGTGTGCATATCCATACATTTGCGTACATGTTCAAACAGGTTGGTCCCTTTTATTTTGCCTATTTGTCGCATTGTTGCAGAAAACAACAACAACAGCAACTTCGCTTCGCTTCGGCTATGCATGCAAGGATTTGTAAGTACGTGTCTATCTACCTACCTACCACTGACAATGCCAAGCGATTCACATGGACACAGCAGCGCACTAACACAAAGGTCATTTACGGTTTACGCGTAAACTTTTGAAATTACTCGTAGCTACAGCAAAGATGTTTACACATCAAAAACAAGTAAGGAAGCCTAAGTTCGAGTGGAATCGAACATTAGATACTCAGCTGTATGGTTTCATTGTTTGTTTGCGTTTGATGAAAACACGGTGTATTTTATATAAAGCGAGTGCTGCATAAAGTAGGCGTAGCCACGCCCATTTTCAACATTTTTATCAGTCATCCAACTAACCGATTTGAATAAATTTTTGCGTGTCTATTAGCACAAGTTATAAAAGTGTATAAACCAAGTTTCGTCTTAATGTCTCAATTATTTGTCGAGTTCTGGGCTCCGAAATTTCGTATATTCCTTTGTCTAAAAAGAGGCGGTGCCACGCCCATTTTCCAAATTTTTATATTTTTTGTTTCCGGTCTATTGTGGAACTCATGCCACAAAATTTGAATGAATTATCTTTATATTTGACAAAGATATCGCTTAAAATATTTTTATTAGGCCCCTTTATAGTTCCCATATATAAAAGTGGGCGTGGTCGCCAACCGATTTCGCTAAAATTTTGAGCATGTATTACCACAACCAATAAAAGTGTACACACTAAGTTTCGTCATTATATTTAAATTATTTGTCGAGTTATGGGCTCAGAAATCTCGTACATTCCTGCTTCTAAAAAGAGGCGGTGCCACGCCCATTTTCCAAAATTTTTATGCTTTTCGTTTTATATCCGCAGTTTGACTCCTTCCATAAAATTTCAATGATATACCTTTATATTTGACAGAGATATCGCTTAAAATGTTTTTATTAGGTCACTTTATAATACCCATATATAAAAGTGGGCGTGGTCGTTAACCGATTTTGGCAATTTTTCGTTCAAACATTTGCCTAAGTAAGTATATCACGCCTACCAAATTTCATCGATATATCTTCAACGGTTTCTGAGATATGACATATAAAACTTTCAATGTTTGGCCCTTAATAAGTGGGCGTGGCACCGCCCATTTTTCAAAATCTCACCAAATTTCTTCACAAGGGCCTGAGCTCCACACGTGGGTGAAATTTTATCACTCTAGCTCTATTAGTGACTGAGATACAAAATTTCTGATTTTTACTATATCGGAAAAGTTGGCGTGGTCATGGTCCGATTTCGCCCATTTATAATACCAACCGTCCCAGTCTCGATACCAACTTGCATTTCAAATTTCATCAAAATATCTCAATTTTTGCGCGAGTTAGAGTGTTCACAGACGGACGGACGGACGGACATGTCTCAATCGATTTCTTTTTTCACCCTGATCAATTTGATATATCTAAGTCAATATCTATCTCGATTATTTTATGGTGTTACAATCCACCGTTATTTGATTAAAACTATAATACTCTGTGTACTAGTACAGCTGAGTATAACAAAACAAGCGAAAATAAAATATTACTAAATTAAACATTTCTATAAAAACAAACAACGCGAAATCAAATAAATTAAAATATTAAAATAATACCAATATTCAAAATACAATGAGATTTGTTAATTTATAATATGTGAATATGTATGTACAAAGTATGTACAACCCAGCAGTATTTGAGGTAAGGAGGTGCATGTTCAATAGAATATTCATTATGAAAAATACCCTGAAACTGAGTTCAAAATTCATTGCTGAAAAAATAACTGAACACGCAGTGAAGACATCAGGTGTACTGAAATATATGATATGGAAGTTCTCCCTGCGTATTCAGGCCTTTTTTCATACAGAAACTCTCCCTTCTCGTTCGGTAGTTTTTAGGTAGTTGATTTTCGACGCCACCTCTATATAAAAACGAAAGGGAAAGTTCAGATTTTAGAACTACATCTCTACTGAATATTCAGTAGGAAATATGTGCTGTTTTCCAGCTGATAAATACTGCTGGGAATGTACATCTATAGGGTCAATTGAAAATTAGTAAATATAGAAACACACTTTTATGAAACAAAAAAAAAAATGATAGGCACGATTTATGCTTGTACATAAATATAGTAATTACTATCGTGCATTCTGTTCAATGCTGCAGCTGCCATTTTAATTGCATTGTATTATCTGCCAATCAACGCATGTCGCACACCGACAATGTTAGTGAAAATTTTATGCATATGAAAGTTTTGTATATAGAAATTAACATATATATGAGTAAACATGCGCGTATGTGTGTACATATGGTGCAAATAGAAGCTTAAGTTGACTTTGATGGATTTACGAATTTAAGTACTTAAATTGGCAATAACACGTGCGCGTAATTTTCTCCTTATTTACACTCATGCATATCTATAGTGATTTTTTCTTGCCGTTGACTTTGAAAAAAAAAAAAAACAAAAAAACGTTTCAACTTCTTAAGCAAGTACTTGCTCGCTTATTTGCAACCCTGGTGTCAACTATCAAAATTAAATGTTGTGAATGAGAAAAATATTTGCCTAAAATACGTAAATTGAAGCATAAATTTTCATATCGTCGTTTAAAGTGCATTTTTGCGTAAGAGGTATTTTCATTTTCGAGTAGCGGACATTGGTTGAATTTTACAGGAGAGCAAAAAAACTGTTTCATTTCAAAACCGTTACTTCTTTCTGCGTACAAACTTAAATTTAAATAGTTACGTAGATCAGTTTGTTAGCTAAAACATCAACTTAGTGTAGAAAAAGAAACAAATTGAATTATTAGGACTCTTTTTTTTCATGTGCGGTTGTGCAATTTTTATTTGGCACAAAAATCACGCACAAGCGGTTATGAAATGGCAAAATGTTCATTATAATTCTTTTTTTTAGTATTTTATAAAGAAAAAAAGTAACAAAACTTAAACTTATATTAAATTTAAAGCTAAAATTAATATTTTTAATTAAGAAAACGTAATTTTGTTTACACATTGCTGGAGAAGTCGTAAGGTAAATGTGGTAAATTGTCATAAAAGCTATGACAATCGTAGGGCATCACTTGTTTTAAGTGTTTTAAATCTTGATATTTACTTTTTGTAATTTTGAGCTTACTTGTGGATTGGATTACGAACATCCGTGTTCAATCTGGTTTATAACCTGACTTGAATGTCTTATAAATTTTCGCATAAGAATCATGGCCTACAAAAAACATGTTTTTATCGCAATGTAATAAATTAATTTTTATACACAGCTATAATAATACACAGATTTAAATATTTTTATGAAATTTCGTATACAGGCATATCTATATGTTTGTTTTCTCGTTTTTGGGAATATAATTGAATAAGACAAAATTTCATTGTAATTTTTCAATGCAAATTGACTTAAATTTTAAGGTTTTATTGAAACAAAAAAAAAAAACGTCCAGGAATTATAATTTTTCAGAAATTAGAATCACCCTAAAAACAAAGTGGTTCTAATTTGTGAGCGTCTACTGTACCACGATAGATAGAAGACCATAAACAGAAAAATTTTGGAAAATGGGCGTGGCACCGCTCTTATTAGACAAAGGAATCTACGAGATTTCGGAGCTCATAACTCGACAAATAATTGAGATATTATGACGAAAATTGGTGGACTTATTTCTACCACTTGCGGTAGTATATGTGCAAAATTTTAGTGAAATCAGTTTATGACCACGCCTACTTTTTAGTAAAAATATTTCTCGAATGCCCTTCAGAAATTTGTAACGTGACATCTCTGTAAATAAAAGTCATAAAGGGATGAAATTTTATAATAACAAGAATATTTATACGTTTAGTCGGATTATTGATACGAATTTTCAAAATGGGCGTGGCTGCGCCCACTTTATGCGGCACGGGCTTTATATATGTAGATTGCACCGTGTTTCCAGCAAACGTAAAAAAACTATGAAAGCTTACAATATTTGGCTCCACTTGATCTGAGGCTTCCTTTCTTGTTTTGTTTTTTTAATTTTTGATACCTTTAGTCATAATTTGGTTGGGAAAATTGTAAAGATTGTAGCAAAAAACGTAGTATCAGAGCTTACCAATTAGAAACTTCATTTAATTTGTTTAAAATAATACCAGCTTGATATTTACCTGACATTATTTGTTTAAAATATTTAACTTTTGCTCCCTTTCATATAAATTGGCCATTTAATTTATTTATCTAATAACATATAACTTCGCTTGTATGAATGAACTGAAATTATACGCGGTAATGCTGCCAAATTTTAACAATACTCTTCATAAGCGATTATGAAATTTACTGTTATTATGCGTTTTTGTTGTTAGAATTGCAAAGTTTTGGTATGGATCGATAGAGCTGAGCGTCAGGAACTCAGGGTTGGAAAATCTCATTTTTGGCAAAAATGTCCCTTACTCGAAAATGAAAATACCTCTTACGCAAAAATGCACTTTAAACGACGATATGTGAGTTAATTAATTTAAAAAAGTGGTTTAATTAGAGTAACTTACTATCCATTTTATGTGAATATTGATTCAGAATCAATTCCGGCTATGTTTTAATCAAGTACTCTGAAAAAAAAACGTTGTAAATCTAAAGACTTTCGCTGTTAAATCAACTACTTTCCGCAGTTGAAATGTGCCCAACAACGCTCCGTTGTTGTTTCAAAGGTGCGAGCGTTGTTGATTTAAGTCAATAACGGAGATTGTTGGAAAAAATTTTCACCTAAAAATAAATTTTTGTTTGCATTTTACTCTTCATCTTCTCTCCGCCCGGGTCCCAACTGCAAATATGTAGCCTCCGCTAGTTCTCCTATTCTTCTCTCCTTCTTATCATTCACTGGTTGCTATCTTTATTTCTTATTCTGATTTTTCTTCTTTATTTTATATTCTCCTCCGGATTCGAACCATAACATCAACCTGAAATTCTATCTAATCATCACATAGTGGAACATTCAACATTATATTGATTTGTAGTAACCTATTTATACTTCCATTTCCTAAAAAGGAATCCATGAATTATTTGAAACATTGTAAAAACAAAATTTAAAAATATTTGCTCTCATTAGTTTTGTTTACAACGGAAACTCTTGGATCAAATACTTTTGTCTTTAAATCAACAACGGGGAGAAAATTGTTGCTAAAAATAAACTTTTTTTTGGATTTTTCTCTTCATCTTCTCTCCATCATTATTTTTGTTGTTGGTTTTCTCACAAAAAAATATTTTCTCACAAAAAATTTTTTAAAGGCAAGCAAGTTTTTGAATCAACAACGCCCGTTTTTGAATAAATTGTTGGATCAAAAACTTTGCTGTAAAAACAAATACTTTTGCTGTTGAATCAAAGACGGAGATTCAACAGCCGAAAGTTGTTGGTTTAACTACGGGTATTTTTTTCAGAGTACTGAGGCATTTATTAAGATGTCCTCACGCTGGTGTACCAATGCAAATGTTTGTGAAAACATTGGTAAAATAACACATATGTGAGGTAATTAATTTAAATAAAGTTGCTTAATTCAAGTAATTTATTGTCTATTTTATGTGAATATCTATTCAAAACCAATTCCGGATATCTATTTATTAAATATAAGAAAAATATTTGGCTTTAAAACTTTCTCACAAGTTTTCTCACAAATAAACAACACAAAACTACAAGTCGTCAAATCATTGACGTTGACGGCAACAGCTGTTTGTTCGATCGCGAATGTTGTTAAGGAAATAGCTGACGAATATTAAAGGTAACAAAAATATCTTTTACTTCGCTAAACGATAACGCATGTTGTTAAAATTGGGTAGTGAATTCCGCTACAGGTTATGTGCATAGGTAACTTTTCATTTCCCCATTCATGAAAGGTATGAAGTCTTCGGTACGGCCGAAGACAGCCGCGCTCTTACTTGTTGATATTTAAAATTTGACATGAACGAATATTTTATGAATATTGATTGCTGCAGGGGCATGTGGTCCATGTGTTGCATGTCGGCCGTCGCTTGCTCGTTACCACATCAACTTTTGTGCCACTTCCGTTGCACCAAGAAATATTTATAAGAAGAATGTATGTACATATGTATGAATACTGTTGAGACAATAATGCAATTATTGCAGTTCCTTTGGCTCCCCAAACGGTGCTGCCGTACTATATGTATGTCGCTTGATTTTTGCAATCTACTGTACCAAATGCTGGAGTTACTGCTGTCATTTTTTTAAGTGTTTGCTGTTCTTAAAATATTGCGATTTTCTTCTTCTTACCCAATTCATTGTATGATTGACAGGCTGATTGGTTAGTTACTTGAAAGTTTCGACAAAAAAAAATTCTTTTCCTTTTTATACAATTTTATTTCTTAAGTGGCAAACGTCAATTCAATTTTAAAATGATTTATTTCCCGTCGTTTCTTTTGGTGCATTTGATTGATTAAATAAATATGCAGCTAGCATATCTGAAAATATACATCATACATTTCTAAATAAAAAAAAGCTTAAAAGCATGATTTCACTTTCGCCCTGCAAACGGAATTTATGCTGCATGCTGGAGTACTTTGTTAGCCCAAAAGTGTCAAAACGTTTGATAGATTTCGCAATCAATTAAATGTAAAAAGTGTTTTTTTTATAAAAAATAAATCAATAAATTGTGTAAAAAGCTACAGACCCGTATGTGCATTAAGGTGGAGTGAAATTTTTTTTTTGGAAATTCAATTTGTTCCAAACCCAGAACGGCACCTTTGTAGCCCAGAAATAAGCCTGTAAAATTTTATTGACCTACTCGCATGTTTAGAGGTGCCCCCAGCCCCACAAAGTTGAAAAAAATAGCACGATCTGGTACAAATGTAAAGTTTCTAAAATTATAAAATCAAAATACGAAGTATGGGGATTGATAAAGGTGGCTAAGCTGAGTATTAAAGTGAATTAATTTTTTTTGGAAGCAACAACAACAAAAGTTATTAAAGGTCAAAGTTTATAATATGCATTTTTTAAATTTCAATTACTTTAAAACTACTGAACCGATTTCGAATATTTTTATACCATTCGATAGGTATTTAGATTCCCTTTAATTTGATATACATTTTATGTGGGTCCTATAAAGCCCCCTGCGGGGGTCAACCCCTCTTTTACCTCCCTTACTTTTCATATATAAAATGTATATCAAATTAAAGGGAATAAAAATACCTATTGAACGGTATAAAAACATTCGAAATCGGTTAAGTAGTTTTTAAGTAATTGCAATTTAGAATATGCATAATGTAAACTTTGACCTTTAATAACTTTTGTTGTTGTCGTTTCAAAAAAAATAAATTCAGTTTAATACTCAGCTTAGCGATCTTTATCAATCCTCATACTTCGTTTTTTTATTTTATAATTTCGAAAATTTCATATTTGTACCAGATCGTGCTTATTGCTTCCAACTTTGCGGGGCTGGGGGCAGTTCAAAACGTCGTCCTATCGCCATGAAATTTTGTGGGGTTCATTAACTCGTATAAAGGCAACTTTTCATTGCTGGTACGTTCAGAAAAAGAACAAAAAAAAATCTCCATATGTTTTCACTCCACCTTAATGTGCATACTTACATACTTACATAAATATGTACATATTCAAATGCTAGTTGTTGCTTTTGTATTGTAAATTGCTGATAAATTGTGACCTCAATTGAGACATTTTCCCCTACGATAAAAACATTTACGATAAGCATCTCTTGTCTGGATATACTCGCATTCGAAGTTGTTTTTGTTTTCTTTTTTTCACTTTTCTATGAATTGTGTTCATACATATGTATGTATTTGTGCATAGAATGCATGTTGTACGTGTGTGTTATTGTAAGACATGACAATGGACCAATAAATGGCTTTGTGTTTTATGGGCGTAATCCGTACATTTGATACACCAGACCAAAACACTCTGCTTTGACGTGCCTTGTAAGTAAATTGTGCTATACAGCAAAGGGAAATCAAAGTTTACGTTTTTTAAGCTTTTTCTTTTTTTTTTCAATTAGGCTTAGTAAAAGTGTGTATTTCCTACTTGTATGATTGAATTCCCTGAAAAATAGATAAACTACAGAAATCACGTTCTCCATCTGCTTCAATGCATTTATGTGTTTGCATGGTAATTATGAAAAATGTGTTAGCATAAGCTAGAACTAAGCTCTCTTACGCACTTATCTAAATCCGCACAAGTTTTTCATCTTTGGTAACCATCGATGAAATTTTTTCATAAAATTTTAGTGGAACTTTTGTTCGCTCTATCTGTTTGGAGAAGGAGTTAAAAGTACCCATTTACGTGGGCGTTAGAGGGTTAAAGTTTAACATATAAAAACTGATTATTAAGTACTACTGGAGAGGTCCCAGTTCAGAAATGCAGTTCATTAAGTCGTTTTATAAATATAATTTCAATGTACAAATTTTTTAAAACTTTAACCCACCCAAGAAACACTCAAACCCTCTGGACTAGTACCAGTGGCGGCCCTAGCATAAATTGGCTGGGCAAGCCTATATATGAAGTATAGTCATTAGCCATTCATGCAATTTGTTTTGCTGTTTTATTTGAACGTCTGATTGCGGTTCCGTTATTGACTTTGATCAAATTCGCAGAGATGTAGAATAATTATTATTTCATTTTGAAATTATAAAAAAGTCTTACAAATTTTCTTCAGAATCATAAAAGTCTTTTGATAATATTTTTTTCCTGATCAAAATGATAAAAATCTTCTATAATTATTATTCAGAAACTTATATTTTAAAAATCTTTCCATAATAGTTATTTCAAATATATATTTTTTAAGTCTTCAAAGACTTTTATATAGAGACAAATTTGAAAAAAGTCTTTGCGTAATTATTATCAGTAACAAATTGTTTTTCATATCTTCAAAGACTTTTTCATTGAGACAAAGTTCAAAAGAGTCTCAGAAAATTTTCAATAACTTTCATATAAGTATAAAATAAAAATAACTTTCATATAAGTACTTCAAAATTCAAGCAAATTTCCAATTTGAAATTGTATGAAAGATTATTATCGAAGATTTAAAATATAAATTTGTTACTCAAGATAATTACTTAAAGATATTTTTCAAATTCGTCTCAGTGAAAAAGTCTTTGCAGACTTAAAAAACAATTTGTTACGGATAATAATTACTCAAAGACTTTTTTCAAATTTGTCTCAATATAAAAGTCTTTGAAGATATAAAACAAAATTTCTCATTTATAATAATTACAAAACGACTTAAAAAAAATATCTCAGAAATAACTATTATGGATAGACTTTTAAAATATGTTTCTTTCAATAATAATTATTTTTTAATTTTAATTTTTTCTCTTATAATAATTACAACTCTGCAAATTCGTTTCGCACACATATTTGATTTGTTGTTTGTATCATATGAAACTGAATGTATCGGAATACATAAATCCCGAAAATGAAGATGATGAAGAATAATTAAGTTTTGATAGACAATGGATTATATGAAGATATGTATTTGACTTTTGCTGTTTTAGCTGTACCTAATTTTGGTCAGCATATTACCAAGCCCGTCTCAACCGAAAGTAAATTCGGGTACTTCACCATCAGAATGTGAATTATCTACAAAAGCAAAGGAGAAGTTATTATTGGAACCATTTGGGTATAATTAAACTGAATTGATTGCTGACGCCAAACTTTCCCTATAAGATTGGCTGTACATGTGAATGTTGTTGGTGCGCTAACGCGCCACGAGATTTTAAGTAGTAAACACATTTCAAGCGTAAAATAACCAGATTCGTAAAATGAAATGTACGAAAATATTTAGGCAAGCCGGGCTTTTCGGCTTGTGTAAAGCATACGCCACTGACTAGTAGTCTATTGGGCAAATTTGATACTGGAGACATTTTTCATAATAACTGGTATTGTTCCCGAAAGCTACTTATTTATAAGAAAAATATACATACTAAATATGTACATACATTTACATAGATATGCAAGATGAGTAGTAATATTGTGGATTCCAGGATGAATAATGAAAAAATCAACTAACTAATGAACCGAGATTTCCACTGTACATACATACGTACATAAATATGTATGTATGCATGTAGATACATAATTGCGTAAGTAGTTATTTTTAACATTCATTTCCGAATAAAAAACATATGTACATAATTACTTATTTATGTGCCAGCGTCGTGAGCATGCTTTTTATTGGAATGTTGCGCTTTAGCTTATAAATCATTCTTTTACTCAAAGAATTAAATAATTTGATTTTTTGCGGCAGCTGCTGGGTTTGTCCGCGCAAAATGCATGCACATATTTTTCTTAGCTTGCATATATTTAAAAAGTATACACATACTTATGTATATGTCATATATGACTAAAACTATTTATATTTAATACATGATTAAATGACATAAAAATGCGGATGGCACTGCGAACAAAAAAAACTTGCATCCTCGCGTACACATATTTTTATTTGAAAGAAAAAATTTTACATTGCAGCGAATTTCAAGGTTATTTTTAGAGGTAAGGCAAAAAGGAATGTTTGGATGAGAGTCGCTCTTGCCGTGTCGGTTTATTTTCTCACTTAAAAATAAAAAATACTTTTTTTGCATTTTTCTCTTCACTCTCTCTCCATCCGATTTCCAACTAGAAATATGTAACTTCACTCCAGCTTGTTCTCCTCTGCTTCTCTCATTGTCGCACCATCTTCCCCTTCACTGCTTCACCCAACGCCTTCATATACAGGGACATTCAACATTATGTTGATCTTTAGTGCCGCTTTTATACGTCCGTTTGTTCGAAGTAGACTCTGTGAATTGTTGTCGTTATTGTAAAAAACAAAACTAGAGAAAATCCCATTCTCCTTATTGTTTTTTTTTTGCTAGATTCAATATTATAGCTGAGAGCCGATTCCTGACTTCTTCGCATACCGTGGCACACTGTGGCCACTTATATATATGAGGACGCTCAAAATTCTGAAATCGTTTTATCTGAACCATAGCTGGGGAATAATGATTAGTAATCCTAATGATTACTAATCGGATTAGAAACTTTTTTTTTAATCCTAATTGATTAATTAGGATTAGATGGCTATTCTAATCGATTACTTTTTGATTAGATTAGAACTAATCAAAAATCTAATCACGATTGGTGACGATTGGTATATCTAATCAAAACTAATCAAAACTAATCAAAAATAAAATCGATTAGATTTCTCGACTAGTTTTGATTAGATTTGATTATATCAACTATTTTGAAATTTTTTGTAAAAAAAAATTATTTATTTTTGTATACTAAATTTATTTACATGATATAAATATTTTTGAATATGTATTTCATAATATTGCATTAAGTCGTTGTTCATAGCTACACCCAGAATACCAATTTTACCAAATGCGTCAAACGCGTATTTGAATGACCCGATGCCAGGTCCTGAAATTTGGAATAAATATGCTGCACTGAACGAAGCGTGTCTAGCGTTCAATACCCCGCTTACGTCATCAGTGCCCGTCGAAAGGCTGTTTTCATTTGCTGGTATAGTCAATAACCCAAGACGGAATTCATTGTCTGACTTTTCTTTTGAAAAGTCGGTACTAATGAAGTCGAATATAAACTTTTTGTGATACATACAGCACATCTCGAATTGGGAGAGAAGCTCGGCCATAAAACTCGTCAGAGTTATAATAGCGCCATTGTATTATTATATTATACATATGTATGTAATATAAATCAGCTTTTTTTTTTTTCAGAATGTGCCTTTAATTTTTGTACTTTAACCAGTATTTAGTGTTTATGTTTACGAGTTGTTACTTTATGAATTAAATGACAAAAAAATATTTCAAAACAGTTGATCTAATCAAATTTAATCAAAACTAATCGAGAAATCTAATTGATTTTTTTTTAATTAGTTTTGATTAGTTTTGATTAGATATGCTAATCGTCGCTAATTGCCATTAGATTTTTGATTAGCTCTAATCTAATCAATTAGTAATCAAAATATAAATAATCAAAAAATATCTAATGATTAGATTACTTAATTTTTCTTATCGTAATGATTTCTAATTCTAATCGAAGTTTCCCAGCTATGATCTGAACTAAAGCCGTTAATCTGTAGCATCTTAACCCATTGACGGTCACGAGTTAGCCCGTTGGTGACCTATGTTTTTTACTTTAGTTTCGAGTTTAATTTTCTTGAATCAGAATCGGTATATCGATACTAAAATAGTAATTCCCAAGAATTTTAACCCCTTAACGACCACGCATTAACCCATTTTTAACCAAATTTTTTCACTTAATTCTTAGATCAACATATTTAAATCATATTAGTTGTATCTACACTAAAACCAGTAATCTTTGGAATCTTAACCCATTAACGGTCATGAATTAACCCATTGGTGACCAATTTTTTTTTTAAATCTGTAAACAAATTATTTAAATCAAAATTAGTATCTCTGTGGTATGGTGGCCGCTGTGGCGCAGTGGGTAGAGTGCTCGCCTGCTATGCCAGAGGTCTCGGGTTCAAACCCCAGTCCGAGCAAACACCAACAAAATTTTTCTAATTAGTAAAAATCCAATTATACGGTTTTTTAAGAGCAGCGGTCACCTCTCGGCAGTGGGCGGCATACCCTCCGAGAGTTTTTGTGCCATGAAAAAGCTTCTAAAAAAAATGCATTCGCCATTCGGAGCCGGCATAAAACTGTAGGTCCACCCAATTGGTACGAAAAACAAAAGGACCACACCTCGAATTGGGACAGAAGCTCGGCCATAAAACTCGTCAGAGTTATAATAGCGCCATTGTATTATATTATTATTATATTAGTATGTCTGTACAAAAATAGCCAATGTGTATTATATTAACCCATTTGCGGCTATTTATTAACCCATTGATGAAATATGTACATATGTGCGTATACAAAAATGGTTTTCTCCAATTTGTTGTTTCGAGATATTAAAAGTGTTCTGTTGTCACAAGTATGTTTATATGGGAATTAGGAGTTTCACCGTTAGCGTTTTAAGCAGAACACGTATTTCCCCACACATTTTCATGCCTAACATAAAAAAAAAATTGGAGTAACACAACTTGTGCTTCAAAGAACTCATATTATAATCCAACTTACAAGTCTAAATTAAACAAACCTGGCTTGACAAGTAACCTTAACCACAATTTCTAATTAAAGTAACCAGTAAATAATTAATCAACTAAATTTAAGATAGAACAGAATCAAATTCAGCCAGTTATAGGTGTTTTTTTTTTAACTAAAATTGGAATGCAATTTTTAAACGCACTTTTTTTTTAAATCCGCACTTTGCTTTTGGTTATGAACTCGGATTCTTTGTCACAAAGGACCATATTTTACGGCTGCATTTTTACATTTGCTACGTTTTTGCGCAAATTAAAAAAAATCCATTTTGAAAAAAAAAAATATTTAAAAAAAGAGGTAGGGTAAGCTGGGGTGCCTTTGGCACCTTGTTTTTGAAGTCTCATATCTCAGACATTTTTGGAGAAAACTAAGGTTTTGACAATTGACAGTAACTATTCATTATTCATCTCATTATTTGAATAGCTAATGAGTTATAAAAAAACACGTAAATACCTTTTTCAGATACTTTTTTAAAAAAAGCCATTTTGTCAAATGTGCCCCGTGGTAGGGGTACCTGTGACTTGAATGGGGGCACATTTGACCATCACAATGTAAACTAAATTTTATTAATTTTTAACTTTAAAAAAACGAGGCATTATATCATAACACAAAATTAAAGTTTTTATTTAAACAGTATAACAATATTATAATAATAAGCGAAAATATATGGTAAATTCACTAGCTCTTTTAATCTTGTACGTTGTAAATTAAATGTGTATTAGAAAGCAACAACTGTGGTATGTAGGTTGTATTGTATTTTGTTACCAGATGCTTACTAAAAACACCAAGCAAAAGTGAAAAAGGTAATATTATAAAAATATAAATGATAAAAAGCTTGAAAAAAAGACAAAAAATAAAAACAAAATCGAATAGGAAACTCAATAAACATAGGCTGCGTTGTTGTATTGATGTTATTCTAATTTTTATGGGAAAAACTAACCCTGCTGATACAATTGTTGTAAACCTATACCACTTTATAACGTTATACTACTTTAAAAGAGCTTGTGAATTACCCAATGGATATTTGAAAGTTTATATCGAAATAATATTTTATACGGCATAGAGATGTTCTAGATGGGTTAGTTTTGGCAGGTTTAGCTTTCTTAAAGGCACATGAACGTTTAATTGGTCTTATTATTTTATTTGACATTCGTCAAAGGCTCCCCAAACTGGAAAGTCAAATGTACCCCAAATGACTTTATCTAAAATAATCATCAAACAATTTTTTTTTTCTTTCAAAACATTGAATAATTAAGATTTATTTTCAATATTTAAGCTTCGAAGAACCCATTAAGAACACTCATTTAAAAAAAAAAATGTTCGTTTTATTGCGAAAACGCTTACGTGGCACTACACAAAAATTACATCAGCTAACGGAAAATCATCGAATCATGTGTTACTTCGGTAAGTATTAAAGCAGAGCTGCCAAATTAGGTATACACATGTGTTATTGTATAAGGCTGCATTCAATTCTATTTCTGTGAAGTTTTTATAACGTTTTTACACCGAAAATGGCAAAGTCAACGGTGCCCCAAAGTCAAAAGGACCCCACCTTACCCTACGTTTAGTTTTATACTAAAAATTAATTTTTTAAAACATCCAGCTCCAAATAAAAAACACTCATCGATTATATAAGCTTCACTTAATATTATGTAGAAAGCAGAATAATAAAATTTTATATCCTTCTCTTACACCAACTATTTCAAATACATATTAAAATTTCTCACTTTGAAAAAAAAAATTTTTTGGAAAATTTGCCATGTTTGTGTATGGATAACTCCCAACTGAAAAACAACAGAAAGCTGAAAATTGGGCCAGAAGTGTAGAATTTTATAGGGAACAATACTGCGTTTTTATTTTTTTGAAAAACTCATTATTTAAAAACTGAATTTTGAGCACGCTCGGCCCCAGTGTGCGTGGGTTGCATTCTGGAATGTACCCGATTTCCTATAAGTTGGAAGGTGTAGCTGAGAGCTCATGACTGACCTATTCGCTTACCTTGGGTTGCATTCTAGAGTGTATCCGGTTTCCTATAAGTTGCCAGCCACACAACATAGAGTTTAGAGGTGTTTCCAGTTTAGCAAATGTAACATTCATATGGCTTTAGAATTAATTAAGGTTCAGTGGGTATGTAAAAATTTGGTTGGTGTAATGAGCTGAAATTTCGAATTCAAAATCTCGTTGCGTGTTTATGTCAAAAAATATTCGGCTTAGTAACCCAATTGAGTGGAATGGTATCAAAAGCAATCCCCAATTCAATGTTTGGTCTAAGTAATACGCGTCTCTTGCAACCGAATCAAGTAAAAGTGCGTGGCTCGTTTAACCTTGTTTTGCGCATGTAATCAGCGCAAGCTAATTATCGATTCATTAAAATAATTTGCTTAGTTAAAATTATTTATTCACATAAGTATATATCTACATATGTATATATCTATCATGCTACTTTTTCACCTACCAGTGTTGTATATATTAAAATAATTATAACAGTACATTACACATATACAAATAATAGTTGATTTTGACACATTTCAACTAATTTTTTTTAAATTGAGAGCACAGAAGCGTGAAGAATATACGTATGTATGTAGAACTCATGCATATCGCACCCTAAATCATAAAGTGACACAACTCAAAATTCAAAAATTTTCAACGTATAATAGTTATTTTTCCATTGAAAAAGACTCCGATGGAAAAGATTTTTTGGCAGTCGCTAGAGATATATACTGTGTACCGATTTATGAAAGAAACTCCATTATGAAAAATTTTGAGTTATGTCACTTTATGATTTAGGGTGAGATATATTTAACATCACACGTATTTAAATGCCTACACATGATTACAAAACTACATTCATGCATTAGCTCACCTGAAGTTTAAATTTGTTAAATTTTCTGTTCCGTTGAAGTCGCGTATACGCACCGTCCAACTAAATTAGCAATTTAATACTACAATTATTTATATATCTACTTATGTGTATATCTATACAGATCCATATGTAAGCACGTGAAAAAGTACTTGGAGAGAGAAATTCAAAGCCATTTTAATTTTAAACATTCACACATTGACCTACTTTAGTAAATATGCACTAACTTCAACTTTATATATAAAATTCATATTCAGTGCTTTGGAAAATTGAGGCGAAGGTAAAAGTTCAGTTATTAATATTAAAATAATGTTAGTAATTGAATTTAATTGGTATAACGTGACAATTTAAGTTCATCGGTTAGATTTTTAACACATGTGTATTTTGTTAAGTTGTAAGCAAATACAATAGTTTAATATTTTCTATTGTTTTATACTCGTATGTATGTATTTGCAAGTGGTTAATTACAAAATGAGTTTGTTTTAAAATTATGGAATTAAATTTATTTTCCGCGTGATGAAAGTGAAAATTATTCGCACATGATTTTAATGTTTTTAGAAAGCGATATAAGTAGATTAAAATGTTTGGAAATAATACTAGGCGTTATCTATGTTAAGCAATTTCCGAAGGACATGACTTAAAGGTAGCCACGGAATATATTACGGTGAGTGAATTTTCCTCATAAGACGCTCATAGTTGAGTTTCAATTAAACTCGTGCTTGCTTAAAGAAATAGAAATTAAATAAATTGAAATGAAACAGCCTTATATTTATTACAATGTGGGCAGATGTCGGCTTGAATCCAGGGTTGGGCAAGCTGCATTCAATTTTGATTGCATTCAGCCTTGAAGCCACCAATCAATGATGAGTGGTAGTGCAAAATTGATTTGCATTACCATTCAGTAGCGAATGGGAATGCAAATTTGGTTTGCATTACCATTCAGTAGTGAATGGGAATGAAAATGTGGTTCGCATTACTATTCAGTAGTGAATGGGAATGCAAATGTGGCTTGCACTACCATTCAGTAGTGAATGGGAATGCAAATGTGGCTTGCACTACCATTCAATAGTGAATGCGAATGCAAAGGTGAATGCATTCCCATTCATTGCATTCCCACTGCAAATGTGATTTGGACTATTAATTAAAAATGAGTGCGAGTGATTTGGACAACCATTCATCATTTAATAGCAGTTAAAACCTGTGACCATAGTTAAGGTATTAAGTGGCTAATCTATTTATTAACGGAAAGGAAGTTTATGGGATATTATAAATATGGAATTAGGCTTAGCAAAGTAAAGGGAAACCAACACGGCATGGTAATATGTACATATGTTCTATGTTATACCTGTAAGTAAAAGTATTTCTTTCAACTTCTGAGGTTATAATTACACAGTTCAACAAATTTGCAAAAATTTTACTCAACACGAACAAACGCTAGTTATTATGAAAGAGGATGCCTCTCAGACCAACTTTTCCGAATAGAGTACTAGTCCAGTGCAAATCACATTTGCAGTGGGAATGCAATGAATGGGAATGCATTCACCTTTGCATTCGCATTCACTATTGAATGGTAGTGCAAATCACATTTGCATTACCATTCACTACTGAATGGTAATGCAAACCACATTTGCATTCCCATTCACTACTGAATGGTAATGCGAACCACATTTGCATTCCCATTCACTACTGAATGGTAATGCAAACCACATTTTCATTCCCATTCACTACTGAATGGTAATGCAAACCAAATTTGCATTCCCATTCCCTACTGAATGGTAATGCAAACCAATTTTGCACTACCATCCACTATTGAATGGTAATGCACTTTGAATGGTAATGCAAAAATGCCCATCCTTGCTTGAATCCCATGTGGGGTTGTTTATATTGGGAACAAAATTGGAAGCGCATGGACTAAAACTTACCTATGAAAGGTTAGAAGGATCTGAGTGAAAGTTTTTTTTGAAAATATAAGTAACAACCATATTTCTATAGAATTTTGGACAATGTACCTACACTGAGAGAAAAAAAATATATGTACACTGAAAAAACAACTTACGCAGATTATGGAAAAGTGGGAATGATTCGGCGCTAAAGACAGATTTTCATTGTTTTGATGTACAATTTTCTTCAAATCTAGGAATAAAAGCCACGTTTTAAAGAAAATTGTTTTCAAAACAATGAAAATATTTCTTTAGCGCCGAATCATTCCCATTTTTCAATAATCTGAGTAATTTTTTTTTGAGTGTAGGGGTCAAAGTAATTGCTTTCCTGTATTGAACACTATTTTCTTTGTTTTGAGTAAATTTTCCCTAAAAAATGTTAAAAGCATTTAAAATAAAGTTGTTGGCATTCGTTGCCATGGTTTTATATACTTATTTTAAAGATATTCATACATGAAATTAAGCAAACATTTCTTAAGCGTCATTTCATTCCCAACTTGGCCTTGTTTTGAAGACTTGATTTCTTTAATTTTTATGTTGAATTCCCATACAAATCACCATGGCAACGAATTTATTTGAACGTTTTTTGATGTTTTTTCCACATGTATTGGGACGCATGTTCAAAATAGGGAAAATATGTCTTTAATCGAGAGAATTTTTTTTTTGAGTGTCGTGCCATCTATTGACCTTTAATCTTAATTATCTCAAAACAATATCAGATGTACTTAGAACCTTTTAGATCCGGCCTAAAAATCGAATGCTTGGAATTTACTACTGCCAGGGTCTTTGGTAAGCGTTAGGTGCATGCGAAAGAAGCTGAGAGCTACGGTCTATAAATCATCTTAAATGAATAGGCGTAATTTCCTTACCTCTCTTTTGTCCTTTTTAAATAATACGTGCATAAATTTTGTTTGGAAACCATATTTTATGTAATTTAATATTGATTGATTACTGATTAATATTTATTTGTAATTTAATAATAAGACGCTTACATGCGATTATATTAAGCACTACGCATTGTCCCACTACAATTTTCAGGCTGAGAAAGAAATTATGCATCACATACTTTTTTCACTAACTCAACTAATGACCCATTGTTGCATTTATTTTTTTGGTAAGTTATTGTATATTTTGCAAGATAACGAGGCTGGTAATTATATAAAATAACAACAATTGGCTACTAAACTGTATTTATGTAGGCGTGATTGTAATGTTGTGTATATTTGTATGCATAAAAAAAAAAGAAAACGAAAATTTTATTGTATTTAGTGCACTCATTAATTTGATTGATGATATTAAATAATGCGCCAAAGAGTTGTGCCACTGCTCTGCTGTAATGGAAAGTGCAATTATGTACGATGACAATGAGAATTTATACCATTTGTTTGGGTTTGATTTGTTGTTTAGTGGTGAAAATTTTTTAAAATGCACTAATGATGTTATTATTTTAGCTGTTATTTTATTTGTTTTGTTTGTGGGCAATGATTGTTGTAGAGATCGTAAATAACATTTTAGGGCAATTATTTGATATTAACAGCCAGTTTCACGAAAAAATTTAAGTGAAAATTTAACTGTTTCCCTGTCAGATTTCATATAAAATTCAATTAAAAAAAATTAAATTAAATCTAAATTCTTTCATGAAACTGACTGTAAGTATTAGAGAAATTGCTAACAGAAATAAAAGCTTTCACTAAAAAAAATTAAAAAGAAGAATAATACATTAGCCTACTGGACCATTTAGAGTCTTTATATATTGAGCTCATTTTAATATTAATGCATTCAAATTAATGTATCTAAATGGAGTAAGATTCTCAATACAACTCTGATCATGGGGTATGTTGAGTGAAAAAAATAAATAAATATCTGAACCTAGTATAAATTTTAAAGTGCTAAAAGGAATATTAATTTCTTATTGCCTTTCCTGTTATTTATATACAAAGATTTTGTCTGAGGGGACCCCTGTGAAATTTTATGGCGAATCTAGAACATTTTAACCCGCTATCGACTTTCAAAATAATACTTTCGGACTTTATAAAAGGGGTTAAAAACGACCTCTTCGTGGAGGTGTTAGCGGGGTAAAGTATTCTGTGAAATTAAAGCTCGTGAAATTTTACTATACGTTTCTTAACAACATACTTCTATGGAACATGTATTTTAACTCTTTTTTTTTCTTTATTTAAAAATTACTCAGGCAAAATTTCACAAATTTTAAAAATTTTGTTGCCTTTATTTTACCTAAGAGAGCAAAATGGTTTAGGGGTTTTACTCTACGGGTAGTGGTTTTTCGTTTCGTGTGGGAATTTTTCGCCCCCAGGCAACAGCCCTCAATTTATGTAACACTGTTATTAAGTGCTCAACGGAATTTTTAGCTAGCGCTTTATTGTTTAAGACAATTTCTAGTCTATTCCTTGCATTGCTGAATGAATTACAACTTTGTAGCAATCAAAAATTTTTTATTGAACATTTTTTTTGTTGTTGTGGGCTAACAAAAAAGAATAGATCAAACCAAATATAAGCGCAAAACGTAGAATTAAGTTCTTGAGCATTTGGCAACAAAGTAATAAATAATTACGATTTTCATTTGAGTTGCATGTATTCATACGAGTACACACCTTGAAGTCGTAAAAACTTTTTTTCGGTTTTTTTTAATGATGACTCGCCAACACCAGCCAAAAGCGGTGACACAAGGATTATATATTTGTGTATTGAGATTATGCATAATTGTGTTTGCATGCTCATAGATACGTACATATGTATGTATCTATGTACATATACAGCGTTGCAGAATTAATTTGCCAAATGAAAACCACCAATTAAATGTTTGAAACAAAGCCAATAAAAGAGGTAGGTAAAAAATTTTACAGTAAGAAAATAAGTAAACGAAAAAAAATCCTCGTGAATGTTTAAAAAAAAAATTGTAATAATAAATAAAATATGCACAGAAGTACAGGGAGATAACTTGAACCTGAGTCATGCTGCTGCTGGTGACGCAGCCAGCGCAGTAAGGCACAGAGAACCACGGCTGGCACCGTGTTGCACCTTCGACAATGTCAGGCGCAACGTGTGCCACAAGCATGATTGGTCACAAAACTAAAAAAAAAGGCAAGCGATAAAAGTGTGTGTGTGTGTGCATGTTAATACATACCCTGTAGGGAAAACCTCTAGTTCCGAACTAGGTCGCTTCTAGTGCATTTTTTGCCACTACTAGCGCGAGCTAAATCTCTTTTGCATGTTATCAACTGGCGAATTTAACACAGATATGTCCTAGGCGGTGTCAATTGTCACTCTCTGCATTGCATTTTCGATAGTTCCGAACTAGTACTAAATTCTACAGTTTTCACTAGTTCGTTTATTGGCACAATTTCGATAGTTCTGAACTAGCTACAAGTACCTATAAATTCTACAGTTTTACATCTGCCGCTTAAGTGCAGCATTTGACACACTTCATGCAAGTGGCGCGACGGCCCACTGGCTAACGCGTGTGACAATAAATCTGGCGAGCGCGGGTTCGAATCCTGTCGGTGTCGAGGCAGATGATAATTTTGTTTTAAATTTTTTTTATATATGTATTTATTAAATAAAACAAGTAAGGAAGCCTAAGTTCGAGTGGAATCGAACATTAGATACTCAGCTGTATGCTTTCATTGTTTGTTTGCGTTTGATGGAAACACGGTGTACTTTATATAAAGCGAGTGCCGCATAAAGTGGGCGTAGCTACGCCCATTTTCAACATTTTTATCAGTCATCCAACTAAGCATATGAATATTATTCGTTGTGCAAAATTTCATTCCTTTATGACTTCCAGTTACAAAGATGTCACGTTACAAATTCCAAAAGGGTGTTCCAGAAATATCTTTGTTAAAAAGTAGGCGTGGTCATAAACCGTTTAAATAAATTTTTGCGTGTCTATTAACACAAGTTATAAAAATGCATAAACCAAGTTTCGTCATAATATCTCAGTTATTTGTCGAGTTATGGGCTCAGAAATCTCGTATATTCCTGTTTCTAAAAAGAGGCGGTGCCACGCCCATTTTCAAAAATTTTTGTGTTTTTCGTTTTATGTCCGCAGTTGGACTCCTGCTATAAAATTTCAATGATATATCTATATATTTGACAGAGATATCGCTTAAAATGTTTTTATTAGGCCACTTTATAATACACATATATAAAAGTGGGCGTGGCCGTTAACCGATTTTAACTATTTTCCGTCCAAATGTATGCCTAAGTAAGTAAATCATGCGTACCAAATTTTATCGATATATCTTCAATGGTTTCTGAGTTATGACATATAAAACTTTCAACGTTTGACCCTTAATAAGTGGGCGTGGCACCGCCCATTTTCCAAAATTTTTGTGTTTTTTGTTTTATGTCCATAGTTGGACTCATGAGATAAAATTTTAATGATAGATCTTTATATTTGACAGAGATATGGCTTAAAATGTTTTTATTAGGTCACTTTATAATACACGTATATAAAAGTGGGCGTGGCCGTTAACCGATTTTAACTATTTTCCGTCCAAATGTTTGCTAAGTAAGTAAATCATGCGTACCAAATTTCATCGATATATCTTCAATGGTTTCTGAGTTATGACATATAAAACTTTCAACGTTTGACCCTTAATAAGTGGGCGTGGCACCGCCCATTTTCCAAAACTTCATTAGATTTCTTTCTAGGGGCCTGAGCTCAACACGTGGATAAAATTTCATAGCTCCAGCGCTATTAGTGACTGAGATACCAGATTTCTGATTTTTTCTATATAGGAAAAGTGGGCGTGGTCATGGTCCGATTTCGCCCATTTTCAATACCAACCATCCCAGTCTCGATACCAACTTGCATTTCATATTTCATCAAAATACCTCAATTTTTGCGCGAGTTAGAGTGTTTACAGACGGACGGACGGACGGACGGACGGACGGACATGGCTCAATCGATTTCTCTTTTCACCCTGAAATGTAATTGTAATCCTTAGCGCCCAGCTCTGCTGTGTACTAGTACAGCTGAGTATAAATATAAGAAAATATTTAAAAAGTAATAAAATTAAAAATAAGACTGAGGGATCGGAAAAGCATAATTAGGCGAACACTTTATTTCATTAACCCTAATCACCGAATTTTGAAAAGTTACATAAAACCGAAAGTGAGACTCTGAGGCTCACCTATGGGAAAATTTTGAAACACATTATTTTGGTATTTGTTTTTTACTTTTATTTATGCAGTAATGAATGCAGAAGCATTTTTATACATTCTTATAACGGTTTATGACAATTTTTTTAGTATATAAAGATAAAAAAGGTAATTTCATAAAATAGGGGATATTAATGAACAGCAATTTTCACACATTTTTGTAGTTGTTGAATGTTCATTATAAATGGTATTATTACATCTGTTATAAATTTGTTTTCGTACACACAATGAGAAAAACTAAGAATCAAATGAATATGAATAAATATTTCATATGATCGCCTCTAATATATATTTTCCGCGATCAAATTTCAAATTTTTAAAACGCAACGTTCGTGGTGAAATTACTGACGCATAAAAGCAGACGATCGTTCGTTTCCCTATCTGAACGCATCTTTTCCGTAATTTAGAATCTCAGTAAACAGAAAATGATAAGATTTTAATGGTTTTGATATTGCTCACTTTACCGTTCTCCATAATTTTATGACATCATATGATCTAAAGATCTATGGTGAAATACGACGAATTCACCAAAATCCGGGGGAAGTATGGTGAGTTAACAATGCAAAAACCTCACTGGATAAACCTTGTAAACAACGGATTCAAAATTTAGTTGAATTCTAGAAATGTAAGAAAAAAAATGGTTAAAATAAATAAATAGCCCAAAGATCAACATTATTTCATAATTTATGAACACAAATGGAGGAATACCCAAAATTTCAAGCAAAAAGCTTTTTTGGTTTACGAATTATTCGCTTTTAAACTTTAAAGTGAGACTGAGAGGCTAACTTTAGAGGATTAGGGTTAATGGAAGATGCAAATTGTACTCTTTATACGATATGCTTCAATAACAATCTGAGAATTGTAGAAATATGCAAACCTCACGGCAAATCGTTGAACGGAAAAAATACATGAAATTTTTGTCAATACGAAATTGCTTATAAATCAAAGTGTGTCTTATAATGGTCACTCAATTCACTGGTGAGAGTCTAACTACAATGGAGCTAGTTCCTTATTTGACACCTTTTCGCTAGTTCGGAACTAGACATTTTGCTCACTAGTAATTGAGTACCCTTCAGGGTATGTTCATACATTTAACTTCGTTACATATACATATGTATATGTAGCACAAAATGTGTATAGAGGGAGCAATATAAAAACAATAATAATAGCAACAGTATTCCATAACAACAAATGTGTATAAACAATGGCTGGCTGTTTGGGCGATGAATATGCCGTTATGTATGTGGCATGTTGCCATAAAACTACTCGCAGCACAATGTTCTTTTGTATTTACTTGCGTTTTTATGCAGTGACATACACATACATACGAGTAAATACATTTGTAAACAATCATATTTTTCGTTTTCCAAAAAAACTTACAAGCGCACACACAATGTCGTCGCCTCGCACACCTGGGCCGCGCTGGGAAGCGGCAAGCGCACAATTTGCAATGAATACGCGCACCGTATGTTGGCTTGCGATCCCAGCGCGATTACTCAACACCAACGTTGTGGGGATTTTTTGGTTGCATTTAAGCGTTGGGCCATAATTGTTGCAGTTCATTCTTTTTTGTTTGTTAAATCCAGCGTATACGACCACACAGAGTATTATAAATATGCATATTCACGCAAGGGTAGATTGTAACATGTTCAAAATTGAAATAAGCGAGTTTTTTATGTTGCTCAAGGATAAATTTTAACGTATAGAAAAGCAAAAATCTGTGCTCCTTGTGCCTTCTTATTTATAGACCGAACATATGTATGAGTTTATTGTGGAGAAAATTGGTAGTTCCAGCCAACAAATCCAACGAAGAATCACTCCTGCCAACAAGTGCTACTTTGGACTAAATAAGCATTGGAAAAGTAAAGTTCTCTCTCGACTAACACAAATCACTCACTAAAAATAGGTTAGATATGGTTCCCGTTCTGATATGCGGAGCCGAGGCATTTTATGATATCAAAATCAGATGTGATGGCACTTGGAGTATTCGAGAGAAAAGTTCTTTGGAAAATTTATGGACCTTTGCACCTTGGCGAAGGCGAGTATCGAAGATGTGTTGACGATGAGCTGTACGAGTTTTATACAGATATCAATATAGGGTTCAGCAAATAAAAATTCATCGGCTGCGTTAACTAGGTCATGCCATGAGAGTGAATGAAGTAAGTTATTTCTGGAGGAAGAAGGAGACCTCCTCCACTGGGGAATGACTTGGCCTCAGTCGGTTACTAATTGGCGAGCTTTGTCGGACTGATTAAGCGCTTATTGAGAAGAACGAAAAATAAAAGAAGAAGAAGGAATAGAAGTAGAAGAGGAATAGGAAGATAAATATGAAGAAGAAGAAGGAGATAAAGAAGGAGAGAAGACGAAGAAGAAGAAAAGAAGATATATAAGATCATGAAAAATAAGAATAGTAAGAGGAAGAAGAAAAAGAAAAAGGAAACTAATAAGAACAAATACAAGAACAAGAACAAGAACAAGAACAACAACAAGAACAAGAACAAGAACAAGAACAAGAACAAGAACAAGAACAAGAACAAGAACAAGAACAAGAAAAAGAACAAGAACAAGAACAAGAACAAGAACAAGAACAAGAATAAGAACAAGAACAAGAATAAGAACAAGAACAAGAAGAAGAACAAGAACAAGAACAAGAGCAAGAACAAGAACAAGGACAATGACAAGAACAAGAAGAAGAATTAGAAGAAGAAAAAGAAGAAGAAAGAGAAGAAGAAGAAGAAGAACAAGGACAATGACAAGAACAAGAAGAAGAATTAGAAGAAGAAGAAGAAGAAGAGGGAAAAACAAGAACCTTAACAAGCATTAATTTATAATGAAGCATTAACTTAGTCAATTTTTGTATGGTAAATTGAGAATCATTAGGCTTGAAAATTGAATGAAGGCTCTTAATGTTCAATTAAGGTTGTGTCTGAACATAACATTACCTCGTGTATATTGCTCAGTTTGTGATTAAAATAGCTCCCTCAATTATTTAATTACTTATTTCATTTAAACTACTGTTTCCACATAACCGCGACTTCTTAAAAAATGTTCACGCATTTCGTATAAAATATTTGACTACAAATTAAATTTATAGCACCCTAAGAGACACGCCCAACTTTCGCTTATGAACTGAAAATTGATGTTAAAAGGTAAATATTTACACGCAAGCGCATGTCTTTAGGTCACTTAAAAGAACTCTTCAATTCAGTTAAAAGCAGAAGAAAGCACAGAAATATTCTTTTATTTGTTTTTGTTGTTGCATGTGAGGTTTAATTAAAATTAGACACGCATCTATTAATACGAGTACGCTAAAGAATAAATTGCATGGTTTTATACGCTTATAAATTTGGCAAATAACAAGTGTTATACTCGTTTGAACACACACACTCACTCTGGTACATACATTTGTAAGCAACAACTTCTCTAAACATGGTCATGACATTTTGTTAATAACATTCACATAATAAAAACTGTGCACGCAATGCAACCACCACGCACATTTATTAGCAGTGAGTCGCGATAAGGCGAAAGGTCAAAAATATATGTGAACTCTGTTTACCGTAGGCGACGCTCAAAAATGTTTATAGGGGAGTGTATGTTTATAGGAGTACGTATGTATGTATATAGCAGTGTCAAGTAGTCACTTACACTGCTTCCTCTGCCATCTCCAAATTTGAAAATTATGTGAAACTAAATTTCTCAAGCAATGAATGAGGGCATGATGAAATAAGTATTTAGTGCCACCACTAAAAGGTTCGAAACAAAGGCTGTACTAAAAAACTGACACCTAGTCATAATTTAGTTCCCTAAATATTTTGTACTCGTAGGAATGATAAAGCAATCTTTTCAATCAAAAAATATCAAAAAGCAAAATAGCACGAAAACATCGTCATCTTGAAATCGCCATATACATATGTACTATTAACACTTAATTTAAGAAAAACTCTGTTCTGCACCAAAAATTAGAGCAAATATTTTGCTGAACGCCAACACGCAAAATATAATTCGTATAATAATCTTTTCACACTTTTTTATTTATTTAGCATGTTTGTACTCAAATATATGTAAGTATTTAAGTATGCTAATTTAACTAAGTTTGCTTTAAAAAGTGTGTCATATCACTTAAGTACGTACTTCCGTTGCTTGTTACACATATTTAACTGTTACTTTCATATGTACATACGTATCAAAGCTATTATTCCTTTGTCAGCCGTGTGTTAAGAAGTTAAGTAGCTCAGGCAAAAAATTTGGATTTGTTTACGCACACTTTGCGTGATTTGCCCATTTTTTATACTCAGCTGTACTAGTAAACAGAGTATTATAGTTTTGATTTCATAACGGTGGATTGTAACAGAATGAAATAATCGAGATAGATATGGACTTATATATATCAAAATGATCAGGGTGAAAAGAGAAATCGATTGAGCCATGTCCGTCCGTCCGTCCGTCCGTCTGTCCGTCCGTCCGTCCGTCTGTCCGTCCGTCTGTAAACACTCTAACTCGCGCAAAAATTGAGATATTTTGATGAAATTTGGAATTCCAGTTGGTATCGAGACTGGGATGGTTGGTATTGAAAATGGGCGAAATCGGACCATGACCACGCCCACTTTTCCTATATAGAAAAAATCGGAAATTTGATATCTCAGCCACTAATATAGCTGGAGCGATGAAATTTCACCCACGTATTGAGCTCAGGCCCTTATGAAGAAATTTGGTGAAATTTTGGAAAATGGGCGGTGACACGCCCACTTATTAAGGGTCAAACATTGAAAGTTTTATATATCATAACTCAGAAACCGTTGAAGATATATCGATGAAATTTGGTAGGCGTGATTTACTTACTTAGCCAAATGTTTTGACTGAAAATTGTCAAAATCGGTTGACGGCCACGCCCACTTTTATATATGGGAACTATAAAGGGGCCTAATAAAAACATTTTAAGCGATATCTCTGTCAAATATAAAGACATATCACTGAAATTTTGAGGAAGGTGTCCAACTAGGGATATAAAACAAAAACCACAAAAATTTTGGAAAATGGGCGGTGCGACGCCCACTTATTAAGGGGAAAATATTGAAAGTTTTATAAGCCATAACTCAGAAACCGTTAAAGGTATATCGATGAAATTTGGTACGCGTGATATATTTGCATAGACAAATGTGTCGACGAAATCGGTTGACGACCACGCCTACTTTTATATATGGATATTATAAAGTGACCTAATAAAAACATTTTAAGCGATATCTTTGTCAAATATAAAGATAATTCATTGAAATTTTGTGGCATAAGTTCCACAATAGACCGGAAACAAAAAATAGAAAAAGTTTTGAAAATGGGCATGGCACCGCCTCTTTTTAGACAAAGGAATCTACGAGATTTCGGAGCCCATAACTCGACAGATAACTGAGATATTATGACGAAACTTGGTTTATACACTTTTATAACTTGTGTTAATAGACGCGCAAAAATTTATTGAAATCGGTTAATGACCACGCCTACTTTTTAACAAAGATATTTGTGGAACACCCTTTGGGAATTTGTAACGTGACATCTTTGTAACCGGAAGTCATAAAGGAATGAAATTTTGCACAAAGAATAATATTCATAAGCTTAGTTGGATGACTGATAAAAATTCAGAAAATGGGCGTGGCTACGCCCACTTTATGCAGCACTCGCTTTATATAAAGTACACCGTGTTTCCATCAAACGCAAATAAACAATGAAAGCATACAGCTGAGTATCTAATGTTCGATTCCACTCGAACTTAGGCTTCCTTACTTGTTTTACATTAGATTTGTACTTTTTTATGCTATTTATGTACATACGACAGTGAAATTAGTTTATGTTTCCCTGTGTATTTTTAGAATATTATTATTTGAGTAAGTTTTCTTGTGCATTGCAGAAAATTATATACCAGCTGCTAATTATACAAAATTCCACCTATCAGTGGAAGCGACTGCTGAAACTGGTTCAAATTAACATTATTGACAATTCAAAAATAATTAGATTAGCGCGTTTTATTTCTCAGACTTAAACGTAATACCGAAATAAAGAAATAGAAGATAGTGCGTAAAAAGGCAGTTATAAATTTGGTACAAACCTTAGGCGTTGTGGGTACAATTTTTCCTGAAAGAAAAAAGGTAAAAAAAATTTATTAAGATAAATTAAAAACAAGTAAGGAAGCCTAAGTTCGAGTGGAATCGAACATTAGATACTCAGCTGTATGCTTACATAATTTGTTTACGTTTGATGGAAACACGGTGTACTTTATATAAAGCGAGTGCTGCATAAAGTGGGCGTAACCACGCCCATTCTCAACATTTTTATCAGTCATCCATCTAAGCATATGAATATTATTCTTTGTGCAACATTTCATTCCTTTATGACTTCTAGTTACAAAGATGTCACGTTACAAATTCCCAAAGGGTGTTCCAGAAATATCTTTGTTAAAAAGTAGGCGTGGTCATAAACCGATTTCAATAAATGTTTGCCTGTCTATTAACACAAGTTATAAAAGTGTATAAACCAAGTTTCGTCATAATATCTCAATTATTTGTCGAGTTATAGGCTAGTAGGGAAAACAAAAAAGGAGCACACCTCGAATTGGGAGAGAAGCTCGGCCATAAAACTCGTCAGAGTTATAATAGCGCCATTGTATTATTATTATTATTAGGCTAAGGAATCTCGTATATTCCTTTGTCTAAAAAGAGGCGGTGCCACGCCCATTTTCCAAAATTTTTATATTTTTTGTTTCCGGTCTATTTTGGACAAAGATATCGCTTAAAATGTTTTTATTAGGCCACTTTATAATACCCATATATAAAAGTGGGCGTGGCCGTCAACCGATTTTAACTATTTTCCGTCCATATTTTTGCCTAAGTAAGTAAATCACGCATACCAAATTTCATCGATATATCTTCAATGGTTTCTGAGTCATGACATATAAAACTTTCCATGTTTGACCCTTAATAAGTGGGCGTGTCACCGCCCATTTTCCAAAATTTCATCAAATTTCTTTTTAGGGGCCTGAGCTCAACACGTGGATAAAATTTCATAGCTCCAGCTCTATTAGTGAATGAGATACCAAATTTCCGATTTTATACTCAGCTGTACTAGTACACAGAGTATTATAGTTTTAATCACATAACGGTGGATTGTAACAGAGTGAAATAATCGAGATAGATATAGACTTATATATATCAAAATGATCAGGGTGAAAAGAGAAATCGATTGAGGCATGTCCGTCCGTCTCTCCGTCCGTCCGTCCGTCTGTCCGTCCGTCTTTAAACACTCTAACTCGCGCAAAAATTGAGATATTTTGATGAAATTTGAAATGCAAGTTGGTATCGAGACTGGGACGGTTGGTATTGAAAATGGGCGAAATCGGACCATGACCACGCCCACTTTTCCTATATAGAAAAAATCGGAAATTTGGTATCTCAGTCACTAATATAGCTGGAGCAATGAAATTTTACCCACGTGTTGAGCTCAGGCCCCTTAGAATAAATTTGATGAAATTTTGGAAAATGGGCGGTGACACGCCCACTTATTAAGGGTCAAACATGGAAAATTTTATATGTCATAACTCAGAAACCATTGAAGATATATAGATGAAATTTGCTACGCGTGATTTACTTACTTAGGTAAACGTTTTGACGGAAAATAGTTAAAATCGGTTGACGGCCACGCCCACTTTTATATATGTATATTACAAAGTGGCCTAATAAAAACATTTTAAGCGATATCTCTGTCAAATACAAAGATCTATCATTGAAATTTTGTCGCATGAGTCCAACTATGGACATAAAACAAAAAACACAAAAATTTTGGAAAACGGGCGGTGCCACGCCCACTTATTAAGGGGCAAACATTGAAAGTTTTATGAGTCATAAATCAGAAACCGTTGAAGAAATATCGATGAAATTTGGTACGCGTGATATACTTACTTAGTCAAATATTTGGACGAAAAATTTCCGAAATCGGTTGAGGGCCACGCCCACTTTTATATATGGGACTTATAAAGTGACCTAATAAAAACATTTTAAGCGATATCTCTGTCAAATATAAAGATATATCATTGAAATTTTATAGCAGGAGTCCAACTGCGGACATAAAACGAAAAACACAAAAATTTTGGCAAATGGGCGTGGCACCGCCTCTTTTTATAACCAGGAATATACGAGATTTCTGAGCCCATAACTCGACAAATGATTTATATATAATGACTAAACTTGGTGTGTACACTTTTATTACTTGTGGTAATACATGTTGAAAATTTTAGCGAAATCGGTTGACGACCACGCCCACTTTTATATATGGGTATTATAAAGTGACCTAATAAAAACATTTTAAGCGATATCTTTGTCAAATGTAAAGATAATTCATTGAAATTTTGTGGTATGATTTCTAAAATAGACCGGAAACAACAAATAGAAAAATTTTGGAAAATGGGCGTGGCACCGCCTCTTTTTACACAAAGGGATATACGAGATTTCTGAGCCAATAACTCGACAAATAATTGAGATATTATGACGAAACTTGGTTTATATACTTTTATAACATGTGTTAATAGCCACGCAAAAATTTATTGAAATCGGTTTATGACCACGCCTACTTTTTAAGAAAGATATATCTGGAACACCCTTTGGGAATTTGTAACGTGACATCTTTGTAACTAGAAGTCATAAAGGAATGAAATTTTGCACAAAGAATAATATTCATAAGCTTAGTTGGATGACTGATAAAAATTCAGAAAATGGGCGTGGCTACGCCCACTTTATGCAGCACTCGCTTTATATTAAGTGCACCGTGTTTCCATCAAACGCAAACAAACAATGAAAGCATACAGCTGAGTATCTAATGTTCGATTCCACTCGAACTTAGGCTTCCTTACTTGTTTCTATATAGGAAAAGTGGGCGTGGTCATGGTCCAATTTCGCCCATTTTCAATACCAACCATCCCAGTCTCGATACCAACTTGCATTTCAAATTCCATCAAAATATCTCAATTCTTGCGCGAGTTAGAGTGTTTACAGACGGACGGACGGACAGACGGTAGTGTCCAACCGAATATTCGGCCAAGCTTCGGTATTCGGCCTATTCTGCTGGTATTTTTTATTCGGCTTCGGCTTCGGCCTTCGGCTGAAAAGGCCGAATAGTCGAGGCCGAATAATAGATGTGTTTAATAACAAAAAAAAAATTGACTGGATTTTACGAATTTTTGATTTTTATAAGCGACAGAATATCGTAACTTCTAGTAATATGTTTTTGTTATTGAACAGGCCTAAGATTCCGAACGATAACTTACGCTAATTATTAAATATCGTCACCTTAGTGTGTCGATCAATTCTTTTAAAGTGTCATTAAATTAAACATAGTTTATTACACGAAAAATTGGTTTATTCACTTATTGGCCATAAAAGCAAAGAGATCATAAGTAAAAATTCAATACAGTTTCAAAAAAAATAGTTTTATGTATGTATAATACTATGTTACAGCAAAAAAATAACCAAGAAATTCAAGTACTGCTATTGTTTTATGGTTAGGTTTTTGAGATAATGGTAATTTTGTGTTTTCTTGGTTATCACTTCATTAAAAATTATTTTCGCGGAAGTCGCAGACCATGATTGGCGGAATACAATTTGAGTATATATACACAACTCCAACCAGCTGTTCGACTAACTTAACCTTAGTTGCTGGTCAACTATACACCGAAGCAGATAAACTCTTTTTTTGGCGTACAACATAAAGCTGTTGAACTTTAAGTATTGAATTTTATTTACCTACATAAAGACTGAATTTTTTTTATTTTTGTTTACAACCATGTATGTATTTTTGTAAGGTGTTTTGTTTATTCAAAAAACAAAAAAAAAATTTATTGTTATGAATAGAGCTCGGAAAAATAGGTGTAATCAAGCGCCTAAAAAATGCTACATTTTGTAAATTTTGGTTGTTTTCAGTGGCGGGATTACAATTTAAATATAAAGGGGTAGCATATTGGTATGGTGAAGATTTTATTAGAAAAGTTCTTAATCATGTTACACAAATTTGCAGTTTGAATAAACATACAGTGGTGTGTGATGAAATAAAGCCAAAGAGGGATTTAGTTTCTTTGACATTTTTACTGAAAAAAAGAATGAAGAACACATTTTGTATTTTATATTTTTGTACATCGTCAAGCTTTTTGAAAGCAAAACAAAACTAGCTGTAATGAAAATAAAATTTGGGAAAAGTAAGTAAATTATGGCATAGTTAATGTTCCAATAACTCATAAACAAAAATGCAGAACGGTTTTTACCACGACAGAAATTTGCATTTTTACAGATATGGAATTATGCCGAGTATCCAATTGGAATATTGTAAACCCTGAAATGGTCGTAAGAAAAAATAGGAAAGTTCAAATCAAGTTTTTTTTTACCTAAAATATGCAAATGTTTAAAGTCAGACCACTACAAATTAAAAAGTTGTATTATATATTCCATTTGCTAATATGCACTTGCCTCATTTTCATTCAAAATATATTTGGTTTGAAACTGTAATTGCTTTTCCTTCACGTGCGAAGATTTTGTCTCAAGCGAGTCACTACAAATTTTTAATTTTTTTCTTTATTCTTTATAATTATATATTTATTTAATATACCTTATTTATTATTATTCTTTATTATTATATTTATTTATTGTAGCCTTCTTTGCAATTTTTCACGTGCAACCCATAAAAAACCTTAATAATTTATTTTTCTGGCATCCTAGTAAGCAAAAAATCCAATTGCATTCACGGGGGCTTAGACCTGAATGAACCTCACCCACCCTTAAACTTGCCACTGGATGTGCTCACAAACATTACGTAGCATAATTTTAGGCGTTTGATTTTCACCTATTATCCGAGCTCTAGTTATGAAATAAAAAAATCTCATACTTAAGTATATATTTTTCTTATTTTGGTATTCGGCTTCGGTTTTCGGCCGAATAAAGGATTATGCCGAATATTCGGCTACGGCTTCGGCTTCGGCCTAAAATTCCAGCTTCGGTCGGACACTAACAGACGGACGGACGGACGGACGGACATGGCTTAATCGATTTCTCTTTTCACCCTGATCATTTTGATATATATAAGTCTATATCTATCTCGATTATTTCATTATGTTACAATCCACCGTTATGTGATTAAAACTATAATACTCTGTGTACTAGTACAGCTGAGTATAAAAACGCATATTAATACTGCACAAAATGTTACTTATACGCCGTGTAGGTATTGCTCGGAAGATTTCTAGATTACTATATGTGCAGTTTTCGTTAAATTTGAACATACTATTGTGCAAGTCTCAACTCTCTGAAAAATTATATTCTTCATAAGTATTGTATAAAATTAATTCCCGTCTAATTTTACTAATATTACCTCAACATCATATTTATGCATGTGCATACGTCCCATTTGGCGGCATGCATAAATTCCAGGCGGCCCTTAATTGCACAGTGCCAAACAAAATAACATGATGTAACAACAGAGCCAAACAAATAGGCATAGCAATGGAAGAATAAATTAACAACAATAATTGAACACGATGTCTACCACTATCCTGAGACATTGCTGGCCAAGTATCGTGAATGAAATTGAAACAAAATAAATGCATAATTTTACAATAATAACACACAATCAACAGCATGAGAAATTCTTAACATGATGTGACTGAAAAGACTTATGCACAAGTCAACGCGACTTTCTTGGACACCATAGGTATATGTACCTGCAGATATATTTCTTGTTTGAGTGCGTGTTTTAGCGTATTTAATATTAATGAGTTACAAAAGAGGAAAAATCAAAACACATACGCACGTATGTATGACAGCCGAGTGCTTCGTGCTTCTCACAAGAATAATGAAATAGCATTGAAAAGCATTTAGTCACATGCCATGGAGCATTATTATAAAGCGCTGCAAGACTTTATGCGGCACATACAGATAATAGCAAGCAGAACGAAAGCGTAGCGCCCGACAAAAAGCAGCGAAGGAAAAGGAAAAAGTGTTGTGTGTATAACAAGCAGAAATCTTTATGCTTTATGCCTTTTGGTTGTTAAAAGGATTATGTGTAGCATATCGCCATAAGCTTAGTACATGCATATGCATGCGCTTTCATGCGAATTTATGAATGCGCTCATAAGACGATGCAAAAGGCAGCACTACAAAGAATTGTTGCTTGAGGTTTCAACATCAGTACTTAACTTAGTGTGTAGTTAGCTTAACGTCTTAGCTGTTGACATGCGTAGCAACAAAAATAAAAAAATACAACTTTTATGCATAAGTAAGTACATGAAGTTTGTCTTCAAAAGTATTACATATCCATAAAATGAAGGAGTTGACGACACTCCCTTTTTATGATGACACAAGCTTGAATATGAATTGTTACCAGCCGACAGCTTGAAAAGTGTTGGCTTCAAAAGTTTGTTGCAAGTCGGCACCGAACTTGCAAAGGCCTAGAAGTATAGCGTGCGTATTGTCTGACGTTATATTCACAATCGGCTATTCTGGTTCGGCACCTTATGCACAAATGTGTGGTTTGCCTTAAATGATTGGCTGCAGATCCTTAAACTTATGGTCGAATAAAAATCTCTACAAAATTTCTGTTGCGGAAGACGGTAGCAAGAAGCGACCTTCGAGGATTCCCAATGGCCTAAAACCGTATTCGGATATGAGCTTAATAGACCATTAATAGCCTTTCAGCAATTTCAAGTCCTTATTAATCTATTTGAAATACAAAAATACAATTTATAAATTATCCATTAAAAATTAATGTTAATTAAATGGCGTAAGATTCCCAAAGCAACCGTGATAAGGGGCTGTTTTGAGTGAGAAAATGAAATGGCATGAAAAAGAAAGGTCCATTGAATGAAATTTCAGTAAAATACATACACCACTGCCAATTAGAGGCTAGCCCTAGGCTAGGCCCTAGCGTGCTTCGTAAGGACATCCTCAGGGCAGTGAAATTTTGGTCCAACTTCAAAAGTGATTGTCTGTAAGTATTGAAATTAAGTTCAGCTTATATACCAAGCAAAAAAAGCCTGTGACGGCACACTGCCCTCATGCACTTTTGGTTTCGTTTACGTCACTGCTGCGACTAAATTCACTTTCTAAAATATAATGCTGACATTTTGACTTGCTGATACCTACCCAACTGGAGTTAAGAAGTTCAACAGCAATTCAAGTGAAATTCAATGAGATTTTACAAACAATGGGATTAAAAAAAAAAAAAAAATAAAGTAACAACGTAATTGTGTGCTTAAAAAGTAACAACAACACCATAAAAAAACAAATACGCATTTAAAAAAAAGAAAATACATGCATATATATAAATATGTATGTATGTATAAAAAAAAAAAAATAAAAAAAACATCTTACTACGCATTATTTTTTTTCTTTATTGCAAACACCAATAACCAAAATGCAATTGTCTGTCTGCCAGCCACTTTTGCGGTTATGCCAGAAAGTATCTAGGCAGGAAGAGAGAGGCAAAGGTAAACATGCATTACAGTTGGACATACTAATTTATTTTGGCGTATGCGAACAAAAACAACAACAAAATTCATTTATTTTATAAGCTTATCTGCATCTGAGAGTCATAAAATTGTCAGATAAAAATTTCAATAAAAAGAAAAAAACCAAAAAAAAAAACAGAAAAAAAACTGTTACTGTGCAACACAAAGGAAGAGAGCAACAAATTTTCATTTGCGCACACAACTAAATCCAGGAAAAGTGATAAATTTTATTCATCGCCTTTGCTGTTGGCGACGTTGACACGTTGCCACCATCAAAAGCAAAAACGGCAAGCAAATGGGCGAAATCATCGGCTGTTGCTTTGCCGCTGTGCACACTGGGCCACTTTTGCACAAATATTGGAGCATTTTGAGCTACGCTTTTCTGAAAACTGATCAATACGTAAGAGGCCGTCTCGCCTTATACATATTGACAGAAAAATGTGCACCATACGTCCCCCATATGATGTCTTTTTGGAAAACTTTTCCGGAAAAGTTTTTAATTTTTTTTTGTGGAAGGCGCTAGATGTCGCTAAAATAAATTTTGTTAATATCTTCGGTATTTATGGTTCGATCTCTAACTTTGACACAACAATGTCTTTGGCTTAAGAGGAGAGTTTCTATTACACATATAATCGTATTAACCCTATGTGCGCCATTGGGTCACTTCCACCCTTTACTTAGTTAATACCACTTTATTGTACCTTTTTTTTTGCCCGCATGCTAAACTTTGTCAAAAAATATTAATCGTTTGTGCAACATGTATTTCGATCACTTCAGCAGAACCCGAATTAAAACGCATTTAACAATCCGAGTATATTCCCACCTTTGCTTACTGTGGCCTTTTGGTTTCATTTTACAATTTTATGGCCAATAATTTTCTGCAACATTTTAACTCTCTAGCGACCTTAAAAATGCTATTTTTCCTGAAGCTCTAAAAAAGGGATAAGATAACACTTTCGTGGGGGGTTTTTGCGATACGGCCTAAGTAAGTACATATCGACGACTAAGAAAAATATCAAGCTATTTCAGAACTTATTTCAAAACTTGTTTCAATAATGTCCTATTTTCTAATTGGGTTCAAAACCGCCTTTTTTTCAGAAACAAATATATTGGTCATTTCGGTATCTTATACGTCAAACATAAATAAATAAAGACCTTGCAAGCTGAAGTGATGCCACTGTGCGCTGCTCTATCTTTATCTCTTTGCTTGGCAGTCGGCGACGCATTTCCGATTCTTGCAATCAGTGTAATTGCCAGCTAAAAAAAAAATAAATATGCATTTACGGCAGTTACGACCCGACCCAGTGCAGTGGCACTAATGCAAGCAAGAATTATGTCATAAGTGACCCAAATATGTAAATGTAATCAATGAAGCGAGTTGGCACAGTGTTATAGTGCCACAGTGACAGAGTGGCCCCCCAACAAAAAAAAAATACCAGATTTTTGAGCAACAACAGCCTGGCCTGCCGCACGCCAGCGCAGGTAAAGAACTAACGAATATTGTACAAAATGTAAGAAATGGCACGAAATAAAAAAAAGATTAATAAAGAAAAACAAAAAAGAAATGTAAAATGATATGACACAAGTAAATAAAATCAGACAAATAGCAGAGAAAGTGAAAAATGATACATAAATATTTGTGTCACGAAAGGGTTAACCTTAATAAATATACAACAGTTGTTAAAGAACTGCCAAAAAAAAAAAAGATTTCGGGAAAAAGTGAAACTCCTGCTTTGCATTGCACGACACACATTCTATTCTCGTTTGCACGTTATTGCCGTGTGTAACAACAGTAATAAATGTGTTTTGAAGGCAGTTTCGGCAGCAGTTTGGCAGACAGGGCCAGTGCTGCGTGTGGATAGTGTTGTTGACAGCTGAAATTAGCCCACAAGTATGCTTATTAGCCTCGATCGTGTTATCGCGCTTGAGTGAAATTGAAACTTTTATTAACTTTTGTTAACTTTTATTAACTTTTATTACCTAATTTTTTGTTGAAGTGCATTTAAATAATATCAATATTATCATTAGGGAAGCTAAAAATATGCACGAAAAATTTCAAAATATGCATGCTAGTATGCCCGAAAAATAACTGGAATATGCTCGTAAATATGCACGAAAAATTCTCATTATATGCATATATGCCTAAAAAATACCTGAAATATGCTCAAAAAATGTATGTATTTCATTTCAAGCTTACATTTTTATTTAAAGAATTTTGCAAAATAATAATAATATAAGAACTGAAACGTACAATTCACATTTTTCCCATTTAAAAAAATTTGTTTTTAAATACTATAAAGTACTTTAAATTAATTTTAGATTTGTATACATGAGATCTTTTTACAAAGCAAACGAAACTATTCTATTAATATTGCGCAGGGTTGCATTGAACTATCGTATGTTTTACTATATTTTCCAGTGTGAGTTCTTGGCGGTTTTCCGAGAAAAAGCTCTTGTATGGGAAAACGATTAATATTGACCGTGTAGCATCGAGTATTGATGGATCGCGATTCTGGATCGCAAAATATTTAGAAATTTTGAAATCCGCGATCCGGAACGAAATATTGGCAATAAACGAATTGAAAGTGAAAGTGTGAAAAGGACGGAAGTAAAATATTTTAAACCTCAGATCGAGAAAAATATCGCAATATTCATATTGAACGTGTAGCACTAGTCTGCGATTTATCAGACCATCGCGATTCATATTGACAGTGTAGCGTATGCCTATGTATGTCGATACATATTGCATATTATTGTTTTCTATCAATAACAGGGCATCGGAGAGAAGTTTTTTTTTTACTCTGGGTTTACTTCGAGGCTCTGATCAGCGTACAAGAACTTAGGGCCGTTTTCACCATCTAAGGTTAATTTAACCGGTGGTTATTTTGACGTAAATTGTATGGCGAGCTGTCAAATAAATTGCTTATTCGGGAGAAATCCTCCGGTTAAGCACTTAACCGGAGATGGTGAAACCGGCCCTTAGTGTTTATCGTGGTGAATTTTTATAAGGAAAAATGCTCCGTTCAGGGGCCCAGATCAATAGTTAAATAGCCTTGTTTGTATGCATACGCAACTATCTAAATTAACCACAGATAAGATGTTGCCAACTTAATATTTTTCGATGTTGCTCGATTAAGTGCCAAAATATGCCAAAATAAGCACGAAATGCATTTTGACCGTAAATATGCATTTTAGGTCTAAATATGCATTTGCATATGCAATATGCGTTTGCATATGCAATATGCATTTAAATATTTTTAGCTTCCCTAATTATCATACTTTTAACTTTTCAATAAATATTATCGCCTCTTATCTTACTATTGACGTCTTAATGCTCGTAAATATTATTTTTGCATAAGTTAATAACCTCGCAGACACCGCGAAGTGTTTATTTTTAATATTATATCAGAGCGAAAATAGCAGAGCGTAGATATTTTCCCCCCTTACAAGAAAAATTTATTGTCCGTTGCTTCAAAAAAAAAAAAATAATAATAAATATAAAAATAACATGTTATCTGCATTTTTGTGCTTTAAGTCAATAGTCGTAAATTTCAACCCACTAATTTTTTGCCTGGAAAATACTGGTCATTACAGTGCACACTGGTCTCATTTGTATGGAGATTGGGACAAAACTTAATTTCTAGGAAACGGATGGATCTACCGAAACCAAATTTGGCACATTGGTGTCCGACTATGCGACTCATCTTTCAGAAAAATTTAAAGCATATATGTTGTAGTCCACGCCCACCACTAGTTTACAGCCAAAAAAAACAAGAAAACCAGGAATGGGGGAGGAAAGGAATTGACCTGCTGAGCTTGAAACTATTTTTTGTAATTTTTTGTATAGTTAGGTTTTTGAGATAACGGTAATTTTGTGTTTTTTTGTTATCACTTCATTCAAAAATTATTTTCTCTGGAGTTACAAATGCGATAAACGCAAACAGTATCTGGTTCGAAAGGCAATTAAAATACGCTTCAAACGACATACAACTTGTAGTGGTCTATTAAAAACTCGCTGAGCGAAAGCAGGTCAAAATTTTGTCAATGTTTTGCAATTTTTGAAAAAATTTTGATTTTCAAATTAAGTTTTTATAAAAGGTTGTCAAAATCAGGAAAGTTCTATTACTTTAAAAATTTTCCCGTTTAATTGCAAAGACTTTAAGTGTAATACCAGAGAGATCCGATAAATATTTTATTTTTGGCGATTTTTTTCTTGTCAAACAAAAAGGATATTTTGGATGAAAGACTTGGTTAGGTGACTTAACTATGTATGTGAAAACGACTTCATAGGTCAAAAGGACATTAGAAGAAAATATAGAGCTTCCAAAGACTAAACTAATGACATTTCGATTTTAAAAATCCGATGTCAAATAACAAAGTTACAATAACAAAAAATTATTCCGCGATATTTCGCGGGATCAAAAAAAAAAATTGTATGGAGAGTGGGACAAAACTCAATTACTCAGATTTTATCGAAAATAAAGTTTTATCGAACACAGTCAATATAAATATGTACAAAAATCGTAAAAGGGCAACAATATTTTGTATAGACTAGTTACATTTATTATGATATTTTAAGAAAAAGAAAAAAAAAGGGAAGAATGTATAAACAGGCTTCTTAAGTGAAGACTTGAGAGAAATCAAATCTGCTTATAAGACCTGGTCCAGAGTGGTCCTTAATTGTTAAAAGATTAAATGAAAATGCTAATGCTTGAAAATTATGCTCATAGAAAAGCCAAGATTTCTTCACCTTGTATTTTGCTAAAAATAAATTGTTTTCACTGTTTTCTTTCGCTAAATCATGAAACTTACGTTTTTCTTGCGTTTCTATAGTTATGCGCATTTTTTTTTAGCACTCAAACTTGGAATATCGCAAAAATCATAATACACTTATTTACACAAACTTTTTCCAGAAAAAATTTTTTTCAAATGTGTTGACTTTAAATGAGTCAAAGTAACATTTAATGGTGGCTATTGCGTATAGAAGGAGGTTTTCCATAAAATTCAATATATTTCCCACGGAAATGCATGACAGAAGTTTCTTTTTCAAGCACCAACGTTTTTGACTTTTGTGTATGGGGGCCAGTGTGCAGTGGCAAAACAACAATCAACAAAAAAGCATCACCGACAACAGCAGCCAACGTTTTTATGCGCAGCAAACATTGACAGCCACAAAGCGTTGTCCTGTGTGCGTTTGTGGTGAAAAAAGCCAAGCCAAGTCAATTTTTAATCAACTTTTTTTTATAGAAGTATGCAAGCCAATTATTTGCCTAGTAGTAAGATTCAATTTACATTTACATACATATATACATTTATACATGGTAAATTAATTTTAAGTTTCAATGGCGTATGCATGGCCAATTCCAAGAAACTTTCCTTTGTATGCACCACTCAAAATTTCTCTGTCAAAATTTAGTTAAACAAATAGTACTAATGCTACGCGGGGCACAAATTTGTTCGCTTAATTCATTTAATTGCAGTTATGTAGCGAGAGTTGGCTGGTATTAAAAAAAATACAAAAATGTTTTTTAATTTATTAATTAAACTCGGTACTTCTGGCATGGCAGATTTGAAATCTATCCATTAGGCTATAGCGGTACCATTATTCATTAAAAACATATTAATATTGAACTTGATTACTTTTTGTGAAAATATAGACTTAGGCACGCATTTACATATGTATGTATGATCGAATGCCTATCAACTAAACAACAGTGCAAAAAATTCAATTCAACGGCAGACTTAAGACACAAACCTGCTTTATGCGGTAATCACATGTGTGTGTTCAGTGGGTTTGCTGTTTTAAAATAACAATTAAAAAAAAAAATATACGCGCATGTGCTAAGTGCATAATTGTTGACGGTTTGAAAAATAAAAACAAAAATAAAAAATTTATTTTCAAATGCCGCTTCCTACTAACAAAACCCAAACCAGAAAATTGAACCAGTTCAATAAACAAACTGCATGGAATGTATGTAATGAAAAAATAAAAGTTGAGTTAAAATAAATAATAAAAGTAAATGTTTAATGTCACACATGCGCGCAAAAAATGTACAGCAAATGAAACTATTCGAGTAAACCAGATCGCCAGAGCCAATTGCTGATAAACTCCTACTTGATTGGCACTGAACGAAAGGTGTGTTCAATTAATTGTGCGTTGTTTGTCTGTGTGTTAACTGTATATGAGCTTTAACCACTACAAGATAAATATATGCATACATATGTACATATATTGTAAGAGTTATCATTAAGTTTGACACAATTTGAATACAACCGGCATTTGACTAAAGAAATTACATGTTCAATAACAAATATCCGATAAGAAAAAAAAGTTGTTAGATCAGGAAATCAAAATATGTATTTTATCACGAAGTTATATGGAATAAGGCTACTGTTGAGAAAAGCTCAACATCAGCAAAACTTGCATCAGATTCAGTTGGGTTTGGTGTCAAACATTTTTTCTTTTATGCATAAAGCTGAACAAAATTAAAAAGATTGGCGCTCGACTTCCGCCTTTAAATTTATTCATGAGAGCTTACAGCTTAAAGCTTCGTATCTAGGTTTTTGGTTAGATATTTATGCTTTCGGCTGTTGTTATAATAAGGTTTAATCTTTAGATTTTTTTAGAAAGATTAAAATTAATTTGAAGGTTTTATATTTTCCTGCAATCACCAGTAAAATCGTCGTATTGGCGGTATATTAAAATAATAAGATAATGATTTTATGCTACTATTTGAAAGTGAGGTTATATCCGATGTAGATACTGAAGATGGCTGGCAGTGATTGATGGAAAATTATTTTACATTAACCACTCTGTCGGAAAAACAAAAAAAAAAAAAAACGTGATAACTTTTTAAGTGCTAATAAAGCTTTCCATAATAAACAAAATAAAGCTTTGAGTTTCAATCTTAATAATTTTTTATATGAAATATCTAAAGCTTTCAGCTTTTGTATTTGGAACTTTCCATACTAAACCGGATAAAGCTTTAAGATTTACCTTTGAGTTTGAATCTTTGCAACTTAAGCTTTATAACTTACTAGCAAATACCCGTCCCGCTTCGCAGCGACAAACAAAAGCTTTTATGTTATAATGGGTCTCTCCCTTTACCTTAGCATTTACCTTTACCTTTACCTTTACCTTTACCTTTACCTTTACCTTTACCTTTACCTTTACATTTACCTTTACCTTTACATTTACCTTCACCTTTATCTTTACCTTTACCTTAACCTCAACCTTAACCTTAACCTTTACCTTTACCTTTACCTTTACCTTTACCTTTACCTTTACCTTTACCTTTACCTTTACCTTTACCTTTACCTTTACCTTTACTTTTACCTTTACCTTTACCTTAACCTTAACCTTTACCTTTACCTTTACCTTTACCTTTACCTTTACCTTTACCTTTACCTTTACCTTTACCTTTACCTTTACCTTTACCTTTACCTTTACCTTTACCTTTACCTTTACCTTTACCTTTACCTTTACCTTTACCTTTACCTTTACCTTTACCTTTACCTTTACCTTTACCTTTACCTTTACCTTTACCTTTAACTTTACCTTTACCTTTACCTTTACCTTTACCTTTACCTTTACCTTTACCTTTACCTTTACCTTTACCTTTACCTTTACCTTTACCTTTACCTTTACTTTTTCCTTTACCTTAACCTTTACCTTTACCTTTACCTTTACCTTTACCTTTACCTTTACCTTTACCTTTACCTTTACCTTTAACTTTACCTTTACCTTTACCTTTACCTTTACCTTTACCTTTACCTTTACCTTTACCTTTACCTTTACCTTTACCTTTACCTTTACCTTTACTTTTACCTTTACCTTTACCTTTACCTTTAGCTTTACCTTTACCTTTACCTTTACCTTTACCTTTACCTTTACCTTTACCTTTACCTTTACCTTTACCTTTACCTTTACCTTTACCTTTACCTTTACCTTTACCTTTACCTTTACCTTTACCTTTACCTTTACCTTTACCTTTACCTTTACCTTTACCTTTACCTTTACCTTTACCTTTACCTTTACCTTTACCTTTACCTTTACCTTTACCTTTACCTTTACCTTTACCTTTACCTTTACCTTTACCTTTACCTTTACCTTTACCTTTACCTTTACCTTTACCTTTACCTTTACCTTTACCTTTACCTTTACCTTTACCTTTACCTTTACCTTTACCTTTACCTTTACCTTTACCTTTACCTTTACCTTTACCTTTACCTTTACCTTTACCTTTACCTTTACCTTTACCTTTACCTTTACCTTTACCTTTACCTTTACCTTTACCTTTACCTTTACCTTTACCTTTACCTTTACCTTTACCTTTACCTTTACCTTTACCTTTACCTTTACCTTTAGCTTTACCTTTACCTTTACCTTTAGCTTTACCTTTACCTTTCCCTTTACCTTTACCTTTACCTTTACCTTTACCTTCACCTTTACCTTTACTTTTACCTTTACCTTTACCTTTACCTTTACCTTTACCTTTACCTTTACCTTTACCTTTACCTTTACCTTTACCTTTACCTTTACCTTTACCTTTACCTTTACCTTTACCTTTACCTTTACCTTTACCTTTACCTTTACCTTTACCTTTACCTTTACCTTTACCTTTACCTTTACCTTTACCTTTACCTTTACCTTTACCTTTACCTTTACCTTTACCTTTACCTTTACCTTTACCTTTACCTTTACCTTTACCTTTACCTTTACCTTTACCTTTACCTTTACCTTTACCTTTACCTTTACCTTTACCTTTACCTTTACCTTTACCTTTACCTTTACCTTTACCTTTACCTTTACCTTTACCTTTACCTTTACCTTTACCTTTACCTTTACCTTTACCTTTACCTTTACCTTTACCTTTACCTTTACCTTTACCTTTACCTTTACCTTTGCCTTTACCTTTACCTTTAGCTTTACCTTTACCTTTACCTTTACCGGGACCATCCATCACCATCCGGGCCCACTACTTGAACCATCTCTGGGAAAACGACTCAAAAAATAACAATGAAAATATCTGTATGTTGAAGCCTTGCTCGACACCTTTCATTTGATACAAATATCGCTTAGAAACATTCGAGGGTCATCCGAGTCCACGTTTTGGCCCATATTTGGGGACTCTGCCTAGGCATTCCTTGTGAAAATAACTCTATGTTGAAGGCCTGCTCAGCACCTTTCATTTGATACCCATATTGCTCAAACACTCGCTAGGTCACTCTGGGTCCACGTTTTGACCCATATCTGGAGACCCGGCCTAGGCATCGCAATGAAAATAACTCTATGTTGAAGGCCTGCTCAGCACCTTTCATTTGATACCCATATTGCTTAAACACTTGCTGGGTCACTCTGGGTCCACATTTGGGCCTATATTCCGGGAAGTTCCCACTTTTTCGAAATTCTATATACCCTATTATGTGCGCTAATACCATACGAATCTACTGTCAAAATTTCATAAAGATCGGTTGATTACTTTGGGAGTCCATAAAGGACACACATACACACACACACATCCATTTTTATATAATAGATCATATAAAAGACTTAAAGCTTTTGGCTTTTGGATTTGGAAGTTGATTTGATCGGAATATACTTGTTTTTAGTAAAAGTGAACTCTTAAATCTAGCTTTAAGCTTATTTTTTTAAATTATGTGTGTATGTATTTTTTTTTAATAAAAGCTATACATTTGTGGTTTCTGATATAAAGCTTCTAGCGCACGATATTTTGAATGAGAATTATATTCGCTTGCATTTCTTAGAGCCTCAGGAAAATTATAGCCAAAAAATTATTATATTCTAATCATGACGATAAAATTTAATTTCGTCTATAAATACTAAATTGCAATTTTCCACTTTTGTTGTTCTTTTCTTTAAAATTTTGATTTTTTACTTGAAGCTTTAAGCTTATAGACTTAAGCTACGTATGTTTCTTTCGTTTAAAAGCTGTTGCACAAAGCATAACTTAATCTGCTCTCAATTACATTGAAAGCTAGTGGATTTTCTATAAAATACTTAAACGTATGTAGACATATTTATTACTAACAATACTCGTTGCAAAAGCACGTCTTTTCGGTTTAAAGTCTCGTCGCCAACTCCGCTCTTGCTCGTTATATAAGAAAGGTGGTTACCAGCCTGTTTGGTTATTATTCTACATGGATCGTTTATTGTAGACGGTTGCCAGATATTCCCACATATATATATATGGGTATTTCCATGGTGACGAACGTAACATTCGTACGGATTCAACGTGAAGAAAAGTATCGATAAATAGATATATTAATTTTTTCAATGTGGCCTTTGAATAGCTCTTTACGAGCACTATGTTTAGTGAAAATGTTGGATCTACTGCAAAAAACGTTTCAAAAATATTTGCAAACAAACACCGGTTGGTAACGTGACACAAAATATACGTCATTCTCAGCTGCACCTATAAAAAGGCGAAATTCTGCGAATGTTGTACACATTTTTTAATGCAGGTTACTTTAATTTAATCAGTTTGATTTAATTGTATTACTGAATTCATTTTTTCTTGAAAACATCTCTTCAATCATTTTATACATAATATTATAAGGTACGCAACGTAACGTTCGTAACGTGACATTTAAACATTTACTGAAGAAATTACTTAAAGGGCTGTCCTGAAATTGTCAATCACTTTTTACTATAGCTCTAACTTTGAAAAATCTAAATTTGTTTAATATAATGATAATTCGATATCTCCTCTTATTTAATAAAAGCTAAAAACTTTGTTTTGCATGCATTTAACATTTCGCTCGCGGTGGACCTCTCTGCGGAAATACCCATATACATACATTTTTTTTGCCATCATTAGTCATCATTTGTATGTGAATAAGTGTCAATTATTATAAGTATTAATGTGTATTGTTTGCATGTTGCATTGACAGTATACTTTTAAAGAATTTATGAAGCTTTCCTCTCATTTAAAAATAATTATGCAGAAATGTCGCTTGGCAAGTTTTTTTTTGTATTACTTGTAATGGAGGTGGAATAATAATTTGCATGTGCTTACTCTACAACAGTACTGGAACGAGCAATTCGAATTGAGAGCAACGGGCTTGGTATAGGTACTAATAAATCGTCGCTTGAATAATGAAACAACATACATAGAGAAAAAACACCATGAAAAGAAATCAAGCAGAGTCTTGATAGATATTACAATGCTGATTTTTTTTTGTATTAAAAACCAAATTTTGAAAAATGGTACTAAAAATATCATATTTAAAAGAAATCACACTTATTCCATTTCGGCCAATTTTTGGCTGATCATATTTCAAATATGAAAATGGCACTATTAACCAAGGACCGTAATCATTATGAGTTTTATAATAGAAATCGCAATTTAATCATTATATTGTGAGTTCTTTTATATTTCATCAAAAATAATCATTATTTTTTGAGTTTTTTTTTTTTTTTGATCAGAAATAACACTTATTCCTTGAGTGATATATTTATCGTTCAGAAATAATCATTATTGTGTGAGTTTTATTTTTTTCGATTAAAAATTTCACTCATTCACGAAGTTATATCGATGGGAATTTTTTAGTAATTATGTTCCAGAGCACTTCAGAGAAAATTTGAGTTTTTCGACCTAAGCAAAAAAATAAAACTCAAAAAAATAATGATTATTTCTGAGCGATAAATGTATCACTCAAGGGATAAGTTTTATTTTCGATCAAAAAAATAAAACTCAAAAAATAGTGATTATTTTTGATTTTTATCGATATCGCTTAAAATTTTTCGATCGTAGTGGATTCGGATAGTACTCTTTCAGACATGCACACACACAAACTCAATACTATTCTAGGATGTTTGCAAGTATTTGATTTTTTTCACTGAAAATATAACGAATAATGATTATTATGGGTCCCTGCTATTAACCAATTTTTGTTTAATTTTTTTTTCTCAGTGTATAATGTAATACTCCTCTATATATTATACCTTGTTTGATTATACGACGAAATAATAATTGTACAATTATTACATGAACATTGGTATGCAAACGAAATTGTAAGTCTGTTTTGAAATATTATTTTTAGTAGGAAAAACAAAAAGAAGCACACCTCGAATATGGAGAGAAGCTCGGCCACAAAACTCGTCAGAGTTATAACAGCGCCATTGTATTATTTTTATATATTATTATATTTTTGTTTTTTGTGTAGATATAAAATTGAAATTATCAGAAATTTTTCAAAAAATTTTAATAAAGCTTAAAGTACTACCTTACTTACCTCTTTTGTTTAATAGAAAGTATTGATTGATCATGTGATGAAAGTAACAAAGCGATTAAAACAAAACATAACTAAAACTCCCTTTGAAAAATAGCTTAAATCAAAGTCCACTGAAGTACTGCTTTACGATTGTTCAAATTGTTTTGAGTGCATATGTATGTGCATACATACATAATATATGTACATTGTACATATATGTACATATGTACCAGTATGTATTTGTCGCGAATAAAGCTTGCTGAGTGTGACCTATTGATAACTAACTAGTATTACCACCTGACCCCCTTATTCGCTAGCCCATTCAACCATGTTGAAACTGAGACCTTAATATGAATAAGTGTCCTCCTTCACTGCGCGAACAAACCAAGTAAATATTGGTGTCACAGCAGAAAAAGCTGAAAAAAATGGGAAGAGAAAACGGAGAAAAAAGTTGAAGAATTTTGAAAAGCTTAGACACAATGAGCTCATAAATCATTTAAGTAGAAGAAAAAGAGAAAAGCAAAAAGAGGAGACCTCAGCTGACACGTAGCGGTTTTATCGCACCTCTTTATCGCCATTGTAAGCATGTGTTGCTGGTTTGTGTGCGTTCGTTTGTATGTATGTATGTGAACTATGGTGAATTGATGCCAGCAATGAATGTGCGTCATTAGGTCCAAGCGTTTTGTGTAAAGGCTCTTATGTAGAATAGATCATCTGCATTTTATATTTTCCTTGAAAATTCTTTTGCATTTACAAATACATACACATATACACACACAGGTATTCAAATACACGAGACAATATACACAGATGGGTGCGCTGGGTGTTGTGAATAAAGCTACAGAAAGAATATGCAGCGTTGTATCGTATGTGGTGCATTCCACAATAAAATATTATGAATAATTAAAAAAAGATATTAAAATATTCTCATAAAAAATCTTTGTGCAAAGTGTCAAGTTTTTCGTTTGTTAATTCCATTTAAGGTTGCAAGAAATATGTGAAATGCATAGCTTTATATTTTTAACTCGTAAAGAGGTATAATTTGCTCTCCGAGATGATGATGATCAAGTGTATAGCGCAAGAAACCTCAAAGTTGGGACAGTGAGTCTAAACTCGGCAATGAAGTGCCCCTCTGTTATTAAATGGGTAAGCGGAAATTAAAATAAGACATGAAGCCTTAGTCGAAATTGCAGAATTATTCCTTGTATCTCACTGTAACTGTTCCCCAAGTTGCCAAGCTGATGTCTTCACCAACAATTCATGTACAGAAACATTGTTTCGCTTGTGTGGAATAACGCTTTCAATTCTAAGAAGGGTTTCACTTATGCCTCATAAGCTAACATAGTATATTACATCCATACTTGTTTGTTAAAGCTTAAGAGACACTGCATTCAAGCTTTTGCGCTAGATAATTCACATGATTTTCACTTACCGATAAATCATATTCTTCCGCAACAACACGAAGTATGACAAATATTTCGATGCATTACCACGATGCAACGTGCTTCACTGATTTGTTGATAGGCATCAAAATCGAATTTTGCATAGACGCGATGAAGGCAAAGCGCAGGGACGTGGAAACGATGGGAAAGGGGATGCTGGTTAAGAGTATCAGGTGGCTGATGAAAAGGCGGAGGAGGAGCAGGAGGAGAAGGAAGACAAAAGATGCCAATGATATGAAAAGATGTGACCACACAAACTATTTTAAGGCTTAAGCATGAACGAAATTCAAAAGACATTATTTAAACTATAAAGACAAAGAACCATCATAAATCTTCGAAAGAGAATGACAAACACATGCACATACGAGCGCATTCAGAAAAGGCAACCGCAAATTTAAATATACTTATTTGATTTCGACAGACACAAATATTAGAATATATGGAACGCAACGAAGAGAAAAGCAATTTTGAGAACGTGACATCAAAGTTCAAATGCTAGATACATACCTACATATGTACTGGTATAAATTCAAATAAACCAACAACAAGTAAGGAAGCCTAAGTTCGAGTGGAATCGAACATTAGATACTCAGCTGTATGCTTTCATTGTTTGTTTGCGTTTGATGGAAACACGGTGCACTTAATATAAAGCGAGTGCTGCATAAAGTGGGCGTAGTCACGCCCATTTTCTAAATTTTTATCAGTCATCCAACTAAGCATATCAATATTATACTTTGTGCAAAATTTCATTCCTTTATGATTTCTAGTTACAAAGATGTCATGTTACAAATTCCCAAAGGGTGTTCCAGAAATATCTTTCTTAAAAAGTAGGCGTGGTCATAAACCGAATTCAATAAATTTTTGCGTGTCTATTAACACAAGTTATAAAAGTGTATAAACCAAGTTTCGTCATAATATCTCAATTATTTGTCGAGTTATAGGCTAAGAAATCTCGTATATCCCTTTGTGTAAAAAGAGGCGGTGCCACGCCCATTTTCCAAAATTTTTCTATTTGTTGTTTCCGGTCTATTGTGGAAGTCATGCCACAAAATTTCAATGACAGATCTTTATATTTGACAGAGATATCGCTTAAAATGTTTTATTAGGCCCCTTTATAGTTCTCATATATAAAAGTGGGCGTGGTCGTCAACCGATTTCGCTAAAATTTTGAGCGTGTATTACCACAAGTAATGAAAGTGTACACACCAAGTTTCGTCATTATATATAAATTATTTGTCGAGTTATGGGCTCAGAAATCTCGTATATTCCTGTTTATAAAAAGAGGCGGTGCCACGCCCATTTTCCAAAATTTTTGTGTTTTTCGTTTTATATCCGCAGTTGGACTCCTGCCATAAAATTTCAATGATATATCTTTATATTTGACAGAGATATGGCTTAAAATGTTTTTATTATGCCACTTTATAATACCCATATATAAAAGTGGGCGTGGTCGTCAACCGATCTTGGCAATTTTTAATCCAAACATTTGCCTAAGTAATTATATCACGCGTACCAAATTTCATCGATATATCTTCAACGGTTTCTGAGTTATGACTCATAAAACTTGAAATGTTTGCCCCTTAATAAGTGGGCGTGGCACCGCCCATTTTCCAAAATTTCACCATATTTCTTCATAAGGGCCTGAGCTCAATACGTGGGTAAAATTTTATCACTCCAGCTCTATTAGTGACTGAGATACAAAATTTCCGATTTTTACTATATAGGGGAGGTGGGCGTGGTCATGGTCCGATTTCGCCCATTTTCAATACCATCCGTTCCTGCCTTGATACCAACTTACATTTCAAATTTCATCAAAATATCTCAATTTTTGCGCGAGTTATCGTGCTCACAGACGGACAGACGGACAGACGGACAGACGGACAGACGGACAGACGGACAGACGGACAGACGGACGGACATGGCTCAATCGATTTCTCTTTTCACCCTGATCATTTTGATATATATAAGTCTATATCTATCTCGATTATTTCATTCTGTTACAATCCACCGTTAGGAAATCAAAACTATAATACTCTGTGTACTAGTACAGCTGAGTATAAAAATCATAATGTGCCAGCATGAAGCAGGCAAGCAAACACACAAAGCGAATGAAAAGGATGCGTGACAGGCCCAACAGTTGACGGCTGTGATGGTTGTTGTAGAGCAGTTGGTTGCTGTTACGATTGCGGTTAAGGCTGGTGCTGCTGACGCTGTTCAAGATGATGATGATGGTGATGAGATGAAACAAACCCAATGCTGTTGCTGTGAGTGACAGAATGCAATGCAATATGCAAGTTGATGCTTTTCAAAGTTTGCAAAAATCATGCGCATTTATACGTACATACATATATGCATGCATACATACATACATATGTACATATATACATACATAGACCAACTTGCACGAAGCCTGAGTGATAGGCAGCTAAGTAATATTGAAACCGAGACCATCAGAACAAAATGGTTAATTTTTTGTTCGGCAAATAGAGCTCAATACGCGCTGAATATAGCTAAAGGGCTCTTAGTGATTTATTAGACTCGTGGCTGAACATAATATCAGTATTAGCGAATATATCAGCTGGCCCTCGTAACATATATGTAGAACCGCACAGCAATAACGCTGAATAAGCAAAACTTGTTCGCCTGACGCTTCGTTTATTGCAATCGAATTTCTAAAGAAAAGCTTGAAAAGGTGCAGAAAATAATATATAAAATATATGTATTTCTAGTCAAAGAGCAAAGAGCCACATGCACAAAAAAACTAAAACAAAAAAAAAAAACGTTTTCAAAGCCCGATAAATGTCAACTTGAGTTGAAAAACGTGACATTTGTGCGAAATGTTACATGGCGATAGGAAAAAAAGGCGAAGGATGCACGCCAAGTATGTAGAAAGGTGAATCTGTAACACAGCAAGTAATATACATGCATGCATACATGTATTGCACTCTAGGTACTTAAATATGTTTTTCGAAGGATGTGCCGGTATAGCTTATTCTCGCTGTAGGTAGTATTAAGCTTAGAAAATTGATTAAGTTTTTGATTTTTGTTAAGTAAATTTGAGGTCATTGTATAATAAGTAGGGCAACAGAAGATATGCAAATGCATATTTTTCTGTTGCAGTCCTATTTACATATGATAAATATATATAGGCGTTTTAGCTCAAGACGAAGAGAATAAGCCTAACTTGTTAGGGCATATTTTCGCATATTTAGGTCAAAAGGCTTATTTTTGCATATTTTGACTTATTTGCATATTTTTGGCATATTTTGCTTTAAATTCATATTTTAGCATAGTATTTCGTCATATTTTTCCATCTCACTCGTAAAATTGTTTTTATTTACATTTTTTACTCTGGCAACTTTGTTTTGTATATGCGCATACTATTTGCCATTCCTCTTTTTCTGACAAGTTCAAGGCGAATTTAATAATTTTCGCAATGGGTGAGTTTCTAAGACAAAGCTGCTCCGCAACTGTTGAGTGTTTGTCTTAGAAACGCACTGTTGAGTAGTTCCGCTCAGCTCAACAGTTGGCAAATTTTCGCCATTTTTTCCATCACAAATTTTGTTCGCTACTTGAGCTCAACATGTTGTGTAAAGCCAAACAGCTGATAAATTCATCAAGCTGTTTCTAACACGTAGCTGTTTAACTCAACTGTTACCCAACTGTTGGCAACTGTTGAGCTCAACAGTTGCGGCGCAGCTTTGTCTTAGAAACTTACCCAATGCTTCATTCAAATGTGTTACACGAATCAGCTGTGTATCTACATATGTACATAGGCATACGTCAGACGGTCAATATATATTGATGAAATCTGTGGATTGCGATTCATATTGACAGTGTAGCATCGAGTATTGATGGATCGCGATTCTGGATCGCAGAATGTTTAGAAATTTTGAAATCCACGATTCGGATCGCAATATTGGCAATAAGCGAATTGAAAGTGAAAGTGCGAAAAGAAAGGAAATAAAATATTTTGTACCTCAGAGCGAGAAAAATATCGCAAAATATCGCAAAAAACACGCTACATAGTGACTGAAATTCTTACTTTTAAATACGCCCCGATAACTTCAGTTGACGTGGAAAGATCTTTTTCTACGCTTAAAAACTTACCGCGCCAATCGACATAGTTTTCTATTTGAAGTTGACAGCAATTTGAATAAATAAGTATTCAAGTTTTGCACTGGAATTTTGATTGCCATCCACGCATAAAATTTTAAATTCATGCAGATAAATATATGTATGTATGTATATATTTTCGTAAGTACAAATACTTGTTTTCTTTTGGTAACGAAGATGTGTTTCGCAAATGTGAATTTTTTTATTTCGTCTTTTGAACCTATAAAATGTACCTTTAATAAACATAATTTTTGTTACAAAGTGTTCTAATTTTATTTAAAACTAATTTTTGATATTTGTTCGAGCCAGGGTTTGAACCTGGAACCTCTTACATGAAAGGTGGGCACACAACCTACCATGCCGTATATCTTTTTATTAAGTACTAGCAAATACACGTCCCGCTTCGCAGCGACGAACAAAAGTTTTCTGTTATGATGGGTCTTTACCTTTACCTTTACCTTTACTTTTACCTTTACCTTTACCTTTACCTTTACCTTTACCTTTACCTTTACCTTTACCTTTACCTTTACCTTTACCTTTACCTTTACCTTTACCTTTACCTTTACCTTTACCTTTACCTTTACCTTTACCTTTACCTTTACCTTTACCTTTACCTTTACCTTTACCTTTACCTTTACCTTTACCTTTACCTTTACCTTTACCTTTACCTTTACCTTTACCTTTACCTTTACCTTTACCTTTACCTTTACCTTTACCTTTACCTTTACCTTTACCTTTACCTCTACCTTTACCTTTACCTTTACCTTTACTTTTACCGGGACCATCCATCACCATCCGGGCTCACTACTTGAGCTATCTCTGGGAAACCGACTTAAAAAATAAAAATGAAAATATCAGTATGTTGAAGCCCTGCTCGACACCTTTCATTTGATACCAATATCGTTTAGAAACATTCGAGGGTCATCTGGGTCCACGTTTTGACCCATATTTGGGGACCCGGCCTAGGCGTCGCAATGAAAATAACTTTATGTTGAAGGCCTGCTCAGCACCTTTCATTTGATACTCATATTGCTCAAACACTTGCTGGGTCACTCTGGGTCCACATTTGGGCCTATATTCCGGGAAGTTCCCTATTATGTGCGCTGATACCATATGAATCCACTGTGAAAATTTCATAAAGATCGGTTGATTACTTTGGGAGTCCATAAAGGACATACACACACATTCATTTTTATATAATAGATATAAACAAAATTTTAAGGGCATATTTTCAGTGCTTAAACCAAGTTTTAAGAGCATATTTTAAGCGCTTAAACCATATTTTTAAGGACATATTTTTAGCGCTAAAAACGAGTTTTTTAGGGCATATTTTCTGTTGCCCTAATAATAAGTAAGTCAAGCAATTCACTTAAATCTACGAAGGTCATTTGCATGTTTAGAAAAGTGCTAAATTTCAAAAAGATGGCAAGAAAATTGTGGGTAGTGCAAGGGTTATCATAAATGTATATACATAATATTTTTTATTATAAATTTTTTGAATTTGAAATTTTTGCAAAAAAAGTGATTAATCCTTTCGCAGATGCCCGTTCTTTGAGCTTCAAATAAGCCAAATAAACACAAAAAGAAAAGTATTGTCAAAGTATAAAACATCAGCGACGCCCTAATTCCCTTGCCAAAACTTCTTCTAAGCTTCAAAATATTTGTTAGCTTGCTTTTGTTGTTGCACCTATTCAACTTGAAAACAGTTCAATGTGGGCTTTTCGCATTTCGTTTGCTCATATGTACACTTTGTTCCCTATAAATTTCTATAAATGTGTGCATGTATTTAATAAATACTATCAGAGCACCCGACGACGCGTCGTTCGGTTCGAAATTGGACCAATGACATTTACCAAAACCTAAAGAAAGAGTAGTTAGTTCTTTTAGCTAAATTCTAATGTAATCCGACTGATAATACAAAATATATGTATTTTTGAATTTTTTACTCCTATGGGCGGTGCCACTCCCAATTGTCCCAAAAAAAAAATTTTGTAGCCCTTCAGAGAATGACGTTCCCATAACATGTTTTGGCAAAGTATCGTTCGATTCTATGTAGCGGATTGGGCTGCAAGTCCAAACATACAGACATACCAATGGCGGACGCTTCATACTAGCCGAAAAGCCCGGTTTGCCTAAATATTTTCGTTCATTTCATTTAACTAATTTCTTTAAAATCTGGTTATGTTTCTATTGACATGTGTTTACTATTTAAGTGATTCAAAGTGTTTGCTACTTATGTTCTCATGGCGCGTTTGCCCACTCTCAACATTGTTTATATAGCCAATCACAGCACAACTTGTATTAGTGAGCATACCTTAACAGTTCCAAACATGGTCTTTAATGAGGCTAACATAGCCTGTTTTCTCGGTTTCTCTAAGGATAAGTCAATTGCTTAATTTCAGAGCTAAATTAAAGACAGTAGAAACCCACTTTTTTTTATTATTCACGTCAAATTTGTATGCGAATGAGAAGCTGGCTTTGGCCTTCGTTATTTGATATTCAGCAGTGCTATTCACAGTCTGATATTTTATATTTACGTACATATGTACATGTACATAATCAGGCTGCAATAGCATTCATTTTGATATTTGGCGACCGTCAATTTTGATTAAAATGAAATGAGCACTAGAGCGTATCACGGTGTAAGGAGGGAAAAGAAGTTGTAAATGTTCCCCTCTAGTTTAAACACTTATCTTATGAGGTTTTCAAAAAAAAATTTTTATTTTTTTGTCACCCTGTAAAAACAGCGAAATTTTTTTTCTTCTATAATTTCTATATTTTACGTTCGATTTTCAAAAGTGATACATTTTTAGAAAGGTATTCACCAAGGCAATATTTCATCCATAGACATTTTTAGCCCATCATGCCAAGTTCAGCTTTAATTCTATATTTACTAAAACCAACACCTGTGTTTGAAAAAAAATCGTCTCCTGAAAACTAACAAAAAACAAGAATATTTACCTGCATATAATGAGGAAATAAATGTAATGCATTATTGCTAATTCTTTCCTTGGCTCTAATTTGATGTAATGTTCTCGGCTACTTAGTTTAGCGAATATATAACCTAGGCGTTCCTCGTCGGCAACTTCTGTACAATAATCACTTACTGCGTGGACAAATCGCTCAGTATTTGGAGAATGGCATAGAAAATCTAAGTAAATTAATAGGTTATAATTAGTTTAATTAGTATCAATCACTGCTGTTTGGAAATATTAACCAGGTACTTTTATAACATCATTAGAATTTTGTAGTTCCTGCAAGTACATATCAGAATAAAATTGCAAGCATGGTGGCTCTGTAATTCTAAATGACCTCCAATCGATCATTTGAGTGCACGATGTACTATATAGCTGCCCTATTCTGCTCTGCTCTAACCTACTCTGAACTGTTTTTGTTCATTAAACAGACCTAATATTAATAAGTAATACTCTTTTGACTCATATAGTGATGTCAAAATTATATTCAAGGCTATATTTACTTTATTCAAATTTTTTTTAATACAGGGTGTTGGTTTTAAATAAATTTGAATAAAAGCTAAAGTTGGTGTCACAGGTTAATGGCTTATATGGATGAAATATGACACGGGTTAAACCCTTTACAACAATGTATTGCTCAAAGACCAAATAGAAAAGTTATAAGAAAAAAACCGAATTTCGCTGTTTTCACAGAGTGCCGAAAAATTTTTTTTTTCCATTTTTGAAATCTCCAACAACTAAACATTCAAACCGGGGGGGAACATTTTAAACTTTTTTGGCGATACGCTCTAATGAGCACAATATCACTTCATTTTCTCGATTTGTTGCAATACATACAGTTTCATACGGTATGAATATAAACACCAACGCAAAAATATGCAAAACGAATTTAATCAAAGTAAATGACGGAATCGCAATCAGACTTTCGGATAATACAGCAAAGAATATTGCCTACATAAATGGCTAATGGCTATGCTTCACACATGGGCTTGTCCAGCCAAATTATGCTAGGCCCGCCACTGAGGCATATCTACATACTTTCGTATTTATTTAGTAGATGTGCAAGGCATACGTTTTATTTTATAATATAGAAAATGACTTGCTTAACCTACATTCAGCAATTCAATTAAATTAAAGCCCGATTTTAAGTTTAATTTTTAATTTTTTTTCTTTTCGTTTGTTCGATTTCTTTTATCTAAAAGCAACAAAAATGTGATAGGTTTGTATGTACAATAGCTCGAACAATAAGAACATTTACTATGACTAACGATATCTGGACGTCAAATCAAAATTCTTGAAATCGTAAACATTGTTGTCCCTTAGGATGAAAATTTGAGCCAACTGCTCGTTTACTGGCTTTGACATTTTCACAATTTTCTTTCATTTGTGTTTAGTGTGTTACAAATTGACTCTACCTACATATACATATGTATGTATATGCAATATAACATTTGCTGTCGATGTTGTTGCTGCTGATGCTGAGCTTGGTTGTTTGATCGTCATTAGAGCTTTGCCAGCTACGAGTGTTCGAAAGCAAACAACAAACATGCAAGACGACATTGCATTCCCTAGAAACCCATAAAACGTAAAAATATGCAAACGGCAACCAAGTAACCTATAGCGACAGCCGAAACTGCAATAGCAACAACTTCAACAACAACAAATGCAGGCAACAGCAACAGCCAAGAGCCATCAAATGAAACCGAAGCAAACAGACAAACCAACCAGCCAACCAAACAACCAACGGACTTACCAACCGACAAGCGTCTAACTAACTAACGAAAGCTCACCAATGTGCCGATGACATATAATCGTATATACAGTTAGACAAGCGGAATAAATAAAGCGGCAAATACTCCCAGTAACGTTACATTTATTTGCCGACACATTGACTCTATTTGTTATTGTATTTTATTTTTTTTATTTTCATTTCCAAGTCATCCATCAAATATTCGCAAACAAATATACATACATACATACATACATACATACATACATAAATACATACTTTAACATATGTATATACACGGTTGCCTTGAAGTTAAACATACGGCGACACAGTAAATTGCTTCAAAAAAAGCTTCAAACGCTTGGGCCAGCGGTGGCGCAGTAATGATGGCGGCAAATGACAACATACGAATTGCTGTTATGCGCCAGGCATTGACAATTGTGCCGCTGCACTGTAGGCAGGCGCTGCAGGGATTTGCTTATCGTCTCAAAGGGAATTGGCTTTTCTTTTTGCATTTTTTTCTGCATTTCATTCTATTTTTTCTTTGACATTAATTTTATAAGAAGGCTTGTGTTTGCAACTTGTTTTGTTCTTTTGTATTTACATATATAAGAACAACTGTTATTTTGGTACAAAGTAGGTAGGAAATTGATGAGTGCAGTGCTCCTTCACCAAACAAAATCAAGCTCTACAAGTTGCACATCATACCCGTTCTTTGTTGTGGCGCAGAAGTATGGACGATACCACATCAGATAAGATGACGTTTGGAGTATTCGAAAGAAGATTGGAAGATTTATGGACCTCTGCATGTGGGCGACGGCGAGTATCGGGGAAGATTTATACCAGCTTTATGCAGATATCAACATAGTTCACCTAATAAAACTACGGCGACAGCGTTGACTAGGTGATGCCATGAGAATGAATGAATTGCTCTGCCCAGAAAGTAGTACTGGAAAGAACAGCTGCAGTATGATTTGAGCTCACTTGCCCTTGGTGTTCTTCATTAGCTCAGGTATCACGAAGCGAGGGGCGCTTTAATGAACTTGGCCAAAATCGCACCATCTAAGACATTGAAGCCCTTCGATTTTTAAGCAATGATAAATTAATTTTGAATTAAATCAACCTTTCTGGTGTTTATTGTCCTCCGACCAGCTTTTTTTTTGCACTCTTTACAAATATCTTTATCTTTTACACCGTTATACCGATTTTGGAAAATGTGGTGTCAAATGAAAGGGATTGACCTGTAGATGTGCAGGAAGGTTTAACTTTTTAAAAAGGGTTGTCACCTGTTCAAAAATTCGTTTTTATGCTATAGTTTGTTTGATTTTTAAAATTGAGGTGCCATATGAAAGGGCTTGGCCTGAAGATTAGTAATTTATTATAATTTTTACAAAAGGGTTGCCACCTTTTAAAAAATTCTATTAAACTACAGTTTGTTTGATTTTTAAATTTAAAGTGTCATATAAAAGGGCTTTGCCTCCAAATATGAAAGGGCTTTACTTTAAAATGAGTAATTTATTATAACTTCTACAAAAAGGGTTGCCACCTGTTCAAAAATTTATTTTTACGTTATAGTTTGTTTGATTTTTCGATTTGGGTTGTCATTTGAAAGAACTTTGTATGAGATGAGTAATTTATTATAATTTTTACAAAAAGGGTTGCCACCTGTTCAAAAATTCATTTTTGTGCTCGTTTTTATTTGATTTTTAAGTTTAAGGTGTTGTATAAAAGGGCTTAAACTGAAAATTGGTAATTTATTATCATTTTTAGAAAAACAACTTAATATTCCGGTATAGTTTGTTTGATTTTTAAATTTGAAACGTCATCTGAAAGGGCTTGCCCCGTAGATGGATAATATAAACTGCAAAGGGAAATAAGAGTGCGGAAAATGGAATTTTAGAGGTCCCTAGAGGTTTCGAGTATTCTAGAAAATTATTCGACACAAAATTTCACTATTTCTTCTCGGACAACCATTACCCGGATTCTAGAAATCGCCATCGCTAAATGGGATCGCCAAAATTTGCTAAATTTATATCAGGCGCGCCTAAAAACATGCAATATCTGGCATAATTCCTGACATACAGAACTGAATGATCAATGCGGCCAGTATGCCGTAGCTTGAGACGATATAAATAAATAAAGGAAGTACATACTTTTGGGCGCATCTAATATAAATTTAGAGATTTTTGGCGACCTTATTTGGCGATAGCGATTTCTAGAATCCGTGTACAGTACGAGTAACTTTATACGTATTTTATTATAGAAATATTATATAAGAAATATCGTCTTCCCACTCTCAAATCGTTTCGCTCTCGATTTAATTGGTCGAATTTTCGACCACGGTGATACTAGTTTTATTTATTTTATCGCATACGATAATAACTTTTGCGTCACCAAGTATACTTAGCTAAACAATTTATTTATTATTTCTTTTTTTTTGTTTTGTTTTTTTGACCAACAAAGAAAAATTGCAATTTTTGGTATTTATGTGCCGTTAAGTTCAAGAGCTTTGCCATTTATTCGAGCTGTCACAACACAATACATTTGTGTTTGTATGGATTCTGCCACATTGCGGTTCTACTGTGGCAGGCAGAGAAGATGATCATACCCATTCTATACATATGTATTAGGGATTCCAATCCCGGGATCACGGGATCCCGGGATCCCGCTCTTTCTGACACCCCGAAAATCCCGGGATAGGTAGAATTTTATCCCGGGATTTTCGGGATAAGATAAAGAGAGAATATTCCGCTGTTAAAGCAAAGAAAAGATATTTTATATAATTTTTATTGGTCTCAGATCTGTATACTAATAGCATTTCATATTCTGAGTGAAAATGTTGCATTATTACATTGCAGCATTATCAACATGTGTCCTGTGCCCTATTAAAATGTTGCATTTTTCATGTGATGAATGAAACAAAAATAATGCAACCCTTTACTTGTGCTAATAGCAGAAATGTTGCCTCTAGTCGGGTCAGTTTTATATTTTGTCAATAGAACAAACAGTCCTAAAAAAATGTTGTTTCTGTGCGGAAAAGAAAAAAATGTGACAGCCGGAAGAAAGTGCGATATTTTTGCTAGAATAAAATGGTCCATTAGTCAACGTAAGGATTAAAATTTTTGATTTATTTTAATAATTAAATTTTTTTGTGTTGAAGTACACGTTGTAAGGAAACGTACATTAGGTATTTTTAAAGCTTTTAGCTTGTGGCAAAATTCATTTGATAAATTCTATTTCCCGATTTTTGGTCATTTATTTCTCAAATGTTTTTTGGAATTTTCCCACATGGAAAGTAATGGAAGAAAAGGGAAACAAAATTTTAATTAGATTTGATAGTCTCACAACACTGTACTAAAATTAAATACGCAGCTGCATACTCGGAATTCATATCAAAATTTGTGCCTCCGATATTTATCTATTCAGAAGTTGCATTAATTTTCTGAATTTTTCGGAAAGCTTATTCGCTTAAACAAAGTGCTTCGTTAAATTCTAAAAAATTTTGTATTGGAAATTATCAAATGATTGCAAGCCTTTTTATTAATATCCTAAAAGTACCAACTGCAAAGGCAAATGTTTTGTTCACCAAATGTATGTAATTTACGTTGTTGGTTTTGCTTTTAAGGTAACTCTTAGGTATTATTAAATAATACGCATGATTTTACGTTCCTATTTTATTTTGTTACTAATGAAATAATAAAAAATGGCAATAAAAATCTATTTTTTCTTTGCATTTTAAAGTTGTAGCGTTTCTCTAAAAATGTATTTACTTTTTTCAACCCCAAATGTGGGAAAATAATACTTATCGAAAAATTTTTGTAACAGAAATAAAATTCTACGTTTCAAAAGGATTTCGGTGTAGTTTTTGAGATATTCATGTCCAAAGAGGCGAAAACGCAGTTTGTGGCCATATTCACTCCTCAATATTTTTAAAATTACTGACTTTCATTAAAAACTGATTACATCTATTGGAAGCACGATCATTTATTTTGAAGACAACGTAGATATCTGAATAAGATACCCGAAAAAGCAAGAGAAATGATCGTTCTTTCAATAGCTGCAATCATCTTTTAATGAAAGTAAGTAATTTAACAGAGCAGTGAATATAGCAAAAAATCGCATTTTTCGCCTTTTTGGACATGAATATCTCAAAACCTACACATATTACCGAAAATCCGACTTCAGATTCAGAATCAGTGCACCGAAATCCTTTAGAAAAGTAGAATTTTATTTGAGTTAGAACATTTTTTGGAAAATTTTTCGGCCTGTGTAATTAAAGTCCACATCCCGGGATAAATCCCGGCATCCCGGGATTATAAAATAAAATCTCGAAAATCCCGGGATCGTAAAAATCGGAAAAATTGGAATCCCTAATATGTATGTACAAATGCTTGTACCTGCATCAGCTTTTGTCATGTGCAAAAACTCATGGAACATTTGTGTGTTTAGGTTTTTTTTTCTATTTTGCAATTCCCTTGCCATTGCGGCAAAAATGTTATGTTGCAATAAATTATGTCACCGAACACATGAAATGCTAGCGCAAGAAGCAGCAGCGGCAGCGCAGCAACGATTGCCGCAGTAATATCTATCGCTGCTGTATCAGCTTGATTGGTCTGTGGATTAGGTGCAATGGGAAAAATCCAAATTGCTTTGCTGTAAAATTTGCTGGCTGATTGTCGCATTGTTTGCACTCTCGATGGATTTTTGTGGCATGCAAATGCCAGTTATTTTTATTTATCTCAATTGTAGAATTTGGGTTTGACTGCAAGCAAACTCTAAATTGATTGAATGAAAAGAAATAGCAAAGAATGCCTTTGAACCTACAACTGCTTGTTTAACGACTTTAAAAGTATTTGGGATAGTTGCAGAGCTCTCTCAGAAGTCAGCATAGACACTTGAACTTTGTATCAACTCTAAGCGGCAGAAATACACTCGTATTGAGGGCTTTTTGTGGTCTAATTTAACTTTGGATAATACAAGGTCGCTTGGAGTCGGTCTTTGGGGCATGGAATGGCAGAGAAGCACTTTACACATTGCACCACAGCGGCCACCATTAAATATAACATATGTACATTAGATGAGTTTTTTTTTGTATGGGATTCTTTAAACCTTTTCAGATCCTCCTTCCGGCATCGGAATATGAAAATAGGATGTTTAGAGTAAACAGAGCTGGGCGATAAGGATTACATGTGCAATCGATTACACATAGGATTACTATTACATTAATCGTAATTTCAAGTTTTTGACGATTACGATTACAGTAATCTTTATTTTTGTAACGACGATTACGATTACAGTAATTGTAATTTCAAGTTTTTGACGATTACGATTACAGTAATCCTTATTTTTGTAACGACGATTACGATTACAGTAATTGTAATTTCAAGTTTTTGACGATTACGATTACAGTAATCCTTATTTTCTGTAATCTTAAATTACAAAATTTAAGAATTACATGTAAAAAATTATTAAAATTGCTTTTTGATACTAAACGGTGTAGGGAGGAAAATATGCTTGGCTCTGAAAGAAGTGCTAGAAACTACAAATAATTATGTAAAGCTTGCAATTTCACACATATTACTTATATACATTTTGAAATATTTGCGGTTGAGAAAGCAGCTTTTGCATGTATAAAAAGTATGTATAACAATTGCTGGATTAAACAAATTACTTAGGTTTATCTCATAACAAAATTAAAAAGTAATAAAACTCCACTGCAACTTTTGAAGATGTAAATGATCATAACTATGAATACCTAACTACATATCTATATAAAAACTTAATATATATTTTATTTAAAATTCAATATACCTTTAGAAAACACTGATTTACCTGAAGTGCTTCCTGGTAGTGGCTCAAACATTATAGGAGAAGAATTTTTTAAATATTTGAACGATGCTGATAGTAGCCTTGGCAGTTTTAAAAGATATACTCTGATAAAGAAAGCATCTTTAAGATTCAGCACCCCGCTTACATCGTCAGCACCTGTGGAAAGGCTATTTTCGTTGGCGGGCATTATAAACAGTCCTCGACGCCATGCACTTTCCGATGTTTCTTTTGAAAAATTAGTTCTGCTTAAGGCTAATATTGAATATTATTGAATGTAAATTATCCAATCAGCAGTCTTAATTTTGTATCTTTATTATTTCCGCTAGTTTTCTCTCTTCTTAATACACATCCCAGTTTTAATTGTTTACTTAATGTGTGAGAAATAAACACATATGTATGCATGTATGTAAAAATTATTATTATTTCTTGGAAAATGATGTTGGGTAAGTATATCACTCTTTTTTACACATTGTAATCCAAGAAAACGAGAACAGTAATTGTAATTTCAAGTTTTTTACGATTACGATTACAGTAATCGTAATTTTTGTAACGACGATTACGATTACAGTAATCGTAATTTTTGTAACGACGATAACGATTACAGTAATTGTAATTTCAAGTTTTTTACGATTACGATTACAGTAATCGTAATTTTTGTAACGAAGATTACGATTACAGTAATGGTAATTTCAAAATTTCTAAGATTACGATTACTTTAATCGTAATCATCTTGTAATCGTAATCCTTATCGCCCAGCTCTGAGAGTAAATAAACTGAAAAAAAAATTTAACTTTTCCGAAAACTGGATGGAGCTACACCGAAAACCGCGCAATTTCCCAGAAATTCAAGGTATGTTTAGATTTATGTCTGAAAAAAGTTAGGATTTTGCACAAGAAAAAAATTTATAACCACCCATACGAAGAATTAACCGCTAAATCGAATGGCGTATTCCGTTTTTTGGTACACTACCCTCGGAAGATAATATCGCGGTCTAAAGTGATCATTTTCTTTTTTTCTCATGAATTTTCTACTTCGCCAAATTCCGCCAAAAAGCGCCTAAAAATCAGAAGTCAACTTAAAATGGAATTACATATTTATTTTTAAATACATATGTACATACAGTACACACAGTGTTAGTGAGGAGCCAAAATGAGGCAAATCCAAACCCTGCATTTCACTCATCTGACATTGTTAATGAAATTTCGTTTTCTTACTGAACACACATAATTATCAGGGTTGCATTGAGAGTCTTACTCAATTGGAGGCAAACTTTATTTTAGTTGACCATTTTTAATTTTTCTTTAATGACACTGCTCTACAGCCAAAAAATACTCTGAACGCAACCATCCTTTCTATATGTAAAATCGGTCGCTGATTCCGAAAATCGGGTTCATTTTTAATTCTATGGGAAGGTTTTTGAGATATCGGCAATTTACCGTTATTTGGCCAATGTGTCCACTTAATCCTGTATATCTCTTTAACACAGTGAGTTATGCGACTTGGCTGTATTTACTTGATCGCCTATAACTTTTCCATTTTACCATGGATTTTCTTCGTTGATAGCTTATTTTTTTTGCTAATGGAATGGAGCTTCACGTAAAAGATTAAAACCGAAGGTGAAGACATTGGTTTTAAAGATATTGTCTGACAAAGTCAATTTTTTCTTCAAAAAATCGTAAAAAATCGAAAAAATTAAAATTTAATCGTCAATATTTCAGAAACTATAAGAGTTAGAGAAAAATGTTATAGGAGCCGCGAAAAAGAAATTTAATTTCGTATGGTGTCACCCCAAAGAAGATAACTCACTGTGTTAAAGAGCTATACTGGATTAAGTGTACCCATTGGCCAAATAACGGTAAATTGCCGATATCTCAAAAACCTTCCCATAGAATTAAAAATGAACCCGATTTTCGGAATCAGCGACCGATTTTACATATAGATAGGATAGTCACGTCCAAAGTACAGACAAAAAATTTCATTTTGTGATCCAGTGTGATCTATTAGACACATTGCTGAATATATGTACATATGTAATACAAGTTCATTTGGGGTTCGTCATAGGGCGTTGCATATGTACTAAATATATATACATACATACAATCCCGGAGCAAACCAACCATTCGGGTCCTCATATATGTATCTGTGTTTATATATGTATGTCCATACTTATATTAACTGTATATGCATAAAATGAGAAGACAGCCTTACATAATAACCGCCAAATAAAATTTTACATTTACAGTTAGATATTCGCTGCAATGCCACAATTGCTGCACTGATCTGACACAAAACATGACAAGAACATGCTAGAACACGTTAACCATAACGAAGTGTGTTCATTTCAGCGCACAGAATGAGTAAAACCAACGTTATTAAAAGCGATTGGCAACGCGGAGAAGACACTAAAGTAGTGAGTTGCTTGCGCATTTCAGGTTATTTTCGATTCGGGAGATTGTCAAATGTTTTGACAACAAACAAGGCAACGAATTATGCAATAGGTGGGCACATATGTACATACATATGTATGTATGCTATGTGTATAAGTATTTATGTATATATCGCACGTTTTATGCAATAGGGATTTAACTAAAAAAAAAAATTTTTTTTTGGGAAAACGCAAATTAACTTTTATAATTTCAAATAGTTTCCTTCTACAAAATCACTTTTATTTCCGCCATTTTTATCTTTTTGAGTATTTTATAAGACTAGACTGAAAGGCACTACCCAGTTATTGAAATATATGGCAAAATCCCAGAAATCGAAAATTTCGATTTAAATCCCTATTGCATAAAACGGGCGATATGTACGTAAGTCAATATGTATGTATGTACATGCATATTGAATTCCTTCCATCACATGGTTTGCTAAGCCCCATTTCACTCCATGGCAACACGCCAACGTACATAAATGAGAACCGATGAAAGTTCGAGATTTTAAAATCCTTGTAAATTTTTTGGATATACGTACATGGATTTGTCTTTCAGCATGAGTTTTTTAGCAAAAATTTGAAAAATTATTATTATTTGCAATCCATGATATAGATAGGGAGGGGAAAAACTGAGATTGGGAAATTTGAGAAGGAAGAAAGAGGGAAAGAGGAAAAGTCACATGGGAAAGGTGAAATCATATGGAAAAAACGGCATAGAATAGAGAGAGGAGGAAAGACTAGAAATAAAAAGGATAAGCGAGTGAATATTTGGAATATAGAAAAAGAAGAGGAGGAAGAGGCATATTTAGCAAGATTATGCTTACTTAAATAACAGATGACTGAAAATGGTGGTAATATTAATGAAGGCAGCATACCGTTAGCAAATCGAGCTTTTATTAGACACACTCCTCAAAATACAAATGTATCTATAGTTAACCTAAGATTTGGTCAACGAAACATGCCAACAAAAGCGACAAGTGCGCATATCCATACATACATACATATATATTTTACTTTAAGCGTTCAAAATTAGAAACATCGTTTGTTGCACAAATCATATGTATCTCGTAAGCTCTACGGAAAGATGGGCAAACCAAGATACACATACTCGTATTTAGCTGGCAACGAACGATCGCCACAACGACTGGAAGGAAGAAGAAGAACTAAATGCAGATCATAGTAACTAATGCCATATATGGACATAGATACTCGTACAAACTCGCAGATATGCATACATGAGCATTAAAATACTTAGTAGATGCTTAGCGTAATCTTGGATACTTCCTAGTTGCTTGCGGTTGTGTTGTAGCTTCTGCCTCACCTGCTCTGTGCGTTGCCACATTTGAGATTATAATTTGTGGCGCGTGCGTCAACGCAATAAACGCACAATGTTTAAGAATTTTCCACTCATTCTATGGTTGCTAACCAGTTTTGGGTGATGATATTCTTATCATATTATTTATTAATTCATTTTAAGTTGCTATGACGATGAAGTAGTCCGATTGTGCGTAAAAGTCTATGAAGGATCAGACAGACATCCATAAGGCTACTTATGCCAACGTGCATATATCTTTGCGGTTTCTAGCTTCGCCACACCAAAGAACGTAAATTGTATAAGAAGGGAGAACCCGCTCACGAAAAATGTAGCGAGTAAATTACGAAATTGGCTGAAATTTCAATCCAGGTTGAATTTCTGTTTTGATTCTTTCATCCGTAATTTCGTGGCGAAATAAAGTTAACGCCATTTTTGTTTCAATTTTGTCTTTGTCATTTGCTTTCCTACCCAATGCGAAATTTGAAGAGCCATAACATATGTTAAAAATCAAAATATTTAGCTTATTATTTATATTAAGTATTATTTAAATAAGAACTAAATATGTATATGTTTTAAGTGGTTCTACAATATATATATAATTAATAATAACATGTTTATCTCTATACATTACGTGTTGTTATACATATATTGTTTATGACAATATGCAAATTTATTGATCATATACATTTTTTGAACATTCTAACAATGGATGTTATCGAAATCGGAATTTATGGTGTTTAAATTTCGCAATATATCAAATAATTATGATTTCCATTTTTATTTTGTGTCTTTCCAAATGCTGATTATGCGCACAGAGCATTCTGGCTGCACAAAGAAGAAAATGCGATAGAGCTACGCACACAATCTTACGTAGGCCACATATGTATACAGCAGTGGTCGGCGAAATCTGAAATGAGGTTGCGTTGGTGAGAACAAAACAAGTTCTCCGCATGCGCACCCCAGTAGGAAATTGATCCGCTTCAAGTGGAATATACATACGTATATGTAGAACAGACATTTTTGGTTTTTCGTTGTTTTTGTTATACTCAGCTGTACTAGTACACAGAGTATTATAGTTTTGATTTCATAACGGTGGATTGTAACAGAATGAAATAATCGAGATAGATATAGACTTATATATATCAAAATGATCAGGGTGAAAAGAGAAATCGATTGAGCCATGTCCGTCCGTCCGTCCGTCCGTCCGTCCGTCCGTCCGTCCGTCCGTCCGTCCGTCCGTCCGTCCGTACGCACGATAACTCGCGCAAAAATTGAGATATTTTGATGAAATTTGGAATGCAAGTTGGTATCGAGACTGGGACGGTTGGTATTGAAAATGGGCGAAATCGGACCATGACCACGCCCACTTTTCCTATATAGAAAAAATTGGAAATTTGGTATCTCAGTCACTAATAGAGCTGGAGCGATGAAATTTTACCCACGTGTTGAGCTCAGGCCCCTATGAAGAAATCTGATGAAATTTTGGAAAATGGGCGGTGCCACGCCCACTTATTAAGGGTCAAACATTGAAAGTTTTATATGTCATAACTCAGAAACCATTGAAGATATATCGATGAAATTTGGTATGCGTGATTTACTTACTTAGGCAAACATTTTGATGAAAAATTGTTAAAATCGGTTCACGGCCACGCCCACTTTTATATATGTGTATTATAAAGTGACCTAATAAAAACATTTTAAGCGATATCTCTGTCAAATATAAAGATATATCATTGAAATTTTTTGGCAGCAGTCCAACTATGGACACAAAACAAAAAACATAAAAATTTTGGAAAATGGGCGGTGCCACGCCCACTTATTAAGGGGCAAACATTGAAAGTTTTACGAGTCATAACTCAGAAACCATTGAAGATATATCGATGAAATTTGGTACGCGTGATATACTTACTTAGGCAAATATTTGGACTAAAAATTGCCAAAATCGGTTGACGACCACGCCCACTTTTTTATATGGGTATAATAAAGTGGCCCAATAAAAACATTTTAAGCTATATCTCTGTCAAATATAGAGATATATCATTGAAATTTTATGGCAGGAGTCCAACTGCGGACATAAAACTAAAAACACAAAAATTTTGGAAAATGGGCGTGGCACCGCCTCTTTTTAGAAGCAGGAATATACGAGATTTCTGAGCCCATAACTCGACAAATAAGTGAGATATTATGACGAAACTTGGTGTGTACACTTCTATTACTTGTGGTAATACATGTTCAAAATTTTAGCGAAATCGGTTGACGACCACGCCCACTTTTATATATGGGTATTATAAAGTGGCCTAATAAAAACTTTTTAAGCGATATCTTTGTCAAATATAAAGATAATTCATTGAAATTTTGTGGCATGAGTTCCACAATAGACCGGAAACAAAAAATAGAAAAATTTTGGAAAATGGGCGTCGCACCGCCTCTTTTTAGACAAAGGAATATACGAGATTTCTGAGCCCATAACTCGACAAATAATTGAGATATTATGACGAAACTTGGTTTATACACTTTTATAACCTGTTTTAATAGACACGCAAAAATGTATTGAAATCGGTTTATGACCACGCCTACTTTTTAACAAAGATATTTCTGGATTACCCTTTGGGAATTTGTAATGTGACATCTTTGTAACTAGAAGTCATAAAGGAATGAAATTTTGCACAAAGAATAATATTCATATGCTTAGTTGAATAACTGATAAAAATGTTGAAAATGGGCGTGGCTACGCCCACTTTATACAGCACTCTCTTTATATACCGTGTTTCCTTCAAACGAAAACAAACAATGAAAGCATACAGCTGAGTATCTAATGTTCGATTCCACTCGAACTTAGGCTTCCTTACTTGTTTTTTGTTGTTTTTGTTTTTTGCTGTTGAAAGGAAAAGAACTTTTTAATAAAAAAAAATTATCTCTTCTGAAAAAAATTAAAGGGTAGTTGGCTAAAACAGAGTGTTTGGAATACAAAAGTCATCCAAATAAGAGTACAAAAACTCTTTGTGAAATACTTCGCAATGCTTTTGTAGTGCATAATCATATTATTTTTAAATACTTCATAGCAAAAAAGGCATTGCATATCGCCGAAAGCATTTCGATCATATAAAATTTCTCGCCGGGCATTTTATTTGTGGACATACATACATACATTACCCGTATAAAGTCAATGCTTGCGTTCAACCACGAAGCGGCATAGTCAGGCGCAATGTTTATCGTTCGACAGTTTTAGTGATGGGCGAGTCCGAGATGTTTTATTCGATTCTCTCGATTGTTGAAACATCTCGAATGCTCTCGATGGTTTTCATTCGTATTCGAGTCAAGTCGTAAATGGCCGTCAGTCGAAACAATCGCTAAAACATCTCGGACTCGCCAACGATTCCTCTCGTTTTCAAAGCAACCCTACAACATCTCGGACTCGCAGCAAAAAATACATAATAATTGTTGTTGCCGCTTGAACATTAAAATTGCTTTACAAAACATACAGAGTGGTGCAAATCTATTGCCGTTGTTGCTACTCGTAAAATTCATTTGTTTCATAAGCGTCTCACTTCAGAAAATTTATTGTTTAAATAATTATTATTATTATGCACGACACTGTTTAGTTGTGATTGCAATAATGCAGCGTCTATGTATAGCATATTTTTCAATTTGGTTAATTTATTTATGTATTTGCCTGACTTCCATTAAAAATCCTACTTTCTTTATCAACAAACCTCATTCAGTTTATTTTATCAACTAAAACATATCATCAAAACAACAGCCGGCCCGCCGACTCGGAACAATCGCAAAAACATCTCGCTTGTGTAGTCGAGATGTCATCGAAACAACCTACGACTCGCTGACTCGGAACAATCGCAAAAACATCTCGCTTGTGTAGTCGAGATGTCATCGAAACAACCTCCGACTCGCCGACTCGGTACAATCGCAAAAACATCTCGCTTGTGTAGTCGAGATGTCATCGAAACAACCTCCGACTCGCCGACTCGGTACAATCGCAAAAACATCTCGATTGTGTAGTCGAGGAGCGAGTCAACTTTTGACTCGATTGTGATTTTGAAACGATGGCGATTCTCTCGATTGTCTAAACATCTCGGACTCGCCCATCACTAGACAGTTGGCAAACGACTGATGAAGAGAGTAAGAATACGTGTGAATTGACTTCCCACAATTGTGGTATGGGCTGCCTATGTCTGGTATACAGACAATTTTAATTGGGTTGGTGTCAGCGGTTTTTTTCGCGATGTTGACAAATAACATGGGCTTCTTACGTTCTTTGCCCATACGTGTGCCGTGGGTGCCCATTAGGCAAGTATCTATTAGATCCAGCGTTTGACTGTCCAATGATATGACTTGCCAACCAGTGGAGAAGGTGACAAAATTTGCTTTTTTATGAGCTCACACATATAAACCAGTTCTTTTTTACATTAGAAAGTGCTAAAAATGAAGACATTTCCTTCATGCCATGCCTGAGATTTTGCAATTATTTTTGTTCTCAAAACGAGTTCGTAAAAAGAACATACACACACATCTATGTATTTACATTCGTGTTTATTTGTAATAAATTACCAATTAGCCACTGGCATTTTGCATACAAAGGCCATTGCCATAATACCATTGACTTGCCTTTGACCAGCGCGCAGACATTGCTCACCGCTCGGTAATAAATTATGTTTAGAGCGCATAAATAATAACGTAATTGCTTAACACTAAGCAATTTTTTTAAAGTGCGAAATACACACATACCAGCTTATAAAAACTTATAAAAAATGACGTACATATGTACATATGTATGTCTACTTAGGTGTGTATGCGATTGCAATTTTTTCTTTGGCATTGACTTGAAAGGTGTTGTATGCAAAAATCACTGCCAAATTGATTTGTATCCAATAACAGTTAAATCACACAAGCTGAAGTCAAAGCAACAAAAAGAAAAGCTGAAAAAAATGAAAAAAATTATTTATTGGTATCGGCGCACATTGGTAAAATAGCGCAAAAATAGCAAATGCCCTGCGGGAAATAAGAGACAGAAAAATACTTATGTATATTTGAATGCTATGATATGAAAAAAAAATAACAATTAATTTCTCTTTTGTCAACCGTAGTTTTTGCTCAATAGATACATAACTAATACCAGTATGAACAAAAAATGGTAGTGAAAAAGTGATAAATCTTAGAATATTATTTAGGTTAAAATTTCACTGGGACTCCGTTCACATAAAATTTTCTTTTTAAGTTAATATCGCAAATTATTGATTTTAGTATTAAAAGTTAAAAAAACTAAAAAATATACATTGCTTAACTTTTAAACGCATCTATTGCATATTTTTATATTTTTACACTAACAGTTAACCCTTTCGGTTATTCTATGCCGTACGGCATAGTCGCACTTCAGTGGCAGATTTATGATATAAAACTTCAACATCCAATTTTTTTTTTAATTTTTTATTTTTCTTTGAAGAATTCTGAATAAGAAAGCATGGAAAAATTTTTGATTACTGCAACCAGTAACTCGCGATAATTACAAAAGCAATCATCCCTTTTGAGTCTTGTTTTTTGCAAGAAAAAGTAACTTCATAAATTCAGTTATTTCACGAAAAAAAAAAATTTATTTGGCAAACTTTTGTACATGTATTAGTAGAAAATTATTGATTTTAACATCTCGAAAAAAATTAGGACCCTGGACTTTTTAATAAGGCTGCAGGATTTTTTTTATTTCCTACCATGCCATACGGCATATCCCACATAGCATTTGGAAGATTGTTTTATGAAAACTGACTGCGCCGAGTCTTTTTCGACCCCCTTTGATGATCAGAAACTGATTAATCACCTCTGCGATCAGAATACGATTCGAAAATGAGTCACTCAGCGATTGAAAAGTAATTTTATTTTTTGTCATATAAACATCACCTAACTGAGCCTTTTTCGATCCCCTTTGCTGATTAAAAAAATAATTTATCACAATTTGATCATGCTAAAGATAGAAATGTGATCGATTACTTTGCTTTTTTCGAAAGAAAATTAAATATTCCTTAGCAAGCCTAGTACATAAAGCTATAATTTTTCAAAAAAAAATTTCAGAGAATTTTATATTAGATTTCGGTATTGATGGTTCCGAATGTTGTAGAGCAGGAACATATGGATGTATGTCTTCCGTGTTGCCGTATATGAGAGTGCCAAAATGCGCATATGCATTTTCATAGGAATGCATTTATGGATTGAAATTTTTATATCTTAAACTCCTTATTTGCTTAATATTATTGTAGGCTAAAAATCTATCTATATGGACTGAGGGTGACCGTGGAAGTTCTTTTTGCGATATTGGTTAAGGTAAGGCTAAGGGTAGAATATGTATAAGGATAAAAGATGGGAAAGAGATGCGGTTGTAAACTGACCCAAAAATGACAGGAAAAAGAGTAGAAAAGTATTAGAAAATGATTAGAAATTGATCAGAAACTTACTGAAAAACGACCCCAAAAAGATTCGAAAATGATCAGAAAAACGAAGAAAAATGACCCTAAAAAGATTCAAAATCGATCAGAAAACGATTCAAAAATTACCAAAATAAGATTCAAAATCGAAAAAAAAATAAAATCGGAAGGGACTCGAAAATGATTAAAATACGATTAAAATAAGACTCGAAAACGACTCCCCAAGAAGAGTTGGACGTAGGGTACCATTTTCTACAGACGAGAGGCTCTTTTATAATCAAAAAATGAGCGCATTTTCCATTATTTTAAACGTGCATAGGGATCGAAAAAGACTGGAATATGATCAAAAAATTCATAAAATGCTATGTGGGATATTTCACTCAATGGAAATAAAAAAAATGTATGGGATGAAATTAGTCGCAACGATTGCGTGTTTTTTTGAGAACAGAGGCCAACAAAATTGTCACCCGGAAACCAGTGTATACTTTTCCGAAGGTCCAACTATCTCAAATCACTCCAGTTTTCGAGATATCCTGACCTAAAAGTGTAAAGATTGGGGTCTTTCCTTTTATTTGAGGTAATGTGGCATAAAATGACTCTTTCAGTCAAGAGAATTAAATTTATCTAAAGGTAAGAGTTATCACCTTCCAGATTCCGTTGAGCTGGCTAAAATATCATTTTTCCTCGTTGAGATATTGCATTTTTAAATGTGCATGTTTGCAAAGGATGCGAAGGATATTCGTGTTGCGCATTCTAAATGGCCCGAGGAACCGTTTCAGATGATACCATAAAAGATAAAGTAAGTTATATTTGCTTCTAAGAGACATGTATATATATATTTTATCTCATTTTTATCTTTTTTCTTCTTTGTTTCAGGACTGATACAGAGGTGGATCTAGTAATTTACTAGAACAAGGGTTGAAATCGTTTACACTATAATTCTATCGTTTTAAAGCGAATTTAAGCTCTTATCTTTAATGTTTTTTGTTTTATGAATGATTTACGTCAATGTATCTTATTATGCATGACTTCTATCTTTTAAAATAAATACATTATATCTTTAAATCGAAATTGTATCTCGAATATCCTTTGCATCCTTTGCAAACATGCATATTTAAAAATGTAATATCTCAGTGAAGAAAAATAATATTTTACAACGGCCAACGGAATTTAGAAGGAAAAAATGCATACTTTTAGATAACTTTAACAGTATCTTGACTGAAAGAAAAACTTTGATGCTAAATGATCTCGAAAACTGACAAAAAATGTAATTTTTACAGTTTTGGATAAGGATATCTCGAGAACTAAAGTAAATTGAAATATTTGGACTTTCGGGAAAGTATATTCTAGTTTATGGGCCACAATTTTGCTTGATTTTGTTATCAAAAAACACGAATTCACTGCGACTTGATTTCATTCTATACATATTTTTATTTCCGTTGAGTAAAATCTATGCCATATGGCATAGTGCCAAAAAACCACTTTTAAAATTTTTTTTTTTAAATTCCTTTTGATTATTCATAACAAACCCCTTAACAGTAAATAAGATGCAAATATAGATTTTTAAGGTCAAAAACAAAAACGAAGTTCCGAAAGGGTTAAAATTAAATTCAATAATAAGTTTATTTTCCCATATTTTGTTAGGCCTTAATCGAGCCCAATGTACTATATCCAACTTTGGCTGCCTATATACTACTTTAGCTTAACAACTTATATATATGTATGTATACCTAAAGTAGTTTGGATTATTTTCATCCAATTTAAATGCCTCCAAATTGCTGCTGGGTGCTTCCCTAACTATGCTTGCTTGCTCACATACTTACAGGCATATTACCTTTTATTATGTTTCAGTATAAAATTACTTTGTTATCGCTGCAACGCGCCCATTTTTGCTACTCGTATCCATATGTCCTCTATCTATTCGCAATTTATTTGTTAATCGTCATGCAAGAAGATTAATTGCGGTCGACAAAATGCGTTCAAAGTCGCTTTAATTGAAGGTGAATGCACACAAACAAAACTAACACACATAACACATGCAAAAGCTGAACTTTGAGTTCTTATTCTTTATACATACATATGTATGGATGTAAGTACAGGGATGTACTTATATGTATACTTGTAGCAGATAAAAGCTAAACTATACAAATATGCATGTATAATGCGAATTCTATGGTATAGTATGTACATACATATGTATATATAAGCATTAATATGCACAATTTACATACATATCTATGTACAAATAGCGATTGAAAACTGAAAAATTCCGCAATGCGCTTTTGGCAATTTCAAGTTTTTAAACTTCTTCGTCGTCTTCAGTTCTTCTTTTAAGCCGTTTTTCTTGACTTGTATCGCAGTGTGCGTGTGAATGTGGCCGTCATGTTTATTTTTTTGCAATTTGCCATGTATTGCGTGTAATTTTTTGGCCAAATCGGCCGTCGGCCTTCGTTGTACATACACACATTTATGCAACCAAAATTATAGATATTGCAAAATGTAGGTACATATGTATGTTTGTATAAACTATGTAGTATTGTGTGCTTGTATTTTATTTAGCTTTTTTTCTGTCTATCTAACAAGTATCTAATTTGTGTGTGTCAGATATGTCACTGTTGCGCCAAAGGTTATTACTTGACAAATTAATTGCCAACTGGTTAGCAGATTTGAATTTTAAAACGAATCGGTGTTACTTAGTGATTTACGTATGTACACACATACTCGTAGGTATAAGCTAAGCGAAACATGGAGCAGTAAACCTTAAAGAAATGGTAAAGTTTAAATTAAATAAAATTTTTTTTGGAGATTTGAATTTTAAAACGAATCGCATGAGTGTATAGTTGATAAGATCTACATACAAACATTTTGAGTACGTGATTCTTAGCGCACACGTTTTAGTACCTATGTATATAATTTATAATAAATATTTTTAGTACAAAATTTTTAGTACAAAATTTTTAGTAAAAAATCCCTAGTACAATCTTCTTAGTACAAAATTCTTAGTACATACTTTTTAGTACATAATTTCCAATCCTTTTATTAAAAAAGTTTTAGTACATACTTCTAGCATAAAATTTAAGTTTATAATTTGTAGTACATAACTTTTATTTTTTAGTACAGACTTTCCAGTGCATATTTTCTGGATACAAAACTTTTACTACATACATACATACATAAATATTAAAACACAATTTTTTTTACACAATTATTAGTACACAAACGAAAAATTAAAAATAAATTTTTAGTGCAACATATTTAGTACAACCTTTTTAGTACAAAATTCTTAGTACATGATTTTTGGAACATAATTTCTAGTACATTTTTAGTAACAAATTTTGAGTACATATTTTGTAAAATTGAAGTTTATAATTTGCAGCACAGAACTTTTAATTTTTTGTACAGAATTTCTAGTACATATTTTTTAGGTATGAAACTTTTAGTACATAAAATATTCAAATAAAATTTTTGTATACAATTATTAGTACGAGTACATAAGCAAAAATTGAAAATTAAAAAAAATAGTCATGAGAGCTCAAGAATGAAGTAATTATTTTTAGTACATATTTTTAGTCATATTCTTAGTACATATTTTTAGTACATATTTTTTATTCAAAATGTTTAGTAAAAAAATTAAGCACAAATTATTTTCTTTATTTACTTAAAACATTCACATTAAAATTTTTTCTCAAACTTTTTTCTAGCACCAACCACACAACAACAAAACGCCTACGTCAAAGCCATATCAACAGCAACAGCCACCATAATAATTACACCACCACGGAAATTTCCTCGAATTTTCACAATTTTTGTATAAGCTTGGAGACACTGATTTAAACATACTTCATCGGAAAATTTCGTATATTTTTAGGAGAAATTAGCAAATTAATTTTATCTAGCTTATGAATTTTATGCATCTGGAGCATTTTGTCCATCCTTTAATGGAATTGGGGCACCTCCAAATAAAGGACTAGGCCAATAATATTTTTCAGTCTTACTTCTGTACTAGAAAGGCAAATTTCTGCAGGTAGAGCAATAATGATTTCAAAAACAGCCCCAATTCACTCCGCCCTAATATCTATATCTGTTAGAAATTTCAATTTTTGCACCCTAAAATAAAAGTGTATTCCTTCTTATTCTTGAAGAATCTCTTAGATTTGTATTTGGTTTTACATGACCGTTTTAATTCTAATAATTATTTTATGTGAATTTTATATGAGCTATTGGCCAGTTTTATAATTAAGAAAAATTGAAAAAATTTTTTTGGTAGAAGTTATTTGTATTTGTATGTACATGTACTAAGAAAAACTTGACCAAAATATAAAAAAAAAATGTGCTTTTCAAACGCTTTTAAATATGTATGTATGTATTACGAATCAATAGCACAAAAAACAATTTGCATATTTCTAATTAGAAATCGTTGATAAATGACTTGTTTCACAGTTTTGTAATTAGTAATCGAACACCAATTGTGTCCAATGTGGCTACTTGGGAGACCTAACTGGCCGTTAACGTAATGCATTCTGACGAGCGTACCGCAAGCCACCCGTTTAACCGCAGAAAGGCACATAGAAAACACCACGAAAAATACCACCACCCACATTATCATTATTATTAGCTATTTGAGTTTGCTGCTTGCCAGAAATCTTAGCTTAAATGCAACTTGATTGTTGTTAATTTTTGTTTTTAATTTTTGCGTAAAACTGGTAGTCGCGGCTCGCCATGAACGCCGACGAGTTGAAAGGGCTGGCGTGGCAGCTGCTGCGGCTCGGCTCACTCAGCGTCTAAGAATTTATTGAACATGTTTCTTTTTCCTTTTCTGCTTTTTTTATAATATTATTTAAGAAGAGAAACGCCAACAAAGCCAAGCAATCTGAATAATATTTAAATGGTTGGGCGTTGTGCAAAATGAGTGAAATATGAGCGCCAAGTGGTGCATGTTGGCTAATATGAATTTACCAATATTTAACACTATGCAACAAGTTTATAAGCATTAGATGCAATGGAAATGATTTGAAAGCTTACTATTCCCATAGCAAAAGAGTTCTAAAATTGTTCGAACTTTTAAATAAAAAATTTGGCAAACTCAGCCATCATCTGGTTTTGGTAAAAATATTCGCTGGCTGACAAGTTTGATCAGCTGATTGACAAAACGTACGATTGTGCAAAAATAGTAAAAAAATATCTGTAAGTGAAATCAAAATATTCTTAATAAAGTTTGGTTTTATTAATCTATGTATATTAGTAAAATCAATACTTTAAATGAGCTGCCGCGGCAGCTTATAATATTATGTCACAGCGCCATCTGGCAGAAGTTTTACTATTGCAGAGTTGCCAACTAGCTCTTTTTGTCTGGAAAAATATGGTATACAATTTTGCTATCCAGGAGTTATGTATAACTACTATCGTATTAGTTTGGCTTCTTCGGATACGGCGACGTGAACTTAAATTTTGTGGCACAGTGGTTTTGGCATAAAATACATGCATACATATATATGTGTAGGAAAACGTAATAGAAAAGTATGCGGTTTGTTAACAAGCCTAGCAACTATTGGACATAAATTAATTTTTTTTATATGTCGGCATATAACAAACAAAGTCGAATAGCTGGAGACATCGACTTGCGAATTATTAAACTCTTTTGTTGCTTCTTTTGTACACGGGAGGCAGGAAGCGACGATAGGTTGCATGAAAATGTCGAGAAAAAAGGAAAGTGGGGTTGCGTTATGTGATGTTTATAGATGAAACATCCGTTGAAATTAAAATCCGAGCTGCTCCTTTTTCAAGGATATCCACATTTTTTGTTTTTTTTGAAAGGATCAAATATTGAGGAAATCGAAAATTCGCCACCGTCCAAATTTTTCCGATTTCAATACATTATTTGGTCGCTAAAGGATTACAAAAAAAGGTATTAATAAGAAAAAAGGACACCTGTAGTGGAAAAATCCAATGTGAACAGGACATAAAGGATAACCACTGAAATATAAAATAACACAAAAAGTACCCACTTTAATTTGCGTATAACTCCTAAAATGTTAACTCTACGTGAAAATTCCTTATAATATGTTTCATTCAGAATAAATAAAGGAATATTTCTTTGATATACAATTTTGATGTACCTGCAGTGGTTACACTTTGGTCCATCTAAAGTGAAAATTTCAAAAAAATGTACTTTTTTTATGGTGCTAATTTAAGCTCAAATATTTTGCAAGTTTATGTAAATATTTTAATCTAATGATCCAATTCCCATTCATAAATATTTATACAGCAATATTAAAAAAAAAATTAGAGCTGAAATACGCGCTAGCTGTGCACGGTGGGCGGGAAGCAACAATAGGTTTCATGAAAATATCGAAAAAAAAACGATGGCCCAACGAATATGTGCCTAGCTGTGCGCCGGTATTTTTTTTTAATATTAATGTATAAATATTTATGAATGGGAATTGGATCATTAGATTAAAATATTTACATAAACTTGCAAAATATTTGAACTTAAAATAGCACCATAAAAAAAAAGTACTTTTTTTTTTTGAAATTTTCACTTTAGATGGACCAAAGTGCATTAACCACTTCAGGTACATCAAAATTGTATATCAAAGAAATATTCCTTTATTTATTCTGAATGAAACATATTATAAGGAATTTTCACGTAGAGTTAACATTTTAGGAGTTATACGCAAATTAAAGTGGGTACTTTTTGTGTTATTTTATATTTCAATGGTTATCCTTTAGGTCCTGTTCACATTGGATTTTTCCACTACAGGTGTCCTTTTTTCTTTTTAATACCTTTTTTTGTATCCCTTAGCGACCAAATAATGTATTGAAATCGGAAAAATTTGGACGGTGGCGCATTTTCGATTTCCTCAATCCTTGAAGAAGGAGCAGCTCGGATTTTAATTTCCACGGATGTTTCATCTATAAACATCACATAACACAACCCCACTTTCCTTTTTTCTCGACATTTTCATGCAACCTATCGTCGCTTCCTGCCTACCGTGTGCAATCAGCGTGTGTTGGGTTATACGCGTAGTAGCGTAAATAAAAGTTTGGTTGTATGTAAAAACAGATAAAATTGATATACTTATAGATTTATCTAATATCTTTAAACGAGCAATTCTTGTATATATGTACATATGTATAGATATATACAATCTATGGAGGAAGATTCGGGATTGGGCTTTCCAAAAATTTCATATTTACTCACATTCGGGGCCCCGAGATATAGGCCAAAACGTGAACCAGATGACCCCAAAATTTTTCTGAGGGATATACTTAGGTATCACATTAAAGGCGGGAATTAGGACTTCCATATAGTGCTCTCTCCAATGTAATGCTCAATGCGGTTTCATAGGTAAAGGGAAGGTGAAAGTGAAAAGAAAATATGAATTGAATGGAATGGGAGTGGGAAGTGGAAAGGAAAAAGGAAGAAAAGGGAGATGGAAAAGAAATGAAAATGGAATGGGAAAAGGAGGGGAGGTGGCAGAGAGTGTAGGTGACGGAAAAGGGGAACGAAGAGAAGGGGGAGATAAAAGTAGTGGTAAGTGAGAGCGATAGGGTAAGGGAAAGGGGAAATGACAAGGAAAAGGGAAAGAAAGGGGAAAAAAGGAACAGAAATGAAAAAGAAAGGGAAAAGGAAAAGGAAATTGATGGGAAAAGGTAAAGTGAAAGATGTTAGAATACAAAACAAAGAAGAAAGGGAAAAGGGGAAATACATGAAGAGATAGGGGTATCGCAGCAAAGGGAGACGGATTTACTTACATTAGTTCTGGATCACGAAAACCACTCCAACAATTTTCATGAAATTTAGTATGAAAGCGGTCTCGGGGCCGAACTTCTTCATTTTTCCATTACTTTTTTTTGGAAATTTGTGAAGATCTGCCAAAAATTTGCAGCCCGATTTAAGCTTAGATATTCAGGTACTCAATATGTAAATCCATCAGTTTCCTAGCAATAAGCGTATGAACTATGGAGTCGCTTCCATCACTTGTGATCTCCTACTGCCATGTTTTAAACAATGTACAGAGGGAGCACTCACGCTTTCATGTAATGCATTCGCATATTTTTCTATGTACGCCACTGTTTCAATGCAAAAGTGTGTGTTTGTTTTGTTCAAGGCTTTTGATATTCCGGCAGCACTGCCACGCATCCTTTGGAACGATCCATAATAGTACGTTGCTATTTTTTACTTGGTGTTACATTTGTATATATGAAATTAAGTTCTTCTCCTAAAACACTGCATCTCATGGCTAATCTCTTTTGACTTTGTTCAAAATTTAATTCAAAAAGGCCGCAATGGGAAATTTTATTCAAAGATATGCCAGTTTAAGTATTTGCTTAATTTCATTACAATGTTATTCCAATACAAAAAATTTATAATTACATATTTCCAATAATTTTTTGTAAAGCTCAGTATCGAATTATTAATTCAACTCAACTAAGCTCGAGCTTACATATTGTTTCTTTTTTTTTATCGGTTTTCACAAAAAAAAAGTCCACAAAAAGCCATATTTGCAGTGCATGTTTTCCATGTGGTTGTTGTTGGTGCTTTGTTTTGTTGTTGCTGTTTATTTTTTGTTGTTTCTGTTGGGGGCACGGTCTACAATTAACGCCTGCACCAGCACAGTTTGCCAATTTCAAAATATTCCAATCACTTTTTCTGTTGGTTTTAATTACCAACAACAAATACATATGACAAGTCTCAGCGGCAGCTTTTTGGAGCATAATTTCTGGCATACATATTTTCATAGAAGTAGGTACATAAATATGCATGCGGTTTGGATTGCAGTGCCAAAGCAATCAGAGTGCAATGCTCTTTTAAAGCAGCTTACGCGAAGGCGTTTTAATTAAAATTGTTCCACATAGCCATTACATTTACATTACAAACATGTCGTTTATAGAGACTGAGAGAACGATTTAGCCTAATTTGTATTACTTTTATTCTGCAACAGTTTGAGAATATTTGTCGGTGGCTGAAATCTCTGAATGAAAGACTAAGATCAATATGTATAGTAAAACCCCAAAATTGCTTTATATTCTGTAATGATTGCTATGACCATTTTAAATTTTTAAAATTCTGTATGACTTTGTTTTATTTAATGAAAAAAAATTTAAAATGAAAAATAAAATTTAATGACGAATAACTCTGTAGGACATTTTAAACCACGAGTTTTATACTTTTTTCTATTCATGTAACTTTCGCATTTGTTATATGCTCTAATCGCTCCTCGAAATGTAGAATTGAATGTGAAAAAGCTGTAATTTTATTGTTAAATGTCGCACATTTATTGGCCATCAGCATTTCTTTTTAATTTCATTGTTAAGGCGTTCATTTATATTTCATGTTACCGGTCGTGTACGTAGTATCTTCATTAAATAGTCAGAACTTAATCAACAAATCATCAATAACAGTTGGATATCATTTGTTCTTGTCAGATTGGTTAATTTGGGAATAACCCATGCTTTTTTTTTTTTTTTTTTCAAACAAAAATATAGAAAAAAGCACGTTTGAATTACATTTGATGAGGTAATAAAAAAAATGTATAAACCACACATACGAATATACGTAAGGCTATTTCAATAGCTTCATCAAAGTTTAGTTATTCACGATTCTGAACAAAAAATTGTCTGCTTACGTCGCATTCGGCACAATCACAAAGCGCCTACACGCTCTCAATGGGGTGCGGCCTTAATCCGCCATCTTTTTCCCTTTGAATTTAACATTTCTCTTTTAAACTTAGTGTGTGTGTAGTCACTACTTTGTAGTATAAACTTCAGTAAAAACAAGTAAGGAAGCCTAAGTTCGAGTGGAATCGAACATTAGATACTCAGCTGTATGCTTTCATTGTTTGTTTGCGTTTGATAGAATCACGGTGTATTTTATATAAAGCGAGTGCTGCATAAAGTGGGCGTAACCACGCCTATTTTCAACATTCTTATCAGTCATCCAACTAAGCATATGAATAATATTCTTTGCTCAAAATTTCATTCCTTTATGACTTCCAGTTACAAATATGTCACGTTACAAATTTCCAAAGCGTATATCCCTTTGTCTAAAAAGAGGCGGAGCCACGCCCATTTTCTAAAATTTTTATATTTTTTGTTTCCGGTCTATTGTGGAACTCATGCCACAAAATTTCTATGAATTATCTCTATATTTGAGAAAGATATCGCTTAAAATGTTTTTATTAGGCCACTTTATGGTTCCCATGTATAAAAGTGGGCGTGGTCGTCAACCGATTTTGGAAATTTTTCGTCCAAACATTTGCCTAAGTAAGTATATCACGCGTACTAAATTTCATCGATATATCTTCAATGGTTTCTGAGTTATGACTCATAAAACTTTCAATATTGGCCCCTTAATAAGTGGGCGTGGCACCGCCCATTTTCCAAAACTTTTGTGATTTTTGTTTTATATCCGTAGCTGAACTCGTGCCATAAATTTTCAATGATATATCTTTATATTTGACAGAGATATCGCTTAAAATGTTTTTATTAGGCCACTTTATAGTTCCCATATATAAAAGTGGGCGTGGCCGTTAACCGATTTTAACTATTTTCCTTCCAAACGTTTGCCTAAGTAAGTAAATCACGCGTACCAAATTTCACAGATATATCTTCAATGGTTTCTGAGTTATGACATATAAAACTTTCAAGGTTTGACCCTTAATAAGTGGGCGTGGCACCGCCCGTTTTCCAAAATTTCATCAAATTTCTTCCTAGGGCCCTGAGCTCAACACGTGGGTAAAATTTCATCGCTCTAGCTATATTAGTGACTGAGATACCAAATTTCCGATTTTTTCTATATAGGAAAAGTGGGCGTGGTCATGGTCCGATTTCGCCCATTTTCAATACCAACCGTCCCAGTCTCGATACCAACTAGCATTTCAAATTTTATCAAAATATCTCAATTTTTGCGCGAGTTAGAGTGTTTACAGACGGACGGACAGACGGACATGGCTCAATCGATTTCTCTTTTCACCCTGATCATTTTGATATATATAAGTCTATATCTATCTCGATTATTTCATTCTGTTACAATCCACCGTTATGTGATTAAAACTATAATACTCTGTGTACTAGTACAGCTGAGTATAAATATAGAACTGGATTGAAACAAATTGCTTATAGAGCAGCCTGCGTCGATATATGTAAGTTGGAATGAATGAATGACAACGAAAGTGTAGATACTTCAATCGTACTAACATTAATCATTTGTTAAAATATTGTTTCTATGTATCTATGCATGTATGTATGTATGTATGTATGTAAGGTGAAATGATTTAAACATAACAAATAGTTTATTTAATTCGCCAACAATGGAGGAAAGTAGCCAAAAATTAAAAGGTTCCTTGCAGTGCCCTCTTTGTGAAGATTAACTGACAAGTTGGAAACCAGGATCAACGCGATTATTTTTGGAAAGCACGGAAATCCAACGAAGAACCACTCTAGCCAATAAGTGCTGCTTTGAACTAAGTAGGCAATTAAAAAGACGAACAAAACTCACGCTCTACAAGACGCTCATTGTTCCTGTCCTGATGTATGGAGCAGGGACGATGTTAAAATTAGAAGAGATGGCACTATGGAGTGCAGCCTTGCAAATTTCTTTTTACTCTTCAAAGAAAAACTTGGTACTGCTCTTTCTTGCTGTTTTATATGTATGTAAGCGCACTGACGGTTTGCAAGCTGAGCTATTCAACCATGGCGGCGAAGAGTTGATAAGAAGCATGCATCAACTCCAATGCAGAATGTGGTCGCACGAGCGCATGCCCGACGATTGGAACTTAAGTGTGCTCTGCCCAATCCACAAAAAGGAGACTCCACAGTACGCGCCAATTATCGTGGTATAAGCTTCCTGAATATCGCATATAAGGTCTTAGCAAGCGTATTGTGCGAAAGACTGAAGCCCACCGTCAACAAGCTGATTGGACCTTATCAGTGTGGCTTCAGACCTGGTAAATCTACCATCGACTAGATCTACACAATACGCCAAATCCCAGAAAAAACCATGAAAAAGAAACCGACACACACCACCTCTTTGTCGATTTTAAAGCCGCTTTTGATAGAACGAATAGGAATTGCCTATATGCCGCAATGTCTGAATTGGGTTTCCCTACAAAACTTATACGACTATGCTAAACGATGTTGACTAACATCACTAGCTCCGTCAGAGTTGGGAAGGACCTCTCCGAGCCGTTCGAAACCAATAGAGGTTTCAGAAAAGGTGACTGACTCTCTTTCGTGTGAATGCTTCAAATTGATGCTGGAAAAGTTATTACGAGCTGCATCCTACATCGACATTGTTCATCGAATAAAGAGCCAGCAGCTGCGTTAGGCAGGTCATGTCGTGAGAATAGATGAATGTGCTGCGGCGCAGAAAGTATTTCTCGCTGAACGCAGAAGAAAAGAGAAACCTCCACTGCGTTGGGAAGATCAGGTGGACAGTGATGCTGACTCCCTAGGTGTTGCCAAGTGGCGCCATGCTACACGAAACAGAAGCAATTGGCGCGCTCTGTTGGACTCGGTCAGAATCGTCTAGACGGTTAAGCGCCAATCAAGAAGAAGAAGAGATGTACATATGGATAACCATACATTCAGATTTCTGGTTTGCCGTAAAGTCTGAGTCGGCTGGGTTGTTTGCAGGATCAGGGCCAAAGTGCAGCCCAAGCGCTGTTTCAAATGTCTTGACTTTGGTCATATTTCGAAGAACTGCACCAGCAAAGGTGACTTTAAAAGTGCATGTTTCCCGACGGCAGCTTGACGGTAGTACCGGGGAGTTCGGTTAGAGTCCCACACTGACTGGGTAAAGGCTTTCGATGCTTCCTCCTCGTAAAAAAAAAACATTTAGATTACCTCCGCCTTCACCATTCTCAAGAGTTCCCATTTCCGCAAGAGTTCCCATCTAGATAGTCTCGATAAATATTTAATTACATTCTAATGTGTTACTTTGGCGCACATATTCTTTATATGGTATTTGTTGTTATTATTATTTTCCTATAATTATGTATTTATATACAATTACAATTTGCTAAAACTATTAGACTGCTTCCAAAGTTCAATTGTGGGGTTATATCTATGCATTAGTTCTTTGCCTCTCTCAAACAAAACCAAGAAAAGCTAGTAAAACCACAACAGGAATAGAAGTATGCATGTACGAGCACCTTACCGAATAGACTGAGAACACACACACTCACTAAAATTTTACTATTTTAAGCGGCATGCAAATACGAATCTTGGCACATGTTTTCACCATTGCACAAATTGTAAAATGGTAATTGTTATTGTAATTTCTTTATCAATTTGTGCTTTTTGCTATGCGAGTCGCCATAAATGGATGCAACGACTAGTTTTTTTTCCTTTTCAATGAATTCTTGCTAAAAATTATGCAGAAACAACAATTACAAGAGTATACAGACCGCACACGCGATATTCTATATCACGCTAAAAGCGGGAATCAAGCGGTCGAAAAGTTGGTTGAATTGACTAAGCAAGCGAAGCATTACCACACGCAATCGCAATGAATTTGTGTTGACAAAAGAGAAAGAAGGAAATTGTTCGATAATTGCAAGCAAACCATTTATGCTTAGATTAAATTAAATACACAAGAAATTAAATACGTAGTAATAAGAAGTTAATATTCAAAAATGGTATTGCAAGTTTTCCATTCGATTTTAGGCTCAGTTACAGCAAAGTTATAATAAGCCGCACTTTTCGCTGTTTAATGTTTAGCAAACACTTTTTTGTAGAAAAAAAAAATTAGCGTTAGCGTTACTGCAGAGCACTGCATCTTTTGTTCTTATATCGGCCCTGTAGTTCAGTGAACATTTGAATGTCATAAATACAAGAGGCCGCTCTTTGGATTTGTGGGCTTCATATCAGTCATTAAAAAGTTTCTATCGAATAGTTAATCAGTTGTCGTTCCGAGCCGCATAAAATTATTTGTCTATCCAATTTGTATGAAAATTACGGTTGAAACCATGAAATTGAACAAAATATAAGATAAAAGGCCCGTCTGCAATTGCCCTAATTGACCTAAATATTCGGAAATGTTTTTATTGAACAAAAATGTTATATCCGTTTTTTACTGAGCAAAAAATTTTGTCTACTTTTTATTAAGCAAAAATATTTTGTCTACATTTTGCCGAGCAAAATATTATGTCTACTATTTACTGAGCAAAAATATTTTGTCTAGCAAAAAATTGCGTCTACTTTTTATTGAGCAAAAACATTTTGTCTACTTTTTATCGAGCAAAAATATTTTGTCTACTTTTTATTGAGCAGAAATATTTTTTGTCTACATTTTACCGAGCAAAAATATTATGTCTACTATTTACTGAGCAAAAATATTTTGTCTACTTTTTACTAAGCAAAAATATTATGTCTACTTTTAATTGAAGAAAAATATTTTGTCTACTTTTTATTGGGCAAAAATATTTTGTCTACTTTTTATTGAGCAAAAATATTTTGTCTACTTTTTACTAAGAAAAAATATTTTGTCTACATTTTACCGAGCAAAAATATTATGTCTACTATTTACTGAGCAAAAATATTTTGTCTACTTTTTACTGATCAAAAAATTGTGTCTACTCTTTATTGAGCAAAAATATTTTGTCTACTTTTTAATGAGCGAAAAATTGTGTACTTTTTATTGAGCAAAAATATTTTGTCTTCCTTTTAGTGATCATAAAGTATAGATATACATAATATACTACTTTTTACTGAGCAAAATATAATGTCCACTTTTTATTGAGCAAAAATATTTTGTCTACTTTTTACTGATCAAAAAATTGTGTCTACTTTTTATTGAGCAAAAATATTTTGTCTACTTTTTAATGAGCGAAAAATTATGTACTTTTTATTGAGCGAAAATATTTTGTCTACTTTTTATTGAGCGAAAATATTTTGTCTACTTTTTACTGAACAAAAATATTTTGTCCGCTGTGAATTTTATATGAGCTATTGGCCAGTTTATAATTAAGAAAAATTGAAAAAATTTTTTTGGTAGAAGTTATGGATCCATTTCGGAGACCACCTCATCCTCTCATCAGACTTCTTCCAGCGGCCTCAACCGAGAATCGAACTAAGGTCGTTTCGTGTAAAATTTTATCCCCAGTATTAATGCCAGTTTTCATATTTTGCATTTGGCTGATAAAAATAATAAATATAGTTTTTGCTACCGCCAAACATGCATTTCACATACATGGTTCCCCTACACAAATATAACTCAGTGTTTCCCTCGCCCAGCCTCAAGCTCAATTTTTGTCTGTTTATGTAACACGAAAAACAAGCTTTGGTCCATATTATTTGGTTTACCGCAAAAGTTATTATGTTTTATTTTTTCTTTGCCACACTTCCGTCACAAATTTAATTTACTTTACAAAAGTTCGTTTCTTAAGTCTATTGTATTTTGTCGCATGCCTCCTTTCAGTATCTATTGCATTCAAACAACCAATAAAGTTTTTGTGGCAAACGGCATATTATAAAGAAATTAAATTGCAACACCATTTTGACTAACTAACTAAAATTGAAAATGTACATATCGCACCCTACATCATAAAGTGACATAACTCAAAATTCAAAAAACGGAAAAACTTGTTTTCTTTACAAGCAATCATATGCAAAAAGGCCACGTATAATGGTCATTTTCAGTCAAAAAAGACACGTATTGAAAATTTTTTTCTGGCAGTCGATAAAGATATGTTCTGTGTACCGATTTATGATAAAACGCCGATTTCCTAAAATTTTGAGTTGTGTCACTTTATGATTTAGGGTGCGATATGTACACATTTATTTATGCATGTGTGTATGTATGTATATTTAATAATGTACCCTAAAAGAAAGCTGTAGTATTCAACCAATTGTATGAAGCCAAAGATCCGATCAAATAAATTTATTTTTCTAATAAGTAAAAAGTTGAGCTGCTTGGCATTTGGCTTTAGTGAAAACTGTTTTAGAAGCATACAAAATTTGTTGAAAGCAAAAAAAAAAAAAAAAACAAAAAAAAAACCGGAATAATATTAATACTATTCGATATAAGGGACCAGATGCTTATTTCTGAGAACATTTATTAAATAGAAATTCAAAAGACGCTGGCTCAAATACAACTTTAAAGAGTTTTGGGCGGAGATTCTCTCCAGTCGTTGCGTTCTGCTTAATTTTTTTCCTTGCAATCGGAATATTTATCTTTAAATGACGTCAAAGCATGTTATTCTCACTTTAGCAATTTTTTTTGTTTTAATATTTTAATCGCGTTCTCTAAATTTACATTAATATGTAAGTAGACGAGTAAGCGAGCAACAAATTAAATGCACTCGCCCTGAAACTCTGCGTATTTACATATTTTAACTGGGTCATATAAGCCCACATGTATGGAATTTTAAATTTCTCTTACACGCTAGACGCAAAAACAAAAACAAATAAATAAAAATACGTTAAAAGAATTTTAAACAAAAAATAAAAGTCAGAACAAATATTACCAAAACAAAAAAAAAAAAGACAAAATATGCAAATTTTAATTCTACGTTAACTGAACCACGCCAAAATGGCAATGAAATTTATAGCAAACGCTTGGCAGCGCCAAAAGCCAAGAGTAAACAAAAATAAAAACAAAAACTTCAAAAAAAAAGGCGGGCAAGCTTAAAGCCCACAATTAGCGCTGTTTACTGTTTACTAATGTTGATACAGCCAATATATAAGATATCTACATATGTACATATATTAATCTAAATACATATGTATATACATATTATGTACATACACATAAGGCTTGGCGCTTGCACATAAAATATTAATTGAAATTTAGTTTTTATTATTTCGACCAGGTGCATTTAGGAGTTCAAATTGAAGTCGAAATATCGACCAAATAAAGAACGCCGTTATATATAAATCAAAATTAATTCGCATTTCATTTGTATATACTCGGTTGGCCTAGAGCTCGTTTAAAAATAAAATTTTAGAATCATTAATTGAAATGTTGATATTTTCGTAATTGAGGTGATGATGTGAGGTATGGCAAAGCGCTCAAATCTTACATTATTTCTGTAGGCTTACAGTTCCTTTGTAAGAAAATTTTGTCCGAGAATACGCCTAGTGAAAGTGTATGGCAAATAATTTTCTAGAGCCCTTTAGCGACTTTCAAAATGCCATTTTAGCGAAAATCCTTCACTACATATTTCTCTACCATATTTATTCTAACCCTATTTCGATTTATTCTAAAGTCACTCAAACAAACTATTGCAAGTTTTAAATGATCATGACAAAAAAAAAAATCACTCAAAAAAATATTGCAAATTTTAAATGTTCATTCAGAGTTGGAATTATTCCATCGGATGAAGCAATTCTTAATTTTTTTCACAGTGTTACACTCTAATGTATGTATAACAAATTCAAAAAATCATCGGGCACATTTATTGAAGCTTGAATTGATTATTTTTTTAAAGCACGTCTCCCTTTTTATTACAGGCAACAATATTCTGAGACTGTAAATATCATAGTCACATAAAATGGTAAATATTTCCGCAAAAGCAAAACAAAAACAGTTGCGCTAATAAGAATAAAGACTAAGTAAAGTCAGATAAATCTACCACAATATTTACACTTAAATCCATGTGCAGATATGTAGGAAAATTTATAAATATTTAAACGAAGAAAAAATGACGTCAGATTAAAGTGTAAACATAGGCAATACTCGCCCAACTGGTTTAGTAAGATATGTACATATATCGCAAATTAATTAGAGCAAACACACAAAGTACATATTTGCATATGTATGTTAGACATATACGCCGACAGTGATTCCGGCGGCGGCAGCGCCATTCCAAAAAAATTTCGGCGGCGGCGGCGACGCCGGCGTGCTTTTTCGCGCCGGCCCCAAATCTACAAATTACAATCCTTATTCAAATCTTAATTTTATTTAGTTACCTTAATAGCGCTGGCTGAATGGAATAAATAAACTAATTTCCACCTTAAATTGTCGAAACTTTTTTATTAACAGCAAAAAACAATTGTTACATAAACTAAAATATAAAATAAAAAAATAAATATTAAAGAATATACACAAATCCATATGTAAGGGTAAATTTAAATTCATTTGCTTATTTTGTATGATAATAAACATGTATAGTATGCATTGCATACATATATTTACATACATATTTATATATATATGGCACTTTAAAATAAATATATGTATATACAGTGTTGGAAAAAATAATAGGGACAAAATTTTACAATTCTCCATTTATTTCATTTTAAGACCAAATAATAATTACCATATATTGATGCTTACACGGAGATGACATGCTTCAATGACTCTGGATTGGTTTTTGTATAATAAGTTAATTTTTATGAATAAAAATAATGAAATGTATAATTTAAGTTGGAAATAATAATAGGGACAAACTTTAAATTCGATTGTTTTTTTCAAATAAACTACAATATTACTGCTGCAGCTAGATTTAAACTAATTTTTAGTTGAAGCTCCTTTATTTTTTATAACTTCCTTACTTCTTCGTGGCATAGGGTTGACCAAATCAGCGCAATTTGCAACTGATATTAAGTACCAAGCTTCTTTAATTTTTTTTCTATAACTCTTACTTATTTTTCCGTTTTTGATCCCCCATCGTCTTCTTTAATATTCCCTATAGGGCTGAGGTTCAACGACTGTGAGAGCTACGCAAATTTCTTACGTTCAAATCATGAGTTTTCGATTCTGGAGGCATGTTTTGGATCATTTTCATGCATAAATCGCCATTTAATGATATCAAGGAGGGTTTAAATTATTCAATTTTGAGTAGAACTAGCAACAGACCTCGAGAAGTAGGACTAAATGGAAGAGATCCCAGAAAAGTTCCGTATCTGAGAAAAAATTATGTAAGCCAACGAACTGAATTCGTGCAGAGACGCCACCGTGCTTGATAGTCTTTCTGGTGTATCTGGGGTGAAATTCTGCATTCTGCGGGCGTTGAACGAACATTATGCCATCCGAGCCGAATAAATTTACTTTTGTGTCGTCAGACTAAAGAACATTATTCAAGTTTTCCGGCAACCTGTTCCTCTCAGCCTCAGGAACACGAACCTGAATGCGGAACTGTTTTATTTTTTTGCCCGTTAAACGTTATTAACAAAAACTTTGGCTGTTCCTTACTTTACTGGCCTCAGTTCCAAAGAATTTAAGCTACTGGAAAATTTTCAACGAAATTCACAGAGAACGTTCAGGGGGTAATATCTAATAAAAATAAATATAATGTTTCACTAACCCACTTATAATGGTATTTGTCTACACCTTTTCCCGTCTAAGTTCAGAGAGTTACAATTGAAAATTTTCCAGTAGCTTAAATTCTTTAGGACTGAGGCTAGTAAAGTAGGGAACAGCCAAAGTTTTTGTTAATAACTTTTAACGGGCAAAAACTAAAACATTTCCGCATTCAGGTTCGTGTTCCTGAGGTAAAAACACGTCGATTGGTTCCTTTTTTTTAATTTTGAAGAACTTTAGCAGTTAGCAAAACTAGGAAAATATGTACACATCTCGCTCCATACGAGTATGGCGCGCCAGCGCACGCCGCCGCGCCGATACGCCGATTTCACGGATTATGGCGGCGGCGGCCGATTATGAAGGTAATCGGCGCGGCGGCGGCGGCGTCAATCGGCGGCGTATATGTCTAATGTATGTACGTGCATATGTATATATAGTCATTCTGACTTTATTTTTATTTAGTTGGATTTAATAATATATAACACACTGGTGCTGATATAACCCTAAGGAGTTTTAAGGCCGCGCTTATCTCCCAATCGAGGTGTGCTACTTATTGTTTTTTGCTACTAATTGGGTGGTCCTACAGTTTTATGCCGGCTCCGAAGGGCGAATCCATTTTTTGTGAGAAGCATTTTCATGGCAGTAATATAATCGGAGGGTATGCCGATCACTGCCGAGGGATGACCGCTATTTTTAAAAATCCAATAATTGGATTTTAATTAAATAGAAAATAAAATAAAATAAAATAAATATTTGGTTTGAGCGAGCTGGCGGTTGAACCCGCAATCTCTGGTATGGCAGGCAAGCACTCTACACACTACACCAAGCAGTGGTATATAATATATATAATACAATGGCGCTATTATAACTCTGACGAGTTTTGTGGCCGAGCTTCTCTCCCAATTCGAGGTGTGCTCCTTTTTGTTTTTCCTACTAATTGGGTGGACCTACAGTTTTATGCCGGCTCCGAACGGCGAATGCATTTTTTGTGAGAAGCGTTTTCATGGCAGAAATACTCTCGGAGGGTATGCCGCCCACTGCCGAGAGGTGACCGCTGCTCTTAAAAAACCCAATAATTGGATTTTTACTAATTAGAAAAATTTGTTTGGCTCGGACCGTGGTTTGAACCCGAGACCTCTGGCATAGCAGGCGAGCACCCTACCCACTGCACCACAGCGGGAAAGCAGTGGTATATACATATGTATAATATATGTAGATATATGCATGTATAAATATTGCTAAATGCTGACAAAGTTATATGTATATCAAATTTCGTTGCCATTTAAATAACTACGTCATTTATGTTTGTGCTTATGGCTGTAGAACATCCCAATAAGCACAACGGATTCGACTCGTATTCGAGACGAGTTCGCTTCTCTGATTATAATATCGCGGCGATAACTCGCGACGATAGAACGGTGAATCCGAATTCCCAGGTCGGTCATCTCTCATTAAGGATTCGTGCATTTTTTATATTCTGGGCTTCGAGATTTAGGCTCATTGGCGAATACACTCAAGAAAATCTTCTTCTGCGAATTTGCCTCCAATTCGCCACGATATCATCCGAGCTTTTGAGTTTCTTGAGCAGGGTTATAAATGGTAATTTAAAACCAACAGGGAATTTTTTGGTATAAGGCAAGACTTAACAAAATTAATAAATGCTATAGCGATAACTAATTTTTCTCGAGTTCATCTCGAACTAGAAACGAGTCTGAAAAATGACATTCAACTCTGCAAATTCATCTCGAACTCGCCACGATATCTTCCTCGCTTTTGTGTTTATTGGGATAACATCTGTATGTATGTACAGGTATGTGTGTTGGTATGTATGTGTATATTTACTTTTATATGCAGATTTTGTGCACTTCAACGGCTGTCAACGAGCCCCGGCGAGTCCACTTACAAGTCCAAAGTAAAAAAAAAAAAAAAAAAGAAAAAAAAAGCGCCGCTGCTGACATCAAATAACAAATCTTAATTATCTATTGAAACAAGTTTGTTTCAAAGTACAAGCAACCGACAGTGACAACAGCAACAAAGCACTAGAACAAACACAAAAACAACAATATCACATTTACGTACATAAATCTTAAATTGCAAACCACAACTATGCGCTTAAATATGTGCAGCTACTTTGGTACCAACTGTGGTGCATGCATAGTTTTAGCTACTGCGCTACTATAGCAAAAAAAACAACAACAGCAAAAAAATAACAATAAGAAAAATGCTAACAGTATTTTAATTTAGAATAACAAAGTTTAACCGCAAAAAAAAACACACACACACAAAAACAAGCGGCGGCGGCAGGCCAATAATTAGCTTGAGGTTGGTAACGTATACGCCACAGCGACCAGCGACCAACGCCAACGAGACAACGCCAGCCAACCGAAACTTCAAACCGCAACTGCAAACTGCAACAAGGGGCGCAGTTAATCTGTAATTATTGTTGTTATTGTTATTGCTGTTGTTGTTGTTGTTGTTGTTGTTGTTGTTATTGTAATTTTTGGTGTTAATATTGTTGACTAGCAAGTTGTTGTCAGCTTTAGCTTCAGGTTATTTGCTTAGCAATTATGCACGTAAGTTAATGGTGGCCAGCTATGCTAATTGTGCATATAATATACCCGGTTGTGTTAAATTAAAAGTTTCTTGATTATTTTTGAAAATAAAAAGGAGACATGCCGGAAATTTTCTCCGCATTTGAGTTGAAAATTTTGCTTTATCTACAGAATCATGAGTATGATTAATTTACTTTTTTTGAGTATGTCTTAGGGCCTTTTCACATTATTCGGTACGACATCGGATCGACATTTTTTGCTCGGTATTTCCAGCTTACCGAAACGATTCCGCGTTGCTGTGTTTTTCACACTTGTGGGAATACTTTCGGTGCATTATCGGCAGAAAATAGGAAAAAAAACATCGAAATTTGGAAAACAAAATTTTTAACTTCAACAAATCACTCAATAATAACAATAATGTCTTCTAGCGAAGACGAAGACATTATAACTTGCTACATTTATAGCCGAAACGAGTTTTTTACTGGCTTTGTTCTTCTTCTTTTATTACGCCGCAAAAATGTATGCAGTAATTCCTCAAATTTTACTGACCGGTCTTACCGCGCTGCGGTATACCGAAATTAATCCGATCCGATTTCATGTATGCCACACTAATGTGAAAGTGCCAATTGAAATACATGCGGTCGGTAAGGTTTCGGTATACTTTCGGTAAAAACCAAAAATGTCGATCCGATACCGCACCGAGTAATGTGAAAGCGCTCTTAGTGTTTCTTCTAAGATTTCTTGATAATTATAAAAATATTGCTTAATTCGCGGGGCTTCAGTTTTTCTTTTCAACTTTGGGTATATATTTTTGCATGTAATCTAGTCGATGTTTGTTGGCTACTTCTTTTTTATTTCAAATAAACAAAGCAAAACAAAAGCATATTTGTTAACAAATTTACACACACAAACATTTGATAATTAAAATGCAATTAAATGTTTGTCTTTATGTAGATTAGGGTAGTCCACAATTGTATGGAATGAAATTTTATAGCATATTTGCTCAACCTCACCACTTAGGTCGATGCTAATATAGTCAAAGATACCACATATGTATATATACACATTTTGCCCGGTCAGAAACGGTTAAGGGGTGTCGCACATGCGCCAAATTTCAGAAAACTCTATGGAGACTCAAACATTGTAGTTTATTTTTTTGTATATGGTTATCTGAACTTTTACCCTTTTGCGACACTCCTCAACCGTATCCGATCGGGATCAAAATTTACATGCGGTATTCAGACCTGGGTAATATCAAGTACCAGTACGACTTGTGACAAGTACATTTTAAAGGAATTGTACTGGTACTGGTACTGGCATTCCCAAAATTTTCAAGTAAAAGTACAAGTAATTGCAAAATAAATGAAGTTTTAGCAAATACTTCAAAGTATTTGAAGATAATTGAAAGTACTTGAACAGAATTGAAAAATATACTTGAATAGATTTGTAAGTAATTGAAAGTACTTGAAAAGAATTAGAAAATCGATTCAAGTACATTTTTCAATTCTTTTCAAGTACTTTCAATTCTTTTCAAATACTTAGAAGTATTTGCTAGAACTTCAATTATTTTGCAATTCCTTGTACTTGTAATTGAATATTCTGAAAGTACTTAGTACGGACTAATTACTTCAAGATCAAAATATAAGGTATTTAAGTACGTAATAGTCCAATTACTACTCAGTATTACCCAGGTCTGGCGGTATCTTTGATGGTGATGTTAGCGATGTAGGGTATGGGACCGAAGAAAATCGCTAATTTGGTTTTAAGGTCCACCCTAATGTACATACATACGTATTTGGCAATTTATGCAATCCCTGCTTAATTTTGCTTGCAATGCCAACGCTGGCCTAGAGGCTACTTACATACAGCCATACACACATAAGTCATTTAAATTATTAAAGCCATTAAGTACTAGCGCTCAGAGCATTTTAATGCTGATCTGCGCAAGGAAAATAGACACATATGTACGTGTATGTAATAGTATTTATTCTACAAACATCTACAACAACAACCGTGGCTATCAAACGTATCAATTACATTTTAAGTCCATGCAACAAGCTTTAAAACAAATGTTTATAAGTTTATAGTGGTTTTTTCTTGCTTTATTTACCTTTTGTTTATTTTTGCTTCTTTTCTTAATGCTAAACATGTGTACTTACATACAAGTGTATGTTTTTGGTTAATTGACAGTTGCCCTAGAGCAACATTGACACTGAAGGTTAAAGGTATTAAATTTTTTTTGTAACTTAATCGTTAAACTTAAAAGTTTTTTGTGTTTTTTTTTAATTTATTTTAATTAAAGTAAGTATAATGAAAAAATAAACCTTTAAGATCAATAATCCACTCGAGCAGCATAAGTGGATAGGCTACCCATGTGTATTTGATTAAACGCTACAACTTGCTATAAGTTATTGGCCCTTATGGCTAAAAAATAAACTCTTGCTCAATGGACTCTACTCAAACTCAATCTCATATAGGTTAAGTTAGGTTAGGTTAGGTTGCAGTGGCTGCTAGTTTCCACTTAGCACACTTATGGCGTTTTCGATTCTGGCGAAAATGTCGCACTTATTCTGCATTTTTATCGGGCTGTCAAATTTGTTTGTTCTATTCCACATAGATTCCACACATTTTTTCAGGGTTGATTGTTCTATTGACAAAAATGTCGCCCGACCACAGGGCAGCATTTTCTGCCCTTAATATAACCAGGGGTTGCATTATTTTTGTTTCATACATCGCATGAAAAGTGCAACATTTTCTTAGGGCACAGGGCGCATGTTGATAATGTTGCCTTGTAATAATGCAGCATTTTGGTTCAGAATCGAAAACGCTATTAGGCACTGAGGTCTCACTGTGATACCAGGTGGATCCGAAGACCGCGCTGCTCGAACCATCTTGTGTATTCCACAAATCTTACAATTTTTCTAAATTCTTTTGTTACTAGATCCCCTAGTTCCCTAAATTGGTAAGCTCCTAAATGCTTACGGTCGCCTTCTTCCTACTGCTGGGCAATCTCACAGTAAATCTTTTACTGTTGCATGCTCCTCTTCATCCTCACGAGCTCTACAGTAATCGTGATATGGATCATTCAACCTTTCTACATGCTTTCCAGTGATTATATGGCCTGCTATTAGCCCTGCCATTAGTGTAAGCATGGACTTTCCGAGTACGAGTAGACTCTTCGTCCGTTTGGCGTCGCAGTTAGGCCAGAAGAGCTTAGTATGGTTGCAGTTACTCAGACCATGCCATCAGTTATTAGCTTCTTTGGAGTATAGGTTCTTCAGTTTGTGCTCACTTACAGCGAGCGTCATACCTAAACCTTTCCACGGCATTGGAAGTGGAGCTGATATGCCCTCTCTAGCAAGTTCGTCTGCCATATCGTTTCACGGTATGTTCAGTGTCCAGGCAGCCATACGAGGTGCTCAGCCATCTCATTTAGAGATCTGCGGCAATTTTCAACGGTTCTGGATTTGCATATCACAGACTCAAGTATTTTTAGTGCAATCTGGCTGTTTGAGAAGATGCAGACTCCCTTACTTTCGGTTTTTCCTCGCCTTCAAGCGCTCAACCACCTCCTGTATCGCTACTACTTCCGCCTGGAAGACACTGCAGCAACAGGTAAGCGAAATGGTATTTTAGCCCCCCGTTGGCTGAATAGACTCTCGCCCTCCCAACCTGTGCAGTATTAAGCTTAAATCCATCGGTGTGTATAACATTATTCGAGACCGGAGGACCACTGGTCCAAAAGTCTCTATCTGGAATTACTGTTTCATAATTACTTTTGAATAAGTTTTTCGATAAGCTAAAATCTGATTGTTGGCTCGGTCCCATTAACTTCCATTCGGGCAGCTGCTTTAAACAAATAAGTCTGAGCATTCGAGCTTTGTTTGCACTTACTCATTTCTTATTTCTTAATTCCATTTAAGGTGATAGTATACAACACAAATGAGAAGAACTGACTTAAGTTTAGCTGTTGCTGTTGGTATAGCTTGTTGCTTGCTAGAAAGAATATCACGCGCGCCAAATGCAGACATGCATAGTACATGGTTGCAATGTCATTGACCCTTTTACTTTTCTATGTACAAGCATACAAACATACATGGCTACATACATACATATATCAAACTTACTTCTTACTTGCAGCGACTGCGGCAGCGAAACCAGCTGTTCCACTATTTTTTCTATTCCAGGCTTAACTTCTGTGTTCGGCTTTGTAAGTTTTTGCGTGCAGTTTGCATGTTTCAGCGCGTTGCTTGCCAAGCAGGCCGCTTGATGGTGATTTCGCATGCAACAAGTATGGCAGCAGCAGCATGACTTACGATGGTGGCAATATTTATAACTGACACATTGCTGCGCGCCACTAAAGGCAGTGGTGTGTGAATGGGGCGAGGTGAGGGTGGTGTATGCAGAAAACAGAGAAGGAGACATATACCGAGACGGAGTAGAGAAGAAGTGCTATAAGTGGCAAATGATGACCAAAAAATGGGGAGAGAACAGAAAACGCTTTGTGCTTGTTCCTGAACAGAAACAGAGAGCACTTTGAGTTCGTAGTCGAGCCGCTTGCGACTGCAGCGTAAATAATTTTATATAGCGAATTCTTATATGGATATAAGAATGTGCATATTTGCTAAATTTGTATGTATTTTATGCAACAATCTTGAAGACATCAAGAAACAAACAAAAAAAAATAATAAAAAATAAAAAGAAGTTGCGCAAAAAAAATTCTCTTATGTCGCTGCGTTCCAGTCGGTTAAACTAGAGAATAACGCGAAAATAAAATATGCTTGTAAGAAGAGAGAACCACTTTGCGCTTTTATGAATACATAAATTCACTAACAGCCATATTTTCACGTTTGAAAGTACATAGTATTTATGCATGTATGTAAGCTTGTGACAGTCCGCGGAAGTGCATGTAACGCGAGCGCGATAAAATCAGCAAAATTTTTCTGCAAGCGAAAATGAAATTAAAATTCGAATTGCGTATGTAAAAGCTTTCTTTGTATGTTTATACTCAAGTGAGCACATACCCAGCAAACACTCTCGTAAGCGTAAGCTGAAGCTAAGTTGTTAAATTGGAATACGCTGGCAGCGCTGCTGCTGCTTGCACTCATTCGTTCTGCTCCAAATGTTTTAATAATTCATTTAAACATATCCTAAACAGAGAGAGAAAGGGAATTGAGATTTATGAGCAAAGTACAATGTGTGGCCAGTGTAAAAATTGGGTATTGTGGCCTCAGTCCATTTGCAACTGACATGCAATGAAGTGTTAAGGGTTAAGTATATTTTTTTATTAAATTGCCGCAATGCTTAAATTGCGCCAAAAAATGTGAATTATGCAGCTAAACAAAAAAGACAAACATTTATAAGGTATTCATATAGCGCGTAAGGCCTGAATATTAGGCCATAATAAGGCATTAAATAAAACATCTTTTGTCAGAAAGAGGGAGTATTCCTTATGGCCTGATGACATCAACACAGGAAAATCATACAACTTTGCTTCCCTTATAATTTCCAGGCCTTATTTCGTAAACCTTTAAATCTACTGTAATAATTCTTAACTAAGGCGTAGATTTTTTGCTGAGTATATATGGTGTGATAAATAAAGCTGAGCATTTTGCTATGCTTATAAGAGCAAAACCTTTATAGAAATTTGTATATCTCGTAAGGGTTTTATTAGACTGCTGGCTTTCCAGTAACTCAACAGTTCCGATGTGGTGCAGCAGGGAATTCAACGACCCCCATCAAGCTATAGGTTAGATAAAGAGTGTCCCCTCTTGTGTATAGAATTATATCTATCTTATGATTAGTTTGCGCTACATTCTGCAATGTCGTTATTAATGGAACCATTCACAGGAATCATGAGTAACTTTTCCCGTATCAAGGCCGTGCGCACGGGGGGGGGTTTGGGGGTTAAACCCCCCCCCATGACCAAATCTAAGTTGCAATGATTTTGCAAAAATTTTCAAAATACAGTTTATAAATTTTGCATTGAATTTTGACTCATAATTTTGGACAATATTAGTTACAATAATTTTACGGAAGAAGAATTGGTAAAAGTTGCAAAAAATAAGGTTGGCCAATACATATGTTCGGCACTTTGAATTGCACTTGGAGCTTTCCGAAATTACAAAGTTGTGTAGCATATATTCGTTTGGCATTTTTAAAAAAATTGTACTGATAACAAAAAATTTTCATTTTGTGAAAACAGTGAGCAGTTTCAATTAACAAGTACTGTAAACAGTACACGGAAAGAAATTTGTATACTGGAATCAAGAAAAATGCTTTCTTGAACTCAATTCAGAAAATTTTTAGGGAAATAGAAAAATTGACTTAATTACACTGCTCTACAGCCAAAAAATACTCTGAACGCAACCATCCTTTCTATATGTAAAATCGGTCGCTGATTCCGAAAATCGGGTTCATTTTTAATTCTATGGGAAGGTTTTTGAGATATCGGCAATTTACCGTTATTTGGCCAATGTGTCCACTTAATCCTGTATATCTCTTTAACACAGTGAGTTATATTCCTTAGGGTGACACCAAACGAAAGAAAATTAAATTTCCTTTTCACGGCTCCTATAACATTTTTCTCTAACTCTTATAGTTTCTGAAATATTGACGATTAAATTTTAATTTTTTCGATTTTTTACGATTTTTTGAAGAAAAAATTGACTTTGTCAGGCAATATCTTTAAAACCAATACTTTTACCTTCGGTTTTACTCCTTTTCATGAAGCTCTATTCTATTACCAAAAAAATAAGCTATCAACGATGAAAATCCATTGTAAAATGGAAAAGTTATAGGCGATCAAGTAAATACAGCCAGGTCGCGCAATGCCTCTGCACGCGTACATTCTATGCATATTGTACCAATACCTACACATCTGCAGTAGCAGCACATTGGCAGCGCAGTAGATACAAGCCCATTTACGGGTATAACATGCATAAAATATACCCGTGTAGAGGCATTGTGCGACTTGGCTGTATTTACTTGATCGCCTATAACTTTTCCATTTTACCATGGATTTTCTTCGTTGATAGCTTATTTTTTTGCTAATGGAATGGAGCTTCACGTAAAAGATTAAAACCGAAGGTGAAGACATTGGTTTTAAAGATATTGTCTGACAAAGTCAATTTTTTCTTCAAAAAATCGTAAAAAATCGAAAAAATTAAAATTTAATCGTCAATATTTCAGAAACTATAAGAGTTAGAGAAAAATGTTATAGGAGCCGTGAAAAGGAAATTTAATTTTCTTTCGTTTGGTGTCACCCTAAGGAATATAACTCACTGTGTTAAAGAGTTATACTGGATTAAGTGTACCCATTGGCCAAATAACGGTAAATTTCCGATATCTCAAAAACCTTCCCATAGAATTAAAAATGAACCCGATTTTCGGAATCAGCGACCGATTTTACATATAGATAGGATAGTCACGTCCAAAGTACAGACAAAAAATTTCATTTTGTGATCCAGTGTTATTACTGGAAATAAGAAATTGAGTTTTCCAAAAATGAGACAATTATTTTCAAGAACACTAACAAAATCTATAGAAAAAAAATGTTGAAAAAAAATGTTTAAATAAATAAGAACATCTTTTCTTAAATTTACTTAAATGAAGAAAATCTTTTTGCTAATATCAAGAAGAATTTAAGAAAATTGTGTTTCGACGAATTGGAACAACAAAATACAGCGAAAAAAAATGTAAAATTAATAAGAAAACGTTTTCTTGAGCGAAGTAAATTTTTTCTTGCTGAATTTGCATTTCCAAAGTTACATGTATTTTTTTTCATTTGCCATCCGCTTTGCTTATTTCTGAATATTTTTGCAATTCTCAGATTGTTAGTGAAGCATTTGGTATAAGGAGTTCACTATTTGCATCTTCATTTATATTAAATAAAATGTTGTCATTTCAATAAACAAGTCCTAGGAAAATACTAGTTGACTAATTATGGTTTTCTAATCCCTCATGATTAGTTTTCATTTTCCTTATTTCTTGCGTTTTTAATATTTTTAGAAAATATTTGCTTAATTTAATATTTAATAATTTCTTATGCCTCAGACACACATGTGGTATGAATATTAGAATATCAATATTATGATTTGGCTATGCTATGAAAATTTTCAATTAAACTACAATATGAGGGTGACACATATGTGGTATAGATCGAAATATTATTACTATACTACGATCAGTGGTGCCAGATTGAGGGAAATTTCCCTTTTGAGGGAAAAAAGGGACATTTTGTTGTCGTCCATATATAAAAAAAGGGATTTTTTGGTTGCAGAACTCTTTACATACCTACATACATATGTATATTTTATAGTATAACTTAAAATAAGCACTGAAAAACTCCTAAGAGAATTTCAGGAATATTTCGGCGTAGAAGCAAAAAAATTCTTAAACCTGCAAGCGCACGTTGGCTTTCTTTACATCCTTGTATCGAAAGAATTTTGGAGAATTGGGAGCCAATTAAAAGCTATTTTCGCCTGGACTCATTTGAAGATAAGCGTAAAAAAGCAGAAAACATTTATGAAGAATTGGAAAGAGTTCAAAACTGGGCTTATTTTAGATTTTTGAAGTACGTTCTTAACTTTTTCAATGAATATAACGCAATGTTCCAAAGCCAAAATGTACTTATACACCGACTAGGGCAAGAAGCGAAGACACTTGTGTTGAAAATTACAAGAAATTTGTTAAAACCCGACTTTTTTTCAATTCCGTGGGAATTACAGCTAAAAGTTTTGGAACTTCCAACTCCATTTTTACTTGACGTGCATAACGTTTACATTGGTTTTGTCAAATTTAAATTTGGAGGAAAAGATTGTATTCAAAAAAAAGTGTTTGCGCTTTTATAAAGCTTCTACTTTTCAGATAATATCACGTTTTCCATTTGACGGTGTTTTCGAAGAATTGCAGTTTTTAGATCCCGATATTGTTTTTGATTTCTCTAAAAACAATCGCGTATTACTTCTTGCTCTAACTAAAAAATTAAATCTTAATCCTGATCTCACAGAATCGGAATACAAAAGTATTTGTATGGTTTTAACCGAAACACAAAAAGGCGATTTAAAAAAATTACCTGTTGATATAATGTGGAGTAATATAATAAACTTTAAAAACTATAATGACAATTTTTTGTTTCATAATCTTAAGCAATTGGTTGAAATTGTACTCACGTTACCGCATTCAAACGCTGAATCAAAAAGAATATTTTCAATTGTAACGGATGTTAAATGTAAAAAAGCGAAACAAACTATCTAGTGATATGTGAAATTGTATATCAATTGCTTCAACTTTAAAATCAACAAAAATCATATCCACTTGCACAATGCAAATAATTTGTACAACTGATACTTTTAGCTATTAAAAAAACTGTATTAGCCTTTTGTATATTCTTATATTACCGAAATAAATGCTTTAAATTCGGTGGGAATTTTGTGGGATTTTTTTATTTAAAATGTGGGAAATTCGGGATTTTTTTCCAAATTCTGTGGGAATTTTAGCGTAGATTATCTGGCTTCACTCACTACGATGTGTGTCTCTCGCATTACTTACTTAAGCTCGTATAAGAAAAGTGTTACTTGCAACAAAAAAATAATTTCTTAATTTATTTCAAAAAACAAGAAAAAAACACTTACCCTAAGTAAATTATTTCTTATTTATTTAAAATCCAATTTTACTTGAAGCGAGAAAATGTTTTCTTATTTATTTAAAAGTTCAATTTCACTTGAAGCAAGAAAATTTTTACTTATTTACTTAAAATCCAATTTTCTTGGATTTTCTTGATTTTAAGAAATTATTTTCTAAGTTCAAAATCAAGTCTAATTTTTCTTGTCGCGGCATTGATTCTAGTAAAAAATTCTTTCCGTGTACTATTCAGGACCTGGTTAACTAGGTTTTGATGAATCATAATGAGTTTCAGAAAAGTAAGAGAACATTTAAATTTATGGTGTATGGGTCTGGATATCTGTTTCAGAAAATATGTTTATCTTAGCGAAAAATGTATGCGAATGCAAACCAAAATTAAAAACCCCCCCCCAAGGCTAATTCCTGCGCACGGCCCTGTCCCGTATAAACTCACAAATGCACAATTAACGGATTAAAAAAGCTGATACAAATTCCATGACCAGAGCTGTAAAAAGCTGCAATCATTCTTCCCAGCAATCATTGATTCTTCTACCAGTTTTATTGCAATGAAAATTTATTGCAGTTTTTTGATTGTAAAAATTTCAATTTGAAATAATTTGTGTTCCATAGATTGCAATAAACATTTATAAAAAATTTTTAATTGTAAAATAACTACAATCAGCAATAATTTACCTTCCATTTATTGCAATAAACGTTTATTGAAATATCTGGGGATCAAGTTCATTGCAATACAATTTATTGAAATTTTTTGATTTTACAAACTTTCAATACAAAAATTTACAAAAATTTCATTGCAAAAAACATTTCTCATAAATCATTTTCATTGTAAAAATTACAATAGCAATAATTGTATTGTAATAAATTTTCATCGTAAATCAAATTTGATTGAAAAATGTTTGATTGCAAGGCTTGCAATAGCAATCATTTTCCTCATAACTTTATACGAATGTATTGGGACTGATGAAAGGCGAGCGCCTGGGTAATTCGAGCAATACCCGGCATTTATATAACACGGTTTGCCGCGTAATAACCCATTTCCCGGGTACATATGTATGTATGTACATTAGGGTGTCCTTAAAATCAGATTAGCGATTTTCTTCGATCTCACCCCCTACATCGTTAACAGCATGACCAAAGATACCATAAATAAATTTTGGTCCCGATCGGAGCCGGTTAAGGGGTGTCGCAAAGGAGTCAAAATTTAGATAACCATATGGGACCCTGGGCGACACCCTTTAACCGTCTCCGATCAGGACGAAAATTTATTTTTGGTATCCTTGGCCATTAGATAAAAAAAAATTTATTAAATTTTTTGGTCTTTATATCGTAGTCTGAATTTTGCCCCGCCTGCGACAACCCTTAACCACCTCCGATCGAGACCGAAATTTGCATTTAGTATTTTTGAGCACAGGACAATCGATTTATACATAAGATATGCAAAAATTAAACTTAAATTTTTGAGCCTCCATAGACTTTTCTGGACTTTGGCACCTGTGCGACACCCCTTAACGGTTTTCCATCGGGACAAAAATTTATATATGGTATCTTAGACTATATTAGCATCGACCTAGGGGGTGAGGTTGAGAAAATATGCTATAAAATTTGTCTCCATACATACCCTAATGTACATATTGGCACACGGTACTGGTAATATTCCCAGTCGTCAATTTGTATAAAGCCTGGATGATAAGATGATGAGAAAGAGAATGAGGGTGCGGATGGGTATAAAGATAAGGATATGGATAAAATTGAGCATGAAGATGGGGATAAGTATATATGTATATCTGTGCCCGCAAATTAAAGTAGCCTAACTCGAGATAATGCGAAATTGAGTTATTGTTATAGTGTTAATCTTTGGAGGAAAACCCATCGATCTGTCTTATCCCCATTTAAATTGGAGTAATATTTAAAAAGTTATTAAGATATAAAAATTATCCTAACTCAGATAGAAACATTTTGCACCAGTTAAAACAACTTATCTTCTAGCAAATCTCTTAAGTCTAGTATTGTATGAAAAATCGTTTTATTAAAACATCCTAACTAGAGTTATATGGGTACTTCATGGACGTATTTATTTGCGTTTTCAGTTTATTAAAAAAACCTAACTTCAGTTAGGAATTATAATTTTTTTTTGTCAATTTTGTTTTCATAGCCTAAGTGGAAATAGGTTATTTTAAGTGATTTTTTTTTATTTTTACACAATTTATCTCGAGTTAGGTTTTTTTGTTAGAATACTTTTCTCATTTCATACGTAGGTCTACGCTTAAAAACACTTAACTCGAGTTAAATGGAAATAAAAACCTTATTGGGAAGAATTCGACACAATAAAAGAACTTAACTAGAGTAAATACTGCTTTTCGTAAAAATTGCATCCAATAAAAGCACTTAAGTTATAAAAGACAATTTTTGGCAATTAACCTTGCTTTAAGATTTTTGGTTCACAACTATTCCTTCTCTAACACTACAAATCCATTATTTCACCCTTTAAAAATCCGAATTGGTCCAATGGTTTGAATTTTGACAAAAAATTGAGTTTTCTCCGTTCATCATATTTTGAGTTAGGCTACTTTAATTTGCGGGCACAAATATATATTTATATTAAACAACCATACATATGTATGACAGTAATGAGATATCCGGGAGTAAATGAAAAAGCAAATGGTACAAAGTTAATATACATATATCCCAAGGATGCACCGCAACGTTAATATTAACGATAACCGAAATGTTAAAGTCGTTTCTGTTGAAACGACTCAGTTTTTCAACGTTATAAAAATTATCAAAATAATTTCTGATTCGTTATAAACGTCAACGAAACTCAAGCGTTAACGCTGAAACGGTGAAAAGTTGAGCGCTTTATATTACTGAGAGAATTGTCACTCAAACGAACCATCAAAGCGCTCTATGTTTATCATTGAGAGCATTGTTGCTCTACGCTGCTACTAAGCACTCTCAACTTATAGTGAGAACCGAAAAAACGCTCATTTCAATGGTAATTTCAACGTTAATTTTCGATTCAACGAAACCGATTTCCTTTTTGTTGATTTTGTTTCGTTTAAAACGTTAACGCTTGCATTTTAGTTGCGTTAACATAGCATGTTAACAAACGGAAAAATATTTTGATAGTTTGTTGAGCATCCTTGATATATCCTTATCCCCATCCGCACCCTCATCCCCTTTCTCATCATCTTATCATCCAGACTTTATATGTATGTACATATTGAAGACTGCAAATATTGCCAGTACCGTGTGCCCGGCAGCATCCAATATGTACATAACTACGTATGTACATACATATGTATGTACCCAGCACATGGGTTATTACGCGGCTACGCGTGTGATATATGTGCCGGGTATTACTCGCATTACCCAGGCGCTTGCCTTTCATCAGTCCCAATGCATGCGTATAAAGTTATGAAGAAAATGATTGCTATTGCAAGCCTTGCAATCAAACATTTTTCAATCAAATTTGATTTACGATGAAAATTTATTACAATACAATTATTGCTATTGTAATTTTTACAATGAAAATGATTTACGTTTGAAATTTATTGCAATGAAAAATTTTGTAAATTATTGTAATGAAATGATTTTCGAGAAAAGCGTATTGCAATGAAATTTTTTTAAATTATTGTAATTGTAATTTTTTCAATTAAAATGATTTACGGTCGAAGTTGATTGCAATGAAACTTTTGTAAATTATTGCAATTCTAATTTCTGAAATCTAAATGATTCATGGTGAAGGTCGATTGCAATAACATGCTTTTAAATTTTTGAAATTTTTATTTATACAATCAAAAAATTTACTAGCAAGATGATTTACAATCAAAGCTGCTTACAATAATATACACTTTTTATGATTGCAATACAATCTGATTGCAGCTTTTTACAGCTCTGTCCATGACCATGCGAAATATACCTATAGCGCAATCAAGTATTATCTTTTCTTTTCATGTGAACAACATTCTCAGAAATAGATCGCTTCAACACAAGTGCAATAAAATATTTCATGAGGCATACATACAAATTTATATCATCTGTCAAGAGCAAGTATGTGATCCTTTAGTAAATTACAAAACCAGAACCAAGGAAATTAGTCAACTATTTCAGTTGCGCTTAACCGTACATCGTTTTTTAATTAACGCAAAACAAGGTCTGAATTTATACTGCATTCCAATTAACTAAAGCCGTTCGTTGGATGTGCGCGCTATGTGCATATAAAGGTTCATTAAAAAGGGCCAATATTACTATCGATAAAACAAAAGATACATGTTCATATTAAGTGGATTTTTGGTTTGAAACTTTTTGTTGTTTTAGCGACATTAAAAAAAAAAACATTTAAACAGAGAATGTCTTAATGAACATGCAGACATATAAATATTTCTTTCCTTTAGAGTTGAAATTGTTCTGCTCCCCAAGACAAAATATTGCACAGTGTAATTATTTGAAACAAAAACTATGAAAAACAAAAAAAAATGATTTATTTTATGATGATGATTTATCTTTTTTAACAACAATAAAATAATCAATTTGACAGTGACAGTTAGCGCCAACTATAATGAAGTGTATGAATTAAAAAATGCCGTCGTCGCTGTAATTCACTTATCGCGTAACGTCGCAAAGCGAAACGGGGGAAAAAATAACAATAGATACCAGATAAATCGCAATAGAAAATAGGGAATAAAAGTAAAAAATGAAAACTACAAGCAAATAAAGCAATATTATAAATTCGTAATAACAAAAAAAAAAATAAAAAAAAGTCGCTATGCGTTGACGCATTTAATGAATGCTCCACTTCCCTTTTTAATAAATGTATGTATATTAGGGTGCACCCCAAATGTATGGAGATAAATTTCATAACATATTTCCTCAACCTCATCCTCTATATCGATTCTAATATAGTTGCAGATACCACATATAAATTTTTGTCCCGATCGGAAACGGTTAAGGGGTGTCGCACAGGGGCTAAAATTCAGAAAACTCCATGGAGACTCAAAAGTTGTCTATCTTTGGCTTGTCCTTTACTGAAAATTAGCAAACGCAAATTTTGGTCCTGATCAGAGGCGGTTAATGGGTGTCGCAGAGAGGTCCCATAAGTCTGAAAACTGTGTTTTGCAGGAGAAGCTCTCAAAGTTTAAACTCGATATGAAACTTCTGTTGTATGCGAAGTATATTTTCACTTGTAACTTCTGTTTGGATGGAACGATCAACACCAAAACTCGACAATATCAAAGTAAGGATACGCTTTATATAAAGCGTAAGAAAAAATAAAAATTTGCTACGTGGTTTTTCATGGCAAGCTCTCAAAGTTTTTATTCTGTAAAAATTTCGAGTTGTATTATATTTACACTTTTGCTTATTACTTTTGATTGGATTGTCCGATTGATACCAAAATTAGACAGCATCTAAATTAAGACATGTTTTACTTGAAAACGAAAAAAACGGGAAAATGTACTAAGTCGACTTAGTACAGTATTGTTTGGAAGCGTCGATATGGCTATCTGAACTTTGGCCCCTGTCCGACACCCCTTAAACATATCCGATCGGGACCACAATTTAGACATGACATCCTTGAGTGTAAGACTATCAATTTTAGGTATTAGATATACCGAAAATAAAATTTTATCCATTCAGTCTCTATAGAGTGTTCCGATTTTGACCTCTGTGCGACACCATTTATCAATCTCCGATCGGGACCAAGATTTATATATGGTATTTTTGACCGTGGTTTTACCGGTATAGGGGGTGTGACCGAGGAAAATCGCTAATTCGATTTTAAGGAACACTCTTGTGTATATACTTGTTTAATAAATATAATTAACTAGTAAACCCGGTCACGCGATGCTGTGGCTTTCAATTACACTGTGCGACAATTTGAGGGTGAAATACCACTTATTGCCACATTTGAAAATTTTTTGATAGTTACTGATTATTTTTATTTTCTGTGGACCTAGATTTTTATACAAAGATTTTCCGTATTCTTTCCTCTTTCGCTTCCTTTCCTTCACCATATCCGTCCCTTTTCCTTTTCCTCTTCCCTTTCCTTTTATTACCCATCCTCAGTGCTAGGCCTTGCATGACACTTCAAATTTAAAAATGTGATACTGTAGCGCAAAAATGGATTTTTGAACAGGTGGCACCCTTTGTCTAAAAACTTTAATAAATTACTCATTTCCATGCCAATCCCTTTCATATGACACCTCAAATTTAAAAATCAAACAAACTATAACATAAAGCTCAATTTTTGAACAGGTGGCAACCCTTTTTGTAAATTTTTTTATTAAATTACTCATTACCAAGTTAAGCCCTTTCATATGACACCTCAAATTTAAAAATCGAACAAACTATAGCCTAAAACTGAATTTTTGAACAGGCGGCAACCCTTTTTGTAAAATTTTTATTAAATTACTCAATATCAGGACAAGCCCTTTCATATGGTAGAAAAAAATTTTAAAATCAAACTATACGGGAAAATTAAATTTTCGAACAGCTGGCAACCCTTTTCAAAAAAATTAAACCTTCCTGCACATCTACAGGTCAAGCCCTTTCATTTGACACCACATTTTCGAAAATCGGTGCATACAAAAAATTGCTTAGCGTAATATATATAAAGATAACACTGGCCAACTGCGTACTAAGTAGATACAGCTGAATATAATAAAGTTGTTTTTATAGTAGGTTTTAACCCTCTTCGCCCTTATGTTGTCACAATTAAACAATACATAATCCTGGTTTACCCAACCATACTTGATTTAATAGCAATTTCATCAACCGTTCTAAACTTAATCTCAATTTAGTCTAGTCTTGACTTGAGTAAAATTAAACTAAAAATTTGTTTCGCTTGAGCTAACTCAATAATCAGAAAGCAAATATAACAACCAAATTAGCAGGTACAACAACCAAAAACCGCTATTTACCACTATATGGAAAATAGCTTGCGGGGTTACTGTATGCAAAGCTACTAAATCCCAACTCTTGACGAACCGAAAAGTTAGATTAGCACGGAATCTTGACTACTTTTAGTCGAATATGCTGCTTGCAATATGCATTTAACCGCTTATCCGAATACATCAAGAACAATATGCGATGAGGTGGGTACTATGAGCTTACTTTTTGGTTACCGGACACACTCCCAACGCTCTATTTCTGAGTATATTCACCGCATGCAGATCTCTGCAACATAGGCACATATGTATGTATTTATGTATGTATGTAGTAAATGTTAATGCCTTGTTTGTTGTTGTTTAAGTAAGCGCTTTTATTACCGGTTACCAATTAAGTCGACGACATTTTTTTTTTTGTTTAAATTTGTGTTGAAGTTTAGCGCGCGTTTTGGCGTTCGCCCCCAGCGTTGCCGTTTCAGCCATTTGGTGGCTAGATTTAGCCACCGCCGTGTTTTTTTAGCCACCAAAATTTGGGTTTTGCCACTAGCCACGTTTTTAACCACCGCTTGTAATAAACCATAATTTTGCACATAGGAAAGATGTGGTAACGCTAATTCAATTCAGTGATTATCACAAATCGATTTAAAGGCCCTTGGCAACTTACAATCTGGATTGTCCAGCTTGAGTGTTTTTTTGAGTGAGTTAGTCAAATTTGATTGTTTTTTTGTGTGTGTTAGTGCAATCGGCAGCCGTCGTGCTACACGTACTTGTTGTCGGCTCGCTGTCGGCTCGCGGCGACGAAAATCAAAAATTTTTGATATTTGCGTCAATAACCCGACACTCACACATATACACTTCCTCTCAAGCCAGATTGTAAGTTGCCAAGGGCCTTAAGTGTTAAAAAACAAAACAAGTAACGCAACTATCGATAAATGCCTGTTGATACTCGCTAGTGGAATAGTAGGCTGTCGATGAAAGTCCGTATAAGGATCTAACTGACTTTGTATATTGTTTGCTACTTCTACCACTTAGCAACGCCGAAGAGGAAAGAACCCAATGTTGAATTTTAACTATAAGAAATGGCTTAAAGAATGTAAAACAATGTTGCAATGAATTTAAAATAACAGAAGATCTCATTAAATTAATAAAGAAAGAATTAATTTATGAAGAGAAATAGTCAATTAGTGATGACGACATAATGGGCCGTATTAATAAAAATCAAGCAAATGCTTTTACTCAAAATTTTAAAAATTTGACATTAATTTGTATGAACCAAATTTCAAAATTTGAGTAAAAGGTCTGAAATCTTAAGCAAAAGCAAATGCTTGCTTGGTAGATATTGAATGTGATATCTAATTGTTTTGGATATAGTTAAGTACATACTGTGGCCGCTGTGGTGCAGTGGGTAGAGTGCTCGCCTGCTATGTCAGAGGTCTCGGGTTCAAACCACGGTCCGAGCAAAACACCAAAAAAATTTTCTAATTAGTAAAAATCCAATTATTGGATTTTTTAAGAGCAGCGGTCACCTCTCGGCAGTGGGCGGCATACCCTCCGAGTGTATTTCTGCCATGAAAAAGCTTCTCACAAAAAATGCATTCGCCGTTCGGAGCCGGCATAGAACTGTAGGTCCACCCAATTAGTAGGAAAAACAAAAAGGAGCACACCTCGAATTGGGAGAGAAGCTCGGCCATAAAACTCGTCAGAGTTATAATAGCGCCATTGTATTATATTATATATTATATTAAGTACATACTATGTATGTATGTATGAATATTTTATTTTTACACAAATTTATGATTTTTTCCTTATTTTGTGTGCAATAGTTTTGTGCCTGAATTTTAAAAATAAATTTAAAACATGTTAATTTGAAACAAAATTTTTTAGCCACCATTTTTAGCCACCATTTTTAGCCACAAATTAAATCAAATCTAGCCACCACGAAAAATTTTCAACGGCAACGCTGTTCGCCACACTCAGCACATAGGAAAACTATGTACATATGTACATGATATCTAGTATGCATTTATATTTGGCTGTGTGTATTTATAGGCACGCGCGCGCTTATAGTTACTATGGTTACATTGCGCTCACATCGAGACTCATTACTGCGCTTTTATAGTCATCACAGTGCAGCCCACGCGCCTGCGTATTAATTTATTACATCGCATAATGCGATATTACGTTGACTGTGCTGATTTAGTTGAATTTGCGTTGGAACTAAGTTTATTTATGGTCGAACACAGAGTCGTGGCGTTGCGTACGCTGAGCAAAAAAACAAAAATACTTCGTAGCACACCCTCTTACCATAAAACTCTGTCTCTAAATTTACACTTTTCTGTAAATTCACGCTGCCATCGTCGTTCGCGTTTCGGCGCAATCATTTCATCATGAAAAAGTTTGCGTATTTCTGTAAAGTTTCGAGCAAGAATTTGTACTACTTTTTTCTCCAAGTGTACGGTATTGTGAGTTGTCTGCCGGTTGGATCATATGCATATATGTAGTAGTAACCGCGCTTAACTGCATTTTATGTTGCGTGGGCACAAGACATAAGTATAAAATTAGTTTTTTGGAAAGGCAAAGGAGGAAGAGGATTGTGTTAGGTTTACGTCAATGACACATACATACATAGTTTCCATACAGTTTCATTTCAGAATGGAACAAGAGATCTTTTAAAACTTCCATGCGCTATAAAAGTCTAAAATTTCTTAATGAATCTCATATATCTTTATACCACTTTCAGACATGCCAATTGGCTGAGTCAATTTAGCTTTAAATCAAGTAACTACTTTGGCTCTGTCAGCGCTGTGCACCGCTGCTCTATATGTGCATACTAGGGATTCCAATTTTTCCGATTTTTACGATCCCGGCATTTTCGAGATTTTATTTTGTAATCCCGGGATCCCGGGATTTGGACATTAATTAGTTTCCCACATTTTGGGGTTGAAAAAAGTAAATATATATTTCGAGGAACGCTACAACTTTAAAGTGCAAAGAAAAAATTGATTTTTATTGCCATTTTTATTATTTCATTAGTAAAAAATTAAAATAGGATCGTAAAATCATGCATATTATTTAATAATAAAAGTTACTTTAAAAAACGCAACCAACAAAGAAAATACATACATTTGGTGAACAAAACATTTGCCTCTACAGTTGGTACTTTTAAGATATTAGTAATAAAGCTTGTGATCATTTGATAATTTCCAATAAAATTTTTTTAGAATTTAACGACGTACTTCGTTTAAGCGAATATTTCCACGCTTGCCGAAAAACACTGAAAATTAATGCAACATTCGAAAAAAAACTAAAAATCGGATGCACAAATTTTGAGGTGAATTGCGAGTATACAGCTGCGTATTTTATTTTGGTATGTAATGTGAAATTCTCAAATAAAATTAAACTTTTTCCTGGTATTTGCTAATTTTATTTTTTGAATTTTGTTTACATTTTCTTCCATTATTTAATTTTCATGGGAGGAAATTGCAAAAACCTTTGAGAAATAAATGACCAAAAATCAGGAAATGGAAATTATCAAATGAATTTTACCACAAGAATTCTAAACATTTTAAAAATATCAAACGTACGTTTCCTTACAACACGTATATACTTCACAAAAAAAAAAAAAAAATTAATTACACTAGGTACAGCCAAGAAATATCTAAAAATTCAGGTATGGGGGAGGATAGGTATGGGACTGTTGAGCTCGAAACTATTTTTTTTTTAATGTTTTGTATTGTTAGGTTTTTGAGATAACAGTAATTTGGTGTTTTTTTGGTTATCACTTCACTCAAAAATTATTTTCGGAAATTACAAATGCCATAACCACAATTAAGCAGGCTAATTTTTAAAAGAGTAAAACTTTCCTGAATTTTACAACTTCCTAAAAAAACTTAATTTTAAAATCAAAATTTTTTCAAAAATCGCAAGTAATTAACAAAATTTTAATTTCGACCAGCTGTCACTCAGCGAGGTTATGTCCAATTACTACAAGTTGTACATCGACAATTTTAATTGTCTTTCGCATGAGGTACTGCTTGTGGTTATCGCATTTGTGACTCCGGCGAAAATAATTTTTCAATGAAGTGAACATTCAAAAAAATTCGTTACCATTGGGATTTGTATGGGAATTCAATTCAAAATTAAAGAAATCAAATCTCTCTTTTTTTCCCTCAGTGTGCTTTTTGTAAGGGAACTGCTTAGATTTTCAATACGAATTGTATCAAAGATGAATATGTTTATGTAACATGCTACAAAAGGCTCTATCAATCTGTGTTCATTTAAATTGACTTTTTGAAACTGTTTCTTGTTAAAGCAAGTTTAATTTAAACCAGTAAGAAAGATATAGCACTTTATTTTTTAAAAAGATAAGTGTGAAACATCCTAATCTACACGCAGTATATCGTGTAATCGGTATATGTACATAAAAATGATTCCTCTTGGTCAAGGTTCCTTGCCAAACAACCAACCGGCTGAGCTGAAATAGGAATGCCAAAAACCGTTTTACAAATATTTGATTTATTGCGCATATTTATCTTTGTTGCTTGCCAATTTATTTATTCGACAGTTTATCATCAATATCAATATTATTGTTGTTGAGAGTGACTCAATCACTGTGCTAATTCGGCAAAATAATCAAGAAAATGCCATTTAATATTTAAGATTTTACTTGCGTAAAAAAGTGGGAAATTAGGGTACAGCCAGACGACGCAAGAAAGTACTTTCATAAATTGAAAAATTCAAATTTTTGTTTTTGTTTCTTTTAAAAAAGCAAATACAAAAATTTGAGTTTTTCACTTTCTGAAAGCACTTTCTTGCGTCATCTTGTTGTACTCTTATTCTATAAAAAATAATAAATAAAAATCTTTTAATATAAGCGTTCGCTTTTTCTAAGTGCTTCTACTTTCACGATGTCATATATGTGTATAAATATATAGAAATTTTCTTTAATATAGTTACATACTTATGTACCTTTTAACTGGCTGGAGTTGGTGACCTTAAGGTTTGTTGCTTATTGAGTGGGTGGAAGTGCGATGTCTGAAAGTGGTGAATGAAATATAAATATTAATTTTTATTATGTTTGATAAAAGAATTATGTTATTAAAACCATGTATGTATGTGTAGACTTTTCGTTAAATAAGGAACCTCATATACAAGGCCGAGTCAGTTTATCTTGTACAAAAGTTGTTTGTCACCATTACCGACTCAAGAAACCACTCACAGCAAATGTCAACAGTTATAATAAAAGTGCTTATATACAAGCATTTTCTGTTTATTCTTACTTACTTTTAAGTATCAATTATATGCAAATAAAACTCAAACTTCAACAAAGAAAGATAAAACAAAAAACAAAAAATTGCCAAATATTCCATAATCATTGGAAGAAGGGCCTTATAATCGTGTCAAAATTTTGATTTGTTGTCAATTATTGTTGCCATGCAATGCGAATTTGCGAACGCTTTTGCAAAAAATCGTGCTAGACAATATTATATAATATAAGAAGAGGCATGGTGAGATATTTTTAGATTTGTGAATGTAGGTATTGTATGTATATGAGTGGGCATTTTTCTCTATCAACAGTTGTTATTGATCTGCTTGTAAATAAATATAAAAACTTTTATTACATACAACCGTGTCTTATTTGTATGAAAAAATATTTGCACGAGTTAACTTTGTAGCAGGGATTGCAAATAATCGTTATTTTTTAAATTTTGCCTAAAATATCATACTGAAGGAGAAATGCTAAACGCAAAAGAGTACACAGATGTAATCACCGTAACGCAGACTACCTCTAGGTGTATTAACTTTTATTTTTTTCGATTTTTATAAAAAAAAAAGATTTTTAATCATTATTTTCAGTTTTATTTTTCGCTTAGAAAATAAAAGTTATTTTTTGAGTTTTATTTTTCGATCAGAAAGTAAAAGTTATTTTTTGAGTTTTATTTTTCGATCAGAATATAAAAGTTATTTTTGAGTTTTATTTTTCGACCAGAAAATAAAAGTTATTTTTTGAGTTTTATTTTTCGATCAGAAAGTAAAAGTTATTTTTTGAGTTTTATTTTTCGATCAGAAAATAAAAGTTATTTTTTGAGTTTTATTTGTCGATCAGAAAATAAAAGTTATTTTTTGAGTTTTATTTTTCGATCAGAAAGTAAAAGTTATTTTTTGAGTTTTATTTTTCGATCAGAATCTAAAAGTTATTTTTGAGTTTAATTTTTCCCTCAGAAAATGAAAGTTATTTATCGAGTTTTATTTTTCGATCAGAAAGTAAAAGTTATTTTTGAGGTTTATTTTTCGACCAGAAAATAAAAGTTATTTTTTGAGTTTTATTTTTCGATCAGAAAGTAAAAGTTATTTTTTGAGTTTTATTTTTCGATCAGAATATAAAAGTTATTTTTGAGTTTTATTTTTCCCTCAGAAAATGAAAGTTATTTTTCGAGTTTTATTTTTCGTTCAGAAAGTAAAAGTTATTTTTGAGTTTTATTTTTCGACCAGAAAATAAAAGTAATTTTTTTAGTTTTATATTTCGATCAGAAAGTAAAAGTTATTTTTTGAGTTTTATTTTTCGATCTGAATATAAAAGTTATTTTTGAGTTTTATTTTTCCCTCAGAAAATGAAAGTTATTTTTCGAGTTTTATTTTTCGATCAGAAAGTAAAAGTAATTTTTTGAGTTTTATTTTTCGATCAGAAAATAAAAGTTATTTTTTGAGTTTTATTTTTCGATCAGAAAATAAAAGTTATTTTCTGAGTTTTATTTTTCGCTCAGCAAATAAAAGTTTTTTTCTGAGTTTTATTTTTCGCTTAGAAAATAAAAGTTATTTTTTGAGTTTTATTTTTCCCTCAGAAAATAAGTTATTTTTTGAGTTTTATTTTTCGCTTAGAAAATAAAAGTTATTTTTTGAGTTTTATTCTTCGACCAGAAAATAAAAGTTATTTTTTGAGTTTTATTTTTTCCTCAGAAAATAAAAGTTTTTTCTGAGTTTTATTTTTCGATCAGAAAATAAAACTTTTTTTTGAGTTTTATTTTTCGATCAGAATATAAAAGTTATTTTTGAGTTTTATTTTTCCCTCAGAAAATGAAAGTTATTTTTTGAGTTTTATTTTTCGATCAGAAAATAAAAGTTATTTTCTGAGTTTTATTTTTCGCTTAGAAAATAAAAGTTATTTTTTGAGTTTTATTTTTCCCTCAGAAAATAAAAGTTATTTTTTGAGTTTTATTTTTCGCTTAGAAAATAAAAGTTATTTTTTGAGTTTTATTCTTCGACCAGAAAATAAAAGTTATTTTTTGAGTTTTATTTTTTCCTCAGAAAATAAAAGTTTTTTCTGAGTTTTATTTTTCGATCAGAAAATAAAACTTATTTTTTGAGTTTTATTTTTCGATCAGAATATAAAAGTTATTTTTGAGTTTTATTTTTCCCTCAGAAAATGAAAGTAATTTTTCGAGTTTTATTTTTCGATCAGAAAGTAAGTTATTTTTTGAGTTTTATTTTGCCCTCAGAAAATAAAAGTTATTTTCTGAGTTTTATCTTTTTGCTCAGAGAATAAAAGTTTCTTCAGTCTAATTTTAGCTGCAGCTGTCGATTTTGCCACATTAATACGAAGGTAAAGTTTATAAATAAAAAAAAAAAATTAAAAATTTATTTAATTACTTTACCTATTTATATGGCGAAATCTACAATTTCAGCCAAAATTAAACTGTAAAACTTTTATTTTCTGAGCAGAAAAATAAAACTCAGATAATAACTTTTATTTTCTGAGGGAAAAATAAAACTCAAAAAATAACTTTTATTTTCTGAGGGAAAAATAAAACTCAAAAAATAATCGTTAAAAATCAACTTTTTGGATATCACTCATAACCGTTACGGTCCCTGCTTTGTAGGTATTTTAGAGACTGCAGAAACTTAACAATTGGATAGACATGATGAGTTGGTTGATAATTCGCATGTTGCATGCAACCATTGTTGGTAGCAGAAATAACGGCTAAAAATTAAGGAGAGAAATGCATGACGATGAGTAACAGAGAAAGGGAATGAGAAAGAAAAGCTATTGTCAATGATGAAACTTTTTATTGGGTTTTTGTTTTTGATATTTTAGGTATACATAGTTAGCATAAGTGCAAATTTTATTGTATAAAGAAAGTGAAAACGACAATGAGCGCATAAAGATTATAAATATATAAAGCATGAACATATCGTCGTTTAAAGTACAATACCGCATATCGACCAAGTAAAATACTGCGTAAATGACATATTTGCCAAATATGAGATTTCCCTAAAACACATTCCTGAGATCCGTCCGACCCCTTCATACAAGAATTTTGAAATTCGGACAACGCATCAAAATTCTTGTATGAATGCTTGGGGACGGACGTTTTTGGGAGATCTCATTTTTGCCAAAAATGCCACGCATTATTGCACTTAGTCGCTGCGTAGTTTTGCACTTTAAACGACGATATGTATGGGTATATATGTGGTTCCAAATGATAACCACCTAAGTCGATTTAAAAATGAATTGAATTACGTACATATCGATACCTGAGTGGAATATCACTGCAATTGGAAGACATTTTGATGGACTGGGGTGATCCCACTTTTAAGTATCGATATGACATAGTGCTTGTGAAGTAGCCGTCTTTGATTGCGATTGAAATTCACTGAAGACATTTTGGAGTACAAAAATTTGCAAAGACAGTAGTACAATAATGTTCTAGAGCTTCAGTTGGCCATCAATGAAGCTTGTAGGTGATTTTCAAAGATTTTTTATTGATTTTTTATCGATTTGTTGTCGATTTGCTGTCGATTTTTTGTAGCTAGTTTTGTTGTAGATTTGCTGTCGACTTGTTCACCACTTTTAACCACTTTGCTATCGATTTGCCGCCGACTTGTCACCGGTTTCGATTTTTTGCTAAAGATTTGTTTCCGATTTTTTATCGATTTGTTGTTGATTGGTTTTCGATTTATTGTCGATTTGTTTTCAATTTGTAACCGATTTGTTGTTGATTTGTTGCCGATTTTTTGTAGCTAGTTTTCTTGTCGATTTGCTGTCGATTTGCCACCGTTTTTAACCGATTTTTTATTAATATCCATAACTCAGCTACATACACAGTTGATCAAGTTAATCGATAATAATTACAAAGAGAAAAATCGAAAAACAAAATCAAAACCGCATACCTACTCATAAAAAAAGAGCGATAACATTTATTTGCTAAAGCAACATCACTTTCATATCTACATACATATGCATAAACATTACTTTCATAAAAAAAAGTGAAGAATGTAGCACGACGAGAAAACTGCATGTGTTATAAAAAACAAATTGAAGTAAATGCCGGGTGGTGGGGGAAACGCAGATTGCAACTTTGTTGCTACGAAACTAGCGCCACTTTAACAAATAAAACTACACATTATAGATACTTTCATTGTCGAGGCCAGTGTTATGCACATTATCTATACACACTTGTTGTTGTTGTTGCAGATTGAATACAAACAAATATAAGTTTTCTTTTGCTTTTTCATATTCAGTAGCGCATTTTTCATAATGCGCACACACACACCCATCGTATGGCGCGACCTTCTAAGCCAATGTAACCTCATTTCCCGCTGCGGCAACAAACGGCAGCAACGATAGAAAACCTTATTGTGCGCACATCTGTATGAGTCGAGTGTAAATACATACATACAATGGAAAGTAATCGGCTCAAATAACCAACGACAGACAACAACAATAAAAATTATGGCAAATTCCATAATGATGTTGGCTGAGAGGCGCATATAGATAACTACCCTGCAAAAATTCCGAGTACTCCATTCGCTAATCCATGGAGTGCTCGCTATGGACCAACCGATTACTCCATAACTTGCCACATTTCATAAAAAAATATGGTCCATTTAACATTGCAATGGAGTATATACTCCAGTCCCGCATAACAATCAAATTAATACATGGAGTACCTACATTGGATTAATTGATGGAGTACCTAAGAGTTACACAACATAACAACAAAAACCAAATGTTTATCGCGACGACGACGAATGACGTGTATACATACAAACATATGTATGTATGTAGTTATGTATGTATTCACATATCGTCGTCGTCGCGATAAACATTTATATATATGAATCGGTCGTTTGGGCTATGTTAGTGGTCACTTTGAAAGTACTCCAACCTACCACAAATGGAGCATATAATCCAATGATTTTTGCAGAGTACATACATACACCCATATGTACATAGATAGACAAATGTGCATACATATGTATCTAAATACATATTTATACTCAGCTGTACTAGTACACAGAGTATTATAGTTTTAATCACATAACGGTGGATTGTAACAGAATGAAATAATCGAGATAGATATAGACTTATATATATCAAAATGATCAGGGTGAAAGGAGAAATCGATTGAGCCATGTCCGTCCGTCCGTCCGTCCGTCCGTCTGTCCGTCCGTCTGTAAACACTCTAACTCGCGCAAAAATTGAGATATTTTGATGAAATTTGAAATGCAAGTTAGTATCGACACTGGGACGGTTGGTATTGAAAATGGGCGAAATCGGACCATGACCACGCCCACTTTTCCTATATAGAAAAATCGGAAATTTGGTATCTCAGTCCCTAATATAGCTGGAGCGATGAAATTTTACCCACGTGTTGAGCTCAGGCCCGTATGAAGAAATTTGGTGAAATTTTGGAAAATGGGCGGTGCCACGCCCACTTATTAAGGGTCAAACATGGAAAGTTTTATATCTCATAACTCAGAAACCATTGAAGATATATCGATGAAATTTGGTATGCGTGATATACTTAATAATAATATAATACAATGGCGCTATTATAACTCTGACGAGTTTTATGGCCGAGCTTCTCTCCCAATTCGAGGTGTGCTCCTTTTTGTTTTTCCTACTAATTGGGTGGACCTACAGTTTTATGCCGGCTCCGAACGGCGAATGCATTTTTTGTGAGAAGCTTTTTCATGGCAGAAATACTCTCGGAGGGTATGCCGCCCACTGCCGTGAGGTGACCGCTGCTCTTAAAAAACCCAATAATTGGATTTTTACTAATTAGAAAAATTGTTTTGGTGTTTGGCTCGGACCGTGGTTTGAACCCGAGACCTCTGGCATAGCAGGCGAGCACTCTACCCACTGCACCACAGCGGCCACATGCGTGATATACTTACTTAGGAAAATGTTTGGACTAAAAATTGCCAAAATCGGTTGACGACCACGCCCACTTTTATATATGGGTATTATAAAGTGGCCTAATAAAAACATTTTAAGCGATATCTTTGTCAAATATAAAGATAATTCATTGAAATTTTGTGGCGTGAGTTGTACAATAGACCGAAAACAAAAAATAGAAAAATTTTGGAAAATGGGCGTGGCACCGCCTCTTTTTAGACATAGGAATATACGAAATTTCTTAGCCTATAACTCGACAAATAATTAAGATATTATGACGAAACTTTTTTTATACACTTCTATAACTTGTGTTAATATATACGCAAAAATTTATTCAAATCGGTTTATGACCACGCCTACTTTTTAACAAAGATATTTGTGGAACATCCTTTGGGAATTTTTAACGTGAAATCTTTGTAAGTAGAAGTCGTAAAGTAATGAAATTTTGCACAAATAATAATATTCATATGCTTAGTTGGATGACTGATAAAAATGTTGAAAATGGGCGTGGCTACGCCCACTTTATGCAGCACTCGCTTTATATAAAATACACCGTATTTCCGTCAAACGCAAACAAACAATGAAAGCATACAGCTGAGTATTTCATGTTCGATTCCACTCGAACTTAGGCTTCCTTACTTGTTTGTTATGCCGGTTTGTTGCAGGCGATGCAATGCGGTGTTTAGTTATTGCAGTAGCTTTCAACGAAGAATAAAGCTTGCTCTTGTTGGTAACAAACACTTTTTTTTGCCGTCAGTACTCGCTAATGGCTAAGCAATATTAAGGCCAGTTAGTGAGTTTATAGCCGAGACGCGTTTGTGCGCTACTGCGCTCGTTATGCGCTTACATATGTACAAACAATGCGCCAATTTTGCTTTCTATATCGTTGCTGCTGCTGCCTCTTTCTCGCTGCTTATCCCATTTTCTGCCAGCTTCTCTGCAAATTTATTGCTTTCATTTGTATTTCATTTAGCGCTTTCTTTGTTTGTGAGGTTCAACCAAGTTCAATTGCGCTTCTGAATTTGGTGTCATTTTGTTTGGAATTTAGTGCTTATTTTCGATTTTTGCTCCCCTTTACACCGCACGAATGAGTTTAAAAGTTATTTAAATTGGAACCTTATAACCCATAAAGAAGAGATAAAAAAAAAACTATCTCAATAAAAGCTTAGAAGTACATAGACCAAATAAAGTTTAATGGTGTGTTCTTTTATACACAAAAATGCCGCCCCATCAAAAAGCTACATATGTTGTTCTGTTAAATGATTGCAACCTTGAGTAAGGGCAGCATTTTCTTTAAAAAAAAAGGCAGAATTTCTTGCACTTTCAGCCAATGGTGGTCCCTTTTGTTCAGCTAATGAATGACGACAACATATATAAAAACTGTATCCAATCTTTTCTAACACACATATGTATACGAGTATGTATAATAATACTAAAACTAATAATAAAATCAATTTAAATTTTGGCAGAAATGATAGGAAATTCTGTCCATGTGCTCGTGTTTCAGGAAGTTTTGCTCATTCAGGGCTCAATTAGAAAACAACTTAACAATAAAAACACACTACTAAGTTCAATTCACGTGAAGTGATACTTTATCCTATGTAAGTATGTATGTATGTATTTCGAAGCACTCAAAATCGTTATCAGGCTTTCCTCTAGCTGTGGGAGTTGTATTTAGCGCTCTTTCAAGCTGATTAGTAATCAACTAGAAAACAAGTAAAAGCGCGGCTGTCTTCGGCCGTACTGAAGACTTCATACCTTTCATGAGTGGGGAAATGAAAAGTTACCTATGTATGTACATAGCCGGATTAAGTTTAATTTATAATTTTAATTCTGTGGGTTATTTATGGAAAGATTTATTAGAAAAAATGGTGTCTTTACTATTTAAATTGAGGAGTTATACACCAAAATGTCCATATCTGAACAATCGGTTGTAGGGAAGCTATATGTTATAGTGGTCCGATCTTAACAATTTTCGGTAATCCCGTTTGGGCCCATATGTGTACAAATACTTCAAAATTTCACACCGTTAGCTGTTAAAATGGAGGAGTTATACACCAAAATGTGCATATCTGAACAATCGGTTGTATGGGAGCTATATGTTATAGTGGTCCGATCTTGACAATTTTCGGTAATCCCGTTTGGGCCCATATGGGTACAAATACTTCAAAATTTCACGCCGTTAGCTGTTAAAATGGAGGAGTTATACACCAAAATGTCCATATCTGAACAATCGGTTGTATGGGAGCTATATGTTATAGTGGTCCGATCTTGACAATTTTCGGTAACCCTGTTTGGGCCCATATGGGTACAAATACTTCAAAATTTCACGCCGTTAGCTGTTAAAATGGGGGAGTTATACACCAAAATGTGTATATCTGAATAATCGGATGTTGTGGAACTATATGTTATAGTGGTCCGATCTAGACAATTTTCGGTTACCTTGTTTGGGCCAAAATGGGCACGTCTACTTCAAAGTTTCATGTCCTTAGCTGTTTAAATGGGGAAGTTATGCACAAATTACTTCCAAAAATTTCATGTATATCTGAATAATCGGTTTTTTTTCTATATGTTATAGTGGTCCGATTCGGCCGGTTCCGACAAATGATCAGCTGCATATAACAACATACCTGTATTCCGAATTTCATTCAGATATCTCAAAAACTGAGGGACTAGTTTGCGTTCACACAGACGGACGGACGGACAGACGGACAGACGGACATGGCTTAATCGACTCAGCTCGTGATTCTGATCATATCGGTATATATTTTGGTGGGTCCCCCACGCTTCCTTCTGGTACTTTCGACAAAAATTTTTTGGCACTAAGTTATAATACCATTTCATTCTCATGAAAGGTATAAAGATACGACACCAATAGCGCATAACGAACAGCTTAAACGAATCGTTAATGGCATGCTGTCGTCGAACAAATCGTTTTAATGTTCATTTCATAGCAATTAAGGCTAAATATGTATGTAGCTGTTTGATTAGAAGGAGCGGAAAATCTAAAAAAGTTTGCAAGTATGTACGAGTATGTGTCTACTTAATCGTAGTACAATAGCTGAAAGCATTTTTATTTCCAATCACATACTCGTATGTAGTTAAGTGACAAATTAGTTTAGAGAAAGTAGCAAATTGCAAATTTCAATGCTTAGATCGAGTGTGCAGCTTCAGCTTAAGTGCCCATGTCATTGTGATCGAAATTAGCATCATTAGAGTAGGTATGTAAAAAATATCGTAGAAGAGTTTAAACAAGTGGAACAGTAATTGGAGTAATTTTTTTTAGTAAAAAAAAACTTGGATAAAGCACGTACTTATGGCAATTAAGTGGAAAAGCTATCAAGTTCAACGACTTTTTACTTCAAGTGCGCGCCCGTTAAGCTCAATACGGATCCAAAGGAATTATAATAATAACACAGTGCTACAGTGAAAATACACATAAAGCGACCTAGCTAAGATTGTTTATCTAGTCAAGTGTAACACGAAACGGTATTTGAAAAATCCGCTATACCCTCAAATTTTTTTTATTGTTAAAAAACCGTTATTCCATGCTTGTCGGCACATAAAAATTCCTAGAGGGGCTATTTTTGAACCGATTTCAATTTTTCCAACGGTTTCGGAAAGTTTAATAATGGTATTCTTAGTATATAAACAGCAGTTTGTTAGTTTATAAGGTATAAGAAGAAATTTTTGCACTTAAATCTGAAATTTTCGTAAAATTTTTTCGTTTTTTCGAGTTTGACGCCATTTTTTGGTACAATTCGAAAAACATGCTTTAATTACAACAAATATTATTGTTCTACTATTAATTCTGAGTAAAACTAGACCTTACTTATTGAAAAATGTTAAAAGTTGACGAAGTTACAACGCTTTTTCGAAAACAAGAATTTCAATATTTTTACCACCCACTGCATAGCATAGCATATAAGATGAATTTCATATCAAAGGCTGAAAAAAACGAACATTTTGAACCCGACCCCCTCAGAATTTGATGAAATTTTGCATAGAGGTACATTAGATAGGGTTGGTCCCCATACGAAAAAAAAAGTTGTAAAAGTCCGCCCCTAAATTTGAAGCTTATGTTGAGAGAGTTAAGGGACACAAAAAAAAATTTTTTTTTGATCCCGCGAAATACCGCCGAAATCGTTTTTTTATTATAACTTTGTTATTTATCATCCGATTTTTAAAATTGATACGTCATTAGTTTCGTATTTTGCAGCTCTACACTTCCTTCTAATGCTCTTTTGAGCTCTGAAGTCGTTTTCACATAGTTGGGTCAGCTAACTTATTTGTATGTCCATGAATTATCCTCTTTGTTTTGCCAAATGAAAGTGCTTCAAAATTCATGACAATGTTGCCTTGAAACGGTTTTACTAAATTAATAAACAAAGAAGTTACGTCACTACGAATATTTAATGCCTATTATTTAACTCATTTCTTTTAACCAATTCAGGATATGTATAGTTGTGAAAGTCCACCCCTAAATTTGAAGCTTATATTGAGAGGATTAAAGGACAAAAAAATTTTTTTTCTGATCCTGCGAAATTCCGCCGAAATGGTTTTTTTCTTGTAACTTTCTTATTTATCATCCGATTGATACGTCATTATTTTCGTATTTCGAAGCTCTATACTTTCTTCTAATGTCCTTTTGCAGTCTGACGTCAAATAACAAAGTTACAATAAAAAAACTATTTCGGCGGTATTTCGCGGGATCAGAAAAAAAAATAAATTTTTTTTCTTTAATCCTCTCAATATAAGTTTCAAATTTAGGGTCGGACTTGTACAACTTTACATATCCTGAATTGCTTAAAAAAATTAGTTAAATAATTGCTACGTTAAATAACTTCTTTGTGACGTAACTTCTTTGTTTATTAATTTAGTAAAACCGTGTCAAGGCAACATTGTCATGAATTTTGAAGCACTTTCATTTGGCAAAACAAAGAGGATAATTCATGGACATACAAATAAGTTAGCTGACCCAACTATGTGAAAACGACTTCAGAGCTCAAAAAAGCATTAGAAGGAAGTGTAGAGCTGCAAAATACGAAACTAATGACGTATCAATTTTAAAAATCGGATGATAAATAACAAAGTTGCAAGAAAAAAACAATTTCGGCGGTATTTCGCGGGGTCCAAAAAAATTTTTTTTTGTGTCCCTTAACCCTCTCAACATAAGCTTCAAATTTAGGGGCGGACTTTTACAACATTTTTTTTCGACCCTATCTAAGGTACATCTTACCTACCCAAACACAACCTCATTTTTACAAATTGCATTTTCGAAAAATTGTGGGCGTGGCAAGGTATCGAAATATTCGAAAATATTCGAAAAATGACGATAATAGGTACTTTTAAAGTGTGGTTACTAGGGAATGGCTTTACCAATTTCAAAGATCTTCATACCACTAGAAAGGTATTGAAATTAGCTTTCAAAAAAATACACTAATTTGACAATAGGATTAAAAAAAATCTGTATAACTTCCAAAGTATAGCTAGGTACATTTTTTCATACAATAATATCAAAATAGAATTTTTTTTCAGTGTAATATAGAATTTTTACGGTGTATGTTTTCAAAAGGTGATTTTAATACCTTTCTAACGGTATAAAAATTTTTGAAATCAGTTGGTTAGTTTACGCGTGATATCAAAATATAAGAAAGTAACCAAGAGATGCATTTACTTAAATAAATTAAAAAAAAAATAAAAAATGGCCATTTTAGTTTTCAGATATCTATATATATAAAAATGGTGTAAAAAATGTTACTAACCTCATCAGATGAGAACGGCTGGGCCGATTTCTGTAAAATTTTTTGTCAGTTGTTCGTATTCTCGAGGAGATGGTTCGTGCGCAAGAAAATTTTGGAAAATCCCTCCGGAAAAGTCCGAAAATTGGAAAAATCGGTGTGTATGTGTGTATGTGTGCATCTGTGGATGTGTGTCCTTTATAAACTCCCAAAGTAACCAACCGTTCTTTATGAAATTTTCACAGTAGATTCATGTGGTGTTAGTGCACATAGTAGGGTATATAGAATTTCGAAAAAAGGAAGCTTCCCGGAATACAGGCCTAAATGAGGACCCAGATCGATCCAGCAAGTCTTCGAGCAATATTGGTATCAAATGAAAGAAGTTGAACAGGCCTTCAACATAAAGTTATTTTCATTGCGATACCTAGGCCGGGTTCCCAGATATGGGTTAAAACGTGGGACCGAGTGACCCTGGAAAGTTTCTGAGCGATATTGGTATCAAATGAAAGCTGTTGAGGAGGACTTCAAAAAAGAGCTTTTTAAATAGTGATTCCTAGGCCGGGTTCCAAGATTTGGGTCAAAGCGTGGACTCGGATAACCCCTGAATGTTTTCGAGCAATATTGGTAGCAAATGAAAAGCGTTGAGCAGGCTTCCACATACATACAGTTATTGTCATTGTGATCTCTAAGGCTGTTTCCCAGAGATGGCTAAAGTAGTGGGCCCGGATGGTGATGGACGGTCCCAGTAAGGTAAAGGTAGGTAGCTATAGGGTCAGAATATTTAAAATCGATCAAAAAAAAAAAGTTAGCTGCGATTTTTGCGAATCCAGCATAAATCGATAGCCGCACGACTTCTAAGATTTTCTGTATACTTAGTTTTAAAAATTTTTTTTTTTTTAAGTTTATATATTAAGTTAAAATTTGATGTGATTTTTGGGTAAAATCTTAATATCTCGGGAACTGTAAGTCGTATTTGACTGATTTAAAAGGCATTAGAACCAGAAAATTCCAGGCTATTATAAAATGGTATCATTTTGCTACATTTTATATTGGAAGCATAAAAACAAGATTGTGAGGTTGTAATTCGCGGTGTTCTCCTACTCAGAAAATTTGCAATTTAATACCACAAAGAGACCTATCAATCAAGAACCAAAGCCCACTTTCGGATTTTTGGGACAGGCATGATTAAAGAAACTACAGCGATGAATGTTACTCTATGTTCAGCAATACTTGCACTTCTATCAATAAAATATACCACTATGAGTAAAGCTAGCGGTAGGCTTTGCTTTTTATCAGATATCTTACCTTCGTACCAATATAAGAAGAAGCTCGTTTTCCTATTTTTAATTCGTTTCGATCATTTTTATCCACGGATTTAAAAAAAATTATGTTTAGTTAAGTTTATTCAATTTTATGTTTAACAAATTTATTTAAAAATGAAATTTCACTACATGAAATATGTCCGGGATCTTGAGGTACAAATGCATGGTACTTTCGAGTGTTTTTGACACCTCTCGCTAATTTGAACCAAGGTTTCAGCGTATTTCTTTTGCTTTTCTTTTGGGTGTTTTAATTTGCTAAATGTTTACAGCATACTTACCCGTATAGACAATGGTTTTTAAGTCTAATATGTATTGATTAATATGGTATAAATATTCTATGCTCGTATACATATCTATTATTAACAAGTAAGGAATCCCAAGTTCGAGTGGAATCGAAAATTAGATACTCATCTGCTTTCATTGGTTGTTTGCGTTTGACCGAAACACTGTGTATTTTATATAAGCGGGTTGCCGCATAAAGTGGGCGTAGTCACGCCCATTTTCAACATTTTTATCAATGATCCGACTAAGCGTATACATAAATATACTCGTTAGTGAAAAATTGTATCAATGTGTTACTTTTAGTTACAAAAATGTCGCGTTACAAATTTCTGAAGAGCATTCTAGAAACATCTTTGTTAAAAAGAAGGCGGGGTCATAAACCGATTTCGAACGTGTTTTACAAGTAAACAAGTGACAAAAGTGTATACACCAAGCTTAGTCATTTATTTGCAACATCCCATGGAAAAGGTCCATGTGATGGATTGGGTGGCACAGTTAACGACACGCTTCTCGAGTCAGCGCACAGAGACCACTTGTGAACCACACTAAGGAACTAAGGAACTGTAGGAAAGGTGGCAGGGTTTTTCAAAAATATTTCTTTTGGATACGGTAAAGATGGAGATTACAACAATGAAGATAGTTTTCTAAAACCCCGTTTCAAATTAGCGAAAGATATCAAAAAAATACTCGGGAGTACCATGTATATGTACTTGAAGATCCCCGACATATTTTATGTAATGAAATTTCATTTTTAAAAGAATTTGTTAAACATAAAGTTTACTAAACTTAACTAAACATTAATTTTTTAAATCCGTGGATAAAAATGATCGAAACGAAGTAAAAATGGGAAAACGAGCTTCTTCTTATATTGGTACGAAGGTAAGATATCTGATAAAAAGCAAAGCCTACCGCTAGCTTTACTCATAGTGGTATATTTTATTGATGGAAGTGCAAGTATTGCTGAACATAGAGTAACATTCATCGCTGTAGTTTCTTTAATCATGCCTGTCCCAAAAATCCGAAAGTGGGCTTTGGTTCTTGATTGATAGGTCTCTTTGTGGTATTAAATTGCAAATTTTCTGAGTAGGAGAACACCGCGAATTACAACCTCACAATCTTGTTTTTATGCTTCCAATATAAAATGTAGCAATATGGTACCATTTTATAATAGCCTGGAATTTTCTGGTTCTAATGCCTTTTAAATCAGTCAAATACGACTTATAGTTCCCGAGATATTAAGATTTTACCCAAAAATCACATCAAATTTTAACTTAATATATAAACTTAAAAAAAAATAAATTTTTAAAACTAAGTATACAGAAAATCTTAGAAGTCGTGCGGCTATCGATTTATGCTGGATTCGCAAAAATCGCAGCTAACTTTTTTTTTTGATCGATTTTAAATATTCTGACCCTATAGGGATAGGGGTAGGGATAGGGATAGGGATAGGGATAGGGATAAGGATAGAGATAGGGATAGTGATAGGGATAGATATAGGGATAGGGATAGGGATAGTGATAGGGATAAGGATAAGGATAGGGATAGGGATAGGGCTAGGGATAGGGATAGGGATAGGGATAGGGATAGGGATAGGGATAGGGATAGGGATAGGGATAGGGATAGGGATAGGGATAGGGATAGGGATAGGGATAGGGATAGGGATAGGGATAGGGATAGGGATAGGGATAGGGATAGGGATAGGGATAGGGATAGGGATAGGGATAGGGATAGGGATAGGGATAGGGATAGGGATAGGGATAGTGATAGAGATAGAGATAGAGATAGAGATAGTGATAGAGATAGAGATAGAGATAGAGATAGAGATAGAGATAGAGATAGAGATAGAGATAGAGATAGAGATAGAGATAGAGATAGAGATAGAGATAGAGATAGAGATAGAGATAGAGATAGAGATAGAGATATAGATAGAGATAGAGATAGAGATAGAGATAGAGATAGAGATAGAGATAGAGATAGAGACAGAGATAGAGATAGAGATAGAGATAGATATAGGGATAGTGATAGGGATGGGGTATTGGGATAGGGATAGGGATAGGGATAGGGATAGGGATAGGGATGGGGATAGGGATAGGGATGGTGATAGGGATAAAGATTGAGATTGAGATTAAGATTGATATTGAGACCGAAATAGAGATAGGGATTGAGATAGGGATCGGGGGAAGTAGGTTTGTCTCGGCGAATATAACTATAACTTTTATTCAGAGAATAGACAAGAAATGGTTAGCAATACGGTAATCAAAGACTTTTCTTTAGGCTTCATAGGAATAAATTTTAGCAGAACAACGTCTGCCGGGTCATCTAGTGTTATATATATTAAATAGAACTTTCTAAAAAAAAATCTTATTTTTAAAAATCGCTTGCTCTATGAAGTGTTTTTTCAGTTTCAAATTTTATTTTGGAAAACATTTTTTTCAGTGTACTAAAAGAAAAAAAAAAAAAAATGTACAGTGTATTTTTTGAAAGCTAATTTCAATACCTTTCTAGTGGTATAAAGAGCTTTAAAATCGGTAAAGCGATTCCCTAGTAACCACACTTTAAAAGTACCTATTATCGTCATTTTTCGAATATTTTCGAATATTTCGATACCTTGCCACGCCCACAATTTTTCGAAAATGCAATTTGTAAAAATGAGGTTGTGTTTGGGTAGGTAAGATGTACCTCTATGCAAAATTTCATCAAATTCTGAAGGGGTCGGGTTCAAAATGTTGGTTTTTTTTCAGCCTTTGATATGAAATTCATCTTATATGCTATGCTATGCAGTGGGTGGTAAAAAGATTGAAATTCTTGCTTTCGAAAAAGCGTTGTAACTTCGTCAACTTTTAACATTTTTCAATAAATAAGGTCTAGTTTTACTCAGAATTAATAGTAGAACAATAATATTTGTTGTAATTAAAGCATGTTTTTCGAATTGTACCAAAAAAATGGCGTCAAACTCGAAAAAACGAAAAAATTTTACGAAAATTTCAGACTTAAGTGCAAAAATTTCTTCTTATACCTTATAAACTAACAAACTGCTGTTTATATACTAAGAATACCATTATTAAACTTTCCGAAACTGTTGGAAAAATTGAAATCGGTTCAAAAATAGCCCCTCTAGGAATTTTTATGTGCCGACAAGCATGGAATAACGGTTTTTTAACAATAAAAAAAAATTTGAGGGTATAGCGGATTTTTCAAATACCGTTTCGTGTTACACTTGACTAGATAAACAATCTTAGCTAGGTCGCTTGATGAGTGTATTTACTTTTTTTTTTGTAGCACTGTGAAATGCCCCTTATATTATAAAAGAAGTGTAAAAGCAAATGACTTTGGTAATTCTGCTACTTCTTGCAGTGAAATCAGCCGAAGTTGGTGCTATGTTCCGAGCTTTAGGATAAATAAATATATGGAGTTTCTTATTTGGGAAATATGTAGTAGCATTGGGGCATATTTTGGTGCGTTGCTAGATAGATTTTTGGTTAAACAATAATTATGATTCTACAATGGTTACAACGATTGCAGCAAACATTTTCCAAATTTTATTTATTTTTTTTTTTTTTTAGCATCCAATATATTTTGCCACTGTATAAATAAAATACATCTAACAATTTTGTGGTTCGTTAAAAGTAATTAGTAATTAATAATGACTTAATAAACATGGTGGGCATGTATGGATTGCTCTCAGTAGCGCATCAATTTATTATAGTGCATCAGCAAAGATCTGTAAATGATTTCCTTTTGAGGCGTACGAAATTGGTTGGTTTTGCCGTCAAGGCTAGAACGAGTGGGTTGGGGTGAGCTAATATTCCCATTTTGTATGATGCAGCATACTTTCTGATTTCTTGAGAGATAGTAGGTATCTTTAGGTCACGATGTAGTTGGTCGTTGGTGACGCAGTAGGGCGCATTTACAATCATTCTAATGGTTTTCGATTGGAATCTTTGGAGAATCTCTATATTTGAATTTGCTGCGGTTCTCCACAGCTGTATGCCATAAGTCCAAATGGGTTTTAAGATAGCCGAGTAGAGCAGGAGTTTGTTGTCGATTGATAGTTGGGAGTTTCGATTCCTGAGCCAATAAATATTTCTCAGTTTTTTATACCAAGAGCTTTTCGTTTGGTGAATATGTGTGTCCTCCATGTTAGTTTTCTGTCGAGATGCACACCCAGGTACTTTGTTACGTCACTTTGCGGTATATCAATGCCATTGAGTTTTACGGGTGGGCAAGTGTTACGTCTAGTGGTAAACGTCACTTGGACAGATTTTGATTCATTTGACTTTATCCGCCAGTCTTTCAGCCAATGGGTAATTTTATTTAAACTTCTTTGAAGCTTGAGTGAGGCCACGTTTGGGTAGAGGTCTGCAGCCAGTACGGCAGTGTCATCGGCAAAAGTGCCGATAGTAACTCCTTCTGCTGTTGGGAGGTCATATGTGTAAAGTAGGTACAGTATTGGGCCCATTACACTACCTTGTAGTGATGAGCGATATATCGCAAACGGTGATTTTTTCACTGTGAATAAAAAATCGCAAATCGCAATTCCGATCACTATTTCAAAATAGCAGTTCACTACTTATTGGGAACTGCTATCGATGTACCAGGTAAGCAGTTCACCTATGTGAATCGCAATCGCAAAAGCATTATAAATTTCTTTTTGTTTATACTTTTGAGCAGACCACATACGTATATAGAAATATAAGAAAAAAAAATTATTGAATTTACAATTTATCTTTGAAAAATGTTTACCAACAGCGAAATTACTGCGGAATACGTTGTTATTGCTATTATTTTGTTAACATAAAATGAAGACAGGTTATATCGCTCAGAAAACGCAAAATTAATATCTACCGGTAACTGATAATTTTATAGCAGTCCATGCAATCGCAATAGCAGTTTAAAATCGCAGTGATTTAAAAATAGCAATCACCGAAATCACAGATATCGAAAAATCGCAGTTTCTCTCATCTCTACTACCTTGTGGGACGCCTGCTAAGCTCTCGTAAAGCTCAGACTGCTCCGCTCCTTCTTTGACGAAAAAGTAACGATTTTTTCGATAAGATTGTATAAATAGAAAGTAATTTGTAGGGAGAGTATTTTTTATTTTATAGAGGAGGCCGTCATGCCATACGCGATCAAAACTTGGGATATATCTAGAAAGGCAGCTGTACAGTATTTTTTTTGCTCAAAGGCAGAGTAGATTTTCTCGGTAAGTCTATGTACTTGTTCAATTGTTCCGTGCCCTCTTCTGAAGCCAAACTGGTGATTAGGTATAATGTTACGCTCTTCTATTTTGGGTAGGAGTCTTTTAAGGAAAAGAACTTCCAAGACTTTTGAGACAATAGGCAGCAGGCTAATGGGTCTGTCTGCCGAATCGGGGGACTTTCCTGGTTTCAGAATCATTTTCATCTGAGCGACTTTCCATTGAGGGGGTATGAATGCAGTTATTAGTACTGCATTAAAAAGTTGGGCGAGAAATTTTATGCCTTCGTAAGGTAAGTGTTTTAGTACATTGCCATTAATAATATCGTACCCAGGAGATTTCTTTGGGTTGAGCTTCGCTATACGGGTTTTACCTCCGATATTGCGAATCGTTTTATGGGGAGGTCCATTTGATAGCGATGTCTCAGAGTATTTTTCACTTCTGTTGTTGTACTTAGTGGGGGTTCAATATCATGTGGGGTGAATACTGATTTTAGGTGGCGTGCAAAAGTATTTGCTTTCTCTGCGTCACTTTTCGCCCATTCGTTATTTTCCATTCGTATTGGAAAATTGTAGAGAATCGGCCTTTTTAGCTTACTAGCAGCTTTCCAAAGGGAGTAATCAGTTGCAGCTGTTGCATCAATATTTTTTCCAAATGTCGAGTTTAGAATTACCCAGTAGGCCCAAAGCTATATAAATAATCAGTACTTTCCTCCCTACATTTACTTTAGGGAAGATAACAACTTCTATTATTATGCCCCATGACTATCGCACGGCGATGGTCGCCTTCGCATGCATGACTTTGTATAGTAAAAAAAAAGAGAAGAAGCAAAAGCGTCGGGCTTTCATTTGAAACCGCATGCTTTTTTCATGTGGTCGTTATGATACTCTTGTTAGGTATTCAGCATTAATGGTAGCGGTATTGTAATGCTGAATATACAGCTGCCTATCACCTAACTTTGTTATGTACTTCATTCGTATAAATTTTTCTGTTTCGGCTTACTCGTGTTAACTCCTACTTTAGTCGGTGAAGAAATGATCTGTGCTCAATTTGTATTTTGTACGTTCCTTTCAACATACTTTAGGAGTACCTGCGGTATATCTAACAAAAGCAAGTATTCTGGCATTAATAAAAATCGTATCACCTTACAAATGGGCCTAGTGTGTAGCTTACAGCAAATATATGTATGTAAGTACTTTGTTTATTCGGTAGCTTTTTATCTCCTCGTACACATAAGTATGTATATCTATATATATAAAAGGAAGTGGCGTTAGTACAAACGCGTATAACTCAAGAACGCCTGCACCGATTTGGATGATTGAGACAAATTCAGATTGTTCTCTGGCCAGAATAGGAGAATATCCAATAAAATTCCCGAAAAATGCAAAAAAAAAAAAATATTTTCCCATATATTTTGTATATCTATATATATAAAAGGAAGTGGCGTTAGTACAAACGCGTATAACTCAAGAACGCCTGCACCGATTTGGACGATTGAGACAAATTCAGATTGTTCTCTGGCCAGAATAGGAGAATATCCAATAAAATTCCCGAAAAATGCAAAAAAAAAAATATTTTCCCATATATTTTGTATATCTATATATATAAAAGGAAGTGGCGTTAGTACAAACGCGTATAACTCAAGAACGCCTGCACCGATTTGGATGATAGGGATAGGAATAGGGATAGGGATAGAAATAGAGATAGAGACAGAGATAGAGATAGAGATGGAGATGGAGATGATGGAGATGGAGATGGAGATGGAGATAGAGATAGAGACAGAGACAGGGATAGGAGAAATTAGGTTTGTCGCGGTGAATATATGTATATCTCTTTTGTTCAGAGAATTGACAGTTTTATAGCTTTATAGGAATAAATTTTAGGCAGAACAACGTCTGCCGGGCCAGCTAGTTAAGTATAAAATATTTCAATACTTTCGCCAACCAACAGCGGTTACAACGTTTATATCGTGTCTTTGCTTGTTACTGCGGTTGTGGAGTTTACACTCATTTCCGCTGCATCGTTCGATTTATTATAATCTGCAAAAAAAAAACACTTATCTGACACAAAAACACATAATATTATGTACTTAAGTATGTGATATATAACCATTAATTCGCACATACATATATTAAGTAGAATTGGATTTATTGCTTCCTGCTTATGATTTACTTAACGATACATACAAAGAATTACAGATGTTAACAAACTGCAAATGGTAATTCATTGAATCTCCTCCTCGATATGAAGTCTGCAGTTAGTGATGAATAGACCGATAGGTGTTAAAAATATTATCTATATAAAATCAGAAGCCAACGAAGTATCAATCTTGCCAATAAGTGCTAATTTGGACAATTGAAAAAAAAAGTCTACTCGACTCGAACAAAAATCACGCTCTAGAGGACGCTCATCTTCCACTCCTCATGTGCGGCGCAGAAGCATGGACAATGTTAAGATCAGCATGAGATCGCACTTGGAGTATTCGAGAGAAAAGTTCTTCGGAATATTTATGTGGCTTTGCGCGTCAGCGAGGGCGAGTATCGACGAAGATTGAATGATGAGCTGTACGAGCTTTACGCAGAACATCGACATTGTTCAGCGAATAAAACTCCAACGGCTGCGTTCGGCACATGTCGTGAGAATGGATGAAGGCGCTTGGGGCCATAAAGTATTTCTATCGCAACCCGCTAAAGGAAGCAGAAAAGGGAGAACTCCACTGCGTTGGGAAGCTCAGGTGAAGACTGACTCGTCCTCTGTTGGTATTTCCAATTGCTGACAAGGAACATGAAACAGATCGACTGGCGCGCTTCATAAAACTCGGCCAGAAACGTTTAGACGGTTAAGCGCCAATTAAAAAGAAGAAGACAGAATCAGAAATAGTACACTTTGGGGTTTTAGTAGAATGATATTTTAATAAAAAGGAACTCATCCGATATCTCAGCCAAAACTCACACAAATATATATGTATTAGTACACAATTTAAGCGCTGCAAATCAGTTTAAGCGCTTTGTCGATTTCATGACAGTTTTAACACAGCGATTTCCTTACAATAATAAAGTAATTTGTTTGATTTCTTGGTGCCGCTCAGTTGCATCATCGTTTTTTTTTTGGCCTCATTGCACGTTTGCTTTGGTTTTGAACGAAACGGAAAGTCAAGAATGGCCTTGTGTATTTCGTTTTTCCTACATATTTTTTACTACGTACTACAGTAATCTATTTTATGTTTATTATTTTGTTAATTCGTTGTACGTTTGTGATGGTCATCAAACCTTTGCAAACCTTTGGTGTCATTGCAAATGTAACAATTCGATGCACGTTGCTACAACCCACCCCTCCGCCACGCGATTGCCGATATCGTTTTAAATATAATTTTGCCATTCAGACGCGACTTCGGTTTTGCTTTTCGTTCTTCTCTATGTTTTATGCCCTGAGAGCAATACACGTACACTCACTGACTATTTCCATCTCGAATCATTTTGACATTTTCTGTTTTGATGTAGAAAAACTCAAATTAATAATTGCAAACTTCCTAGTAATATTAGAAAGAAGCTAACTAGTTAGGTGTGTCCCATTCATATTGCAAAAAATAAAAATAAAATAAAACTTCTTTGTTACCAAGATCGAGCACCAAAGTCTTATTTTAACTAAAATATCAACTTTCTCAACTTGAAATATCAACTTTATCAACTTGAAACATCAACTTTATTTGAACAAATTCCGCGAGTAGTAAATATCAACTGCTAAAAAGATAGCTACCACCCTAATGGTTATAGTTTTCTAGAAGCATTTTAGTTGCACAGTAAGGTGGAGCGAAATTTTTTTTTTGGAAATTCAATTTGTTCCAAAGCTAAAGCTAGAACGGCACCTTTGAAGCCCTGAAATAAGCCTGTAAAATTTTATTGACCTACTCGCATATTTAGAGGTGCCTCAAGCCCCACAAAGTTGAAAAAAATAACACAATCTGGTACAAATGTGAAATTTCTAAAATTTTAAAATCAAAAAATCAAAAAACCAAGTATGAGTATTGATAAACATGGTTAAGCTGAAGTGAATTTTTTTGGAAACAACAACAACAAAAGTTATAAAGGTCAAAGTTTATATTATGCATTTTTTAAATTGCAATTACTTAAAAACTGCTGAACCGATTTCGAATATTTTTATACCATTCGATAGGTACTCGTATTTTGATTCTCTTGATTCTTTGTTCTAGAACATTTTAATAATCTAGCACCTCTACAAAAGGGTTATTTTGACCCCTTTTTATACAGTCAGGAAATAGATTATAGTCAGGAAATAGTATTTTTAAGGTCGCTAGAGGGCTAACATATTCTAGAAAATTATTCGCCATAAATTTTCAGTAGGAGTCTGCTCAGCAAAAATCTTTGTAAAATAAACCTACAAGACCACAGGAAACGAAAAACTTATATTCCTCGGAATGTTAAGTGTGTTTTAATTCCGGTTATACTGAATCGACCGAAATACTTCTTTTTCGAAGATTAATGTTTTCTGACGACGTTTAACATACCGGCAAAAAAAATTACATCAAGGTGGTATAAACTAAGTACTGGGTGGAAGTGACCCCAATGGCGCATATAGGGTTAATACAATTATAAAGTAGAAACCCTCCTCTCAAGCCAAAGAGATTGGTGTATCAAACTTCGGGATCGGACCATAAATAACGAAGATATGAAAAAAATGAATTTAGCGACATCTAGCGGTGTCCAAAAAAAAATATTAAAAATTTTTCCATAACTGTTTTCGAAAGAGAAATAATATGGGGGGCGCACGGTGGACTTTTTTTTTTGGTCCATATACATAAGGCGAGACGGTCTACTGCACAGGCATACTTACATAGCTATATACATATGTATGTATACTGCAAATACAAGAAATAGTTCTTCCCAATTGAAAGTGTAAAAATAACTTGCCACTCGCACAAAATTGCTTTTATATTTTCTTAACTTGCAAACACACCAACACGAATAAAACCAGAAATAAAGTGTTGCTTGTTGTTGTTTTTGCTTTGGTGCAACAGGAAATGTTTGCCCAAACAATTTTTCTTTCTTCTTATAACAAATCTATTTTTAACTTACTTAAGCACAGCTAGCCAAAGCCAGTTACCGACTAACAGCTAGCCAGCTATCATTAAGAAGAGTTCAGCAACATTGAAAAAGCATCCTACATGGAATACTTAATATGGAGAGCAAAGAGTGAAGAAGCTCGTTCACTGAACTCAGGATGCTATTTTAAGTACGTTGAAATGTTAAAACCACACCAAGTGACGCATGGCCAGAGATAGCAATACTTACATATGTGCATAATATGTATGTGTGTATGTAGCGCGTGGAGACAAGCGCGACTTCTGAAAATAAGAATAGCAACAACAATGACTGTTGGCTAAGTTAAAAGCACAAAGCTTGAGATGGCATTGCAATCAGCTGTGTTACATACATACATACAAATGGCACAAATGTGTACCTGCAGATATGTAAGGACTATTTATAGGTGGTTAATGTTTAAAAATAGAAATATGTAATAGGTATGTAGAATGTACATATGTACCTATATATATATATATATGTAGTATGTACACGTGCACTAATAAAATATAAGTGGGCAGCTTAACAGTTTATGGCAAATGGACGAGGAAAAATTTATATCAACTCATGAGACAGTATTCAGTGTTGCTTTTAGATCTAAAATGCATACCTCATAAAAATTTTTCTCAATTCTCAACTTGAGATGCATTTGAGAAGTAAACTTTTTATCAAACCTCAAACGTTAGTTCTCAAATGCATCTCAAATAACTGTTGATAGCATTCTCAAACAAAAAGGCACATTTTTCTGAAACGTTAGAGATTTTTTGGCCTGATGTTTATTGAGTAAGTCTCCTGCCCTCTAAAATCCGTATATTCCCTACGATCTGAACAACGTACAAATATACATACATGACAAAACTTCAGAATTCATATGCATTTAAAAAACTTTCCAAATACTATTTTCGTCGATTTTTTTATAAGTTCATCAAATCACAAAATGGGAATAACAATGGCTCTAAAGCTGCACTAATTGTGCTTTATTTATCATACAAAAATAAAATTTATCAATGGTTCACTAAAGAGAAATGTATCTCAAATATCTCCCAATGCAACCCTGATAACGTTCAGTGTTAAGTGAGGAAACGAAATGTCATGAAAAGGAAATGCCAGTGTTAGTGTAATATCATTAATTTATCCAAGATATTTAAACTCTAGGAGTGTAAGGTAAATTTAATATGTATAAAGACTCAGGTATGTAATTTCAAGCTAAATTGATCCAGCTAATTGGCATGTATGGAGAAATTATAAGTAACTCATCCCAAATTAAGAAAGAGCTGCGTCTATTTAAGACTCTTTGCATTTATTATCGTACTAATGGATTATTATTATTAAATTATTATGCAAGCTTGAAAAAGTATGCAATGAATTGGATTGATATCAATTTGAATAGTTGATAGTTTGCATTGAAATTTACTTAGTTTGGAAATTACCTTATTTTCTTACTTACGTAAAATCATTAAAATATTGCAGTTATGCAACGTTATCAGCTAATAGACTCATTCATTTATCATAAAATTTTTTTCACAAAACCATCTTTAAATCTTTAAGCTTTCGCGCCAGATGTTTTTGTTTTTTTTTTTCTTTTTTTAATGATATTTTAAGCTGCCTGCAGTGCAAGAGTTACATTTTGTTGTACATAATCGGGTTAAATATGAAAATGAAAGATTGGTTTTTAATTCCACTTCTGTACATAAAATGTCGATTAGTTATTCATAGACATAAGTAAGCATACTATGTGATGCCGCAGTGCTACGATCATTAAAGATTCATAGAAAAAAATTCGATGTTGCACTAACTATCAAGTATAGTCTATTTTTTATGTTTATATATGTATGATTTATAAAGTTTGGAAGTACTTAAGTCGCAAAACTAACGACGAAAACTAGCATACGATTTTTTGTGGCTGACGAAAAGTAATAAGTTCGACTTTTGGCTGACGAAAACTATCAACTTCGTTTAAACAACAACAATTTTAATGTAAAAACATTATATAATTACTGTTACTTTGCGTCGGCCAAAAGTCAAATGTGCTACTTTTCGCACAGAATTTTTTTATTGCTAGCTTTCGTCAGAAATTTTAAATGTGCTAGTTTTCGTATGGTACAACAATTTAGAAACTTAAGGCTGTGCGAAAATCGGAGTATAAATAAATAAAACTTTACTGTGCTAATGCAATGGTTCCCATTCGTTCAATTCTGAGCTAGAGAAACAGGACAACAGCACCCCTTATTGGTCCCGGGACACAGCGATATGGCAGATGTGATTGGAAGGCGAGTCACTAACGAGCAAGCTTATGCTTGAAGGGCACATCTATAAATAAACATGTGAGAGATGAAAACAGAAACTAGTAGGTATGTCGTATATCAAGGCAAGCTTAGCCAAAATGGGATCACACGCGACCTCATTCAATAAGCACATTTAGAGGGGAGAAAACCTCGAGTCTGACTAAACAATGCCTCATTGGGAAAGACTAGGTCCACCCTACCGTTGCTGCTGCAAGCATAATGAGGCGGAGCAAACTACTGAATATCTGATTTGCAACTGCGCGGCACTTCTCGGCGCCAGACGACGCTTCTTAGGAGAACATAATATGATATATATATGTATACGTATAGTCGCATGTATTTAAAAATGTTAGCAAGTCTTAGGCTAATTCGATTAAGATGCATTGCAAATAAAAACAAGCGATTTCAATGCTCTTTGCAGCTGTCCTTGATGTAACTCATGACCGAAAGACGATAACAACCGGAATGTTCTAAGCTCTCACATTAAAAATTGCATAAATTATGGCTCTATAGATTTTGTTCGTCTTGCACTCATATTCTGCATTCTTTCAACTAACTTTTGGTGTATTGAAAATAAACTTGGCTGATTTGTCGCATTTTATACAATTGCTAATTATAGGCATATTTCAATTTTCATAATTACTTGACAAGCAAAAAATCGTTGGCGAATGAAATGCAATTTTAAAGCATCAATTAGTACCTAATTCCTACCGTTCATAGTCACGCAAATTTAGCGCCTGCGATTAGTTTATATTTAGCTTTTTATTGGTTTGGTATTTGCTATTTATATATTATGCAGTTGCTTACATGCCTACATATGTATGTGCACAATCGTATAGTTTAGTTGTGCCCATGTATGATGTACGCATCATAATCCCTTTGCCAGTTAAATAAAATTGTGGATTTAGTAATTTGCACATAACAAGCTGACAGGCATTTAAGTGGACTTCGAAATAAAATAAACTTCATTATGACATTTTTAGCGCAAATTCCAGGGATTATGTAAAAAGTATGAAATTGAATATGAATATGTTTAGGGTTTATGCAGAAATTTAAAAATAACTTGCAGCCGCTGCAGCAGACTCTTATTTAAGTAGCGCTATGTATGCGTATCTGCACACTAAAGTTTTTTTAATCTGCACAATTAAGTTGGAGTTTTTATGCATAGACATTGGAATGCAGTTTTTTTTTGTTTATGTAGAGAATTCCACTGTGCATACTAATAAAATAAAAAATTATCTATATAACTACATACATACATATGTTAGATAATTGAAAATGCTTTAGATTAGTTGCCTTGACATTTCCAGCAGATTCAAGCTTGACTTTTACAGCAGCAAAATATCTACATATTTGGTGTTCTCCGCTGAAGTCTGATACTGTAGTGAAGCTGCAGCTTACGAACAATAATCTTTATCAGAATCTAGCAAAGACTAATATGTTTAGCCATAAGCTGAATATAGCATTAAGAATCTTTAAGCAATGTAAAGCCCTGAATCCAGACAAACACCAAAAAAATTTTCTAATTAATTAAAATTCAATTACTCTACTCGACACCAAAAATCACCAAGAATAAAATAATACTTTTCTAAAGCGAAATTTTACGCTGATTCCTATCATCTCCATTTTCTTGTGGCAGACCCAGTTTTTGAGATATTGGTAAAAATGTGGAAAAAGCCATATATGCAAGACATGGGATCATATAAGTGCATCAAAAAGTATTATTAAACATCGTGGCGATTTGACATCTAGGAAGTGCTGGTACCGGGAGCTCCAACAAACATTTTTTGCCTTCACACTCCAAAATTGGTCAAGTAGTTTGGCCACAATGGCAAAAAAATTTGAAAAAAATCGATTTTTTTTAAAGAAATTTCAGATTCGACTGTCCTAAAATCAGAAAAATTGTATGGGCGACAAAAAGCTAGCCCACCTATCCTATATAGAATTTAATTGTGAACATTCTAAGACTAATTGCGCAATAATCGGATGTTCCATTTTTTATATTTACCAATTTTTATTGAAAGTCCTTAACTGAAAATTTTCCGGAATAGTAAAATTTGAACAACAAAATGGGGCTTATTCATAACACCTTATTAAAGAGTAATACTCAAGATTATTTCATTCCATTTATTACGTGTTTTAAAGTGCACAATATCTCTCAAAACAGCGATTAATAGGAAAAAAAAATAATTGAATAAAAAAATATCTGCATTTCGCGATTTTAAAGAGAGGATAAATAATAAGCGATGTGAGTAAGTACTTTTGACTACTCTTTTGTGATTTTCTGCATATGTTACACGTATGATTGTCCAAAAAATAGTCTCCCACCATACTCTCGTACCAAGACCCTTGATATCGCCATTTGAAAACTATTAAGTCCTGATGAAATCTCTCACCATGTTCATCACTTTCAGCAAGGCCGTATTTAGGGGGGGGGGGGTTTGGGTGTTTGAACCCCCCACGAAATTCTGGTAGATAAATTTTACTTCTATCATATTCAAAGCTATATGTTGAAAACACTAGTTTACGAATAATTAATTTGAGAAAATACCAAGAATTTCAGGTATAGGGGAGGGCTGGTATGAACCTGCTGAGATCAAAACCATTTTCTTATGGTTAGGGTTTTGAGATAACGTAATTTTGAGTTTTTTTGTTACAACTTCAATCAAAAATTCTTTTCGCTGAAGTTACAAACACCCGCAAACCGTATCTACTCCGTTCGAAAGATAATTAAAGTACGCTTCTAACGACATACCACTTATAAATGAAATTATGTTACATTTCTAAAATTTTAGCATATTTCCTTATAAATTCATAAAGTCATGGCTGAAAATTCATTACTCGGGTTATATTAGTTTCTGAATTATAACATTTTGTGTGTTTTTCGAAAGATCCCATATATGGGATGTGTGCGTGTTTATATGTAGTCCGATTTCACCTATTTTCAATACTAAATTTTCAAAGTCACCATTTTTTGATTTTTTGCGATTATTGAAAAAAATTGGTTTTTATTGGGGTTTTTATAAGAAGTTGTAAAAATCACGAAAGTTTTATTCTTTTTAAAATTATTCTGTTTTATTGCAAACATTTTAAGCGTAATATTAAAAAGATGCGATAAATACTTTATTTTTGGCGATTTTTTTCAAGTGAAACAAAAAGGATGTTTATGGTCGAAAAACTCGGTTAGGTGACCCAACTATATGAAAACGACTTCACAGATAAAAGGACATTAGGAGGAAATATAAAGCTTCCCAAGCACTGTTTGCCAGCATAACACCAACAGTCTCAAAAATAAGCTGTTGCTGTTTTGCGAAAGTTATCATAATTTTTGAGAACTTTTGCATTTCGATTTCCTTTGAAAATATCTTAAGTCGAAGCACAGAACAGTCGAATATATTTGTTTGTTTTTTGTGCTGTTGCTTCACTGTGTAATTTCAAACAGATCAGTCGACAGTAAAACACAGATAAACAGAAAAATTATTTTTAAGTGCGACTTTTTGAAATTGGTTTTTTTTTGTACATTACAATTTCGATTGTGTTCCCATAAATTAAAAAAAGAAAAAAAAACAATAACAACAGTGCTGTAAAAACTCGAAATTATGTTTGCCCTTTGCTGTGCTGTACAAATTTCCACAATACAGCAACAGTCGATTATAATTTTTTGAAACTTAAGGCTGCGCAGATGCAGTACAGTAGAACTTTTTATTTTTTATACTTCTGCTGCGCTGTTAATTTTTTAATTTTCAAATGAAAATGAAATTCAATGGAAATGAAAAAAAAAGTTGAAAATAATTTCAAACCCTACTCAAAAGCAAGGCTGCTCAACGAAATGAACAAAATAATTTTGTTTCAAGAAATATCAATAAAAAATATCCAAAAATTATTTTGTTTTGCTAATTATCAGAAACAAAATTTTTTCGTTTCAAAAATTATCAATAAATCTTTAATCAGAATAATTTTGTTTCGTTGATATCAAAAAAATTAACAAAAATTGTATTTGTCTTAATTCATGTATGTATGTACATACATACAAACATATCGAGCCGTATGCGCCCGAAAGTTGTAAAAGCCAAATTCAAAAATGTTCAGGAGAAGGTTTTTTAAATTTTTTTTTTACTTTCATTTTTTTATTTCGATTTCTTTTTTTTTGCTTTTCGACAATTTTTAATCAACTTTAACCACCAAAAATATAAAACTATACTTTTCTAAAACGAAATTTAACGCTGATCCCGAATAGCATCTCCATTTTTTTGTGGTAGACCCTGTTTCTGAGATATCGGTAAAAATGTAGAAAAAACCGTATATACAAGACATCGCATGACACACATAAGTGCATGAAAAAATTGTATTAGCTACCGTAGCGACTTGGCATCTAATAAGAACTGGTAAAGAGAATCCCAACAAACATTTTTTGCCTTTTACTTAAAAAATGGTCAAGTAGTTTGGTTACAATGGCAAAAAGAATGAAAAAATCCAAGTTTGTGTAACGAATTTCAGATTCGACTCCGTTCTATCCCATAAAGAATTTAAATGTGAACATTTTGAGACTACTTTTGCAATAATGGGATGTATCAGTATTTATATTTACCTATTTTAATTGAGAGTTCTTAACCTAGCAATTTCCGTTTCTTTATAAAACTTTATTAAGGAGTAACATTTAACATTATTTCTTTCCATTTATTATGAGTTTTGAAGTGCACAATGTCTCTCAAAATAGCGATTAATAGGATAAAGAATTAATTGAATAAAAAAATTAGTGCATTTCGCGATTTTAAGGAGAGGATAAATAATGAGGAATGTGTGTAAGTACTTTTGGCTATTCTTTTGTAATTTTCTGGATTTGTCTCCCACCATATCCTTGTTCCAAGATCTTTGATATCGCCTATCAAAAACTACTAAGTTCTGATGAAATCTCTCACCATGTTCATCACTTTCAGCATCTACGTTTGGAGGGAAATTATCGAGATTCAAGAAATTAATTTTGGAGAAATTTTAGAAATACACAACCAGTTTATTTAAAACTGCTCTAAGCAGTAACAAAAGGGACCCTAACTATCGTGAAATCGGTAGAACTTTATTCCAAAATTATGGAGCAATAAAATGCAATATGCCGCACAAGAAAACCATATTGGCCATCGATATGTAATAAAATACAAAGTAGAAGTCTTCAAAGTGATAAAACCCTTGGTTAAATACCAACAAAACCCCGTTAAATTTGTTTATTAGTCACTAGTCTTCAATAACTTGAGAAGCAAAAAAGATGTAAAAGCCACTTCGTACTCACAAAAAAAGTAAACAAACTGAACTTATGTACTTACATCAAAATTGCTTTTCATAACGGTACATTTTTCAGACATAAAATTTCTGGAGAAGGTGTGGGGGATGACAAGTAAGCCATTTCTACAAAAAAGTGAAAATCGGAAATCATGGCCTTTACATCTTTCCGGCGCATACGGCTCGATATGTAAAATTTTTTTTCTTCATAGAAAGCGAAATTATTGAAAAGTCAATTTTTTCATTTAAATTTGAAACTATATTTTTTTGAAATAATTGTTTTGATAATTATCAAAACAAAAAAAAAATTTGTTAATTTTTTTTGATAACAGTTGAAACGAAATGGATTTTGTTTTTTAAATGAATAAAAGTTTCCTGATTTTTAACACTTCTTATAAAAATCCTAATTTGAAAATCAAAAGTTTCGTAAAAAAAAATTCTTCTAAATAGCACTTGAGAAAACAGAATTTTTTTTTATTATTTTTATTTAGTGCACGAAATAAAATGTATATTTTTCTCAAAAAAAAAAAAAAAAAAAAAAAAAAAAAAAAAAAAATCCACAACGATGTAACCCCCCACGAAATAAATTCCTGGGTACGGCCCTGACTTTCAGCACCTAAGCTTTTAGGGAAATTATCATGATGTGAATGCTAGAAATTAATTTTAGAGGGCATATTACTTTCCTTGCTTTAAGTTTTGCAATAAAGCAGCTTGTTGTTAACTAGAAATACACAAACAGAGCAAAAGTTCCAACTATTTAACTACAGATTGGGTGCTTTTTGTTACTGCTTGCAGCAGTTTTTAACAAACTGTTTGTGGATTTCTAGGTAATAAAAAGTTACTTTATTGCAAAAGATTGTAATATGCCGCCTAAGATTCTTCACATATTCAGAATTCCCTACAAACTTAGGTACTGAAACATGGTGAGAGGAGATTTCATTAGGACTTATAGTTTTTGAATGGCGATATCAAGGGTCTTGGTACGAGGATATGATGGGAGACTATTTTTTGGACAATCATATGTGTAACATATGCAGAAAATCACAAAAGAGTAGTCAAAAGTACTTACTCACATCGCTCATTATTTATCCTCTCTTTAAAATCGCGAAACGCAGATATTTTTTTATTCAATTAATTTTTTTTTCCTATTAATCGCTGTTTTGAGAGATATTGTGCACTTCAAAACACGTAATAAACGGAATGAAATAATCTTGAGTATTAATCCTTAATAAAGTTTTATGAATAGGCCCAATTTTGTTGTTGAAATTTTACTCTTACGGAAAATTTTTATTTAAGGACTTTCAATAAAAATATTTAAATATAAAAAATGGTACATCCGATTATTGCGCAATTAGTCTTAGAATGTTCACAATTAAATTCTATATAGGATAGGTGGGCTAACTTTTTGTCGCCCATACAATTTTTTTGATTTTATCACAGTCGAATCTGAAATTTCTTTGAAAAAATTCCATTTTTTTTCAAATTTTTTTTCATTATTTTTGCCATTGTGACCAAACTACTTGAACAATTTTGGAGTGTGAAGGCAAAAAATGTTTGTTGGAGCTCCCGGTACCAGCACTTCCTAGATGTCAAATCGCCGCTATGTCTAATAAAACTTTTTGATGCACTTATATGATGCAATGTCTTGCATATATGGCTTCTTCCACATTTTTACCAATATCTCAAAAACTGGGTCTACCACAAAAAAATGGAGATGATATTCGGAATCAGCGTAAAATTTCGCTTTAGAAAAGTATTATTTCATTTTTGGTGGTTAAAGTTGATCAAAATTTGTCGAGTAGTGTTATTGGATTTTTAGAAATAGCGGTCACCTCTCGGCAGTGGGCGGCATATCCTCCGAGTGTATTTGTGCCATGAAAACGCTTCTTACAAAAAATGCATTCGCGTTCGGAGCCGGCGTAAAACTGTAGATCCACTCAATTAGTAGGAAAACCCAAATTTAAGGAGCACACCTCGAATTGGGAGAGAAGCTCGGCGATAAAACTCTTCAGAGTTATAGTGACGCCAGTGTATTACATTATTAAAGCCCTGATTGACCTCTATTGACCATACAGAAATTCAATTTAATAATGATGCATTAAAAATAAATGTACCTCAAATGGCTTAAGATTGCAAATGCAAACCTGAAAATTTAATTTAAGTATGCAAATTCAAGCTTAATCAACTCAGATAATTGACATGTCTAAACATAATACCAGTATAATATCTGTAAGTGTTGGGCCCCCGGGTAGATATATATTTAACGGCGTACCGTCATTGAAAAGCAATTCTACAAAAAATACAACTCTCATGGTCATTATGGCAAAATGATGAAACAAGTAAGTAGTCTGAACACACTTTATACATTTACATATGTACTTATGTACACACATATGTACATCTATATGTAAATACATATCTACTTTATGAACGCTTTAATTTTTTCTATTGCTGCTTAAGCTGCCTTTGCTTCTACGTTGTGTGTGTATTCGCTTTTTCTAAACCTTTTACGGTGTATGTAACTCAATGCCAATACTGCGCAGATATTACTTTCTTTTATACCTACTTTCTTTTATACCTACTTTCATTTCGGCTTCACACTTTACGGTGTAAAAAAAAAGAAATTCCAACACATTAATTATATTCATATATTTTAATATGTGTGCCCATATGTGGTTGTAAACTTAAAGTCTTAACTAAACGCTTATCTTGTTATGTTGCGTGTTTGTCTGAAAAGCTCTCTAATGTATGCATTTCTTTTCTACTTAAGTTAGTTGCGTGCACATACATACATATGAGCAGTTCACTCTCAAAATTGCCTGTGTGAATTTTTCATATTAAGCTACAAATTAGAAAAAACCACCACGGCATCAAACTCTATTTTAATTGAATATATTTTGAAAGCTTAGCGCTTAAGGATATACGGGAAATAAAACCACAATATGACAGATTTTTGCAAATTTAATGTTAAATATTTTACAGAGCTAATCTTTCGACAGTATTTTTTCACATAGCTAGTTTTGAAATTGGCTCGCATAATAATACGGTTCTTCTTGCAAAACCTCCCTCCTTCTCTCTCTTAGCGTAGAAAAATGCTTGCAACCAGCGGAAAAGGGAGAGTTCCACTACGTTGGGAAGATCAGGTCGAAAGAAACTGGTTAAAGTGGGTTAAAACATGAGCATTAATGGATTGAGACGCTTAAAATTTACTCTTACAGTATAGATCAAGTGATGGAAATAAAATGGTTTTAGAATTTTGAGCGCCCCTTATATGAGGCGACACCCATGTATGCCACGGCGTATGAGTGACCTACATATTTTAGATAGATACTTCTGAAAGTGCATAAATTAAAAACAAAGAATAGAGACTTTTGAAAGTGTATAAGTAAAACGTAGACACTTTTGAAAGTGTATTTTTTATTTAATGTTTCTTTTCAAAATACGGAAGGATTTTGCAATAAATTTTTAATGGACATTCTACACCTTTCAATACTGGTACACAATCCATCAAAAACTCAATATCGAAAAAAATTCACATAGACACTTTTGAAAGTGGACTATCCACTTCTGTGCCGTTAAATTAAAGTAGCTTAACTCAAAATATGGTGAACAGAGAAAAGTCGATTTTTTGTCAAAACTTAAACTATTGGAGCAATTCGGATTTTTAAAAGTGAAAACAATGGATTTTTTGTGTTAGAGAAGGAATAGTTGTGAAAGAGAAATCTTAAAGCAAAGTTTATAACGAAAAAATTAAATTTTTACGAAAAGCAGAATTAACTCCAGTTAAATTTTTTTTTATTGAACTGCATTCTTTCCAACAAGGTTTTTATCTCCATTTAACTCGAGTTAAGTGTTTTTAATAAACAGAAAACACAAATAAATGTGCCCACATAACTCTTGTTAGGATGTTTTAATAAAATAATTTGTATACAATACTAGACTTAAGTGAAGATAAGTTACTTTAACTGGTACAAGATGTTTCTATTTGAGTTAGGATAATTTGTATATCTTAATAACTTTTTAACTATTACTCCGATTTAAATGGGCATGAGACAGATCGATGGATTTTCCTCCAAAGATTAACACTATAACAATAACTCAATTTCACATTATCTCGAGTTAGGCTACTTTAATTTGCGGGCACAGATTTGTACACATGGATACTCACATGCTCATTTATTTTTATGGTTTCTTACTGCTCTTTTTATTATTCGGTAGACTTTGTTTTGTGATCAACTCTGGTAGAATTAATTCGCCACATAAATTTTAAATTAAGAATATCCTAATTTTTTCGATGTGATGCTAAAATCAAATATTTTATTTAATAATAAAAAAAAAATTATAAATAAAAAACAATCGTTTTCAGATTGCAAACAGCTCACAGATGTATTTTCTAAAATATCTCTGATAAAGTCACCTAAAAAAGACAAAAATTCATCTAATCATCTTATTTTAATACAAAGCGGGAAGCTTCCTGCATTCAAAAAAAAAAAAAAAAAAATTATGGGCATAAACTCAAGTACCTACAGAAAAATAAAATTCCAAATTCAAACAATTCTTATGATTTAGCTCGCGGTTTTTTTTTCGTTATGTTTTCCAATTTTTCGCTCGCTTATTGACCCAAAAAAATCGTTAGCTTGAAGCGTTACCGTTACTTATGAAAGATTTTTATTAAATTTGCTAGTTTTTATTTTTGCCTTTTTGCTTGTATTGCTTTATTAATTTTGCTTTTGTTTTTGCTTTTGATTTTGATTTTTGTAGATGACCTACGACATCTGAATGGATACCCCCGGAGCAACAGCGGCAAATTGCATTAAAAGCAGCAGCGCTTCATTATTGTTTTCGGCTGCCGGCGGCTACAGAAGTCAACCTCAAACAAAGGAAAATGGAAAATATATGTATGTATGTATTTTCTTGCAAAAATGTATGCGGTTGCTGGCAGAAATAATTGTTTATTAGCAAAGAAAAAAAATCAAAAAACATAGTAGATACTGCCAACCAGTCATGATGATATTCGGAATCAGCGTAAAATTTCGCTTTAGAAAAGTATTATTTCATTTTTGGTGGTTAAAGTTGATCAAAATTTGTCGAGTAGTGTTATTGGATTTTTAGAAATAGCGGTCACCTCTCGGCAGTGGGCGGCATATCCTCCGAGTGTATTTGTGCCATGAAAACGCTTCTTACAAAAAATGCATTCGCGTTCGGAGCCGGCGTAAAACTGTAGATCCACTCAATTAGTAGGAAAACCCAAATTTAAGGAGCACACCTCGAATTGGGAGAGAAGCTCGGCGATAAAACTCTTCAGAGTTATAGTGACGCCAGTGTATTACATTATTAAAGCCCTGATTGACCTCTATTGACCATACAGAAATTCAATTTAATAATGATGCATTAAAAATAAATGTACCTCAAATGGCTTAAGATTGCAAATGCAAACCTGAAAATTTAATTTAAGTATGCAAATTCAAGCTTAATCAACTCAGATAATTGACATGTCTAAACATAATACCAGTATAATATCTGTAAGTGTTGGGCCCCCGGGTAGATATATATTTAACGGCGTACCGTCATTGAAAAGCAATTCTACAAAAAATACAACTCTCATGGTCATTATGGCAAAATGATGAAACAAGTAAGTAGTCTGAACACACTTTATACATTTACATATGTACTTATGTACACACATATGTACATCTATATGTAAATACATATCTACTTTATGAACGCTTTAATTTTTTCTATTGCTGCTTAAGCTGCCTTTGCTTCTACGTTGTGTGTGTATTCGCTTTTTCTAAACCTTTTACGGTGTATGTAACTCAATGCCAATACTGCGCAGATATTACTTTCTTTTATACCTACTTTCTTTTATACCTACTTTCATTTCGGCTTCACACTTTACGGTGTAAAAAAAAAGAAATTCCAACACATTAATTATATTCATATATTTTAATATGTGTGCCCATATGTGGTTGTAAACTTAAAGTCTTAACTAAACGCTTATCTTGTTATGTTGCGTGTTTGTCTGAAAAGCTCTCTAATGTATGCATTTCTTTTCTACTTAAGTTAGTTGCGTGCACATACATACATATGAGCAGTTCACTCTCAAAATTGCCTGTGTGAATTTTTCATATTAAGCTACAAATTAGAAAAAACCACCACGGCATCAAACTCTATTTTAATTGAATATATTTTGAAAGCTTAGCGCTTAAGGATATACGGGAAATAAAACCACAATATGACAGATTTTTGCAAATTTAATGTTAAATATTTTACAGAGCTAATCTTTCGACAGTATTTTTTCACATAGCTAGTTTTGAAATTGGCTCGCATAATAATACGGTTCTTCTTGCAAAACCTCCCTCCTTCTCTCTCTTAGCGTAGAAAAATGCTTGCAACCAGCGGAAAAGGGAGAGTTCCACTACGTTGGGAAGATCAGGTCGAAAGAAACTGGTTAAAGTGGGTTAAAACATGAGCATTAATGGATTGAGACGCTTAAAATTTACTCTTACAGTATAGATCAAGTGATGGAAATAAAATGGTTTTAGAATTTTGAGCGCCCCTTATATGAGGCGACACCCATGTATGCCACGGCGTATGAGTGACCTACATATTTTAGATAGATACTTCTGAAAGTGCATAAATTAAAAACAAAGAATAGAGACTTTTGAAAGTGTATAAGTAAAACGTAGACACTTTTGAAAGTGTATTTTTTATTTAATGTTTCTTTTCAAAATACGGAAGGATTTTGCAATAAATTTTTAATGGACATTCTACACCTTTCAATACTGGTACACAATCCATCAAAAACTCAATATCGAAAAAAATTCACATAGACACTTTTGAAAGTGGACTATCCACTTCTGTGCCGTTAAATTAAAGTAGCTTAACTCAAAATATGGTGAACAGAGAAAAGTCGATTTTTTGTCAAAACTTAAACTATTGGAGCAATTCGGATTTTTAAAAGTGAAAACAATGGATTTTTTGTGTTAGAGAAGGAATAGTTGTGAAAGAGAAATCTTAAAGCAAAGTTTATAACGAAAAAATTAAATTTTTACGAAAAGCAGAATTAACTCCAGTTAAATTTTTTTTTATTGAACTGCATTCTTTCCAACAAGGTTTTTATCTCCATTTAACTCGAGTTAAGTGTTTTTAATAAACAGAAAACACAAATAAATGTGCCCACATAACTCTTGTTAGGATGTTTTAATAAAATAATTTGTATACAATACTAGACTTAAGTGAAGATAAGTTACTTTAACTGGTACAAGATGTTTCTATTTGAGTTAGGATAATTTGTATATCTTAATAACTTTTTAACTATTACTCCGATTTAAATGGGCATGAGACAGATCGATGGATTTTCCTCCAAAGATTAACACTATAACAATAACTCAATTTCACATTATCTCGAGTTAGGCTACTTTAATTTGCGGGCACAGATTTGTACACATGGATACTCACATGCTCATTTATTTTTATGGTTTCTTACTGCTCTTTTTATTATTCGGTAGACTTTGTTTTGTGATCAACTCTGGTAGAATTAATTCGCCACATAAATTTTAAATTAAGAATATCCTAATTTTTTCGATGTGATGCTAAAATCAAATATTTTATTTAATAATAAAAAAAAAATTATAAATAAAAAACAATCGTTTTCAGATTGCAAACAGCTCACAGATGTATTTTCTAAAATATCTCTGATAAAGTCACCTAAAAAAGACAAAAATTCATCTAATCATCTTATTTTAATACAAAGCGGGAAGCTTCCTGCATTCAAAAAAAAAAAAAAAAAAATTATGGGCATAAACTCAAGTACCTACAGAAAAATAAAATTCCAAATTCAAACAATTCTTATGATTTAGCTCGCGGTTTTTTTTTCGTTATGTTTTCCAATTTTTCGCTCGCTTATTGACCCAAAAAAATCGTTAGCTTGAAGCGTTACCGTTACTTATGAAAGATTTTTATTAAATTTGCTAGTTTTTATTTTTGCCTTTTTGCTTGTATTGCTTTATTAATTTTGCTTTTGTTTTTGCTTTTGATTTTGATTTTTGTAGATGACCTACGACATCTGAATGGATACCCCCGGAGCAACAGCGGCAAATTGCATTAAAAGCAGCAGCGCTTCATTATTGTTTTCGGCTGCCGGCGGCTACAGAAGTCAACCTCAAACAAAGGAAAATGGAAAATATATGTATGTATGTATTTTCTTGCAAAAATGTATGCGGTTGCTGGCAGAAATAATTGTTTATTAGCAAAGAAAAAAAATCAAAAAACATAGTAGATACTGCCAACCAGTCAAAGTTTGAATAAAGGAATCTGCCAAAATATTGAAAACTTCAACGATTGTTTGATTGGCGATAAAGTGCAAGAGTCAGTCATTCACTCACTTGCACACATCTCAGTCAGTCACAGTCACGCGGTTGGCGGGGGCCGGTGGCGATGTCAGCGCCAGGGCCATTCAATTCAATATAACCATTTTTATACACAGCTGTACTAGTACACAGAGTATTATAGTTTTAATCACATAACGGTGGATTGTAACAGAATGAAATAATAGAGATAGATATAGACTTATATATATCAAAATGATCAGGGTGAAAAGAGAAATCGATTGAGCCATGTTCGTCCGTCCGTCTGTCCGTCCGTCCGTCTGTAAACACTCTAACTCGCGCAAAAATTGAGATATTTTGATGAAATTTGAAATGAAATTTGGTATCGAGACTGGGACGGTTGGTATTGAAAATAGGCGAAATCGGACCATGACCACGCCCACTTTTCCTATATAGAAAAAATCGGAAATTTGGTATCTCAGTCACTAATATAGCTGGAGCGATGAAATTTTACCCACGTGTTGAGCTCAGGCCCCTATGAAGAAATTTGATGAAATTTTGGAAAATGGGCGGTTCCACGCCCACTTATTAAGGGTCAAACATGGAAAGTTTTATATGTCATAACTCAGAAACCATTGAAGATATATCGATGAAATTTGGTATGCGTGATTTAATTACTTAGGCAAACATTTTGACGGAAAATAGTTAAAAACGGTTGACGGCCACGCCCACTTTTATATATGTGTATAATAAAGTGACCTAATAAAAACATTTTAAGATATATCTCTGTCAAATATAAAGATATATCACTGAAATTTTGTCGCATGAGTCCAACTATGGACATAAAACAGAACACACAAAAATTTTGGAAAATGGGCGGTGCCACGCCCACTTATTAAGGGGCAAACATTGAAAGTTTTATGAGTCATAACTCAGAAACCGTTGAAGATATATCGATGAAATTTTATGTGCGTAATATACTTACATAGGCAAATGTTTGGACGAAAAATTGCCAAAATCGGTTGACGACCACGCCCACTTTTATATATGTGTATTATAAAGTGACCTAATAAAAACATTTTAAGCGATATCTCTGTCAAATATGAAGATATATCATTGCAATTTTATGGGAGGAGTCCAACTGCGGACGTAAAACGAAAAACACAAACATTTTGGAAAATAGGCGTGGCACCGCCTCTTTTAAGAAGCAGAAATATACGAGATTTCTAAGCCCATAACTCGACAAGTAATTTATATATAATGACGAAACTTGGTGTGTACACTTTTATTACTTGTGGTAATACATGATCAGAATTTTAGCGAAATCGGTTGACGACCACGCCCACTTTTATATATGTGTATTATAAAGTGACCTAATAAAAAGCGATATCTTTGTCAAATATAAAGAGAATTCATTGAAATTTTGTGGCATGAGTTCCACAATAGACCGGAAACAAAAAATAAAAAACTTTTGGAAAATGGGCGTGGCACCGCCTCTTTTTAGACAAAGGAATATACGAGATTTCTTAGCCTATAACTCGACAAATAATTGAGATATTATGACGAAACTTGGTTTATACACTTTTATAGCTTGTGTTAATAGACACGCAAAAATTTACTGAAATCGGTTTATGACCACGCCTACTTTTTATCAAAGATATTTCTGGAACACCCTTCGGGAATTTGTAACGTGACATCTTTGTAACTAGAAGTCATAAAGGAATGAAATTTTGCACAAAGAATAATATTCATATGCTTAGTTGGATGACTGATAAAAATGTTGAAAATGGGCCTGGCTACGCCCACTTTATGCAGCTCTCGCTTTATATAAAATACACCGCGATTCCATCAAACGCAAACAAACAATGAAGGCATACAGCTGAGTATCTAATGTTCGATTCCACTCGAACTTAGGCTTCCTTACTTGTTTAATTTTTCTTTTGTTTTTTTTTTGGTGTCGATTGACAAGCCATTCCCTTTTTCCTTTGCGACTTTTAGTTCGCTTTTGTGTTACTAATCGTTTAGGAGGTTGTTGCCTTAGGTGTTGTCGGCTAGTCTCGTCTCGTCATTGTTTTTATACTCAGCTGTACTAGTACACAGAGTATTATAATTTTGATTTCATAACGGTGGATTGTAACATAATGAAATAATCGAGATAGATATGGACTTATATATATCAAAATGATCAGGGTGAAAAGAGAAATCGATTGAGCCATGTCCGTCCGTCCGTCCGTCCGTCCGTCCGTCCGTCCGTCCGTCCGTCCGTACGCAGGATAACTCGCGTAAAAATTGAGATATTTTGATGAAATTTGAAATGCAAGTTGGTATCGAGACTGGGACGGTTGGTATTGAAAATGGGCGAAATCGGACCATGACCACGCCCACTTTTCCTATATAGAAAAAATCGGAAATTTGGTATCTCAGCCACTAATATAGCTAGAGGGATGAAATCTTACCCACGTGTTGAGCTCAGGCCCCCAAGAAGAAATTTCATGAAATTTTGGAAAATGGGCGGTGCCACGCCCACTTATTAAGGGTCAAACATTGAAAGTTTTATATGTCATAACTCAGAAACCGTTGAAGATATATCGATGAAATTTGGTATGCGTAATTTGCTTACCTAGACAAATGTTCTGGCGAAAAATTATCAAAATCGGTTGACGGCCACGCCCACTTTTATATATGGGAACTATAAAGGGGCCTAATAAAAACATTTTAAGCGATATCTCTGTCAAATATAAAGATCTATCACTGAATTTTTGTGGCAGGAGTCCAACTACGGACATAAAACAAAAAGTACAAAAATTTTGGAAAATGGGCGGTGCCACGCCCACTTATTAAGGGGCAAACATTGAAAGTTTTATATGTCATAACTCAGAAACCGTTGAAGATATATCGATGAAGTTTGTTTTGCGTAATTTGCTTACTTAGACAAATGTTTTGGCGAAAAATTATCAAAATCGGTTGACGGCCACGCCCACTTTTATATATGGGAACTATAAAGGGGCCTAATAAAAACATTTTAAGCGATATCTCTGTCAAATATAAAGATATATCATTGAAATTTTGTGGCAGGAGACCAACTAGGGACATAAAACAAAAAATATAAAAATTTTGGAAAATGGGCGGTGCCACGCCCACTTATTAAGGGCAAACATTGAAAGTTTTATATGTCATAACTCAGAAACCGTTGAAGATATATCGATGAAATTTGTTTTGCGTAATTTGCTTACTTAGACAAATGTTTTGGCGAAAAATTATCAAAATCGGTTGACGGCCACGCCCACTTTTATATATGGGAACTATAAAGGGGCCTAATAAAAACATTTTAAGCGATATCTCTGTCAAATATAAAGATCTATCACTGAAATTTTGTGGCAGGAGACCAACTAGGGACATAAAACAAAAAATATAAAAATTTTGGAAAATGGGCGGTGCCACGCCCACTTATTAAGGGGCAAATATTGAAAGTTTTATAAGCCATAACTCAGAAACCGTTAAAGATATATCGATGAAATTTGGTACGCGTGATATATTTACTTAGCCAAATGTGTGGACGAAAGATTACCAAATCGGTTGACGACCACGCCCACTTTTATATATGGGTATTATAAAGTGACCTAATAAAACATTTTAAGCGATATCTCTGTCAAATATAAAGATCTATCACTGAAATTTTGTGACATGAGTTCTACAATAGACCGGAAACAAAATATAAAAAAGTTTGGAAAATGGGCGTGGCACCGCCTCTTTTTATACAAAGGAATCTACGTGCCTATTACTCGACAAATAACTGAGATATTATGACGAAACTTGGTTTATACACTTTTATAACATGTGTTAATAGACAAGCAAAAATGTATTGAAATCGGTTTATGACCACGCCTACTTTTTAACAAAGATATTTCTGGAACACCCTTTTGGAATTTGTAACGTGAAGTCTTTGTAACTAAAAGTCATAGAGGGATGCAATTTTGCACTAACAATAATATTTATATGCTTATTTGGATGATTGATACAAATTTTGAAAATGGGCGTGGCTGCGCCCTGTTTATGCAGCACTCGTGTCATATAAAATACACCCTATATCGAACAAACGCAAACAAACAATGAAAGCATACAGCTGAGTATCTAATGTTCGATTCCACTCGAACTTAGGCTTCCTTACTTGTTTGGTTTAACATTTACCTAGATTCGCCTGAACAAATTTGTGCTGAAATATTTTATATTTTTTTTTTTGTTTAGTTCACAAATTATGAACGGAAAACACAGCGACCTAGCGACCTACCAAAAAATCGCCAGTGAAGTTTGCGTTGAGTGGCACAGCCGACAGAGAATCAGCAGTCAACAGCAAGTCAACGCTCGTGATCAATTCGGCCACGACATGAAATACGTATCTGCACAATATATATACATTAAGGTAGTCCAAAAATAAAACTGAAAAAATCATTGCGAAACAAGGCTATTTTTACTCTATTATAAAAACATATTTCTTGTTCATTAAGCACGTTTCCAAAAAAATGTATTTCTACACTGATCTAAAAGCAAACGGAAATTTGGAGGCATTTTCTCGACCTCTAAACTTTTATACACTCAGAAAAATAATCACAGTAGTATCAACAGTTTTCTTCTGTTAATCCCAAAATTCGTTAAATTAACAGAAATACATTTAAGTAGACTGATTTAGAACTCTTTATATAAATGAAAAAATCTTTTACTTTAACAAATATATGTATTAAAACCTATTTGTTAGTTCAGCAGAACAGATCTGTCAATTATTAACAGAAATTTTCGTTGATATAGCTGAATCACTGTTAACTTAACCCTAATATCTGTTGCTGTAACCTTTATATTTATTTTTTGATTCAACAAATCCTTACTGTTGACTATCAAAAGAAAAAGTATTTATTTTGCCAGCTTTTTCCGTTGTTACCTGTTGCATTGCTTACGTGAGTGAGTTGTAATTCACGAGTGCTTTTACGAACATGGGTAAGTATAAAAGCGGAGATGATGTTACACATTTGTACTTGGAAACCGAACGGAGGGAAAATTTAAGAGACAAATGCAAACAAAAGATTTAATAAACTTGCCAATGCTCTAAAAATACCCTTTATAAAGTAATTGTTTGAAATAAACGGCCATATAAAAACACAAAGGGATTTATTTTTAAGTGACAAAATTTCAACTACGGAAAGTTGTTGATTTAACAGCAAAACGGTTTGGATTCACAGCGTTTTTTCTTTTGTTTTCAGAGTAGTTAGTTCAACAATAAAACTGTTAAAACAAGAGAACGTCTGTCAATTTAACAGATAAATCCTTTGGATGTGATTTGACGGTGGAATCTGTTGTTTTAACCCGTAATGCCGCTGATCTACCAGCATTTTTCCCTCGGTGTATATTAAGGCAAACATTTTGGTATGGATTTCTGTAGTACAGTCGTCTGAAATGCGGGTTGCTCCGCTGATTTCGGGAGAACTTTATTTTCTTCATATAATTTTGGACCACCCTAATATACATATTTACATATGGATTGTATGATTTTTATGTTAGCGCTTTTCGTCTGCCAGTCAAACCTCTTCTCAGTCTATGTTGCGCTGTCGAGGTTGCCCATCACTAGCCTACATCATAAATTTTTTATATATTTTTCCCATGGCTACTTCCGTATGGTGTAAGAGATTAGTGCTAAATTCATTTATCGGACGTCCTGTGCAAAATGCTGGGTAGAGAGGCTGAAGTGTAGGTACCTATTTTTTAGCAGAGAGTTGTTCAAGTTTTTTATTTATACTCAGTTGTACGTATTATATTGAAAAGTAAAGTCCTCTCTCGACGAACCAAAATCACACTCTACAGAACACTCATCGTTTCAGTCCTCATGTACGGTGCAGAAGCATGGACTACATCAAAAGCAGGTAAGATGGCGCTTGGAGTATTCGAGAGGAAAGATCTTCGGAGGATTTATGGGCCTTTGCGCGTTGACGAAGGCTAGTATCGACGGAGATTTAACAATGAACTATACGAGCTGTACGCAGGCATCGATATTGTTCAGCGAATGAAGATCCAGCAGCTCTGCTGGGCAGGTCATGTCGTGAGAATGGACGAAGGTGCTCCGTCCAAGAAAGTATTTCTATCGAAACCCGCTGAACGCAGAAGAAAAGGGAGGCCTCCACTGCGTTGGGAAGATCATGTGGACAGTGATGCTGACTCCCTAGGTGTTGCCAAATGGCGACACGCTGCACGAAACAGAAATAGCTGGCGTACTATGTTGGACTCGGCCAAAATCGTCTAGACGCCTACCTGCCAATTAAGTAAGTAAGTACTGAGCAATATTGTTATCAAGTTAAAGTTTTAAGTAAGAGCTTCAATTGATAGTTCACTCCATGCCTAGGGATGGCAACAATAACCGGAAAAACGTTTATATTCGGTTAATTTCTTTCGGTTAACGGTTAAAATGTAACGGTTTTTTCCTTTTGATTATTTTTTCGATTAACCTTTTTCCTCTCAAGTCGGAAATAATCGAAAGGAAATAATCGAAGTTGAGAATTTCCGCCTTTTCATCCGAGTCCGAATTCGGTTACCTAGTGTTTTGTGAGTATATCCAAAAAACCGCAATAAATGTTCCCTCCAGTTCCCGAATAGACGATTATATAGTCATTTTGACGATTTTTCCTAATAAATTACGATTATTTTCGTTTTTTATATATATTTTTTTTAAAGGAATAATTGTAATCGAAAAACGGTTTTAATCGGTTAGTTTCCCACAATTATTCGCGATTAATAATCGAACGCTTTCGATTAACCTAAAAAGCGGTTAATCGGTTATTTCATTGTTTTTGCCATCCCTATCCATGCCAACTTTCAAGTCAGTTCTCAAGAGAGAGGCTAAAACATAGAGCCGGATGGCGTCAATTTTGTTATGAAATTAAAGCAGCCGATCAGGGCTTCCACATATAGTTCATCCTATGTGGATATTTCAATCGGTTCCCGATATATCTAAACCGATTGATTCAAATGATATAGGCCGATATGTTGACCCTGATGTTGTTGATGAGGAACGGGAGAGGAGGAGAGAGAATCAGATTAGGAGGAAGACGAGATAGAGTGAACAGGCGATAGAGAGCGGTAGGAAGATTGATAGGCATTGGCATGTAATTTGCCGCAGCGAAGCGGTATTTGCTAGTTAAGAATAAAAAGATAAAGCAGATAATATTCCACATAAAAAAACCATGTGCGCTAAACATTTGAGATTTTCGGTAAAGATTATTTTAATTTTAATTTTTTTTTTAAGAATTTATAATTATATTCTTCCAAGTAATACTTTTACCAGCACAAAGCCAATTAGCTTAAAACATTTACTTTTGTGGCGATAATTAAGCTCAGTTAATTAATAATAAATTCGTTATGAACATGTTTGCTGCATTAACGTTCGACTAACTACATACTTATTACCGCAAACAAATTTTCTACTTATATTTATGTTTTGTTTATTACTTTTTCCGCTTTTTGGCAGCAGCACAAGTTTGCACAGTTCTCGTGTAACAAATGAAACTTTTCTTGCTAATATTTTCATAATAAAAGTGTCTAATGTGCTATGGAAAATTATGCAATGCTTGTCTGTGGCATTCGTTCCCTGCAAAAATTCCGAGTACTCCATTCGCTAATCCATGGAGTGCTCGCTATGGACCAACCGATTACTCCATAACTTGCCACATTTCATACAAAAAATATGGTCCATTTAACATTGCATGTCATTGCAATGGAGTATATACTCCAGTCCCGCATAACAATCATATTAATCCATGGAGTACCTACATTGGATTAATTGATGGAGTACCTAACAGTTAGCCGAACATAACACCAAAAAACAAATCTTTATCGCGACGACGACGAATGACGTGTATACATTCAAACATATGTATGTATGTAGCTATGTATGGATACACATATCGTCTTCGTCGCGATAAAAATTTGGTTTTTGCTATGTTCGGCTAACTACGAACCGATGCAGATGCATGAATCGGTCGTTTGGGCTATGTTAGTGGTCACTTTGAAAGTACTCCAACTTACCACAAACGGAGCATATAATCCAATGATTTTTGCAGGGTTATGTCTATTATACACATACATATACATATACCTACTTGGATATGTACGAGTGTTTTTGTTTGTATCTTTTTATACTCAGCTGTACTAGTACACAGAGTATTATAGTTTTAATCACATAACGGTGGATTGTAACAGAATGAAATAATCGAGATAGATATAGACTTATATATATCAAAATGATCAGGGTGAAAAGAGAAATCGATTGAGCCATGTCCGTCCGTCCGTCCGTCCGTCCGTCCGTCCGTCCGTCCGTCCGTCTGTCCGTCCGTCCGTCCGTCCGTCCGTCTGTAAACACTCTAACTCGCGCAAAAATTGAGATATTTTGATGAAATTTGGAACGCAAGTTGGTATCGAGACTGGGACGGTTGGTATTGAAAATGGGCGAAATCGGACCATGACCACGCCCACTTTTCCTATATAGAAAAAATCGGAAATTTGGTATCTCAGCCACTAATATAGCTAGAGTTTTAAAATTTTACCCACGTATTGAGCTCGGGCCCTTATGAAGAAATTTGATGAAGTTTTGGAAAATGGGCGGTGCCACGCCCACTTATTAAGGGTCAAACATTGAAAGTTTTATATGTCATAACTCAGAAACCGTTGAAGATATATCGATGAAATTTGGTACGCGTAATTTGCTTACATAGACAAATGTTTTGACGAAAAATTATCAAAATCGGTTTACGGCCACGCCCACTTTTATATATGTGTATTATAAAGTGACCTAATAAAACCATTTTAAGCGATATCTCTGTCAAATATAAAGATCTATCATTGAAATTTTGTCGCATGAGTCCAACTATGGACATAAAACAAAAAACACAAAAATTTTGGAATATGGGCGGTGCCACGCCCACTTATTAAGGGGCAGACATTGAAAGTTTTATGAGTCATAACTCAGAAACCGTTGAAGATATATCGATGAAATTCGGTACGCGTAATATAATTACTTAGTCAAATGTTTTGGCGAAAAATTATCAAAATCGGTTGACGGCCACGCCCACTTTTATATATAGGAAATATAAGGGGGCCTAATAAAAACATTTTAAGCGATATCTCTGTCAAATATAAAGATCAATCACTGAGATTTTGTGGCAGGAGTCCAACTATGGACATAAAACAAAAACTACAAAAATTTTGGAAAATGGGCGGTGCCACGCCCACTTATTAAGGAGCGAATATTGAAAGTTTAATAAGCCATAACTCAGAAACCGTTAAAGATATATCGATGAAATCTGGTACGCGTGATATATTTACTTAGCCAAATGTGTGGACGAAAAATTACCAAAATCGGTTGACGACCGCGCCCACTTTTATATATGTGTATTATAAAGTGACCTAATAAAACCATTTTAAGCGATATCTATGTGAAATATAAAGATAATTCATTGAAATTTTGTGACATGAGTTTTACAATAGACCGGAAACAAAAAATAAAAAAGTTTGGAAAATGGGCGTGGCACCGCCTCTTTTTAGACAAAGGGATATATGAGATTTCTTAGCCTTTAACTCGACAAATAATTGAGATATTATGACGAAACTTGGTTTATACACTTTTATAACATGTGTTAATAGACACGCAAAAATGTATTGAAATCGGTTTATGACCACGCCTACTTTTTAACAAAGATATTTCTGGAACACCCTTTTGGAATTTGTAACGTGAAGTCTTTGTAACTAAAAGTCATAGAGGGATGAAATTTTGCACTAACAATAATATTTGTATGCTTATTTGGATGATTGATATAAATTTTGAAAATGGGCGTGGCTGCGCCCTGTTTATGCAGCACTCGTTTCATATAAAATACACCCTATATCGAACAAACGCAAACAAACAATGAAAGCATACAGCTGAGTATCTAATGTTCGATTGCACTCGAACTTAGGCTTCCTTACTTGTTCTTTCTAGGTATGTTTTTTCTGTTATTTTCATCACCGTTTTTGGCCATTCCCCCTTTTTGTTTGTTGGACTGGCTTGGCTTGGCTCTGGGTATGATGGAAAAGTCAAAAGTGCTTAAGTGAAGCTAAAAGTGGCAAAAAAAAACTGCTGAACGGTGATGAGCTGCGCTGCGCTGTGCTGATCATAATTGAAGTTAAAAGCAAGCTCTGCTGACACAGACACAGACTTTGGTGTGCCGAGAGTTGTGCTCAAAAGAAACTCAGTTAGTTGGGTTCGCTGGGTTCGTGCGCGATGTCAACGCACGCAATTAAATGCCACAACAAAGAACTATGTATGTATGTATGTTTGTGGGTATGTAAAATGGTTAATAGAAAAGGCCAAAAGCGCAATAACCGACTAAAGTTAACGAAGTAGAACCGCAACAAAAAAGAATAACCAAACGTAAAAAACGTTCTGACTGAAATTCAAATACCAAGAAGATGTTCAACGTTTGGTGGAGGGTTTCTGGTTTTTGTTTTTGTTTTTCTATTTGAAAGTTGTGCTAGGAGATGCGCTGAAATGTATGGGCTCAGTTATAAGAAATATTTATATGGTTATTCTTATGTAGGCATTTTTATGACCAAAGGCACACTGCCCGTCTTAGCCACGACAAAAAGTAATTTATATGCAAAAAATTAAAAAAAAAAAAAATATGCGCGCATGCAAAATGTTCCAGCGAGAGGGAAATGGAGTTGCTGGAAGCCGCAGTTAATTTGCTGCAACACTGCTGCATCAGAGCAACAAACTACATACCTAGTAATAAACCGGCTGACGAAAATAGTGTCTGGAGTTAGAGAAAAATAACAAGCACACAAAAGCAACAAGGAAAGTCATACAAGTGAAGTTGCAAAAAACAAAAAAAAAAAAATGAACGGGGGGTCAGGGTGGTTGAAGTTACGCTGGCGGCAATAATATAATACCGCTACTAGTTAACTTTAGAGGAAAAAGTGGATTTTACAACTATAGTTAATTAACTTTGTAATGAATATGCTCGTATATTTGTAAATATGTATGTTCGGTTATGTGTATATGTATGTAGTAAATATGCATTATAGACTTTGGTATGTTAATTTGTTATGAACTGCGACAGTCATACTACGTAAATATATACATACATATGCACATAAAATGCCAGATCTATATTCTGGATGGATGTACATAGGTAGTTTTCAATTAGTACTCGTATATTAGAGATTCAACAGGAGAAAAGTATGCAACAGTGGCGGACGCTTCATACACGCCGAAAAGCCCGGCTTGCCTAAATATTTTCGTTCGTTTAATTTTATGAATTTCTTTGGTTATTTTATGTTTGAGAAATGCGTTTACTATTTAAGTGAGTCAATGTGTTTTCTACTTAAGTTCTGATGGCGCGTTAGCCCATCAACAACATTCACGCGTACAGCCTAACACAGCATAACCTAGTTAACAATTCCACACATGGGCTTTTATGAGGCTTTCAAAACAGAATAACAAAGCTTGTTTTCTCGCTTACTCTAAGGCAGAAGTCAGTTGCTTATTTTCAGAGTTAAATTGAAAAAAAAAAAAGTTGCAAAAAACTTTGTTTTATTTTTTCAATTAAAGTTGTATGCGAAGGAGAAGCTGGCTTCGGTCCCGTTTGGTGACGGTTAAGACGTGGCGCATTGAGGCCAAAGTACAGAGAACTGTATGAGTATGCATGTATTATTATGTACTTATGTAATTTCATGCCAGCCTAAAAGTATGCAACATATAAGTTTAATTGCAACTAAATTTATTGAAATAGATTTGTCATTTTTAAAAGCGCCTTTTTGTTTTTCTTTCCACAATAATACACGGAAAGAAATTTGCATACTTGATTCAAGAAAAATTCTTTCTTGAACTCGATTTAGAAAATTTTTTGGGAAATAAGAAAAATTGACTTAATTATTACTGGTATTAAGAAATTGAGTTTTCCAAAAATAAGACAAATATTTTCTTATTCAAGAACACTAACAAAATCTATAGAAAAAAAGTTGAAAAAAAATGTTTAAATAAATAAGAACATCTTTTCTTAAATTTACTTAAATGAAGAAAATCTTTTTGCTAACATCAAGAAGAATTTAAGTAAATTGTGTTTCGATGAATTGGAACAACAAACTACAGCAAAAAAAATTGAAAATAAATAAGAAAACGTTTTCTCGAGTGAAGTAAAATATTTCTTGCTGAATTTGCATTTCCAAAGAACATGTATGTTTTTTCATTTGCCATCCGCTTTGCATATTTCTGAATATTTCTGCAATTCTCAGATTGTTAGTGAAGCATTTGGCATAAGGAGTTCACTATTTGCATCTTCATTTATATTAATTGAAATGTTGTCATTTCAGTGAACAAGTCCTAGGAAAATACTAGTTGACTAATTATGGTTTTCTTATCCCTCATGATTAGTTTTCATTTTCCTTATTTTATACGTTTTTAATATTTTTAGAAAATTTTTACTTAATTTAATATTTAATATTTTCTTATTTTCTTAAGCTCGTATAAGAAAAGTTTTACATGAAGCAAAAAAATTATTTCTTAATTATTTATTTCTAAAAACAAGAAAAAAACACTTACCGTAAGGAAATTATTTCCTAATTATTTACAATCCAATTTTACTTGAAGCAAGAAAACGTTTTCTCATTTATATATTTAAAATCCATTTTTGCTTGAAGAAAGAAAACTTTTTCTTATTTATTTAAAATCCAATTTTACTTGAAGCAAGAAAATGTTTTCTTATTTATTTAGAATCCCATTTTCTTGGATTTTCTTGATATTAAGAAATTATATTCTAAGTTCAAAATCAAGTCTAATTTTTCTTGTCTCGGCATTGATTCTAGTAAAAAATTCTTTCCGTGTACTAATAAATGAATATAAAATTTCAATTGAAAATTTGGGCCAACCACCTGTCCACCGCTCGACGTTATTAATCAAATAATGCGATTATCTCTTTAATCAGCCGCGCAAACTTGTTGATTGACCAAACCGTCGACAAATCATACATACATACATACATGCATACATACATACATATGTGTATATATTTATGCACATATTTATAATCCTATATATACATATAGTATAGGCACGTGTGCTTAATTTTCCGCGCACCATTCCTAAGCCTCCACAAGACAGGATTGATTGACAAGTTTTTTATACGAAACACAAATTTGCTGGCAAAATCGATTTGGACTCAAAAATTGTGACATTTTTTGGAAAAAGAAATAAAAACCTATAGAAAACAAGCAGAAAACGTAGAGTGAGTATGTATGTAAATAAGTAGTAGTACATTAAATAACTCCAAACGAAATCATTGACAAAAAAAAAAAACAAAATCAAAAACAAAAACAAAAATGGGCGTGACATGCAAATAATATTAACAAATATATAAATCGTACAGAGACAGAGCAACACTTGTGCCCACAAATGGCAAAATGCGGTTGGTTAACTGTGTTGTTGTTGTTGTTCAGCAGTTGGGCAGTTGGTTGCTGCAACAGGAAACATAAACCACAAGTCAACAAATTCATAAAATTTTTTTTTTGTTGCGCTGCACAGCTGCAAAATATTTGAAAGTTTGAAATATTTTCCTACTGAAGTGTAAAAATTAAATGACTTTTGGTCGCGCTCAGTGGCTAACTGGCAACTGTGACGGCCGTTGATTCATGTGCATAAATATAAATTTACATCCACAAATATTATTGAAAATTAAAAAAAAAAAAAAAAAAAAAAAAAAAGGTTTTGCGATAGTGCAGTGTTGTTGCATGAGTTGCATAAATATACATAAATGCAGGGACTGTAACGGTTATGAGTTATATCCAAAAAATTGATTTTTAATCATTATTTGCTGAGTTTTATTTTTCCCTCAGAAAATAAAAGTTATTTCTAGAGTTTTATTTTTCGATCAGAAAATAAAAGTTTTTTTTTTTTTTTGAGTTTTATTTTTCGATCAGAAAATAAAAGTTTTTTTGAGTTTTATTTTTCCCTCAGAAAATAAAAGTTATTTTTTGAGTTTTATTTTTCGATCAGAAAATAAAAGTTATTTTTTGAGTTTTTTTTTCCCTCAGAAAATAAAAGTTATTTCTCGAGTTTTATTTTTCGATCCGAAAATAAAAGTTATTTTTTGAGTTTTATTTTTCGATCAGAAAATAAAAGTTATTTTTCCAGTTTTATTTTTCGATCACAAAATAAAAGTTATTTTCTGAGTTTTATTTTTTCGCTCAGAGAATGAAAGTTTTTCAGTTTAATTTTGGCTGCAATTGTAGATTTCGCCATATAAATAGGTAAAGTAGAAAAATAAATTTAAAATTTTTTTTATTTATAAACTTTACTTACGTGTAAATGTGGCAAAATCGACTGCTGCAGCTAAAATTAAACTGAAGAATTTTTTGTTCCCTGAGCTAAAAAATAAAGCTCAAAAAACAACTTTTATTTTCTGATCGAAAAATAAAACTCAAAAAATAACTTATTTTTTAAGCGAAAAATAAAACTCAAAATATAACTGAGCAGAAAATAAACTCAGAAAATAATGATTAAATATCAATTTTTTTTATAAAAATCGTAAAAATAAAAGTTTATGCACCTAGAGGTAGCCTGCGTTGCGGTGATTACATCTGTGTACTACTTTTGCGTTTAGCATTTCTCCTTCAATATGATTTTTTTAGTCAAAATTTAAAAAATAACGATTATTTGCAATCCCTGCATAAATGTATCTAAGTATATAATATGTATGTATTTGCTTTTTTCGGTTCAAAATATGTAATTTTTTCTCCTTAAACAAGTAATGACAACTATTAGGACCAAAATAAATGGGCAGAGAATGTCCGTAAAATGAAGGAAAATATGACTTGCAAATTCATAGATCCATTTTTAAAAACTCTGCTATAGCAGAAAAGCCAAGAAGCTGTTCTTTTATTTTCATTATAAATATAATTGCCGACTGTGAAGGCTTTTAAAAGAAAATGCATTCCAGTTTGCTATTAAACTAGATAATGTCACATAAAAGAGGAGTATTCCGCATTATATTAAGTTCCCCTCAGTTTAGACGATGTATTTTCTGCATAGCAGCTTAAACCATCTACTAATACGAATTCTGATGGTCTTTCGGCCACTTTTATCAAAATTTATGCGGCATTGATCATTCCATTAAGACACATTTTCAATTTGTCACTTTCGGAGGCGTTAAACCTGCAATCCTCAAAATACGTGAGGAAGTTCTACTCCATAGTTGTGTCATCCTCATAAGAGTATCCACAATATAAATCGTTTAGCACACACAGCCAAATATCTATTAAAAAAATGCTCTACAGAAATGTTTAAAATATACAATTTACCTTCACAATCTATGTGGAATTGCGTGCAAACTCAATGCACCGCCAACTAGTATTCACAATTCCATCGCTGGCGACGCGCTGTCGCTTTCAAGAAACAGACTGACAACTTCGATGTTCTTCAGAGTCGAGTTGCAGTTGGCAGGCGACAGCGACTATGACGAGACGAAAGAACAACAGACAGAAAGTAATACAGCAAAAATAAGAAAAAAAAAAAAAAAAATGTTATAAGAGCTGCAGAGCTGGACATGATAGAAAATGCCAGACTTGAACAGACTCGTCGTACTATGCGGTTAGTAGACCACAAAATGCTGCAGAGTACCTAAAGCAAGCAATCAACAGAAACCAAACCTCTGTATAGAGTGAGGAAAACTGAAAAGAAACTCAGCAAACAGACAAAGAAAAGAAGAGATAGCGCGAGCTTAAGTGTTTAGCCAAAGGAGTAAAATGACTTTTAATTAAAAAATTTGCATTTACAACGTTTAACAGAAGGGAGGCTCAAATAACAACACAAAAACGAGAAAGCAAGCAAAGAATATGAAAAGGAATTTTAGTTATATACACTGTAGTGAGCTGATAAGAAATCTAAATTAGTATTTAGAGTATGTATGTCTACATGAAATGAAACTGGAGAAAAAGAATGAAAAATGAGAGAAAGAGGAGAAAAAGATGAAGAGGACAAAGAGGGAGAAAAATAAGAAGAAGAAAATAAATGAAAATAGGTAAATATAAAGAAGAAGAAGGAGAAGAAGAAGAAGAGAATGAGGAGAGCAAGAAGAAAAGTATGATGACGATGATGATGATGATGATGATAATGATTATTATGACGATGATGATGATGATGACGATGATGATGGCGATGATGAAGGTGATGATGATGATTATGATGACGATGATGATGATGATGATGATGATGATGATGATGATGATGACGATGATGATGATGATGAGGAGAAGAAATGAAGATAAATATGAAGAAGAAGAAGAGGAGAAGCAGGAGAGAAAAATGAAGAGGATCATGGTGATAATGATGATGATGATGAAGATAATGAAGATGATGATGATGATGATGATGGTGATGAGGAGAGGAAATGAAGATAAATATGAAGAAGAAGAAGAGGAGAAGCGGGAGAGAAAAATGAAGAGGATCATGGTGATAATGATGAAGATAATGAAGATGATGATGATGATGATGATGATGATGATGATGATGATGATGATGATGATGGTGATGATCATGATTATGATGATGATGATTATTATGATGATTATGATGATGATGACGATGTTGATAATGATGATGATGATGATGATGATGATGATGATGATGGTGATGGTGATGGTGATGATGTTGATGATGATGATGATGATGATGGTGATGGTGATGATGATGATGATAATATTGAGGCGATGTTGATGATGATGATTATTTTTATACTCAGCTGTACTAGTACACAGAGTGAGTCAAGTTTTCTCAAGTGGGCCACCTAAAATCAATTTTTCGATATTGTATGCTTTATGGATCAATTTTGAAAGCTAACAAACATTGTAATATGATCGCAAAAGCGTTTTTGCTAGTTTTGATTTTTCAGCGAATTATTCGCGGTCAAAGTTTTCTTAACGGTTTTTAATTTTTTTGATTAACTCGGTAACCAATGCTTCGATTCTATTGATTTTTTCGGCATTAGTTAGGAAACTTATTTAGCAACAAGATGTAGTGGCCAGTTTTTGAAATTTCAAAAATGGCATAACTCAAAAGTTCATTTTTTGAAAGTAATCGCGCCTTTTCCCCGTTTTTTCCACGTTCTCATATGTTTAGGAAAAAACACATAACAGCAGTCTATGCGCTTAATATCAGGCTTCATTTTGCAGAAAAGAAATTTTGGTAACTCCGTACTAAAAAAAAGTTACAACGTTTTTAGTGAAGGCCGGTTGGGGATTAAAATCAATTTTTTTATATTTTTACTTATTTTCTACTTTACAGTTCAAAAGCACGTTAGGGGGAAATATAAAGCATCAGAAGACTAAAATAATGACATGTCAATTTTAAAAATCGGATGTAGGATAACAGAATTACAATAAAAAAAACTATTTCCGCGGTATTTCGCGTGATAAAAAAAAAAAAACAAAAATTGACCCGAAACCCTATCAACCCCAAGCTTCAAATTTAAGGGCGGACTTTGACAATTTTTTTTCGTTTTAACGTGGTCGGGTCAATTAACCGAGTTTTTCGTTCACAAAATATTCTTTTGTTTCACCTAAAAAAAATTACCAAAAATAAAGTATTCAACAGATCCTAGTAATATTATGGTTAAAATGTTTGCAATTTAACAGGATAATATTTGGAAAAATAAAGCTTTCCTGATTTTTACAAATTCTTATAAAAAACCTACTTTTAAACCCAACGTTTTTGCTTTCGATTGCAAGAAATTAACAATTTTTTCAATTAGACGAGCTCTAGTTCACCAAGTTTTTGCTGTACCATCGCGAGTTGTATGTCTTTGGAAGCGTATTTTGATTGTCTTTCGAACATGGTATAGCTTGTGGTTATCGCTTGTAACTTTAGCGCGAAATATTTTTGAATGCAATGATCCCCAAAAAACACAAAAATAAAACTTTTTTCAGGTGAGACAAAGGGACATTTTAGGGACGAAAAACTCGGTTAGGTGACCCAACCATGTTAAATCGAAAAAATTTGCAAAAGTCAGCCCCTAAATTTGAAGCTTATGGTTGAGGAGATTAAGGGACGGATTTTGGTTTTGGTTTATATCGCCAAATTCCGCGCATATGGTTTTTTCATTCTAACTTTTTTATTTTACATCCGATTTTTAAAATTGATACGTCATTATTTTAGTCTTCTGATGCTTTATATTTCCCCCTAACGTGCTTTTGAGCTGTAAAGTAGAAAATAAATAAAAATATAAAAAAATTGATTTTAACCCCCAACCGGCCTTCACTAAAAACGTTGTAACTTTTTTTTGGTACGGAGTTACCAAAATTTCTTTTCTGCAAAATGAAGCCTGATATTAAGCGCATAGACTGCTGATTGGTGTTTTTCCTAAACATATGAGAACGTGGAAAAAAACGGCGAAAAAGCGCGATTATTTAAAAAAAAAAAATGAACTTTTGAGTTATGCCATTTTTGAAATTTCAAAAACTGATCACTACATCTTGTTGCTAAATAAGTTTCCTAACTAATAGCGACAAAATCAATAGAATCGAAGCATTGGTTACCGAGTTATTCAAAAAAATTAAAAACCGTTAAGAAAACTTTGACCGCGAATAACTCGCTGAAAAATTAAAACTAGCAAAAACGCTTTTGCGATCATATTACAATGTTTGTTAGCTTTCAAAATTGATCCATAAAGCATACAATATCGAAAAATTGATTTTAGGTGGCCCACTTGAGAAAACTTGACTCAGTATTATTGTTTTAATCACATAACGGTGGATTGTAACAGAATGAAATAATCGAGATAGATATAGACTTATATATATTAAAATGATCAGGGTGAAAAGAGAAATCGATTGAGCCATGTCCGTCCGTCTGTCCGTCCGTCTGTAAACACTCTAACTCGCTCAAAAATTGAGATATTTTGATGAAATTTGAAATGCAAGTTGGTATCGAGACTGGGACGGTTGGTATTGAAAATGGGCGAAATCGGACCATGACCACGCCCACGAAATGGGTTTGACGACCACGCCCACTTTTATACATGGGAACTATAAAGTGGCCTAATAAAAACATTTTAAGCGATATCTTTGTCAAATATAGAGATAATTCATTGAAATTTTGTGGCATGAGTTCCACAATAGACCGGAAACAAAAAATATAAAAATTTTGGAAGATGGGCGTGGCACCGCCTCTTTTTAGACAAAGGAATATACGAGATTTCTGAGCCCATAACTCGACAAATAATCGATATATTATGACGAAACTTGGTTTATACACTTTTATAACTTGTTTTAATAGACACGCAAAAATTTATTGAAATCGGTTTATGACCACGCGTACTTTTTAACGAAGATATTTCTGGAACACCCTTTGGGAATTTGTAACGTGACATCTTTGTAACTGGAAGTCAAAAAGGAATGAAATTTTGCACAAAGAATAATATTCATATGCTTAGTTGGATGACTGATAAAAATGTTGAAAATGGGCGTGGCTACGCCCACTTTATGCGGCAATCGCTTTATATAAAATACGCCGTGTTTCCATAAAACGCAAACAAACAATGAAAGCATACAGCTGAGTATCTAATGTTCGATTCCACTCGAACTTAGGCTTCCTTACTTGTTAATATCTAATTCGGTCATTCGCGCAGATGCTCTACTGGGTATAACAATTCCACCAACCTTCCTTTACTTAACAACGAATGCTTTAGCGCGTACCTTGCTTCATCCACTTACCACCACCCGATTCTTTGTATCACGTCTAACACGACGAAGATTCTTGCACATCAAGATTTGCGTTGATGTTCAAGTGCCCTTTTTCCCAGTCATGCTAGAAGATCGAAGAATGCATTTGAAAACAAAAAAACAAAACAAAAACAATAAATAAATAGCGAGTCTGGAATTAATGCTAAATGCCAAATTGTGTGAAAATCAGTCCGTGAAATGTTTAACTTTTAATGGCTGCGTGTGAGAAATCTACGAAGCGCAGCGCAAAGGTGCAAATCCTACATACTCAATGTTTGTACGAGTGTATTGTGTTGTGGATATTCAGGCACTACACTGCATTGGGTTAGTCGCCTTAAAAGAGTGTTTTCTTATTGTTGTTGTAAAGGTGTGTGCATACATATGTATGTATATGAAACTATCTGCAGAGCTGTAAAAACATAGAGCTATTCAAGTGACGGCGGCTAGGTGGCCATCAACTTAAGCCCTTTTGACATTTAGTTATAGTCGAATGCATCCATATATACTTACATACCTATTTAAATATGCATGAGCACATATATGCACGAGTAAGTGTGAGCGAGTGAACAATTGAGGAAAGAAGTTAAAAAAAGGCTTCAATAGTAAAAAGAGCACGTAAATCATGAGATTTATGCGCAAATGAAGTGCAACATGCAACAACGCATCATTTTCCTCAAGTGAAGGCAACAATAGAGCAGCGACTAGACAACGAACAGATCAACGAACACCTTCGAGGATTTTGTGAAGCCACGCCAATCACGGTAGCCTTGAAAATTGCCAGCAGCGTGTGTATAAATATGTACTTATGTGTATACTAAAGGCAGTTTTGGTATAGAAGCAGATTTGTTTGTCGATGGCACATTTTTCAACACACTAGAGCTAAATATATTTGAGCAGACAACAAGTTTTGGCTACAGGGACTGGTTGATTTCGCTCTGTACATGGATTGATCGAAAAGTTACCAACGCGCTCCGTAAGTGATCTCCATTTGTTGAAGATACATTTATTTTTAATTTTATATATAATTTTGAACTTAACAAAGGCTGGAAATTGCTGACAGGCTGTAAATGGGTTTGTAGATGATTTTATTTGCTTTGATTTCATTACATATAATTCTTTAATTAATTGATTTGCCAACCCGCAAATATTCTTGTTAGCGATTCCGACGATTTTAAGTTTTTTTATTCTCAGTACAAATCAGCGTGCACGCAATAGCTTTTAGCCGGGAGTGGTCCGAACTTTGATTGGATCAACAAAAAAATGCTTACACTAATAAAAAAAAAAAAACAGCACTTAAGCTGTCAGCTAAGCCAATTATCATCTTTTATTAATCGGTACAATCATAAGTAAAGCCAACGACAGCAAACGCAAGTATTTAAAAATAAATACAAAATTAAAAAAAATTTTTTAACAGCTTCCAATAATTATAGCTCTTTCTTTTAGTCGCTCGATATCAATTACTTCGAGAGAGGACTTTAGTTACTCGTTGGATTTCCGAGCTGACATTATTTTTAGTGTTAAGGCTGGTTCCCAAATTGACAAGGTGCTTAACGGCTTCGAATTTGTAGCTGTCAACAGTGACGTGGCTGCCAAGGCGTGCTGTTCCTTTGTGTGATGACAGTAGGTACTTCGTCTTGTCCTCGTTAACCCCAAAACCAATTTTCCTAACCTCTTTATGCAGCGGGTCCTCTTACGGATTTGAAAGAGGATTTTTTTTATAGGCAAGGAATGGAATAAGGCATTTTGTTTTTATACTCAGCTGTACTAGTACACAGAGTATTATAGTTTTAATCACATAACGGTGGATTGTAACAGAATGAAATAATCGAGATAGATATAGACTTATATATATCAAAATGATCAGGGTGAAAAGAGAAATCGATTGAGCCATGTCCGTCCGTCCGTCCGTCCGTCCGTCCGTCCGTCCGTCCGTCCGTCTGTCCGTCCGTCCGTCCGTCCGTCCGTCTGTAAACACTCTAACTCGCGCAAAAATTGAGATATTTTGATGAAATTTGGAACGCAAGTTGGTATCGAGACTGGGACGGTTGGTATTGAAAATGGGCGAAATCGGACCATGACCACGCCCACTTTTCCTATATAGAAAAAATCGGAAATTTGGTATCTCAGCCACTAATATAGCTAGAGTTTTAAAATTTTACCCACGTATTGAGCTCGGGCCCTTATGAAGAAATTTGATGAAGTTTTGGAAAATGGGCGGTGCCACGCCCACTTATTAAGGGTCAAACATTGAAAGTTTTATATGTCATAACTCAGAAACCGTTGAAGATATATCGATGAAATTTGGTACGCGTAATTTGCTTACATAGACAAATGTTTTGACGAAAAATTATCAAAATCGGTTTACGGCCACGCCCACTTTTATATATGTGTATTATAAAGTGACCTAATAAAACCATTTTAAGCGATATCTCTGTCAAATATAAAGATCTATCATTGAAATTTTGTCGCATGAGTCCAACTATGGACATAAAACAAAAAACACAAAAATTTTGGAATATGGGCGGTGCCACGCCCACTTATTAAGGGGCAGACATTGAAAGTTTTATGAGTCATAACTCAGAAACCGTTGAAGATATATCGATGAAATTCGGTACGCGTAATATAATTACTTAGTCAAATGTTTTGGCGAAAAATTATCAAAATCGGTTGACGGCCACGCCCACTTTTATATATAGGAAATATAAGGGGGCCTAATAAAAACATTTTAAGCGATATCTCTGTCAAATATAAAGATCAATCACTGAGATTTTGTGGCAGGAGTCCAACTATGGACATAAAACAAAAACTACAAAAATTTTGGAAAATGGGCGGTGCCACGCCCACTTATTAAGGAGCGAATATTGAAAGTTTAATAAGCCATAACTCAGAAACCGTTAAAGATATATCGATGAAATCTGGTACGCGTGATATATTTACTTAGCCAAATGTGTGGACGAAAAATTACCAAAATCGGTTGACGACCGCGCCCACTTTTATATATGTGTATTATAAAGTGACCTAATAAAACCATTTTAAGCGATATCTATGTGAAATATAAAGATAATTCATTGAAATTTTGTGACATGAGTTTTACAATAGACCGGAAACAAAAAATAAAAAAGTTTGGAAAATGGGCGTGGCACCGCCTCTTTTTAGACAAAGGGATATATGAGATTTCTTAGCCTTTAACTCGACAAATAATTGAGATATTATGACCAAACTTGGTTTATACACTTTTATAACATGTGTTAATAGACACGCAAAAATGTATTGAAATCGGTTTATGACCACGCCTACTTTTTAACAAAGATATTTCTGGAACACCCTTTTGGAATTTGTAACGTGAAGTCTTTGTAACTAAAAGTCATAGAGGGATGAAATTTTGCACTAACAATAATATTTGTATGCTTATTTGGATGATTGATATAAATTTTGAAAATGGGCGTGGCTGCGCCCTGTTTATGCAGCACTCGTTTCATATAAAATACACCCTATATCGAACAAACGCAAACAAACAATGAAAGCATACAGCTGAGTATCTAATGTTCGATTGCACTCGAACTTAGGCTTCCTTACTTGTTGTTGTTATTTTTAATGGTAAAAGATTCCTAAAAAGTTCTGAGCAGTGCAGACGGAGTGACAGTCCTTGGTCGGTTATATGTATGTAAATCCGCGTCGTCCCTTTATGTAGAACCATCAGCTTGGGCACGATGTAAGGCGCGTTTTAAATGTTACCAAGCACCCTCTAAACCCCGGAATTTTTGTATTATTATTATATAATTAAGACTCCTCTATAATGCTGTCGATCCAAGTTTTTTTCTTTCAGTGTATTTAGTTGGAGGAATACCAGCGCTAAGCATTTGTAAATTCGACATTCGTTGATTGGCTGCTTTATAATTTTTTCGATTAATTACTCAGTTTCATCTTAGCATGAGCACCTTAAACTCTGTTGCCGCACAGTAAGTGGTAATGCGTTGTTATTAAGAATTTGGTTTTTGTTCGTTTCTGTTCGCAGTTGTAGCAATAATATAGCATAGATATTATTCTAATTCATCGGAAGATACATATGTTCTTTAACGAATTATATTGCTTACGCTTGACAAATGATCACATCAAATACTCATTAATAAAAAAGTAAATTGGAATTGAGAAGTAAAATAAAGTCAAAGAGTAGTAAAAAGGAAAAGATTTAATACATTTACTAATGTAAAGACATTGATCGACAAATGTATTTAACAAGTTGATTGAAGTATCTTTAATTTTATGAATTGAGAGCTGAAAAAATATGTTCTTAATTAATGTATTTATTAAATTATAAGTTCAGCTTAAATGAAGAAAATTTTCAAACACCTTTATTGTTAATCTAATGCACGTTTAAGTCTAAGTGGTTCCCCCATTCAAGCTTTTTTACTTCCTGTCACTATTCAATTGCCCACCGCTGTTTATGGACGCATTAAGTTGCTTAGTAAAAATGCATATCACCGCTCATTCTATTCATACATTTTCTATGCATATCAACGCAGAATAAATACTGTTTTTATACTCAGCTGTACTAGTACACAGAGTATTATAATTTTGATTTCATAACGGTGGATTGTAACATAATGAAATAATCGAGATAGATATGGACTTATATATATCAAAATGATCAGGGTGAAAAGAGAAATCGATTGAGCCATGTCCGTCCGTCCGTCCGTCCGTCCGTCCGTCCGTCCGTCCGTCCGTCCGTCCGTCCGTCCGTCCGTCCGTCCGTACGCAGGATAACTCGCGTAAAAATTGAGATATTTTGATGAAATTTGAAATGCAAGTTGGTATCGAGACTGGGACGGTTGGTATTGAAAATGGGCGAAATCGGACCATGACCACGCCCACTTTTCCTATATAGAAAAAATCGGAAATTTGGTATCTCAGCCACTAATATAGCTAGAGGGATGAAATCTTACCCACGTGTTGAGCTCAGGCCCCCAAGAAGAAATTTCATGAAATTTTGGAAAATGGGCGGTGCCACGCCCACTTATTAAGGGTCAAACATTGAAAGTTTTATATGTCATAACTCAGAAACCGTTGAAGATATATCGATGAAATTTGGTATGCGTAATTTGCTTACCTAGACAAATGTTCTGGCGAAAAATTATCAAAATCGGTTGACGGCCACGCCCACTTTTATATATGGGAACTATAAAGGGGCCTAATAAAAACATTTTAAGCGATATCTCTGTCAAATATAAAGATCTATCACTGAATTTTTGTGGCAGGAGTCCAACTACGGACATAAAACAAAAAGTACAAAAATTTTGGAAAATGGGCGGTGCCACGCCCACTTATTAAGGGGCAAACATTGAAAGTTTTATATGTCATAACTCAGAAACCGTTGAAGATATATCGATGAAGTTTGTTTTGCGTAATTTGCTTACTTAGACAAATGTTTTGGCGAAAAATTATCAAAATCGGTTGACGGCCACGCCCACTTTTATATATGGGAACTATAAAGGGGCCTAATAAAAACATTTTAAGCGATATCTCTGTCAAATATAAAGATATATCATTGAAATTTTGTGGCAAGAGACCAACTAGGGACATAAAACAAAAAATATAAAAATTTTGGAAAATGGGCGGTGCCACGCCCACTTATTAAGGGCAAACATTGAAAGTTTTATATGTCATAACTCAGAAACCGTTGAAGATATATCGATGAAATTTGTTTTGCGTAATTTGCTTACTTAGACAAATGTTTTGGCGAAAAATTATCAAAATCGGTTGACGGCCACGCCCACTTTTATATATGGGAACTATAAAGGGGCCTAATAAAAACATTTTAAGCGATATCTCTGTCAAATATAAAGATCTATCACTGAAATTTTGTGGCAGGAGACCAACTAGGGACATAAAACAAAAAATATAAAAATTTTGGAAAATGGGCGGTGCCACGCCCACTTATTAAGGGGCAAATATTGAAAGTTTTATAAGCCATAACTCAGAAACCGTTAAAGATATATCGATGAAATTTGGTACGCGTGATATATTTACTTAGCCAAATGTGTGGACGAAAGATTACCAAATCGGTTGACGACCACGCCCACTTTTATATATGGGTATTATAAAGTGACCTAATAAAACATTTTAAGCGATATCTCTGTCAAATATAAAGATCTATCACTGAAATTTTGTGACATGAGTTCTACAATAGACCGGAAACAAAATATAAAAAAGTTTGGAAAATGGGCGTGGCACCGCCTCTTTTTATACAAAGGAATCTACGTGCCTATTACTCGACAAATAACTGAGATATTATGACGAAACTTGGTTTATACACTTTTATAACATGTGTTAATAGACAAGCAAAAATGTATTGAAATCGGTTTATGACCACGCCTACTTTTTAACAAAGATATTTCTGGAACACCCTTTTGGAATTTGTAACGTGAAGTCTTTGTAACTAAAAGTCATAGAGGGATGCAATTTTGCACTAACAATAATATTTATATGCTTATTTGGATGATTGATACAAATTTTGAAAATGGGCGTGGCTGCGCCCTGTTTATGCAGCACTCGTGTCATATAAAATACACCCTATATCGAACAAACGCAAACAAACAATGAAAGCATACAGCTGAGTATCTAATGTTCGATTCCACTCGAACTTAGGCTTCCTTACTTGTTTTTTTTGTTTTTTGGTTTTAGTTTTTGTTTCTTTTGTTCCTTGGTTTTGTTTTTGATTTTTTGTCAAATTTGTTGCTGTTAGTCAATTTGTTGCTTTAGGCTTTGGCAATTATCATAAATATCTACATACATACATACATATGTACATATGCGCATAAAATTTGTTGGCTTCTTTGTTGACTGAATTTATGTATATTTTTTATGTTAGTCATCATTTCTTTGTCTGCTTAATTTTTATCTTCATGTTATCTCAAATGCCTAATTTTGTACTCGGTTGCCGTACTAATTGAAAATTTTGTAAGAATTACCAGCAGTTAATTATGGATATAATGGAGCTTGTCAAGGTTAAGTTCATGGGAATTAGTGGTTTTTATACATACATATATGTATTTACCAATATTAATTTATTATAGCCGGAAATATTTTTAATGGCTGTTTTTTGTTTATTGCCAGACGATAACAAAATTTCAGCGGTTGTATTATTTACATTCGTGTGTATGTTCAAATAATTGGTTTTAGTTTGTCATATTACCTACTTATTTTTTTTCTCCAAGTGAAGAAATTTTTGCTGACATACATAGTTCTGCGCCTGGGATTTAATGAACACGGTATGCGAAGGGATGCATTTTTTCAGCTAAGGAAGATTAGGTTATGAAGTAGATATAATAAGAGGAAAAAGAAGAAAAGGAGAAAAAGTACTAACTTTAAGAAGAGATGATGGGAGAGGACTTAATGGTCCGATTTCGTTAATTTCGCCAAACGATCAGCTTATCATAAAAATACGTCTATATACCGACTTTCAAGCCGATAGACAGACAGGCGGACATGGCTTTATCGACTCAGCTCATGATCCTCATCATATTGGTATATATTTTGGTGGGTCTGTCACGCCTTCTTCTGCTACTTTCACCATTCGCCTTTCGGCACAAAGTTATATAGCGTTTTCAGGTCGAATGAAACCTTTTTCAAGTAATGTGAAACCTTTTTCAATTGAACTAAAACATTCTTCAATATTATTTCAATTGAAAAAAGTTTTATTTCAATTTAAAAAGATTTAATTTCAATTGAAAAAGGTTTCATTTGATTTGAACAAGGTTTCACTTGGCTTGAAAAGGTTTCATTTGACGTGAAAATGCAATAATACCATTTCATTCTCATGAGTCATGAAAGGTATAAAAACGGTTACTGCATTGAAGCTTGTTCGCTGAAACCGATGCTTTTCTAGTCGCTATACATACAAGACCAAGTAATTCTAAAAAATTTACAGAAAGATTTTCATAAAAGATCCAAATGTCACTGATAATATCTGCTGAATATCTACATATAAGTCAAAGCTAAACCATTGATCATTTAATATTGAGATGTGCGAATTTGGCTCAAACTGGGTGTATGAGAAGGCACATCAATGTTGTAAAAATACTCCAAAATGACTTGAAGAGTTATAAAGATCCAAATCATTAACTAACCAATTACAGATACAATCTATAGAAAATGAAGACCTACTACTTGTGCTCGAAAAATGTACTCATATCACACGATGATCCATAAGATCTACGCACTGCATTGGCTGGTTGTAGTTCCGTCTACAAGAAAGATTAGAAACCTCATAAAAAAGATATTAAGTATGATACATAAGTATGTACATACATGAAATAGTTAATGAAACAAACTTTGTTTTAGGTTATGGTCTCTAAGATGAATATTTTGTACCCAATATGGAGAAATGTAATAAAAATAACAAAAAGTTTTTCTTGAATACAAATTGCGCCGAACTAAGCGTAGCACTCATATTGATTAATTTTTTTTGCAATCAAACCGAGGAGCATCAACTTACATAATCGACTATCATATATACATATGTACATAAGTATTTATGTATGTAATAATATTAAAGAAGTATTGCCAAAATAGCTTTTCGACCGCCCCATATTGCCGGTGATCAAAGGCGCATAGGTGCATATTAGTGATGAGCGATATATCGCAAACGGTGATTTTTTCACTGTGAATAAAAAATCGCAAATCGCAACTGCGATCACTTTTTCAAAATCGCAGTTCACTACTTATTGGAACTGCTATCGATGTAGCAAGTAAGCAGTTCACCTATTTGAATCGCAAAAGCAATATAAATTTCCTTTTGTTTACACTTCTGAGCAGACCACATACGTACATACATATATAGAAATATAAGAAAAAAAAATATTATTGAATTTAAAATTGTCTTTGAAAAATGTTGACAACAGCGAAATTCCTGCGGAATACGTTGTTGTTGCTATCATTTTTGCCACATAAAATGTTGACAGGTTATGTCGCTCAGAAAACGCAAAATGAATCTCTACCGGTAAGTGAGGATTTTATAACAGTCCATGCAATCGCAATAGCAGTTTAAAATCGCAGTGATTTTAAAATAGCAATCACTGAAATCACAGATATCGAAAAATAGCAGTTTCGCTCATCTCTAGTGCATATGCTTGTATGTATATACATTAGGGTGGGCCATTAGGATCAGACGAACGATTTTATACAGTTTTATACCTCCATCGGTAATGAAGAGTTTTAAAAATTAAATTTACTTTGTTACATATGTACATACACTGAAAACAAAACAACTTACTCAGATTATGGAAAAGTGGGAATGATTCGGCGCTAAAGACATATTTTCATTGTTTTGATGTACAATTTTCTTCAAATCAATGAATACAAACCGTGTTTTAAAGAAAATTGCATTCAAAACAATGAAAATATGTCTTTAGCGTCGAATCATTTCCATTTTTTTAATAATCTGTGTAATTATTCTTTTGAGTGTACATATGTACATCTAATGCTTAAAATTGGTACTACTGAACTCGCAGATAAACATACTAACAAGTTTTTGATCTAATTGGAGATGGATAAGTGGTGCCGCACAGGGTTCAAAGTACAGAAAACTCTTTGAGTAGTCAATAAATTAAATTTCAAATTTTTTATCTACTGCCCAAAATCGAAGATACCACATCTAAATTTTCGTCCTGAGTGGAGATTGTGAGCTTTCATACGGTAATATAAACTTTAATCCCTCAGTCGTGTCCGATTGGGACCAAAATTTTTATTTATTGGGTAATATTAATAAAAGCCAAGCATTTGCTTTTGCTTAAGATTTCAGACCTTTTACTCAAATTTTGGAATTTGGTTCATACAAATTAATGTAAATTTTTTGAAATCTTCAGTAAAAGCATTTGCTTCGTTTTTATTAATACGGCCCATTATCATCGATTATATTAACATTGACCTACACCGTTATAAATATTGGAATATTTTTTAAACTTTGATTTGGTGTGAAAGGAATTTAAAACATGTTTTGGGATAAACTTTGAACCTTCGAAAGTTTAAATGTTTTTTTTATTTTTTGGCTTAAAATTCACATTTCCAAAAGTTTAAATACTTCTAAGTATTTTTGGAATAAATTTCATACTTTTTTGGTTTAAATCTTGCACTTTTCTTATTTATACTTCTAAGGTTTAAATTTTAAACTTTTATTGGATTTTATTTCAACAACAAAATTTTAATTTTTGATTTGAAATTCCAACTTGCTTTTTCGAGAAATGAACAATATGAAAGGCTCACTTATACATAGTTATTAGACAATTTGAATGAAGGACTGTGCAGCGCTGTTTGAATGGAGAAACAAACAAATACAAAATAATTATGGAAACGGATAAAATGAAGAAGGAAGAAAAGGAGAAAAAGAGGATAGGGAAAAGATACAATATGGAAAACGATGAAGGGGATTTTGGGGGGAGAACAATATGGAAGAAAAGGAGAAAGAGGTTAGGAAAGAAGATACAATAGGGAAAAGCAAACTTTTGAAAGTCCTAAAATAAATCTTAATTTAGAATAAAATCTAAACCTTAAAAATCTCTTACACTTTTCGAAGTTTAAATTTTAATAATTTTTCGGTCGTCCTATATATCGACCAAAAAAGTTTAAAATTTATACCACAATTTATTTCCGTGTAAAGGGTGAAGACAAGGAAGTCTGGCATAAAATTTTTCTACATACATTTAAGGGCCACCCTCATTAATAAAGATGCAAATGTTAATAAATCTCAACTGCTAGATGTACATATCGTCGTTTAAAGTGCAAAACGACGTTCGTGTATTAAATAGGCAGATGTGCATGCAGCACTGAACACGAATTGTAAAGCAATCGACATTTGGATAATGATCATCCATCTAAATACACATATGTAGGTACATTTATAGATACATGTATGCATTATAACAGTAAAAGTGTGTATCTCGAATTGCGCGCACCATAAATTGATTTGCTTCAAAATCGCTTTTATGCATTTTATTGATCGTTAAATGAGCGTAAATCAATTATTACATAAATTAAAATGGTCTTGTAATGTTTAAATTGATTTTGCTGTAGATATTATGTAAGAAAAGAAAAATGTTTAGCGGTTGGGTATTTTATATTTGTTTTACACAAACTGGGTTAATGTAAAGCTCAATTAATGTGCCATGTCTGTATATAATATTAGGTACTTCCGCAATATTAGAAATTCCGAAGAAAAGGAATGGTCAATCAATAAGGTACCATCGTTCAATAATTTATTCAATTATCTTCCTTCTATCTTATGTTCTTTGAGCACTCTCATTTATATGCTTAGAAACGTTGATGGCTTAACCTGATACAAAATACTGTTTTCTTAAAAAATAATGTTCATTCAATGAAGAAGGTGAGAGCATCGTTAAACATTTTCCTTTGCTGGATAGTTTAGTTTCGATGGAACAACTGAGTAGTCCACTTTCAAAGAGGGCTATGTGAATTTTTCGTATTAAAGCCACAAATGAGAAAAACCCACTACATTTTTATTCTTTTTTATTTGAATATTTTTTCTTATTGCTTTAAAACTGAGCCCATAAGGAATTTAACGATATAAAAAAATTACAGTTTTTTTGCAAAATGCTAAATGTTTCACATATCTGGTTTTAGACAGTATTTTTTTTTTAATTGAAACGCATAATAATTACACCAATGTGTATGAACACCTTTTTTCAGATAGAGACTTTTGAAAGTATAAAAATAAAATCCTAGCAACTTTTGAAAGTGTATTCATATTTAATGCAATTTTTTTAGAAAACAGAAGGATTTTGCAATAAATTCTTAATGGACATTATATGTATATCTTTAAATACTGTTATATAATCTATCAAAAACTCAAAATCGTAAAAATTTTACATATCCCTGTTTGAAAGTGGAAGTTATAAATCGAAGTATTTTTTTTCTGTTTTTTAAAATGATAATTATAATTCATAGATGCTGTTTCGAAAAAGGTGAAGTATAAAACTATCACTGAAGTTCAATATAATGTTGAATGTTCCACTCTATGGTGGCATTGAACTGAACTTCATGTCGATGTCAGGTTCGAATCCGGAGGAGAATACAAAAAAGACAACACTATAAAGCAATCAGTGAAGGCGGAGAAGGACTGGAGAAGAGGAGAACAAGCGAGGATTTAGTTGCATTTAAATAGAACTGAGTAAGGGGAAGGAACTGCGAAAAAAAAAAATATTTTTTGGTTTTGCTAATCATAGAAAAAGGGAAAAGGAGTCATAAATATGAGTCTAGTAAAAGTATTTTATGACTTATTCAGGCTTATATGATGTATGAAATTAGGCTTATATCGACTGACCATCTTTAGAACAGAAATACATACATTTCGGACTCCAAAACGCTCCGGTTTAGGATTCCTTTCTGATTCTTTTATGACTCCGAATGTTTACTGGGTATGGTCTTAAACAATATTTTTTCAAAGCGCTCCTTTAAAAGTCGTTTTTTTCGTATTATTAACTGTGTATGAATTGGAACTGACAACTCTCGGACATATGCATATATTTATGTCTGTTTTTGTTTTTATCAAAATTTGTTTTTATTTATTGTTAAAGTTAATTATCATTTAATTAGTGTTGACTAATTTATACATAAATATTTGTTTATTTTTTTATCATCATATATATTTTTAGGCACCTCTAAATAGAACCGTTAAAGTCTAAGCAAATTTAATTTGAATACAAATGAATAAAATTACCTCCTGTATGTAACCTGTATGTATGTAAATATTTAAATTTATGTGCATATAAATATATCTAGATACGTATGTATATTAATACGTACATAACACAATAGGAATAATTAACCGCTAAGGAATAACTTAAACAAACTTTAGGATGAGTTTCACATTCAATTCGCGACGAGCTCCCTAATTTTTGTAAAAAAAAAAAATTAAATAAACCAACGGTGTGAGGTCAAAAGCGAATGACATCTACCAAGGTCAAATCGCACTCAGAGGGTTTTCTGCTTATTAAAGAAGTGTGGATGGCATACATATTTGTCAGCTGAGAAGTCGATTATTTTTCTCATACCGCTCAAATGGATATAGAAAACATGGTAAACATAAGTGAGACAATGCACTCATCTCCTTTTCTGTATGAAAAAAGTAGTTTATTAATAATATATTTGAACTTACCTTAATTGATTGACAAAACGGGCAACTGGTATCCGTATAATTAAAATGTTAAAATTTGTGGGTAAATTGTGATTTTTTTTCTTTCAGTAAGTCGCTGCCATTAATCGTTTGCATATATTTAATTTATGTTCAAAAAAATTTATTTTGTTAGCGTAGCTTAATTTTAACAATTTTATTTTTATTTTATTCTACTTTATTGTATTTTCGTAGGAAAAATACGCAACACAAATGAAGTAAATTTTTTGCACCTAAACGGTTTTATGTGTTTTTTTTTTAAAGTTCGATTGCAAAACGCACAAATTTTTGAGGGTTTTTTTTTTGTTGATTTTTTTTTGATGAAAAAGCAATTTACTTTTTAATTTACATATTGCTAAAGTAACAACACTTTATTTATGCCAATTTCTAATTTACATAAATTTTTTTTTTTTTTTCAAGTTGACGCCAAAAACAACGTAGAACGTAAGCAAAGTACCGTTATATGGCGTGGAGAGTTACTTAAGCGGTTGTTTGGTGTAGGAGGCACTTACATACGTATTTATGTATGTATGTATATATAAGTAAATTCAAAATACAAAAAATGCGCACACACAAACACAAAAACCAAATAAAATAATGAAAGCTCACAAAAATCGTTTGAATTTTCGTTTATTTTTTGCTTTGCTTTGCTTTTTGCCGGTGTTCAGCGTATTATTGTTGGTGGTGTTAATTTTTTTTTTTTTGATTGTAGGTATTGTGTGGTGTTTTTGATTCTTGTTGAAGTTTTTATTTTTTTTTTTTAATTTTAATTTGAGGTTGTTAATATTTTTTATTCGTAATTTTTTTGTTGCCTTTTTCCTTTAATTTCTTTTTGCTTATTTTCTTAAGCTGATTTAATTATTTTCGCTGTTTAAACCGCTTATGAATCAGACTTTTGCATTTAGAGGCTTTTTAAAATGGCAAAGTTATTGTCAAAAAAAAACAAAATTTTAATTTTTTTAACAAAACTTTTTATTTAAAATTTTAAAATTTTTTGCAATTGCGTCAAGATAATATTTTACGAGCTCTGCTTTAATGCAAATCAATGCCAAAAAGTTTTTTTTTTGCTTATTAATTTTAGCACGTTTACAGCTTTTTTTTTTGTAAGAACAGCGTTTGCTTGTTTAATTATTATTTTTTTGTAATCCAAAGCGATTTAATAACCGTTATTTTATACATATAGGTAGGTATGTACATATGTAACCCGTCAACCAGTTTCTAACCCGTCTCACTGTCAATGCTTTTTTTTTTGCTTTAAACCAGAATATTCTTACTTTGCAATTGATGTTTGTTTGTTATTGTTGTTGTTGTTGCATTTTTCCACTGGCGTATTAAATTTCACTGCCGCCATTAACTTGAAACATACATATTTACTACGTGCACACACACACGCACCACAAATTTACAAATTCACGCACGCCATTTTTTGCAGACTTTATTTTGTATGAAGTTGTGTGTATGGCATGTGTGTGTGTTGTGTTTAATTGCTGCTATCGCGCTTATATTTCCTGACCCAAGCTTATAAATTTACTGCTTGTTGTTGTTGTATATTTGTATGTAAGCCTAAAGGTGCGCTTGATATTGACAATGAACGTCTGATCGCTGGGCTCAATGTCTAGGCAATTGTTGTTGTTGGCGTTAGCTGCAGAAGTGGGCATACACAATGTGGCAGCTAATCGTATATGGGCAGACGAGCAAACGTTTCTTGCAGGCAAACACATGCACTTGACATTAATTTTTTTATTACAATCCAACTTTTTTTTGTTTAGTGCAATTTTATATTTTACTATTTCTTTTAATTCTGCTAAACTTGAAAGTCTCTTTTTAAATCTTTTTTTTCCTCTTCTCAGTCATATAATTAAATTATGTACATAAGTAGTTAACATTTATTACATACTACCAAGTTCGCTTTTTTATTTGTTTATTTTCACGCGCGGCGGCAAATTCGTTTCGTCGTTTAATGCGGAGCACCCTCCACTGTCACCATCGAAATCTCAACTGAAACTGGTGTAGCCACATTTGCCGAGCACGTCAGAGCGTTGGGGTCTCAATACTAAAAGCCCTGCTGTTTGTTTTGCTTGATTTGTGGGTATGTATGTTGTTGGTAGTTGTTACTGCTGTTCTTAGCCACCATGCCAACTGGTTTTTTTTTCCTTCTTCTTTTTAGCCATAAAATGCATTCGTACATTTTGAGCGCGTTTGCTGGTTGGGCACTCCGACTTGAGCTTTTTTTGTTTTTGTTTTGCTCACTCAAAACCGAACTCTGAAGTTGCTCAAAACTTACGCTGTTTCAGTTAAACATATATATTTTTATTTAATATTCAACTTTATTTACTATAACGAGCTTTGGCATGGTGAGATGACACTCTTGTTGCAGGTTAGCACATCCCCGAAACTGGTTTATAACCAACTCAAAACTGACAAGGGATAACGGAAATTCGATCCACAATACATAATGTATACGAGTACTATGTTCACACTTGAGTCTTATAGACCATTCTTTGACAATTTCCAGCCCTTTTGAACTTATTTACGATAGAACGTTTGCATTTATTAAACAAAAGGAATTTATGTACCTCAAATGGACTACAATTCTCAATGCAACCTTGATAACGAAGTGCGTTCTGTGAAATAACGAATAACGAACTTACAAATAAATGCACTGAAGCACAGCCCAAACATGCTATCAAACAAATAGTTAATCATACTCATGCACATACATACATACATACATAGCTAAGTTATGCACACGGATACGCGCGTTTCTACGATTAAACTGGCCAACTACAAAGGGCAAAGTACCCTTCTTACGCTATGCACAATTTTTATACTCAGCTGTACTAGTACACAGAGTATTATAGTTTTAATCACATAACGGTGGATTGTAACAGAATGAAATAATCGAGATAGATATAGACTTATATATATCAAAATGATCAGGGTGAAAAGAGAAATCGATTGAGCCATGTCCGTCCGTCCGTCCGTCCGTCTGTCCGTCCGTCCGTCCGTCTGTCCGTCCGTCTGTAAACACTCTAACTCGCGCAAAAATTGAGATATTTTGATGAAATTTGAAATGCTAGTTGGTATCGAGACTGGGACGGTTGGTATTGAAAATGGGCGAAATCGGACCATGACCACGCCCACTTTTCCTATATAGAAAAAATCGGAAATTTGGTATCTCAGCCACTAATATAGCTAGAGCGATGAAATTTTACCCACGTGTTGAGCTCAGGGCCCTAGGAAGAAATTTGATGAAATTTTGGAAAACGGGCTGTGCCACGCCCACTTATTAAGGGTCAAACCTTGAAAGTTTTATATGTCATAACTCAGAAACCATTGAAGATATATCGGTGAAATTTGGTACGCGTGATTTACTTACTTAGGCAAACGTTTGGAAGGAAAATAGTTAAAATCGGTTAACGGCCACGCCCACTTTTATATATGGGAACTATAAAGGGGCCTAATAAAAACATTTTAAGCGATATCTCTGTCAAATATAAAGATATATCATTGAAATTTTATGGTACGAGTTCAGCTACGGATATAAAACAAAAATCACAAAAATTTTGGAAAATGGGCGGTGCCACGCCCACTTATTAAGGGTCAAACATTGAGGGTTTTATAAGCCATAACTCAGAAACCATTGAAGATATATCGATGAAATTTGGTACGCGTGATATACTTACTTAGGCAAATGTTTGGACGAAAAATTGTTAAAATCGGTTGACGGCCACGCCCACTTTTATATATGTGTATTATAAAGTGGCCTAATAAAAACATTTTAAGCGATATCTTTCTCAAATATAGAGATAATTCATAGAAATTTTGTGGCATGAGTTCCACAATAGACCGGAAACAAAAAATATAAAAATTTTGGAAAATGGGCGTGGCTCCGCCTCTTTCTAGACAAAGGGATATACGCTTTGGAAATTTGTAACGTGACATCTTTGTAACTGGAAGTCATAAAGGAATGAAATTTTGAGCAAAGAATAATATACATATGCTTAGTTGGATGACTGATAAAAATGTTGAAAATAGGCGTGGTTACGCCCACTTTATGCAGCACTCGCTTTATATAAAATACACCGTGATTCTATCAAACGCAAACAAACAATGAAAGCATACAGCTGAGTATCTAATGTTCGATTCCACTCGAACTTAGGCTTCCTTACTTGTTATGTATATGTATATACTATAAGGAAAGCGTGCTGTTTAGCTTTACATGCGGCTGCCAAAGCATCACCTGCACCTGTTCTACGAACAACCGAGGACAATGTGGCTGGCAGCTGAGTTTAAGTGCAGGCAGGTGAGTTAAGCTGATTGTGAAACCGTAAGAAGAGGACACAGAAGGAAGATACGCACATCCGCAAATAAGTATGTACATACATATACCTATTGCCAACAAAACTTCTACCATTTTTTTTTAATCCATGCATTCGTTGTGCATATAAAGTGAAAATCTCATTTCCCTTGGCGAACGATCATCATCATCATTATCACCATGCATGATGCGCAAAGTCGCGCATAAATGGACAACCGAGAAGAGTCTTTAGATCAGGTACACTGAAGAGTTGAAGCACAGCATGTTTGGTTGATGGTTAATATAGGTTCTGCATGTGTTCGTTTTGTATTAGGGTTGCATAAATGGTTTTTCCTCTTGCTGTCTATAATATTTTGATAAGGTATGATATAATGATGTTATGTAATGATGTGATGATGATATAATGATATGATGATTGAGAATTGATCATATGCTGATACGATGATATGATGATGATGTGATGATATGATGATACGATGATGTGATGATTTTGATAAGGTATGATATAATTATGTGATGTAATGATGTGATGATGATATAATGATATGATGATTGATGATTGATTATATGCTGATACGATGATATGATGAAATGATGATATGATGATATGATGACATGATGATATGATGATATGATAATATGATGATGTGATGATATGATGTAATGATGTGATAATGATATGATTATGTATATGATGATATGATGATATGGTGATATGATGATATGATGATATGATGATATGATGATATGATGATATGATGACATGATTGATGATATGCTGATATGTTGATATGATGACATGATGATATGATGATATGATGATATGATTATATGAATATGTTATGATATGATGATATGATGATATGATAATGTGATGATATGATGATATGATAATGTGATGATATGATGATAAGACGATGATATGATGGTAGAATGATATAATGATATGATGATGTGATGATATGATGATATGATGATATGATGATATGATGATATGATGATATGATGATATGATGATATGATGATATGATGATATGATGTTATGATGATATGATGATATGATGATATAATGATATGATGATATGATGATATGATATGATGGTATGATGATATGATTATATGATGATATGATGATACGATGATATGATGATATTATGATATGTTAACATGATAATATGATGATAAGACGATGATATGATGGTAGGATGGCTAATGAGCGGCTGTACTTTGCACATATTTCAAATGAGAGATGTGCCATAACATATTACTTGCAGTACAAAACGTATACATTTCTCCCTAAACAAAGTAATTGTGAAAACTCCGTGCCCCTTTGTGGCGAAAGTAAGTACATTAGTACGTACATATCGTCGTACCATACGAAAACTAACATCAGACTTTTTGTGGCTGACGAAAAGTAAAAAGTTCAAGTTTTGGCCGACGAAAAGTAATAAAATCGAGTTTTGGCTGACGAAAAGCAATAAAATCCACTTTTGGCTGACGAAAACTATCAATTTCGTTTAAACAACAACAATTTTAATGTAAAAACAGTATATAATTACTGATACTTTTCGTCAGCCAAAAGTCGATTTTATTACTTTTCGTCAGCCAAAACTCAATTTTATTACTTTTCGTCGGCCAAAAGTCAAATGTTCTACTTTTCGTACAGAATTTTTTTATTGATAGCTTTCGCCAGAAATTTTAAATATGTTAGTTTTCGTATGGTACGACGATATGTACATATTTATCTATTCCAAATTGTAGATTGGAGAAACGTAGCATGCGCCAGATCAATGATCGAATTTTTCTCTTCTAAACACATATGTAAGTTAAATTCAGCTTCTTTCTTGCCATTTAAATTAAAATACCACCCTAATAACTTCATGCACATACAAGTATCCGTTTCGATTGCCGTGCATTACTTTTGTGCTGAGGGATTTTATTTGTCATCATCAGCATCATCCAACGAAGGCATGCATTTCTGAATTGATGGTATTTTATTTCGCGATTAAATGACAAGCGGTTTAATGTCTGAATATTTGAAGGCCAATAGGAAATTATTGGGCATGTTTCAAGATACTGATGAAAGTTAGAACACTTTAATTTTGGGGAGGCAAATTCAGAAGATTATTATCAATAGATTGCGTGACTTTGCTTCTTAAAGACTTTATTTAAAACTAAAATTAATTTTCTATATCATACTGGAGGCAGTTACCGCTGACAAATTCTTTTTATCTCTTGCAATGTGTTATGTTTATATTTTATAGCTTTTTGTAATATATCCCTAGGCTATATATTCTGCATGTGCTTGAAATTCAGTGTTAACAACAAAGTTGTTCCCAGGAAATTCTTTACTTATTTCCTAGACTACCTTTTTATACTCAGCTGTACTAGTACACAGAGTATTATAATTTTGATTTCATAACGGTGGATTGTAACATAATGAAATAATCGAGATAGATATGGACTTATATATATCAAAATGATCAGGGTGAAAAGAGAAATCGATTGAGCCATGTCCGTCCGTCCGTCCGTCCGTCCGTCCGTCCGTCCGTCCGTCCGTCCGTCCGTCCGTCCGTCCGTACGCACGATAACTCGCGTAAAAATTGAGATATTTTGATGAAATTTGAAATGCAAGTTGGTATCGAGACTGGGACGGTTGGTATTGAAAATGGGCGAAATCGGACCATGACCACGCCCACTTTTCCTATATAGAAAAAATCGGATATTTGGTATCTCAGCCACTAATATAGCTAGAGTGATAAAATTTTACCCACGTATTGAGCTCAGGCCCTTATGAAGAAATTTGATGAAGTTCTGGAAAATGGGCGGTGCCACGCCCACTTATTAAGGGTCAAACATTGAAAGTTTTATATGTCATAACTCAGAAACCGTTGAAGATATATCGATGAAATTTGGTATGCGTAATATGCTTACTTAGGCAAATGTTTTGACGAAAAATTATCAAAATCGGTTGACGGCCACGCCCACTTTTATATATGGGAACTATAAAGGGGCCTAATAAAAACATTTTAAGCGATATCTCTGTCAAATATAAAGATCTATCACTGAAATTTTGTGGCAGGAGTCCAACTACGGACATAAAACAAAAAATACAAAAATTTTTGAAAATGGGCGGTGCCACGCCCACTTATTAAGGGTCAAACATTGAAAGTTTTATATGTCATAACTCAGAAACCGTTAAAGATATATCGATGAAATTTGGTACGCGTAATATATTTACTTAGCCAAATGTGTGGACGAAAAATTACCAAAATCTGTTGACGACCACGCCCACTTTTATATATGGGTATTATAAAGTGACCTAATGAAATCATTTTTAGCGATATCTCTGTGAAATATAAAGATAATTCATTGAAATTTTGTGATATGAGTTCTACAATAGACCGGAAACAAAAAATAAAAAAAGTTTATAAAATGGGCGTGGCACCGCCTCTTTTTATGCAAAGAAATCTACGAGCCTATTACTCGACAAATAACTGAGATATTATGACGAAACTTGGTTTATTCACTTTTATAACTTGTGTTAATAGACACGCAAAAATGTATTGAAATCGGTTTATGACCACGCCTACTTTTTAACAAAGATATTTCTGGAACACCCTTTTGGAATTTGTAACGTGAAGTCTTTGTAACTAAAAGTCATAGAGGGATGCAATTTTGCACTAACAATAATATTTATATGCTTATTTGGATGATTGATACAAATTTTGAAAATGGGCGTGGCTGCGCCCTGTATATGCAGCACTCGTTTCATATAAAATACACCCTATATCGAACAAACGCAAACAAACAATGAAAGCATACAGCTGAGTATCTAATGTTCGATTCCACTCGAACTTAGGCTTCCTTACTTGTTAACAATATATTTTTCTCCCGCTGCCTGTTACTTTGCCACGATGTTGAAGTTCTGTAGCCCAGCTTTAGTCTAATTCAACTTTTTTTTTAATAACCTTCATCCATATTTGGCATACTCAGCCGTTGTCACCACTTCCATTACCATCATTGGTTTTGTAGCTTTCCTTATGCGGTCTGTCTTCAGTCTTTTTTGGCCACATACCATTTGGACTGTTGAGTATTCTGTTTCTGTTTTGTTCTTTGTTTAGTTTCTTTTAGTTTATTTCTCACTTTTGTTACAGTATTTTAATGGCACAACCATTTTTGTTTGTCTGTAAAAAGCTTCTTCATGCTGCATGTGTGTACATTAGCCCTTGGATGCTGTCAGCGTAGTTTTTATACATCCAAATGTAGGTATATACATACATATTTATGCATTTATGTTCGCGGTTTTATTTGGAGACGATTGTTTGCCATGCCATCGTTTCAGTAAATGGTTTCTGCTAATAGATTTTTCTTTTTGTTTCTTCAAACCACGTTTTATGTCCACCTAAACTTACCATTCAGGCGTTAATACATTATGCGGACTTCCAACGACTTTGAAATAATATAACAGAGAATATGTTCTTAAACACACTTTCTAATACTTGATAATATCGCATTTTCATAATATGACTTCAGAGCTCAAAAGGACATTAGAAGGAAATGTGGAGCTTCGAAATACGAAAATAATGACGTATCAATTTTAAAAATCGGATGTTAAATAACAAAGTTACAAGAAAAAAACCATTTCGGCGGAATTTCGCGGGATCAGAAAAAAAATTTTTTTTGTCCCTTAATCCTCTCAATATAAGCTTCAAATTTAGGGTCGGACTTTTACAACTTTACATATATTGAATTGCTTAAAAAAATAAATTAAATTATAGCTCCGTTAAATATTCGTAGTGACGTAACTTCTTTGTTTATTAATTTAGTAAAACCCTTTAAAGGCAACATTGTCATGAATTTTGAAGCACTTTCATTTGTCAATACAAAGAGGATAATTCGTGGACATACAAATAAGTTAGCTGACCCAACTATGTGAAAACGACTTCAGAGCTCAAAAGGACATTAGAAGGAAGTATAGAGCTTCAAAATACGAACCTAGTGACGTATCAATTTTAAAAATCGGATGATAAATAACAAAGTTACAAGAAAAAAACAATTGCGGCGGTATTTCGCGGGATCAAAAAAAAATTTTTTTTTGTGTCCCTTAACCCTCTCAACATAAGCTTCAAATTTAGGTGCGGACTTTTACAACTTTTTTTTTCGTATGGGGACCAACCCTATCTAGTGTGCACTATACACATTTGTTTTTTTTATATTCCATTCCAGTGCATTTCAAGTACTGTATGGTTATTTTTATGGCTCTTATTATGTACATATGTATGTATATATGTATGCATACGAAAATAATTTCAATTGCTTAATGTACAAAACTCTTGAAATATCCGGTTTATCTGCAGCATCACATTTACTTGCATTAAGCCAAATGTTTGTTTTGGTCTCTCTTCCCAAACTTTTCGCTTCACTCACTTTACAACTCACAATAACAAGTTTTATTAACTCAAAGCTCAACTCAATTTCTTAACTGTTATACAAACCTAACGCAGGTACATAGGTGTGGTGAAAAATTATACAGCGTTGAAAAGAAATTGGAAGCAAAACCTTACGGTTAAAGTTTGTGTTCGTTGTCAACGCAACTGTCTACTTTCTCACGCCGATGCGCTGTCTATGCTGCCTGCAAGCATTGAGTGCAATTTCACTGCATGATTATGCACTCGTTGGGGGATGTCATTGTTGTTGGTTTGGTTTTTGTTTTTAATAAAGCCAACATTGAAATTACAGTACCCACCTGACCACACTGCCCACCTATAAAACATTAATTTATTGTCAACCAATGTATTGCGTTTACATGACCGTACCGTAGCCCAATATACTCGTAAGATTGAAACAAGGTTTTTCCCATCTTTTTTTTTCATGAATTGAGGTGTCTGTCTTCTTTGTAACTTATTATAAATTCGCAGCAGTAGCTGGAAAATCAATGACCTTAACAGTGACATCAAGGTGCATATCTCATTTACTTCTTATTTGTATGTACATTACGAATAATACTCTAACCCATAAAGTGTTGAACTAAACACCCAGATGTTGCCAAAATACGCATTTCTACACTGAAATAAATTTTTGTATAAATTTTAAACTTTTTTGGTCGATATATAGGACACGACTGAAAAATTACTTAAACTTTTAAACTCTTTAGGTTAGGTTTAGGTTAGGTTTAGATTTTATTCACAATTAAGATTTATTTTAAGACTTTCAAAAGTTTAAAATTTAAATCTTTTTTTGGTTTAAATTAAAAAAAAATGTCTGCTCCCAAATCCTCTTCATGCTTTTCTCTATTTTATCATCTTTCCTATCCTTTTTTCTCCTTTTCTTCCATATTGTTCTCCTCCCAACATCCCCTTCATCCTTTTCCATATTGCATCTTTTTCCTATCCTCTTTTCCCCTTTTCTTCCTTCTTCATTTTATCTGTTTCCATAATTATTTTGTGTTTGTTTGTTTCTCCCTTCAAACAACACCACACATTCGTTCATTCAAATTGTCTCATAACTATAAATGAGCCTTTTATATTGTTCATTTCTCGAAGAAGCAAGTTGGAATTTCAAACCAAAAATTCAAATTTTTTTGGTTGAAATAAAATCTTACGACCAATGAAAGTTTCAAATGTAAACCTTAAATGTTTAAACGAGAAAACAGTATAAGATTTAAACCAAAAAATTATGAAATTTATTCCAAAAAATACTTAGAAATATTTAAACTTTTGTAAGTTTGAATGTCAAACCAAAAAAAAATAAGAAACTTTTAAACTTTCGAAGGTTCAAAATCTAACCCAAAAAATGTTTTAAATTCCTTTCAAACCAAATCAAAGTTTAAAAAATATTCCAATATTTATAACAGTGTACGTACATAAGTGCACATATACCTTTGTAATAATATTGACAAACATCCACGATGTACTGCAATGCCTATTTGCGACAATGTTCCACAAGAAACATAAATAACATATCGAATATTGACTGTTTGTCTTTACATGTATGCACATGTGCGATAAGTATAAGAAAGAAGGCGCCAAAACCCATCTAAAAATGTTAAATATGAACAATTCGTTATGGCGTAAGCCGAAAAGAAAATTATTTATGATTTGAATGAAACAACCGTTCATATAAACCAGCATGAGAAAAGGTTAATTACCATCAATTTCATTGTGAAGTTGGTAAATTATTGTCTGAAGACGAATAAAGGATTTAAACTTTAAAGGTGTGAGATGGTTAACTCTCCCAAGAGTTCTTGACACAAGTGAGAAGCGTAAACTTACACGGAAAGAATTTTAAAATTAGATCTGATTTTGAACTTAAGCTGATTCCACATAAAACTTTTTCCGCTTTGCGTTACGCCGCTTTCTATGTCAAACAACGCAAAACTGAAAAACTATGCCACAATGAACGCTGCAACATCACTCAAAAAATATTTATTTTCTGAAAAATCTTTCATTCTCCGTTTTATTTACAAAAAAGTAAATAAGTAAATAAAAATCTATTAAATTATTTTTCAATTGTGTGAAATTTAAATTTGTTTATTTACATTTGAATTAAAATGAAACTGAAAAAAAATTTCAACGCCCCAAAAGTTGAGATTTGGGCAACTTTGTGCTTTACGTAACTTCGGCGTTGCGTTACTTTTTGTTATGTGAGAAACCTCATATAGATACATGTATTTTAATCTCAGCTGTCACGCAGTAAGTGTCACGTAGCGCAACACAAAGTTCTATGTGGAATCAGCTTTAGAAAATAATTTTTTAATATCACGAAAATCCAAGAAAAGTGGATTTTAAATAAATAAGTAAACATTTTCTTGCTTCAAGTAAAATTGAATTTTAAATAAATAAGCAATAATTTACTTACGGTAAGTGTTTTTTTCTTGTTTTTAGAAATAAATAATTAAGAAATTATTTTTTGTTGCAAGTAAAACTTTTCTTATACGAGCTTAAGTAAATAAGAAAATATTAAATTAAGTAAATATTTTCTAAAAATATTAAAAACGTAAAAAATAAGAAAAATGAAAACTAATAATGGGGGATTAGAAAACCATAATTAGTCAACTAGTATTTTCCTAGGACTTGTTCATTGAAATGACAACATTTCATTTAGGCATGGGTAACACTGCGCTGCGCCGCGCAATTGCGCTGGCGCCAACCCTGGTGTTATTGCGCTAACTCTGATTTGGAAAATGCGCCAACTGAATATAGCGCCAACTCAATGTAGCGCCAACTCAGTATAGCGCCAACTCAGTATAGCGCCAACTCAATGTAGCGCCAACTCAATGTAGCGCCAACTCAATGATGCGCTATTGCAATATAACACTGACTCAATTTCGTGCGCTAACACCGGCACCAATATAGCGCTAGTGTAAAATGGCACCACCACAAAGCCAATAACAGCACAGCGTATATGACACCGTCACAATTATGTATGCTAACGCCAATACCGAACCATCGCTAATACGAAAGGGTATTGATATTTTATTTTCACAAATAAAGAAGACAAAATTGACATCATCTGTGAATAGGAGAGAAAAAAAAATATAATACAAAATAATAATATAATACAATGGCGCTATTATAACTCTGACGAGTTTTATGGCCGAGCTTCTCTCCCAATTCGAGGTGTGCTCCTTTTTGTTTTTCCTGCTAATTGGGTGGACCTACAATTTTATGCCGGCTCCGAACGGCGAATGCATTTTTTGTGAGAAGCTTTTTCATGGCAGAAATACTCTCGGAGGTTATGCCGCCCACTGCCGAGAGGTGACCGCTGCTCTTAAAAAACCTAATAATTCGATTTTTATTAATTGAAAAATTGTTTTGGTGTTTTGCTCGGACTGGGGTTTGAACTCGAGACCTCTGGCATAGCAGGCGAGCACTCTACCCACTGCACCACAGCGGCCACAATAATACAAAATAAATTAAATAAAATATTTATTAGCATATAGTATACTAGCAAATACCCGTCCCACTTCGCTGCGACAAATCACACTATGCCACTCCCTTCCCTATCGGTTTCCCCACCAGTCAGCATTTCCCGTTCCCCCTATCTCTTCCTCCTCTTATACTACTCTCTCTCTCCCCGTCTCACGTTCCTTATTAACAACTTTCCATGGCCATCCGGTGCACATATCGGTGTATATCATGATTACTAATATATTTTGGATAACCGACTGGAAAATTGGAATGGCATGAACTCTCTATTGAAGCTCTGATTGATACCTTTAATTTGATACCAACAATGCCCAAAAATATTTCCGGGCTATTTAGGTCCATTTTCGGCTTCAGTCCCGGGAACCGATTGAGATATCCGTATAGTGTAAAACATATATGGATACCCTTATCAGCACCTTTAATTTGATACCAATATTGCGAAAAATTATTTGGGGCTATCCGGATCCACGTTTTGGTCTCTATCTGGAGAACCGACTGGAAAATTGGAATGGAATGAACTCTCTATTGAAGCTCTGATTGATACCTTTAATTTGATACCAACAGTGCCCAAAAATATTTCGCGGGCTATTTACGTCCATGTTTCGGCCTCAATCCAGGGAACCGATTAACATATCCGTATAGTGTAAAATATATATGGCTACCCTGATCAGCACCTTTAATTTGATACCAATAATACGAAAAAATATTTGGGGTCATCCGGGTCCACGTTTTGGTCTCTATCAAGAGAACCGACTGGAAAATTGGAATGGAATGAACTCCCTATTGAAGTTCTGATTGATACCTTTAATTTGATACCAGCAATGCCCAAAAATATTTCGGGGGCTATTTAGGCCCATTGGTTGGCCTCAATCCCGAGAACCGATTGAGGTATCCGTATAGTGTAAAATATATATGGCTACCCTGATCAGCACCTTTAATTTGATACCAATATTACGAAAAAATATTTGGGGTCATCCGGGTCCACGTTTTGGTCTCTATCTAGAGAACCGAGTGGAAAATTGGAATGGAATGAACTCCCTATTGAAGCTCTGATTGATACCTTTAATTTGATACCAATATTGCGAAAAAATATTTGGGGCCATCCGGGTCCACGTTTTGGTCTCTATTTGGAGCACCAACTGGAAAATTGGAATGGAATGAACTCTCTATTGAAGCTCTGATTGATACCTTTAATTTAATACCAATAATGGTCAAAAATATTTCGGGGGCTATTTAGGTCCATGTTTCGGCCCAATCCCGGGAACCGATTGAGATATCCGTATAGTGTAAAATATATATGGATACCCTGATCAGCACCTTTAATTTGATACCAATATTATGAAAAAATATTTGGGGTCATCCGGGTCCACGTTTTGAACTCTCTATTGAAGCTCTGATTGATACCTTTAATTTGATACCAATAATGGTCAAAAATATTTCGGGGGCTATTTAGGTCCATGTTTCGGCCTCAATCCCGGGAACCGATTGAGATATCCGTATAGTGTAAAATATATATGGCTACCCTGATCAGCACCTTTAATTTGATACCAATATTGCGAAAAAATATTTGGGGTCATCCGGGTCCACGTTTTGGTCTCTATCAAGAGAACCGACTGGAAAATTGGAATGGAATGAACTCCCTATTGAAGTTCTGATTGATACCTTTAATTTGATACCAATATTGCGAAAAAATATTTGGGGCCATCCGGGTTCACGTTTTGGTCTCTATTTGGAGCACCAACTGGTAAATTGGAATGGAGTGAACTCTCTATTGAAGCTCTGATTGATACCTTTAATTTGATACCAATAATGGCCAAAAATATTTCGGGGGCTATTTAGGTCCATGTTTCGGCCTCAATCCCGGGAACCGATTGAGATATCCGTATAGTGTAAAATATATATGGATACCCTGATCAGCACCTTTAATTTGATACCAATATTGCGAAAAATTATTTGGGGCCATCCGGATCCACGTTTTGGTCTCTATCTGGAGAACCGACTGGAAAATTGGAATGGAATGAACTCTCTATTGAAGCTCTGATTGATACCTTTAATTTGATACCAATAATGCGGAAAAATATTTCGGAGGAATCTGGGTCCATATTTTGGCCTATATCTCGGGAAGGGGTTGAGATACCAGAATTAAATGTGGTCATAATTTCAATCTAGTACCAGGTGATCATTGTGTAAAAATTTGAATGTGATCGGCCCGGTAGTTTCGGCGTCCATAGGGAACAAACATACAAACAAAGAAACAAACAAACTTTCATCCTTATATATATAGATTTTTGTTACGCATGGTAAATGGTAAGGGGAAATTTCGATATAATGCGCCCGGACCCGGAATCTTTCTTTTTAATAGGGTGGAGCCGACCCTCGTATTTCATAATGAAGACGCCGAAAATCGCGATGCCAGCATATTTTCACAAATATACGCAAATTATTTTTAAAATTAAATTTAATTGTGATAGAATTATTCTGCCAGCGTGTATGTAAGCAGAATTGCGCTAAAAGAAATAAAACGGGTATAGTAGACAGTAAGAAGCGAACAAGTGTTATTTATCGATTATTCCATGGTAATTGCGCTAAAGGTGTTATTGCGCCAGAACCGTGCGCGGCGCCACGGTTGGCGCTGGTGTTATTGTATCAGCGCCAAAAAGATTGCGCCATTACCAATGGCTAATTTCATTTAATATAAATGAAGATGCAAATAGTGAACTCCTTATACAAACAATATTCTATCAATAAGTAATGCTCTTAACAGCAAAGCTGCTCCTCATTACAGTATGCCCATAAATATTTGTCATTTTTGGAGTTAATTAAGAAATACAAAAACGTGCATGTATGTTTTTAAGAATGATGTCATGAAAGATTTAGCAATTCATTTTACGTTTGTTGTGTGAGATCAAAGTTCAAAAAATTTCCGGTAGGCAATCAATGTGTTGGAACTCTAAGAACGCTGTTGAAGAAGGTAATAAAAATTATGTTTTGCTTATTTTTTTAACATATGTAGATACATACATATGTACATATGTATGTAAGCTTTAGCTCTATCAAAAACTAAGTCAGATTGCCGAACGTTAAAAGGTAAAATAAATAAAATACATATGTATATCTAAGATCAACACAATTTGTATCAAATAATGCACTTCTGTCAAAAAACCAAAACTGTTTGTATTGAGTCATGTAAAATCGATTAACTATAACTCCAACCTTTTGAAAAAAGTTTTAAAACCAAGTTACATACAAATTAAAAATGCAATTGTTTGCTTTACTAGAACCTTGCTCTTCTTTTATGTACTTTGATCTTGAACTAGCAACAAGAAAGTGCAGCCCACCCGCAGGTTCTGTTGTGAAAACGCAAACGCTTTCTATACAAATGTCATAGCAATCATTAAAACACTAACAAATAGCTAAGGACTAAATTCAACTCAACTCAATTCATTTTCAATGACATTTCATTTCAGCAAAATGTTGAACGTAGAATCGTCGCGTCGCAGATGGTGTACAATTGCATTTTGACATTAAGTCGTTAATTCTTGTTGTGGTAATTTGTCAGTGACACGCGTTGCATATTTAGCCAACGACTTGTTGCTGCTGCCAAAATATACAACAACAATACAAATGATTGCCACAAAGTAAAAAAAATTAAAAAAACAAATAAAAGCATGATTGATTGTTGTTCGAGAGTGAAGTAGTCGCGGTCGTAATTGCAAAACATTTCCGTATTGTGCCAGGAAACAATGTTTCTAAACAATAAATGTTTAGATATATACATACACATATGTTTAAGTAGACACACACATTTGTGTTGCGATGCACCAGCGTATAACAAAGCCATTGCAACCACAAACCGCTACAAAATTTGATGATTTGTAGCAACTTTCTTGTTCTTTCACATCACGCTGTGTATAAGCAGATCTGTGTTAGTTTTTAACAGTTGTAATTGTATAAGAAGTAATTTACTACAAACAAACACTTTTGCGAAAATGTAATAAAATAGTAGTAGTTGTAGTATAACATTGATGAGTGAGATTCACAGCTTACTTGGTCACTCTAAGCAAAGCCATGTGTGAATGATTGAGAATGTAGCTGTTTCTTTAGAGATATCGATACAGATGATGTCCGAGGAGCGACATTTTAATGCTTTGCGACAAGAAAATTAGCCTAATGACGTCTGCGAAGTCTAAAGCTGGTTTCTGCTTAAAACCCTTTCCTACTCCATGGAGGATTATTTTTATTACCTCCACTCTTTGACTATAATGACAGAATTATAGACTTGCCAATCATTTTAATTGACATCTTCATTAGTTCGTATGTACTGAGGCGTAATCGTTAGCTAAAATATTTGTTCAAGTCACAAAGCAAAAAGAAAAAAAAAAACGATCCATTGAGCCTATGTATGAGTAAATTGCAGCATACAAACAGAAACTACTGAAACTGGAAAAGCCATTTAGTACGATAGGCGCGTCGTCGACAGGTGGCAACAAAGTAAAGTACACAGCGTCTAAGGTAATTATGTAAGTTGTTGTTGCATGTAAACAAATTACGTAAAATGCAGATTAATCGTAATGGACACGATTGACCAGCCTTTTAAAGTTTGCAGCTGCCCTGCCTGTTTCAGAAATAAATAAAGACTTTTTTCTTCTTCCAGCAATACACGTACATATTTTCTGTAAATGCAAATTTCTTTCTACTTACACTTCCTAACCACATACATGCGTACATACAGACATCGTCAATCTGATTGCTCCCGCTTATTAGAGTGTTTATTCCTCACGCTGTTGCTGCTTCTGAGCAGCGTTGCCACTTTGGTTACTTTTTACCAAAATTGGTTACAATTTTTTCGTTTGGTTACGTAGTTACTTTCGGCCGATTTTGGTTACATTCAAGGTCCATGTATTGGTTACAATCAATTTTTAGAAATACGCTTTTAATTTTTCCAAACTATAAAATATTTGTTATCCAAATTGTTTTGTTGTATTTTTTTTTATCCAAATAATTTATTGTTGGGGGTAAATGCTAAAAATTCAAAAACTATTTCCAGCGAATGTTGAGTGTTTCCCGAAAATGAATAAGGCAAAAGTGGGAAAAATTCAACAGCTTCCATAGAGTCTTAGTGGTCGAGCGTGTAAAAGCATTCGCACATTGCGGCTGAAGATGGAATGTATTACGGGTTCGATCTCCGTGAGAAGCATCCAGTCCCGAAAATGGTGCTAATGATCGAAAATAGTTTTTCGTGAAATAGCTATACTCAACCTTCGCTGGAAATAGTTGTTGAAATTTTTCCATTTACCCCCAACAATAAAAAAATTAAATTGAATAATTTTTGTGCCAAGCACTAAAAAGCTTTTACGCCCAAATAATTTATTTGACAGGAGCCAGCGACCACATTAGAAATGAATCTATTCTGGCGAATTTTCGTCGGGCGATTTTCTTCAGCATTTTGGTTCTGTTCATTCTCATATCTAGCCGTGTTTTTAAATGTTGATAGAACGCTACAACGGTCGATATTTCGCTCGACGTTGGATCTGTTTAAGGCTTAAAGATGTAAAACAATTGATACAGTTTAGTTTTTGTTGACCGTATATCGACGGTTGAGTAAAAGATCACCCTATTTCAAAAATTGTTTCAGAAACGCCCTATTTCAAAGATTGTTTCAATAACGTCCTATTTCAGAAATTGCTTCCAAAACGCCCTATTTCAGAGAAAATTCCATATATGTACATATATTTCTTTGAAATATTGAAACAAATTCTGAAATAGGGCGTTTTTGAAACAACTTTTGAAATAGGGTGATCTTTTACTCAGGCTTCGATATATTGTTTTGCTTTCAAATAAATAGCTCTAACGTTAATGGGACATACGCCTATTTATTAATTTATTTTGGTTACTTGTTTCTAGTTTTGGTTACTTTTATTTTGTATTTTAGTTAATTTTAAAATTTTTAAGTGGCAACGCTGCTGCTGAGCGATTTGTTCGCACATGCAAAAGTTCATCGTACACACACACACACTAACACATTTAACGCTGAAGCATGGTAAAAGGCATGCGAATGGACCATTCAAAACGTCCATTATAACACCTGGTGGATCATAATAATCGCCTGCTCGAACGGCACTAAATGAACCCTAATGTTATGTTAGCTTAAGCTTTTATTAAAACAAGCTGAAAAAAGGTGTAAACCAACAAGCAACAAGCTAATGGTTGAGCCGCTACTAAAGTGCACTTGCTTGGTAGGAAGGCTGCAAAGAGGTTGTTGGTGGTGGTTGTTGTAGAATCAGCAGAGAACAGCTGTCTGTCTGTATAGGAAATGCAAATCAAATACTAATGATTGTGGCCAACTCCTTGAAGCTAATCTTTAAGTACATTGAAATGTATGGCCGAAATTTTATACGTAGTTGCGTTTGCCAACAAGTGCATACTTAAGTTAATTTAGATTGCAATTGCAACACTAAATTAATTGTTGTATGTAGATAATGCAATGACATTTCAGTTATCTTATATTTGCTTTTTATAACATTTCGCCTTTTCCCTGCACATGCTTCGCTATCATTTTATTTGCACTGAGAATCTTGCTGCATTTGTGCTAAATTCATTTTAAATGGATCATTACTTAGTAATTATAATTTTCAGAGCTCAGTTAGGGCTGCTAAATATTTCAAGGTGCTTTATATTCTATAGGGAGAATGGCTGAACAAATGTTTTTCCTTATATGTTTAAAAAAAAAAAAAACGCTAGACGGTTTCTTATCTCTGCAACCTCCTCCCACAACTGGCTATATCAAATTCGCTTGCGATCGACCTTGGCCCTGATTTCTACACTCTTCGTTTATGCATAAATCTTTAGCTTTATACTTTTGTTTCATTCTCGCATCACAACAACAACAACTCATTTGCAAACTTTGCAGCTTCAAACACTAAATCGGCGACGGAAAAATGTGAAAAGGAAGAAAATTATATTATTAGGCTTTGACATGCAATCTGACAAGTATTTGTACTACGAGTATGAACACTTCCTGGATTTATGATTGTTTATTTTGCAGAAACATAGATATGTATGTTGGATTAAATTGTATATATTAGAAGGCAACAATGTAGATTATTTATATTGATTTGGTGGCAAACAACACACGTTCAATTTACTTCACAACGCGCCCAAAAACTGAGATTTGCTCTGATATTTCACCGTTCTAAATGTTTTTTTTTTCGCAATTTAAATGCAGCTGTTTGTTATGATTCCGGGATATTTAATGACCTCCCCGCCTTTTTTCAACATTCTGATGTTAATTAAGTACTTTCGGAGGATCGTCTACACAAATAGAAAGCAACAACTAAAGTTCAGAAAATTACAATTGAAATTCAGAAAATTATAAAACAACTTCTTATGTCTATATGACACTACATTTTAGCCTGGTTTTTTTGGTTTTGAAAACCCACCGAAAGTCAAAATACAAAAACAATTCTTCTATAGGTTGAAAAGCGACAAATACTTTGATTGACATTAAACTTCAAACTAAATGAAAATAATATTTATTTCAAAAATTATTTTTTTTGGAAATTTGATTTAAATTACTGAAATAAAAAAGTTATGAAACCCAAAGGGCAGGATAGCTTTATATTCCGTGTTATAAAGGGAAACCAGTACGCAATATAATTTTTCTTGCGGCCTTCTTCTTTACCCTTACGGCCAAAGCAGAAGCTTACAAGAGGCAAATTTAAAATTTGTATTTCCATATATTTTTTTATTTTAAATATAATTTATTTTATGGTTGTAAAATTGGAAAAATTGTCAGAAAAAATGACCGAATGCCAAAAAACCTACCGAAATACAAGCTGGCTCGTTGGTTTTTAATCGCCTAGATGGTATTTTGTTTGGTTTTTTTTTCAATATAGCTTGCTCGCTTACACCAACGCAAAACTGTATTTGACCATCTCCTTCACACAAAAAACCTGGTAGAATACCAGAAAAAAAACGTAGTGTCATATGGGCTTTACGTACCTATACGTGATATTTCAGCCATTGACCTTCTTGTCAAGGAAAGGTGGGGTTGCCAGATACATTTCCCGAAAAAATCTGTACATTGCCTTCCAACAAAAAAAAAAAAAAAAAAAAATATATATGGAGTAAATCGTCTTTATTACTGGCATTTTGTTTTTGTTTCCGTATCGTTAACTGTCAATCATGTTTCTATGACATTTAACGTTCGCGTTGCTTCATGCTTCCTAATTGTTTCATAGTTATGCCGTGGTTATGCTTACCAGCAAAACACCGATGAAATTCGGACACATTTTCGTCATCGGTGAGAGGTTGTTAAATCGATGATTAGAGCGCACATACACATCATAACACATTATTACCCCGAAACCTCGGCGTGCTGGGTGTTTGTTTCACCAAGCAAATTTGATCGATGTGAGAGTCCGAAAATTCTCTCACTCGACGGAGTGCACAACAATAATCACACGTTGCTCTTCGAGTATTGTCGTAAGTATAACCACGGCATTACAAACGTCAAATGAAAACAGAAATACAGTGCAGGGTGATAAAAATTAATTTTTTTAGTGTCGGCTAAAAATCAGTACAAATCAGTACAAAATCCAAAAAATCAGTATTTCTTAAGGTTTTTAAAACCACCAGTACGGGGCACGAAAAATCAGTATTGTACTGATCAAATCAGTACGTCTGGCCACCCTAAGGAAAGGTCATCTCGGTCGAATAATTCGGCACTGGTTCGAGGAGGCTAAAACCAGATGGAGCTATTGCGGACCTGCAGGGTTTGCAGAAGTCTGTGGCCTTCATACAAGGAGATGCGTTCCTGAGCCATGCAAAAGATGGACAGCAGGGAAATTTACCGTTTAACTGTGTTATTCCCGGAACATTGGGATATTGGTACACATGCGGTCTAATCGCGATTAGATCATAACACGCTGTATCGCAGCTGTAATCTTCCAGGAGCGAAGTGGATGGTGGAGCACCTGCTATGCGAATGTCCTACGCACTGCCTAGACAGAATTAAATTCCTTTGCAAGTCTTTATTCGACAACTTCTCGGAACTCAAGGACGCCAGGCCTGAGGCGCCTCTTAGATACCTAAACTCAACCGGGTGGATATCGGGCGTAGAACCTGCCCTAGTTTCCGAATTGATATTCTCTTTTACTCTGTTCTTCTGGTTTTGGTTCTTTAGTCACGAGTAGTGGTATAAAAACGGTGCTTCGGCGCTAATTGGAATCTATGGGACTCGCCGCCACTCAAATCAACCAAATAACGATGCGGGATCCGCTTAGAAAATGGAAGGAAAACTCACAGGTTTACTAAATGATGTTCTGAGATGTATCCAAAACATTCTAGAAATAAAATATATTTCTTAATTAGGCATATTATACATCTAGTGGCTAGTTAAGCAAGGCTACCGTACAAGTAATAAGAAGATTCTATAATTACAACTTTATGCGCAATAAAAATTCAATAATTGTGAATTTAAAGAATAGAAGCAAAAAGAAGTAATTAAAGGCCATAATACAAGCAAGACTACTAAATATCAAATGAGACAATAATACGAAAATTAAAAAACAAAAAAAAAGTGCTAATCAGTGAAGAGTTAAATTTAGTTAGATATGAAATACATTTAATAGGAACTTGGCAGCTACTTGAGCCTGAAGCGTTGTACATACGATAATATGATTTTTTTATTATTTCTGTTTTATTTCTTTATGGCGTCAGTGGACAGCTATTATGCCAAGAAGTACATACACATAGCAGCTACCAACAGTCAAACAACATTTACCATGAGGCGTCTGTTTTCGTCGCGCGAATATCTATGCCCGGTAGACGCATGAAGACCAATTGTTCTACGAGTAGTACGTGTTGCGCATGTGCAGCTACTTAGCAACTTGACTCCTAGTTAATAGGCATTTACTCACTATGCAAATTGTGCTTCCGGGACTTAAATAAAAAGCTTTCTAACACACTTAGCTACAGACATACATACACACAAGCAGACACGTCCCTGCTAGAATTGTGTGACCGAAAGTACTAACACTATTACAAAAATATAATATTACCAACACATTTTCACTCGTATGTGTTCTAGCCAAGTTCAAAACCAATGAGATAGATAAGGATAAAATGGAATTTGAAAATACACATACGGGAACGTGCTGAATGAAATGGTCACAAAAGTTCCCGATGTCCTTAAGAATGTGATAGGAAATATCCCAAAACTTTTGGTCATGCCTGCCGGTCATATGACCGGTCAAATGACCTGCACAGTTCTTGCAGGGGTATGTACATGTTTTTTTTTTTGTGCACACGAAATTCTGTCAGCAGGTGCACAACTCATGTGGTTGGCCGCATCGTCAAGTCACGCTGTTCAGCGACAAATTGATTTGCATTTTTATATCGCCAAAAACAACGTGATTAACTATAAAAAATCTTAGCCTTTGCATATACATGACTGTTGATAATTAAATTATAAACTAAAATTTTTTAATGTTTTTCAATGCGATGCTGAATAAGTTTTAAGCAGGGACGGGGAGTTTTATTCCTTTTATAATAAAACACCAAAGAAAAAATTTATATTTGGAGGAATATTTTATTTCGACAAAAATAATCAATCAAGTTGGAGTTTTATTTTTTAGCACCAGCGATAAAATAAATACTTGGTGTTTTATTTTTTAGCTCCATCGATAAAACAAAAACCTGGAGTTTTATTTTTTAACTCCAAAATAAAACTCCAGAGCCAATAACTAGCGAACCCCTTAACCGAATTGCATAAATTTGGTATCAGATGAAAGGTAATTCAGTAAGCTTTTGAATGGTGGCACTTATACTAAATTGGGAAAAATTAAAAAAATAGGTGGCAACCTTGGTTTGAGTTTTAACCTTGGCATGGGTGGCACCATTAAAAAGCTTACTGAGTTACCTTTCATCTGATACCAAATTTATGCAATTCGGTTAAGGGGCTAGCTATTGACTATGGAGTTTTATTTTGGAGTTAAAAAATAAAACTCCAGGTTTTACTTTTATCGACGGAGCTAAAAAATAAAACACCGAGTATTTATTTTATCGCTGGTCCTAAAAAATAAAACGCCATATTTTTATTTTATAGCTGGCGTTTTAAAAAAAAAAATCAGTAAAATTAATAGAGCCCAGGTTATTGATCCTGGAGGTCCTGGGATGAAAGTAAAGTTAATAATTTTGCCCAAGGACACAATCTAGCCCTGGAGTTTTATAGCAACGAAAAAAATAATAATTTTTATTTTCGGTCCCTGGTTTTAAGAATAGTCATTGGTAATCACACTTATGTATGTACCAGGGATGGAAAATGAAAATTACAAATTTTGCCAAATTTGTGCAGAAAATTGTGCATTTTTGAAGGTCATTGTGCAATCAATTTGAAAGTCTTCTATAGGTAGGCTTGCCATACGTCAGGCATTTGGCCTGATTGTCAGGCATTACATACTTTGTCAGGCAATCAGGCGCCTAACGAATTTTGGCAGGCATTTTGAAAAGTTTTTTATGTACATTGATATTTTGTATAAATTTTATTTCGTTTTATTCAAAGCCGTATGAACATTAGACATGTAATCTTGTCGAGTCTAAGTAAGTATGTTTAAGTCTTGTGTGATTATCGATAACTTCTTTCTATCTCTTATTCCGGGCCATAAAAGCACATCCAGACTACATTTTAAATTACGTTGATTAGCCGAAATTACTTTCCGAAATTACGTGCGTTCACACATGCTTTTGAGTAATTTATTTATTTACATGCGAATGCAATAACTGCGATTTTAGGACAATAAAACCAGATAAATTTCTGGTGCAATATATATCCCCGTTTGTTCGAATTTTTACAATTATTTGTCATTTATACTTGTGGTTTTGGTGCTATTTCCTTCAACATAATTTAGATAACTCATCAACAGAAGAATCTAATAGAATTAATAAGCATAAAAAGACAAATTCATAGCCCATATTTGACAAGAAAATATCAGTGAATTGTGAATTGTTTTTTAAATGTGATAAATTTACCTACATGTATAAACTAGTAATTTTTAGACTGCTAAATATACTTGAATGAATTTTATGGTTTTCTAACTTTAGACTGTTTTTATTTCGCTTTAGTCAGGCATTGGGGTGAAAAAATTATGGCAAGCCTATCTATAGGTACCATCACCTTAAAAAAATAAATTTGCAGTACATATTTTGTAATAAAGATCTTTAACAATAAAAATGGATTTATCCAAATTATTTTATTATGATTATTTTAAGAAAAATTGAAAAAAAAAATATTGTGTTTTTTCTCAAATTATTTTTATTTGCTGAATATGGCAAGGCTAATGATGATAGAAGAGGATCCCAGCAAATATTCGAAGTCATATAAGATTCAGAAATGAATCATAAACTGAAGCATTCACACTCATTTCGGGGTCCGAAATATTTATATTTATGTATGTTCCTAAGCTGCTCGCTCGATATGAGACTAATTTCAGCCATCATATGAGGCTGAATAAGAATCATAAAAGACTCCTATTTCACTCATCTTTCATACATATTTCGGACTCATATAGGACTCCAAAATTATGAGGGATGACGACTCCCGAAGAAGAGCCGCGCCAAGCTACTTCCGAGAGGGCTGAAAAGTGCACAGACGCAAGTCATTTTCCAACACTGGTACGTACACATAAATTTCTATTCAAACTCACACACCACATAACTCACATTTTATTTTAATTACGTCAATTAAATATATTTCTTATAATACCAACAACACAATGTCAAGTTTAATGGCTTCCAATCCAGGTCATTTGAACCAAGCCAAGTTCAAAAATTTCACGACAAGCTGACCGAATGTGGTGTGGTGAGAAGTAATGAAGTGACCAGCTGACACGTTGCTCCAATGGTCATAGGTCAGTGTTGGCATTGGCATTTGCCGTAACGCAACCGCAATTTCCAATGTTGGCTGTGCAAATAATGTCAAGCAAATTCGCAAAAAAATATATGTATGTATGTGCATACGCGTACTTACTTACAAATACATATCAACACGACTTGATACCCTGCGGGGAAATCAATAACTAGTTAACACAATTTCTGGTTCAGAACTAGCGAAAAGGTGTCTAAGAGGCACCAGTTAATTTGCCGTCGGCTTTGCATACTTCTGCAATTCTCAGATTGTTATTGAAGCATATTATATAAAGAGTATTTACAGTTTGCATCTTCACTTAATTACTTCTCATTTAATGAAATAAAATGTTCCCCTAATTTTGCTTTTCTGGTCCCTCAGGTTTATTTTTATTTTTTTGTATTTTATTACTTTTTAAATATTGTTTAAAATTTTATTAAATAAAAAAAATAAAAATAAACAAAAGAGAATAAAAAAAAATTATCATCCGCCACGCCCATGATTCGAACCCGCGCTCGCCAGATTGAAAGTCTCACGCGCTAACCACTCTGCCATCGCGCTAGTTGCTTTAAGTCTGTCAAATGCTGCACTTAAGTGGCAGATGTAAAACTGTAGAATTTGTAGAAATTTTTAAGTAGTTCGCCACTATCGAATAGGCAATGCAGTGGTGGATAATTGACACCGCCTATGACATCGCCATGTTAAATTCGCAAGTTGCTGACATGCAAAAGTGATTGAGCTCGCACTAGTAGTGTCGAAATATGCACTAGTTGCGCATCAGTTATGAACTCGAGATTTTCCCCACAGGGTATTAACCTATGTGTATATGTATGTATGTTGCATGTTAATATTAAGGGTGTGGGAGAAATTCTTTCAAAATACAATATCTGCCAGAATTTGCTTAAAATTTGTTGCTTTCTGATCTAACATAACAGCTTGAAGGTATTAAAAAGTATTGCCTTTATGAGTTTTTTTTTCTGTGAGAGACTGGCAGAATCGGCAGGAAATACGAAAGGTTTCTTGGTATACATTGGCAAGAATAGAACACATTCAATCCCTTAGGCTTACTGCTATCCTCTTTGCTTTTTGACGAAGCAGCAGTAATGTGTAGAACGACCCCAACGTAAAGAATCGCAGCTTCATTTTTAATTACGCGAGGAAGAATAATAACGAGAAAGTTAAATAAAACCAGCACGACCATTTTATATATATGAGTAAAAATTTCACATAGCCAGTTTTGAAAGTGAACTACTCATATGTATTCAATTCCAAAATTCGATTTAAGTACCTACATATCGCTAGCTTAGAGTGCAAACTGTGTAAGTCCATTTTTATGAAAAAGTGTTTTTATACTCAGCTGTACTAGTACACAGAGTATTATAGTTTTAATCACATAACGGTGGATTGTAACAGAATGAAATAATCGAGATAGATATAGACTTATATATATCAAAATGATCAGGGTGAAAAGAGAAATCGATTGAGCCATGTCCGTCCGTCCGTCCGTCCGTCCGTCCGTCCGTCCGTCCGTCCGTCTGTCCGTCCGTCCGTCCGTCCGTCCGTCTGTAAACACTCTAACTCGCGCAAAAATTGAGATATTTTGATGAAATTTGGAACGCAAGTTGGTATCGAGACTGGGACGGTTGGTATTGAAAATGGGCGAAATCGGACCATGACCACGCCCACTTTTCCTATATAGAAAAAATCGGAAATTTGGTATCTCAGCCACTAATATAGCTAGAGTTTTAAAATTTTACCCACGTATTGAGCTCGGGCCCTTATGAAGAAATTTGATGAAGTTTTGGAAAATGGGCGGTGCCACGCCCACTTATTAAGGGTCAAACATTGAAAGTTTTATATGTCATAACTCAGAAACCGTTGAAGATATATCGATGAAATTTGGTACGCGTAATTTGCTTACATAGACAAATGTTTTGACGAAAAATTATCAAAATCGGTTTACGGCCACGCCCACTTTTATATATGTGTATTATAAAGTGACCTAATAAAACCATTTTAAGCGATATCTCTGTCAAATATAAAGATCTATCATTGAAATTTTGTCGCATGAGTCCAACTATGGACATAAAACAAAAAACACAAAAATTTTGGAATATGGGCGGTGCCACGCCCACTTATTAAGGGGCAGACATTGAAAGTTTTATGAGTCATAACTCAGAAACCGTTGAAGATATATCGATGAAATTCGGTACGCGTAATATAATTACTTAGTCAAATGTTTTGGCGAAAAATTATCAAAATCGGTTGACGGCCACGCCCACTTTTATATATAGGAAATATAAGGGGGCCTAATAAAAACATTTTAAGCGATATCTCTGTCAAATATAAAGATCAATCACTGAGATTTTGTGGCAGGAGTCCAACTATGGACATAAAACAAAAACTACAAAAATTTTGGAAAATGGGCGGTGCCACGCCCACTTATTAAGGAGCGAATATTGAAAGTTTAATAAGCCATAACTCAGAAACCGTTAAAGATATATCGATGAAATCTGGTACGCGTGATATATTTACTTAGCCAAATGTGTGGACGAAAAATTACCAAAATCGGTTGACGACCGCGCCCACTTTTATATATGTGTATTATAAAGTGACCTAATAAAACCATTTTAAGCGATATCTATGTGAAATATAAAGATAATTCATTGAAATTTTGTGACATGAGTTTTACAATAGACCGGAAACAAAAAATAAAAAAGTTTGGAAAATGGGCGTGGCACCGCCTCTTTTTAGACAAAGGGATATATGAGATTTCTTAGCCTTTAACTCGACAAATAATTGAGATATTATGACGAAACTTGGTTTATACACTTTTATAACATGTGTTAATAGACACGCAAAAATGTATTGAAATCGGTTTATGACCACGCCTACTTTTTAACAAAGATATTTCTGGAACACCCTTTTGGAATTTGTAACGTGAAGTCTTTGTAACTAAAAGTCATAGAGGGATGAAATTTTGCACTAACAATAATATTTGTATGCTTATTTGGATGATTGATATAAATTTTGAAAATGGGCGTGGCTGCGCCCTGTTTATGCAGCACTCGTTTCATATAAAATACACCCTATATCGAACAAACGCAAACAAACAATGAAAGCATACAGCTGAGTATCTAATGTTCGATTGCACTCGAACTTAGGCTTCCTTACTTGTTAAGTGTAGAAAGCTAGAAAAATTAAATACGCACCACGCTAAACAAGTCTGTGATACTTGTCATATTTCTACTCGATGTTATTCTGTGATACGCAAATTGTGTAAGTCCAAAAAGAGAAGAAAATTGTGTAAGTCCAAAATTTTTCTATGAACAGAAAATTTTTTTTTCATTTTGAAATTTTTTATTTTGTGTTTTTTGTCTCTCCTACAAAGTTTGAAAAAATGGACTTACACAATTTGCACTCTAAGCTAGCGATATGTGCCTGCTTTTATCACACTTATGTGACTATCGACGTATGCATATACATACATACATACTTATGTATTTATATGCTAGGCTTATATTTCTTGTAAATAAGTACATATAGTAGCAGCGTCTAATTTCCCTGCATTTAAACTTTTATATGCAGCACTGTTGATAGTCAAGGGCACTAAACCACTACGACTGTGACTCTAAAAACTCTCTTCTTCACGAAAGCTTGGTTAGGATATGCTAGCGATGACGCTTTTTGAGGCCTTTGAGAACTGATTGGACGTTAGAAGTTGTCCTCTTACTTAGCTTACTGAGATAGAAATCAATATTCGGTGAAATGTCCACACAAGCTTACAAGATGGCTTAGAACAGTGATCTCCACAAAGCCCTTATGGAAGCGCGGTCACCGGTACTTTGAAATAAAAATCATGGCCGACAATAAGAGCAAAAAAATTGCGGCCGCTCACTTCCTCCATTATTAAAATTACACCCGAAAAATTTCGAAAATTTATAAATTGATAATTGTTTCTTAGATAAAGAGAATAAATATATTTCTGTGTATTTTTTGAAATATATTATATGTTTTTTAATTTTTTTTTAATTTTTTATTTTTTTTTTTTTTAATTTTTTTACTTTCTTCTCGGTCTTAAAAAAAAAAACGAATAAATTTCACATAATTCAGGGACTGGTAATAGTGATCGAAATCGAAAATGTTCAAACAATTATTACTCAATTTTTCCTTAGATTTTTATCATAGCAGCACATTCTTTAATTTTTTATATTCTATCGATTTCTTCTGCATATCGTGCTGGTGTTGTGCGTTTTTATATTTTTCATTATTAGCGCACGCTTTAATAATTAAAGTTTAATATACATATGTACATACACATATCACTATCGAATTCCGTATCAAATCTTAAATTTCAAATAAAAGATGGAATCAATTTCTCTCAGTGCGTGGGCGTCAACTCGCTTTCGCAGGCTTCTGCAGAAAATAAAAAAGAAAAATGGAAGCCAAAAATGGCGCGTCCACATACCCAGTCGGAATTGGTTGCTTTGAAAATTCAGGTTTCTTTGAATACTTTTAAAAGTGTTCAATATAATAAAATAAACTAACACCTAACTTTGTCTTCCAGGTCTGATAGTGAAAAAATTGTTTAGACCAAAATCAATTTCAAAATTATTCTTTTATAGGTAATTTTACATGAATTAATAGTAAATTTGCGCTGTTGTTCCTAATGGGTATAGCATTAAACTTCGTTTGTAGGCGAGAGGATAGAATGCGCGGTCGCGGTGACTTTCGGCGGGCTTGCCTATGCTTAGGGAAACATTATTTCGAGAAGAGAAAACGGCATTAGAGTACCTGCAAAATGCTGTTTTGTAATGCAATAGTGGACTAGTTGATGTGCGTATTTACACTCTGAAAAAAAATCGTCGACTTTTGCGGTTAAATCGATCACTTTCCGAAGTTGAATTGAGCCTAACAATGCTCCGGTGTTGTTTCAAAAGTTCGAGCGTTGTTGATTCAAATACTTTCGTATTTAAGTTAACAACGGAAACTGTTTGTCAAAAAACTGTTTTTGTTTGCATTTTGGTCTATTATTCTCTCCATCTGGGTTCCAATTATAGATATGTAGCCTCCGCTTGTTCTACTATTCTTCTCTCCTTCTCCGCATTCGCTGTTTGCTATTATTATTTATTGTTCTTTATTTTAGATTATCCTCAACCTGAAATTATATCCAACGGCATCACATAGTGGAACATTCAACATTATATTGCATTTTATTGATACTATATTTATACTTGGCCTTTTTTCGAAAAAAAATCTATGAATTATATGAAGCATTGTAGAAAAAAAATTGATTATCATAATTGTTTTTGTTGGATTTCTCACAGAAAACACGTGTTCTCACAAAAAAAAATTTAACAGCAAGCGAGTTTTTGAATGAACAACGCCGGTTTTTTGGATTAACTACGGAAGGTTTTTGGATCAAAAACTTTGCTTTGAAAACAAATACCCAGATTTGCTTTTGAATCAAAGACAGAGATTCGCCAGCGGAAAGTTATTGATTTAACTACGTGTGTTTTTTTTTCAAGAGCACTAGTTTGTTATTCGTTAAAGTATTTATTACATTGTAGTTTTGAAAGTAAGCAAGGACCAAAGTGGCCCGAATTTGCAAAAGGGGTTCAAATTTTGCATATTTTCAAAAAGTTTGGCTTGGGTTCAAAAAATGGCCCAATTGACATTTTAGTGTCCCAAAGGCAACACTGGAACAAACGAACATAGAGCTTAATCGACCCAGACCAAAACGGTATATATTTTGGTGGGTCTACATCTTGCCTTCTGGTACTTTCAATAAATGTGTTATAAAGCAAGTCCGTGTTCCTAAGAGGTATAAAGATCAGCAAAGTTTCATTGCCTTTTGTAAAAAGATATTTTAAGCAATTAAATTAACTTTTAATGACCATACGAAATAAAGACAGGCACTAGTACATACACACGTGCAAACAAACCCAGCAAAAAAATTATGCCTTATTTAAGAATTATTACAGAGGATTTGAAAAGGCTTATGACATAAGGCCTAAAAATTTTAAGGGAAGCTAAGTTGTATAGGCAAAATTTTAAAATAAGGCTAATTTTCCTGTGTTGATGTCATCAGGCCATAAGGAATACTCCTCTCCCCCTATGAGAGCACACCTTATTTGTAAGGCTTATCCGCCCGGATAAGCTTGCTGCCAGCGAATTCCAGTGTAACAACTCTGCTTCAGGTTGGACTTACGAGTCTGTTTGCTGGGTACATATGTGTAGATGTACTTATATATTAAGAAGTGAGTTCTTAATGGTTGGCAAATATGTCTGTAACATAACCCATTTGCCAAAGATCAGTGGAACACAACCGCAAGAGTCATTTTGGGCAGATCGATCGCAGCGTCGACGGGTTAGTTATAAGCGTCGAAATGGGCATATTACCATGGCACGACACGTCTTAACTGCATTTTCAGTTATTTTAATATGAATTCATGGTAAGCGCTTACATGCATACATACATAGATAGCAATAGCAATAGCAACAACAAAACGAAGAAATCCAAGCAAAGAAAAGCGGAAGAAAATGCAGGAGTTATTGCTGGTATTGGTGAGATAGCAAATAATTTCGTATTATTAGCATTATTCTTATTTACAGACAAAAAGACAACTTAAACAGCATAGGCCGGGGCTGAGGCTGCAGCAGCAACAGCAGAAACGCCACCCAATCCCCGCCGCCTGCAACTGTGTGTGTGTGTTAGTGTGATATCGAATTGTGCAGTTATTGTTGAATTATGCGCTTGCAAATGTTGTTTTTGTTGGTGTAGTTGTATTTGGCGCACATCTTTATCGCATCGCAATCGTAGCGCTGTTGCTACTTTGCAGTGAACTCGCGGCTACACGGGTTCATGGCTGATGGCGTGCTGCAGAGCCAAAAGCCAGCTGTAGGGGCATACTCGTATGTTGTGTCCACTCTGCTGGCTCACCACCTCCCACTCTCCAATTTCTATGCTTTGTTTTCGGTTTTTTTTTACTATTGGCGCATGTGGTCATCAATTTAAAATTGATCTTGCGGTTGTTATCTAATGATTTTGGCAGCAGGTACATGCCACCTTTGCAAGCTGTGCTAGCGAGAAGCGTCGCGAATGAACACAATAAGCTGCGGCTGCGGAGCAGTGCTAGTTTTTTCTATGAGTATTTGCTTGAGTATGTTAATATGTATGCATGGAAATGTGCAGCAGATTCTCTTTAACGGATCGTTATGGAAAGCAGCAAAAAATCGATTGAATTAACAGTTAAACGAAAAATGGAAACTGATATGTTTAGGTTGTTATACCACGTGGTTCGAAGACCCTCCTCCCCCTTTTAAACCATCGAATGAAATCCTCCGATCTTAGAATCTTCTTAGATTATATTTTAGCTAAATCACTAGATCCCTGAACTAACAAGATACCATATATTTCAGCCACTTTCTCCACAATAATGAACAATCGCGCAGAAGATGTTTTACTATCTCCCCTTTCTCTTCATCCGCGCAATGCCTGAGGTAGTGGAATTGTAGAGGGAACTCAGCCTTTCTGCGTGACTTCCGACTAATTCGTTACCAGTAATAACATGCCTTTGCTGTGTAAGAGCAATCTCCTTTACCATGTGGAGTTCATCTCCGGCCAGATGAGTTTTGCGTGATTATAAGTGTCCAAGAGTTTGCTGGTAACGAGAAATATGCCTAGATTCCTTCAAGGCCGTGAGAGTGAAGCCGCTGTTCCCAAGCTCATTCGCCATCTCTTTCCTGAGTATTTTACAGTGCTCAGACATCCATACCAGGTGAATGACAAACTGCTCACTTTTCTCACTGAGTCCTCTACAGTCTTGGGTTTACAACCTAAAGCTTCTAGGGCTTTCAAAGCAGCTTGGCATATGAAAATGTAGCCTGAAAAACGCTACAGAAGTCAGGTAGATGGAATGAGTTCCTCAGCCCCAGTAGGCTGTAGGTACCAGAGCTGTAAAAAGCTGCAATCATTCGTCCCAGCAATCATTGATTGTTCTTCCAATTTTATTGCAATGAAAATTTATTGCAGCTTTTTGATTGTAAAAATTGCAATTTGAAATAATTTGTGTTCCATAGATTGCAATAAACATTTATAAAAAATTTTTAATTGTAAAATAACTACAATCAGCAATAATTTACCTTCCATTTATTGCAATAAATGTTTATTGAAATTTTTGGGGATCAAGTTCATTGCAACAAAATGTATTGAAATTTTTTTATTGTACAAATTTTCAATGCAATAATTTACAAAAATTTCATTGCAATAAACATTTCTCATAAATCATTTTCATTGTAAAAATTACAATAGCAATAATTGTATTGTAATAAATTTTCATCGTAAATCATATTGATTGAAAAATGTTTGATTGCAAGGCTTGCAATAGCAATCATTTTCCTCATAACTTTATATGTACGCATGCATTGGGACTGATGAACGGCAAGCGCTTGGGTAATTCGAGCAATACCCGGCATTAATATAACACGGTTTGCGCGTAATAACCCATTTCCCGGGTACATATGTATGTATGTACATTAGGGTGTCCTTAAAATCAGATTAGCGATTTTCTTCGATCTCACCCCCTACATCGTTAACAGCATGACCAAAGATACCATAAATAAATTTTGGTCCCGATCGGAGACGGTTAAGGGGTGTCGCAAAGGGGTAAAAGTTTAGATAACCATATGGGACCCCGGGCGACACCATTTAACCCTCTCCGATCAGGACCAAAATATATATTTGGTATCCTTGAGTACAAGACTATCGACTTTGGCCATTAGATAAAAAAAATTAATTAAATTTTATATGGTAGTCTGAATATGGTAGTCTGAACTTTGACCCCTCTGCGACAACCCTTAACCACCTCCGATCGGGACCAAAATTTGAATTTAGTATTTTTGAGTACAGGACAATCGATTTGCGCATTAGATATGCAAAAAACTAAACTTAAATTTTTGAGCCTCGATAGAGTTTTCTGGAGTTTGGCACCTGTGCGAAACCCCTTAACGGTTTTCGATCGGGACAAAAATTTATATGTGGTATCTTAGATTATATTAGCATTGACCTAGGGGGTGAGGTTGAGAAAATATGCTATGTACCCTAATGTGCATATTGGCACACGGTACTGGTAATATTTGCAGGTCAATTTGTATAAAGTCTAGATGATAAGATGATGAGAAAGAGGTTGAGGGTGCGGATGAGTATAGGGATAAAGATATGGATAAAATTGAACATGAGGATGGGGATAAGTATATATATATTTATATTAAACAACCAGTACCGTGTGCCCGGCAGCATCCAATATGTACATAACTACATACACATGTATGTACCCATGACATGGGTTATTACGCGGCTACGCGTGTGATATAAGTGCCGGGTATTACTCGCATTACCCAGGCGCTTGCCTTTCATCAGTCCCAATATATGCGTATAAAGTTATGAGGAAAATGATTGCTATTGCAAGCCTTGCAATCAAACATTTTTCAATCAAATTTGATTTACAATGAAAATTTATTACAATACAATTATTGCTATTGTAATTTTTACAATGAAAATGATTTACGTTTGAAGTTCATTGCAATGAAAAATTTTGTCAATTATTGTAACGAAATGATTTACGAGAAAAGTGTATTGCAATGAAATTTTTTTAAATTATTGTAATTGTAATTTTTGCAATTAAAATGATTTACGGTCAAAGTTGATTGCAATTAAACTTTTGTAAATTATTGCAATTCTAATTTCTGAAATCAAAATGATTGATGGTGAAGGTCTATTGCAATAACATACTTCTAAATTTTTGAAACTTTTATTTTTACAATCAAAAAATTTACTAGCAATATGATTTACAATCAAAGCTGCTTGCAATAATATACACTTTTTATGATTGCAATACATTCTGATTGCAGCTTTTTACAGCTCTGGTAGGTACAAATATTTCTCCTTCTATTCTAGCGTTACGCTTCGATCCAACACTTTAGGAGTGAATTGTTTTATTCGATTTACGAGAACCCCTAGAGAAACAATATTTCTGCAATAGATTTTTTTGTTTTTTTTTCTTGAAGCATTCAATTAATCGCCAAATAAATTTTCAATATAATTAAGTTGCTAATCGATTGTTATTATAAGTAATTCCATTAATCTTGTGTCATCGCTAACAACAACGCTCGTAATTGCGAACAAATTTCTATCATCATTATGACAATTACCGGCTTTTTATTCTTGCACTTAAAACTAAGTATTGTTGTTCTTTTTGCTGCTGCTGCTGCTGCTGCTGCCGTTGCTGCTTAGATTTTTATTGCACTCGTAGCAACAATTTTTGTTAATTTGGAAAACGTGATCAACACACGTTCGACCCAATGGGCCTGCTATGTTCTGAGGCGTTGACAAAGCACTGATGGCCTTTCTGTGCCTGTGTCGGTGCCTTGTTGGCGGTGTAATTGAATTCATACGCCAATTGCAATTTTTGACCCACAGCCCCCCGCTCACACGCTAGCGGTACGTGTGTTATTTTGTGCCTGCATGTACATACATACATACTAGTGTGTCTATAAAGCTCATGTCATTCCTTGATACTCCACTCATCGCCTATTCCTTCCTCTAAGACTGCAAAGGTTGGATCAGCGATCAAAAGACAAAAACAAAGCAACGTAGTTTGCTTTGAAACCAAATATTTCCTCGCCAATTTATTATACCGTTGTTGGATGTCAAACGCAATTACCAGCAACAGCGGATACTTCACATCGCTTTCAGCAAATTCGATGGTTTTCTTTTTCTTGTTTTTTGTCTATTTGCGATGACATACGTTGCAATTTATTAGCTACATACTTAAATATGTGTAAACCTATGTTTGTCTCGACATGGCCGATTTGGTATAGACATACATATATTAGTTTGTAATTTTACGATTACACTTAAGTAAATATATGTACATATCGCACCCTAAATCATAAAGGGGCACAACTCAAAATTTTTCGAAATGGAGTTTTTTTCACAAACGGGTATACGGAACATATCTCTGGAGATTGCCAAAAAAAACTTTTGAATAACTGTCTCTTTCGACCGAAAAATAACCATTATACCTGACTCTTTGCCATACGATTGCTTGTAATGAAAAAAAGTTTCTGGCTCTCCTGAAAATTTTTGAATTTTGAGTTGTGCCCCTTTATGATTTAGGGTGCGATATGCATGTATGTTTATTTATTTAATTTTATTAGATAGATAGTGATGCGAACACAACTTTTAATAGGTCAAATCGGATATGAATTGGTGCCCGATAGAAGAAGAACCTAATTAGTTGCCGTTACCACAATCACATATAATTCAGTCTGGGGGTTAGTTACACAGTAAAAAATGATAGTTTATTTCTAATATCATTTGGTACTTAATTTAGTCATTCTTGGAATTAAATATGAATTTTAATGCCAAAAAGTCTTATTTTGAAACTATGAGAAGTTTTACAATTTTGTTTAATCCACAATAGTTTCAAAATAAAGCCTTGAAAAGTATTAAAATTCTCTCTCGAGAGGTTTAATTACTTATATTTTAAGAAAAAATCCTCAAAAGTATAGAAACTTTCTGTTTCTCACTTTTGGTTTCAAATCAAAACCAAAAAAATCTTAGAAAAAATGTGTCAAAATGAATAAATACAAAATGTGTCTTAAAGTGAAATACGATGGAGAAAAAAAATTTATTAAAGGAAACCGAATTGTTCATGGCTGACGAAACAATTGTATCAAGTAAGTAATACAGGAGATCAACTAAATATTATGAGGGTAAATTTTGTTTTATTTTATTTTATTTTATTTTTTTTTTTTTTTTTTCAGTCTTAAGGCAGCTGATGGTCTCCCTAGATACCTCAATATCCCTGCAATACCGCGACAGTGTCGAAATTTATGTGGTAAACTTAAAAGAAATTGAAGGTAGTGCGTTTAACACGTTGGATGACAGTTTATCACCGGTGATCATGACAAAAAAAAATAGCTCCCAGTACTAGGAAAAAAATTACTTTTTGCTTTTGTATTATAACGGGATTTTTACCAAGAGTAAAAGCCACGCTTCCGACGCGTCTGAGCAAGTTTTTAAGCTGTGACAACCTGGCGAGCAACTGCCTTTTTATACTCAGCTGTACTAGTACACAGAGTATTATAGTTTTAATCACATAACGGTGGATTGTAACAGAGTGAAATAATCGAGATAGATATTGACTTATATATATCAAATTGATCGGGGTGAAAAAAGAAATCGATTGAGCCATGTCCGTCCGTCTGTCCGTCTGTCCGTCCGTCTGTCTGTCTGTACGCACGATAAATCGCGCAAAAATTGAAATATTTTGATGAAATTTGGAATGCAAGTTGGTATCAAGACTGGAACGGATGGTATTGAAAATGGGCGAAATCGGACCATGACCACGCCCACTTCCCCTATATAGTAAAAATCGGAAATTTTGTATCTCAGTCACTAATAGAGCTAGAGTGATAAAATTTCACCCACGTGTGGAGCTCAGGCCCTTATCAAGAAAGTTTGTGAGATTTTGAAAAATGGGTGGTGCCACGCCCACTTATTAAGGGCCAAAAATTGAAAGTTTTATATGTCATAACTCAGAAACCGTTGAAGATATATCGATGAAATTTGGTAGGCGTGATATACTTACTTAGGCAAATGTTTGGACGAAAAATTGCCAAAATCGGTTAACGACCACGCCCACTTTTATATATGGGTATTATAAAGTGACCTAATAAAAACATTTTAAGCGATATCTCTGTCAAATATAAAGGTATATCATTGAAATTTTATGGCAGGAGTCCGACTGCGGATATAAAACGAAAAGCATAAAAAATTTGGAAAATGGGCGTGGCACCGCCTCTTTTTAGAAGCAGGAATATACGAGATTTCTGAGCCCATAACTCGACAAATAATTTAAATATAATGACGAAACTTGGTGTGTACACTTTTATTAGTTGTGGTAATATATGTTCAAAATTTTAGCGAAATCGGTTGGCGACCACGCCCACTTTTATATATGGGAACTATAAAGGGGCCTAATAAAAATATTTTAAGCGATATCTTTGGCAAATATAAAGATAATTCATTCAAATTTTGTGGCATGAGTTCTACAATAGACCGGAAACAAAAAATAGAAAAATTTGGAAAATGGACGTGGCACCGCCTCTTCTTAGACAAAGGAATATACGAAATTTCGGAGCCCATAACTCGACAAATAATTGAGACATTAAGACGAAACTTCGTTTATACACTTTTATAACTTGTGTTAATAGACACGCAAAAATTTATTGAAATCGGTTTATGACCACGCCTACTTTTTAACAAAGATATTTCTGGAACACCCTTTGGGAATTTGTAACGTGACATCTTTGTAATTAGAAGTCATAAAGGAATGAAATTTTGCACAAAGAATAATATTCATATGCTTAGTTGGATGACTGATAAAAATGTTGAAAATGGGCGTGGCTACGCCCACTTTATGCAGCACTCGCTTTATATAAAATACACCGTGTTTTCATCAAACGCAAACAAACAATGAAAGCATACAGCTGAGTATCTAATGTTCGATTCCACTCGAACTTAGGCTTCCTTACTTGTTATTTTATAGTTTTATCTAAATTTTAAGCGCCTAGGCGTCTATCACCGGTGATACACTGGGTGGTTTTTCATCGTAATTATCGGTGATCCACTGGCAGTGAACGCGTTAAATTCGACAAGGGAGCAGCCCATTCTAGTTTTCTTGTATTATCGAGGAAAACAAAACAACAAAGATTTTCTGTGATAACTCATGTTGTAATATAATATTATTTCAAATAAAATAAACATTTCCATGTACATACATATTTTCGGTTTTGATTTAATTTCAAAAAGGTACAGAATTTATTCCATTTCAACTATTTTTAATACCAAAAATATTGTAAAAATAATCAAAATTTGGTTTTCATTTAATACCAAAAAGGTATAGAATTTATATAATATATTTTAGAATTACTTTTTGGCATTGTTATATATAAATACCAAAATGGTATTAAAATTAAACTAAAATTTTTACTGTGTATACATATGCACATTAGGGTGGCCCTTAATTTGAAAAGTGTTCGAACCCTCGATTTCCCCCCCTAGAAATATGTTAATGGTCAAAAAACATAGATATACGAAGTTTTAGGCCGATCAAAAAAGATTTAGAGGTCGCTCAAAGAGCATGAAGTTCCAAGAATTACGATTTATTGCTTTTTTTTATTTTATTCCCCTGTATTCTATATATTATAGACAACTTGACATTGTACATATTTTCCGTGAATTTCCCAAGTTATTATCTTTTCAAAATGACTAGGATCTTATAAATCGGTCAATTATTAATAGAGTAACAGAATAAAATAACTGGAGTCTCCCATATTTACAGTGATATTTGTATTGTGAATAAGCTATTTATAATAAACATCGTTGCAATTGTGAGGCGCACTCGCTTATAAGCGATAATTATTTGCAAGTTGTCGTTATAACGGGATTACTTCTATTCAAAATTAATTTTTGGTTAGTGTGCTTAGAGGACAAACGTGACATAGAGTAAATTTAATATAAATACGAGAATGGGTGGATATAGATTTAGATCAAAAATTTATTTAGTAGGAACTTCATGTCCTCAAATTCTTGGCGCAAAACTACCGTCAAATAAACAAGTGTTGTCAGTTTTTTTCCATAATCATAACACAGTGAAATTACCGATACGTAAAAGTGCCAGATTAGCTGTAAAGGAAGTATCAGTGTTTTGGGAGAAAGCTAGAATCCCCATAAAAAGTGAAATTAAATGTATCGCGAAACTGGAAAATATGCACAAAGAATGGCAGGCCATTAAAAAAAATAAAAATCGTTCAAATTATAAACAAAAAAATAAAGAAAGGCAATTCAGTGAAAAGTTGGAATATTTATTTGATATTGCGCATAACAATGCTCTTCAAATGCTAAAAATTTAATCCGACAAGCAGTTTTTAGTAAACCAACGTAAGAAAGGACGACCGGGATCTCTTTGTGTTGTTGATAACAAAACTGCGAAGTTGGAAAAAAGAAAACAACAACGTCTAGAGGATGAAATAAGAAGAAAAGCAAAATATTTTAACAGTATCCAAAGTGATATGGACGTTGTTAACACAGAAGGTATGTTTATATTTAATAAATTTTATTATTTTTTATTATCGTGAATCACGATTGTAAGTTCAAAATAGAATAATTTCGTGAGTTTAGTTACATACATATCGAGGCATAACCGCCAAGTTAACGTAAGGAGCATATTAAAATTTTTAGAGGATAACGTTTTCTTTTGTAAATATTTACGTAAATGCGCTAATAATTTCTATGAGGTTTTGCTGCATTATATACCTAAAGTGGATTAAATCCTCATAAAAAAATTCACTGAAATATGTGGCTCATTTACGTAGATACATATTAAGAATATTTAATATTTCGACACAATTTCTGGAGATAGATCCGTTACACTGGCATGAAACAGACACTTACGAGATAGGAAGAGATACTGTTGCAAGTATAAAAGTGGTAAATGACACAGCAGAGCGCGGCGTTAAGCTCATAGAAGAATATAACAGAATCCTAACAAATAATGAACAGGAAAAACAGTATTTATTACAAGTGGTAACTGAATATAGAAAAGAATACGAATCACACAATAAGTCATCGTTAATTAAATCATAAATTATTTAATTAAAACATTAATTTCATAAATTCAGAATTTTCACAATTTCTAAAAATATGTACATCTATACATACGTATGTATACACTTTAAATACACACTATGTAATAAAAAACCTACTGCGTGCTTGATGACTAGCATGGTGTTTTTGATATTTATTTTTAACATTTTTACCAGCTCACCGATTTTTGTAAGTTATACCATATTTAAAAGATAATAACTTGTGGAATTCGCGAAAAATATGTACAATGTCAAACTGTCTATAATATATATAATATATAGGAATAAATTCCAAAAAAGCAAAAAAATCGTAATTTTCTGAACTTTAAGCTCTTTGAGCGACCTCTAAATCTTTTTTGATTGGTCTAAAACTTCGTATATCTAGATTTTATTACTATTCGCACATTTTGATGGGGGGAAATCGCGGATTGAAGCACTTTTTTTTCCCCCCATACAACTAAGGGCCACCCTAATGCACATACATATATATTCTCATACTTGCTTTCCAAGTGAAGCAGCCAAAGCGGTGATGGAATTGATAAAAAGATATTTGGCTAAGGTTGGTCTTGAATACTATCACATACCGTGTATTTTCGGTACACCTATTTTTAATTACATATATGTAGGGTTCCAACGATACCATTAAGGTATCGATACTTCTACTTGCTTCTAGTATCGCCAAAAAGTATCGGTACTCGAGTATGTATCGGATGAAAAGCATCGATACCTACTTGGTATCGAAAATCGTTAAACAGCCTTATTCTGGAGCAGTTAGTGAATTTTCCGCTAAAACTCAGGAACTTTGAGCAAAATTTTCGTATTATTCCAACGGCAAATTTAAGGTACCACCTTAATAGGCTTGTAAATGGTAAATGGTAGTTTAATTTTCCTGTTGCAATAATACGAAAAAGGTGTTTAAAGTTCCTAATTTTTTACCGTTAAATTATGTAAACGCGCCAGAATAAGGATATAAAAAGAAAAATTATAATAAATTATATACATGCACTAAATAAAAAACACACCATTCTTTTACTTCATTTATTTAAAGAGTATCAGTATAGTAAGTTTTTACTCAGTGCAACACTAGTTCTGGAGGCTGAATGAACTCTACCACAGAATGAAAGGCCTTGGTACATATAGTAAAACCTCCAAACATTTTTCCATTCTCAGGTCAAAGTTGTTTGCTATGGTCACTTCAATTTGAAATTTTTTTGAAAGTGTTTTTAGAAAAAGTGGAAAAAAGGGTTAAAATCCATATCGAATCGAAATATGAAATTCAGGCGCTTATATTAAAATTACGCGAAGAAAAATTTTATAGAATATCTTAACCCATTGGCGACTCTATCGACTCTATCGACTCTTTTTTCGAAAATTCCATCAAAAGTATTATTTCCGAGGTCCTTAAAGGGTTAAAATGTTCTAGGATATTGTGCGCCGGGAAATTTCACTAGGGGTCTTCTAAGGCCAATCTTTATAAAAAAAGGTTTTGAAGTCCCAAGGAAACAAAAAAAGCAAAAATGCCCCTTGAAATATGCAACGATTATTATATTTTTCTCAGCTTTTTTCCTTTCCTGTCCCATTGTCAAATGCGTATGGTGGTCCCAAAAATCGTGTTGCTGGGCAGAGCTTGGCTTGCATTTTTCTTCATGTGTACATTAGGGCGGAGTGAATTGGGGCTTGTTTTGAGAAATCATTGTTGCTCTACCTGCAGAAAGTTGCCTTTCTAGTACAGAAGTAAGACTGCAAAATATTATTGGCCAAGTCCGTTATTTGGAGGTGCCCCAATTCGAAATTATTGATACTTATTGGTATCGGCAAAATATCGGAGTGAAAAAGCATCGCGTAAAAAAGTACTCGGTTTCGCAACAAAAGTATCGAGTATTTACTTGTACTCGGTGGTATCGTTGGAACCCTACATATATGGATTCTTATACTAAGTATGACCAACCATTTAGAGCTTTTCCGCAATTTTCAACCTTTGTTGTAAAAAAAGTATGGAAAGGGTTGTTTTATAAATATTGAAATCAGATATTCGGCGATAATTTATTGAATTGACAAACCTTTAAACGTTTATTCGCTTGACAGCGAATGGCTTAAAATACTGTGCAAGTTACATTTGTTTATTTACTTATTTTGTTTTATTGTGATATTTATGAAGATAAAACTGGAGACGTAGCTTGAATTTAGAGGAGACTATTCGCTTTCCATCAACATGCAAAATCGAAGACGTTCCCACTTTGTTTCTACAATGTGTGGGAACCAAACACAAACAACGTTGAAGAAGAACAATTTACGTTTTTCTCACTCATTTGAAAATGTTGCATTTACATTGAAGGCATAAGGCAGGCTTAAAGATATAAGTGTATACAGGTGAAGACAAGCCGAAAGATCGACATACAGACAAAGGCTGAGCTCGCCGCTATTTTCGCTGTGTTTGATTGCCTACGTTTGTTTGACTGATGTAAATTTTGCGAAAAGTCTTGGCGTTTTGTTTGTTTAATTGCAATTGATTTTCCAGAAAATGAATTAAAATGGCTGGGAAAATTTAAATGAAAATATAAATGTAAAGATTTGTGTAGATTTACTTTAGGGAATTTAATTAGTGTAATAATGCACTTTTATAATTAACGTAGAGCTGTCGCATTATAGACGCTCGAATATTTTGTTCTGTTGGCATGTACCTGCATAGATAGATAAGACCATTCCCTACTACATACCCTTATATTGGGACATTTTTTAGAAAGAAGAAATAAAGCCTAGAGCGATAACATTCCCTATGCAAATCATTTCAAAGCGATTTGAGCACTAAATCGTTCCTTCTTTTTTACTCCCAATAAACTTCAAATGTGGTAGTTTAGTATATTACTTGCTGGAATTTTTGGGGCTTTAAAGAACTTATACAGCTTATGAGTCTCCATTTGTTAATATCCTGTTAAGAGTAAAAAGCAGTCTGTAAAAATATCAAAAAATACATATCGCACCCTAAATTATAAAGTGACACAACTCAAAATTCTTTTAAATCGGGTTTCTGTCATAAATCGGTAAATAGAATATACCTCTAGCGACTGCAAAAAAATCTTTCTCATTGAGCCTTTTTTTAACTGAAAACTATTATACGTGGCCTCTTCCAATATCATTGCCTAAAAAATTTTTTTTTTGGCTCTCCTGAAAATTTTTGAATTTTGAGTTGTGTCACTTCATGATTTAGGGAATTCCACCATTTAATTTGTGCACTCCATGTCTACCAAGGCAAATTCATTATATGGTAATGGCGGAGCAAATTCGGCAATATTCGCCTCGATTCGCTTTAAGTTTTTGTCCATCAGAATGTCAAACCCAAAGTAAAATATTTCTTTGTATGACATTCTTCTGTACTCGGCGAGTTAAAAACGAGAAGAAGAAGAAGTCAGCTGTTTACTTACCATTACTATATGAATGAATTTGCCTTGATGTCTACTATGTAGTATGAAGTAGGCTTGGGTAACTCAGCACTGAGTCATGACTCCGTGTCAACTCCCATCAGTGAGCTGCACGCTCAAGCTCACCTCACGATAAAATGATAACTCAGTAGCACACCTGACTCATCTGACACGTTTATGGCACGATAACTCAGTAGCACACTCGACTCCATTGTGAATGTTTGTTTTCTCGATAAACATCAAAGTGTTTAGAGCGGAGTCGACGTTCGATTGTTTTGCTTTAAGTGCCACCCAGTGTCACCCCAGAAAAATGCACTGAGAAAGTAAAAATCAATTACTCATTTTGCTAGTTGAATGAATAAGCTAAAATATATATTATCAAATGAAATACAAAACTTTAAATAGACGGCATCCTACGCATAAGTAGTAGCCATGGCGCAATGAATAATTTTTATAATAGCTATGAAACTACAGGACCATGTTTATTGTACAAATATAATATGTTCCGGACGAGTAATGGCAGAACTTGGATGTAGCACTTTTTAATGTTGTGTGAAATATAGATTCCTATCTATACAAAGCTGACGACGCCATAAAACATTTGTTCAAGGAATACGCATCTATATCTTTCACGTAATAATGCCTAATATTAGCACTACTGAATTTAAATACATTAAATGCAGCGGTAAGCTTCATTACACTTCCTTACACTTTTACCATGGTTCTGGTTTTATATCGGCTCGCGAACTCTATGGAATACAATGAAAACTTTTTAACAACCATGGCATTAAATTATTTCCCTTGGAATGGATAGAGCATAACAAATTGACGGTTTGCTGTAATATGCTGCTTCTTGAGGCCAACAGCTGCTCTGATTTGGATACCGTTTTGCATTTATCTTGTACGGACAATTTATAGGTTTGCTTCTATAAAAAAAAGCTGAAAAATTAAAATGATCCCTTTAACTCACGCAATTTTTTTCCATTACAGTCCCGTTTACGAAAATATTACAATGCATTTTTTAAATTGCGAGCCCAGTATTCAAAACAAACCCAACAATGTTGACGCAGCCGATGAATTTTATAAATCGCCAGTACATTGGCTACGTTCACACAAGAGTTGGAAAGAATATTCTGTTATATGAAGGACTACGAGCGGGCGAAGAAAGAAGTAGCATTGGCCAATGCATAATTTTTTTGATCGCTATGAAGAGTACAGGTATTATCACAGAGTGCAAGCGGTCAAGGTGATGGAATTGGCATGGAGATGTGGTGCACCCAGTAGTTAAAACAAAAACCAAAGTTATCTCCTTTACATACATATTTGTGCCGTAAATTAAAGTAGTCTAAGTCGAGTTAATGAGAGATTTAGTTATCGTTATAGTGTTAATCTTCAGAGGAAAAGCCATTGATCGGTCTTGCACCCAGTCGCAGGTCATAAATAGTAGCAGTGGCATGCACATAGCACTAAATCTACCAATTGGTAAGGAAAAGTTTATAATAAATATAAAATATAAACTACTTAATAATCTTTATCTCTCCCGTAGAAGCGACAGCCAACAGTCAAACCATCAACTCCAGGGCGCAGAGTTTTCAAATCAAAACTTTTAGATTGTGAATATGAATTAATTTAAAATTTAAATTTAGTGAACTTTTGTTTGTTTTTATAAATATATATAACGTCGTACCATACGAAAACTAGCACTTTCAAAAATTGTTTGCAAAGAAACTCTATGAAATAAATTTAAAAAATGCTAGTTTTCGTATGGTACGACGATATAATCAAAATGTTTACACCTCAAAATGATTTATAATATCGACGATTCCATACAATACTGTACTAAGTCTGAAAACTGTGTTTTTCAGGGAAGCTCTCAAAGTTTAAATTCGATATGAAACTTCAGTCGTATGCTAAGTGTATCTTCGCTTGCAACTTCTATTTGGATTGAAACGTCAATACCAATAGTCGATACCATCTAAGTTGGGGTACGCTTTGTATAAAACCATAAGAAAAAATGAAAACTTCCTAGGTTGTTTTTCATGGCAAGCTTTCAATGTTTTTATTCTGAAAAAATCACGAGTTGTATTATATTTACACTTTTGCTTACAACTTTTGATTGGATTGCCCGATTGCTACCAAAATTTGACAGCATTCAAATTAAGACACGTTATACTTGGAAACAGGAAAACGTACTATGTCGACTTAGTACGGTATTGTTTAGAAGCGTCGATATAAGGTATATATCAGGGACCGTAACGGTTATGAGAAAGTAGATTTTTAACAATTATTTTCTGAGTTTTATTTGTGGCTCAGAAAATAAAAGTTATTTTTTTAGTTTTATATTTTTGTTCAGAGAACAAAACTTTCTTCAGTTTCATTTTGCCTACTTTTGTCGATTAGCCACATAAATACGTAAGGTATATAAAGCAATTTTTAATTTTTTTCACGGTATACATATATGTGGCGAATCGACAAATGTAGACAAAATGAAACTGAAGAAACTTGTTCTCTGGAAAAAAAGATAAAACTAAAAAAAAAAACTTTTTGTATACGTACATATGTATAATAAAAAATAATTATATAAATACATATATATGTACCTGTGATCAAAGCAGTGGTTTGGTGAGAGTGGTGGTGGAATATGGAAAAATCATTGGCTAAAAACTATCATAAACTTAGACAAGATTAAATTAATTGTACGAACTTTTTAAAAAACATTTTATATATGTATATTGAATTAATTTACAAAGAAAATTCAAGAAACATACAATTCGACTGTAAGTCATTAAAACAACGTAAAAAACAAACAATTCGGTTTTAAGTAATAAAGAAAGCAACACAAAGAAACATACAATTCGACTGTAAGTCATTAAAACAAACCGTCGTACCATACGAAAACTAGCATACGTTTTTTGTGGCTGACGAAAAATAACAAATTCGACTTTTGGCTGACGAAAACTATCAATTTCGTTTAAACAACAACAATTTTAATGTAAAAACAGTATATAATTACTGATAATTTTCGTCAGCCAAAAGTCGAACTTGTTACTTTTCGTCAGCCAAAAGTCAAATGTGCTACTTTTCGTACAGAATTTTTTTATTGCCAGCTTTCGACATAAATTTTAAATATGCTAGTTTTCGTATGGTACGACGAAGCATAACGTAAAAAACATACAATTCGATTTTAAGTAATAAAAAAACAACACAAAGAAACGTACAATTCTATTTTAAGTAATAAAAACAAATAACGTAATGAAACATACAATTTGATTGTAATTCATTAAGGCAAACATAACGTTTTATGTGACAAATTTACTATAAATAAATAAATTAAATAACATATGATAAATAAATATGTGAATAATCATATTTTTATGAAGTCGTTGATATCGATTAAAATTACGTCGGTTCGAGTGTTGCTAGTAACTATAACATACCATATATATACATACATATGTACATGCACTAAGTTTCATCACAGATCATTTAGAAATCATTATGTCCTAGATTGTAGTTAAGAAAAGCAATTTGCGAAATTTTTGCACTATCTAGCCTTTCTCTTCTTTCGCTGACAATCTGTCCAGCATGTGAAAAAATACGTTCACATGGTACTGAAGTGGCAGATATGCATAACCGAGATTTCATAATGCGATATAGCCTGGGATAAATATGTTTTCTTTGGTTCCACCAGATCAAAGGATCGCTGTTTTTTCCTTGAGCGTTTTTTCTTTGCAAAATAGGCTCAGCCAAATATTTATCCACTTCTACTATCGCAGAAGCTAATTGGTCGTGTGGACGGGTATGCATTTGTACTTCAGCATCAAAATCCCTCCACAGTAAACATTCCCGATGACTCTCCAACGAATTAGCCGGAACTTCCGATGCAATACCTACGCTTTGATCGTCAATTTCTTGAGTTGGAACAGGAGTATTTCCTACTTTCAAATATAATTTATTGACAGCCGATTTATAGTTAATTTCGCTTATAAATCCGAATTTTTTAAAACGCGGGTCAAGGATTGTAGCTTGAGATATTAGCTCGTTTTGCTCTATATCAATAAACCTAGAGTTTAACTCATCTAGTAATTTTTTTACTAATTTTTGAGCACATGGTGCTAAATTTTGTGTACACAAATTTTTGAGGTGTTTACCTAGATGCTTTACATATATAATGACAGTAGAAGCGCTAATATACCTTTCGCCACTGATGGTGGTGGTCACAATCTCAAAAACTTCCATAGCTTTCATAGTTTGTTCCGCGACTAGCCATTCCTCATTTGTAAGTAATTCGATATTGTCTTCATCTCGAATCAATGCAGTTGATTTCACCAATGCAATAGTGGAGATGACAGCATCTTTAATAATTAAAATGCGTTTAAGCATTTCGTAGGTTGAGTTCCAACGAGTTGGAACGTCATTAATTAATTTGGACACCGGAAGTTCCATTCTTTTGGCCGTTGCGTTAAGCTGCGAATGAGCGTATGAGCTGTGCTTGAAAAGCCTTACGATTGCCTTGATCTTGTTCAAAACCGGCTGAATTTCCCTTAACCCTGCTTGAGCCAGCAAATTTAAACTATGGGCAAAACATCCCAAATGCCTCCAACCACCAGCTCGTGCCGCCGCCTTCATATTTGCGGCATTATCCGTGACTAATACTGTAACTTTATTCAATATTAGCCACTCTTGCAAAATCTCGGTGATTTTGCTTTTGATATTTTCGCTAGTGTGTCTCTCAGTGGATGAAACACAACTTATCAAATCGGACGCAAGAAAGGTACGTTTACTATCATCGACAATATAGTGAGCAGTGACACTAATAAAACTATCTTGTGCCCGGGATGTCCACCCATCTACGGTCAAACATACTGCGTGTGCTCGCCCTAATCGCTTTTTGACAACTTCTACAGTTTCATTATAGATTGCTGGAATTAGCGTTGATGAAACTGTTTTTCGTGTTGGGAGTTTGTATGAGGGATTCAGCAAATGCACCAACTTTTTGAATTCAGTATCCTCCACAACCGAAAATGGGTGATATTCCCTGACAATCATGGCGATTAACTGTTGGTCTATTTCCTTCTTCTTTTTTACAGAAATTGGCCTTACCAATACTGGGCTATTGATGACCGTTGTGGAACGGACGAAGATGACGGGACATCTTCTGCAGGCGCCGGAGAAAGTGGTAAACGGCATTATCGTCACTGCCTACGTGTATCGTCTCCTCTCTCCTAATTCCTTGTGTCGGGTGTTTGTTTTTTAAATGGCGCAGGAGATTATACGTGGACCTGTTTGTCACAGAAAGAATCTGGCCGCAAAGGAGGCATTTTACTTTACCTTCCTTCGGATCAGCAAAATGAAGCCATACATCGCTTTTTTTGGTTGCCATTTTCTAGAAAAATTACGCTTTTTAATTTATTTATTTAAAGAAATATAATAAAATGCACCTACCTAGCTTTTATTCGATTTGAAAGTCCGCCGTTAAGTACAAATTTCAATTCGCTTTAAATGTCAGGGGCTATTTAACTGACAGTCACTGACAGCACACTTTTGTTGACCATAGCACAATAGCAATATGTGCTGTAGCACAATCGTTCTGTAGCACAATCGTTCTGTAGCACAATCGTGCCAACTCAGTGAGTCGACTCCTTTTAAGGAGTCAGTGCCTATGTGTCGACTCCCGAAAAATCGTGTCATTACTCACCCCTAGTATGAAGAAAAAACATCTGATTTTAATTAATCAATTGCAGTCTATCATTCAACTAAAATTAACCCAGTTAAAAAAAAAACATTTCGCAGACGAGCGAGAAAATATGTTTGTTGAATTTCCTTTTCAGCTCAATTCGAGCTTTCAGCTGTTTGATTGCGAACAGATCGATTGGTTGATTTTTGTTGTTGTTATAATTAGAGACCTTCGCATGGATAAATGGGAATATATAAAAGTAGTATGTACGAGTACATGTTGTTATGCACATATGTATTTGTCTACCTAACCCATACTCAATGAAATGTGGGAAATTCGATTGTTGATCTTTAATATTGTTGACGGCTGTGACTGGCTTCTGTGTTGGCTGATTTGGCTGCGTTGATTGAGTTACATGAATTGATTGATACCCACAGATGATGTGAGTGGTAAAATTAGTTCAGCAATTAAATGCCGCCTGGCACCATCATTCGTTAAGAGTGATTTTCTCAAGTTATGGCGTACTAAGGAAGTAAGCAGTTTTGATGACTTAACATGTGAATGCATATCATCGTTTAAATTTCATAACCGACTATGCGAAATTTTCATAAACGCCTAGCCAAGATTGAGATTTGCCAAACTTTAGCTCCTGGAGCCCAGCTCTATCGATCAATGCCATAAATTTGGTCTTTGGGAAGCTCGAGAAGCTCTGTATTTACTTTTTTTTAGCTCTTAAGTCGTACTGCTTTTATGCAGAACGGCTCGGGACACCTTAATAAATTTACTTATCAAGTACAAACAAAGGGAAATTCGATAAAAATATGTATAAGCGTATGCACATTAGGGTGAGGCGATTTGTATGGACGGAAATTAATCGAAATCGCGCCATCGAAATTGGAATTCTTCTCATTTTTCTGAGTAGAAAACTCCTCCACGATATTTGTCTAAACTTAGTTTTGATGTTCAGGAATTTGTTTTTTATGCACCAGGACGAATTTTTGAAAATAAAAAATGGACAAAAATCGATATGAGTGAAAGGGAATTTGTGCAGTTTAAAATATAACAAATCTATTTACAACAACAGCGCACTTATGTATATAATGAAGACATTTACGTATCTACATAAAAATATATTTATGTACCTATACTATATTTGGACAAAAATTACGTAATTTCAATTCAACGAAACGGGCCAACCAACTGAGCTTAGATATGCCACAAAGTGCAAACAAATGCAACAACAACAGCTGGAAAAGTGCGCTCATTTGAAAGTATCGGTGTTTTATTATTTTTGTTGGTGTAGCATGGAAATTGTGGCATACGATGACAAAAAATAGTGGCAACTGATTATTCGCAATAAAAATAATAACAATAATAACAAAAAACAAAAACTTTAATTAAAAAAAAACATAACAGTTGGCGTGTACGAACTACGGAAACAATGAATGACAATAACAATAACAACACTAAAGAAATTTAGCGAAATGCGCTACGACTTCTAAAATGTGGTAATTCAACAAACAACAACATTTGCAACAACTCCAAGCGATAGAACGTACGGATCGTCGACTGCCAAGTGATGCCAATATTCTTGGACCAAAAATCCCTACGGCATGCAAAAAATTCCCTACTTTTCCCTACGCTAACAAAATTTTTCCCTACTAATTTCCCTACGCCGCATTTTCTCTATATTGAAATAAACACACTTGTCATCCCCAATATTTGGAAGATAGCAAGGATGGTCGCCTTACTTAAACCGGGGAAGCCAGACAATGCAGGAGAATCCTATGGACCGATATCTCTCCTATCCCCGGTAGTAAAGATACTTGAGGCCGCCTTACTACCATATATAAACGGACATCTACAACTTGCCACACATCAACATGGATTCCGGAAAACGCACAATACAACAACAGCTCTAAACGCCATAATTAGGTCTCAACCAACGACACTCCTGCGAGAGAACGGGCCTCGTGGCACTCGACTTGTCGAAAGCCTTCGACACAGTCAACCATGCCACCCATGCATCGGTTGACTTCAGGAATGGTACCTCAAAATCAAGGAGAATAAAACAGGGAGTTCCACAGGGTGGTGTCCTGTCCCCGTTGTTATTCATCTTATACATCTCCACACTCCCACCTCCACCTGAAGGAGTTCGTATCATATCCTACGCCGATGACTGCTCGATTATGGCGTCAGGCACCGACATAAATGACTTAGAGAAAATGAACGGTTATCTCTCCGACCTTACCTACTTCTTTACATCGCGCTCCCTCGAACTGCAGCCCACTAAGTCCTCCGCGACCTTGGACGAACGAGGTTAGGCTAGAGCTTGGCACACGGATAGGGAATATACCCATCACTACCGTAAGCAATCCAAAAATTTTGGGTGTTACCTTCGACAGCCTAGCTTCCTAGCGCATACAACCGTGATCGCAAATAAGGTTCAAAGTCGCAACAAAATCCTCAAATCCCTAGCCGGCAACACCTGGGGAAAAGACAAAGAAACTTTTATCGCAACATACAAAGCAAACGGCCGGCCGGTCTTGAACTATGCATCGCGTATATGGTCGCCGGATGACACATAGCACTTCTTTGCAACTAGCTTAACACCTTAGTCCCTCTGGACAAGCCCAAAAGAAGCTGCAATATTCTTGGGCCTTCCGTTAGGTGAAATTGATGACAATTTGTGAACAGAACTCGTCGGTTAAGCAGGACTTAGTACCGCAAGAACAACAACAACAACACTGGGTTAGGGGTTTTTATGTTTGCGAAGCTAACGAAAAAAAACTTTTGCCCTGTATGCAGGTAAAAGAATATATTCCCAGATCAGAACAAAGTACAATTTTTAAATATTGCATACAAGCATGAAGAAACATTTTATTTGAAGTTATTAAAGAATTTTAGGTTCTTAGAAAAAATTAATTCGTTGCAAAGGAAATGAAAATTTTTAAAAAATTGCCTACATGTAGCTAATTTTTGAAAATCTGCCCTTCTTTCCCTACACTGCAAATTTGAGGTCGAATTTTCCTACATGTAGCCTATTTTCCCTATACTTGGCATCACTGCTACTGCCTAACATTTACCTTTGAAGTCATTGTTGTTGTTGTCGCCGTTCCTCTTGCTGCCACTGCTGCGGTGGCATAAATTTCGTCCAGTGGCATAGGAAAATGTCACGTTTTCACATAACTCAAGAGGTAGCCATAAATACGTTGCTTGCACATTGCAACGAAAAATTTATCGACACACTATCTCGACAACAACAACACCAGCAATTTCTGTGTCATGAAAAGCTTTAAAAAATGCAAGTAGCCGCCCTTACGAATCAAGTACGACAAATTTGCTTTTTTGTTTGTTCTCCAAAAGTGATCGAATTATGGAAAGTGCGCTCTTAGTAGAATGTATTTACGGAACTGGAATATGTAAGAAGAAAACATGAAGAAGAAGAAGACATAAACCCATTGAAAACACACCGAACATAAATAATTACAAAAACAAAAAAAAAAAAAAAAAAAAAAAGTGTGCAAAATATGTCACTATTACATACCGAAATGTTCGGAAGTATCCACCAAACTCTTTTGAAAAGTATCCTGTAATATCTTTTTTGTTGTTTGCTTTTCCGATAGGGTAGGATTTCCATCATATTCAGTAACTTGTTTCGAACGAAACATCGCTATCCTGTAATAGTTCCAGATCTGATGTCACCAGGGACGTACCCAGGAATTTATTTCGTGGGGGGTTACATCGTTGTGGATTTTTTTTTTTTTTTTTTTTTTTTTTTTTGAGAAAAATATAGAACTTATTTCGTGCACTAAATAAAAATAATAAAAAAAAAATTCTGGTTTCTCAAGTGCTATTTAGAAGAAATTTTTTTTACGAAACTTTTGATTTTCAAATTAGGATTTTTATAAGAAGTTTTAAAAATCAGGAAACTTTTATTCATTTAAAAATTATACTGTTTTATTACAAATACGATGAATACTTTATTTTTGGTGATTTTATCCAAGTAAAAAAAATAATATTTTATGGACGAAAAACTCGGTTAGATTACCCAGCTTTTTTCAGCTGTAAAAGTCCGCCTCAAGATTTTTAGCTTATGTTGAGACTCTAACTTGTTTTTTTTTTGGAACTTTGTTATTTGACATCCGATTTTTAAAATTTATAGATATGTCATTATTTTAGTCTTTTGAGCAAGGCTGCAAAATAACGTTATTTTTAACAATAAACAAAAAAAAATTTGTTTCTGTTGAAATATTCGATTTTATAAACGTAAAAAGCATAACAAAATCCATTTCGTTTCAACTGTTATCAAAAAAAATTAACAAATTTTTTTTTTTTGTTTTGATAATTATCAAACCAATTATTTCAAAAAAATATAGTTTCAAATTTAAACTAAAAAATTGACTTTTCAATAATTTCGCTTTCTATGAAGAAAAAAAATTTTACATATGTTTGTATATGTACATTAAGCCGTATCACGTTATATGGACAAAAAAAAAGTTTAGTGTGTGTCAGTTTTATTTTAACACTTATGTCGAAAAAATATTTTTGGTGTAAAAATTTTTTTTAGGCCCGCGTTAAAAACAGCTAAATCGCGTTTTTTGTAATAACTTCCTTATTTGATGTCGGATCTCTATGATCTTAATGTCGCAGAAAAGGTCTCGCTCAGCACTATATTTGGCCCATATGAAGTTTCGACCTCAAAGGTTGTCCTGAGTTTTACCTTTAAAAATTTTGGAGGTACTATTCCTAGATTTTTTTATTTTTATCACTAATACAAAGCTCTCAAAAAACCATGAGGAACCCCCAAAGAAATTCTAGCCTTTATTCACAAACAAAAAAGTTATAATGTTGTAAAATGAAACACTTGTTTTTTTTATAAAAAATTACTACAGAGAAACGGCGAAACACGTCAACTTAATTTTTGGCTGCAGATTACGATGACGTTTTTAGAAGTGCAGTGTATGCACTCCCATTTTCGAGATATTTAAGAAAACATTTTCAGTTTTCACATACAAAGCGATCCGATGTGGGGGCGTATGAGTAACTATTGCTGAGGTAATAAAAATAAAGAAAAGGGGAAAAAACTATACGTACATATATGTATATAAAATGCATATGAGAAGGAACAGAATTCCCTGCACATAAATTCCAATTTGTTTTAAACGTTCGAAACCTGCACTGAAAAAACAACTTACCCAGATTATGGAAAAATGGGAATGTTTCGGCGCTTAAGACACATTTTGATTGTTTTGATGTACAACTTTCTTTAAATCAAGGAATAAAAACAACGTTTTGAAAGAAAATTTTATTCAAAACAATGAAAATATGTCATTAGCGGCGAATCATTCTCATTTTTCCATAATCTGAGTAATTTTTTTTTGAGTGTGAGCAAAGTAATATAAGCGACGAAGAATTCACTTTCAGAGCTCTGAAACTGCTTTCATAAATATCTCTAAATTTGGAGGACATCGTCATTTTTGGTCTCGGTTATCATAGATAAGAAGATGTTTTGGGGATTAAAGTAAAGTGCGTTGTTTTCAATTGTAGGCCGAATAATTAACTGCATTTCTAGGGGCAGACGACGCATCCAGCGCAAGTATTGATAATACATTTAGACTTCCGTTGTCTCTTCTTAGGCGCGTATAATTTTACAACGAACTATAGCAGTTTTTCTAAATAACTTGGATGATTTTACGATACGCACGGATGCAGAAATCGTGAAGCCGTTGTAAGCCAGCGCGTTGTGCTTAGAGATCCCACTTGAATACTTGCCAAATCTTTACTACAGCCATTATCATTCAATATAAATAACGTTGATCAGCACGAATAGTCCAATCATCAATAATTTTTGGCATATCATGTATCCAGTATTGGTAGCTGTTCCATCGCGGTACAAGATTCTCAAGTCAAGCGAGGACTTAGAATACTTCTTAATCAAAAACTCATACTATATGGCGTTACTGCCTCATATAAATAAGAACTTGGGATAATTTTTCAAAAAACAGGTTCTCTGATTTTAAAACGGTATAACTTTTTTGTTTGTGAGTAAAGGCTACAACTTTTTTAGCGGAGTCCTCATGGTTTTTTGAGAGCTTTGTATTAGTGATAAAAATAAAAAAATCTAGGGATAGTAACTCCAAAATTTTTAAAGGTAAAACTCAGAACAACCTTTCAGGTCGAAACTTTATATGGGCCAAATATAGTGCTGAGCGAGACCTTTTCTGCGACATTAAGATCATAGAGATCGGACATCAAATAAGGAAGTTATTACAAAAAACGCGATTTAGCTGTTTTTAACGCGGGCCTAAAAAAAAAAATTTTACACCATAAATATTTTTTCGACGTAAGTGTTCAAATAAAACTGACACACGCAAACTTTATTTTCGTGATACGGCTTAATGTACATACATACATACATGAATAAAAACAAATACAATTTTTGGTAATTTTTTTGATATCAACGAAACAAAATTATTCTGATTAAAGATTTATTGATAATTTTTGAAACGAAAAAATTTTGTTTCTGATAATTAGCAAAACAAAATAATTTTTGGATATTTTTTATTGATATTTTTTGAAACAAAATTATTTTGTTCATTTCGTTGAGCAGCCTTGCTTTTGAGCAGGGTTTGAAATTATTTTCAACTTTTTTTTTCATTTCCATTGAATTTCATTTTCATTTGAAAATTAAAAAATTAACAGCGCAGCAGAAGTATAAAAAATAAAAAGTTCTACTGTACTGCATCTGCGCAGCCTTAAGTTTCAAAAAATTATAGTCGACTGTTGCTGTATTGTGGAAATTTGTACAGCACAGCAAAGGGCAAACATAATTTCGAGTTTTTACAGCACTATTGTTATTGTTTTTTTTTTTTAATTTATGGGAACACAATCGAAATTGTAATGTACAAAAAAAAACCAATTAAAAAAAAAAAATCTGTTTATCTGTGTTTTACTGTCGACTGATCTGTTTGAAATTACACAGTAAAGCAACAGCACAAAAAACAAACAAATATATTCGACTGTTCTGCGCTTCGACTTAAGATATTTTCAAAGGAAATCGAAATTCAAAAGTTCTCAAAAAATTATGATAAGTTTCGCAAAACAGCAACAGCTTATTTTTGAGACTGTTGGTGTTATGCTGGCAAACAGTGCTTGGGAAGCTTTATATTTCCTCCTAATGTCCTTTTATCTGTGAAGTCGTTTTCATATAGTTGGGTCACCTAACCGAGTTTTTCGACCATAAAACATCCTTTTTGTTTCACTTGAAAAAAATCGCCAAAAATAAAGTATTTATCGCATCTTTTTAATATTACGCTTAAAATGTTTGCAATAAAACAGAATAATTTTAAAAAGAATAAAACTTTCGTGATTTTTACAACTTCTTATAAAAACCCCAATAAAAACCAATTTTTGTCAATAATCGCAAAAAATTAAAAAATGGTGACTTTCCAAGTGAAAGGTGAAATCGGACTACATATAAAAACGCACACATCCCATATATGGGATCTTTCGAAAAACACACAAAATGTTATAATTCAGAAACTAATATAACCCGAGTAATGAATTTTCAGCCATGACTTTATGAATTTATAAGGAAATATGCTAAAATTTTAGAAATGTAACATAATTTAATTTATAAGTGGTATGTCGTTAGAAGCGTACTTTAATTATCTTTCGAATGGAGTAGATACGGTTTGCGGGTATTTGTAACTTCAGCGAAAAGAATTTTTGATTGAAGTTGTAACAAAAAAACTCAAAATTACGTTATCTCCCTAACCATAGGAAAATGGTTTTGATCTCAGCAGGTTCATACCAGCCCTCCCCTATACTTGAAATTCTTGGTATTTTCTCAAATTAATTATTCGTAAACTAGTGTTTTCAACATATAGCTTTGAATATGATAGAAGTAAAATTTATCTGCCAGAATTTCGTGGGGGGTTCAAACACCCAAAACCCCCCCTAAATACGGCCTTGGATGTCACTAATACGTACATAAACTCAAATAAATTTTGGTATAAATTTTAAACTTTTTTGGTCGCTAAATAGGACACGACCGATAAATTATTAAAATTTAAACTTTGAAAAGTTTAAAAGATTTTTAAACTTTTAAGGTTTCGATTTCATTCCAAATTAAAATTTATTTTAAGACTTTCAAAAGTTTAAAATTTAAACTTTTTTTTTGGTATAAATTAAAAAAAAATGCCTACCCCCAAATCCTCTTCATGCTTTTCCCTTTTGTATCTTCTTTCCTAACCTCTTTCTCCTTTTCTCTCATATTGTTCTCCCCCAACATCCCCTTAATGCTTTTCCATATTGTGTCTTTTTCCTATCCTCTTCTTCTCCTTTTTTTCCTTCTTCATTTCATCTGTTTCCATAATTATTTTGTTTGTTTCTCCATTCATTGATTCAAATTGTATAATAACTATAAATGAGCTTTTTATATTGTTCATTTCTCGAAAAAGCAAGTTGGAATTTCAAATCAAAAATTTAAATTTTTTTGTTGAAACAAAATTTTACGATCAATGAAAGTTTAAAATTTAAACCTTAAAAATTTTAAGTTAAAAGTTTAAATGAGAAAAAGTGTAAGATTTAAACCAAAAAAGTATCAATTTTATTCCAAAAAATACTTGAACTTTTGTAGGTTTGAATTTTAAACCAAATAGGAAAAAGAAACTTTTAAACTTTCGAATGTTCAAACTTTAACCCAAAAAAAGTTTTAAATTTCTTTCAAACCAAATCAAAGTTTAAAAAATATTCCAATATTTATAACAGTGTATCCACCTAATGTATTGTCAACAAAATAAACTTTCGATAACAGATCTCTTGAGCTTTCGAGAATTGCATCGCTAATATTTCATCCATATTTCAAGGAATAAAGTTTATGTAGATTTCTTTTTTTTTTTTGTGAACATACGTTAAAAGATTAACGTATGCAAAACGAAAGGAACAGTCGTCAAGGCTCTTAGTGTAAGTAGAACGAGTCATTAGTCAATGACTCCATTAACAAAGTGGAATAAAGTAAAATACCTGAACGGGCAACTCAAAGCAAATCTTGCTATGCTGTGACTTTGCAGGCGAGAAAAAAGCAATGAAAAGTGCTGGGAATTCTTATAAAATAAAATAAAAACTTTGCAAACAAAGAAAAAGGACATACATATTTGCATATATGTATTTAAATATGCACTAAGATTATGAGAACTGATTATAAAAGCCTCATTTTTATGTGCATGCAAGGCAAACACATAAATACATACACGTGCATACAAAAGTACACATATTCAAAGTGAGTTTATGACTAATACTTTTGCTGCCTTTGCTGGTTTCAAAATGTAGCAAAAGAAAAAGAAATCTTATAAGTAAAGTAAGCAAACACGTAAGGTAGCAAAGTTTTATTAAAACAAGTAAGGAAGCCTAAGTTCGAGTGGAATCGAACATTAGATACTCAGCCGTATGCTTTCATTGTTTGTTTGCGTTTAATGGAAACACGGCGTATTTTATATAAATCGAGTGCTGCATAAAGTGGGCGTAGCCACGCCCATTTTCCAAAATTTGTATCAGTTATCCAACTAAGTATATGAATATTATTATTTGTGCAAAATTTCATTCCTTTACGAGTTCTAGTTACAAAGTTTTCACGTTAAAAATTCCCAAAGGGTGTTTCAGAAATATCTTTGTTCGATTTCAATAAATTTTTGCGTGTGTATTACCACAATTGATAAAAGTGTACACACCAAGTTTCGTCATAATATCTCAATTATTTATCGAGTTATGGGCTAAGAAATCTCGTATATTCCTGCATCTAAAAGGAGGCGGTGCCACGCCCATTTTCCAAAATTTTTGTGTTTTTTGTTTTATGTCCATAGTTGGACTCCTGCCATAAAATTTCAATGATATATCTTTATATTTGACAGAGATATCGCTTAAAATGTTTTTATTAGGCCACTTTATAATACCCATATATAAAAGTGGGCGTGGTCGTCAAACGATTTTGGCAATTTTTCGTCCAAACATTTTCCTAAGTAAGTATATCACGCCTACCAAATTTCATCGATATGTCTTCAACGGTTTCTGAGTTATGACTCATAAAACTTTCAATGTTTGCCCCTTAATAAGTGGGCGTGGGCCGGCCCATTTTCCAAAATTTCACCATATTTCTTCATAAGGGTAAAATTTCATCACTCCAGCTCTATTAGTTACTGAGATACAAAATTTCGGATTTTTACTATATAGGGGAGGTGGGCGTGGTCATGGTCCGATTTCGCCCATTTTCAATACCATCCGTTCTCGTCTTGATACCAACTTGCATTCCAAATTTCATCAAAATATTTCAATTTTTGCGCGAGTTATCGTGCTCACAGACGGACGGACGGACAGACGGACAGACGGACGGACATGGCTCAATCGATTTCTCTTTTCACCCTGATCATTTTTATATATATAAGTCTATATCTATCTCGATTATTTCATTCTGTTACAATCCACCGTTAGGAAATCAAAACTATAATACTCTGTGTACTAGTACAGCTGAGTATAAAAAGAGTCTTTTGTGCGGCAAATATCATAAGAATCCTTCATCAGTATAAGTAGTTATTCTGTAGGTTAACACAAACAGTTTTTTGCACCTGAAAACGCATGTTCTGCGAGCAACACCTCTTGATCTTCTACATAATGCGGAAGTAAATATACATATATGCATATATATTCTCCATTAAAAGTTATACATTACTTACATACATTACAAATAGTGAAGGCAGCTTCCGTGCGCTAAATATTAATAGGGTTTTCAACACATACAGTAGAAACGAGAAAAAAGAATGAAGGTAAATTTTTTAGAAGAGTGTAACAGAGATAGAGAGAGTGATAGGAATATTTAACTGGAATTACATAAAATAGAACCAAAAAATTTAAAATGATTTAGGTGATTTAACATTTGGGTTTTGATCTTTCATCTAGAGTTGGAAACATTCCGGCCCTAACAATAATTATGAAATAAAGTTAATTAAACGATGTAGCTACCCTCAAAGTGTATTTCTGATATGAAAAAGCTTCTCGGAAGAACTCATCAGTAGATCCAGTAGATAAGGTTCATACCACAAATTGATGAAAACGTTTGGCTTTTATTTTTTCTATCTCTTTTAGTTTTTGAGTTATTTAGTGTGCATTTGTCGTATGTTACAAAATCACCACCATTTGGGAATGCTTTTGTCGAATGTCACATACATACGACAAATTTCCATGTAAATTCGTTTTTGTTTAGTTTAAACATAAGTCGTATGTGCCGCTGAGCTCCTGAGAATAAGCAAAAATATTGTATCGGAGCTATAGGTTATAGTTATCCGATCTGAATGATTTTCACTGACATATTTTGTTTTAGTATAATACTAATTACTGCAAAGTTTAGTATAATTTGTTTCTTAAATACGGAAGTTATACCCGAAAACAGCTATATCTGAACAATCAGTTGTATGGGAGCTATATCCTATATTAATTCGATGTGGTGGATTCCGACAAATAATCAAACGACCATCAAAATATATTCAACTGCCGAATTTCAAGTCGATATCTCAAAAAATATGAGTCTCATGGCCATTCCGGTTTGGAAAATGAGAAGAATTTTTGTCCTATGTATGTGCTATAATAAGCAGGTATTGGTGCGCAGACGTCACATACGACATATGCATACTGAATGAAAAGTCGTTTATCTCCCAAAATTTTAAAGATATTCAACTTTTGCTAATTGCGAGTCACACAATACCTACTCGCTACAGCTCCTCCAAATAACAGAAAAATCTGCTGTACAGTTTTTGAGAATTTCCAATTTAAACTTCAAAGTCGATTTTCTCGAAACCCCAGCGGCGAACATTGCCTACCACACTACTTATCCCCAATGATGTATATACACATTATGACTAACTAACAACATGACAACTAACATACAATGTGTATGAAAAAGTAAGTAGGGTTCACAAAAATGAATTTTGTTTTTTTTTTTTTAAGCTAAGGAAGATTCGAGGTGCCTACCTACAACTTACAATGTAAGCGGAATTGTATTCAGTCTGCCTACGTTCACCTTATAAGGTAAGCGAAAGTATATTCGAAGTGCCTTCCAACAATTTACCCTGTAAACGGAGTTGAATTTAGTCCGCCTACATCCACCTTACAACGTTGGCGAAGTAGGATTCGAACTGCCTACCTACAGCTTACAATGTAAGCGGAATTGTATTCAGTCCGCCTACGTTCACCTTACAAGGTAAGCGAAGGTAGATTCGATCTGCCTACCTACAGCTTACAATGTAAGCGGAATTGTATTCAGTCCGCCTACGTTCACCTAATAACGTAAGCGAAAGTATGTTCGAAGTGCCTACCAACAATTTACTCTGTAAACGGAGTTGTATTCAGTCCGCCTACATCCACCTTACAACGTTGGCGAAGTAGGATTCGAACTGCCTACCTACAGCTTACAATGTATGCTAGTCAGTGATATGCTCATTAGATGAACACTTCACTACCCTGATTACTTTGTATGTAATGTGTAGGCGTGTATATGAAAATGTATAACAGATCTGTATATGAGGTGGTGTGCATTACTGCCGTACATGTGCGCATTACTTAATCGATTCTGTAAGCAACATTTTCGCGGCTGGGACTATGTTTAGTTAAACACTATATTCGTTTTCTCAGGCGACGTATTGCTTTATTGTATTTATTTGTCTTAATTAAAATTTAAAATAGTTTATGTGCTTCAATGGTAGCCGACGAGGACAACCCTGGTCTTCCGAGCCTTGGGGCTGAGGGCAGCGCCTTGAGCGCACCCGATCCGCAGGGCTCTGGGGATGGGGGGTGTTCTACGAAAGCATCCAATTCCAATTCTGTGGAGGTAGGGGGCAACGCCATGAGCGAACCCACTACCCCCTTAACTATGGACGTCCGGGCTCCATGCAACACCTCGAGTGGACATGGGGCCGCTAATGAACGGGCAGACAGCACTCTGGACTCCGAGAGCGATACGTTCTCGGTGTCTGAGTTGGTAGGCCCGTTCTACAACATGCTCGACGAATGCACGCTGCTGGATTCGGATCCGGAGGAGGCCGACTTTGACTCCACAGTCATTGAGGTCTCCGAAGGAGCGGGTACAGTAGCGGCGGACGTCGAGATGCATTCCGACGACCAAAATGATGCAGGTACTGCAAATTAACCTGCATCACTCCAAAGCAGCTTCGGCTGCACTACTCTTACGTCTCAGCAAGACTGCTGAGGCGATCGTTCTGGTCCAGGAGCCTTGGGTCGTTGGATCCAGGGTCTGTGGCCTCAAATCTGGGGACTACCATGTGGTGGCAGCACCTGCGACAGGTAGGACCAGATCATGTATTCTAATACACAAAACTCTTTCCTACTTTATGGTATCTCTTTTCAGCGACGAAGATATGGTCTGCATCAGCCTCGAGCTGAAAGGTAAACCGATATGGATCGCCTCTGTTGGCGTATGACCGCCCCATTTCTGGGCAAGATCGGCTACTTGGTGCGGTTAAGGAAGCCGAACGTTTAGGGCTCCAACTGCTGATCGGGGCCGATGCCAATGCCCACCACACAACATGGGGCTCATCGGATGTAAACGCGAGGGGTGAGTCTCTTTTTGATTTTATTATATCTAATAATTTATCTATATGTAACTCTGGAGGCAAACCTACTTTTGTCACCGCAAACAGGAGTGAGGTACTTGATATCACTCTGGTCACAGGCCCGCTTTCTGACTATGTCAAGGAATGGCAGGTGTCCGGAGAAAACTCCTTCTCTGATCATATGTATATAACTTTTAATCTACTCTTGAGACCTCCGCTTAGAGCGGGATACAGGAACAGGAAGCGTACGGATTGGGCTCTGTTTAATCAGAAACTGTCTGCTACGCTCTTTGAGCACGCTTCTCTCGGTATGTTAAGCCTACCGTTAACAACTGATGAAGCGCCTATCTCCAATAACGGGTCTGTTTCTCTCGGTGTGCTGGACACATCGTCTAAAATCGATGAAGTAGTTGACTTTGTTACTAAATCCTGTAACGCTGCTTTCAAGAGTGCCTGCCCGGAAGTCAAAGTTCGGGGTAAAAAGAAACCTTATTGGTGGAACCCGGAGATCTCCAAGCTTCGGCTTAACAGCAGAAAACTCTTCAACCAGGCGAAAACAACTGGCAACTGGCAAGCCTACAAGGATGCCTTAAAAATTTTCAAGAAGTCGATCCAAAGAGCTAAAAGAGACTCATGGAAAAACTTCGCTAGCGACATAGAAGAAATCTCTGAGGCCAATCGTCTACGAAAGGTCCTCTCTACTAACCCAGTTCCCCCAAGCTGTATCCGAATGCAAAATGGGGACTGGGCCACATCTAGTACTGATATTCTGAAACCCTGGTCACCACACACTTCCCAGGGTGCACCTCGGAACCTTATAGAACCTACTCTAACCCCAGGACATCTAATGACTTGGAGCACATAATTACTAACACAAGGGTAAAATGGGCAATTAAATCCTTCAAACCCTTCAAATCTCCGGGAATAGATGGAATCTTTCCTGCTGAATTACAGGCAGCAAGTGATACTCTAACCCCTCTACTTGTTCCTATCTATAAAGCCTGCCTCAACCTGTCATACATTCCTCTGGAATGGACCAAGGCGAAGGTGATCTTAATTCCTAAAGGGGACAGAGCCTCCTACAGCAGCTCAAAGGATTTCAGGCCGATAAGCCTGACCTCTTTTCTACTCAAAGTTCTTGAGAGATTGCTGGATGTCTATATCAGGCTCCGTGCGAATACTCTATCTCCTTTTCAACACGCTTATTCCAAAGGCAAGTCCGTAGAGACTGCTCTACACGCTATCACTTCCAAGATAGAAAAGGGGCTAGCCTTTAAGGAATTCACACTGGGCATCTTTCTCGACATAGAAGGAGCTTTCAACAATGTTCTACCGGGAGCCGTTACCACCGCCCTACGGGACTTGGAGGTAGAAGAGGCTCTCGTGAGGTTTGTCGAACTTCTTCTTAGTAGAAGAGCCATTATTTCTGAAATGGGTAATTCATCGATAACTAGGTATGCCAACAGGGGAACGCCCAGGGTGGAGTTTTGTCTCCTCTGCTTTGGAACCTAACGGTGAACACCCTGCTCTCTAAACTTCAGCACACGGGCTGCCAGGTCATTGCGTACGCCGATGACATCGCCCTGACAGCGACTGGCAAGCATATACCGGTTCTGAGCGACCTTTTGCAAAATGCACTCAACATTGTAAAAACCTGGTCTCTGAAATGCGGGCTCAGTGTCAGCTCTGAGAAAACGGAAATGGTTCTGTTTACCCGCAAACATAAGATACCTGAATTCAAACCTCCGTCCATAAATGGGAAGGAGATTAAACTCTCTACCGAGGTTAAATACCTTGGTGTTATTCTAGACAGAAAACTAAACTGGAAACGGAACGTAGAAGTACGATCCCAAAAAGCCATGTTAGCACTTTACGCATGTAAACCAGCGATAGGCAAGAGATGGGGACTTAACCCCCAAATCGTCCATTGGCTGTACACAGCGGTAGTGCGACCTATTCTCTTCTATGCAGTCACCATATGGTGGCCAGCACTGGAACTCGAAACCAATAAGAGCAAATTAACTAGAGTGCAGCGAATGGCTTCCATGCTTATCAGCGGAGCCCTTCCCTCCACCCCAACTAAAGCTCTCGAAATCATCCTATTTCTTCTCCCCACGCATATACAGGGGAAACTCATTGCCAGCTGCAACGCGGCAAGGCTCAATGCAACCGAACCCTGGAGGGACACCAGATTCGGGCACGCTCAAATTCTTAGTAACGTCCCTGCCAATTTTCTAAAGCTGGACTATGCAATACCAGCCTTTTGCTGGGATAACAAATTCTCCACAAGAATACCGGAGAGGAGCGAGTGGAAGAACTTAGGGGATCCCGACCCTAATACACTGCGCATTTACACGGACGGCTCTAAATTGAACAATAGAGTTGGAAGTGGGTTTTTCTGCGAAAAGCTTCATCTGAAAGTAAGTTTGCGCCTACCTGATCACTGCAGCGTCTATCAGGCTGAGCTAATAGCCATATGGGAAGCAGCTCGTCGCCTGACAGATCTGCCAGACATAGATTCTATCAAAATCTTCTCTGACAGCCAAGCTGCCATAAAATCCTTACAGAGTAACAATGCTACATCTATAGTTGCAATGAAATGTAGGAAGTCTTTGAACAAACTAGCCGAAAGGTGCGACCTGAACGTCATTTGGGTTCCAGGCCATAGCAACGTTCGGGGCAACTGCATTGCAGATGAGTTGGCAAGGGAAGGCACAAGCTTGCAGGATATCACATCTGCGGCATGGGTTGGCCCCCCGCTTAACTCATGCAAGCATTGGTTGAGATCTCGCTCCATTGAACAGGCTAACGCTAGATGGGCCAAGGAGTCAACTTGTGTGATTTCTAGGCAAATCTGGCCTAGACTGGATGAGGCTAGGTCTGTATCGGTGCTGCATCTGAATCGGCTCTCTATAGGTCCGCTGGTGGGACTTCTAACAGGCCATTGTCTTATGGGCACTCACGCCTCTCGCATGGGCCTATATAAAAACGACTTCTGCCGCAGCTGTAGGGACGTGGAGGAAATAGAGAGTGTTGAACACTATCTATGCCACTGCCCCGCACTGTCGCTATCCAGGTACCGCTTCCTCCATAAACACTTTTTCGAGTGCCTGGCGGAGATGGAAAATGCAAGGACACTAGATTTTCTGCGCTTCATGAAACAAACGCGCTGGTTTAGCTTCACGGGCATCTAATCTTATCATACTTTTGAATCTAATTTTTCCGGAAAGGTTTGTAAACAGGGATAAGGAAGCTAGGGCTCCCGTGTGGTATCACAATGGGCCACCTCGGCCTAAGTGTGTCCCCGCTTTCATGAATTGCGGAGACAGCCACCTCAACCTAACCTAACCTTATGTGCTTCAATATTTTAAATTTGTAACAACATAAATAAGCGCTGCTACATTACAAACTAAATTAGGTCGTAATAGGCGTTAACCGCTCAATTACACATGTATTTATTCTAATAAAAATACTAATCGTTCGCATTTCTTGTTTATAAGCAGTTACAAGAAATCAAAAAGAGCGAATAATTATAAACACTATACTTTTTCCAAATTATGATAATTATGTACTAAAAAAAGTAAGTTTGATGAACTCACTGCACAGATGTTAATCAACATCAAGGTTTGTATGTAAGTATCCATTTTTTGCTGAAAAAAAAAACAAAAACAGCTATCAAATTTTTGGTAAATTGGCTGAAAGAACTACTCGTCCACTGCCCAGCGCCACATATACAAAAAATTGTACATATGTACACATAGATACAAATTTTGTACGTAATAATAAAATAATTAATTTCCCTTTAGCCGTGTTTTTTTTTTACGCCGCCGCACACGCATGTGTCAAAAAGTGAGCAGAAAGTAATTTATTCACCGGTGTTTGTTTTTTTTTTTTATGTATGCCGCCAAAAGGGTTACCATTGAAATTCATGTTTTCATTATTTTTCTACTGAACTAAAAGCTTTTACCTATGTTTGTAGGTATGTATAATACAGGGATCTTCAGAAAGCCCTTATGGACGAGCGGCCACCGGTACATTGAAATAAAAATCCTGGCCGACAATAAGAGCAGAAAAAAAAAAAAAAATGGGAGCCAAAAATGGCGCGTCCACGAACCCAGTCGGAATTGGTTGCTTTGAAAATTTAGGTTTCTTTGAATACTTTTAAAAGTGTTCAATACAATAAAACAAACTAATATCTAATTTTGTCTTCCAGGTCTAATAGGGAAAAAATTGTTTAGACCAAAAACAATTCCAAAATTATTCCTTTATAAGTAATTTTATATGAATTAATAGTAATTTTGCGCTGCTGTTCCTAATGGATATAGCATTAAACTTCGTTTGAAGGTGAGAGAATAGAATGCGCGGTCGCTGTGATTTTCGGCGCGTTTGCCTATGCTTAAGCGCGCAAGCGCATAGGCATTGAAGACCCATGGTATAATACATTATATATACATCTTGACTGATAGATTGGCATAAAGTAAATTTCTTCTAGTCACAGAGATTGTTGCACAACACCCTAAATGCAGATGCCAATAACAATCAATAAAAAGGCAAGAAGGCATAGTAAATACATATATAATATATATTTAGGGGATTCACAATCTGTCATATTGCGTCATATCGTCATAAGTCATAATATTTTGTTGTTGCATTCTATGCTATATGTGTACTAAATAAATACAACTGCACGATATGTTTTTGGGTCGTCGTATTTGATCAGCTGTTTTTGTTTACTTCTTCATAAGGCTTCGGAAAAGTCTTTTATAACTATTTCCGTAAAATATTTTAATATGACATATGACTTTATGACACTTTGTGAATCCCCTAATTATATATTAGATGTATGGAAAAATAGATATGAAGTCTTTGAAATATAAGTTTTTTGACGAGTGCCGTGCATTGAATGTGTTGCAATTTCATTTTAATTAATCGTGGAATAAACAGTGTATTCCCTTTTGAGACACCGTTTGTTCTGTATCCATTTTCATAACATTTTCAACTGAAAACACTTGGACTAAATGACTTTTCCAATGTCTGGGCAGTATATTAGTATACTAACTAAGCTCCAGTTAGATTAATTTACTTTTTTATTTTATTTTATTTTATTTTTTTTTAACTAGAAAAAATTTTAAACAACTTATAAAACAATCCTTAAATAAAGAGTGCATAATATGTATATGCCTGCAATAATTACATAATTTTCCTTTGTAATTAAGGCATGTAATCTAATGGAAATTTTTATTTGCTTCCACTTAAGCTTCATTAATTCAAATAACTACATATTTGCTGCTGTTTTTGACAGCATCAAAGGCAACCATTTTTTTCTTTTCTTTTTTAATTGCAAAACTGACATTCTAATAAAATCAAAGTTATTTAAACTTCAATTAAATCACATACACAAAACCATAAAAAAAAACAATCAAAAAATGCACAATGTAAAAATTCACAAAATGCCAGTAACAAAGGACTTTCGCTATTGTAAAAGCGAAAATTAGACGAAATGAAACACCAGAAATTTAGTAAAGCTTATGGGCCCGTCAGAATGAATACTTTTCCGGCAATCCAGCAGCGTTTAACTGACACATACTTCAATTTCATATATTTTTTACGGCAAAGTTGAAGTACTGATTGTGTCGATCTTCATTCAAATACATGTAATTCCACTCTGCTGTCAGTTAAACGGATTGCTGGATTGACGGAAAAGTATTCATTCTGACGCCCCTATTAGCTTCAAAGCCTGCACGGCAGATAAAGCGCTAAAAATAATGTTATTTTAACGCTTAACTGAATACACAGTCAAAATAGTAAATAAATGGATGATAACAAAGCAATCAATTTTGTTCAGTGGAAAATTCAATTAGCGTAATTTTTGTTATTGCAAAAAACACGCACAAAAAACATACACATTAACGCGATTTTAGACTATTGATGCAATCATATTAATCTTGATGCTGTAAAAATACCAAAAAGGGGAATATTTTTTTGTTTACAAAGTAATTAGTTTGGTATTTATCGAAATTGAATTTCCGCATAGATGGGCGAGATAAAATCTGCTACTTCAGAGGAGCAAAAATTTATGTTACCCAAAACTGCATATAAATTTGTCATGGGCTTGATTAGAAATTGGCTGGATATTACCTTTAGGTAGAGAATCTCTCTCTACTAGAGATTATTATCTCTAAGAACGTTGTGAAATTGTCTGTTAGTAAAACTGTCTGTTGTAAATAGCCAAAACTTCTCGGAGAAGGCAGAACATAATCAGCGCAATATCAGGTCCTCTTCAAAATCTTCAGCTACTGATCAAACACAGAGTGAACCAGTTACTGATATACGATCTTACTGAGAGTAACCATTTCATGGTTCCAAGCAAGTGTTTGTTACCCAGGCTCGATAATCTGCTGATAACTCTTCGGCTGCTTTGACAACATGGAAACAGCAATAGAGCGCTCTTTTCAATCAACCACGGAATTAACTAAGGAGCCTCCTACATCACTTGTGAATTGCTACTACTTTTTTGGATCCTTTTGATTTGGTTCCGTTTTTCTAAAACCTTGTAACTCCTAGAACATGCAATGTAAAACGGATCATATTTCGAAGGTTTGGACAATCACGAATCACTCCCATATTCCATAATTGATCATGATATGATCTCTATTCCTGCTGGAATAAACGCGCAGAGTATGATCTCATTTCCTACTGTGAACTTATGTAACTAATAAACATACTATTATGTACTAAGTAAATACATATTATTATCACAACTGTACTCAACTAATTCACTCACCCTTTACGGAACAACGTTACTGAATTCACCTTCTAAAATAGCTTCTATTTCGGTACTTTAGTGACTCGATTGCTTAATTTACTAATTTACTTCATGAACTTAAAAACTTAAAATAATCACTTAGAGTAAAAAAAACAAAAAAAGAGCAGAAAAGGATTTTAAGGAGCCACTGCCAATCTTCTGATTTTATTTATTTCTTCCATAGAACGTGGACGCTCATTTCTTAAGTGCATTTGCACTACGTGTCCTCCATTCGTAGTGCTTTCCACAAGCCAGAAACTCTTTGCCACAAAGCTGAAAAAATCAATGGCCACCGATTTAGTGCACTTTTGGCTCCGAAATAGTCATAACCCAAGCAGTAAACTAATTTATATAAAAGTCACAATTACATACATACATGCACTGACATAACCAAATTTGTTTTTGTTGTTTATCTTATGCTACAATACGTGGCATCATGCTGCCTTGGGCACACGATTACTGAACGTTGCAACTTTAAAGTTCAAAATCAAATTTGTTGCATCATTGTCTTGGGTGTGTTGTTGTTGGTTGGTTTGTTTGTTTGCACTTGTAATGGCTATTTACTTTCCATTTACTCGTATTACTCATTCTGGCAGTTGTTGTTGGTTTTCGTTATACATATGTACATACATATTTATTGCAGCTGTTTTTGTTGTTGATGTAACATTTTCTTGGTTTCTTTTCGCTTTTTTAATCTAGATTTTATCTGCTACTTTCACTTAACTTTGGATGTTGCTGGCTGAACAAGTGGGTTTTTTGTGTTTGTGTTTTTGTTCTATATTTTTTGTCTTTTGTTGTTATTGTTGCGGCTTTTATTGAAGTTCTTAAGCTTTTTTATTAGACTTTATAGCAGAAATTGTACCACTTAATTCTGCTGCTGCTACTTTTTCTACATTTTCTCCATTGTTATTAAAGGTGACCTTGATAGATTAATACCACATTTCTGTGTCTCGGAGTTGTCTTAAGTATTTCATTATGAGAAGATGATAGTTCTGATTTAATCCCTTTGTTTTAAAATTTAGTAACAATTCATTGCAGACATCCATAAGAAACAAGAGGCTTCTCAAATATATAGATAGTGGTAGACATGGATAACACTATACTCAGACATGAGCTTAATAGACCTTTAAAAGCCAGCTCTTACTGGGCTCTATTTACCATACCAGGATTGAGCAAGATTCGCAATGCAACTCTGATACATCGACCAACCTCGAAACCACTCACAAACGGCTGCACAAGAGTCTCTTAACTAACCCAAAGCCGACAATGACTTGCTTTCGCAGTTGATTAACTATTTTGCTACTTGTGTTCTTACAACATGCTACTTTATTATTTGTATCGCCATTAAATAGGGAGCGGATAAATCAAATCAATAAATATTTTTAACCTTGATTTTGACTTTTTCTATCGTTTGTATTTATTTTTAGCGTTGTAATGAACTTTTCTTCAACTTATTACTTATCAATTATATTATTAAACTGAGCAGCCTTTTCTCGTCGGTTTTTTCGTTTTTTCTCATTATAATTATCTACTTACTCGAAGTACAAGCGAAGAAACCTTAAATGCTTGTTACGAATAAATGCAACTAGTAAACCCGGCCACGCGATGCTGTGGCTTTCAATTACACTGTGCGACAATTTGAGGGTGGAGGACCACTTATTGCTACATTTAACAATTTTTTTATTGCCATTTTAAATTTGACTTCTCCTTAAAAATGGCAGAATATATATCGGCTTTAAGCCCATAGATTCTTAATAATAAAATATAAAATTAAGCATATACATAATTACTGCACGGAGAAAACTATATTGATGTCACATCCATATTTATGGATAACCCTGTCTAATCCATAAGCTATGGATGTCATATTCTTATATTACAAATAGTTTTTGGATATAACACCCATTATACGGATATGACATCCATAGTTTATAGACCAGACAGAACTATCCATAAATATGGATGTGACATCAATATAGTTTTTTCCGTGTGGCTACTTTTATTTTCCGTCGACCTAGATTTTGTATACAAAGATTTTGTCCGAGGAGTCCCATATTAAAGTTTTAATGCGAATAATTTTCTACAATATTTTATCCATATATATCCTCCAAAAGGTCATTTGTCGTACTTCTCTTTCTCTTCCCCTTTCCCTTTTATTTGCGCTTCCTCTTCCCTTTATCCTCTTCCCTTCCTTCGCCATTTCCGTTCCTTTCATTTTTCCCTTCCCTTTCTTTTTATTACAGGGCAAGACCTTTCATCACACTTAAAATTTGAAAACCGGACAAACTGTAGAGTAAAAATAAATTTTTGAACAGGTGGCAAATCGTTTTGTAAAAATCGTAATTTTCAGGCCAAGCATTTTCATATGCCCGGAAAAGCCATTTCAGATGACACTTTAAATTTAAAAAGCAACCTTCTCCAAAAATAAATTTTTGGAGATGGTTGCAACCCTCTTTGAAAAAATTATGATAAAAATTAAATTGTGAACAGGTAGCATCCCTCTTTATAAAAAGTATAATAAATTACTTATTTTCACGCAGGTTTCTTTCATATGATACCTCAAATTTAAAAATCACACAAACTATAGCGTAAAACTGAATTTTTGAACAGGTGGCAACCCTTGTTGTAAAAATTGTAATAAATTACTAATTTCCAGATGAAGCCCTTTCATATAGTACCTGAAATTTATAAATCAAGCAAACTATACAGGACAATTCAATTTTTAAACAGGTGGCAACCCTTTTCAATAAAATTAAACCTTCCTGCACATCTACAGGTCAAGCCTTTTAATATGACGGTATAATGGTGTAAATGTTGTGGTGCGTACAAAAAATCGCTTAGCGTAATATATATAAAGATTATGTCTGTATGTTTGCTGAAAGCCGTGGTGCCAAAACATGATTTAATTTTCTTTTTCAACATGAATGTTATATTTGAACACAAAAAAAAAAAAACAACAATAGAAATTTGTAATTGATCTGCTTTTCAATCCCGATTGTGGCATATCATTGTGCGTTAAGCTAGCCACACACTAACGACACACTTGCCCACTAACGAGCGAACAGCTCATTTGTAAATGTGTACTTTGTGCCGGAACACAATTGCGACGGGTCAACGGAAAACGGGCAAACGGGTAGGGAACAGCTGATATTTTCCGTTGGAAGATCCGTGCGGGCACACACAATTGTGACGGAAACTGATTTGACACAGGATCCACTAAATAATGGTAGTCGCAAATGGATTAATGTCAAACGTATGCACTCATGTGTCAAAAGGTACAACAACCATACCAACGGTCGACCAAGAAGAGGAAGCATGGCCAAAACTTTTCATCTAGTTTTGAAGAACTTCAATAGTAAACACATTTCATACGTAAAATAACAAGATTTTAAAGAAATTCATAAAATTAAATGAACGAAAATATTAGATAAGGCAATGAAGGCTTGTATGAAGCGTCCGCCACTGATAGGAGAGCAAGTGCACTGTAGGAAATTATATGCAAGTCGTTGTCAAAATTTTATCCCTGATTAGTTGAACAGAGCCCTCGAAATATTTTGTGGCTTTGTTGTCTTCTTAACAGGGACGTAACGGTTATAAGAGAAATGGGGTAAAAGTCATATTTAACCATTATCATGAGAAAAAAAAAACCGTTTTGGGCCTGAATAACCGTTATGGCAACCAAAAAACTATTTTGGGCTTGAATAACCGTTATAGCAACCAAAAAACTGTTTTGGGCCTGAATAACCGTTATGGCAACCAAAAAACTGTTTTGGGCCTGAATAACCGTTATTAAGATTTTTATTTTTTTTTAGTCAGCTATAAAGGTCAAACCTATTTATTTGTCACTTTCCCTAAATATTTCTGGACGATATTGGTATCAAATGAAAGGTTTTGATCAGGACTTTTACATAGAGATATATTGGTTATGATTCCTAGGTCGGGTCCGCAGATATGGGTCAAAACGTGGACCTGGATGACCCCAGAAAATTTCTGAGCTATATTGGTATCAAATGAAAAGAGGAAATCAATGCTACAATATAGACCTCTATTCGATGTTATGTTTAACCCGGTTCCCTAGGGAAATTCAAATTTATAAAATTTATAAATTTTACAGTTTTTACTGCAAATCTTGTCATTTTAAATCGACCGTACTTTTCACTGATTTATTCGTTGTTATGCCATACAGAAATATGAGTGGGTTTTACTAAGGTATACAACTTTATGCCATTTTTCTGAAACCATAGTAAGAAGTTAAATTCTACCATGTGAACTGTGCTACACGCGGTTTTTTTTTTATATCATAGTTCAGGACCCGGTGAAAATTCAATATTAATGAGTGGTGATATATGTATGAAAATAGGGACTGTTTGAAAAAGCATTTTAAACTTGATATTCTTATTTTGCTCTTGGTTTGTTCGGTCACATAAGACTTGAGAACCACTGCACTAAACTGGATAATTCCTTCTGAAAGTTGGTTCGTAATTACCTCGAATCGGTTCGGGAAAAAAAGTGGAAAATATTGAGGGGCGTGGCACCTTCCATACAAACATAATCTTTCATGCTGCATACCTCTGGAAGTATTTTCCGTAGAATATCTAAACTTAGTGGCAGAATAAACGAAATCAATGCATAACCTATGATAGAAATTTTGAGTTATTCGAAATGGGGGCGTGGCACCCCTGAAAGTATGTGTGGTAGAATATGAAAACAAGACATAAAAATGAAAATAACTCTAACATTGGTTAAAACCTCCTATTTGATATTGCATATGTATTCGCAATTATAATTTTAGTGGTTGGTTTATAATAGTTTATTCGTTGAGAAAATTTTACAGAATGAAAAAAATTAAATTTTTTATATGATATAACAATCTAAAAACATTTGATTAAATTCATTTTTCTATACAGTTATAAACACAGTAAAAATATTACAAAGTAGAATACAGTATTTAATTGATAATTCTAACATTTGATAAAAATATTATTTTAAAAAATGGGGATGGGGATTAGGGCGGAGTGAATTGGGGCTTTTCTTGAAATCATTATTGCTCTACCTGCAGAAATTTCCAAAATTTCCAAAAAATTTGCTCGAATTTGAAAATAGATGATTCATATGTGCGTGGGGGTATATTTTCTCATTGCTTACCCTAAAAAATCTCTTCGAGATCCAAGCTGTAAATTAAATGTATTTTTTGTTGTAATAATTTGCGATAGCCGCTGTGGTACAATGGGTAGTGTGCTCGTCTGCTATACCAGAGGTCTTTGGCTCAAACCCCAGTTCGAGCAAACACCAAAAATTTGTTCTAATTAATTAAACCCCAATTATTGGGGGTTTTTAAGACCGGCAGTAGGCGGCATATCCTCCGAGTGTATTTCTACCCTGAAAAAAGCTTCTCACAAGAAATGGATTCGCCGTTCGGAGCCGGCATAAAACTGTAGGTCCACCCAATTAGTAGGAAAAACAAAAAGGAGCATACCTCGAATTGGTAGAGAAGCTCGGCCATAAAACTCGTCAGAGTCATAATAGCGCCATTGTATTATATTATTATATTAATTTGCGAAAGCCTTTTTTGGCTCTTCTATGTTTTGCTGAAAAGCCCGTCTCCAACGAAACACGTACCGAAACATCTAGCGAAATAACCCGTCTCCATGTAGCTGATCGTTATTCAGTTTGACTTTTCTCATACTAGTTATTCTTAAATGTTTGTATGTTTGCATTTTTCTTTTGGTCTGTGTGAGATTTCGATAGATTTTCGATAAAAAAATTAGAGAAAGCGTCGATATTATCGGGGTTGGCAAGAGGATTGAGAAGGAATCAAGTGTTTCATTCTTCATTCGGTGCCAAAAAGGTTAGTGATGTGTTAACTCGATGGCCGATCCTCGGAAATGAAGCCTCTCACCTCTCACTCTCAATCTCCTACTTTTCCTTCACGTTTGGTGGCACTGTTAACCCCAACCATCTAGGACGGGGAACAGATAAAGTAGGTGAGGACCACTCCTCCATTTTGACCCTGCTTTGTCTACGGACTTTCTCTGGCTTCTCTAATCGGATTAGTTTGCTTCGGGCTGGCGGGCGTGGCAATCTGACACCTGAGTATGTGGGGGTGACACCCCACAAAAATGGCTGTCAGGCTAATGTCGCAACCGTCTTCCGCCCCGTTAAAACTTGGCAAGTCTCGGAGTACGTTCCCAGCCGTCGCCGTTAAGTTGGCGGTGCAGGTGCAGTTGAGATTACTCCTGTCTTTGCATGGATGGCTCTGGGCCCCCCCAAATGACGGCGGGGGTTCCAACCTCCCAAGGTTGTCCCTGATTTCACACATAACCTGGGATCCTTAGTGACTGCACGAAACGGGGAAGGATAGCGGCTTCGAGTTGGGGCCCTTTTCGCATGGACAAAAATTTAACAACAAAAACAAAACAAAACAAAAAACCTTCGTCCTCTTCCACTCGGAGGGGGACTGCGTCGGCGCAAGCGCCAATGACGCTTTCGCGCCTACATGGCGTCCACGTGGGTGGGAGGCTTGCCTCTCACCAAACAACAACAACAACAACTTTGACTGGCAGCTTGGGGGGCCCCAGCACCAGTAGGACCGCCGGAATGGTAGCGCTGGAAACGGCGAACCACCCGGCTCCTGCTGATGCTGAACACCTCCCAGGTGCTGGAACGGCGTACCTTCTCGCCGAGGCGGTGGCAATGGTCTCACGACCTGGCCACACCGAGCCAAAGGAGAAGGTAGCCGAAAGTAGGGACGATCGACGCCCGATGGATCCCAACTCCAGTGGGAACGCTGTAACGGCAGCGCTGGAAACGGCGAGCCGCCCAGCCCTCACTGTTGCGGGTGGTCCATCGAGTGTTGGTACGGCGACCTTTCTCACAGAGGCGGTGGCAGTGGTTTCGCGACCTGGCCATAGTACGCCAAAGGAGAAGGTAGCCTTCTTCAATACATTGAAGGGTGATACGATGGAGCCCAGCACCGGCAGGGCTGCTGTCACGGCAACGCTGGAAACGGCGAGCCGTCCAGCTCCTGCTGAGGCCAGGGGTCCATCAAGCGCCTTAAAGGCAACTTTTCCCCCGACGTCAGCGGCAGTGGTTTCACGACCTGGCCATGCTGATCCGAAGGGGAAGGTAGCCGAAGCTAATACATCTACCGGGGGAGCGGCAGCGAGGGAAACTACGAGCCGCCTCCCCCTGGACAATAAACCCCAATATGGGGATAAACGGAGGGCCGCAAAGGTCCTCAAACGTTACGGGGGGGTGGCACTCGACACGCTGCCCCAGGACGTGAGGGAGGCGGTAGTTAGGGCGAAAGCTCTGCTGCCATCGTTCCAAAACGTGTTGGGGAAAAATGTGGAAAGTGTCACTCCCTTTAAGCGCCAGAGATCGGATGAGGAGTTAAAGCCCCATCCGAAGCGGCTACAGCAGCACGCCGGTGTGCCCAAGCCAACCTTCGCCGAGGTTGCCAGGGACAGGATCCTCGTTGGGGTCCTGGACCGCGGAAATGACCGTGGGGCCATCCCGAAGGACAAGTGGTTGTGGGTCCTGGCCGCCATCACCGACGCCATCCTTGACGTCGTGCTGGAGTCTCCAGGACCACCCCCACGTGGTAGAGACGCGGGATGGTACCAGGGCCAGATTAAGGTGCTCGCTTGCGATGACGCAAGGACCGTCAGCCTGTATAAGGCTGCGGTCGCGAGGGTCGGCGAGGTATACCCCGGTGCGCGACTAGAGGTCGTCGACTGGAAGGACGTTCCGATTCGGCCTAGGGCCAGGGTATGGGTTCCTGTAACCCCAGCAGCTCCTGAGCGGATACTCACGATGCTGCAGGTTATGAACCCATCCCTCCCTACGAAGAATTGGAGCGTCATTCGAGTCGAAGACGCAGTGGGCCCGAGAAAGGAGGTGGTCCTGGCGCTAAATAAGGAGGCTCTCGAGCCACTTAAACAGTGCCAGGGTAGGGTGAATTATGGCGTCGGGGATGTCATAATTCACGTGTACCGTGGCGACGCTCAGCGCGCCGCCGCTCCGGAAACCTCGGTGGACTCGGACATCGAGGCGCCCGAAGCGGAGGCGGATCTCTCCGACGTGGACAGCATGAAGTCCGCCACGTCAAACTGTGCAGATGCTCTGCATGATTTGACAATGGAGGATTTCGTGCTGGACAGCGACGAAGAGGCTGCCGACGTCACGGTGGTTGAGGGGGTGGGGGCTGTAGATACTCATGAGAGTGCTACAGATAAACCTCCACCGATCTAAAGCGGCTTCAGCCGCTCTCATCAGTCGCCTTTCTCAAGGCGACGTTGATGTGGTCCTCATCCAAGAACCTTGGGTGAATAACTTGAGGATTTGCGGACTGGGGGCCACTGGTTACAGGCTCATCCGAGCTTGTGTTGAAGGTAATATAAGAACCTGTATATTGGTTAAGTACGAGCTAACAATGTTTCTCTTGCCTAACTTCAGCGACGGCGACATTACTGCGGCCAGCACAACGATCAAGGGCACACCGGAAACTGGCATCGGTGTATATGCCCTATGATTCACACACACCTCCACCACAAGGCTTGATGATGGACCTGGTGGCCAAATATTGCCCCGGCCATCTACTCATCGGAGCGGTCTCAAATTCGCATCATGTACAATGGGGCAGCTCTGACACAAATGAAAGGGGTGAGTCACTTTTTGATTACCTTTTGACAACGAACATGGTTGTGTGTAACATAGGTAATGAACCAACATTTATTACAAAAAATCGAAGAGAGGTACTAGACCTCACTTTATGTAGTGAAAAAACTCATGAGGGTGTCAAAGGCTGGCGCGTTCTTGATGAACTCTCTCACTCTTTCTCTGACCACCGATATATTGAAATAATCTTAGATTTCTCCATTCAACAATCCGTTTTAAAAAGGAACCCACGTAACACGAACTGGGATCTTCACAATGAACTATTTGTTAAGGGGCTACCGGATCTTCCACCCTGTAATCCCTCATCGACAGGGGAGTTGGAGGATCTGGTCGGTACCTTCACTAATGCACTTTCAAACGCTTTTAACTTAGCTTGTCCGGAACCAAGACCGCGTGGCAAGCGGAAACCTCATTGGTGGTCCTGCGATCTGGACTCACTTCGAAAATCTTGCAGGAAGCAATTCAATAGAGCCAAACGACTCGACAATGAGCCCGAGTGGCTGCAATATAAAGAAAATCTAAGGGCTTATAAAAAAGCCCTGAGACAATCGAAGAGAACCTCTTGGAGGAAATTCTGTACCGGAGTCGAAAGCGTCGATGAGACGGCAAGACTTAGATGCGTGCTCTCAAGGACACAAACGTCATTGGGCTACCTTCGGAAGCCTGATGGATCCTGGACCAATTCGGAAAAGGAAACTCTAGAGCTGCTTCTGGACACACACTTTCCTGGTAGCTCGCGAAACGGACTGGCGATATCATCAACGGGTATCGCTGTTAATATACCTGTGACTGAGGAACGGGTTAGGTGGGCAATCAAAAGCTTCAAACCCTACAAAGCTGCGGGACCAGACGGGATCATTCCTGCACAACTCCTATATACCCTGGAGACATCAGCAAGCTGGCTTCAACGCATCTTCGTTGCTTGTCTTGCTTTCAATCATATCCCGAATACGTGGAGACGCGTCTCGGTTATATTCATTCCTAAGGCTGGGAAAGCCTCGCACTACGAGCCGAAGGATTTTAGGCCAATAAGCCTTTCCTCCTTCTTGCTCAAGACGCTGGAGAGGATAATAAGTAATTTCCTCTCTATTACAATTGATAGTAAACTTCTCTCTGGATATCAACATGCATATCTTAAAGGGAAATCAACCGAAATGGCATTACATAGTCTGGTTTCTACCATTGAATCATCCTTGACCGATAAGGAGTTCTGCCTTGTGGCCTTTCTAGATATCGAAGGCGCTTTTAACAATGTCACCCCAGAGGCGATAAGCAACGCTTTAAGTCACTTAGGCGTTGACGTATCTCTGATTGGGTTGATTGATCAACTTTTGAGGGGAAGGATTGTACTCTCATCAATGGGCGAGGTCAAATCTACACGCTACGTCTTCAGAGGCACATCCCAGGGTGGTGTCCTCTCCCCGCTGCTATGGAACCTCACTGTCAACTCACTTCTAAAAAGAGACGCAGTTTGGGGCGGCGGGAGAGTCGTGGCATATGCGGACGACCTTGCTTTAGCGTATAGAGGGAAGTTCCCACAGATCTTATGTGATCTGATGCAGGTAGCACTGCGAGAGATCTCAGCGTGGTCCTCTCGTTGTGGGCTCAGTGTCAATTCAAATAAGGTGGAACTTGTCCTCTATACTAGGCGGTATAAAATACCACCGTTAAATCTACCAGAACTAAATGGCGTTCGCCTGACCCTGGCCGACAAGGCTAAGTTCCTAGGGGTAGTTCTGGACAAAAAGCTGAACTGGAAGGATAACATCATTCAGCGCCAAAACAAAGCATATATTGCTTTATACACATGCAAAAGAGCCATAGGCAAAAAGTGGGGACTTAGTCCCAGCATTTGCAGGTGGATTTACACTGCGATCATTCGACCAATCCTGCTATATGGGGTCGTAGTATGGTGGCCTGCTTTGAGCAAGGCGTCAAACCTTAATGTTCTGAGCAGAGTCCACAGATATAGCATGATCAGCATAAGTGGCGCACTCAGGACGACGCCTAGTGAAGCTCTGCAGGCCATCCTAGATATCTTGCCATTAGATTTAGCAGGTTTTCAAGTAGCGGCTACGTCAGCTCTACGTTTAAGAGAGTCATCCGGATGGCATACAAAAGCCACAGGACACTCTAGCATTCTAAGCAAATTAGGTTTTCTACCCGGTAGTACGGACCGCTGTACTACTACAATAGTTGCAGACAGCAACTACGAAACAAGGATTCCAGAAAGGGACGAGTGGGAAGAGCCAAATCGGTGCTACCCAACCCCAGGTAGCGTTTCCATCTATACCGATGGCTCGAAACTAGACAACAAAGTTGGAGGTGGAGTCTTTTCACAGGACTTGAATCTACAGCTAGCTTTTAGGTTACCCGACCACTGCAGCGTTTACCAGGCTGAAGTGTCAGCCATAATGGAGGCTGTCAACCATATAGGACATGAACCTATCCACAGGGATCTATTCATCTTCAGCGACAGCCAAGCAGCAATTAAGTCTCTCGGCTCCAACTCGTTCAATTCTGAACTAACACTGGACTGTCGCCGATCTCTGCAGGAGATGGCCAAACAGACCCGTCTGCACCTCGTGTGGGTCCCGGGACATAGGGATATCGAGGGAAATTGTAGGGCAGATGAGCTTGCAAGGCAAGGCACTACCGAGCAGGTTCTTCCTGACAAAGAACGCATAGGTATGCCGTTTGCCACATGCAAGCTAATGTTTAAACAGCATATCTATAAACTAGCAAGCGATAGATGGCAACAGAACCCAGTATGTCGAACATCAAGACAAGCCTGGCCGAATTGGGACCACAAGCGATCTCGTCAAATATGTACTCTAAGGAGAGAGGAAATCTCGAACCTTGTGGGGGTGCTCACAGGACACTGCCTTATCGGGAAACACGCAGAGAGACTGGGTGCACCCTACCGTAGATGCTGCAGAAGCTGCAAAGATGATGAGGAAGAGGAGACAATCGAACACCTCATTTGCCATTGCCCGGCTCTTAACAGCGCCAGACGACGCTTTCTTGGGACACCTTTCCTGGATAGCCTATCTAAAGTCGCGGTTGTCGACATAAAGGACCTGGTGAATTTCATTAGGGTATCAAACTGGTTTAAAAAGGAGGAGTAATCTGTTTTCTTCTTGTGGTATCACAATGGGCCTCTGCACTGGCCTAAGTGTGCCCCCATGGCAGCCACTCTAACCTAACCTTCTTCATTCGCTCTCAGAAATGTGTATGGAAATTAGCGAGTTTCGGCACTGGTTTCGAGGTCGAACGAAGATTGAGAGAGCGAATGCAGATAAAAAGAGCGAAACACGTTATGTGGAGACATGGTTAAGTAATTCTGCTTAGTTAATATTTGGAAAATATGCGTGTTACTAACAAAATATAGCAAAATTTGTACCACGTAGTACAAGTATGTTTGATGTAACCTAGGTGCTACCGCATCGCACACAGCTAATCAGTGTGCACACTTATTTCTTTCCTTATACGGTAGATTAGAGAAAAATGCGGTAGATTTTAATTTCAGTTTACTAATGGCGAAAAGCACCAATTGCTGACAATGAAATTACGGTGGATCGTCATTTAAAAAAATATATGCGATAGATCTATCGCATAGGTATGCGGTAGAAGTGTGTACTCTGCAGCTAATATTTCCCATTATATAACCGATCTTTTCTCCCGAGTCAAGGTTTCAAGCAATTCACCAAAGCTCCCGATGCACTTACTTTAGTGCTGGAAAACCATCGATTGAACTATCGATACTATCGATGGGGTCGATGCCATAGCGATTATCGATGGTTTTTTTAAACCATCGATAGTATTTTACTTGGTAAATAACTACAACGTCTGTTAAAAAAGTTAATCAAAAAAACTGAGATTTATAATTTTTAAGGTACTTGTTTGGAATATGTGGGCTGTGAATATATAAATAAAAGATTAGTGAATAATTTTATGAAAAAACTTGCAAATAAAGCGGAAAAGCAACCTAAGTCTAAATTCGTAATTTTACAGGAGAGCAAAAAACTGTTTTGCAAGTGCACAGAGCCTTTCCATCATATATTTTCATAGAAGTAAGAGCGTGGCATGATAAAATAATCTTCTGTTGTTCATTTTAAAATGAATTTTTATTTCTTAGCGTAACGGTTTTTATTTTAATGGATTTCAAATAAAATAAGTGCCTTTTCAAAATTGTTTTTTGAAAAAAACACCAACTTATCTCAATTTAGGTTCTTTTTTCAAATTGATCTTCATCAAAATTTTATAGAATTTTAGCTTCCTAATTGGAATTAAGTTCATTTCGCAAACTGAAATATGATAGAAAATCGACTTAAGTTGCTAATTAGGTTGGTTTTTCAAAAGCATATTGAAAAAATTATACCATCTTAATTAAACTAGGTTCTTTTTTTAAGAGGAATTCTTGCAATTTTTCTTATCACTACTATCTTATCTTAAGTTAAGTTGCTTTGGTAAAAGCATTTGTGAAAAATATAGACTTAAGATGATTTTCGATTCATCATATCTCCTGAACCCGAAATGATATCGTAACACCGATTAGCCAGAAAGAAGCGTATTTTAAAATGTATATTTATGATAAAAAAAAGCTGAAAATGCACCTAGGTCAACTTAGGTTGTTCTTTCAAATGTCCACAGATATATTACTATATACCTAAATTAAAAGGGGCATTTTTTTAATATATTATTGAAAAAGTAGGCGTAGTTATAAACTGATTTCACCAAGTATTTAAATATACATATATTACCACAAATGATGAAAATGCGTGTATCAAGTTTCGTCATAATATCACAATTACAATTACACTATGACAAAGATTGAGGGTGGTTATTTGGTGTCGGAATAATTCCCACAGAGAACGAAAGGCCGCCAAACCGTTTTGATCCCTGAGGTTAATATTTTTATACTCAGATGCACTAGTACACAAAGTATTATAATTTAGATTTTATATTATTCTGCCCCAAATGTGCTGTCGCACAGTTTTATTTGTCGAGTTACGGGCTCATAAGTCTCGCAGATGCCTTGTCTAAAAAGAGCCGGTGTCAGGTCCACTTTCAAAAATGTATACATATTTAATAGCCGTTAGTTTTAACAAAAATATCGTAAAATATTTTTTATTAGACCCATATAATAATGGTCATGGTCATTAACTGATTTTGTTAATCTTTGGTCCTATTCAACACTCTTCATTTGATACCAAGGAATTTTCTGGGGTCATCCAGGTCCGCATTTTGACCCATATCTGCGGACCCGACCTAGGAATAATAACCAATACATCTTTATGTAAAAGCCCTGCAAAGCACCTTTCATTTGACACCAATACCGCTCAGATTTTTTCTGGGGTCATCCAGGTCCGTATTTTGACCCATATCTGCGGACCCGACCTAGGAATCATAACCAATACATCTCTATGTAAAAGTACTGATCAGCACCTTTCATTTGATACCAATATCGTGCAGAAATATTTAGGGAAAGTGACAAATAAATAGGTTTGATCTTTATAGCTGACCAAAAAAAAATAAAAATCTTAATAACGGTTATTCAGGCCCAAAACAGTTTTCTGGTTGCTATAACGGTTATTCAAGCCCAAAACGGTTTTTGGTTGTTATAATGGTTATTAAGAACCAAAAAAATTTTTCTCTTATGATAATGGTTAAATATAACCCCTAGAAGATAAAGGTTATTTTTGCGTAACCTTTTCACCACGCTAGAAAAAATAACCGTTATTTTCGGTCCCTGCTTCTTAAGATGGAATCAAAATTTTGGCAGTACTGCAGCATGACAGTGCCTTCCTCTGCGAATCACTTTTGTGTAACATTTCCAACCGGATTTGTGCTTTTAGGTAATTGGGGGAGGGGTAAATCTCCTTAGCATTCGCTTTTACAGACCCCGCTTTGAATTTTGCTAACACGTCAGTTCACTGATTTCCCTAGATTCCTCGATGTTCGCGCACTGCACTTGATGTACCCAATAGATCATAGATGGCCAGTCAATGGCTCCAGTGACTCCGTTTGTCTCTCAACAACATCGCTGTGGCTCCGAGTGTATGTTTTACATTTATATCTGCTACCTCGTTTATTTTTAGCAAAATATTTGAATGCCTAGCTGCAGCATATCTATATCTTCATACATACATATGTATATATTTATAATTTATTTATTTATTTTATTTATTGTTTGTTAACTTGCACTACACAGAAATTTCTGTTATTTGGCAAAATAATATTTTTATAATTCCGAGAAGAAGGTTGTTGCAATTTTTTTGATATTTTTGTCGTGTGGCTCCCTTACGCTTAAATCCTGGCCACCTATGCAATAGATGGTAACTCGTCCGTTCGCACAGAGTTCCTCAGACTGACGTGATGGGAATGCATTCCATCGGAATTTATTCATGGAATTAGAAAAAGGAATTGGAAATGCAGCAATTCCTTTTTTCGGAATTATGAATTAAAATTTCAATTCCCCATTCCGGCATTGCAAAAAGGAATTGGATTCCTCTGGGCTCAATTCCGAGGAATTATAATCTCGAAAGGAATGCATTACTTAACAACTCTGCTCTATGTATATAAGCGTTTTCTACCAGTTATTTGCTACCAATTAAATTAATAATAACAAAACAGGTAAGGTTAAATGGATTTTGTTTACAAACAAAGTCCAACGAATGTGCTCACGCCTTGACACTTGGTTTTGCCCATGGAAAGTAGCAGCTAAAGATGTACATATGTATGTATGTACATAAATAAAATGAGCGCATCACAACAACCATTCTTTACATTCAAGCCTTTTACCATTTTCTTTGCAATTGTTGTTATTTGTTTGGTACAACAACTTTTTATAAAGTAAATATGTATCTAATGGTATAGATAAATTGGTTAATGCGCTTATTTTTTATGTCAATTATTAATTACTAAACATGCCAAAAGTTGGCTGCTGCTTTTCAACTAAAATGCAGGTTTATTCAAGGCTTTCCCCAGTTTTTTGGTTGCTTGTTTTTCCTCAGTGCCTGGCAAAAATTTATGTAAAAGATAAATTTTAATTAAACAGCAACTTAGCTTAACATCAGGTTATTAAAAGCATATTAATTTAAATTAAAACTAGTTTGACGAAAGACTTGAAAACGAAAGAAATAAAATGAAAAGAAGACGATGCGAGTGTCTGGTTGCAATGAACTTTGATAAGCAAACATTTTAGCATAGTTCCCGGAAGCTGAGTTGATACAATTGTTGTTGTTGTTGCTATTGTTACTGCCATTTGTTTTGCATTGCGCTGCTGCAAGCGCTGGATACCATATATAATCAGTTTTTTTTTGCTTATCCACTTGCTTTACATAGTTTCGGTTGGATGTTGTTGGTAATGCGTAACATTGGTAATGCCAAACAACAACAATCGCAAAATGACCACGATGGAACTTTTGCAGTTCAAAGCAGTTGCTTTGTTCTGTGGTTGTTGTGGCTGTTGCCACTCTGGAGCAAGGGTACAGGCCCAAATCGAATAACGGAGTCACCTAACAACAACATCATAATTTTTAGAACAATATCTTTCCCGGAATGAGAAAGAAGAATTATTCGAAAAAAAAGGCTGAATGTCGATCGATTGTACATTTTTGTTTTGAGTTGCGCCGTGGTGGTGACAGCGCTCCATACTTTTGTTGTTGGGAGTCACAAAGAGTCACTGGAGCGGCACTCCTGTTCTAGAGCATTGCCGTCTTCGTTGATTAAATGCATTGTATATGCGTTGTCAGTATTACGAGTAATAACAGCAACTAGGAAAGCTAGAAAATGCTTAGCAACAATTGCAACAACCGCAGCAACCAAAACCACAAAAATAGTAGAAGCCAACGAACTCACAAATGAAGCCAATTATAACGCCATGCATGTACATTAGGGCACATTAAACATTATATTGAACTTTAGTGATACTTTGTTGATACTTTTATACTTCTGCTTTTTTCGAAACAGCATCTATGAATTACAATTATAATTTTAAACAGCAAAAAAGAAAAAGTTACTAAATAAAATTCTTAAGCTCATATTTCAGACATATTTCGGACTCATAACGAACTCCAAAATTGTGAGCGCTGCGAGAATATTTGCTGGGTACTTTTTTTGTTTTTTTTCTATCCGATAAAGCTCATCTCATCAGCATAGCCACGCCACCACGTGGGTACTCAAATGAAAGAATAGTCATACTAAGTGACAGTCAGGCAGCACTTAAAGCAATCTCTTCTTTCGAGGTCAAATCCTCGACTGTGCTAGAGTGCGTAAACAGATTGAACGAACTGGCAACTCGGAACTCTATCCTATTGGCCTGGGTTCCAGGTCATTGAGGTATAGAGGGCAACGAGCAGGCAGACAGCCTGGCCAGGCAGGCGGAGGCTTCCAAACCAATAGGACCTAAGCCATTCATAGCAATAGGCCCACATACTATCAGGAATAAACTCAGGAACGAGGAAAGGAAGCTAAGGGAACAGTACTGGCGCCAAACCATTGGAATGCGGCAGGCAAAGGCACTAATAGGGGGGTACAACACGAGTCGATTCGGAACCTCTCTAAGAATAAAGTGAGAATGTTGACAGGTATTCTCACAGGACACTGCAGGCTTAGGAAGCATATGCATAGACTAGGTATCCTGTCTAGCAGTCTATGTCGCTTCTGTGACAGAGAAGATGAGTCTGCAGAGCATATACTGGTCGAGTGCGATGCCATTGTAAGGAAGTGTGAAAGATTTCTGGGCTCGCCTTGGCTAGGTCAGGGGCACATTCAGTCTCTAAAGCCGAGCGATATCCTTCGATTTTTGGAGGAGCTCGGGTTGGACGTGATAATGTGATAAAGGAGAGGGTACAATAGACTTAGTGGTCGTAGTACAATCATCAATCCAGACTATCTATCTATCTATCCATAGCCACGCCTTCATTTCCACATCATCATTCTGCTTTGACCATTCGCATTCTCTCCGCATATTTCAATTTAATTTGCTGGGTGTATTAATGGTCATGCACAATCGTTGCAATGCTTCTTTGTTGTTTTGTTGCTACGAGTATTTACTCATATCGGTTGTAGGCAGACTGTAATTAACAATTTGGTAATAGATATGTTTGTACGTATGCATATGTAAAGGTAGGAATCGTAATGCGGTTACGTATTGTTCGCTTCTTGCCGTTTTACTTGATTGATTTCTAAGCTCACTCATTGTTTTATTATTTCATCTCGTTCCTTAGCTTAACTACATACATATGCATGTGATATGTAACCAGGATATGAGAACTAAAACCACAATCCCATAATTAAACCTTTCCTTTGATGCCACCAATAGGATAGCTCTGCCACTACGATATGCAGCGCATAATTGATTGAATAAGTGTATGGAATAGATGATCTGGAATCGCATAGCTGTTATTGGTTCAAAACTTTTTTGTACTCAGTTGTCCTAGTGCACAGAGTATTATAATTTTGATTTCATAACGGTGGATTGAAACAGAATGAAATAATTGAGATAGATATGGACTTATATATATCAAAATGATCAGGGTGAAAAGAGAAATTGATTGAGCCATGTCCGTCCGTCCGCCCGTACGCGCTCTAACTCGCACAAAAATTGAGATATTTTGATGAAATTTGGAATACAAGTTGGCATCAAGACTGGGACGGTCGGTATTGAAAATGCGCGAAATCGGACCATGACCACGCCCACTTTTCCTATATACAAAAAATCGAAAATTTGGTATCTCAGTCACTAATAAACTGGAGCGATAAAATTTCACCCACGTGTTGAGCTCAGGCCCCTAAGAAGAAATTTGATGAAATTTTGGAAAATGGGCGGTGCCACGCCCACTTATTAAGGGCCAAACATTGACAGTTGTATAAGCCATAACTCAGAAACCGTAGCAGATATATCTTTGAAATTTGGTACGCGTAATTTACTTACTCAGGCAAATGTTTGGACGGAAAATGGTCAAAATCGGTTGACGACCACGCCCACTTTTATACATGGGAACTATAAAGTGGCCTAATAAAAACATTTTAACGATATCTTTGTCAAATATAGAGATAATTCATATAAATTTTGTGGCATGAGTTCCACTATAGACCGGAAACAAAAAATATAAAAATTTTGGAAAATGGGCGTGGCACCGCTGCTTTTTAGACAAAGGAATATACGAGATTTCTTAGCCTATAACTCGACAAATAATTGAGATATTATGACGAAACTTGGTTTATACACTTTTATAACTTGTGTTAATAGACATGCGAACATTTACCGGAATTGGTTTATGACCACGCCTACTTTTTAACAAAGATATTTCTGAAACACCCTTTGGCCCTTTGGAAATTTATAACGTGACATCTTTCTAACTAGAAGTCATAAAGGAATGAAATTTGCACAAAGAGTAATATTTACTAGTAAACCCGGCCACGCGATGCTATGGCTTTCAATTACACTGTGCGACAATTTGAGGGTGGAGGACCACTTATTGCTACATTAAACAATTATTTTTTATTGCCATTTTAAATTTGACTTCTCCTTAAAAATGGCTGAATATATATCGGCTTTAAGCCCATAGATTCTTAATAATAAAATATAAAATTAAGCATATACATAATTACTGCACGGAGAAAACTATATTGATGTCACATCCATATTCATTGATAATCCTGTCTAATCCATAAGCTATTGATGTCATATCTATATATTACAAATAGTTTTTGGATATAACACCCATTATACGGATATGACATCCATGGTTTATAGATCAGACAGAACTATCCATAAATATGGATGTGACATCAATATAGTTTTTTCCGTGTGGTTACTTTTATTTTCCGTCGACCTAGATTTTGTATACAAAGATTTTGTCCGAGGAGTCCCATATTACAGTTTTGATGCGAATAATTTTCTACAATATCTTATCCATATAGCTACCTCCAAAAGGTCATTTGTCGTACTTCTCTTTCTCTTCCCCTTTCCCTTTTATTTGCGCTTCCTCTTCCCTTTATCCTCTTCCCTTCCTTCGCCATGTCCGTTCCTTTCATTTTCCCCTTCCCTTTCTTTTTATTACAGGGCAAGACCTTTCATCACACTTAACATTTGAAAACCGGACAAACTGTAGAGTAACAAGTAAGGAAGCCTAAGTTCGAGTGGAATCGAACATTAGATACTCAGCTGTATGCTTATTGTTTGTTTGCCTTTGATGGAAACACGGTGTACTTTATATAAAGCGAGTGCTGCATGAAGTGGGCGTATCCACGCCCATTTTCCAAAATTTTTCTATTTTTTGTTTCCAGTCTATTGTAGAACTCATGCCACAAAATTTCAATGAATTATCTTTATATTTGACAAAGATATCGCTTAAAATGTTTTTATTAGGCCACTTTATAATACCCATATATAAAAGTGGGCGTGGTCGTCAACCGATTTCGCTAAAATTTTCAACATGTATTGCTACAAGTAATAAAAGTGTATACACCAAGTTTCGTCATAATATATCAATTATTTGTCGAGATATGGGCTCCAAAATCTCGTATATTCCTGCTCCTAAAAGGAGGCGGTGCCACGCCCATTTTCCAAAATTTTTGTGTTTTTTGTTTTATGTCCTTAGTTGGAATCTTGCCATAAAATTTCATTGATATATCTTTATATTTGACAGAGATATCGCTTCAAATGTTTTTATTAGGTCACTTTATAATACCCATATATAAAAGTGGGCGTGGTCGTTAACCGATTTTGGCAATTTTTCGTCAAAACATTTGCGTAAGCAAATATATCACGCGTACCAAATTTCATCTATATATCTTCAATAGTTTCTGAGTTATGACTCATAAAACTTTCAATGTTTGCCCCTTAATAAGTGGGCGTGGCACCGCCCATTTTCCAAAATTTCACCACATTTCTTCATAAGGGCCTGAGGTCAATACGTGGGTGAAATTTTATCACTCCAGCTCTATTAGTTACTGAGATACAAAATTTCCGATTTTTACTATATAGGGGAGGTGGGCGTGGTCATGGTCCGATTTCGCCCATTTTCAATACCGTCCGTTCCTGTCTTGATACCAACTTGCATTCCAAATTTCATCAAAATATCTCAATTTTTGCGCGAGTTATCGTGCGTACAGACGGACAGACGGACAGACGGACAGACGGACGGACGGACAGACGGACGGACGGACGGACATGGCTCAATCGATTTCTCTTTTCACCCTGATCATTTTGATATATATAAGTCTATATCTATCTCGATTATTTCATTCTGTTACAATCCACCGTTAGGAAATCAAAACTATAATACTCTGTGTACTAGTACAGCTGAGTATAAAAATAAATTTTTGAACAGGTGGCAAATCGTTTTGTAAAAATCGTAATAAATTACTCATTTTCAGGGCAAGCATTTTCATATGCCCGGAAAAGCCATTTTATATGACACTTTAAATTTAAAAAGCAACATTCTCCAAAAATAAATTTTTGGAGATGGTTGCAACCCTCTTTGAAAAAATTATGATAAAAATTAAATTGTGAAAAGGTAGCATCCCTCTTTATAAAAAGTATAATAAATTACTTATTTTCACGCAGGTTCCTTTCATATGACGCCTCAAATTTCAAAATCACACAAACTATAGCGTAAAACTGAATTTTTGAACAGGTGGCAACCCTTGTTGTAAAAATTGTAATAAATTACTAATTTCCAGCTGAAGCCCTTTCATATAGTACCTGAAATTTATAAATCAAGCAAACTATACAGGACAATTCAATTTTTAAACAGGTGGCAACCCTTTTCAATAAAATTAAACCTTCCTGCACATCTACTGGTCAAGCCCTTTCATTTGACACCACACTCTCGAAAATCGGTATAACGGAGTAAAAGTTATGGCGTTTACAAAAAATAGCTTAGCGTAATATATATAAAGATATGAGAAGATGAGATAAACTGTAGCGTAAAAATAGATTTTTCAACAGGTGGCACCCTTTTGTAAAAATTTTAATAAATTACTCATTTCCAATGGAAATTTTCCATGCCAAGCCCTTTCATATGACACATCAAATTTAAAAATCAAACAAACTATAGCGTAAAACTGAATTCTTGAACAGGTGGCAACCCTTTTTGTAAAATTTTTATTAAATTACTCAATATCAGGTCAAGCCTTTTCATATGGTACCAAAAATTTTAAAATCAAACAAACTATACAGGAAAATTAAATTGTCGAACAGCTGGCAACCCTTTTCAGAAAAATTAAACCTTCCTGCACATCTACTGGTCAAGCTCGAAAATCGGTATAACGGAGTAAAAGTTATGGTGTTTACAAAAAATCGCTTAGCGTAATATATATAAAGAAGATATGCTTAGTTGGATGATTTATAATAACTTTGAAAATGGGCGTGGCTACGCCCACTTTATGCGGCACTCAATTTATATAAAATACGTCATATATCGAACAAACGGAAACAAACAATGAACGCAGTCAGCTGAGTATCTAATGTTCGATTCCACTCGAACTTGGGCTTCCTTACTTGTTTCTTTACAGGCAATGATATGGCAAAAGGTGATATAATAATGGTTATATTTCAGTCAAAGGGATACTGATGGAAAAGATTTTTTGGAGGTCGCTAGGGATACTACTTATGAAAAAACAACCGATTTAAAAAGATTTTGAGTTGTGCCACTTCATGATTTAGGGTGCGCATATATTGTACACATAAGTAAAATGTATATGCTCTCATACCCATTTTTGTATAACGCCAATCCTTAAATCGGTCAATACACATACATATCTTCCGCTAACAATTGGCAAACAATATACGAATACGAATATGAGCAAATAAACTTGAGGCTCTGCAATTTTTCGCTTTCTGCGCTTTCGCTGTTTTGCTTGTATCGATCGTTTGTCCGGCTCACTTCTTTCAGCTCCAACTGACACACAAAACGCAGTCGATCGATCGGCCGGTCGATGGGTCATTGATTAATAAACAAATATAGGCGCACTACACTAACCTTTATGCGAGTACATCAGCAAAAAAAAGAAAATAAAATGCAAAGAAAAAGGTAAAGCCAAAGGTGTGAATGACCTTTGTCTGCCTTTTTTTTGCACTTCATAAGCGCTAATATTTGCGCTCTCTGTTGATTATCTTTTGAATCTTTGGCACACTGACCGACCAACCGTACAATGCATTGTTTGTGTTCATTGTTGAGTTCATGTTCTACATTCCCTAATTCGTTATCTACAAACATAAACAATTTTAATTGCTAGAGGCATTAAACAAATATTTCCTTTAACTTTATACGATAAACCACTATCGGTAAATGGTTTGTTGTGTGCTTTTTATGTTATAAAGCGCTCCCTGCCCTCTTCACAAGGCTTGCTACTATTCTGGAATTGTTTTAGTCGCATTAGTTTGCCTTCCTTATTCTTTCAATGCATTTTTTGTTGTGCTTATCTGAAAAGTTTTCGCAAAGCCCTTCACTCTTTTAAAGTGTATTTATTTGTTTAATGTTTGCAAGTGCTTTTTAATTGATGGTAAAATTGTTCATGTTTAAAAAGAAGAACAAATATTTTGATGCAATTGAACTTCAACACCTAAATATTTAAATCCAAACAAAAATGAAGTAAAACACAACAAATCGCATTTGCTTCATATTTTACTACATTGCTTGAATTTAAAGTACCAGTGGCGGCCCTCATATAATTTAGCTGGCTAAGTCTATGTAATTTATGTAATTTTCTTTACTGAATTATCTGAATGCGGTTCCATAATTGACTTTGATAAAGTTCCTTTTGCGTATTTGATTTGTTGTTTATATTCATACCGTATGAAACTGAATGTACACCCAGGAAAAGAATAGTGTGAAATCAACCAAAAATCAACAAATTTTGTGGTTAATTCTTTTCAACACGATGCTTAATGTATGCCATCATGTAATCGTGTAAATTTAACACTACTGTCAAGTGTTAGTTTAACAGGATGACAACTGTAGAATTAACACTAAAAAGTATTGAGTCTTCCTGTTGATTTTACAATTTTAACTAGTTAATGTTACAATAAAAGCTGGTTAAATTAACACGAAATGGTCCTGTTGAATTAACAATAACATCTTTTTGATTTTACATTAAATTTATTGTTAAATTAACTAGAAAGTCTTGTTGATTGTACAATTTATTTTTTTAAATAAAAAACATATAAAACATAAAATATATAATCATCACTTCAATTAAGCACATTCGTACATCACCCGCACAACTGACCAAATTGAAGGCGCCCTTCTCATACGAACACAAATGTACCGGCGATAGTTTATACATGGGCGATAGTGCTATCACTTGCACCGAGTAATGTTTGGCCGCTAATGCAACAACCGCATGCTGCACGCAAACCCCCATTCGCTAAAAAACCTCCTCGTGATATTGCAACCTATGAAGAGGAAAAATAAAATATTGAACATTAAATACTTTTAGAAACAAAAATGTAATCCTCTTTTAACTCACCTGCAAACTGAAAATATAAATCGAAAACCCACTATCGCGAACTGACAATGATGCTAAACTCGCATCACAGCCACGGCACAAAATTTTCCTTTTTTTTTTTTAAAAATAATTTGCGTTTTGCACGAAAATCAGACTTCAAATGATCAAAAAAATTATGTATGTTTCAAAATAGTTTTGACGTTCTTTTTTAACACTTTTTTAGATTAGATTTAGATTGACACTATGATCGTGTTGAATAAATCAAAATTACAAATGACGTTTATGTTTGAACATTGTTTCGTGTTATATCAACGAAATTTTATTGTTAATTGTGGTTCTTGTTGTTTTCACATTTGTTTTCATGTTGTATTAACACTAAAATTGGGACGTCATTTTTTAACATTTTTTTAGTTTATATTGACACTATCATCATGTTAAATAAACCAAATTCCAAATGACATTTAGGAATAAAATTTTATATTTGAATCATCTTGTATATTTTAAAATTTCTTCATGTTGTATCAACAATAAAATTTGGTTGAATTTAATAATTTTTAAGATGACAGTTACAAAGCCAAAATCAGGTTTCAAACATCGTGTAATTTGAAAAAAATTGTTGCTGTTCTATGTGTAAAGATCGATCGTGTTAATTTTACATGAATCGTGTTGATGATTTTTTTTCTGAGTGTATTGGAATAAATCGAGAAAATGAAAATGATAAAGAATAATTAAATTTTGATATACCATGGATAACATGAAGATAAGTAGGTGAATATGTATACGACTTTTGTTGTTTTAGCTGTATCTATGAGTGCTTCTGGTCAGCACATCAACAAGCCTGGTTGAGTCGAAAGTAAATTCAAGTTCTACGTCATCAAAACGTGAATTATCTATAAAAGCCGAGGATAAGTTATTAATAGCATCATTTGGGAAGAATTCAACCGTATCACGAGTGCGAAAGCCAACTTCTGATTCTTGGATATACAAATTTGATGTGAAAACTAAGAAAAGTGGTTTGCTACTTTTTTTCAACTCTGGAAATAAGAAATTGACTTCTTCTTAGAGAAAGCGAGAAAATAAGCTATGTTATTCTGTTGTGAAAGCCTCATAAAAGCCCATGTGTGGAACTGCTAAAGCAGGCTCACTAACCCAACTTGTGCTATTATTGGCTGTACAAACAAAATTCTTTACACGTGAATGTTTTTGGTGGGCTAACACGCCATGAGAACTTAAGAAATAAGAAGTAATTAAGGAGTAAACATATTTCAAGCCTAAGATAACTAGACTTTAAGGAAATTTGTAATATGAAATAAACGAAAATATTTATACCATGTCTCCACATAACGTGTTTCGCTCTTTTTTCTGCATTTTCTCTCTCAATCTTGTTTCGACACGGAAACCAGTGCCGAAACTCGCCAATTTCCATACAAATTTCTGGGAGCGAGTGAAGATTGAAAAACTGTTTCATTCTGAATCATCTTGCCAACCTCGATGATATCGATATCTTCTCTAATTTTGTATCGAAAATCTATCGAAATCTCACACAGACCAAAACAAAGACGCAAAAATAAGCAAACATACAAACATTTAAGAAGAACAACAAAGAGAAATGTTAAACTGGATCACGATCAGCCACGTGGAGACGGCTTATTTAGCGAGATGTTTCCCGAGATGTTTCTCTGGTGAATCAAGTTATGTGGAGACGGGCTTTTAAGCAAGTCGGGCTTTTCAGCTTGTGTGAAGAGCCCGCCACTGAACATATACTATATATGTAACCCATTCTCAAAAAAACGGCACTTACTGGGTAAGAATGCTCAACGAAAATTTGAAAACAAACAATTCTGCGGGCAATAACGAAAGACTAAAAAGTTGCACGCTAAGATAAGTACCCAGCAAAAATTTGGTAATCGCTGCTGCATGTATTGCATGACAGAATGCATTGCCATACAATGTCTGAAGATTGTCTCCCTTCTCTTACGCATTACCAGTAATGCATAGTAGAATAAGATTCCGATCTATAGATCTAGGCATTCCGTCTCCACTTCCACGTAAGTAGCCATTGTTAATGGCGCAATTTTTTTGGCGCTGATACAATAACACCAGCGACAACCGTGGCGCCGCGCACTGTTCTGGCGCAATAACACCTTTAGCGCAATTGCCATGGAATAATCGATAAATAACACTTGTTCGCTTCTTACTGTTTACCATCCCCGTTTTATTTCTTTTGGCGCAAAATTAATTTTAATTTTCATAATCATTTGGAAACATATTCCGCATATTTGTGAAAATATGCTGGAAATTAGAGTCACTTAGATCACTATCAAGCATACATAATTGTGACGGTGTCATATACGCTGTGCTGTTATTGGCTTTGTGGTGGTGCATTTTACACTAGCGCTATATTGGTGCTGGTGTTAGCGCACGAAATTGAGTCGGTTTTATATTGCAAAATTGAGTTGGCGCAATATTGAGTTGGCGCTAAATTGGGTTGGCGCTATATTGAGTTGGCGCATTTCCCAAATCGGAGTTAGCGCAATAACGCCAGGGTTGGTGTTAGCGCAATTGCGCCGCGCAGCGCAGTGTTACCCATGCCTACACGTAAGGGATAGTTAGACCTTACCGCCAATGACATGCCCGTGTTAAAATAATGGATTCCGTAAGCGAGTGGGGAAGCGATTGCCCGCGTTTATTTCCATTCTACTTTCATTTCCGAGGTAATCATGTCTTTTGCTGGGTAGCTGCGCAAGGGAGCTTAGGGTAAGCTAATATGCAAGTAAATATATTTGGCACTACATACAATTTTGTTGACATGCTGACATCCAAACCCGGTTGAGTGCTGTACAGTGACAAATTCAGCAACAACAACAAAGCAAACATAATATTTCAATTGCGAGAAGTTTGGTAGGAAGAGACAGCCCAACCAAATTTTAAACAACCAATTTATATATGTATGTACAATGCACAATGCAACAAAAAAAAACACAGATAAATATCCAGTTTATCTGCAGCGACGCGTCATAAAATTGTCAGATAAAAAATTAAGTTTTTCCATTTTTTTTTATTTTTGCTGTGTCTGTCTCTGCGCCGCGAAAGCAACAAATTGTCTCGTGTGGACAGCCAAATGAAGGAAAAGTGATAAATTTTATATATCACCGCTACCACTACTGAACACTACCGTAAATGCATTAAAAATTGCATGGCATTGCTTGGTAGCTGCTACATATATGTAGTGGTATTTGGTCGGTTGATGGCCGACTGAGAGAGAAGTGGGCGCAACTGACGCTGTGGCTCAGTGCAACTACCCAGAAAAAAATCTGCGCCTTATTTAAGTATTATTACAGAAAATTTAAAAGCTAAAGAAATAAGGCCTGAAAATTCCAAGGGAAGCTATGTTGTATGGTCAAAGGCTTAAAATAAGACTGATTTTCCTGCGTTGCTGTCATCAGGCCATAAGGCCTCTCTCTCTCAGAGATCACACCTTATTCCTAAGACTTATAGGCAATGCGAAATAAGGCTTATTTAAGGTCTTGTTATGGCCTGATAAACAAGCCTTATGCGGTGTATTTATACCTTATAAATGTCTTTTAATAAGGTGCTGTTTGTTTAGCTGTATAGATCACATTTCTTACGAAATTTAGGGCGTTACGGCAATTTATTAATAAAAAAATATAATCTGCTAGGGTTGAAACGCTATTATTCATACATTTATATATGTACAAATATACATATGTATATATCGGAATGGGATGGCATGCGCACTTAACCACTTAACACTTGATTGCATGTCAGTTGAAAAGGAACTAAGGCGAAAATACGCAATTTTTACGCTCCCCACACATTGTACTTTGCTCATAAAATGAACAGTATTAAAGCATTTAGAGCAGAGAGAATGAATGCAAGCGGCAAGCAGCGCTGCCAGCGTATTCCAGTTTAACAACTTAGCTTCAGCTTAGGCTTATGAATCTGTTTTCTGGGATGTGTGACCCAAATACTCGTATGCACATACATATGCCTATAAATTGAACCAAAGTTCTAAGAGGTACCTAAATAACTTAAAAAAGTGAATAAAATAACCCACAAAAATAACATAAACCAAAGTGGAAGGCGAAAGTGAAAAATAGAGTGAAGATGAAGAAGATATTACATTACGAATAATCTTTTTATATCTTTTTTGAATATGAAATGATATTATAATAATTAATTGCACAATTAATTTCGAAATTAAATGCTTGTAGTATTTTTAAAACAAAAAGAAAAAATGAATAAAATATATGTACATATGTACAAAAAATTATAAATTACGGATTAAAAGTTAATAAAACAACGAACAAAAGGAATTAAAAACTCCTAAAGAATAAGCGAAAAATGTGTGTGTCCAAAAAAAATGTATGTAAGCACATGTAGCTAACTTGAACCTGAGTCATGCTGCTGCTGCTGTCGGTGGTCGCATGTGCCGTTTTTCCTATGACTGCAGCTGTGTCAGTCCGGCCGAGTCCGTGCGCGACACCTTCAACAATGTCAGGCGCAACGTGTGCCACAGGCGATATCTATCGGTCGCAAATACTCGTACCAACAAACAATAATAATAATAAAAAAAAAATATTTGACTACAATTGTGGCCAAAAAACAATGTTGTTGGCAACTATTGAACTACATATGTAAATTGTTGCTGAACCCATATTTGGGCGCATATTAGGCCGGAGCGCGGTTTTGTATATGGCGCAGTCGAAATTATGATGCCTCCAACTTTTAAATGAATTTTTATGTTCCAGAATTTTATAGGTACACTCAGGGAAAAAAATTATAAAAACATATAAAAACGTGCTTAAAATGGGCAAAAACGTATTTAAAAGTGATGTAAATACCAATATTTTTATTTTAAAAATGTTCATTGTAAAATTTTTAAATCAAGAAAAAACATTTTAAATTTAAAAATGTTCATTTTTATTTTAAGCACTACGAGAAAAAAAACTCTGCAGTGTTCTCTATATCATTTTCTCTTCCGGATTCGAAATTGCATCCAACGGCATTCTCTTCATTTTCTCTCAATCCGAGTCCCAACTACAAAAATATAGCCCCCGCTTGTTCTCCTCTTCTTTTCTACTTCGCCTTAACTGTTTGCTATCTTTATTTCTTATTCTCCTTATTCTCCTTTTTCTTCTTTATTTTATATTTTCTTCCGGATTCGAACCATGACATCAACCTGAAATTCTCTCCAACGCAATCACATAGAGAAACATTAAACATTATATTGAATTGTAATAACCTATTTATACTTCCCATTTCCTAGAAAAGAATGCATGAATTATATGAATCATTGTAAAAACAAAATTAAAAAAAATTGATTCTCCTTATTCTTTTTCTTGGATTTCTCACAAAAAACTATTTTCTCAGAAAAAAATTTTGAACAAAGAGCGAGTTTTTGAATCAACATTCATTTTCATTTTTAATTTAAGTATGTTTCTTTTTAAATTCAAAATGCATTTTTACTTCAAAAATTTCATTCTTAATTCCAAAATTTATTTTTTAATTTAAAAATTTTCATTGTTAAAATAAAAATGGTTTGGCTTAAAACGTGCATTATGAAAAGAAAAATTTTATTTTTGATTTTAAAATGCTGTTTTTCCCTGAGTGTATTTATGAACTTTTTAAAATCTTAAATAGACATGAAATTAGAATAAAAATTTTATGGGCTTTTCTTCAGTCAAAAATCTTTGTCACAAAGTGTCACTTTGGCCATACAAATGTAGCCCCATCCTAATACAAATTCATTGGAACAAAGAATATTTTTTCGGCGTCATCGCACACCTGGGCTCACTATAAATGTAATTTTTTTATATGAATCCAATGTATGACAGTTTTTATTTTTACAATTTAATCTAGTGATTAATCACGTACCTATAACCCTCATTGTCTACAAATGACAAATATCCACAAGTGGCGAGTATTTTGTTTAGATCTGTCCTTATGAGTATCTGTTAAGAAACTTCGACGATTATCAACTTTCAGATTAAATCAGCCATAGCGAAAAACATTGGTAAAATATTGCACCTCTTGCAGAAGTTGCTGATGGCGCTTTCATGCGGTTCATCCAGCTCACGCCATCTGGATCTTATTATGTAAGTCCAAGTATCTTCTAGGTAACCGTCAGGCACCTATTTTGCGTTGGTCGTTGAAAGTGCGAAAGTAGTAAATTTTATTATTCTTCTTATTTTTAATTGGTGCCTAATCATCTAAATGATTTCAGCAGAGTCCTACGTGACCATCATTTCTCCTTCCTGACAACATAAACAACAGGAAATTGCAAGTTATTCTCTACGTGGTATTCCAGTCTAGTCGATGCCTCCGTCTTCTTCTGCTGCCACCAGCGTGTATGGAGGGAAATAAATTCCGAGCCGGAGCATCTTCATTCATTCGCAAAACGTGACTTTCCCAACACAGCCGCTGAATTTTTATTCGCTGAACTATGTTGATTTCTGCTTAAAGCCCTTACTGCTAATCTCCAAATCTCCGTTGATACCCGTCCTTTCTAAAGGCCCATAAATCCTCCTCAGAAGTCTTCTCTCAAATATTCCATGTGTCATCTCATCCGACTTTAATATTATCCATGCTTCCGCGGCGTACATGAGATCTGGAAGCATGAGCGTCTTGTAGAGCGCGACGTTTGTTCGTTGAGAGAGAACTTTACTTTTCAATTACCTACTTAGTCCAAAATACTAGATACCTGTTGTCAAAAGTTATTCTCCGTTGGATTTCCGTGCTGACACTATTTTCGTTGTTGATGCTAGTTCGCAAATAGACGCAGTTATTAACGGTTACGAATTTGTATCCATAAAGCTTTATGAGAGCCACCGAATCATTACGTCTTTTTGCGTAAGGCATGATTCAATTGATTTTGTTTTTTCATCTCGAGCTCTTACAATCTACGGCGTGCTCCTTAATTATTTCCCATCCTAATTTCGAAAGGCAGATGATTTTATGATAATCAAGTCTATGAATATATGCAGTAATAAATACCGAGAATTTTCTGAATTAGATATATGAAAAATTAGCTCTTTTGTGATGCTCCTAAGTAGTTTCCATTTTACGTTCTCATTATTCTGGGAACGCATGTTTGGTTGCGGATTGGTGAATGATTGAGTTATCAAGCTTTGACCCTGAGTCTGTCTAGTCATATATCTTCACAAAAAAAGAAAACGGAAAAAATTAAGTAATAAATAACATGAAGAAGTACCAAAAAAAAACGAAGAAGTAATTAAAGAACGCAAAACATTTGAATATAACCAATCATGCTGAAATGAAGCAAAAAGTAATATCTGTGGTCACAAGCCATAACCGCCCAAGTCGACTTAAGACAAAATTGAGTTATATATACCACGTTATTATACATTAAAAACTATATTTCTGTAAAACCCCATACCTATAACTTATTCCAATCAAAAGATATTAATAAAGACATTTTGGCTTAACTCACAATAGAGGTATATTAAATTTGCTATAACAGCCAAAATTTATATATTTACTTAAAGAATTTCTTCATAACATTTTGTTTTATATACAAAATTTAATCGTAGCATCGAGGATGGCTCATCGATTTGGCATTCATAGTTTTTAATCAACTTTTATGGTTTTTCAAAAAACGCATTCGAATATACACTGAAAAAACAACTTACTCAGATTATGGAAAAGTGGGAATGATTCGGCGCTAAAGACATATTTCCATATTTTGATGTACGATTTTCTTCAAATCAAGGAATAAAAACCACGTTTTAAAGAAAATTGTACATCAAAATATGGAAATATGTCTTTAGCGCCGAATCATTCCCATTTTTCCATAATCTGAGTAATTTTTTTTTTTTTGAGTGTAAAAAGCAATTTAGCTCGAAATCATCTTTTACGACTTAGGCGATTATGGGTTGTGGCCACAGATATATGTACATACATACATATGTATGTATGTATATATGTATGTTGTGTGTAGGAATGAGAAGCAATTGCTGTTTTTTTTTCTTTTGACATGAATCACGCTAAGTTTTTCTTTTTCTTCAATTTACACTCTGCTTTTGACAGACTTTTTTCGGCACCTTCCGCCCTTCCTTTTAGAATGTACTATAATTAAGCGCTAGAAAATCCATACGCAATATTTGCAAGTGTACAAAAACATACATATATTCACCCAGCAAACACAGTCGTAAGCCTAAGCTAAGCTAAGTTTTTAAACTGGAACACGCTGGCAGCGCTGCTTGCACGCTTCAAATGCTTAAATTGCGCAAAAAATTTGAATTATGTAGTTAACACGTTGACTGCCAACTACGATATAACTCGTAGTATGATTTCCCTTCCAGGAAGCCAACTACGAGTTATCTGGTACTACCTAAAACTACCACCTTTTGTGTAGCTACCAATAAAACGGTATTATAATAGTGTTAGTATCGATGATTGGCTTCTGGGAAAAGAAAAAAATTTTTGGTTTGGCTTCCGTGAGCTTTTTTTTTATTAAAAAAAAATTTATGGAAAAATGGGAGATAACTCGTAGGTCCTCTTTCTCCTTTAAAAAACATCATTTTTGATTTTTGATGATACCAATGATCTAGAAATAGAGTTTTTAGTAATATAATGTGAAAAAATCAAAACGTCATTTTTGGCCAGTTTTCTGAAAATGGCCTTCGCAGTCACCGTGTTAAACCACTTAAAACACCTTATTATTAAAACATTTATAAGGTATTCATACACCACATAAGGCCTGATTATCAGGCCATAATAAGGCCTTAAATGAGCCTTCTTTCGCATGCGGCTAAGCCTTATGAATAAGGTATGCTCTCAGAGAGACATAGAGAATATTCCTTATGGCCTGATGACATCAACACAGGAAAATCAGCCTTATTTTAAGCCTTAGCCCTTACAACTAAGCTTTCCATATAGTTTTCAGGCCTTATTTCGAAAACCTTTAAATCTTCTGTAACAATTTTTAACTAAGGCATAGATTTTTTGCTGCGCATATACATAAATATGTACATACAAATAATTGCGTATTTTTTGCCCTTTTCAAACTAATACATAATTATATGCCACAACAAAATTGATTCTTGATTGAGTGATTTACAAGGTAAAATAAAAAAAATCCAGAAAGCGTAGGTATTTATTCTATGTTAAGAGATTATACATAACTACATATACGTATGTAGATTAGCAATGGCTGCTTGAGATTTATAGATTTTTAAACAGCCAATTATTACGCCATTGTTTGAAATTGTAGAGCTCAATTTACATTTTATATAAGAACTATTAGCTACAATTAAAGCTTATTCCGGCAATGTTTTCACAGCAGAATTGTGCGTAATTTATTTTCAATAAAATGTTTAATTGTGCGAATTAGCTTTTATTTTAATTTTTCTTTGTTTGACCCGTTTAGTTTAATTACGAAAATATTAATTACATATCCATATTTGTCTGTGGCTTTTTTCCTCTCCAAAAGTACAACGTTGTACCTAAAAAAATTATAATTGGAAATAATAAAACGAGTTATATGTAAGTATTTTTCGTTAAAGTTATAAAAAAAAGAAACAACAATTTAATAATTTTGTTGTTAGATACGTCTTTTTATTTAGATTACATAACGTTCATTTAAGCGAAATGTGAGATGAAACCTATTCAAATTCTATGCTGAAAAATTTTCTAGAACTTTTAACCCTCTGACGACTTTACGAGTCCCATTTTATTTAAACCTTCTGAAAAATGCGTCCAAACTACGCTTTTTTAGAGAGCAAATGGGTTAAATGTTCCACAAAATGATTCTTACTAAAATTTAACTTTATCCATTATAACATACATATATGTATTTCTTCCCGATATGTTTCTAACCCTTTCTTTATACTTTTGCTATTCAATTAATTTTTGAGCATTTCCAAAGCATTAAAAATATTTTCCATTTTCGTTTTTGAGGGTCAAGTGCAGACTCAGAATTATGTTTGTATATACATATTTGCATATTGTTACAAAACTATAATTAAATTTGCACGCTTAATGGATGTTGTGTACCTACTGAAGAGAATATATATAAGCAGGAAGAAACAAATGAGAAGCACAATTGCTGGTGGAACAAAGTGTTGGATACTCAACGCTGTATCATCTGCAGTATCACATTTCGTTCAGCTAAGCGTTTTAATATTAATTAAATTACTGATATCTTTCGAAATTTTCAATCAATGTAGCGAAAGAGTGGATGGGTGGTTAATATCTGATTCCATAAATTTTATATACGGATCTATGCACCAGAAAGAAAGAAAATACCTTTTAAAAAAATTATGTCAAAATTCAGTGTAGATACTACGTACAGCTGAGTATAAAAAAGATATTCCCATATTTTAATAATGTTCACATACTCGTAATAATCACGATAATACGTCAATGGAGTTTTTTTTTTATTTATTCATAGATTACAAAACAATACGTCATACACATGTATATTTGTGCACACACTTTGCAAATGTTATTCATCAGACAATACTAAAATAAAATTAACAAGTAAGGAAGCCTAAGTTCGAGTGGAATCGAACATTAGATACTCAGCTGTATGCTTTCATTGTTTGTTTGCGTTGGATGGAAACACGGTGTATTTTATATAAAGCGAGTGCTGCGTAAAGTGGGCGTATCCACGCCCATTTTCAACATTTTTATCAGTCGATCAACTAAGCATATGAATATTATTCTTTGTGCAAAATTTCATTCCTTTTTGACTTCTAGTTACAAAGACTTCACGTTACAAATTCCAAAAGGGTGTTCCAGAAATATCTTTGTTAAAAAGTAGGCGTGGTCATAAACCGATTTCAATAAATTTTTGCGTGTATATTACCACAAGTTATAAAACGTATAAACAAAGTTTCGTCATAATATCTCAATTATTTTTGGAGTTATAGGCTAAGAAATCTCGTATATTCCTGCTTCTAAAAGAAGGCGGTGCCACGCCCATTTTCCAAAATTTTTACGGTTTTTGTCTTATGTTCATAGTTAGACTCCTGCCATAAAAGTTTAATGATATATCTTTATATTTGACAGAGATATCGCTTAAAATGTTTTTATTAGGTCACTTTATAAGACCCATATATAAAAGTAGGCGTGGTCGTCAACCGATTTTGGAAATTTTTCGTTCAAACATTTGCCTAAGTAAGTATATCACGCGTACTAAATTTCATTGATATATCTTCAATGGTTTCTGAGTTATGACTCACAAAGCTTTCAATATTTGCCCCTTAATAAGTGGGCGTGGCACCGCCCATTTTCCAAAATTTTTGTGTTTTTTGTTTTATGTCCATAGTTGGACTCATGCCACAAAATTTCAGTGATAGATCTTTATATTTTACAGAGATATCGCTTAAAATGTTTTTATTAGGTCACTTTATAAGACCCATATATAAAAGTGGGCGTGGCCGTCAACCGATTTTAACAATTTTTCGTCCAAACATTTACCTAAGTAAGTATATCACGCGTACCAAATTTCATCGATATATCTTCAATGGTTTCTGAGTTATGGCTTATAAAACCCTCAATGTTTGACCCTTAATAAGTGGGCGTGGCACCGCCCATTTTCTAAAATTTCACCAAATTTCTTCATAGGGGCCTGAGCTCAACATGTGGGTAAAATTTCATCGCTCTAGCTATATTAGTGGCTGAGATACCAAATTTCCGATTTTTTCTATATAGGAAAAGTGGGCGTGGTCATGGTCCGATTTCGCCCATTTTCAATACCAACCGTCCCAGTCTCGATACCAACTTGCATTTCAAATTTCATCAAAATATATCAATTTTTGCGCGAGTTAGTGTGTTTACAGACGGACGGACAGACGGACGGACGGACAGACGGACGGACGGACGGACATGGCTCAATCGATTTCTCTTTTCACCCTGATCATTTTGATATATATAAGTCTATATCTATCTCGATTATTTCATTCTGTTACAATCCACCGTTATGTGATTAAAACTATAATACTCTGTGTACTAGTACAGCTGAGTATAAAAATTAATAAACTATTAATTATGCGGTAATGAAATTTCTTAATGACTTTGAGTGATCTTCAAAATTAGAGGTCGCATTTCGTTTTAACTATATACATGAGTACATATGTTTGTATGCACATATTATAAATAATTATATATTTTGAGCACCGTGTCAGTATGTTATTATAAACTACAAGGCTTATTAACCCAATAAACACAACGGATTCGCCTCGAATTCGCGTCGGATTCACTTTCTCTGATTATATTATCGCGGCAATAGTTCGCGGCGATAGATCGGCGAATCCGAATTCGTAGGCATGTCACCTATCACTAGCGATTCGAGAATTTGTTCATTCTCGGATCGCTGGCGATTCGAATTTTTTATCATTAGCGATTCGAGAATTTTGAATTTCTCTGATCGTTAGCGATTCGAAAATTTTTTCATTAGCGATTCGAGATTTTTTATAAATGGCGTATCGAAAACTTAAAAGTTCAGAGTTCGGTTTACTGGCAATGGGTTAAATCCGTATAAAATAATACAAAGCACTTAAAATATTTTTATAAAGAAAGTTTAACTTTCATGAATAACAAAAGCATTTCAAGTTCAGGTATAAATGTAAAATTTCAGAACTATATTGATTTTTTAGTGCAAAACAACTTAATAAAATAGAAAAAATTATATCGCGAAAATCTATTTTCTCGAACTTGTCGCGAACTCGAGGCGAGTCCGAGAAATTACATTCGCTAAAATCTGCTTTTGCGAACTCGCCTCGAATTCGCCGCGATATCATCCCCGCTTCTGTGTTTATTGGGAATATATAATATTTATTTGTTTAGATACTTTTCTTGTCTTTTAACTGAAAACAATAAAATATCAATCATTTCTTTAGGTACCTACGTTGAAAATTGCATGCAGATGGCCGAGAAAAGTCGAAAATATTCAGAAATAAAGATGTACATATGTATCCACGAGTTGTTAAATTTTTTTAGTTATATGATTTATATGAGTAGTCCACTTTCAAAACAAGTTATGTGAAATTTTTTCGATATTGAGTTTTTGATGGATTATGTAAGAGTATTTAAAGGTGTATAATGTCCATTAAGAATTTATTGCAAAATCGTTCCGTATTGTGAAAAAAAATTGCATTAAATACGATTACACTTTCAAAAGCCCCATGGATTTTATATGTACACATTCAAAAAAAAAAGTTTGTAACCAAAGTAAACACGAAGGGCGCAGTAGATACTAACTTATTCATAAACTACTTGAATACCAAACTAACGCAAACACGAGCCGAATAAAAAAGTGCTTTCATACCAAGAAAGAACCGCACTTTTTTACGTTTTTATATTACATTTGAAGAAATATGAAAAATGTAGAAACTTATAAGTTATAAAAATAAATCATAAATCATCCAAATATGACAAGCTCAAGCACAAGCACTCACAAACAATACAAAAGGAGAAAAGCGATGTCCAGAACGTGACCCTAAAGTTTACAACAATAATACTCATTCATAAAAAAAAGAAATGGCATTCATGAATTTGCAAGCGAATAAAGCAAATGCCCCGCCTCTCTCTTCTACAACACCAGCAACGCAGTTCTTTCTCTATTTCATATGAAATTGTTAAGAAAAATGTAGTCCTTGATGTTGAATATTGTGCAGCTGTTTCAGCAGTTGTTGTTGCTCAGGCACGTAGCCAGGGGGGGGCTCGGGGGGCTCAAGCCCCCCCCCCCCCCCGAAATTCGAAGGAAGTATTTTTTTTTGTAATTTCCTCAACTCGCGTCTCACAAATTCGAATGTCAAGCATGGCGAAAGCGGGTTTGGATTTTCTTTAAAAAATTTAGCTCTTTCAAGCCCTTTTTTCGTGAACCTAGCCCCAACCAAAGTGCGCAAGTTCGAGTCTTGGCAGAAGCAAAAGTAACCTGATGAGTCTTGGAGGGATCTAAGGCGAAACAGCTGTAGTTACATCCATGCTTAAAAAGTTTTTTTCTAGTTTATAAAAAATAAAAAATTAAATATAACATGGGCCTGTGCTCGTTAAATTAAATATATCAAAATTTTTTCTGCCAACACTAAATTTCTAGATAACAAGTAAGGAAGCCTAAGTTCGAGTTCTCGCTATGATCTCCATTCACTGGGATATTGCTGTTGATCCTGACCATGTCATAGACATTTTATCAAAAAACAAATCCAGAAGGCTACTTCTTTGATGAAAAGGTTATTGTAAAAGAAAGTTTTATATGAAATTTTGTACCACATTCCATATGTATATGTATGTATGTATGTACATAATAAAAGTCAATTAAAATAGCTTTTCAGTAATCTTGTACATATGTACAAATTTTTTCCATATTCATTTTCAAAATAATCAACCAATATGAATAACTTTCATTTGACCTATGTATGTACATATGTATATGTATGTGGGGGGGGGGGGGGGGGAGTGCAATTTGTCCATAATTTCTGTAAGCCCCCCCCGAAACGAATTCCTGGCTACGGGCCTGTTGTTGCTCTTGCTATTGTTGATGATGCTGATGATACTGATGATGCAGATGCTAATGACGAGACCGATCTGCTGATGTCGCTTTATGTGATGTGTGACAGCGTGTGGTATAATATACTGAACGATGCTTTTAAAGTTGTAAAAAGCGCTGCACAAAACAGCTTATACCGGGGATGGTGGGTAAGTTCATTGAGTTGTGTAGGGAATTTATTGGCGCAAGCAAGGGAACAGAATATTTTCTTGCATTCAGATGCGTGGCGTTCAAAATGAGTTGATCACTACAACAAAAGATATATCCATAATCAAACTTATCCTTTTCCATAATGAATACCTAAAGTTTGCCCTTTATTCGCGAATCGGTTCCACTCGATAACACAATTTGAGGAATCATAAAAGATTGTAGTGTGTGAGTAATTATGACCTATTAAATTTTTGTGCTTGGGATCATTGTCTTGTAGAAATCATATAAGTCTGCTATGTCTAGTTTTTCTAAAGTTTGAAAGAGTGGACTTTTATCCTAATAAGTAGTAAATATCCGGCCAACCTAACCTAATCTAGCCTAACCTAACATAACTGCGCTGGATGATTGGGAGTATTGCAATCCATTCGAGCTACTCCAACAGCGCCCCAGCAGAGACGTTACTAAAGGCAACCGAAATATCAAGAAAGACACCTACTGTAATACCTGTAGTGAGGGGCCTTTTCGATATGTTGTTGTTGTTGTGATTCTTTATCCTGGCTCGCGCCTTGAGGGGACCTTCTCGACCCTCCCCCCGCAGTCTGCCCTCGCGCAAGCATCATGAACAGACATCGGGGAGGAGAGACCTCCGTCCATTGCCCAGGCAGAAACATCTGGAGTTTTCAGCCGAGGATTTTTGCTTTCAGCTTCATACGTATTTCGTACGAAATGAGAACGAAACAAGATACTGGAGATGGCACATCGCTGTAACCGGGTTTTAATCAAATCAAACTTGACAATGGATGACGGAAATTTGTTGCACAATACATCGCAATTCTACCCTGTCGGAAAAATAAACAACAAAAACGAATTATTTCACATTTCAATTTCTTACTTGCATACCCAAACTTGTGCATTTATAAATGAATGTGCGTATGTATGTATGTATATTAAGGTGGAGTGAAAATTTTTTTGGAAATTCAATTGGGTCCAAGGCCAGAACGGCACCTTTCTAGCCCAGAAATAAGCCTGTAAAATTTTATTGACCTACTCGCTTGTTTAGAGGTGACCCTAGCCTGGTAATAAGCACGATCTGGTACAAATATCAAATTTCTAAAATTATGAAATCAAAAAACCAAGTATGAGGATTGATAAACGTGGCTAAGCTGAGTGTTAAGGTGAATTTTTTTTTGTAAACAACAACAACAAAAGTTTTAAAGGTCAGAATTTATATTATACATTTTTTAAATTGCAATTACTTCAAAACTAATGAACCGATTTCGAATATACCATTCGATAGGTATTTTGATTCCCTTTAATTTGATGTACATTTTACGTGGGTTCCATTTAACCCCCAATTTACCCCCCATACTTTTCATATATGTACATCAGATTAAAGGGAATCAAAATAACTATCGAATGGTATAAAAATATTCGAAATCCGTTCAGTAGTTTTTAAGTAATTGCAATTTAAACAAGTAAGAGCGCGGCTGTCTTCGGCCATACCGAAGACTTCATACCTTTCATGAGTGGGGAAATGAAAAGCTACCTATGTATGTTGTACATAGCCTGATTTAGTATAATTTATAATTTTAATTTTATGGGTTATTTATGGAACGATTTATTAGAAAAAATGGTGTCTGGGCTATTTAAATGGAGGAGTTATACGACAAAATGTGTATATCTGAACAATCGGTTGTATGGCAGCTATATGTTATAGTGGTATGATCTTGACAATTTTCGGTAACCTTGTTTAGGCCAACATGTGTATAAATAATTCAAAAATTCATGTCCTTAGCTGTTTAAATGGGGAAGTTATACACCAAAATGTGTATATCTGAACAATCGGTTGTATGGCAGCTATATGTTATAGTGGTCCGATCTTGACAGTTTTCGGTAACTCTATTTGGGCCGATATGGATACAGAGTCAAGTTTTCTCAAGTGGGCCACCTAAAATCGATTTTTCGATATTGTATGGTTTATGGATCAATTTTGAAAGCTAACAAACATTGTAATATGATCGCAAAAGCGTTTTTGCTAGTTTTGATTTTTCAGCGAGTTGTTCGCGGTCAAAATTTTCTTAACGGTTTTTATTTTTTTTAATAACTCGGTAACCAATGCTTCGATTCTATTCGACATTATTTAGGAAACTTATTTAGCAACAAGATCTAGTGGTCAGTTTTTGAAATTTCAAAAGTGGCATAACTCAAAAGTTCATTTTTTGAAAGTAATCGCGATTTTTCCCGGTTTTTTCCACGTTCTCATATGTTTAGGAAAAAACACCAATCAGCAGTCTATGCGCTTAATATCAGGCTTCATTTTGCAGAAAAGAAATTTTGGTAACTCCGTACCAAAAAAAATTTACACCTTTTTTAGTGAAGGCCGGTTGGGGGTTAAAATCAATTTTTTATATTTTTATTTTTTTTTCTACTTTACAGCTCAAGAGAACATTAGAGGGAAATATAGAGCATCAGAAGACTAAAATAATGACATATCAACTTTAAAAATCGGATGTAAGATTACAAAGTTACAATAAAAAAAACTATTTGCGCGGAATTTGGCGTGATAAAACAAAACCAAAATTCGTCCCTTAACCCCCTCAACCATAAGCTTCAAATTTAAGGGCTGACTTTTGCAAATTTTTTTCGATTTAACATGGGTGGGTCATCTAATCGGGTTATTCGTCCCTAAAATGTCCCTTTGTCTCACCTGAAAAAAAATTTATTTTTGTGTTTTTTTGGGTATCATTGCATTCAAAAATATTTTGCGCTAAAGTTACAAGCGATAACCACAAACTATACCCTGTTCGAAAGACAATGAAAATACGCTTCCAAAGACATACAACTTGCGGTGGTAGAGCAAAACCTTGGTGAACTATAGCTCGTCAAAATAAAAAATTTGTTAATTTTTTGCGATCGAAAGCAACAACTTTGGTTTTAAAAGTAGATTTTTTATAAGAATTTGTAAAAATCAGGAAAGTTTTATTTTTCCAAAAATTAGCCTATTAAATTGCAAGCATTTTAAGCCTAATATTACTAGGATCTGTTGAATACTTTGTTTTTGGAAATTTTTTTGAGGTGAAACAAAAGGATATTTTGTGAACGAAAAACTTGGTTAATTGACCCGACCACGTTAAAACGAAAAAAATTTTTAAAAGTCCGCCCTTAAATTTGAAGCTTGTGGTTGATAGGGTATCGGGACAATTTTTGTTTTTTTTTATCACGCGAAATACCGCGGAAATAGTTTTTTTTATTGTAACTCTGTTATCTTACATCCGATTTTTAAAATTGATATGTCATTATTTTAGTCTTGTGGTGCTCTATATTTCCCCCTAAGGTGCTTTTGTGCTGTAAAGTAGAAAAAAAAAAATATAAAAAAAAAATGATTTTAACCCTCAACCGGCCTTCACTAAAAACGTTGTAACTTTTTTTTGGTACGGAGTTACCAAAATTTCTTTTCTGCAAAATGAAGCCTGATATTAAGCGCATAGACTGCTGATTGGTATTTTTTCCTAAACATATGAGAACGTGAAAAAACGGGGAAAAAGCGCGATTACTTTCAAAAAATTAACTTTTGAGTTATGCCACTTTTGACATTTCAAAAACTGACCACTACATCTTGTTGCTAAATAAGTTTCCTAAATAATGCCGAAAAATCAATAGAATCAAAGCATTGGTTACCGAGTTATTAAAAAAAATTAAAAACCGTTAAGAAAACTTTGACCGCGAACAACTCGCTGAAAAATCAAAACTAGAAAAAACGCTTTTGCGATCATATTACAATGTTTGTTAGCTTTCAAAATTGATCCATAAACCATACAATATCGAAAAATCGATTTTAGGTGGCCCACTTGAGAAAACTTGACTCACAAGTAGTTTAAAGTTTCATGTCATTATCTGTTAAAATGGAGAAGTTATATCCCAAAATGTACATATCTGAACAATCGGTTGTATGGAAGATATATGTTATAGTGCTTCGATCTGGACAATTTTTGGTAACCTTGTTTAGGCCAACATGTGTACAAATACTTCAAAATTTCATGTCCTTAGCTGTTTAAATGGGGAAGTTATACACCAAAATGTGTATATCTGAACAATCGGTTGTATGGGAGCTATATGTTATAGTGGTCCGATTCGGCCAATTCCGACAAATGATCGATTGAGCATCAAAACTCACCCGTGTTCCAAATTTCAATCAAATATCTCAAAAACTGAGGGGCCAGTTTGCGTTCACACAGACGGACGGACGGACGGGCGGACAGACGGACATGGCTTAAAATACTCAGCTCATGATTCTGATTATATCGGTATATATATTGATGGGTCTGTCACGCCTCCTTCTAGTACTTTGAAGATTTGATTTTCGGCACAAAGTTATAATACCATTTCATTCTCATGAAAGGTATAAAAATCATAATATAAACATTGACCTTTAATAACTTTTGTTGTTGTTGTTTTCAAAAAAAAAATAAATTCACTCTAATACTCAGCTTAGCCATCTTTATCAATCCTCATACTTCTTTTTTTGATTTTATAATTTTCAAAATTTCATATTAGTACCAGATCGTACTTATTTTTTTCAACTTTGCGGGGCTGGGGGCAGTTGAAAACGTCATCTTATCGCCATACAATTTTGTGGGGTTCATTAACACGTATCTATAAGGGCAACTTTTTATTGCTGGTACGTTCAGAAAAAGAACAAAAAAAATCTCCATATGTTTTCACTCCACCTTAATGTATATGTATATATGTATAACCAATATGCATTAATTGCAACATCGCCGTATAATAAGTTCACATGTAAACGCAAATAAAGCTAGTGTATTGCCTGCAATCAATATCGCAGCTGGTGTATAATAATACTCTAAACTTAGCCTAATACTACCACCCAGATGACTGTGTTGTTGGTCATTTGTATGAAAATATTGGTAAACTCCTATTTCGACGGCATCATAATAACTTGCACGAAAGAGTTGTCGAAGAATACCTGCTTCATAAATTCGCTGCAAATACAAATTGAATAAATGTTCGAAAAGTGTGTTATTTTGTATGGTTACACCGGTCCACATTGCAGCTATTTCCGGCTCAAGCCTTATCATTTTCGGATAGGTCATATAACGCTGTTGATGCAGTAGCAACGCACACTTATCGAATGCGCACAAATAAGCATAGCGCGTGTCCAAAGCATTCTCGCAACTGAGAACCTTTTCATTCGGCTCCACTTGCACCCTTTCGAAGAATGAGATATTTACTCTGTAACTTAGCAAAATCGGTATAGTATCTGCTGTGATTAATATCGAAATATTGCGATTCTTCAAATCAGCTAGACTTTTGATTTCTTTCTCGTTAAGTTGTGATGTTAGCGAGCTTGCCAGAAATGTTCCATAAAATGTTGATAAAAAGAATCCAAACATGAGCAGCGTCACATTTAAGAAACGCCGAGTTGAGCCTGTGAATGTCGGTGGCAAGCGAAAGGGTAGATACATCATGCTGGCAAGTAATTCGATGAATATATAATCGACGCACCATACCGAATAGCGATACCAACAAACCGTACCCAACATGGCGGTAAAAGCGATGAGCGACAAACCGATCATTAGCCAAACGCCCGAATGGAAGGGCGCAAAAAGATAATAGGCCATTGGCAGAGGCACGGCATTTGGCACCAGCAAGTAAGCCTTACTTAGGAAAAGTGGGCGCGTCATATGCGAGCCTTTCTCAAGGAACATCATATGCGTACATATATCCACCTGCTTGGCGGCAATCAGCTGTTGGCATTCCTCATCCGTGTACTATTCGGAGCGTGCCACGCGCTCGAGTGTGGCATTGTACACCGACGCAAACAGTTCTAATTCCCGTGGTACATAACCTTTTAAAACCAAATCGCCGTTAGTTGTTTCGTATATTATTGAGCGTGGCAATTGCATGGCGCCCGAAAAGCGTATGGGTGTACCCATAAAATCTGCACGCACTCTCATATGCGCCTTGAGCGTAGTGTTGAGCACTTGGAAGTGGGGGAATGGTGTGTAAGTTTTAAAATGTGAACAATTATCCGGTATTATGTATAGAACATTTTGAAAATGATATTGCCAACACAATTTGAAGATTCCGTGCATAATTTGAGCACTTTCGTAGCTCCGTACGGAGGAATTGGCAATAAAAAGTACGAGACATTGTTTGCAGGATGCAACCGTTCGATCTAACATTTGCAATTGTTGTTCATAAGCGGTATTGTCCAAAAATACTATAGAAATTACTGCTTTGTCATAACGATGAGGCAAAAGTCTTATTTTTTTATCATTAATATTATAGAGGTATCTGGGTACACGTTGATCGCGTAAAACTTGCTCGTAATCCAAGTTGAAAGCGGCTATACTGATGAAGAATAAATTGTTTCTCGTTCCAGTTGCTTCGTTGATGAAGCGAATCAGATTGGAAAGCTTTGAAGACAGTGCCATACAGCAACAACAGCAAATTAAAAGCAGTAGGAACTTCATCTGAAAGCTTTTGAGAATGATAGTTTAAATTAATTGCGGATGAATATATCGCACCCTTGATCAGAAGCAATCACAACTCAAAATAAAATCACGCATAACAGTCGCTTGCCGGAGAGTTGTGTAGAAATGGGAGAATTCGAGAGATTTAGACAATCGAGAGAATTGCCATTGCTGCAAAATCACAATAGAGTCAAAAGTTCGCTCGCTCCTCGCCCACACAATGGGGCAGCGTTGCCGTTTTGTGGGTAATTCCACAAATTCGGGGAATTTTTTAATATTTGGGTAATTTTGGGGAGTGCTATGGTTTGGGGAATTTTGGGGAATTAGTTGTATATGAATAATAATACCTATAAAAAAATTAATTATTTTCTTGAGTTTCTATTACATTCGCATTGTGTGAAAGTGTGCATGAGCTTTGGCAGCATTTATTTAATCTTGAATTACCGGCTGGTCGAACATGTACAAGCAACTTACATAAGCCCATTAAAGTAAGAAGTTAGCTAGGAAAAAAGTAAGTAATTTTATACCTTACATGAACATGAAATGGAATTATAACATTGAGCCAAAACAGGTTTGTCGAAAGTTCCAGAAGAAGAAAAATTAGACCCACCAAAATATATACCGATATTATCAGAATCATGAGCTAGTTCTTCAGTTGTTAAGATACGCTGATCATTTGTCGGAATCGGCCAAATTGGACCATTATAACATATAGCTCCCCTACAACCAACTATACATTTTGGGGTAAAACTTCTCCACTTAAATTGCTAAGATCATTACAATATTTTTTTATAAATATTTGCATAAACAACCCACAGAATTGGAGGTACCTATAAATTAAAGAAAATCGGACTATTTAATGTTTCATTTCTCTCTTACTTGTCTTATGTTTGTTTATAACTTTTTTTAACCACACATATACATACATATATGCACATGAGTTTAAAAATATAAACCGTTATAAATGTCGTTTTCGATTCGCCATCACACAAGCGAGGTCGGATCGAACAAAAATGTTTGAACCCATAATGAGTAGTAGCCATACTCGCTAACTGGTCGATAAAAATTACCCTCTGCTCGCTATCATTCACATATAAATTTGACAGAAGGAAATTTATAGCCAGCAGAGAAATTGTGAATCGAAAGCGGCTAAAGTAAAATAAATTTGAAAATACTTGTTTATTGGAAATCTCTTGATAACTACCCGACAAAAAAATATCCTCGACATTTGATATTTGATTCCTATGAATTCCTGCTGATTCCAAATATGTAATCAAATTGTTCAAAAGTAGAACAGTTTCCGAGATATTTCGAAATTTCAGTTATCGCGCTAAGAAGAAAAGGAGGATTACTAATCTGTCAATATCTCCGCCATTACCGTCTTGAGTTTTATGTTATTTCATTTCATATTGAGAGGATGAAATACCATACCCAATTCCACATAAAATCGACGATAAAGTGACGGAATTATGGCGGGCAAAAGATTTGTTTTTATGCAAAAAATAAGTTAAATACAAGATGTATAAAATGTAGAGGATATCAAAATTTTTGAAATTTTGTCGGGTAGTGTAATTTGAAAATTTGTATGGGGAATTTTGGGCAATTATGGGTAATTTGAATATTATTTTGGGTAATCTCAAGAATTTAAAACGGCAACGCTGCAATGGGGATAAGTATTTGCCAGACCGTTCCGAGTCGGCGAGTACGAGATATCTTGGCGATTGCTTCGATTGACAGCTATTCGCGACGTGACTCGAATACGAATTAGAATCATCGGCAGAAATCGAGATGTTTCAACAATCGCGACAATCGAATAAAAATATCGCGGACACGCCCAACGCGGGAGTTGTGTTCTGTAAACTAGTTTACTGATTTAGGGTGTGATATATGTATTTTTATAAAAGCATATATATATATATTTACCTTGATTTCGCTTCTATATCAATATAAATTTTACCGTTCGCCAAGAATATTCATCCACCTCTTAATGTAGTGTCTAGCAAATTTCTGAATCACTTTTGTTCCGACAATGCTTTATTTAACGGAAATCCATAATTAGCCCTTTTTCGCTTGACTCATCCACCCAATTATAAAGTCGATTTCAGGCCAGAAGCGTGCATGTGCAAATTGTATGATTTTGACTTAATAGCCATTAATTTGATTATTTTTTGTTTGTTCTATGTTGTGTCGAAATATAGGGAACACCGTATAAAGGAAATACACATCAATTACTTAAAGGTATAGTTCAGACTTAAAAAGAAAACCTTCAAACTCGATTTTGCAACAGTTTTATTTTGTTACATAAATGCTTCTGGCAGGACGGGTAACTTTATGATTATCAACTTAATTGATTATTATAATTCCATCAAACACTTTCAAAAGCTAATGGATTGCAATTAGGAGGGGTTGTAAAATTTTATTGAACTTTTTAGCATTTAAAAATTATTAAGTCGTAAAATTGGTTATATGTTCTATGTATTTATACATATGCACACTAGGGTGTCCCCAAATTTCATAGAATATTTCCTAAACCTCACCCTCTAGGTTGCTAGGGCTAATATAGTTGAAGATATCACATATAAATTTTCGCACCGATCGGAGACGGTTAACGGATGTCGCACAGGGGTTCCACATGGTAATTTGTATTTGACCGCCGTGCGGCAGCCTTTATCAATCTCCTATCGGGACCAAAATTTATATGTGGTATCTTTGACCGTACTTCAACCGATTTAGGGGTTGAGACCACTCTAATGTACCTACATACATACATTGTCAGCTGATATGCAAAACAATGTACCACAACGTTCCGAAAGTTTACAGGGGAAGTAAAAATTTATAGTGGCGTAGATACGAGTCTAAGCCCCCCCCGTGAATGCAATTGGATTTTTTGCTTACTAGGATGCCAGAAAAATTTGCGAATTTTCCAGAATTTTGCACAAACTTCTTAATTTTAATATATTTGGTTTCTGTTATAGATTTTTTTATATAACAAATTAAAATTACACAGCTCAGCAAAAAAGTCGATATTTTGGTGCAGCCCTGCTTGTAACTGCAGTTGGTAGTATACGATGCACTGATAACAACTAATACTAAATACATACTAAGGTATGGACCTCCCAGGTTAAGGTAAATATTTTTGTATGAAAAATTTCACAGCAGAAATTAATTAAAGTAGAATATCTTAGGAACGCCTAGGCGGATATGAACAAGTTATACATCGTTGAAAACAGAATTAATAGGAGATTATATCGAAATAATATTACATATACACTGGTTTACCAATTATAAGAGAAAACCGTGATTAAAAATGAAAAAAATTGAAAAAATTGAACAAAAAATTGAATTTTTGAGATTGTTTTTACAATTTTTCTGACATTTATCAAGATACTTTAATAGAGATTACACCGATAGCAGCGGTGGAATGTCGCCTTTTTAACGACGTCAAACGTGTGTTGTTAGGATTAGCAGAAAAAAAGTTATCGGGCCAAATATGCCTTAACCTATTAAGGGCTCATATCTCAAAAACTACACGCACGATTCAAAAAAGTTGTTATCATTTTTTTATCAGTGCATCGTAGACTACCAACTGCAGTTACAAGCAGGGCTGCACCAAAATATCGACTTTTTTGTTGAGCTGTGTTATTAAAAACACATAATTCACTTTCTATTCTGGCTTTATTTCATCACACACCACTGTATTTAAACTGCAAATTTGTGTAACATTATTAAGAACTTTTCTAATAAAATCTTCAACCACCATACCAATATTTCACCCCTTTATATTTAAATTGTAATCCCGTCACTTAAACCGAACACAATTTATAAAATGTATCATATTTTGAGGAGCTTGATTTTATTTTTCCGAGCTCTAGATATAAATCAAACAACCCTCGTAGTTAAGCATGTCCTAACGGGCAACAAAAATAACGCTGAATTGAATAACCAAATATATTTACCGCTGCACAGAAATGCAATTGAAATGCTGAGGGAAAGTTGAAAAAAATAATGGAATAATAAAATATGTTCATATCGACCGCTTTGTGCGACTTTATCGTAAGGGACAAAAGCAAATTTTACAGGAGAGCATTTTTTGTTTTTTTTTTACTGTTTTTTATTGATATATTTAAATGAAATTGAACACACGATTAGATAGTTAATTACAAGGATGCATCGTAACGTTAATATTATCGTTTACCGAAAAAAAGCAATCGTTTCCGTTGAAACTATTCAGGTTTTTACCGTTTACACAATTATCAAAATAATTTATAGCCGCAAAATAACGATAATGAAATTATCGAAATAATACCATTTCGTTGATTAGCGAAAAGAAATTATCAAAATGATTTCATTTCGTTGATTAGCGTTATCATAACCAAATTTATAACGTTGAAATGCTTAGTACGCTCGTAATGCCGTCGCGAACAATCGGCCGAGTACTCGCATACATTTGTACATACATATATGCATATGCACACGAACTGCTACGATTTGAGTGACAGCTGTTTATGTATGCGCCTCGTCCAGGCAATCTTTGTTGATTTACTTCGTTCCAACGTTGCCGGTTGCATTTTGATAATTTAGTTTTGTGAATTATCGAAACGAAATGGTTTTGATAATTTAGCGTTGCGAATTAACGAAACAAAACCATTTTGATAATTTAGCATTGTGAATTAACAAAACGAAATAGAATCCGTTCGTTCGTTAAGCATCTCTGGTTAATTAATATACTGAATATACTGATATGTTTTTTTTTTTTGAAAAATTTGCAGTTTGCGAAAAAATCATAATTTTGTCCCTTACGATAATATCGCTCTCAATATATTATGAGCGTATTTGAATAAATGTCCCTTACGATAATATTTAAAAAAGGTTATTTATGATAAATACAAGTATTATATTTCATACTTTTGCATTTTTAATGATGGGGTCATTGTAATATAGGGAGTAAGTGAGTAAGTGAGTTTCGAACCTTGATTTCTTCCTAGCTATATTCAAAAAATTTTTTATAGTATGTGCGATACGATAAATTCGAGCTCAAGAAAAAAGTATAGATTGTCCTTACGATAAAAAAAGAAAGCCAATTTTTGGCACAACTATAGGGATTTCAGTTACAATATTTTACCAGGTGATGCGCTGAGGGATGTAGAACAAATTTGCATCAAAAAGTAAATTTCGAGAAAATGACCCTTACGATAAAATCGCGCAAAGGGGTCGATATACTGTTGGCTAAGGCACAATAGAATAAATACAAAAAACCTTATTATGGGCCTGATAAAATTCAAGTTAAGTAGCGAAAGGTGACATTTATGTGAGATGCAAAAAACGAAGGATGAATATTTAAAGGAACTACAAACATACATATGTGTGAGAAAACCAAGACAGTACACTCAGAGAAAAATGGTCTTCTAAGTCCACCTAATAAATAAATTTATCGTTTTTCGTTCTTAAAATTTTAAGAATAATTCTTCATATCTAAAATAAGAATAATGTACATAAATTAAGAAAAATGTTCTTAAAACAAATCCAATTTGTGCTCAAATCACGAATATTCTAGACATTCTTATTGCTAGTTTGAAAATTCTTTAAATAAGAATAAAAATTCTCAAAATTCAAATTCTTTAATTTTGCTTTTTACAATGATGACAACAATTTACAGATTCTTTTTCGAAGAAACGGGCATATAAAAGCATCACTAAAGCCCAATGTAATGTTGAATGCTCCACTATATGATTACGTAGGATTGAATTTCAGCTTGATGCCATGGTTCGAATTTGGAGGAGAATATAATATGAACATATCAAGCAGTGGAGGCGACAAAGGCTGAAGAAGAGGAGAACAAGCGGAGGTGAAGCTTCATATTTGTTGTTGGAAAAAAGTTATTTTCAAGTCATATTAGAAAGCCTAAAATATATGTGCGAAAGAGAGCAATTGTAGTGAGAAAATAAAGCGAAATGATTAATTCTAATTTAGAAATAAATATTCTTATTTTTTAAAATTTCAATATTATATTTATTTGTTTATGAGCTCAAGGCCACGATTAAAAATTTAAAACACAAATTTTTAATTTTAATTTGGTTTTTATTATTAAATATCGATATTTCGACTCCAGCCTGGAGTCATCATCAGGACTGGAAACAATAATAAACACAGATTATTACATTTAGGTATACATATGTATGTATGTATAGATACATATTCTTAAATGTAACCAAAAAACGAAACTTACACTAATGCTTTAGTTTGATCGACTGACAATAAACTTTGGAACAAGGTGGAATATGGAAAAATGCGAAGCATAGAAATGTAAACAATTAAAAGTACCGTAAATGTAAACAAATTTTTGGAGACATCATAACATAAAAATGTAAACAATTAAAAATGTACCGCAAGGGTAAACAAAAATATAGGAACAACAATACATAAGACAACACGAACAGTGAGACGTAAATTGTGTATATCACTGCAGCTGTTCTTTGTTGTTGTTGCTCGAAGCTCGCGTTGAACACCGGTTTGGATGGGGGATGCTTACGTACCTACAAACATTTATTTGGACAATTGTTGGTGTTTGAGTACTAAATTTCGATACACATGAGCGCAGTTGTCCGTGTCAGATTTAAAGTTAATTCTCTTGTTATTAGGGGTGTTCAAAATATGTAACATTTCCAATGTGTATCGTTTATGATAATGCTTCTCATTGTCTAGGATTGCCACATTATCGAAATCTGGGTAATGTCCAGTACTGCCGCAATGGTATGACAAGGCCGTCTTGTTGTCCGAAGAATTATTGCGTAGTTTGATATTGGACTTATGTGCGGAAATCCTTGTCTTTAGTTTAGATTTAGTAGTCCCCACATATACTTTTTCGCATACGTGGGACCCGTCACCGTTGCATGGGATTTCATATACCACGTTTGATCTCTCGTATTTCGGAATTTTGTCCTTTGTATTGCTGTAGAATCGTTTTAGTGAATTTTTGTACGTGAACGCGACGTTGTAATTTTCCTTGTCATATATACTGGAATTTCTTATTCTCTCTGCTATCCCTGAGACGTATGTCATTGATTTATATATTTTATTCGTTGGTTCTTTGGTTGTTCTCTCTAAATTATTTCCAACGTGGTAGAGGTGGATTAGTTTATTTGTCAAATGGGAAGGAAAATCATTGTTCGTCAGAATTTGCTTAATAATAGGGATATTTTTCTTATGATATATTTTGTCGCTTATCGAGAGAACTCTTGTGATGAAATTTTTGGCAGTATTTATAATGATGTTCCTTTCGTGTTTTGAGTAGAAATTTATGAGCCTCCCTGATGCCGTGGGCTTTTCGTACCAGTCTAGTGTTATTGTGTTGTTTTTCCTTATTATTAGGGTGTCCAAATACGGTAACTTTCCATTGTTTTCTTTTTCTATTGTAAACTTCACCGATCTATTGTAATTGTTCAATGTATTCAGCAGCGTATCGGCTTCTTCTGTTTTGACTATTGTAAATAAATCATCAACATATTTTGTAAGTAATCTAGGCTTGCTGACAGAGTCTCTTTCGAACTTAGTAAGTAGATCTTCCATAAATATGTCAGCTATTATGGGGGAAGCCGGCGAACCCATTGGCATCCCTGATCTCTGCTCATATATTTTGTTGTTATATTTGAAATACGAATTCTCTTTTATGCAAAATTTTAGAATTGTTAGGAATAATTCCTTCGTCATAGATGTATGTTTCCGGATCTCCTCCCATCTTGAGGATATAATTTCTTTTGTGTGCAAATTTGTGTTTTAAATTTTTAATCGTGGCCTTGAGCTCATAAACAAATAAATACAATTGCAATAAAACGGCCAAAAAACTACATCAAAATTTCAATATTAATCTACACAGTAAAAAAATATAGTTTATTTCTAATATCATTTGGTGCTTAATTTCATCATTCTTGGAATTAAATTTGAATTTTAATACCAAAAAGTTTTATTTTGACACTATGCTAAGTTTTACAATTTTATTTATTCTAAAAATATTTTCAAAATAAAGCCTTGAAAAGTATTAAAATTCTCTCTAAAGAAGTTTAATCATTTATGGTTTAAAACAATTCCTGAAAAGTATAAAAAACTTTCTCTTTCTCAATTATATTACCATCAAAGTATTTTTGGTTTGAAATAAAAACCAAAAAAAAAGTATTAAAAAAATATTAGAAAAAAGTAAAAAAAAAAAATCAAACAAAATGTTCCTAAAACTGCAATCCGGAGGAGTAATTAACCCGAATAACCCTGGCGTTGCCATATGGCAACGCAATGAGAGGTCCTTTTGAAAGTCTGTAAAAACTGAATGAATTAAGGTAAAAGGGTATGCTATAACCGTTATGACGCAGAAATATCGGCGCTAACACTTGTTGCACAGAACTTAAAATTTGAATGAAAGATTTCATAGTTATAACATTGTGAAGTTGAGTGAAGCAAAATAAGTGAAAAAAATGACAAAAAATCAGCAGACGTAATAAGTAAGTGACTATAATTTATTTAGAAAAAAGCAAAAACACTATCGAATTGCATCGTTTGAAAAGGTTTTTAATCAAAATTCATGAAAAGAAAATAAGTAGTTTAAAAAATTTAGTTCGAGATGGTTTTTTTGCTGTTTTTTGCTCATGTTGCCATATGGCAACGCCAGGGTCGATAGGGTACAGGTTTTTTTCTGATAGATTTGTAAAATTTTCCGGCCATTTGCCGTTGTTTATGATATTATATATGGTTTTTTACTGAAATCAATTGATTATCTCGTATATAAATCTATCGCTGAAGGATATCTTAGATTATCTAGAAGACTTTGGTTCGGAGATCAACAGGTAGTTAGTATATTCATAGAACTACCGGAAGAAGGCGCAAGCAGCGTTGATGATAATGCAGGCTATGATGTTTACGGGGCATACCTGACAATTTATTTGCTGGACAACTTCGAGCAAAATTGATTTTGCCAGTGGCGATCGTGTAGACAGATTTGAAGGCGCGATTGAAACCTTGGATCTTGATGTTATTCAAGTCAAAATTGCCAAACGCAAATGCAGTGGCAGTCTGGAAACCACAATGTGCTATAATAGAATAGTTGCGAATATGTTCAATAGTTCGAACACAGTGCAACAAACACAACGCTGGGAACTATTTGAAGCATTTCAAGCCATACTATATATTACATTAGTATTTTATTTATGAAAAATCACTAAAAATAAAATTTTCATCATTGTAAAAGTCTTTCAGTTCTTCATTTTGGTCAAAACCGCCCAAAAAATATGAATTTTCAATACATTTTCCTAGAAAAAAACCTGTACCCTACTAGCCCTGGCGTTGCAATATGGCAACAGGACATATCTCAGGATCCAGGACACTTACCGATGTCAATTTTTGTATGCATCTTATTCATGGTCCTAATGATCAATCCTCAAAAATTCAGCACAATATCTTTCCAAATAAGCTTCAGGGTTATTCGGGTTAAATCTAGTCAAATAAATGGCCCGAATCGAATAATTGTATCAAGTAAGTAATGCAGGAGATTAATTAAATATCATGAGGGTAAATTTTGCTTTATTGTTTCAGTCATAAGGCAGTTGAGGGTCCCTCTTTCAGTATCACTGCAGAAACCGCGACTGTGCCGAAATTACCCTGGACATCTCCAAAATATTAGTATAAAAGTGACAATATGTATATATATCGAGACGTAACCGCCATAAAAGTGTATCCAACAAAATGATCGATTTCAGCTTTTTTATGGAAATCAAAAATATGCTATCACATGCATCACCTCCCAAAATTTCATAGCTGTGAAATTTGCAGTTTCGAAGTTAGAGACTAAATAGTTTCAAGGCTACATACAAACTGTATGCAAAACAAATTAAAAAAACAGTGTCCTGTAAAATTTACTTTTTGTTGGATACACTTTTATGAGGATCAGGGCTCGATATATAAGGTACTTTAGTGTTTGCTACTACTGTTTAGATTTATATGTAAATAAACTATGTTAACGTTATTCAATTTCTCATTAATCTTTGGGATAATGGGTTATTTGCAGTATATCCACTGGAAATTTTATGGGGGTTTATTTTTAAATCCAAAAAAGTATAAAATTTATTCCAATTTTCGGATAGATTTAATACCATTTAAACTATTTTTATTACCAAAAATATTATAAAAATAATCAAAATTTGGTTTTGGTTTAATTCCATAAAAGTATAGAATTTATTCCAATTTTAGATTGATCTTATACCATTTCAACTATTTTTAATACCAGAAATATTCTAAAAATAAAGAAAATTTGGTTTCGATTTAATTCCAAGAAAGTATTTAATTTGATACCAAGAATAATTTCTGTCTCTCAACATTCTCTTCTTTTTTTTTAAACCAGAATGGTTTTAATTTTATGCTTTTTGGCATTGTTATATATAAATACCAAAATGGAATTAAAATTAAACTAAAATTTTTACTGTGTAAGAATAATTATTCTTGAAAATCGACCAAGTGTTCTTAAATACGAACGAAATCAGCATTAAAAGTAGAATTTTCGATCTTAAGGAATTAAGAATTTTGTACTCAGCACATTATTACGGTATTACCGTAATTTCATCACCAAACTTCTTGCTTTGGGCTTGATTTCAGTACCAAATTCTAGATTATTATCTCTGAATGTATGTACATATGAATATTATGATTATACTCGTTTATGCACGGAAAACGATTTGCATTGCCTTATACATACATATACCTACTTAAATATTTTTTGGGTCGGAATCAATTTTGTTCTACTTACATAAATAAGTATGTATGTACGTATTTAACTAGATTGCATTGAAAGAAAAGTGTTTGGGATATACAAATCTCTATGAGCTTGCATTTGACGAATGTGCATATTAAATTAGTTAATACAATGTAAATAAATTTCAAATTAGCTTTAGGTCAACTCACTATAGCGCGCTACTACTGCTTTGGTTATTATACATTTCAAGAACACCCAATGGTGTTAAAACTTTGATCCAGGTCTTACTTGTTTTACTTGATTTATTTTAATTCGAAAGTAATATTCATAGCTAAATAAGGGCAACGGATTTCGGCTCAGCTAGTTAGCATACATATATGCTTGTATGTATGTTTATAAATTATATTTCAGTAACTAATTTTACATTAACATTGACCGTGTGACAATGTTGCCTTATCAATCCTGAACACAAGCATGATACATTGTTGCTGTGAACATCAACACATTTACTTACATGTAAATAAACATATTCCCATTGCGATAAATTCGAATGAGGCTGACCACAAAGCAATTTGACCACAAAAATAGACGATAAATATTTAGATGGTGCACTACTTTCTTGCAAAGAACATAAATGAGTATAAAAAGGCAACTAAATTTTTCGAAACCATCAATCCGACATTGTGTAGACTTGACTTAAGGCGTGCTGCATAATAATTATATATACATACATACATTAATAAATCTTCAGCATAAAAATGGCAGAAAAAAAGAACTTGCTATTGCTTTTGGATCGTCCTACTGAGCCCATTTTCATGCAGAAAGGAAAGTCGCCGACTATCTTCGATGTCCCCGATAAGTTCCTCACGGATCGCTACCGTCCCATCGGCAATGAAGTACAAAGCCGGTTCGGTGAGAACGTAGAACAGCGCATTCCTGTTCGCGATATATCCATCCCAGATCTGCGTATACCAATGTCGTTGCCACGAGATGCCCAATTTTCACTTTTCATACCGGCCCATCGCCGAATTGCCGGACGTTTGATCGACATTTTCATTGGTTTACGTTCAATTGATGATCTGCAGAGTGTGGCTGTGTATGCCCGTGACCGTGTGAATCCATACTTGTTCAACTATGCACTTTCGGTGGCACTACTGCATCGTCAAGACACGCAAGGACTGGATTTGCCGTCATTTGCACAGAATTTCCCTGACAAATTTGTTGACTCGGCCGTTTTCCGTAAAGTGCGCGAAGAAGCCACTGTGGTGCCCGAAGGATCACGTATGGCAATAGCCATTCCGCGTGATTATACTGCCTCTGATCTTGAGCCCGAGCATCGTCTATGGTATTTCCGTGAAGATCTTGGCATCAATCTTCACCATTGGCATTGGCATCTGGTTTATCCTTTCGAGGCTGGCAATCGTGCCGTCGTAGACAAGGACCGTCGCGGCGAATTGTTCTACTACATGCATCAGCAAGTAGTCGCCCGTTACAACTTGGAGCGATTTAGCAATAATTTAGCACGAGTTATTCGCTTCAATAACTTGCGTGAGCCCATCAAAGAGGGCTACTTTCCCAAGATGGACTCGTTGGTTTCTAGCCGCGCTTGGCCGCCACGCTTTGAGGAGACAAGATTGTCGGACCTGAATCGAGAGTTGGACCAAATTAATGTAGATGTGGCTGATTTAGAGCGCTGGAGGGATAGAATATTTGAGGCCATATCGCAAGGCTTTGCCACTGATGTACGTGCATATACCAGTACCAAGCCAACTCATTATCCATTTTATTGACATGCACAATTAAAACCGCGTAACCTTTTTTTATTTCAGGAAAGCGGCAATCGTGTGCCACTAGATGAAGTCAGGGGCATTGATGTCTTGGGCAATATGATGGAATCGTCTATTCTTTCGCCGAATCGCAGCTTATATGGTGATTTTCATAATATGGGACATGTGTTCATTTCATACTCTCACGATCCGAACCATAAACATTTGGAATCCTTCGGCGTGATGGGCGATTCAGCGACTGCCATGCGAGATCCCGTTTTCTACAGATGGCACGCATACATTGATGACATCTTCCAGGAACACAAAACGCGTCTACCGCCATACACTCTACCCGAACTCAGTTACGAGGGTGTTTCTGTTACCGGGGTGCAAGTCAGCCCCGAAGGTGGAACCCCAAATGTGCTGCAAACATTTTGGCAGCAAACAGACGTTGACCTATCGCGCGGCATGGATTTTGTGCCACGTGGCAACGTATTTGCTCGCTTCACTCATCTCCAACATGCACCCTTTACTTACACAATCAACATCAATAACGCAAGCGGTGCCGCACGATTCGGTACAGTGCGTATCTTTTTGGGACCAAAGACAGATGAGCGTGGACAGGGAATGCTATTTAAGGATCAGCGTTTGCTGATGATCGAGTTGGACAAATTTATTGTGTCTTGTAAGTACATTTACATGTATATTAATTTTATTTTACTCTTATGCAAATGACTAACCATAAGCACACTTGCATATATAAAAAAGTGAACCCCGGGCAAAATACTGTACGACGCCGTTCGACCGAGTCCAGTGTGACGATTCCCTTTGACCGCACGTTCCGCAATTTAGATTTGAATAGACCAACTGCAGGAAGCGCCGAAGAACTAGAGTTCAACTTTTGTGGTTGTGGCTGGCCCAATCACATGCTCATTCCGAAGGGTTTGCCGGAAGGTCTGCGCTGCGAGTTATTCGTTATGGTATCCAACTATGATCAAGATAGGGTAAGCATACTGGCCAAGCCACAATTTCTTCTATTTATTTATATAAATATGTATGTATGTCTCTTCTGTATGTCTTTTCAATAGATTGATCAGCAATTAGTGGGCAGTTGCAGTGATGCCGCATCTTATTGTGGCGTTCGCGATCGCCTCTACCCAGATCGTCGCGCTATGGGCTATCCTTTCGACCGACTTTCTCGCACGGGCGCCGATCAACTTACTAACTTCTTAACTCCGAATATGAGCATTGTAGATGTGTTGGTGCGTCACGAGAACCGCGTAGTAACACGCAATGCATAATAGACGTGGAATGGATTGGAAGAAGCAACTTTTTTAAAACTATATAATACTTAGATACATATGCATGGACGTATCGCAGATATATACATACATATCACTTAAATAATAACTTTGAGCATAAATACAAATAAATTGGCTTATACATAACAATTTACGTTTATTCTCGCTGAAGGTCGCTGAAGGGTTTTGCAGCTTTTTTAAAATAAAAGAAGACGAAAATAAAAAATTTATAGCAATAGATTGAAATTAGGATAAGAAAACCCATCAGAGCTCTGAATATGTTTGCTGAGCTTTGACAATGATTATTCCGGTAACAAATCAAAATCGACAATGACAACCAAAACCAAACCGATCTTCTTGCGCAATATTTTTTTTTTTTTTGCTAGATCATGAACATTAACAGTGAAGTGAAGTGGAAATTAGCATGACACAATAAAATAGATAATGAGTTTTGTACCAATTGGACATAAGACAAAGCTCCTTCAAAGATGAGCCAAAAACTCCAGTGATGTAATAATGAACGTTGGATTGGTTTTGGCATTTCGTGGCATGACTTTATACTACCTTTTTTTGGAAGCTATTCGTGAGAAATACTAAATCGCTTATATATACATAGATAATACAATCTGTTGTATACTTAGATAAGGTTCGCTGACTTTTGTGGTTTTTTTAGTGGTTTTTTGTTGCTGGGCTAGTGGAATTGTCTGATGTAAAGCTCAGTTTGATAACAACGCTTTAAAGCTTGTATTCTTCGCTGTTTTTTAAACAACAACAAATTTATGCGCTTTCGTGCAACGACGAACCACCACAAAGACAGTAGTAATTACCCTGCAGGGAACTCAATAACTAGTGAGCAAAATTTCTAGTTCCGAACTAGCGAAAAGGTGTCAAAAGGGAACTAGATCAATTGTAGTTAGACCCTCACCAATTCAGAAGGAGTGAATTCAGTGACCATTATAAGACACACTTTGATTTATAGGCAATTACGAAGTGACACAAATTCTATGAAAATTTTTCGTTCGTTCAATTGCCGTCGGCTTTGTATATTTCTGCAATTCTCAGATGTTTAGTGAAGCATTTTATACAAAGAGTTTTCTATTTGCATCTTGTATGAAATGAAATGTTCCCCTAATTATGCTTTTCCGATCCCTCAGGCTTATTTTTAATTTTTTTTATTTTATTACTTTTTAAATATTGTTGTAAACTTTTATTAAATAAATAAATAAAAAAATATTCATTAAAAAAAAAAATTATGATCCACCTTGACACCGACAGGATTCGAATCCGCGCCCCTCAGATTGGAAGGCACATGCGTTAGCCAGTCCGCCATCGCGCCACTTGCATGAAGTGTGTCAAAGGCTGCACTTAAGCGGCAGATGTAAAACTGTAGAATTTGTAGGTACTTGTAGCTAGTTCAGAACTATCGAAATTGTGCCAATAAACGAACTAGTGAAAACTGTAGAATTTAGTACTAGTTCGGAACTATCGAAAATGTAGTGCAGAGAGTGACAATTGACACCGCCTATGACATCGCCGTGTTAAATTCGCCAGTTGATAACATGCAAAAGAGATTTAGCTCGCATTAGTAGTGGCGAAAAATGCACTAGAGGCGACCTAGTTCGGAACTAGAGATTTTCCCTACAGGGTAGGTACACGACGAATTCAATTTCTCAAAAAATGTGGCTATTTTTGCTGTGACAGTCGGCATTTCCATTAACATGGAATTGATGAACACTCAGCTCAACCCATATACATATAAATGTATCTGTGTATGTAAGTATGCTCAGTGGCTCAAAACAAAAAAGGAGAGAATTGTTGGAAAGTCGTCGTTCGTAATTCGTTTACTCTACCAATCTTTGTGCCGTAACTAAATTTTAGGAACTAATTTCAGGAGTTTGTATTAAATTTTCTCCACAAATTCATATGTTATAATTGTTGATTAAAATAAATTTTTGTTTTGTTAAAGCAAATTAAGCATCAGCGCTGGTTTAGCTTTATGGGTTAAATAGTAGATAATTTGGGAAGGGCGCTTAAGGTTTTAGCAAAGTATGACTCCTTTGTGGCTGGCAAAATTGGCCAAAGCGTGTCAACTTAAACTAGACTAATGTGCAAAGTTTGATGTTTTGTTGTTGGTGAACTTCAGTGTAATAATCCGAATCTTCAGCGTGAATGGCAATTACAAATTTATTCTCTTATGTATGACCATATATTTAACTACATACATATAGTATGCACATATATGTATGTATGTGCTTCCACTTTATCCACGTAAAACTAATTGCATCATGTTGCCCTGCAGCTGTCCATAGACTCTAGTTGCTCTAGTTTTAATGCTTTTGCTAATTTTACAACAAAATTAGGCAATTTCGATGTAATCGAATCGTAAAGACCTTTGTTACTGTTATTGCAGCCATGGTAATGGCGTTGGCGACAGCTGCAGGGCGTAAGTACCTAAGGTTGTTGTCGTCATTAGCTAATCACTTAATTTGTATGTACGTAGGTACACATGAATGTACATATGTGCTATTCCCTAAAGGCATTATAGATGTGTTTGCTAATCGATAGTTAAGTAAGTGATTGAATGAATGATTGTTTCATTTTAGACTATTTCTTTGAGTTTTTTTTTTTATTTTTTTTTTTATTTTAAAAGCGCAGCTTATTCCTCATTCAGTTTTTCTTGCATTCGCCTAAGTGCGCTCCATTTTGTAGTTTTGTTTGGTTTTTTTGCTTTGTCGAATCCTTTCTGCTATTTTTTCCTACAGAAGTTTTTAATTGTCAGCTTTCGTCAGAAATTTAAACTGTGCTAGTTTTCGTAAGGTACGACGATTTACGAAATTTACTTTTTGGTGTGCTAAATATCTAACATTTAAATTCATTCGGTTACAGTCAGCTGGGCATGCTTTATTAAGTGTCTGCAATATTTTTTATCCCAAAACACGAGTTCGAGATTTGATCTCTACTCTGAAAAAAATACCAGTAGTTAAATCAACAACTTTCGGCTGTTGAATCTCCGTCTTTGATTCAACAGCAAAAGTATTTGTTTTTACAGCAAAGTTTTTAATCCAACAATTTATTCAAAAAGGGCGCTGTTGTTTCAAAAACTTGCTTGCTTTTAAAATTTTTTTTGTGAGAAAACGTCTTTTTGTGAGAAACCCAACAAAAACAACAATGATGGAGAGAATATGAAGAGAAAAATTCAAACAAAAGTTTATTTTTAGCAGAAAATTTTCTCCAAAAGTCCCCGTTGTTGATTTAAAGGCAAAAGTATTTGATCCAACAGTTTCCGTTGTTAACAGAACTAATGAGGACAATTTTTTTTAAATTTTGTTCTTACAATGATTCATATAATTTATAGATGCTTTTTCGGGAAAGAGGAGGTATAAAAGGGGGTTTTAAATTCAATCCGCAGGAGAATATAAAATAAGGAAGAAAAAGCAGAATAAGAAATAAAGATAGCAACCAGTGAAGGAGAGAAGAAGAGGAGAATAAGCGGAGGCTACATATTTGCAGTTGGGACCCGGGTGGAGAAAAGATGAAGAGTAAAATGCAAACAAAAATTTATTTTTAGATGAAAATTTTGAAGTTAACTTCTTACGCGGCGATACAGAGTTTTTATGGAGAGTGAAATTTGAAATTTGATGCAACGGAAGTTGCCCCCGGAATTAGCAGCCATTTTAGTTGATTTTTAATTTTAAAAAAAAAATCCACCTTGATATCGCGTGGTGTTTCGAACTCAAAACCCCTCGCTTCCAGACCAGACACAAAACCTCCGCGCCACCACACCACTTGCGTTGAATATGTCAAATGCTGCACTTAAATTGAACTAACAAGTACAACTCATTCACGTATGTACATATACGTGTAAGTACATAACAGCGCTGTGGTGAAATAAGCGTGGTGAGAATGTTAATAACAAAAGCAGAAATTAAAGTACACCGTTTGACACAACTCGCGTAACTAGCGCAGTAGCTCAGCTGTAAGATGCTTGGCTTCCAATTTAAGTGAAGGTGGTTCAAGTCGAGCCAATTTTTTGTTCCTTTTTTTCTTTTTTATTAAATAATTTTCTTTATAATTTTTTATTAAATAAAAGTGCCACCCGAATATCGGGGATTACATACTAGTTAATTATTAAAATAAAAACGATCAAACAACCAATATAAAAACCAATCGGATGAGCTTGCCGATAAACAAAATCTAATAACAAGAACAAGCATTGCCTTTTCTATAAATAGAATTTGTACAAACAAAAACACATAACCACATGTATGCACATGCGATAGCTTTCATTGCAATATCCCTGCAAAAAATGTGCGATTAATCCCGATATACATAGATTTGTCCCGGATTGATTTCTTTCGGGAACAATCGGTCCACAATTAGTCCCCGATTGTTTCCGAACGGGTATAAATGTAGACTAATTGTTGATCAATTGTTCCCGAACGGGTATAAATCTAGATTGATTATATGTAGAAATTTTACAATTTGGCCTTGTGTTTTTTCGATTATTAACCACCAAGGGCACCAAAGCTAGGGTTGCCAGATACCTTTCCCGAAAAAATCAGTACATTGCCTTCCAAAAAAAAAATAAAAAAAAAACAATATTTGCGGAGAAACCCGTCTGATTACTGGCATTTTGTATTTGTTTCCGTATCGTCAATCATGTTTCTCGGCATGCTGCGTGCTTGTTTCACCCAGCAAATTTGATCGATGTGAGAGTTCGAAAATTCTCTCACTCGTCGGAGTGCACAACAATTATGCCTTGGTTATGCTTACGACAATACTCGAGGAGCAACGTGTAATTACCTTTACCTTTACCTTTACCTTTACCTTTACCTTTACTTTTACCTTTACCTTTACCTTTACCTTTACCTTTACCTTTACCTTTACCTTTACCTTTACCTTTACCTTTACCTTTACCTTTACCTTTACCTTTACCTTTACCTTTACCTTTACCTTTACCTTTACCTTTACCTTTACCTTTACCTTTACCTTTACCTTTACCTTTACCTTTACCTTTACCTTTACCTTTACCTTTACCTTTACCTTTACCTTTACCTTTACCTTTACCTTTACCTTTACCTTTACCTTTACCTTTACCTTTACCTTTACCTTTACCTTTACCTTTACCTTTACCTTTACCTTTACCTTTACCTTTACCTTTACCTTTACCTTTACCTTTACCTTTACCTTTACCTTTACCTTTACCTTTACCTTTACCTTTACCTTTACCTTTACCTTTACCTTTACCTTTACCTTTACCTTTACCTTTACCTTTACCTTAATATAACTCTATGTTGAAGGCCTGCTCAGCACCTTTCGTTTGATACCCATATTGCTCAAACACTTGCTGGGTCACTCTGGGTCCACATTTGGGCCTATATTCCGGGAAGTTCCCACTTTTTCGAAAGATTTTGCAAGGTTTTTAAAGTTGTAAATAATATGTGTATGTAAACAAGTGCAGAAGGACACTAAAGTATTCGAAACAAGCGTAGAATAATAAACTAGCTAATGAAAATGGATGGAACCAACCATCCATATGATGGTAAGCTGGTTGATGTGCTGGCCGCGACAGCGGTACCGAGCCCAACTAGCGCAACGAAAAGTATGCACAACTCACAAATGATATATGTAAATATTTAACGATCAATCGGTGGAAGGAGAAAATATGTATATACCAGTAGCGGACGCTTCATACAAGCCGAAAAGCCCGGCTTTGCCTAAATATTTATATTTCCTGCACTTCATTTTATGAATTTTGTTTTCACTTCTTAAATGAATCGAAACTAAAATCGGATGATCCGTTTTCGAGATACAGCGTGATTTCCGGTTATGGAGGCTGAATGCCCAAAATCGCATATTTTCGCGATTATCTCTTGTTGTGTACAATACATCTTAATTTTTTTTTTGCAAATTTCTTAAAGATAGGTCAATACAAAATTTCAGAATTTTAGCTGAAAAAATTGAAGAGTTATTCCCTAAAACGTAGACGTAGTAGATTTTTAGTTTCGATTTCATATCTGGATTCAGCATAAAATTCTGCTTCAATTCGATGTGCATATTGGCCTGGATATTTTTTTGTCGATTTTTGCCCAATTCTTATTTTCAAAAATTCGTCTTGGTTAATAAAAACCAAATTCCGGAACATCAAAATTAGTTTTAGAAAAATGTCGTAGAGGCGTTTTCTACTCAGAAAGATGAGAGGAATCCGAATATCGATTGCGCGGTATCGATTAATTTCCCTCCATACAAATCGCCCCACCCTAACAAACATATCTTCACATTATGCATTGCATATCAAAACTTAATTATTCTACATCACCTTCATTTTCTCAATTTATTCCAATACATTCACTTTCATTCGGTATGGATATATACAACAGACCAAATATGCAAACCTTAATCAAAGCCAATGACGGAACGGCAAACAGGCCTTCAGATAATACAACAATTGAAATTACATAAAAGGCTAATGTCTATGTTTCATACATAGGCTTTCCCAGCCAATTTATGCTAGATCCGCCACTGATACATACATACATACATAGGTATATGCATCTGTTAAAGGCGCCTCTGGCAAAAACTAAGCTCAGCTCACGTTGCACAGATTCATTTATAAATTATGTCAAAATGTATAATTGGCCAGTCGTCAGATGAGAGTAGCAAATAATTAGACTACAGTTAAAAACAATTTGCAATATGCGGCAACCAGCTGCTGTATGATGCTGTGATGCTTGCTGATACACATGAAAAGATACGGTCGTTTCGGTGAGAACGAACGTCATAAACAGGAACCAATAAATCCAATTCAATACACACTACTATTAAAAAGGTTACAAATCATATAAATTTATATTTAAAGCACAAAATACACAAACATACATACAAATATATGTACATGTTTATGAATGGGTTCGCAGATGTTTTTTGTTTATAGTTTATAACTGAGATCGATCGATGCACACCGGAAATGACTGACTAACTGCAACCACAAGCACCATCAACCACATTAAAGAGTGAAACGATGGCAAATCGGTTGAATGGTGGTGCAAGTTACCCATATGTACATACATATGTATATACATAAATACAGGCTGGTGCAAAATCTGTGAGTTTATATTTTGTTTGGGTGCATGAATAATTTTGGCGCTGCTTTGCGAATTGCGTGTGACAGGTTAAAGGCAGTCGTCTTTAGACAGATTTGTCGGTTGTATCGCTGCAATTTGAATGTAGTCATGATTTGTGCACTTTTCCAAAATTATCTATAGCTCATGTTTTACTCGGAGATCACAAGAAACGATTGTCAAAATTTTAGAAAAATCAGTTGTATATTCCGGCTACTTATAAAAGACACAACGTCACATGCCCCTTTATATTCATAGCCGTTTTAGCCGACTATTACTACCTATGTGTGTATGAATTGTCGGCTAGTTTTACACATGTTGCAATTACCGTTACAATTGCACTACATATTAGACTTTGTTGTTTATTTCTTTTACTACCACAATCGGTAATAACATTGCTGCTGACACTGTATTAATTGCGCTTGCACTAACGATATTAATTTCAGTTTATAGTATAAACGAGCTAAAATCCGTATCAATACGATCAACTTGATATTGCAACTTGCCACTTCCTCAACACCGTGCCCCATTGACTATAAATCTGCGACTTGGGAAATCACTAAAAGTCATTCATGTATGTAGGTATGTATGTATATCTTCGATTTGCATCGCGGTAGAAACCATTTAACCGTATGTCATTTCCCTCTCAACACTTAAGGCCAATTCGTTCGACAATATGTTGTTACTTTCCAGTAGAAAAGGTGAGCATGCTATATATCGACGGCTGAGAGGAAGTTGCTTCAAAAACAACCTATTTCAGAATTTGCTTCAGTAACATTCTGAAATAGGGCATTTTTAAAACAATATTTGAAATAGTGTGATCTTCCATTCAGCCGTCAATATGAATGAGCGATGTTGAAGCGCTATCTGGTAAACAAAAATGCCCCCTTTTACATTACCGAATCTAGGAGGATGCAGGCTATATGTTTTTTTTTAGTGATATAAAACAATAGGAGATCACATGTGATGATTGCTGTTCTAAAAGCGTTACGTTTCTCTCTCGACGAAAAAAAATCACGCTCTACAAGAGGCTCATCGTTCCAGTCCTTACGTACGGCACAGAAACATAGACGATGCCAAAATCAGATGAGATTGCACTTGGCGTATTCGAGAGAAAAGTGTTTCGGAAGTTTTATAGACCTTTTCGCGTTAGCGAGCAGGAGTACTGACGAAGGTTTAATGAGCTTTATGCAGACATCGGCATTGTTCATGAAATGAAGATCCAGCGGCTGGGTTGATCTAGTCATGTCGTGAGAATGGATGAAGGTGCTCTGGCCCAGAAAGTATTTCTATCGAAGCCCCTTAAAGGCAGATGAAAAGGGAGACCTCCACAGCGTTGGGAAAAGCAGATGAAGGCCGACTCGTCCTCCCTTGGTAATTCCAATTGGCGTCACGAAGCAAAACGACTGACGCATTTCATTTGACTCGGCCAATTTCGTCTAGACAGTTACGCGCCAATTAAGAAGAAGAGAAGAAAGCGAACCCATACAGTTTTCTAATGAGTTGGCATAACCAAAAAATTTATTCAATTCCATTAAAAGGAACTAGGAACCAACCCATAGTATCACAGCCGTCAGCCACCTAACTCAAACTTATCCAGTTTTTGTATCACTCATACTCATTTTATAAAAAGGTTTGTCGTATACAAAAATCCAATTGAATCACTCAGATTAAGGTAGAGTGAAGCTCTGCAAGAGGGCTGATTTTTATGCTTACTCTATTTGGTTTAAAACATAGACTAGGAGAAGCGCTCTGGAGCTATGGCCTGCCAATGAACGCTGAACAAATTTCGTCTCCTGTCTTTTTATCACTCGAGGGCGCCCTGCACAACTTGCCCATATGCCGTCAAATATTGTGCTTCAGCGGAATCGTACTAAGGGAAGAAAATTTAATTGAACTGAGCTCGTCCGACCTGAATTAATGTTCAAGAGAAGTTCAGGTAGGTAAGTGTGAAAGTAAATCCTTTTTTATACTCAGCTGTAACTAGTACACAGAGTATTATAGTTTTAATCACATAACGGTGGATTGTAACAGAATGAAATAATCGAGATAGATATAGACTTATATATATCAAAATGATCAGACTGAAAAGAGAAATCGATTGAGCCATGTCCGTGCGTCCGTCCGCCTGTAAACACTCTAACTCGCGCAAAAATTGAGATATTTTGATGAAATTTGGAATGCAAGTTGGTATCAAGACTGAGACGCTTGGTATTGAAAATGGGCGAAATCGGACAATGACCACGCCCACTTTTCCTATATAGAAAAAATCGGAAATTTGGTATCTCAGCCACTAATATAGCTAGAGTGATAAAATTTTACCCACGTGTTGAGCTCAGGCCCTAAGAAGAAATTTAATGAAATTTTGGAAAACGGGCAGTGCCCCGCCCACTTATTAAGGGTCAAATATTGAAAGTTTTATAAGCCATAACTCAGAAACCGTTGAAGATCTATCGATGAAATTTGGTAAGCGTGATTTACTCACTTAGGCAAACGTTCGGACGGAAAATGTTAAAATCGGTTGACAGCCACGCCCACTTTTATATATGGGTCTAATAAAGTGATCTAATAAACACATTTTAAGCGATATCTTTGTCAAATATAAAGATAATTCATTGAAATTTTGTGGCAAGAGTTCCACAATAGATCGGAAACAAAAAATAGAAAAATTTTGGAAAATAGGCGTGGTAGCACCTGTTTTTAGACAAAGGGATATACGAGATTTCTTAGCCTATAACTCGACAAATAATTGAGATATTATGACGAAACTTGATTTATACACTTTTATAACTTGTGTTAATAGACACGCAAAAATTTATTGAAATCGGTTTATGACCACGCCTACTTTTTAACAAAGATATTTCAGGAACACCCTTTGGGAATTTGTAACGTGACATCTTTGTAACTAGAAGTCAAAAAGGAATGAAATTTTGCACAAAGAATAATATTCATATGCTTAGTTGGATGACTGATAAAAATGTTGAAAATGGGCGTGGCTACGCCCACTTTATGAGGCACTCGCTTTTTATATAAAATACGCCGTGTTTTCATCAGACGCAAACAAACAATGAAAGCATACAGCTGAGTATCTAATGTTCGATTTCACTCGAACTTAGGCTTCCTTACTTGTTTCTTATTTGTCTCGTTTGGCGCTGCTACAACCACTGAAGTGCTCACCTGATATATATATATATATATACATATATGTATGTGTATATAAATTCAGTTCATTGTCAGTAATTAGCGAATGCTACACATATTTTATTAAAAGCGAAGTACATATACATTTGTACATACATATACGTATTTCTTTTTGATTTCATATCTATTCATTGAAATGAAGTTAGATTACGACAACTAGACGCAACGTTTCATTATGAATTCTGAATTGAATTGAGGTTATATTCTCATAATGTGTTGCATGCTTTATGTAGCACAAAACAAGGAGAAAAAGAAAAATCTTTTTCACATTTCATATCGCACCTCATTTCGCTCATTCATATGGATTTACTATTTGTTTTAATTTTCTGCGCTTTCCCTTTGCAGCAAAAAAGAAAAGAAATTCACTTTTTTGCAGTTAATCGGTCTGTGAGTTACGCAGTCAGTCAGTCAGTTGGCCGGTCATGAATTTACATATACTAGAGTGCTGCCTACTGTCGAAACTCGACAGTCTTTCTAGATGTTTTCTTATGACTAAAGTGCAACTATAGTTTTTGTATAATTGCTTTTTGTTCTCACTGTTATCTACCATTTTCTTCTTTTTCCTGTTGATGCTGCTCCTTTTGTTGCTACCGTCGCTGCTACTATTTTGTTGTTGTTGTTGTTGGTGTTATTGTCGTTACTCGTCTTCCAAATTCTCCTACCAACTTCTTTCTTTCTATTTCTGCTCTTTTCTTTACTCAATTTATTTCCTAATTATTCTTTCTTATCCTTTTTAGTCCTTGACTTTGTGTTTTTGTTGTAGAGCTTTTGCTACCTTTTGACGTTTCTACTTCTTTGAAACTACACACCGCATGCAGCCAAACATGTTCACAGTTGCATGATAAGTTTGGTGAAAACGCACAAAGTCAGGTATGCTTGTGCATTGATACAGCTCTGTTGTGTGCAAAAGCATGCAACAACAACCACACGGCAATTTTCCAACGACGATTGTGGACGCATTTTCCAACCAATTTTCATGAAAATTGGCGCAGTTCTATTTGAGAGCAATACCTTTCTAACAGCCCGTCTCCACATAACTTGATTCACCAGAGAAACATGTAGCAAAACATCTCGCTCAATAACCCGTCTCCACGTGGCTAATCTTGATTCAGTTTGACATTTCTCTTTCTTGTTCTTCTTAAATGTTTGTATGTTTGCTTATTTTTGCGTCTTTGTTTTGGTCTGTGTGAGATTTCGATAGATTTTCGATACAAAATTAGAGAAGACATCGATATCATCGAGGTTGGCAAGATGATTCAGAATGAAACAGTGTTTCAATCTTCACCAGTGTTGCCAGAACTTTTCCAGAGTTCCAGCTAGATTCTCAAAAAAAAAAAAGCTAGAAAAAGCTAAAAAAAAATTGTTTCACACATAAAAAAAAATGTAAAGCTAAAAAAAGAAGCTAAAAAAAATTACGAAATTACCCAGTAGAACTTGGAGCGAGATCTCCCCAAGCGAGAGCAGAAGAGTACTCTACTTGACATCCCTTCCGAGCAATATCAAAATTTTTTCAGTTTTGTTTTATTTTGTTTGTGTTTATTACTTCCCTTCCTAGGACATACAATGTTAAAAGCGAGTATAATAAATTGTATGCTTATACCTGAAGTATAGGGAGTAATAGAGTATCTATTGACAAGTAGGTACTCCCGGATTAATAAAACGATGATCCCAAGTCTTACTGCGTATTTTAATGCTTTATTAATAGGTGATTTCCCGTAACAGTGATCCGGACAAAAAATTTGCAAGCACCTGCAACAAAAATTTTTTTATCCTGATGTTTATCTGGATCAAAAAAATCTATTACAATCTATACGGACCCGAAATGGATCTAGATAAATATCAGGATCACAAAATTGTTGTTCCATTTGCACGCAAAATTTATACTTGGATCTGGAGGGGAATTCGCCTAATGTGTTTTCAAAACACACATAAATTCAAGGTCAATTTAACAGGTCGGCTCAAGATACATACACACATACACGCCGTGACCTTAATGTCGAACTCTCGTGACCGAGATGTCAAAACTGTAAGGACGACGAAATAATTTGACATTCAGATCACGGGCGAATGATGGATAAACTCAGAGAACGAAGAATTTGACGAATTGTAAACACGAATGCATGTATAGAATATGCAGAAGTAAACAAATTGGATAGCTGTTGAAGAAGAACAAGAAGTCAGCTGATCTGAAGAACCGACTTGTTTAGTGGAGCCTGCATATTTTCATATACTATATGCAAATTTGTACTTCAGTGTCAATAAAAATAACGAAATGTTAAAAAAAATGTTTTACATTGAAATAATGGTAACTACGATTACTGTATGTATGTATATGAGCAGTGAGCAGCGCTCATTTTTTGGGGAGTTTTAGCAAATAAAAAAGCTAGAAAAAAAAGCCAAAGCTAAATCAGAATTTTTGCAGCTAAAAGACAAGAAAAAAAGCTAAATCTAGCTTGAAAAAAGCTAGAATGGCAACGCTGATCTTCACTCGCTCTCAGAAATTTGTATGGAAATTGGCGAGTTTCGGCACTGGTTTCCGTGTCGAAACAAGATTGAGAGAGAAAATGCAGAAAAAAAGAGCGAAACACGTTATGTGGAGACATGGTATAATGGTGTGCTTAGTTTTAAAATCGGTTCAGTAGTTTCGACGGAGAAGATGGAACAAAATTTATGTTAGCGTATTAATAATATAGATACATATCTAAATAAACATGATTAATAGAAAATGGTCTGCTGCCCCGCACATATGCATTTAAGTATGTATGTAAGCGCGTAAAAATGAGATCATAAAGCAATTGTTTGCTCTTCTAATCACAATTATGAGAAAACTCGGAGGAAAGTTGTTTGTGTGTGCACTATGTATTTCTACAAGATTGGCGCCAATTTAGCGATAAGCGTTTTCATTGCCACAGATGTTTATGATTGTGAGAAGATATTTGTTGTTGTTTATGAAAATTTTGTTTTTGTAAATGCCAGCAGTGGATTTGTTTTTTTCTTCAATAGTGAACCGTGTGCCAGTCAACCTTTTTGCCTGCTTGTCAGTATAACCCCATTTCCTGCGGCAATTCAACTGAGCAACACTGAAAAATGGCAAGTACGACTAAGCCAAGAACAACAATAGGCGCATTTCAGTTATTACATCTGGGTCTGGGTCAAGATAAATTTTTACTGAAACAATCCGGATCATAATGAAATTTGGCTGCACTTGAAAAGAAGTAAAAAGAAGAAGAAATATCAACAAACCATTTGTGATTTGAGAAAGTAAAAAACACAAAATAAAAAATCATGGATCAAGAATTATTTGAGCCAAATTTATATATAATTTAATTATATGACCTTTATACTCATATTTTATGTGTTACTTCCATAATTTGTTTTGTTTTTTTCACGGCGTCTGAATGAAAAATATGGCCGACAGCTGCTTGCGTATATACATATACGAACATATACCCCGCAGTAAAAATCTGAAATGGGGGAAATTTTCCAATAATGCCGCACGCCCCCCAAAAAACCACTTTTACTGGGGGGTAGGGGAGGGGAAGAGTGTTTTGAATCCGTAAAATTTAGGCGCCGGACGTACCTCTGTTTCGAGGAATTTATGATTAAAGTTTAGTAGCTCTCCATATAAATTCGATAGATAAAGAAAAAACAGTGCTTTTGCGCAGAACACTTTTCTGCGTAGGCGGCCTTCGGCCGCGCCTAAAAAAAATAACCCTGGGCTACGCCATCCGTCCGGACGTGTGCGCAAACCGTGGCTACCGCCACGGTGATGTCCTTCTGCGTAGTACACCCTTCAACGTAATATCTATGGCCCGGTCTACAGTACTTTTGTGGCCATTTCAACTTGCAAAATGGTACAAACACTTACCTTGTACCTATGTCAGTTGTGTGTGTGTGTGTAAAAATTGGTAAAAATTTAACAACTTTAACAAATTCCGGGAAAACCAGGTACGTCCGGCGCCTAAATTTAACAACTTCAGAACCTACTTCCCATCCCCTACCATCCAGTAAAAGTCATTTTTTTGGGGGCGTGCGGCATTATTGGAAAGCCGACCCCTGAAATGAATCCTTTATGAATCACTGATGAAATTCATCATGAGGAGGCATCAGTGAATACTTTCATATAAAGGCTGCTGAATTTTTTCAAATAAATGGTTTGCTTTCCTCATGCCTATATGACACTACGTTTTTTCTCTGGTATTTTTGGTTTGGAAAACCCACCGAAAGTCAAAATACAAAAACAATTCTTCTGTACGTTGAAAAGAGACAAAACAAAAACAATTTGATTGACATTAAACTTCAAACTAAATGAAAATAATAGTTATTTCAAAAATTATTTTTTTGGAAATTTGAATTTAAATTACTGAAATAAATAATGAAACTCAAATGGCGGGGTAGCTATGTTATAAGGAGAAGCCAGTGCGCAGTATAATTTTTCTTCCGGACTTCTTCTTTCCCCTTACGGCCAAAGTAGAAGCTTACAAGAGGCAAATTTAAAATTTGTATTTCCATATAGATATCTTTTATTTTAAATATAATTTATTTTATAGTTGTCAAATAGAAAAATTTGTCAGAAAAGCTGCAGAATGACAAAAAACCTACCGCAATACAAGCTGGCTCGTTGGTTTTTAACCGCCTAGATGGTATTTCGTTTGTTTTTTTCAATATAGCTTGCTCGCTTGCACCAACGCAAAACGATAGTGATGAATATTCAACAAAGAATCATCAATGATTATTTAGCAGTGAAACAAATTGACTGCAGGGTATATGTATATATATGTATACATACACAAATGTCACTTTTCAGTTCTGCCAAATCAAAAAAGCACTGTGCTGCCAATTCAGCACGGAAAAAAAAAATCGAACAGGGCGGATCATAAATTGAACCAGCAATTTATCTGGTTTAATCGAGCTGAAATCGTTGTTGTTGCATTTGCATGTAAAAATTTTTATCTGGGTTAGGATCACCGTATGTGAAACACGGCTAATAATGCGGGGCGAGTGGCGGATGAATGTAGCTGTTAATAAAAGCTTAAGTAAAAACCAAAACAAAGGAATTGTAGCAAATTTTAATCATGCCGGTAGCACTTGCAGCAAACAACGTTTTTGTAAGTAATATTTTCACTGCCATGAATTGTTAATTGTTAAGAAATATGCACAAATGTATGTGGTATGAGTGGTTTTCTTTTAGTACTTTGGTAGTCAAACTCAAAGAGAATAAGTTTTCAAAGGGAGAATTCTTCAAGCGAAAAGTTGACTTTAGTAAAGAGGAAAAATTGGATTTTAAATATACATATATATATTTTTTTTCTTAAATATATTTCTTAAACGCATTTTATATTTAATCGCAAGCCATCTGCAGTAGGCGACATACCCCCTGAGTGTATTTCTGCCATAAAAAAAGTTTCTCACAGAAAAATAAAACACATTCGCCATTCGGAGCCGGCATAAAACTGTAGGTCCACCAAGTAGTAGGAAAACCCAAACTTAGGGAGCATGCCTCAAATTGGGAAGAGAAGCTCGTCCTTAAAACTCGTGAGGGTTATATCAGCGCTTCCTTATTATGACGAGTATGCATTTCATATTAATAAAATCGAAACTGATGCAAAGCTGCCTGATACTTACCCTTTCGTCTTAAAATTATTCTATAATATACATACTCATTCATTCATTCATACATATCTCTATATACCTATATGAGTTTATATATGTACACATATACACAAAGTTATGTTAATTACCTTTTGTATTTCTACTCTTCTGCGTTTAACTTTCCTTTACATTTACACAGTAAAATTTTCACTTTTCATTTATGTAAACATGTGAGATTTTCTAGAATATACAAAAAAAAACACGAAAGTTACCACCCAATAAACACAAAAGCGAGGATGGTATCGTGGCAAACTCGAGATGAATTCGCGGAGGTGAATGTTATTTTTCGGATTCGTATCGAGTTCGAGATGGACTCGAGAAAAATCAATAATCGCAATAGCATTTATTAATTTTGTTGGATCTTGCTTTACACGAAGAAATTCCCTGTTGGGCTTTAATTTACTCTTAAAAATCCCCTTGAGAAATTTAAAAGTTCGGATGATATCGTGGGGAATTCGAGGCGGATTCGCAGAAGAAGATTTTCTAGAATGTATTCGCCAATTATCCCAAATCTCGAATTGCCAACGATCCGAGAACATAAAAATGCGCGAATCGCTAATGAGAGGTGACTCACCTGGGAATTCGGATTCGCCGATCTATCGTCGCGAACTATCGCCGCGATAATATAATCAGAGAAGCGAACTCGTCTCGAATTCGAGGCAAATCCGTTGTGTTTATTGGGCAATTCGTTTTCATTGAAAGGTGACTAACCTACTTCAGTACATATGTTTGTATGTACATATTTGGATTGGTGCTGCATGTTTCTTGCGTAGTAAGTTTTAAATTTGTTTTGCAGAGTTGCATGCAACATGCAAATGTTCAACTCATCATTTCATTATACTCAGCTGTACTAGTACACAGAGTATTATAGTTTTAATCACATAACGGTGAATTGTAACAGAATGAAATAATCAAGATAGATATAGACTTATATATATCAAAATGATCAGGGTGAAAAGAGAAATCGATTGAGCCATGTCCGTCCGTCCGTCCGTCCGTCTGTAAACACTCTAACTCGTGCAAAAATTGAGATATTTCGATGAAATTTGAAATTCAAGTTGGTATCGAGACTGGGAGGGTTGGTATTGAAAATGGGCGAAATCGGACCATGACCACGCCCACTTTTCCTATCGGAAATTTGGTATCTCAGTCACTAATATAGCTGGAGCGATGAAATTTTACCCACGTGTTGAGCTCAGACCCCTAGGAAGAAATTTGATGAAATTTTGGAAAATGGTCGGTGCCACGCCCACTTATTAAGGGCCAAACATTGAAAGTTTTATATGTCATAACTCAGAAACCATTGAAGATATATCTATAAAATTTGGTACGCGTGATTTACTTAGTTAGGCAAACGTTTTGACGGAAATTAGTTAAAATCGGTTGACGGCCACGCCCACTTTTATATATGTATATTATAAAGTGACCTAATAAAAATATCTTAAGCCATATCTAAAGATATATCATTGAAATTTTGTCGCATGATTCCAACTATGGACATAAAACAAAAAACACAAAAATTTTGGAAAACGGGCGGTGCCCCGCCCACTTATTAAGTGGCAAACATTGAAAGTTTTATGAGTCATAACTCAGAAACCGTTGAAGATATATCAATGAAATTTAGTACGCGTGATATACTTATTTCGGCAAATGTTTGGACGAAAAATTTCCAAAATCGGTTGACGACCACGCCCACTTTTATATATGTGTATTATAAAGGGACCTAATAAAAACATTTTAAGCGATATCTCTGTCAAATATAAAGATATATCATTGAAATTTTATAGCAGGAGTCCAAATGCGGACATAAAACGAAAAACACAAAAATTTTGTAAAATGGGCGTGGCACCGCTTCTTTTTAGAAACAGCAATATACGAGATTTCTGAGCCTATAACTTGACAAATAATTGAGATATTATAACGAAACTTGGTTTATACACTTTTATAATTTGTGTTAATAGACACGCAAAAATTTATTGAAATCGGTTTATGACCACGCCTGCTTTTTAACAAAGATATTTCTGGAACACCCTTTGGGAATTTGTAACGTGACATCTTTGTAATTAGAAGTCATAAAGGAATGAAATTTTGCACAAAGAATAATATTCATATGCTTAGTTGGATGACTGATAAAAATGTTGAAAATTGGCGTGGCTACGCCCACTTTATGCGGCGCTCGCTTTATAGAAAATAATCCGTGTTTCCATCAAACGCAAACAAACAATGAAAGCATACAGCTGAGTATCTAATGTTCGATTCCACTCGAACTTAGGCTTCCTTACTTGTTTTTCCATCAACTTGACTGCAACTATTCAATAATAAAATTTCTGAGTTTAGGTACTCTCATGTCCCAAAAATAAGAATGTAGATAATATATTGTACATACATTCATTTTAACTCTATATGAATCAGAAATTTTCATGTAAAGTGTTTTGTTCATAATCGAAATTTGCATGGCATCTGTCGTGCTTCTTAATTTTTTTGTCCTATTAATTGGGTTTAACTGTATTTCTTTATGAGATCTTTCATGGCAGATATACACTCGGAGAGAATGCCGTCCTTTGCCGAGTATTGACCGCTATTTTTTAAAAACTCGACTAACAAAAATCACGCTCTACAAGTTGTTCACCGTTCCCGAACTTATACAAAGCATGGACGATATCAATATGAGTTGACATTAAACTTGGAGTATTTAAAAAAAAAAAAAAAAATCTTCTTTTGAAAACCAAAGGACCTTTGGGCGTTGACAACAACGAGTATCGAAGAAGATTTAACCAACATGCAGTTCAGTTAATAAAAATTCAGCCACTGCGCTGATTCTAAGTCATGTTGACCTAAAGTAACATAAATGTCATATCTTAAGTTAAGTTGTTTTGTCTAATATCGAATAAAATATTTATTAATGCTCATATATTTAAGTTATTTTTTTTTTAAGATTAGGTTAGGTTAGGTTGGCCGGATACAGTGATCCTTTACATAGACCATATGTATATGGTCTTTATTGTTACCAATATCGTATTGGAGGCGTTATACCAAACTTGGAATGCAAAACTTCGCAAGTTTTATTATTAGGTATATTGTAACATGCGTATGCAGTTGGCAACGCCAACGCATCGCGTAAACGCGCCGATATTGTGGGGCATCGCGTAAACGCGCCCACCTGTATGACAGGTGTAGGGAAATGGCGGTTCGGGATAAACCGGCCCGCAATGATTCTGACATTTCATTCATTTCGTGGTTTTTGATTCGGCTGCAGCTCCAGTGGTGGTCTTAATATGTATTATTAAGAAAAAGTTAAAATAAAAAGTTAAATTTAAATAAAGTTGAGAAAAATAGAAAAGAGGACAAAAGTACATTATTTAAAGAAAGAAACAGAAAAGACAGTGGAAGCAGAATATAATATAAAGGTAACTAAATACAAAAAAAAAAGTTTTTAAGTGAGCCCTACCAAACACGTGAGGCGCATCGTTTGGAGCACCACCTAATACAACAGCAGTCACTGGAGGCGGAAGGCCGCTCATCAGGTGAGGCTCCGGCAAACAATAAAGGTTGCACAATATTTTCCGCAGAGAATTTTGTGTATTTATTGAAGAGCATTTGTTGACCACTAGATTCCACAACAGGGATGAGAGTACTCCCCTTTGTAGGATGCCCTTATGTACCTTCCTTGACATCGGCGAAATCCCCCACCCACCCATCACCGTCCGACAACTCCAAACGTTCTCGATACAGCACCAAATAATTGGGGATATTCTGATCCATTCGATGCCCCACAACAGCGACGCAGCAGAGACGTTGCTAAAGGCACCCGAAATATCAAAACATTTTTTGTTAATTTATCTAATTTAACAAGCACAGGCCCAGGTTATATTTTATATTTTATTTTTTATTTTTTAGAAACTAGAAAAACACTTTTTAAGCATGGATGTGACTACAGCTGTTTCACCTTAGATCCCGCCAAAAGCCCGTCTCCACATAACTTGTTTCACCAAAGAAACATGTAGCAAAACATCTCGCTAAATAACCCGTCTCCACGTGGCTGATCGTGATTCAGTTTAACATTTCTCTTTCTTGCTCTTCTTAAATGTTTGTATGTTTGCTTATTTTTGCGTCTTTGTTTTGGTCTGTGTGAGATTTCGATAGATTTTCGATACAAAATTAGAGAAGACACCGATATCATCGAGGTTGGCAAGATGATTCAGAATGAAACAGTGTTTCAATCTTCACTCGCTCTCAGAAATTTTGTATGGAAATTGGCGAGATTCGGCACTGGTTTCCGTGTCGAAACAAGATTGAGAGGGAAAATGGAGAAAAAAAGAGCGAAACACGTTATGTGGAGACATGGTATAAGACTCATCAGAAAATTTGTTGCTAGTTTCAAATTTTCTATCAGAACTCGAAGGCAGGCATTTGTTCAGCGGTTAGAACTGTAGTTATTGTACTGCAAAGTGCGCAAGTTCTAGTCTTGGCAGAAGCAAAAGTAACCTGATGAGTCTTAGAGGGATCTAAGGTGAAGCAGTTTTTAAAAAATAAAAAAATAAAAATTATTTTTTTCTTAATTTAATTAATTTGTTTGCATCCGCTTTACATTTGTAGATACATATATTTTTATTTTCTTTTCCGTTTTTTTAATTTCCAAAGTGCTAAAATTAGCTACAAACTATTATTTATTAGTTAGTATATACATACATAATATGTATGTAGTAGAGGTGGTAAAATATCGATAGTGCCACCATCGATAGTTTTTGATGGTTTTAAAAAAGCTATTAATAGTTTTCGATAGTCTTCAAAAAAATAAATCATCGATAGTACTATCGATAGAACTATCGCCGAAAATTTGAAAAATTCAAGAAAATATCAAAATCTCAATATTTTACATTCAGTCCAGTATATTTTAGTACACGGAAGTGAAAGTTTGAAGTCGAAACAAAAAAAATCTTCAAAGCCTTCTATAATGTCGTTTCTATTATTTTGTACATAGAAAAATAAGAATCCGAGATAGTAATGTGCAATATGTAGATGTAAAAGTTATACAACTATCGATAGGACACATCAATATCGATAGTTTTTGATAGTTTTGAAAAAGCCATCGATGGTCTTCGATAGTGTTCAAAAAAATAAAATATTAATACTATCGATAGTGCAATCGATAGTTTCCCACCTCTAGTAGGTAGATGTTGTACCAAGTAAAAGCGCTATGCGCAATAACTATGGTTTTTGCTCATTATTTGTTTCTTTTGTTTTTTTTTTGTTTTGTTGGTTTTGTTCGGTTTATTTTGCTTTGCGATATCTGTCTACTGCATTGCTGATGTTGATTCGTTCCGCTTGACGGTGGTGACGTCTGGCGCGATAAGTGAATGACAATTGCGACGGCATTGTAAATTAAATTTTGTGTACATTGTACTGTCTAATCTACAAACAGCTACCTTTTATGTATATGTATAATGTATCTAAGTACATATGTATTATTTTTAATGTGCTGCACCCGCAGATTGTAGATAACGGTGTTAGTATTGTGGTTATTGTTGTTGTTTCAGCTTTAACACTGACACCACTGTCACTGCCACCATGATGATTAGTGTTGCATAATCAAAAGTAATTTTTCATTGTTTGCTCTTTGTTGTTGGTGTGATTATTCGTGTGTGCCACTGTTTGTTTGGTTTCTTGATTCAAGTAGGTAAACTTTTGCTTGATATTTTTTTTTGCTGACGAGCAGTTGAAAAAATGTTTGTTTAAGTTTTCAATAAAGTACTTTTTATTTGAAGCGATGTTTTTGGAATAAGCTTTAGCTTCTTAAAAATTGAAGTGATACAATGGCATCATAAAATCACCTTAATGGTCGAAACCTGTTTTTAAATTCCACTCGTCCTCCAACGTACCGTTAGCATCTACTTTGTTGCATGCCACACTTGATTGACCAATTTTGCCGCATGGGATGTTGTGGTAGGAAAGACAAAAGTAAAGGGGCTAAGGAGGAGAGAAGTTCGCCCATAAAACACGTCAGAGTTATAAAAGCGCCAGTGTATTATATTATATTATGGTGTGAGTCAATGCCCTAGTAGTACCCCAACTGCTAATCTGCAGATAAATCTAGGAATTTCAAGAGGTAGTTGGCAGCTTTGGATCATTTCGATTATAGTATCGAAGCATGCTTTCAGTGGTCTCGCAGGATGGCCGGGCCTAACACTGCGAATCGCCCTTGCATATCATTGTCCGATGCATTTGTGCTTTTAGATAAGTGAGCGAGAGATAATTGTGCTTAGCATTGAGTTGTGCTAGCCCCACCCGGCTTTGGCTAGTACGTCAGCCAATTTAGCTTTACTTCCATGAAATTTCATTTTATGCACGACACTATTGCTTAATATTTGCCCATATTAGCATATTCAAGTACATGCCGATATGCAATTTCAACACATTCTTTGTTATACAGAGCATTTTATTCTTTTTAGTGTCTGTGAAAAATACGTAGTAAACGAACAAAAGACTTAAGCAACGAACTTTTGCGTAACATTTAAGAATATTACATAACTTTTATAATGTACTGAGAAATCCAATTTTCTTTGTCATTTGTACAAATTTACCACGAGCATTACATTAACGGCAAATAAAATCTGCAAGCAAGTGCATGTACTTACACTAATTCAAAACAATATCTACCTACAACCACCGAGTAAAAAAAAATATTCTCATACTAATTTACAATACAGAATTTACAGAACTGTTGCAGGCGCACGTGTGAAAAAAGTACCACTCAGGCATTGGTTGTGCTAGGCGCATTCAACTATTAGCCTAATTTTACAGATATTTATTTTTCACATCTGAAAGTGCGCACAGAATTCTAACCGACTTCGCAGAGATAGATTTTCTGTGGAACGTGTTTGTATGAATTCAAATTTTATTTGCACTACAAATTAAATTTTTGGTAAACTCGCGCTAGAATTGTCTGTGTAAAATTTTTATGAAACAATTAAACTGTTGAAAGACATTTTTTATCAGTCTGGGAACGGTTCGAAAGTACCCTTTATAAGATGAAATCTTCTACAAAAAACTCTTTATTAAATTCTATTGTAGTAGTCTGAGAGCAGAAGCTTCATTTTAAGTCGTTTTATATATGACATTTTTGATCAACTAATTGCACTTTCGGCACTTATTTCATTTAAACTCTCTGAACTGGTAGGTAAAATCTCAAATTGTGATAATCTCATATTGCTTGGAAATATCTAAGCCAGGGCTGCTCACCTCATAGGCACTCAAAGCACAATTGTTTTTGTTTTGTTCCGAATCATAGGCACATATACATACATATTTTCACTTCAAATATGAAAATAAAATTTTCTTTGCACTCCCATAAGCACTCAGATTTAAAAAAATTGTATATGTACATATGTGCCTATGATTCATCCCTGCAGTATTTATCAGCTGGAAAACAGCACATATTTCCTACTGAATATTCAGTAGAGATGTAGTTCTAAAATCCGAACTTTCCCTTTCGTTTTTATATAAAGGTGGCGTCGAAAATCAACTACCTAAAAACTGCCGAACGAGAAGGGAGAGTTTCTGTATGAAAAAAGGCCTGAATACGCAGGGAAAATTCCATAGCATATATTTCAATACACCTGATGTCCTCACTGCGTGTTCAGTTATTTTTTTCAGAAATGAATTTTGAACGCAGTTTCAGGGTATTTTTCATACTAAATATTCTACTGAATATGCACCTCCTTACCTCAAATACTGCTGGGATATTGAATGTGCAGAGCAAAGGAACTTTGTATAGGAGCTCGAGCACTGCCGTACATATATATAGTACTTCTATATTGATAATATTCTATCTGTGCAATGTGTATGAATTCATCCAAAAATTTTGTGCAACTGGAAGTTCTGCGCATGCGCCTCAATTACATTTAATGTCAACTGTGAATATGTGTGCCAAATATATTCAATTGAGTTCAGAGGCGTTTGAAAAAAAATTGAAAGGCATCATTGTGTTCTAGGGGACTTATACCCCTTTGATGTTAGTTTTTTAATTTGTTTATAATTAATATAAGAATTTTGACACATTTATTTTAAGATGCAAACTTTTGTGAATTTTTTTTAATGAAAATTAGTGGAACTGTTCTAGAAAAATCTATTTTCTATGCACTCATATTTTTATGAGTCGCGGCGGAAAGCGTTTCATGTTAAAATCCTGTGGTCCGATCCATGGGCATTATATCAAAAAGTCGAATTCTGCCGTTTGAGGGTTATGTTTGTAAAGTATGTACGTTCGAATGCCGCCAACGCGGTGAGTACTGCGAAATTCTAAACTGAATAACAGGACAATTTAGACGACGAACTTTTGGACACAGCAACATATGAGGACCAAAGTTCAGACTACGTTACTCTCCAAACCGACCTCAACAGGGGACCACAGGTAATAATATAACAAGACGGATGGAAGAAAGGACTACGAACCAATCGCTATATGTTCCACATATTTACAGGCGGATAAAAGTTGGACGGGTGGGAGCTGCAGTGTTTTGTCCGGAGCTTGGGATTAAAAAATCCTTTTTAGTCCCGGACTACTGCAGTATCTTTCAGGCATTGATACGTACAGGCGATTCCCAGTGTAATCGCTTTTTTGGAAATGGTTGCTGCAGATTCGAATGTTTTTAACAACGTCGTCAGGCATCAGACCGCACGCATGCATCCATTGTTTGCAAATGGTTTCGTCTTTTGGAAATCTATTTACATATGTATATATATATTTATATAACCAATAATGCACTCAAAACGATATACGTACATATGTAAAGCTATTTTATTTATTTTATCCCTTTTATTATCACAAATATAGCACCGCTTCGACATTTTTTAATTTTTTAATACGAGAATCAAATAATAAATATGTAAATTCCCTATAATTTTTTTTATGTGCCGTCACTGCGGTTTATTTTGAATTCATATGTCATTTTTTAAATTTGATTGCTCGGTTTTCTCTTTCTTTTTTTTATATGTCTGTACTGTAATGTTGGCTGATGGAACTCGTAGGTATTACGAATATAGGAGTACTATATATATGCTGCCGTAAGAAATCGAAATTTACAATAACAAATATGTAATGAAAAAAAAAATTCAAAAAATTAAAGCACTGTAAAAAATTTGTATTAAAAAAACTTTCATATAAAAAATAAAAAAAATTTGTATGTATGTGATACTACCATTTGAAAATAAATTCTAAAAAAATATTTTATTGGAATTCATAAAAAAATTTAAATGAGCGAAAAATTTTTCAGTGCATATACAAAATTTGTAGATGTATTGAGTTTTGTACTTTCAATACGAGAGCGTTGAGCAGCCCTGATCTAAGCTTTTAGTAACAATAAAAATATTCTCTGTTGAGCCAAAACCCAAGTTGAGGAAAATGCTAAGTGCCCGGCGAGTAGTGCGTTTACGCTATTGGCAAAGTGGCTTCGACTTTTGCAAAAATCTTGTTGGAAATGAAAAATACAAATAATATTTGCTGATTCCAAAAAACAATTAAGTTACTTTTTGAAGCCCGTTTATTCCAAGAGCAGAAGTAAAACTATCACGCAATATCAAAAATGTAAAATTTTTTTGTAAACTTATTTTGTATCTATCTTATGATATGTATTAGAAGCACATACATGTACATCATAGCTGGGGAACTTCGATTAGAATTAGAAATCATTACGATTAGAGAAATTAAGTAATTTAATCATTAGATTTTTTTTGATTATTTATATTTTGATTAATAATTGATTAGATTAGAGCTAATCAAAAATCTAATCACGATTAGTGACTATTGGCATATCTAATCAAAACTAATCAAAAATAAAATCAATTAGATTTCTCGATTATTATACTCAGCTGTACTAGTACACAGAGTATTATAGTTTTAATCACATAACGGTGGATTGTAACACCATAAAATAATCGAGATAGATATTGACTTATATATATCAAATTGATCAGGGTGAAAAAAGAAATCGATTGAGCCATGTCCGTCCGTCTGTCCGTCTGCCCGTCTGTCTGTCTGTACGCACGATAACTCACGCAAAAATTGAGATATTTTGATGAAATTTGGAATGCAAGTTGGTATCAAGACTGGAACGGATGGTATTGAAAATGGGCAAAATCGGACCATGACCACTTAGCCTATATAGTAAAAATCGGAAATTTTGTATCTCAGTCACTAATAGAGCTAGAGCGATAAAATTTCACCCACGTGTGGAGCTCAGGCCCTTATGAAGATATTTGGTGAGATTTTGAAAAATGGGCGGTGCCATGCCCACTTATTAAGGGCCAAACATTGAAAGTTTCATATGTCATAACTCAGAAACCGTTGAAGATATATCGATGAAATTTGGTAGGCGTGATATACTTACTTAGGCAAATGTTTGGATGAAAAATTGCCAAAATCGGTTAACGACCACACCCACTTTTATATATGGGTATTATAAAGTGACCTAATAAAAACATTTTAAGCGATATCTCTGTCAAATATAAAGGTATATCATTGAAATTTTATGGCAGGAGTCCAACTGCGGATATAAAACGAAAAGCACAAAAAATTTGGAAAATGGGCGTGGCACCGCCTCTTTTTAGAAGCAGGAATATACGAGATTTCTGAGCCCATAACTCGACAAATAATTTAAATATAATGACGAAACTTGGTGTGTACACTTTTATTAGTTGTGGTAATATATGTTCAAAATTTTAGCGAAATCGGTTGGCGACCACGCCCACTTTTATATATGGGAACTATACAGGGGCCTAATAAAAATATTTTAAGCGATATCTTTGTCAAATATAGAGATAATTCATATAAATTTTGTGGCATGTGTTCCACAATAGACCGGAAACAAAAAATAGAAAAATTTGGAAAATGGGCGTGGCACCGCCTCTTTTTAGAAGCAGGAATATACGAGATTTCTGAGCCCATAACTCGACAAATAATTTAAATATAATGACGAAACTTGGTGTGTACACTTTTATTAGTTGTGGTAATATATGTTCAAAATTTTAGCGAAATCGGTTGGCGACCACGCCCACTTTTATATATGGGAACTATACAGGGGCCTAATAAAAATATTTTAAGCGATATCTTTGTCAAATATAGAGATAATTCATTCAAATTTTGTGGCATGTGTTCCACAATAGACCGGAAACAAAAAATAGAAAAATTTGGAAAATGGGCGTGGCACCGCCTCTTCTTAGACAAAGGAATATACGAAATTTCGGAGCCCATAACTCGACAAATAATTGAGACATTAAGACGAAACTTGGTTTATACACTTCTATAACTTGTGCTAATAGACACGCAAAAATGTATTCAAATCGGTTTATGACCACGCCTACTTTTTAACAAAGAGATTTCTGGAACACCCTTTGGAAATTTGTAACGTGACATCTTTGTAATTAGAAGTCATAAAGGAATGAAATTTTGCACAAAGAATAATATTCATATGCTTAGTTGGATGACTAATAAAAATGTTGAAAATGGGCGTGGCTACGCCCACTTTATGCAGCACTCGCTTTATATAAAATACACCGTGTTTTCATCAAACGCAAACAAACAATGAAAGCATACAGCTGAGTATCTAATGTTCGATTCCACTCGAACTTAGGCTTCCTTACTTGTTTTTTATTTTGTTTCTTTCAAGTTGAAGATGGACAGTTAACAATTGCTTAAGCGAAACATTGACATTGAAGATAAATCGTATCAAATTTTTAGTAACATAAGCATTTGTGTACGTACGGAATTTTTATTTGGAATAAGTGGCGTAGTAACGGGGGGGTTTCGGGGACCGCAGGAATTTTACCACAATTTACATTATTTGTACTCATACTCGCTCTTTTGTGGCCGCTGTGGTGCAGCTGTGGTGCAGCTGTGGTGCAACACCAAAAAATTTTTCTAATTAGTAAAAATCCAATTATTAGGTTTTTTAAGAGCAGCGGTCACCTCTCGGCAGTGGGCGGCATACCCTCCGAGTGTATTTCTGCCATGAAAAAGCTTCTCACAAAAAATGCCCAATTAGTAGGAAAAACAAAAAGGAGCACACCTCGAATTGGGAGAGAAGCTCGGCCATAAAACTCGTCAGAGTTATAAAAAAGCGCCATTGTATTATTATTATTATTTTTTCCAACATACAATTATTCAAATTTCAAGTTTTCTTTCAATTACTTATCATCTTAATCAAATAATAATCTATATATATATGAAAATCAAGCCCATTTCTTTGTCGCCGGCTTTCGCCAAAACGCGTGGAGGGATTTCGACCAAATTTACACACCAGCTGAGTACCTCGCCCTAGATGGTTTATATGCATATTTTTTTCAAATCCGGAAGTCGGTTCCCGAGATATAGGTCAAAAGGTCAAAACGTGGACCCGGCTTTCCCCTGAATATTTTTAGACGACATTGGTATCAAATGAAAGGTACTGAGCAGGGGATTTACATAGAATAGTACTCATTGTAAGTGCTAGGCCGGGTCTCCAGATATGGATCAAAATGTGGACCCCGATGATCCTCGAATGTTTCTGAGCGTTATTGGTATCAGATGAAAGGTCTTGATGAGGACTTCGACACAGAGCTATTAAAATTGTGATATATAGGCCGGGTCCCCAGATATGGATCAGCGCGTGGACCCGGATGACCCTCGAATACTTCTGAGCAATATTGGTACAAAATGAAAGGTCTTGATGAGGACATCGACATAGAACCCTTTTAATTGTGATGTGTAGGCCGGGTCCCCAAATATGGATAAAAACGTGGACCCGGATGGCCCTCTAATGTTACTGAGCGATATTGGTGTCAAATCAAAGGTATTGATGAGGGCTTGAACATAGAACCATTTTAATTGTGATATATAGGCCGGGTCCCCAAAACGTGGACGCGGATGAAAGCGAAAAGTGGGAATCATGGCATCAATATAGAGAAACGAAAATGGAATGCGAGAGTGAAGGGGAGAGAGACAGAGACAGAGATTCAGAGAGCGAAAAGGGGAACGAATGGGAGGGTAGAGAAAAGGAGGGGCAAGCGAAAAGAAAAAAGAAAGCACAGGGAAAGGGAGTGAAAGTCTAAGAGAGGTCAGGTCCCCAGATGTGGGTCAAAAGGTGGACCCAAATGAGGCCGGAATATTTTTCACCGGGATATTTCTCACTGATATTGATATCAAATGAAAGGTGTTGAGCAGGGCTTTTATATCGAGCCGTACCCATTATAATTCCTAGCTCAAGTCCCCAGATATGGGTCAAAACATGGACGGATGACCACGGAATATTTCCCAGCGATATTGGTATCAAATGGAGGGTGTTGAGCTGGGATTTTGCATAGGTATGAACTCATTATTCCTAGGTCGGGTTCCGAGATGTGTGTAAATACATGGGCGCGGACGATTCCGGGATACTGCTGAGCAATACTGATATAAAATGAAAGGTATTGACCGGGCTGCTACATAGAGCCGTGATTCCGGATAAGAGGGGGAATGAAATGGAGAAAGACAGAAAAGGAGCGGTAAGGGAGAGCGGTAGAGAAACTGAAGTGGAACTGTGACGGGAAAGGAAGAAGAAAACGGAATAGCAAATGGAAGGAAAGGGAAGGGAAAGAGGAAGGGAATAGTAGAGGGAAAGAGTGTGGGAGACTAATACGCAGAAAAAAGAGATAATAACATTTTTCCCTTCACTTTATTTTAAACTTATCTGACTTTTTCTGAGCCGGCAGCCCGAGGAATGTACGGTTTCTAGATACTTCCAACTGATTTTAAAGTGTGCCGTTTTTCTCTTCTAATGCTGTAATAGGAAGTGGGCCAAAGCAAAGCTTGGCCGGGTACAGCTAGTGTTAGTATAAACTACAATGGCAATAAATATGCAATTTATAAGAGTATCTGAAATTGAGATTTTATTTAATGTCTGTCAAAATGGAATATTAGAAAACTAAATTATATAAGAAAATTATTATTTAAAACCGTAGATTTCCAGAAGAGAATATGTGACTTACTTTTGAAGTATAGTTAAAGGCCCTTGGCAACTGACAATCTGGCATGTCAAGCAGTGTGTATGTATGAGTTTTTTTTGTGTGTGTTAGTGCAATCGGCAGTCTTCGTGTTACACGTTCTTGTTGTCGGGCTGGTGTTGATGAGAATCAAAACTTTTAGATATTTCCCTGCAAAAATTCCGAGTACTCCAGTCGCTAATGCATGGAGTGCTCGCTATCGACCAACCGATTACTCCATAACTTGCCACATTTCATACAAAAAATATGGTCCATTTAACATTGCATTGTATATACTCCAGCCCCGCATAACAAACAAATTATCAACACATGTTTGATGACGTTGAAAAGACGATATTTCACCATTTCTACCGGTATATGAATTGTTAATGTATCTTCATAAATGCCAGAGAAACTGTAAGAACAATCTCAAAAATTCAATTTTTTGTGAAATTTTTTCAACTTTTTTCATTTTTAATAACGGGTTTCTCGAATAATTTGTTTACCAGTGTATATTTAAAATTATTTCGAAAGGATCTCTTGTTAACTCTGCTTTCAACGACATATAACTTCTTTTACATATCCGCGTAGGCGTTCCTAGCATATTCTACTTTAATCAATTTCTGCTGTAACATTTTTCATATAAAAATATGTACCTTAACCCGGGTAGCATAAAATTTAGGAATTTTTGTGCAGTTACAAGCAGGGCTGCACCAAAATATCAACTTTTTTGTTGAGCTGTGTTATAGTCTGAAAAAATTAAATTTTTATCATTTGTAAAAAAATTGTAGTTTTTTGGTAAATTTTATTTTAATTTTGGTAAATTTTTTACATTGGCTGTGACCCCCCCCCCCCGAGAAAAATTCTCTTACTACGCTGTTTGGAATTTATATTTTTGGAATTTATGTTGACAAAAATATTATATTTCCTAATTTTATGACTTTACGTTGCATACAAACACTTGATAGCACCATTGTTATAAACAAGAAGCAGAATTGCACGTCTAAAACATAAGGGCTTGAAACGCGAAACGTGAGAGATGGGTGACATACACTTCAAGTATATTTTTGCTATAAAAATTTGTGCATATGTAAGTATGTACATAATAATTGATAGCAATGCTCACAAAATAAATAGTTGCATTGTAGAAAAGTTAAAAAAAAAAATACTAAAAATTTCCTATTTAAACAAAATCATGCTATAACCTTTGGACACTAGCAATTAGCGTAGCAATAAGTGGCAGCCAATAACCACATACAACAAATAATGTTCTCTAAGACAGTACTTAGTAGATGCTTGTTTCTGCCTCACTGGCATACATACTTTAAATCAATAATTTGAGCAGTAGCAATTTTTTCGCCGCCAACATGCAACAACAATTTTTTGGGTGTCAGAGGATTACACTAAAATTTGAAGTAACTATCAAAGAATTTTATTTGCTGAAAAGTCGCAATTGTAATATTTTTTTTAAATAAAAAGGTCCTTCTATCGCATGCACATAGGATACTTGCTTGCAACAACGGTGAGGCGCCCAGCTTGAGTGCTAAATTTATGTGGCGTGTTGCGCTTATTGCTTGTTATATGCTATATTTGTTATTGTTGTTGTTTGTTGGCTGTTTTTGCTGTGCTTCTCTTATGCCTTTTGTTGTACTATACCACAATATTTATCTAATTTCAAACACGTGTTGAAAAAGCTAGGACAAAATTTCTGTTATTGCCACCCGCGATGGCTCAAATATCGCACAAACAAAGCAAAGTACAAATACTCTTACATATACACATGTAACATGTTCAGGGAATTGGATTATGATGTATTGTGGAACGATCCTCCGTCATCCCTTGTCAAGTTTGGTTTGGAGACCAACCGGTTTCGGCTAATATGCGCCATCTTCAGTGTCTTTTTTCGTTCTGAAGATGGCGCATATTAGCCGAAACCGGTTTGTCTCCAAACCAAACTTGACAAGGGATGACGGAGGATCGTTCCACAATACATCATATTCCTACCCTGTCGGAAAAACAAGCAACCAAAAAGTAAAAAAAAAAAAAAATTGGATTATGCTTTCGTTGTGATACTGACCAATAAATTGACCTCATTGTGCAGCATTGAAAATATTATTTACATTACAAAGCAAATTTTAGTAAGATGAAGGCATGATGACAAAACTTGGCCTCATATTTTACATTAGAGCTAGTTTATTGGGACAACAGATAAAAAAAAAATATATATATATGTATATATTTTAACCCGCCGTTACTCGCGCTCTTATTTTAGGACGTCGTTACTCGCGGGGTGTCATATACACCCCAAGCTAAAATGTATTATTTCTTGGAATTGTGAAAACTTACGGATCGATAACTAATACATGTTGTATATAAGGTCACGAAAATACGAATTAATATGTTTTTAATAAATAAGGATTGATTTTTATTGAACAATTTTAGACATAAAACAAGGTACAAAAAATTAAGAAATAAGACTTCATTTTATAAAAACCCTCAACTGAGTGAAAAATCTTAGCAGGTAATAATAATGAACATAAGTTATTTATTAATAAAAAGAAGTAGAACGGTAACTCACTCCAAGGTAGTGCAATCCTTGCAGATATTGCATATATGAACTATTGACGCGTTTACTCGCGGGGTGCAACAGACACCCCAATTGAAATTTAGATGCTCCGTTTAGCTAATCAGTAAAACTGAAACTAACCAGCATTAACCTACTAATAAAGTGTGTAAATATACTCAGCTATTAGAAAATTTGCGGCCCTGGTACAACCAGAAAAAAATGTATGACGGCAATTAATAGTGTTGGGGTGCAATTTACACCCCGCGCGAGTAACGGCGGGTTAAGGAATAACCTATATTAGAAGAAATTGAATATATTCATAAAAAAATATTTCTATCAGAAGATATTTACCTTTTTGAGAATTGTCTATATTAGTTGGCCTGTCATTAAAAAGCTTAACATCTTTCAGAGGATTTGTTTGCTAAAAATTGCACTAAGCACGTCTCAAGCAAAATATTTTTTTATAAAGCAACGAAAACGACACCAAAAATGCGGTTGCATTGTGTCAGTGTTTAAATTAATTGTGAAGTACTTATTTATTTGCTCTTGTTACCTCTTAAGTCAATTAACTACACTACACATATGTTGTATACATAAAAACACACGTAGTATGAGCTCCGCGCAGCAATTACTTGTTGATTGGCCTACATTTATTTTCCGCTCAACACAGCATCAACATTTTCTAGTTCATTGCTGCTGCAGCGTTGATTGACTCACACACATATCGCGTGTGCACGTCAACTCCCATTTGAACACCCACGCAAGCGCTACCAACTAAAGTGAGATATGAAGCATACAGTCTTTGGACCACTGCTTATATGTTACTATTTACTCGTTGTAGCTGTTGTTGTTGTACACCGTTTTATAATTTGTTTCATGAGGACAAAGTATGTTACATTGACAAAAAAGAAAACAAATGTGGCAAGCCAGCCTTGAAGCTGGCAACTTTTTTCATTCTAAGTATCTCAGTCACTGCAGCAGCTGACGTGAGAGATAATTATATTTATGTATATACATGTGTATATACATATGGCCGATTTTCTGGGAAAGTAAACCAAGTAGTTTTTTTTTTTTTTGTCAAATATTGCAAGCACTGGGGTCTTGCGGGGTTCATGACATATTATAGTAGCTGTTGAAAACAGTGGCATTCAATTTTAGTCGTTTTAAATTAAACTTTTCGCTCCTTTTATAAAACGTTGTGATTAAAAAAAAATATGGTCGGAAGTAAACAAAAAGGTAAATATAACATGTTTGTTGCGACTAAATTTAGCCGTTCAAGTTTTATCTGTTAGAAAATTAGCTATAATATCATAACACGTAAAGTTTTTAAAAAAGTTTTGTTCCAACTAGCAGTTATGTGAAAAGTAAATGTGCCGCAAAAATCTTATGTAACGTTAGCAGTGCAAAACCAAAAAAGTTTTTTTAAGACATGTTAAAATACGTTTTAATTTAATTTGTTTATATATTTTCTTAATACTATACGTATATCTCACGTTCCAATTAAAAAAAGTTAAACTTCCAAAGATTTGAAGGCATTGTTAGCTTAAATAATATATAACGTTAGCAGTGATTTTTTATCTATATAATACATATAATAAAATTGTAACAGGTCGATGTCTGTAAATTGAAGATATTCAAGAAAAACTGATAGGAGAGGTCATTATTGGACCAGCGGAACCCAAATCTACAATTTTTAGAAGTCTATCTGTCTGTCTGTCCGTCTGTATGATTGTGCGCGCATCACGCAAAAACTACTGAATAGAATGCATGAAACTTCCACCATTCTATCACTTAACGACTAACTTAAAATTCAGGGCAACTTTCATTTGGATATCTCATCCAGTTCCCGAGTTATTGACCAAAATGTGGGAAAAATGTGACCAAAAATGTGTTTTTTTACCATAACGCCCGCGTCACACAAAAACGACTGCATAGAAATGAATGAAACTTTCAATAATCATTTTCTGGATGAAAAAATGAGAGCTATTGGAAAAGGGGCATGGCACAACCCATACAAACTTAATCTTTCATGCTGAATATCTCTGGAAGTGTTTTCCGTAGGATATCAAAACTTGGAAGGATAGGGATAGGAATAGGGATAGGGATAAGGAGATATCTCCGAAACTAATCGAGATATTGAATTTAATAGAATTACTTATTGCATCACTCATCAGCACCTTTTATTTGATACCCATATTGTAGTACTAACACATTTTGGATCACCCTTGGTCCACATATTGGTCGATAACTCCAAAACTGGTTGAGCTATAGAAATAAGGGATATCTTAAATCTTAAAGTATACATCTGTAATAATAATAATAATACAATGGCGCTATTATAACTCTCACTAGTTTCATTCAATTCCATCATTCCAATTTTTAGTGACCCGCGCACAAACATAAGGACAGACAGGCAGTCAGACCGATAGAAATTTTAAAAACAGTTCATTTGGATTCCTCTGGCTCCTTTTTTTATTTTCTGTATATCTGCAATGTACAGAGATCAACGGTTACAATTTTATTATATGTAGAGATACTCAGTTTTCGCACGTGTAACGTTAGCAGTGCCTTATTTTATGTTAAATTACGTTAAAAAATCCTAAAGATTTTGGTAAAGCGGTATGCCATGACCTTGTGGCATCCTTGCTATATAACATGAAGAAAAATTGGGATGATTGTCCCAGCAAGTTCGCAGAAATTAAACCAAACATAATCTGTATCTTGATCTCACTTCCAAATGATGTAACGTTAGCAGTGCGTTTCACGCGCTTATAACTTTTACGGTATGGTAGCCATCAGACTAATTTTACTCTTAAAATGAAGGTATAGGTCTACCTGATAGCATAAGTAGCAGAACCTTGGACGTTTCTAACATTTTTGTTATTTCGTATAAACTAAATAAAAACTCCATGCGAATGTAACGTTAGAAGCCAGAAAATTGACCATATGTATCTTCAATGTGTAATAATGTTGAATTGAATTAGTTTATAATGCACTACTTGCTACATTAGCCAATAAAATATGTAAATGTAATAACTTATGCATGTGTTGTACAAAAGACTTAGGAAGCGAACCCCCATTTTTCAAAAATATTTTGTAAAAGAAAACAGTTAGTCAAAGAGAGGTAAATCGGTTAATATTCAAGTCATTTTTTACACAGGTCTTGCAATAAATTAAAGTTTAATCTACTTCCATATCAAAGCAGTTTAAAATTGATTGAATGTGGATTTGTTACTTATTTATTAACGGTAAGAAGTTGTTGTTAAGAAGTTTGGGTTTTTTTCTGAGTTCGAGAATGCCTCTAGTTAAACTTAGCTCGATAAAAAAACACTTAATAAAAATATATTCTTACACTTAATGCAATTATCGATATATTGACAAACTAGATGCTTAATTCTTCTAAACCCAAAATGGTTAGAATTTTTTTTTCTATAATTTTATGCCACACAAGAAAATGCTATTATTTACATAACAAAACCGCAGTTTATAAAGGCATTTATGTATGTTAATAAAAAAAATAAAACTCAAAAAATATTGGTTTGTTTGCATGTGAAGTGCTTTCTCTATTACTTACTATTCTTTTTATTACTGCGAATTTTGTTTTGCATATTAAAACGAAACACGCATGCAAGCACATATCTACTACGTACTACATACATACAAGTACGGATGCCTAACTTATACACTGCCCAATGAGAAAAGCTGTGCGTAAGAAGCACTCTTTTAGCACGACTTTCTCATGCTAATGAGTGCATTTGATGACATTTGTCCCGTTGGGTGTTCTCTATGCAAATGCTAATTTCATGTTCTCTGCCTGCAGGTCACTGCAATCTCAGCTATCGTTGTTGTGGCTACATATGTAGATAGTATGTACATGTTCCTTTAGCTTTACATAATTTTCAGCAAGAATTGCTTAAAAAATTGGTCGCAACCATTTTAGGTGTGTGTTTACCTCACAAGCGGCTTGCATGATAGAGAAATTACTTTAAACATTACAATAACCATTCAAATTACCACTCATCTCGTATCGTATTATTGGTGTTATGGCTGCTAATACGCAGTTATTTTGCATTTGCATGTCGACGAATGCAACGGCGACTTTAACTTTTTTTATAGTCTCTGGAGTATAAAATAACATTTTCTTTGTTTCTTCTCAGCAATTGCTCACATTCTTTTCTCCTGTGATACATATGTATGTATATATATAATGACGTACTTATGTACATGTAAATCTATATATTAATAGGCTAACATTTTTTCCATACAAACAATTGCCAGGCTATTTAGCACTTTTAACATACCCATATCCACATAAAATTGATATTGATGTGTTCTTATGAGTGAGGAGCAGTGCATAGGCATATAATTTGTTCTATAAATTATTTAATTCCTTTATAATTAATAAATAAAGTTTTTAGTTTTGTACCATTTTTGATTTACTTCATTTTTGCTTCGTTGGCAAATGTGCCCACTATCTATATATTAATAGGCTAACATTTTTTTCATACAAACAATTGCCAGGCTGTTTTGCACATTTAACATACTCATATCCACATAAAATTGATATGGATGTGTTCGTATGAGTCAGGAGCAGTGCATAGGCATATAATTTTTTCTATAAATTATTTAATTTCTTTATAATTAATAAATAAAATTTTTGGTTAAGATAAATAGATATCGTAAACGTGTTTACAAATATCGTAAACACAGTTGAAGAGTCGCTTTAATTTAGAAGCGCTCACCGCCGGGCCTACCTTCCTAGATCTGCCTTGATTTTGACCATGATTTCGCGTCGGACCGTGATCAAAAGGGCAAATCAGTGTTGCGGTACAACTGGAATTTGGAAAGTGTTGCTTATCTCCGCGAAAAGGAATAATTTTTGTACCAATACAAAGTTGAAAAAATAAATTGCATGGTCGAATTTCGACCACCGGCGATACTAGTACTATTAATTGCTTAAATGTTCACAAATTTCACAGAATTAATTAGACTATTAACCAAACTATAAATAATAACAAATGGATGAGATGTATGCATGAATTTTAAATTTGTATGTACATACATACATGTATACATATGTATGCACATTTGCATATTCACATGCCTGTCCCACAAATGCCTCAAAGTCACGCCATAATTTCGTTGCTGCAATCACTTCCTTTGCTCTTGGCATTCAAAATTTTACCATAAGCAAATATAACAAGTAAGGAAGCCTAAGTTCGAGTGGAATCGAACATCAGATACTCAGCTGTATGCTTTCATTGTTTGTTTGCGTTTGTTCGATATAGGGTGTATTTTATATGACACGAGTGCTGCATAAACAGGGCGCAGCCACGCCCATTTTCAAAATTTGTATCAATCATCCAAATAAGCATATAAATATTATTGTTAGTGCAAAATGACTTTTAGTTACAAAGACTTCACGTTACAAATTCCAAAAGGGTGTTCCAGAAATATCTTTGTTAAAAAGTAGGCGTGGTCATAAACCGATTTCAATAAATTTTTGCGTGTCTATTAACACATGTTATAAAAGTGTATAAACCAAGTTTCGTCATAATATCTCAGTTATTTGTCGAATAATAGGCTCGTAGATTCCTTTGTATAAAAAGAGGCGGTGCCACGCCCATTTTCCAAACTTTTTTTATTTTTTGTTTCCGGTCTATTGTAGAACTCATGTCACAAAATTTCAGTGATAGATCTTTATATTTGACAGAGATATCGCTTAAAATGTTTTTATTAGGTCACTTTATAATACCCATATATAAAAGTGGGCGTGGTCGTCAACCGATTTTGGTAATCTTTCGTCCACACATTTGGCTAAGTAAATATATCACGCGTACCAAATTTCATCGATATATCTTTAACGGTTTCTGAGTTATGGCTTATAAAACTTTCAATGTTTGTCCCTTAATAAGTGGGCGTGGCACCGCCCATTTTCCAAAATTTTTATATTTTTTGTTTTATGTCCCTAGTTGGACTCCTGCCACAAAATTTCAGTGATAGATCTTTATATTTGACAGAGATATCGCTTAAAATGTTTTTATTAGGCCCCTTTATAGTTCCCATATATAAAAGTGGGCGTGGCCGTCAACCGATTTTGACAATTTTTCGCCAAAACATTTGTCTAAGTAAGAAAATTACGCATACCAAATTTCATCGATATATCTTCAACGGTTTCTGAGTTATGACATATAAAACTTTCAATGTTTGACCCTTAATAAGTGGGCGTGGCACCGCCCATTTTCCAAAACTTCATCAAATTTCTTCATAAAGGCCTGAGCTCAATACGTGGGTAAAATTTTATCACTCTAGATACCAAATTTCCGATTTTTTCTATATAGGAAAAGTGGGCGTGGTCATGGTCCGATTTCGCCCATTTTCAATACCAACCGTCCCAGTCTCGGTACCAACTTGCATTTCAAATTTCATCAAAATATCTCAATTTTTACGCGAGTTATCCTGCGTACGGACGGACGGACGGACGGACGGACGGACGGACATGGCTCAATCGATTTCTCTTTTCACCCTGATCATTTTGATATATATAAGTCCATATCTATCTCGATTATTTCATTATGTTACAATCCAGCGTTATGAAATCAAAATTATAATACTCTGTGTACTAGTACAGCTGAGTATAAAAATTATGCACAAAGTGGCGTCTTCTTTTAAGCAAATTTGCTTTGTACATAACTAACGGTATTTGCTAAGCTGTTGCGTGAACTTGACTAAAAAATGGCGTCAAAATCAACAGTTATATACGAACGCCCACAAATGTTGTTGTTGGCTAATTGGAAATTGCGCTAGCTCATATAAAATTCACATAATTGAATATACTTTTGTCTGTTTTCGTGGAAAAAGTTCAAAATTTCTCCAAGTCAATAGGCATCACCCACCGGCAGGTACCCTCTGAGTATACAAATGCACTGAAGCCGGAAGTCTATTGTCGGAGCAAAAAGAAAAAGAATTCTTCGCTGAAAAAAATACGTTACTTTAGTTAGAATTTTACATACCTCAATGAAGAACAATTGTTTATTTGCAGCCTTCGCCAGCACCGGGTTTGCCGTTGGCAGCTAAGCATAATGATGGCGATGATGGTGATTAAATGTGGATTATGATGAAGTTGGTGATGATAGCAATGTAATTAACTGCCAACAACATGTAAGAAATGTTTGAAACATGGTAAACAAAGCATCAAGAAGAAAGTTATTGGTCGAGGAAAAGTGCGGCGACGCTAATTTGTATAAAGTTGACGTACGTACCTAAATGGCGATGGGTATGTTGTTGCTTTTGCTCGTGTTGCTGCTGCTGCTCAAGTTGCAAAGAAAATTATTATGTTATTTATTGTTGACGCTGATGAACGTAATATTGTTTGCTCATGCAGGGAGAATTTTTCAATTTCAACCATTTCACATGGATTTGCTTTACTACTTATACATACGTGTGTATGCATATATATTTATGTAGACACATCTCTATTATACTTTTAATGAATCGGCTCTCAGCGCTTTTGCTTGTTTTCATATCTCAGATGTCTAATTCACGGTTCTGGGATTGTGGTGTGTATTAGACATATACGCCGACAGTGATTCCGGCGGCGCACAGTGGCATTTTTACTCAATTTAGACGTGATTAATTCAATTTTGTTGTTGTAAAAATTTCAAAACTTTTGTATGCAGTTCGAATGGCAGATGATCGCTGTGGCCAATGGTGGTTTTTGTTCCTTTCTAACCCCATTTTTCACGCTGTAATCAGTTGTTAAAGTGTGCATTTTAACTGTGATATTTTTTTATAAGTGAGTACACATATAATTAAGAGTCAGTTTAAAATTTAATAAGAAGAGTTCTGTCAGTGAAATTTAAAAATATGTACTAGCTTAGGGTAGCAAAAAGTGGGGACTCTTATTTGCAACTCTCTACAAGTTTTTATGTACGTTTATTGTGCAGATGTAGCGTCGTGAATACGCGTTTCTTTATTTGTATATAAAAAATAAGAAACAGTTAAATTAAAACTTCGCCAAAGTTTTGAATTAAGCCGCATTAAAATAATTCCTTATTTTTGGTAAACTCCTTTTATTCCTACATATATTCCATTAGGATTCTTCTGCCCCGATCTGCCCCCGCGAGAAATAATATCGATAACTGGGAGAGAGTTATATGAAGTGTAGGTTAGAGAACGCAACCAAAACAAAAAAGATAAAGCCGTTTTGGATCATATCTGCAACAAACAAGGTTTTGGGAATACTTAGAAAGTGAAAATTGCTTCGTTGCAGCCTTCAATTGTTATGGTAGAAGAAGAAATTGGTCACATGAGTCATGATATGCACATGACAATGATTTATGGCACGACTTTAGTGTTGTTTGTGGCCAGGAGATTAACGAATCTTTGTATAAGTTTGGATTATACACTTTGCGTGCTTATATAAGATGTAGGGAATGTATTTTTAATAGCGGTTATCGCCTCAACATTCGCGTTTGGAAAGTTATAAGCGACGAACATAAAGCCATATTCCAAATCGAAAAACAAAAATTTCAAAGTAGCATCAAGCGTTTAATGTAATTCATGGTAGACACGCCCAAACAAGATTATGGCACATCCATTAATTTTAACACATCAAGCCATTTTTTAAAGAGTATATAGCTTAGCTACTAGCGCCACTGGTGTACACGAGGAACACATTCGTCATTTTGGTGTTATCCTCAACTGCATGTCGAGTGGCTTTCCTATTGCACACGAGAAGTTTTCTTAGTATTGCGAAAGTGCTTCTATAAATTGTGTTACGCATTATCCATGGTATCCAATGCAATCAAGTGTCCATAAAATTTTAATTTATGGCGATGAAATTATAAAGTCGTTTTCGTAAGACATTAGACAGCATCAAGAACATAATAAGAGGAAATCAATCCGCTCGATAGGAATGGAAGACTTGATGTATGCTTTGCTGTTTATTCAGATCCGATTATATCTTTGCTGTCTAAAATCCGCAGGCGTACGTAGATGTATCAGTGATGAAGTTATTCAAGTATTTCGAACCACAATACTTCTCCTGTTCAAATCAAAACATTTAAAAAAGTCGCATATCGATTTTTTTAAAAACCTAAAATTTTGAGTTATGTCTATTTTGAATATATGCACGAAAACTATTGATTTCGTGTCCAGGAGTAATATATTTACTAATACATCTAATTTGAACGAATAGTATTCACTTTTCAGCGTTTTATTAATTTTTCACGTCTAAATTGAGCAAAAGTGCCACTGTGCGGCGGCGGCGACGCCGGCGTGCTTTTTCGCGCCTGCCCCAAATCTACAAATTACAATCCTTATTCAAATATTAATTTTATTTAGTTACCTTAATATCGCTGGCTGAATGGAATAAATAAACTAATTTCCACCTTAAATTGTTGAAACTTTTTTATTAACAGCAAAAAACAATTGCTACATAAACTAAAATATAAAATAAAGAAAATAAATATTAAAGAATATACACAAATCCATATGTAAGGGTAAATTTAAATTCATTTGCTTATTTTGTATGATAATAAACATGCATACATATATTTACATATGTACATATTTATATATATATAAGGCACTTTAAAATAAATATATGTATAGACAGTGTTGGAAAAAATAATAGGGACAAAATTTTGCAATTCTCCATTTATTTCATTTTAAGACCAAATAATAATTACCATATATTGATGCTTACACGGAGAGGACATGCTTCAATGACTCTGGGGTGGTTTTTGTATAATAACACTATACGACAAAATCAACTTTTTTTCTGGGTATTGGACCAAGCCCATTTTTTCGAAGAGATTGAGACATAAGAAAAAAATATGTATACGCCATTTTTCGAAGTTAGCCTCCAAAATTTAGAAATGGGCTTTCGAATTTCGAAATTCGATCCTCCCTAATTTGATTGCAATGTTTAAAAAATTGAAAAATAAAAAATGTGGATGTGATCCGCCTTATTTTCGAACTCGACTGGTATACATCTATTTTTTTGAAAGCTTATGTAGCAAATGTTATAAGGGGTCAAAGGTCAGATCTTCGAAAAAATTAAAAGTCCAATATCTCCATTTTTTTCCAACCGATTTCGAAAATCTTTATAGCGTTGTAAAGGTGATTTAATTCCCTTTCTTTTGATATGCTCACCTTTATCCTTTTTTAAATAAAAGTTTTATGAAAAAACACTTTAAAGGAAAAAATGCCCGAAAAAAAAATGTTTTAAGTAGTATATTTCGAACTTTTTGCCAGCGATTTCGAAAACATTCACGCCGTTATATAGGTTTTTGAACTCCCTTACCTTTGATATGCACAGCTTTATGGTCGATGAAGGAAAATATTATAAAAGCAGCACTTAAAAAAAATACCAAAAAAACTAAAATATTTGAACACATACTTTTATCCACTGTGCTCACCAACAATTGCATTTGCTGCCGGTCAAGTGTGCCGTGATTTTAAAGTGTGTAAATGCGGACAAGGATATTTAGTATTAAATCAATCGCATCCGATTTTACTACGAGTTAATATTAGCAGCTTTTTAATTAAACAAATGGCGGATAAAGTATGTCAAGCAATTCTACACTCGAATTTTTGTTTTGTTTGTGCTAAATTTAATATAGAAATAAGCTTGATTAATATGTAACTCCAGTTGTGGAATTAATTTATAAAGATTATTTTGATAAGCCGATTGTCAAAGGTGAGTCTTGGGTTCCCAACAAGATATATAGAACCTTTTATAACCATTTACAAAAATGGTGGAAGAAAGAAATTGAGCAATTGCCGTTTGGAGTTACCTGGTTTATACCAAATTGTAGCTTGTTTTTATATTAAATTTAGCACAAACAAAACAAAAATTCGAGTGTAGAATTGCTTGACATACTTTATCCGCCATTTGTTTAATTAAAAAGCTGCTAATATTAACTCGTAGTAAAATCGGATGCGATTGATTTAATACTAAATATCCTTGTCCGCATTTACACACTTTAAAATCACGGCACACTTGACCGGCAGCAAATGCAATTGTTGGTGAGCACAGTGGATAAAAGTATGTGTTCAAATATTTTAGTTTTTTGGTATTTTTTTTAAGTTCTGCTTTTATAATATTTTCCTTCACCGACCATAAAGCTGTGCATATCAAAGACAAGGGAGTTCAAAAACCTATATAACAGCGTGAAGGTTTTCGAAATCGCTGGCAAAAAGTTCGAAATATACTACTTAAAACATTTTTTTCGGGCATTTTTTCCTTTAAAGTGTTTTTTCATAAAATTTTTATTTAAAAAAGGATAAAGGTGAGCATATCAAAAGAAAGGGAATTAAATCACCTTTACAACGCTATAAAGATTTTCGAAATCGGTTGGAAAAAAATGGAGATATTGGACTTTTAATTTTTTCGAAGATCTGACCTTTGACCCCTTATAACATTTGCTACATAAGCTTTCAAAAAAAAAAGATGTATACCAGTCGAGTTCGAAAATAAGGCGGATCACATCCACATTTTTTATTTTTCAATTTTTTAAACATTGCAATCAAACTAGGGAGGGTCGAATTTCGAAATTCGAAAGCCCATTACTAAATTTTGGAGGCTAATTTCGAAAAATGGCGTATACATATTTTTTTCTTATGTCTCAATCTCTTCGAAAAACTTGGTTTGGTCCAATACCCAGCCGGCTGCTGTACAGTGTAATTTAATTTTTGTGAATAAAAATAATGAAATGTATAATTTAGGTTGGAAATAATAATAGGGGCAAACTTTAAATTCGATTGTTTTTTCAAATAAACTACAATATTACTGCTGCAGCTAGATTTAAACTAATGTTTAGTTGAAGCTCCTTTATTTTTTATATAAAAACGAATGTGTGTGTGTGTGTGTGTGTGTGTGTGTGTGTGTGTGTGTGTGTGTGTGTGTGTGTGTGTGTGTGTGTGTTATTTATGGACTCCCAAAGTAATCAACCGATCTTTATGAAATTTTCACAGTAGATTCATATGGTATATGCGCTGGTGATAGGGTATACAGACTTTCGGAAAAGTGGGAACTTCCCGGAATATATGCCCAAATGTGGACCCAGATTGACCCAGCAAGTCTTTGAGCAATATTGTTATCAAATGAAAGGTGCTGAGCAGGCCTTCAACATAGAGTTATTTTCATTGCGATGCCTAGGCCGGGTCCCGAGATATGGGTCAAAACCTGGACCCGGATGACCCCTGAATATTTCCGAGCGATATTGGTAGCAAATGAAAGGTGTCGAGCAGGGCCCCAACATACAGATATTTTTATTGCTATTTTTAAGTCGGTTTCCCAGAGATGGTTCAAGTAGTGGGCCAGGATGGTGATGGATGATCCCAGTTTAGGTCACAGGTAAAGGTAAAAGTAAAGGTAAAGGTAAAGGTAAAGGTAAAGGTAAAGGTAAAGGTAAAGGTAAAGGTAAAGGTAAAGGTAAAGGTAAAGGTAAAGGTAAAGGTAAAGGTAAAGGTAAAGGTAAAGGTAAAGGTAAAGGTAAAGGTAAAGGTAAAGGTAAAGGTAAAGGTAAAGGTAAAGGTAAAGGTAAAGGTAAAGGTAAAGGTAAAGGTAAAGGTAAAGGTAAAGGTAAAGGTAAAGGTAAAGGTAAAGGTAAAGGTAAAGGTAAAGGTAAAGGTAAAGGTAAAGGTAAAGGTAAAGGTAAAGGTAAAGGTAAAGGTAAAGGTAAAGGTAAAGGTAAAGGTAAAGGTAAAGGTAAAGGTAAAGGTAAAGGTAAAGGTAAAGGTAAAGGTAAAGGTAAAGGTAAAGGTAAAGGTAAAGGTAAAGGTAAAGGTAAAGGTAAAGGTAAAGGTAAAGGTAAAGGTAAAGGTAAAGGTAAAGGTAAAGGTAAAGGTAAAGGTAAAGGTAAAGGTAAAGGTAAAGGTAAAGGTAAAGGTAAAAGTAAAGGTAAAGGTAAAGGGAAAGACCCATTATAACATAAAAGCTTTTGTTCGTCGCTGCGAAGCGGGACGGGTATTTGCTAGTTTTTTATAACTTCCTTACTTCTTCGTGGCATACACTGAGAGAAAAAAAATATATGGAGGGGTCAAAGAAATTGTTTACCTATTTTGAACGCTACTTTCCTTGTTTTGAGTAAATTTTCCTTAAAACATGTTAAAAGGTTTATAAAATATTGTTGTTACATGCGTTACCATGGTTTCATATACTTGTTTTGAAAAAATTCATACATTAAAATAATGAAAAATTCTTTAAGCGCCATTCCATTCCCAACTTTCCTTGTTTTGAAGACTTGATTTCTTTAATTTTGAGAAATTAAATTCCCATACAAATCCCCATGGCAACGAAAACTAATGTTTTTTCCACATTTTTCAGAAAATTTACACAAAACAAAGAAAATTTTGTATTGGGACGCGTGTTCAAAATAAGGAAAATTACGTCTTTGATCGAGAGAAATTTTTTTTTGAGTGTAGGGTTGACCAAATCAGCGCAATTTGCAACTGGTATTAAGTACCAAGCTTCTTTAATTTTTTTTTTCCATAACTCTTGCTTATTTTTCCATTTTTGATCCCCCATCGACTTCTTTAATATTCCCCATAGGGCTGAGGTTCGACAACTGTGAGTGCTACTCAAAAACAGCAACTTTCTTACGTTCAAACTATGAGTTTTCGATTCTGGAGGCATGTTTGGGATCATTTTCGGCATCTAATGATATCAAGGAGGGTTGAAATGGTGCAGTTTTAAGTAGAACAACTAGCAACAGACCTCGATAAGTAGGACTAAATGGAAGATATCCCATAAAAGTTCCGTATCTGAGAAAAAATTATGTAAGCCAACGAACTGAAATTTTCCAGTAGCTTAAATTCTTTAGGACTGAGGCTAGTAAAGTAGGGAACACCAAAGTTTTTGTTAATAACTTTTAACCGGCAAAAAATAAAACATTTCCGCATTCAGCTTCGTGTTCCTGAGGTCAAAACACGTCGATTGGTTCCTTTTTTTTTAATTTTGAAGAACTTTAGCAGTTAGCAAAACTAGGAAAATATGTACACATCTCGCTCCATACGGGTATGGCGCGCCAGCGCACGCCGCCGCGCCGATACGCCGATTTCACGGATTATGGCGGCGGCGCCCGATTATGAAGGTAATCGGCGCGGCGGTGGCGGCGTCAATCGGCGGCGTATATGTCTAGTGTGTATCTTAATTTAATAGTAGCAAATTTGCTGCAATTTTTTTACATCGCATCAGTTATGAAAATTGCACTGGATCACAAAATGAAATTTTTTGTCTGTACTTTGGACGTGACTATCCCATCTATATGTAAAATCGGTCGCTGATTCCGAAAATCGGGTTCATTTTTAATTCTATGGGAAGGTTTTTGAGATATCGGCAATTTACCGTTATTTGGCCAATGGGTACACTTAATCCAGTATAGCTCTTTAACACAGTGAGTTATCTTCTTTGGGGTGACACCATACGAAAGAAAATTAAATTTCCTTTTCACGGCTCCTATAACATTTTTCTCTAACTCTTATAGTTTCTGAAATATTGACGATTAAATTACGATTTTTTGAAGAAAAAATTGACTTTGTCAGACAATATCTTTAAAACCTGTCTTCACCTTCGGTTTTAATCTTTTACGTGAAGCTCCATTCCATTAGCAAAAAAATAAGCTATCAGCGAAGAAAATCCATGGTAAAATGGAAAAGTTATAGGCGATCAAGTAAATACAGCCAAGTCGCACAATGCCTCTACACGGGTATATTTTATGCATGTTATACCCGTAAATGGGCTTGTATCTACCGCGCTGCCAATGTGCTGCTACTGCAGATGTGTAGGTATTGGTACAATATGCATAGAATGTACGCGTGCAGAGGCATTGCGCGACCTGGCTGTATTTACTTGATCGCCTATAACTTTTCCATTTTACAATGGATTTTCATCGTTGATAGCTTATTTTTTTGGTAATAGAATGGAGCTTCATGAAAAGGAGTAAAATCGAAGGTAAAAATATTGGTTTTAAAGATATTGCCTGACAAAGTCAATTTTTTCTTCAAAAAATCGTAAAAAATCGAAAAAATTAAAATTTAATCGTCAATATTTCAGAAACTATAAGAGATAGAGAAAAATGTTATAGGAGCCGTGAAAAGGAAATTTAATTTTATTTCGTTTGGTGTCACCCTAAGGAATATAACTCACTGTGTTAAAGAGATATACAGGATTAAGTGGACACATTGGCCAAATAACGGTAAATTGCCGATATCTCAAAAACCTTCCCATAGAATTAAAAATGAACCCGATTTTCGGAATCAGCGACCGATTTTACATATAGAAAGGATGGTTGCGTTCAGAGTATTTTTTGGCTGTAGAGCAGTGTTGTTAGTCACGTATGTATGTACATAGATATTTTTCTGTTATGTTACGATGTTAGGAAGACAAAACAAAGGCGCACATCTCGAATGGGGAGCTCGGCCATAAACTCGTCAGATTTATAATAGCGCCATTGTATTATATGTATTATTAAGTAGCTCATCGGAACCTCAATTTACGAAACATCTTACATGTACCCCAAAATAAGTATCTATATATGAACAATCGTTTGCATGGCAGCTATATGTTAAGTAGTCCGATCTTGGCAGTTTTCGGTAACAGTTTTTAGGTCAACATGGGCACAAATACTGCCAAATTTCACGTCCTTGGCTGTTTTAATGGAGAAGTCAAATCCCAAAATATCTAAATCTTAATATAAGTTATAAGCCAGCTATATGTTATAGTGGTACGATTTGACCGATACCGACAAATGACAATAGCCCTGTCATAAAAAGAGGCCCACATATACAATTTCATCCAGATATCTCAATGACTGAGAGACCAGCTTGCGTTCAAACAGCCAGACAGACAGACAGGCATGGCTTTGGCGACTTAGCTGATAATTCTGATCATATCGGTATATACTTTGGTGGATCTGTCACGCCTCCTTCTGTGGTAATATCAAGATTCCAGTTTCGGCACAAAGTTATAATACCATTTCATGCTCATGAAGGGCATAAATATAATGGACCGTATGTGGTACTCGTGGCGCTGTGATTGTTTCATCCCAGTGATAATAAAGCTTTCAGCAACTTAAATTAATTTTGAACTCATTGATGTCATTTTCCACAGCAGGACCCCACATTGCATTTTATCAAATTATTGATCATATTCTAGTCTTTTTCGTCCCCTATGCATGTTTAAAATAATCATAAATTGCTCATTATACTCAGCTGTACTAGTACACAGAGTATTATAGTTTTAATCACATAACGGTGGATTGTAACAGAATGAAATAATCGAGATAGATATAGACTTATATATATCAAAATGATCAGGGTGAAAAGAGAAATCGATTGAGCTATGTCCGTCCGTCTGTCCGTCCGTCCGTCTGTCCGTCCGTCCGTCTGTCCGTCCGTCCGTCTGTAAACACTCTAACTCGCGCAAAAATTGAGATATTTTGATGAAATTTGAAATGCAAGTTGGTATCTGGACTAGGACGGTTGGTATTGAAAATGGGCGAAATCGGACCATGACCACGCCCACCTCCCCTATATAGTAAAAATCGGAAATTTGGTATCTCAGTCACTAATATAGCTGGAGCGATGAAATTTTACCCATGTGTTGAGCTCAGGCCCCTATGAAGAAATTTAATGAAATTTTGGAAAATGGGCGGTGCCACGCCCACTTATTAAGGGTCAAACCTTGAAAATTTTATATGTCATAACTCAGAAACCATTGAAGATATATCGATGAAATTTGGTACTCGTGATTTAATTACTTAGGCAAACGTTTGGACGGAAAATAGTTAAAATCGGTTGACGGCCACGCCCACTTTTATATATGTGTATTATAAAGTGACCTAATAAAAACATTTTAAGCCATATCTCTGTCAAATATAAAGATCTATCATTGAAATTTTGTCGCATGAGTCCAACTATGGACATAAAACAAAAAACACAAAAATTTTGGAAAATGGGCGGTGCCACGCCCACTTATTAAGGGGCAAACATTGAAAGTTTTATGAGTCATAACTCAGAAACCGTTGAAGGTATATCAATGAAATTTGGTGCGCGTGATATACTGACTTAGGCAAATGTTTGGACGAAAAATTTCCAAAATCGGTTGACGACCACGCCCACTTTTATATATGGGTATTATAAAGTGACGTAATAAAAACATTTTAAGCGATATCTCTGTCAAATATAAAGATATATCATTGAAATTTTATGCCAGGAGTTCACCTGCGGACATACAACGAAAAACACAAAAATTTTGGAAAATGGGCGTGGCACCGCCTCTTTTTAGAAGCTGGAATATACGAGATTTCTGAGCCCATAACTCGACAAATAATTGATATATAATGACGAAACTTGGTGTGTACACTTTTACTACTTGTGGTAATACATGCTAAAAATTTTAGCGAAATCGGTTTGACGACCACGCCCACTTTTATACATGGGAACTATAAAGTGGCCTAATAAAAACATTTTAAGCGACATCTTTGTCAAATATAAAGATAATTCATTGAAATTTTGTGGCATGAGTTCCACAATATACCGGAAACAAAAAATATAAAAATTTTGGAAAATGGGCGTGACACCGCCTCTTTTTAGACAAAGGAATATACGAGATTTCTTAGCCTATAACTCGATAATTGATTGAGATATTATGACGAAACTTGGTTTATACACTTTTATAACTTGTGTTAATAGACACGCAAAAATTTATTGAAATCGGTATATGACCACGCCTACTTTTTAGCAAAGATATTTCTGGAACACCCTTTGGGAATTTGTAACGTGACATCTTTGTAACTAGAAGCCAAAAAGGAATGAAATTTTGCACAAAGAATAATATTCATATGCTTAGTTGGATGACTGATAAAAATGTTGAAAATTGGCGTGGCTACGCCTACTTTATGCAGCACTCGCTTTATATAAAATACGCCGTGTTTCCATCAAACGCAAACAAACAATGAAAGCATACAGATGAGTATCTAATGTTCGATTCCACTCGAACTTAGGCTTCCTTACTTGTTTTCTGATCATAATAGAGTCTTTTGTCGGTAGAAAATGGTATTCTTCGTTCGACTCTTCTTGGGAAGCCGTTTCGAGTCTTATTTTAAACGTATTTTAATAATTTTCAAGTCCCTTTAGATTTTATTTTTTTCGTTTTTAATCTTATTTTGGTCATTTTTGAATCGTTTTCTGATCGTTTTTGAATCTTTTTAGGGTCATTTTTCTTCGTTTTTCCGATCATTTTCGATTAGCTTTCCAATCTATTTTGGTAATTTTTCATGCGCCTTTCTGCTCATTTTCGAATATTTTTGGGTCGTTCAATGATCAATTTTTAATAATTTTCTAATACTTTTCTACTTATTTTCCTACCATTTTTGGGTCATTCTACCCTTAGCCTTACTTTAACCAATAACACAAAAAGAACTTCCACAGCCACTTTCAGTCCACATTTCAGTTGGAATTTTGAAACAGATTTTTATCGTACAATAATATTAAGCAAATAAGGAGTTTGAGATACAAAATTTCAATCCATATGTAAATGAATTCCTATGAAAATGCATATGCGCATTTTGGCACTCTCATATACGGCAACGCGGCAGACATATGTACATCCATATGTTCCTGCTCTACAATATTCGCACCATCAATGCCGAAGTCCAATATAAAATTTTCTGAATTTTTTTTTTTTTTGAAAACTGATAGCTTTATGTACTACGCTGGCTAAGGAATATTTCCTTTTTTTTTAAAGGCGAAATAAACGATCACGTTTCGATCTTTAGCATGATCAATTTGTGATAAATTCTTTTTTTAATCAGCAAAAGGGATCGAAAATGGCTCAGTTAGGTGATTTTTATATGACAAAAAATAAAATCACTTTTAAATCGCTGGTCTGACTCATTTTCGAGTCTTCTTCTAATCGCAGAAGTGATTAGTCAATTTTTGATTATCAAAGGGGATCGAAAAGACTGGGTTTTTTTTATGATAAAAACTTACTTTATGAATTAGGGTGCGATATGTATAACATTTAACATATATGTATGTACCCGGACATGAACACTGATTTCATTAACATATCAAAATCACCATGTGTGTTGTACAGAAAACCGACATAAATTTTACAACACACCGAACACAAAAATAAATAACAAAAAAAAAATTAGATATGATAAAAAGGATAGAATAAGCGAATTTGCATTTCACGCTTTAACTACATACAAGTACAACAAAAAAGCAAAAAAAAAAAACAAAAAAAAATTTGGCGAAAAATTGTAAACTCACTGGGCGCGCAAGACATGGCTGGAATCCTCTGCGTTCACATTTATTTTATGCGCACTTTTTTCACATTCGCACTGCCACACGCAGCGAAGCGCTGTGCACGCAATTTGCCGCTAAAATCACTGAGTTGTGCGTCGTCCAAGCCCAATGAGCAAATGACCAAATGATTAATGTTGGCATGTCGCAGGCGCCCCTTGTTCCCATCCATTCGCAGCTGATAGATATCACCACAAGCCAACCAACCACCAAAGAGCAATTTATTTCAATTGAAAAAGATCAGATTGAATTTCTTTAAACTTAAAATTTACAAAGAGAGCTTATGCTGAAAACGTGGTAAGGTGTAAGGAAAATGAGAATTGGGAGTAGAAGCGCGGGAGGCGAGTAGTTGTAGAATAAAAGTCGCACCCTACCGAGTGCGTGGGTATGTACGACACGCATAGATACATATACTTAACAACATTGTTGCTGGCAACGTTGTTTTTTGTTAATGTAGAATTTTATACAAATGGAATATCAAACATCGGCTGAGATTTTACTTTACCTCTCGCTTTCTGTCGCGCTCCGCAATAATTTGCTAATAACCAAAAAAAAAAGAATGTTCAACAAACTGACAATTACAAATGTGATATCCAACTGTTATTGATGATTTGTTGATTAAGTTCTGACTGTATAAAATGTACGCAAGTTTGCTGTAGCAAATCAGTGAAACATGAAACGTAAATGAATATCTAATAAGTAATAAATATGTATAAAAAATGAGCATTTGATGGACGATAAATGAGCGACATTTAAACAATTAAATTCCATGCCGAACAGTCATGCGAACTCATTTTGCTTCGCAAGGGCGGAGGAGGGTAGTCAACACTAGAAAAGTTTGGATACAAATAGCAAAAGTTAGCACAAGCATCAGCACAAACACTCATGCCCAAATACGCACAAATAGGTCATTTTGTCTTTAGCTTTGTTTTGCATGCAAAAGTGGCTTTTAGCAAGTAATTAGGTCATTAAATTGTGAAGTATTTTTTAAGCGAGTTTAGTGAACTCTATTTGTTCTTTCGACAAGACTGAATTTTCAAGCGAAAAATTAATCGGAAAGTGAAATTTGTTTCCTCAGACTTAACTGCGGTACATGAAATAGGCTTGGGTAACTCATACTGAGTTATGACTCTGTGTCAACTCCCATCAGTGAGCTGCACGCTCAAGCTCACCTCACGATAAAATGATAACTCAGTAGCACACTTGACTCCGCTGGCAACTTCGATTTCGCCTCTTATTTAAGTGTTATCTTATGCATACTTACTTTATATGGCATTTGGTGTATTTTGGTGGTTTTTTCTTTCACTAACACAGTCTCTGATAGCACACAGTAACACTTTTTGGTTGACCATAGCACGAAAGTAATATGTGCTGCAGTACAATCGTGTTGTAGCACAATCGTGCCAACTCAGTGAGTCAACTCTTTTCAGTGAGTAAGTGCTTATGTGTCAACTCCCAAAAAATCGTGTCATTACTCACCCCTAACATGAAATGAAATGCTGGCTCACTGAGATCAGCCGGCTAACAGTGAAATATGCTTTCTAATTGACTATAAAAAATATTACGAACAAGTAAGGAAGCCTAAGTTCGAGTGCAATCGGACATTAGATACTCAGCTGTATGCTTTCATTGTTTGCTTGCGTTTGATGTAAACACGGTGTACTTTATATAAAGCGAGTGCTGCATAAAGTGGGCGTAGCCGCGCCCATTTTCAAAATTTTTATCAGCATATGAATATTATTCTTTGTGCAAACTTTCATTCCTTTATGACTTCACGTTACAAATTCACAAAGGGTGTTCCAGAAATATCTTTGTTAAAAAGTAGGCGTGCTCATAAACCGATTTCAATAAATTTTTGCGTGTCTATTAACACAAGTTATAAAAGTGTATAAACCAAGTTTCGTCATAATATCTCAATTATTTGTCGAGTTAAAGGCTAAGAAATCTCGTTGATTCCTTCGTCTAAAAAGAGGCGGTGCCACGCCCATTTTCCAAAATTTGTCTATTTTTTGTTTCCGGTCTATTGTGGAACTCTTGCCACAAAATTTCAATGAACTATCTTTATATTTGACAAAGATATCGCTTAAAATGTTTTTATTAGGTCACTTTATAATACCCATATATAAAAGTGGGCGTGGTCGTCAACCGATTTTAACTAATTTCCGTCCAAACGTTTGCCTAAGTAAGTAAATCACGCGTACCAAATTTTATCGATATATCTTCAATGGTTTCTGAGTTATGACATATAAAACTTTCCATGTTTGACCCATAATAAGTGGGCGTGGCACAGCCCATTTTCCAAAATTTCATCAAATTTCTTCATAGGGGCCTGAGCTCAACACATGGGTAAAATTTCATCGCTCCAGCTATATTAGTGACTGAGATACCAAATTTCCGATTTTTTCTATATAGGAAAGGTGGGCGTGGTCATGGTCCGAGTTCGCCCATTTTCAATACCAACCGTCCCAGTCCAGATACCAACTTGCATTTCAAATTTCATCAAAATTTCTCAATTTTTGCGCGAGTTAGAGTGTTTACAGACGGACGGACATGGCTCAATCGATTTCTCTTTTCACCCTGATCATTTTGATATATATAAGTCTATATCTATCTCGATTATTTCATTCTGTTACAATCCACAGTTATGTGATTAAATCTATAATACTCTGTGTACTAGTACAGCTGAGTATAAAAAACAGATAAACGTAAATTGTTGTGTATAAGCCAATTTATTTATATATGTATGTACGTATATGCTCAAAGTTATTATTTCAATTGATATATATACTTTCGATACATTCATGTATGTATACATATGTATCTACTACAGAGTTTTAAAAATATTGTTTTAAAAATGCCGCATCTCCTAACCCGTTCAACCTTCTATGCATTACGTGTTGTTACGCGGTTCTCGTGACGCACCAGCACATCTACAATGCTCATATTCGGAGTTGAGAAGTTAGTAAGTTGATCGGCGCCCGGGCGAGAAAGGCGGTCGAAAGGATAGCCCATAGCGCGACGATCTGGGTAGAGGCGATCGCGAACGCCACAATAAGATGCGGCATCACTGCAACTGCCCACTAATTGCTGATCAATCTATTGAAAAGACATACAGAAGAGACATACATACATATTTATATAAATAAATAGAAGATATTGTGGCTTGGCCAGTATGCTTACCCTATCTTGATCATAGTTGGATACCATAACGAATAACTCGCAGCGCAGACCTTCCGGCAAACCCTTCGGAATGAGCATGTGATTGGGCCAGCCACAGCCACAAAAGTTGAACTCTAGTTCTTCGGCGCTTCCTGCAGTTGGTCTATTCAAATCTAAATTGCGGAACGTGCGGTCAAAGGGAATCGTCACACTGGACTCGGTCGAACGGCGTCGTACAGTATTTTGCCCGGGGTTCACTTTTTTATATATGCAAGTGTGCTCATGGTTAGTCATTTTCATAAGAGTAAAATAAAATTAATATACATGTAAATGTACTTACAAGACACAATAAATTTGTCCAACTCGATCATCAGCAAACGCTGATCCTTAAATAGCATTCCCTGTCCACGCTCATCTGTCTTTGGTCCCAAAAAGATACGCACTGTACCGAATCGTGCGGCACCGCTTGCGTTATTGATGTTGATTGTGTAAGTAAAGGGTGCATGTTGGAGATGAGTGAAGCGAGCAAATACGTTGCCACGTGGCACAAAATCCATGCCGCGCGATAGGTCAACGTCTGTTTGCTGCCAAAATGTTTGCAGCACATTTGGGGTTCCACCTTCGGGGCTGACTTGCACCCCGGTAACAGAAACACCCTCGTAACTGAGTTCGGGTAGAGTGTATGGCGGTAGACGCGTTTTGTGTTCCTGGAAGATGTCATCAATGTATGCATGCCATCTGTAGAAAACGGGATCTCGCATGGCAGTCGCTGAATCGCCCATCACGCCGAAGGATTCCAAATGTTTATGGTTTGGATCGTGAGAGTATGAAATGAACACATGTCCCATATTATGAAAATCACCATATAAGCTGCGATTCGGCGAAAGAATAGACGATTCCATCATATTGCCCAAGACATCAATGCCCCTGACTGCATCCAGTGGCACACGATTTCCGCTTTCCTGAAATAAAAAAAGGTTACGCAGTTTTAATTGTGCATGTCAATAAAATGGATAATGAGTTGGCTTGGTACTGGTATATGCACGTACATCAGTAGCAAAGCCTTGCGATATGGCCTCAAATATTCTATCCCTCCAGCGCTCTAAATCAGCAACATCTACATTAATTTGGTCCAACTCTCGATTCAGGTCCGACAATCTTGTCTCCTCAAAGCGTGGCGGCCAAGCGCGGCTAGAAACCAACGAGTCCATTTTGGGGAAGTAGCCTTCTTTGATGGGCTCACGCAAGTTATTGAAGCGAATAACTCGTGCTAAATTATTGCTAAAGCGCTCCGCGTTGTAACGGGCGACTACTTGCTGATGCATGTAGTAGAACAATTCGCCACGACGGTCCTTGTCTACGACGGCACGATTGCCAGCCTCGAAAGGATAAACCAGATGCCAATGCCAATGATGAAGATTGATGCCAAGATCTTCACGGAAATACCATAGTCGATGCTCGGGCTCAAGATCAGAGGCAGTATAATCACGCGGAATGGTTATTGCCATACGTGATCCTTCGGGCACCACAGTAGCTTCTTCGCGCACTTTACGGAAAACGGCCGAGTCAACAAATTTGTCAGGGAAATTCTGTGCAAATGACGGCAAATCCAGTCCTTTGGTGTCTTGGCGATGCAGTAGCGCCACCGAAAGTGCATAGTTGAACAAGTATGGATTCACACGGTCACGGGCATACACAGCCACACTCTGCAGATCATCAATTGAACGTAAACCAATGAAAATGTCGATCAAACGTCCGGCAATTCGGCGATGGGCCGGTATGAAAAGTGAAAATTGGGCATCTCGTGGCAACGACATTGGTATACGCAGATCTGGGATGGATATATCGCGAACAGGAATGCGCTGTTCTACGTTCTCACCGAACCGGCTTTGTACTTCATTGCCGATGGGACGGTAGCGATCCGTGAGGAACTTATCGGGGACATCGAAGATAGTCGGCGACTTTCCTTTCTGCATGAAAATGGGCTCAGTAGGACGATCCAAAAGCAATAGCAAGTTCTTTTTTTCTGCCATTTTTATGCTGAAGATTTATTAATGTATGTATGTATATATAATTATTATGCAGCACGCCTTAAGTCAAGTCTACACAATGTCGGATTGATGGTTTCGAAAAATTTAGTTGCCTTTTTATACTCGTTTATGTTCTTTGCAAAAAAGTAGTGCACCATCTAAATATTTATCGCCTTTTTTGTGGTCAAATTGCTTTGTGGTCAGCCTCATTCGAATTTATCGCAATGGGAATATGTTTATTTACATGTAAGTAAATGTGTTGATGTTCACAGCAACAATGTATCATGCTTGTGTTTAGGATTGATAAGGCAACTTTGTCACACGGTCAATGTTAATGTAAAATTAGTTACTAATTTATAAACACGCATACAAGCATATATGTATACTAACTAGCTGAGCCGAAATCCGTTGCCCTTATTTAGCTATGAATATTACTTTATAATTAAAATAAATCAAGTAAAACATGTAGGACCGCATCTGTGTGCGGCAGTGCCGAATAAATGGGAAAGTGCAATGTTTCATGATATGATATTCATAAATTTGTACATAAAAATTCAGCTACGTGCCGAATTCCAAGCAGATATCTTAAAAATGAGGCAACAGCTTGATTTCACACGGTCAGACTACAGGCGGGCATGGATTTATCTACTAGATCGTGAATCGGATCATATCATTTTATGATTTACGTTCTTTGTACAAAGATTTTGCCTGATGGTGAGTAATTCTCTATAACCCTCTATCGACTTTCAAAATACTATTTTTTTCGGACTTTCTAAAAAGTGGTCAAAAAAAGCCCTCTTCATGGAGGCGTTAGCGGGTTAAAGTATTCTACGAAATTAAAGCCCGTACAATTTTATTATACGTTTCCTAAGAACTAGAGCTCTAGATACCCGGGTATCGAACAAATCGAATTGATCGTTTTTGTTTGAAGCCCGTTTGTTTTTCAAATGCCCGTACAAACATTCGAGGATTCGAGCTTACAAACGAAAAAAATGTGTATCGAAAAAACAAAAATAAAAACAACTACATATGAAGAAGAAAAAAAATAATAAACAAAAGAAAAAAACAATGCCCGAATTGTTCAAATGCCCGTACAAAAATACGGGTAATAAACAAACAAACGACTGTTCGAGCATTTGAACAACATTTGTTCGGGCTACTCGAAAATGCTCAAAAAAAAATCTGGAGCTCTACTAAGAACATATTTCTATACCAGGGCTGCTCAACGCTCTCGTATTGAATGTACAAAACTCAATACATCTACAAATTTTGTATATGCACTGAAAAATTTTGTTGCTTATTTAATTTTTTTTATGAATTTAAATAAAATATTATTTTAGAATTTATTTTCAAATGGTAGTATCTCATACATACAAATTTTTTTCATTTTTTATATGAAAATTTTTTGAATACAAATTTTTTACAGTGCTTCATTTTTTTAATTTTTTTTTCATTACACATTTGTTATTGTAAATTTCGATTTCTTACGGCAGTGCTCGAGCTCCTATACAAAGTGTCTTTGCTCTGCACATTCAATATGAATCATAGGCACATTCATATACAATTTTTTTATATCCGAGTGCTTATGGGAGTGCAAAGAAAAATTTATTTGAAGTGAAAATATGTATATGTGCCTATGATTCGGAACAAAACAAAAACAATTGTGCTTTGAGTGCCTATGAGGTGAGCAGCCCTGTTCTATACGATACGTATTTTAACCCTTTTTCCTTATTTAAAAATCACTTAGAAAAAAATTTCGCAATTTAAAATGGCAATAAAAAATATTTTATTATCTCAGGGAGCAAAACGTTTTGTGGGTTTTCCTTCTACCACCTAATAGGAGGACAACTTCCTGCCAATTTTGCACTCTTTAGCAGATCCCACAGTATCTCTTATGATCATCAGAAAGGTGGAACACACGACTGAATATTTACATTCCACATTCTAAGCTAGCAAAATCTTAGATTTGTTAGAGTTGTAAACAGATTTAAAAATGACTGCGCAATCGTGCGGAATATACCACTTAGTACATAGGATCTGTTGCCAAAAGAATGTATGTAGTACATATATTCAAAAAATTAAAATTTCTAAAATATCAAACGAGGTATTACTCACATGCTTACCTACTTAACCCTAATCACCGAATTTTGAAAAGTTACCTAAAACCGAAAGTGAGACTCTGAGGCTCACCTATGGGGAAATTTTGAAACACATTATTTTGGTAGTTGTTTTTTACTTTTATTTATGCAGTAATTAATGCAGAAGCATTTTTATAAATTCTGTAACGGTTTATGACAATTTTTTTAGTATATAAAGATAAAAAAGCTAATTTCATAAAATAGGGCAGGGCTGCTCACCTCATAGGCACTCAAAGCACAATTGTTTTTGTTTTGTTCCGAATCATAGGCACATATACATATTTTCACTTCAAATATGAAAATAAAATTTTCTTTGCACTCCCATAAGCACTCAGATATAAAAAAAATTGTATATGAATGTGCCTATGATTCATGTTGAATGTGCATATCAAAGGCACTTTGTATAGGAGCTCGAGCACTGCCGTAAGCAATCGAAATTTACAAAAACAAATTTGTAATGAAATAAAAATTCAAAAAATGAAAGCACTGTAAAAAATTTGTATTCAAAAAATTTTCATATAAAAAATAAAAAAAAATTTTATGTATTTGATACTACCATTAGAAAATAAATTCTAAAATAATATTTTATTGGAATTCATAAAAAAAATTAAATGAGCAAAAAAAATTTTCAGTGCATATACAAAATTTGTAGATGTATTGAGTTTTGTACTTTCAATACGAGAGCGTTGAGCAGCCCTGAAATGGGGTATATTAATGAACTGCAATTTTCACACATTTTTGTAGTTGTTGAATGTTCATTACAAATGGATTTATTACATCTGTTATAAATTTGTTTTTGTGCACAGAATGAGAAAAACTATGAATCAAATGAATATAAATAAAGTTTTTCAGATGATCGCCCCTAATATATATTTTGCGAAATCAAATTCCAAATTTTTAAAATACGACGTTCGTAGTGAAATTACTTACGCATAAATCAGCTGATCGTTCGTTTCTCTATCTGAACGCATCTTTTCCGCAATTTAGAATCTCAGTAAACAGAAAAATGATAAAATGTTAATTGTTTTGAAATTGTTGACTTTATCGTTCTCCATAATTTTATGACATCATATGATCTAAATATCTATGGTGAAATACGACGAATTCACCAAAATCCGGGGAGGTATGGTGAGTTCACAATGTAAAAACCCCACTGGATAAACCTTTTAAACAAGGGATTCAAAATTTAGTTCAATTCTAGAAATGTAAACTTATTACGATAAAGATACTTAAGGTGAGTCTCTGAGGCTCACTTTGGGTTTTTCGTTACAATTTTATACGATTGCAAAAAAAAATGGTTAAAATAAATAAATAGCCCAAAGATCAAAATTATTTCATAATTTATGAACACAAATGGAGGAATACCCAAAATTTCAGGCAAAAAGCTTTTTTGGTTTAGGAATAATTCGCTTTTAAACCTTAAAGTGAGACTGAGAGGCTCACTTTAGAGGATTAGGGTTAAGCATTTTCTTTAACGTCATAACTACATAAATATTTGATGAATGTATTCAGCACAGCAGGCAGACTGACAGTTTATCAAATATCTAAGATATTGAATTACTTAGCTTATGAGTGATTGACTGGCTGTCAGAACTTTGATTATGTCTGTTTTTTGTTTTTGTGTTTTGAGCTTTTTGCTGGATCTTAGCATGTGTTCTTCCACAATTATTTATAATGTGATGCCATTAACTATTTTTTTCTTATTTATTTAGTTTTTGTGTTTGTTAGCATTAGTTCTTCCCCAATCTATCAAAATATATTCATATTATTAGCGAATTATAATCTTTACATTTTAGTTGCGTTTATCAAATGATCATTAATAACAATAAAAATTGATTTGAAAGAAGAATTATGAAAACACAAGAACACTATCATTTTTTCTCCTTCGTTTTTATGCTTTTTCTATTAATTGTTGTTGTTTTTCGATTACTTACTTAAAATTAAATTAAAGTTTAAATGTTATAATTAGAACCTTTAGATATGTAAATAAAAATATACAAACGACTGGAAACACCTATACTGTACTATTATAATTAATTGTTCATGATTTTGAGATTTCCCCGCATACTTACACCGAAATTAGTTTTTAAATTAATAAAGTTTCAACTGGACAAATATTAAAATTTCAATGTTAGATTCAATGGGAAAAAGTTAACAACAAATTTTTATTTAAGAGAACAATAGTTCTATGTAAAGCGAATGCTTTGTACAAATATTTTGTCTAAGAGGACCTACTAGATCATTATAGAGGGTTAAATCAAAATGCCAACTTATTCGGAGTATCTGAGAGGAAGTCCAAATGATCCTTTCGTATGAGAATTAATGGTTAAAAATGTTCTGATGATGAGTTGTGGTGATCTCCGAAATAGATCTATAACTTCCACCAGAAAAAATTTATTTTCAATTTTCTTACAAAACTGGTCAATAGCTCTAAAAAATACACAAGTAATTATTCCTCGTAAAACTTTATTATATACGGCTTAACAATCAATTTCTTCAAGAGTGCATTTCCATCTATTCTACATAAAAAAAAAATATTGAGATAAAATATTGCAAATTTAAAATAGTCATAGCAAATCAATTTTACCAAATAATATAAAACTGGTTACTACATGCGTTTGGATTCTTTCATTCAGATTCTCTCTTCCTTGAATAATTTCATTTCACCCCAGACAAAAACCCTCGATTGCACAGTTTAACTTGCAACAAAACTGCAAAAGCAATGATTCAAATAGCATAAGTAACAAAATTTCGATTAGGCAAAAAGCAAATTGCAAACAAAGAAACTGGAACTGTGTCGAAGTTTGTGGCGTTTAATTTTTTTACAATCAAGCCTTGTCGATTTGCATAATCGCCGAATGTGATTGCTGCACAATAATAGATAATGTGTTGTGAAAAACAGCAACATTTTGACCACGTCGTATGTACCTATGTACATTTTGACCATGCACATATGTATACTTACATATGTATGAGCATTTGTACATGCTCACATACAAAACATTGAGGAACGCAAAGGTACCTACATACGAGAGCAAATGCATCGCATTTGCATTTACCATTTACCATTAACTTAAATTAAATTCAATTGCTAATGTGCATGTTTCTAGCAAATTGTTTGAAATCATTTAATGCATTTTATTTACTATTAAATGAGATCCAATCGATTATATGCACATTAAACAGCTGCCCAGGGCGCCGTATCAATAGGGGCGCCAAAACTAAGAGAAAGAAAAAAATTTTTTTTTTTATTTATTATTATTTTTTTTTTTTTAATATTACAACAAGAGAAAAAATTAATCAAAGTACATTTCAGTACATTGGTACAGTTCTTAACCTTCGCCCCAGTGGGACTTACATATCGCTCATTTGCAGCATTTTCACTTTTCAAAATACACAACTTTTCAGGAAGGGCAATTTCGATATTCAACCGCCATATGGTGCGCAAATAAATGCAACATTTGGTTTGTATCTGAAGCGCTTAGTTTTCAACAAATCATAAAGAATTTTTTACTCAAATGAAGCATGATGTAACTAACTATTCTGCAGCATTAACTCAAAAATCACGTTTTTTTATTTATGCCGGTCTTGCAGCAAATGAGCGATATGTAAACACTAATAGCGTTTTCGATTCTGAACAAAAATGCTGCATTATTACAAGGCAACATTATCAACATGCGCCCTGAGCCCTAAGAAAATATTGCACTTTTCATGTGATGTATGAAACAAAAATAATGCAACCCTTTGTTCATATTAGGGCCTCCTCAAACAGAAGCGATACGATACAGCCCACGCGATCAATTGTGCACGACGCGATACCAACGCGATACGATTTTGGTTTGTGGGCTGTATCGTATCGCTTCTGTTTGAGGAGGCCCTTAAAGGCAGAAAATGCTGCCCTGTGGTCGGGGAGAGTGCGAAATTTTTTTCAATAGGACAATCAACCCTGAAAAAAATTGTGGAATCTATGTGGAATAGAACAAAAAAAATTTACAGCCCGATAAAAGTGCAGAATAAGTGCGACATTTTGGCCAGAATCGAAAACGCCATAAGTTTTAGCAGCTTGTGTGCAGAAAATAACGTGAAAGATTCAAATTTAACTGAAATTTCAAATTTAAAAATCAAGTAGGCATTGAAGTATTTTTTCGGGAAAATGCGCGAGCTCACTTTTTCAAAGGAAACTAAGATCAGAATATTTTCTGTTTCTGGTTAATTTGAATAGTTCGCGCCTCTATACAATGCGCTGCGTACATTTTATTTTATCTTAAAAGTCGTTCCGAGTTAAAAACATCAAAAAAGTGTCAGTGAAATAATGTTTTTGTGAAAAATAGAAGAATGAGTGCAAATATGAAAAAGTTAAGCGGCGCAGCAAACAAAAAACTTGCAGCCGAGAAAGTGCAGAAATACAAAGATTTACTGTCGAAAATCCCTAAACTTGATTGTTTTTTTCAAACTCCTCGAAAAGAAAATGACTCCGTTGTTGATCATAACCAAAAAGGTAAAAATGCATAAGTCAATTGATCGACAGCTAGGTTAGCCCAGGTAGATTCTGGACCAGAAAGCCAGATTTCGCTACCTGGGAGGCACCTTAATATCAAAAATTGTGAGATTAGCTTCAGTACGAAACATTTTCTAAAATTGTTTTTCAGATACGTATGATGAACTGCAATTTAATGATATTGCGAAATCTGTTCCACCTAATAATGAGGGTTTAAGATCAGATCATTTTGAAGTTTAGAAAATGGAAAAAATGTGGTACCTATGTATATAAGAATCGAATCAAATTTTTTCAATCCGTAAAATATATCAGTAATGAAATGTCACCACAAGAAGGCAAGTACATTTTTTTTGGAATTATTGGGGCGCGGCGTGATTTGTTTGCCCAGGGCGCTTCTAGAGGTAAATCCGCCCCTGATACCAGCTGTCTAGCTTGGTCACTGAATAAAATAAAAATATTGTATGATACATAACAATGGGAGTACGAGTACATACAGATATTTCTATTTGTGTAGGGGGAAGCAAAATGTAAAAAAAAATCAATTCAGCTTTGATTTTTACATAAATATATTCTTATCAATTAATTAACTTTATTTTAACCTTTTATTTTTTACATTTGCTTTATTTAATATATGTATTTTATTTTATTTTATTTTATTTTATTTTATTTTATTTTATTTTATTTTATTTGATATTATTTCATTTTATTTTATTTTATTTTAGTTTATTTTTATTTTATTTCATTTCATTTTATTTTATTTTATTTTAGTTTATTTTATTTTATTTTATTTTATTTTATTTCATTTTATTTTATTTTATTTTATTTTATTTTATTTTATTTTATTTATTTTGTTTTATTTTATTTCATTCCATTTCATTTCATTTTATTTTATTTTATTTTATTTTATTTTCTTTTTCTTTTCTTTTCTTTTCTTTTCTTTTCTTTTCTTTTATTTTTTTATTTTATTTTATTTCATTTTATTTTATTTCATTTCATTTTATTTTATTTTCTTTTATTTTCTTTTTTATTTTTAATGGTTAATCTTGATTTTTATTCTGTGATTTTTATATCACAATCATCGTTGTGCCTAAATAAATGTTTTGCTTTTCTTTCAAGCGCAGAAATATCGCTTCCACTGCTCTCCTATCAATATCGCAAATGGAACTGGCGTTGCCATATCTTACCAGTATATAACGCACATAACTTCAATGCTTTTCTTTCTTTGATTTTAATCCTTTTATTCGCCTTTTTTGTTGTTTTTGCTTTTAGTTTTGCTGCTATAATTCTATTTGCTAACTGGTTTTTTAGCCATAAAGTGCATATGTACCTACGCTTTGTGTTGGCTGGAGTAAAACTTGAGCTTTTCTTTTGACTCACAGCGCATGAACTCGCTCCATGTAAGAGAGTAGAAAATGTTTACACCGATTCGGTCTCTTGGCGCTTATATGTATATCCAGTTACATATTTAGTTGACCATATTCACCATTGTAGGTAGGTGTTTCTGATAGAAAAATAACAGCTTTGGAATAAAGAATCCAAGGATATATGTTCCGGGTCGGAGTAAACGATGTATACTCCATTAACACCTTACGGTAGAGATAGAACTTGAGACAGAGCTGAGATAAAGTCACCTTTGCCTTATTGATGTTTTAGTCGGCATTTATGGTGATCACAAAAAAAAAATTGTAAAGCGTACGCAATATGACGTAGATTCGATTAAGTTGGCAACCTAAAAAGGGCAAAGCACCCTCTTCATTCCAATTACATATTTATACTCGCATGTAAAAATAATGTGAACTGAAGATTTCTGTAATGCGAATGCATTTATTTGTGTGCGCCTGTTACATCACCAAATGTAAGAGGGAAAATAAAGACAAGCGAACAAAAAAAAAAGGATTGGGGGACTTGGAAGAAGGTAGGAGGCACGATAAATTACACTAACGGTGATAGAAATGTAGGCATAAATGTTCCCAGAGGAGAACGTTCTCCCTTTTTTGCCCACATTTATGTCTACAAAAGGTACCTACACTTGGTGCATTGGGACTCTAAGTATGTATTGTAGATAATTTCTAATTCATACATTCGCTGAGCATGAAAAAATTAAATCCCGTTCCCTTGTGATCATCATCAAAGTTGCAATAAACAGAAAATGAAGTATAAATCTTTCTAACAAATTACACATAGCGTACTGGGAGCGAGTCATATTTGTTTGATGTAGCTTTCGCACACAGCATTAAGGTTGTTCTAAATCACTTCTGAGAATAGAATTGGAAGGAAGGAATTTTGCTGATTGTTGTCAAGTGTTTTAAGAATATCATCTTCGATTCCCGACCTACACTTTGTACCCCTCAGTGTCTGAAAGCCTAAAGGTATCAAATGGACAAAGAAATCAATCAGATCAGATGTTTTTTATATTATTTCATTTAATAAATTTTTTAGACTCTATAATCTCCTATAAACTAAGCACTAGAACATATATACTTGGTACAGAAAGCATTGAAGGACGTGCGTAGGAAGCATTTTAACAAAAATAAGTTCACGAAATATGTACTCAAAAAGCCGGTTATTCTATGTATGTATAGTTAGCAGCTGCTCAAGTTTCTTTATTTGTAAACTTTTTATTTAATGTTTTGTTATGGTCTCTCTCTGCTCATTCGGCAAACAAATGTGCACAAAATCCACTCAAAGCACACTCATCTCATCTCAACTCAACTCAATTTTACTTTTTCACCTTTGATTAACTGTTATACGCTGGAAATGAAGATATGAAAAACCTATATACATACATATGTATGTTTGAATAAAAAACTGTGCTCAAGCTGGAGAAATTCTCAATAAGGGCTGGAATTTGTTGAAAGGTTCGTAATATCATGTTCAGACATAAAAATTAATTAAGTCAATTGGGGTTGATTGAACATCTTGAGATTTGGTGTTCAGACATATTTAATTTACTTGGCCCATTTAACAGGTCGGCTGAAGATACATACACACATACACGCCGTGAGCTGAATATCAAACTCTCGAGACCTAGATGTCAAAATTGCAAGGAGGACGAAATAATTTGACATTCAGCTCACAATTTTTACCAATCGTAAACACGAATACATGTATAGAATAAGCAGAAATAAAAACAAATTTGATAGTTGATGAAGAAGAACAAGAATGCAGCTGATCTGACGAACCAACCTGTTTAGTGGACACTGACGCTTATCACATTTCTCTTTTCATGACATTTCATTTTACTTATGAAACAAGCCTTTTAACAGGGTTGCATGCAGAATTGTTCTTCATTAAGAACTCATTAATTTCTAATGAAGCATTAACTTGGTCAATTTTTGTATGGAAAATTGAGAATCATTAGGCTTGAAAATTGAATAACGGCTCTTAATGTTCAATTAAGGTTGTGTCTGAACATAACATAAGATTTATCATAGCCCTTTTAAATTTGATTTGGTAAAAACCAGTTTCGGCTATGTGCCATTCTTCAGTATCTTGTTTTGTTCTCCGACGCAAATTCGTTCCACAATACATCGCATATTACTGTAGGAAAAGCAAACAACAAAAAAGAACTGTTACCAAAACTTATTGGCGCTTATTTAGCCGCCTTAGAGCGGGTCCCAAGCCCGACGCACTACCCGCACTACGGGAGTTGCATTTTGTCACACGTTTATATAGCGATCCGCTTGTTTGGCACCTTCTAGTAAACCGAATATGTCGGAGTGGCCTTGTCGAGTTGTCGCCTTCTCACTTTAGTTCACCACCAAACGGATGTTCGGTAGCTATCAAGAGAACACTACGAGGAAGATGTGAGATCTTTGCTGCGCATGCAAAAGAATCGCTCTCGCCATCCACAGAAACCTTTTTCCACTTACGTGGACTTCTGCACACGGAGCCATCCTGCTCTTTCTCCACTGCGTTGGGAAGATCAGGTGAAGAATGACCCGTCCTCCCTTGGTATTTGCAATTGGCGCCAGGCACCACGAGACATTGAGCTCGGCAAAAATCGTCTAGACGTTTACGCGCAAATTAAGAAGAAGAGTTACTTACACATTCTTATATTGGAAATCTCGAAGCACCCGTTACCCATACAAACCCTTTATAATGTCTTATTAAATCGCGTGAGTCGCCAGTTCAAAAGATATACTACCGACTCGAGACTTGTTCATTAAGAGAAAAATGTATGCTTAAGTGACCACATTTACACATTCTATTGTTGTCGCTCTACACTTAGCCAGCTTTATCATTATCACCTACATATAACGCAACAAGCCTCAAAACAAAGTAAACATAATTTACAATTTTTCATTCTACAATTTGTTAGTCTCAAAAATATGGTGGTTCTAATGAAATATTCGTCATTCTGGAATGGTTATTGCACTGGGCCACAAGTGAGAAGCGCTTCAAAAACCATCATACGATAATAATATCATCAATTGCATTACGTTATATGCAGTGCATTTCTGCCATAGTGCCAAGAAATAAAGAAAAAGAAAAGCCATAAAGCCTCTGACTTAGCTCGTCTTCATTACGTCGAAACATGCAAAGTCGTATGTATAAAAGCATTCATGTCCATTGCCTACGGTGGAAATCGCCGTTGAATTGAAAACAACAACCAAAGCAATAACAAAACAAAAACCCGCTGTGTCTCATGCTGTTTGTACGAGTACTTGTACATTATAAAACCCCAAAGCCCCGCTTACGCTTTGTGTTGACATCAAAAGTTATTTTAATTTAACAGTTAATTAATTTTGGTTATTTCTTTTTACCTCCCGGTACATCGTACTTTTACACTTTCGTTGTTTGCTGTGGGTTATTTTGTTTTTCTTTGTTCTTCATTTAAACTTTGCGTCTTCGTGTGCTTGCTTGTGTTGCATTGCCGCGAATTATGAATTTGTTGTGGTTATTCGTTCATTTATTTTATTTTCATTTACTTTTATTAATACAAATAACATTTTTTTAATTTGCATTTTTTTCTCACTTGTATTACTCCCCTTTGTTTACATTTGCACTTTTTAAGCCACAATAGCAAATAGCAAAAGTTGGGACTAATTTTCAATTTAGAAACAAGCGGAAGTTGGTAAGGCATTTTTTGTAGTAGGTAGTCACTTTTCTTTAATTGCGTTTTTATTGTTGATCGCCGACCGTAACGAAGTCAAAATTATTGGTACATTAACCTTTGCGATACATATACTGGGACTAGTGATATTTTCCAATAAATGCTTTTAATAATTACAAAAGAGCAAAAATTTTAACCACTTATGATTAACGCATTATGATTAACGCATTACAGTAGTCGATTTTTCAGCTTTTACTTATTTGCTGTTGTCATTCGTCAATGTAATGATGAGCTCCACCCTCACACGCTGGCCAGCCTTAGGGTGCGAACAGATTGGACGCTGATGCCGAGCGGAGCCGAGCCGAGCTTATTGACGCTTATTTTCATGCGAGAAGAAAATTTGTCTATAACACAGTGAATGCGAGAATCAGCGCTGAAATTCTGTTTATTCCATGTGTTTTGCCTTTATGTGATTTAGTCTTATTTTTCATTTGTGTTTATAAAATTGCTGTACACGGTAATGGATTCATCTGATGAAGAGTATTTTCTTCTCCTAGTGTGGTTAATGCAATTATTATCACAAAAGAATTTGGAAAACATCCAATTACACTAAAAATATATCAATTTGGTGAATTTCATCATTTATATAATGATTTAAGAAAATATCCAGCTAAATTTCTTTAAAAAAACATTAAAAAACACTATTTCACGCTAAAAAGTAAACATCAACAATGCAAACAAGCGCGCAAAACGCTTTGAAACTGTTTTTCTCGCACTCGTCGGCTTTGCTCTCTGCTCTTGTCGGCGTTCACTGTGTTATGCACAAGCTTATTTGTATTGACTTGTATGTAACCAGTTTTATCGCACTGGCAATCTTTATCGCATTGACAATCTCGGCTCGGCTTTCAGCGCCCACTCTGTTCGCAGCCTTATACACAAAAGTCAAAAATGTTGATGTTTCAAAAATAAATTTCTGACATGCGTTTCCGTGGGAAATATGTTGAATTTTTATGGAAAAACTCTTTTTATACGCAATAGACACCATTAAACGTTATTCTCATTTAAAGTGTTACACATTTGAAAAAAAAAAATTGTTTGTGGAAAAAGTTTGTGTAAAGAAGTGTATTGTGAATTTTGCGATATTTCAAGATTTAGTGCTAAAAAATCCAAATAACAATGGGAGCGCATGTTTCATGATTTAGCCAAATAAAACAATGAGATCAATTTATTTTTAGCAAAATAAATGGTGAAGAAATCTTGGGTTTTCCATGAACGTAATTTTCAAGCATTAGTATTTTCATTTAAACTTTTAACAATTAAAGACCACTCTGGATCAGATCTTATAGCAGATTTGAGTTCTTTCAAGTATTCTCTTAAGAAGATTGTTTATGAATTCTTCCTTTTTTCTTAAAATATCTTATTAAACGTAACTAGTCTATAAAAAATATTATTGCCCAAAATGATCCTTTTACATACCGTCGTACCATACGAAAACTAGCATGTTTAAAATTTCTGGCGAAAGCTAGCAATAAAAAAATTCTGTACGAAAAGTAGCACATTTGGCTTTTGGCCGACGAAAAGTAACAATATCGACTTTTGGCTGACGAAAAGTATCAGTAATTATATACTGTTTTTACATTAAAATTGTTGTTGTTTAAACGAAATTGATAGTTTTCGTCAGCAAAAAAAAAAGTATGCTAGTTTTCATATGGTACGACGATATTTACCTACTTCGACTGTTTTCGATATAACTTTATTTTCGATCAAACTGGGTAACTGAGTTTTGTCCCCCTCTCCATACAATTTTTTTTTTTTTTTTGGATACCGCGATATATCGCGGAAATATTTTTTATACCTTTCATGAGAATGAAATGGTATTATAACTTAGTGCCAAAAAATTTTTGTCGAAAGTACCAGAAGGAAGCGTGGGGGACCCACCAAAATATATACCGATATGATCAGAATCACGAGCTGAGTCGATTAAGCCATGTCCGTCTGTCCGTCTGTCCGTCCGTCCGTCTGTGTGAACGCAAACTAGTCCCTCAGTTTTTGAGATATCTGAATGAAATTCGGAATACAGGTATGTTGTTATATGCAGCTGATCATTTGTCGGAACCGGCCGAATCGGACTACTATAACATATAGAAAACAACCGATTATTCAGATATACATGAAATTTTTGGATGTAATTTGTGCATAACTTCCCCATTTAAACAGCTAAGGACATGAAATTTTGAAGTAGACGTGCCCATTTTGGCCCAAACAAGGTTACCGAAAATTGTCAAGATTGGACAACTATAACATATAGCTCCCATACAACCGATTGTTCAGATATGGACATTTTGGTGTATAACTCCTCCATTTAAATAGCCAAGACACCATTTTTTTCTAATAAATCTTTCCATAAATAACCCACAAAATTAAAATTATAAATTAAACTTAATCCGGCTATGTACATACATAGGTAACTTTTCATTTCCCCACTCATGAAAGGTATGAAGTCTTCGGTACGGCCGAAGACAGCCGCGCTTTTACTTGTTAATTGTAACTTAGTTATTTGACATCGGATTTTTAAAATTTAAATGGCTTTAGTTTAGTCTTTGGAAGCTCTATATATATTTCTAATGTCCTTTTGACTTATGAAGTCGTTTTCAAATAGTTAAGTCACCTAACAAAGGTTTTCCGACAAGATATCCTTTTTGCTTCACATGAAAACAATCGCCAAAAATAAAGTATATGTCGGATATATTTGATAACTAGCTGGCCCGGCAGACGTTGTTCTGCCTAAAATTTATTCCTATAAAGCTATAAAACTGTCAATTCTCTGAACAAAAGAGATATACATATATTCACCGCGACAAACCTAATTTCTCCTATCCCTATCTCTGTCTCTATCTCTATCTCTATCTCTATCTCTATCTCTATCTCTAACTCTACCTCTTTCTCTATCTCTATCTCTATCTCTATCTCTATCTCTATCTCTATCTCTATCTCTATCTCTATCTCTATGTCTATTTCAATCTCTATCTCTTTCTCTATCGCTATCCCTATCCCTATTCATATCCCTATCTCAAAATGTATAAGAAAATAATTTTTTTTTTTTAATTTTTCGGAAATTTTATTGGATATTCTCCTATTCTGGCCAGGGGACAATCTGAATTTGTCTCAATCATCCAAATCGGTGCAGGCGTTCTTGAGTTATACGCGTTTGTACTAACGCCACTTCCTTTTATATATATAGATATAATAATAATACAATGACGCTATTATAACTCTGACGAGTTTTATGGCCGAGCTTCTCTCCCAATTCAAGGTGTGCCCCTTTTTGTTTTTCCTACTAATTGGATGGACCTACAGTTTTATGCCGGCTCCGAAGGGCGAATGCATTGTTTTGTGAGAAGCTTTTTCATGGCAGAAATACACTCGGAGGGTATGCCGCCCACTGCCGAGAGGTGACCGCTGCTCTTTAAAAACCCAATAATTGGATTTTTACTAATTAGAAAAATTGTTTTGGTGTTTTGGTCGGACCGTGGTTTGAACCCGATACCTCTGGCATAGCAGGCGAGCACTCTACCCACTGCACCACAGCGGCCACAGCGGATATATTTGATATTACGCTTAAAGTCTTGCAATTAAATGGACACATTTTTAAAAGAATAAAACTTTCCTGATTTTTACAACTTATTATAAAAAACTAATATTTAAAAAAAATCGCAAAAAATCCATAAATTTTTTACTTTGAGCAGCTATGCTCAGCGAGCGTATTTTAATTGTCTTTCGAACGAGATACTGCTTGCATTTATCGCATTTGTAACTCCAGCTAAAATCATATTTGAATGAAGTGATAACAAAAAAATACAAAATTACCGTTTTAGAGATAAAACCGAACCATTAAATAGTTCCAAGCTCAGCAGGTCAATGCCTATTCTCCCCCATACCAGATATTCTTGGTGATTTTGGCTGTAAACTAGTGTCAGTGATGTTCGTGGATTAAAACATATATGCTTTTAATTTTTCTGAAAGATGATTCAAATAGTAGGATATCAATGTGCAAAATTTGATTTCGGTAGGTCCATCCGTTTCTGAGAAATTAAGTTTTGTCCTACTCTCCATACAAATGCGACCACTGTGCGTCGTGCTGAAAGCGATTGATCTACATTTGTAACCGTTTGCATTTTTGTAGGGTAGGATTTTTGCGAAAAGTTAGTGTTTTCAACTATTAAGGTTGAACTCATTTAACAAAAGAACATAACCTTTTGATCGGGCAACATGAAGGCAATGTTTGTTTTGTACAAAATAAAATGCCACAAAATATGTTTCGTGGGGGACTTCACTAGTCCAAAAATGATCCAAATAAAACTCCGTAGGCTCAATGAGAACTTTTGAAATAGTAATTACCTACTTAGCTTTTGTATTTACTATTATGTATAAATATGTACATACAAATATCAAATGTCCATCAAATAGATTTACACCTGTCAAATATACAAGCTGTATGTCCTTCGAGACCAACGAATGTCAGCACGGAGAGACTGCTTAAATGTCAAATTTGGTAGGTACTGCGAGTTAGTCAGTGATAAGGAATAATGTACAGCTAAATGACAGTGAGTAGCTTACAACATTGACTCAGTTACAATTAATATGTCACATCATCAACAGAAACAACAACAACAACAAACATAGTTACATACATATGTACTATATTTTATTATACATCAGTGAATTGCTGCACGTACAGAGGCCATCGATTCTGTTTTAGATGGCTACTCAGAGCGAAAATTATGTTCATATAAGCAATCGCACATTATAAATACATACATACATAAACACAGAAACAAACATGCCACTGAAGCCTTCCATAGACACATACATAGTACACTGTCTGACAATCCGGCAATCAACGCAACCGCAAATTTATTGCCACCGACGCGTTGACCACAACGCCCTCCCTGTCTTCATCGAATCAATTCTACAACACTGGATATGGGAATGCAATTCTATTGTGTATTTATTATTGTTGTTGTACTTATTTGCTTATGCCACCAGCCTTTGCCATGACCACATGCAGTTATGTGTTGTGCTAATGTGTTTGGGCATACATACATACATACATACGTGCATATTTAAGTTCAATGAACCGCCCACCCAGAACAAATTAACTGCTACATTATGATTGCATGGCTGCTGATTTGCTTTGTGGTTGTGCTTGGTTGAAACATACATACATAAATAAATGGCAGACGATTCACATGAGAACCTCCCATCATCGCCAGTTGTCTATCAGGGTTGCAGTGACGTTGTTAATGGTCGGTTAAGCTGATTTCTGAACATAATATTAGATCTAAATCAGACTCAAAATCTTTTCTTCGAAATTCGAACGTCATTAATAAGTATATGTATACATAAATATCGAAAATATAAACTAATTGCACGAAGAATAAAAATAGGTAAAAAAACTTTTTAAGTTAAACGGTTTTATGTTATACATACATTGCAATGTTTAAGATAAATGTACTAAAAACCAAATAAAAATAGGTAAAAAAACTTTTTAAGTTAAACGGTTTTATGTTATACATACATTGCAATGTTTAAGATAAATGTACTAAAAACCAAAAAATAATAAAATAGATACAGTCGTGGGAATTATAAACATTTGCATAGACTAGAATAAAATAAAACCGTGGGGCACGTCAATTGTCTACAATCGTTGATTAAAATGTTTGTTTTGTAATGTTACACTACGAGTATAATTAGGCAGTTGTTCAACCGACAACGATGGACGTGTGATAAGTAGGGCTAGAATGTGGAAAAAAGCTAGCAAGCTCGATTATAAGCGAGTTTTAGGGTTTCATAGTGGTGAGCGAGTAGTACTTTTATCATATGTTTTGTCGGTTAAAGACAAACTACGAGCAGTGAAACGATTCCTCGTGTGAATGTCCAACGATAAACTAGTTGAAACATCTCTTTTATTAACATGGAGTGTATAACTATTGGAATTTCCATGAGCAAGAAAATAGTAAGTAATTTCCTCACCGTCTGCGGGCCAACTGCCTAACGACGAATTAAACGATTCTTCTATCGCACATTAAGTCGATAATTTGTAGACAATTGACGTGCCCCCCGGTTTTATTTTAGTCTAGTCTATGCAAATGTTTATAATTCCCACGACTGTATCTATTTTATTATTTTTTGGTTTTTAGTACATTTATCTTAAACATTGCAATGTATGTATAACATAAAACCGTTTAACTTAAAAAGTTTTTTTACCTATTTTTATTTGGTTTTTAGTACATTTATCTTAAACATTGCAATGTATGTATAACATAAAACCGTTTAACTTAAAAAGTTTTTTTACCTATTTTTATTTTCTAGTTTTTAGTTTTTATTTCGCATTCTGTTTAATTCATTTAGTGCTTCATTATTGCAAGGTTTCTTGCCCGTTAGTTTATTGCAGTCCAACGCCTCTATAGCGACCCACGCGCCACCTATCGGAAGTTTTTTTTAGGAAAATATTTCCTTTCAAGGTAGTAATACATGTTTCGAATTTCAGCCAAATCGGACCATAAATGCGATTTTTGTAAATATAGCGACCCACGCGCCACCTAGCGGAATTTTTTTTTTAAGAAAATATTTCTTTTCAAGGTAGTAATACATGTTCCGAATTTCAGCCAAATCGGACCATAAATGCGATTTTTGTAAATATAGCGACCCACGCGCCACCTAGCGGAATTTTTTTTTTAAGAAAATATTTCTTTTCAAGGTAGTAATACATGTTCCGAATTTCAGCCAAATCGGACCATAAATGCGATTTTTGTAAATATAGCGACCCACGCGCCACCTAGCGGAATTTTTTTTTCATAATATTGCATTGTCATCGGGGTTATACATGCGTGCAAAATTTCAGATTAATCGGTTGACAGGAAGAGGGTGAAATTTGAATTACTAAATTTGACCCAAGAATAAAGAATAAATAATAATAAAACAAACGGGGTGAGCTAAATAAAACCGTTTAAAAAACACTTCTTTCCTGTTGAAAAATTCACCTCTGTGGGTACACCCAGCCGTCCTTAATAGTTTCTTATTCTTTATTACCGCTCACAAGTATTTAGTGTGAACTTACTTGATAATAACTTCTAGTAATCTATGCACAATCAGTAATAAAAATTTGTCACTCACATACCTATTATAACATTCACCTAACGCAATTCTCCGCCGACTGTCCAAAGATTGCAAATTATTTAGAAACTAACGACGTAATAAGTTAACACCAACTTTAGCACCCGGAAGTGTTTAACCACGTACTAAGTATAAGGCCACATATTACCCACCACCTACCAATCATCGGTGTGCACTCAAGAACCTTAGAATGTACAAATCTTAATGTGACAGTATTACAAATGGATTTTGTGCATTTAATGTAAGTTTGTATGCTCATATGTATGTATTTATGTTACGTGAAATGGTAAGCCTGAAAGCGCCTAGCGTTAGCATACATTTCGTACAACCAAGTATTTTGGACGCGCCATTTGACGAGCCGTTGGCCGAGTGTTGCTAAAATGTAATAGCTACCAAATACATTTACATACTTACGACGTGTTCAAATGCAAATTTACGACAATCGTCCATAATAAACATAAATATCATCAAAGCACTGAGCTGACTAAATGTACAAATAGTTAGTTAACCGAATGGCAAGCAACGAAAAAGAAGCAAAGAAGCGACGCTGAGTACCTACATCCAATTCCCAATTAGTAAGCTTGTATTGTCATTTATGAGCGATACTGGATATGCGTTTATATAAAAAGGAATACATATGTACATATACTTACATAAAAAGAGCATTTCGACACTTTGTTTTCAAAAAATAACATTTTTTTAATAAGTAACTTAAACTAATATAGCAGGATATTATAACAATATTCACCATTGGGTTAATTGAAATTTTGGGCGAAACCAAACTTTACACACTATTTAGAGATGAGCCTAATATACCAGAGTAGAGGTGGGAAACTATCGATAGTGCCACCATATATAGTTTTTGATAGTTTTAAAAAAACTATTGATAGTCTTCGATAGTCTTCAAAAAAAATAAACCATCGATAGCACTATCGCCGAAAATTTGAAAAATTCAAGAAAACATCAAAATCTCAATATTTTACATTCAGTCCAGTATATTTTAGTACACGAAAGTGAAAGTTTTAAGTCGAAACAAAAAAAATCTTCAAAGCCTTCTATAATGTCGTTTCTATTATTTTGTACATAGACGAATATAAAACCTTAACAGAATCCGAAATAGTAGTGTGCAATGTGGAGATGCAGGGACGTAACGGTTATAAGAGAAATGGAGTAAAAGTCATATTTAACCATTGGCGCACTCAAGGGTGGGTGGGGGTTAAACCCCCCCCCCCAAATTTTGACAGCACACCATAAAAAAATAATTTTATAAAAGATGTACGATGGTACATGCATAAATATTTGTGTAAATACATGTTGTAAAATCTATGAAAATTCGTGGATGTACATTGCCAAAGTTTTGTGTTTATAAACAAGCAGTGTGGAGACATTTCCCTAAAAGTATGCTGTGGATATTCGCTGAGATTTGTTTTAATTTAAAATAATTCACCAACGCACACTGGTCACATTTATATGGAGAGTGGGACAAAACTCAGTTTCTTGGAAACGGATGGACCTATCGAAACCAAATTTTGCACCTTGGTGTCCCAGTAAACGACTCATCTTTCAGAAAAAATAAAAACATATATGTTGTAATCCACGCCCACCACTAACGCTAGTTTACAGCAAGAAAAAAAAAAACAAGAAAAGCAGGAATGGGGGAGCATAGGAATTGAGATAACGATAATTTTATGTTTTTTTGTTATCACTTCATTCAAAAATTATTTTCGCTGGGGTTACAAGTGCGATAAACACAGGCAGTATCTCATTCGAAAGGCAATTAAAATACGCTTCAAATGACATACAACTTGTAGTGGTCTAATAAAAACTCGCTGAGCGATAGCTGGTTAAAATTGTGTGCATGTTTTGCGATTTTTGAAAAAATTTTGATTTTCAAAGTAAGTTTTTTACAAAAAGTTGTAAAAATCAGGAAAGTTTTATTCTTTTAAAAATTTGCCCATTTAATTGCAAAGATTTTGAGCGTAATATCAGAGAAATCCGATGAATACTTTATTTTTGGCGATTTTTTTCTTGTGAAACAAAAAGGATATTTTGGATGAAAAGCTTAGACAGGTGACTTAACTATGTGAAAATGACTTCATAGGTCAAAAGGACATTAGAAGAAAATATAGAGCTTCCAAAGACTAAACTAATGACATTTGAAATTTAAAAATCCGATGTCAAATAACAAAGTTACAATTAAAAAAAAAATATTTTCGCGATATTTCGCGGGATAAAAAAAATTGTATGGAGAGTGGGACAAAACTCAATTACTCAGATTTTATCGAAAATAAAGTTTTATCGAATACAGTCGACGTACATATGTACAAAAATACGTAAAAGGAGCATCTTGGGCAACAATATTTTTTATAGACTAGCTACATTTAATATGATATTTTAAGAAAAAGGGAAAAAAGGGGAAAAATGTATAAACAGGCTTCTCAAGAGAACACTTGAAACAACCCAAATCTGCTTATAAGATCTGGTCCAGAATGGTCCTTAGTTGTTAAAAGTTTAAATGAAAATGCTAATGCTTGAAAATTACGCTCATAGAAAAAATAAGATTTCTTCATCTTGTATTTTGCTAAAAATAAATTGTTCTCACTGTTTTCTTTAGCTAAATCATGAAACATACCTTTTTCTTACATTTCCATAGTTATCCGAATTTTTTTGCACTCAAATTTGAAATCTCACAAAAATCATAATACTCTTATTTACACAAACTTTTTCGAGAAAAAATTTTTTTTTCAAATGTGTTGACTTTAAATGAGCCAAAGTAACGTTTAATGATGTCTATTGCGTATAGGAGGTTTTCCATAAAATTCAATATATTTCCCACGGAAATGCATGACAGAAATTTCTTTTTGAGACACCAACATTTTTTACTTTTGTGTATGGGGGCTGACCAGTGTGCAACGATGTGGACTTAACGAATATTTAATTCACCATAATCCAATTCGTCCCACCAAAGCTACAAACAATGTAGCTGCTACATGACGAAAAATATGAATTCAGTTGCAATCATGACGCAATAATACAGGTGACCTTTCCTTTTTGGTATTAGTTTAAATACAGAGAAAATGCAATGAATTGAGCTTTAAAAGGTGCCTTTGTTTAATGTGTGCATACATAGGTCCACTCCCCAAACATACATAGATTTAAGTAAAAATTGTCTGGACGAGTTTTGAGTATTTTTTTTTTTAATTTTCCGTTGGATATTGAACCCCCCCCCCAAAATATTTTCTGTGTGCGCCACTGTATTTAACCATTATCATGAGAAAAAAAACCGTTTTGGGCCTGAATAACCGTTATGGCAACCAAAAAACTGTTTTGGGCCTGAATAACCGTTATTCAGATTTTTATTTTTATTTTTGGTCACCTATAAAAATCAAGCCTATTTATTTGTCAACATTTCTGGGCGATATTGGTATCAAATGAAAGGTGTTGAGCAGGGATTGTAGCTCTGACTACCTCTTTTCATTTGCTACCAATATTGCTTAAAATATTCCAGGGCATCCGGGTCCACTTTTCACCCATAACCGGGAACCCGACCTACGAATCTTAACAAATACACCTCTATGTAAAAGCCCTGCTCAACACCTTTCTTTTGATACCAATATCGTCCAGAAATATTGAAAAATAAATAGGCTTGATTTTTATAGCTGACCAAAAAAAAAAAAATAAAAATCTGAATAACGGTTATTCAGGCCCAAAACAGTGTTTTGATTGCCTTAACGGTTATTCGAGCCCAAAACACTTTTTTGGTTACCATAACGGTTATTCAGGCCCAAAACGGTTTTTTGGTTTTCATAATGGTTATTAAGGACCAAAAGAAGGTAAAGGTTATTTTTGCGTAACTAGAAAAATAACCGTTATTTTCGGTCCCTGCGGAGATGTAAAAGTTGTAAAACCATCGATAGTACACATTAATATCGATAGTTTTTGATAGTTTTGAAAAAGCCATCGATGGTCTTCGATATATAATAAATTCACTATTACACATCATAAAAATTTTAATAGCACACTTGGCTGCCTTATGTGCTAATAACTGCTCGTCAATTGTTAGGTATGGTGTTAGGTGATATGAGTAATCCACTTTCAAAAATGACTATGAGAAATTTCTTCGATATTGAGTTTTTGATGGATTATGTAACAGTATTTAAAGGTTTATAATGCACATTAAGAATTTATTGCAAAATCCTTCCGTATTCTGAAAAAAAAAATAGCATTAAATACGATTACACTTTCAAAAATCTCTATAGATTTTATATGCATACATTCAAAATTCTATTTTTGTTGTTTTCTACTTTGTGGCTTATTATTGAAAAATCAGATAGGGACTTTTGAGAGTGGACTACTAATATAACCTCGCATTGGGAGAATAACTTTTCCTTAAAACTCATTAGAGTTATATTCGTGCCAGTATACTATACATACATATATATATGTAGGTATTAGGGCCAAATTTCATTAAAAAACTCACCTTTTTAGACAATCTCACATTCATTCATTTGAAGACTACATTTATTACTTTTCTAACCAACCCATTGATGATCCAATTTAACTTATAACTAGGAAGGAAAAATCACAACTATTAAAATAAAAATTGTTATTGATTAACAACATCATTAAATCAAGTAATTTACAAAGCTACATACTAACATTTTCAGTTAGTTAAACAAGGGTGGGGCTTCAAAAAGCCTCTGTGGGTCTACATACTCGTACATACATAATTACAAAGTGTTCTTCCCATGTATGTAATTGCCAACAGTTTCGTCTTAAATACTAAGTACATGCCAATGCACACGGCTTGCAATCGTTTTCAGATTGCTAATCAATTCTAATGTTCATTTGCATATATACATACATACATACATACAAATGAATTTATACAGATTTCCACATACATACATGTTTATTAGGGTGGTCTTTATAAATCAAATGAACTTTTTTTCAGTCTCACCCCCTAAATCGGTTAAAGGACGGTAAAAGATACCACATATAAATTTTGGTCCCGATCCGGGACGGTTAAGCGGTGTCGCAAAGGGGTCAAAGTGCCGATAGCCATATGAGACCCCTGTGCGTTACCCCTTAATCGTTTGCGATCGGGACACAAATTTATATGTGGTAGCTTCGACTATATTAGCATCGACCTTGGGGTTGAGGTTGAGGAAATATGCTATGAAATTTATCTCCATACATTTAAAGGCCACCCTAGTGTCTGTGTAAAAAGTACTGATAGACGTATTGAATTACATTAAGGTTTTCAATGTTTATACCACTTCTTACAAAATTACTGCATTTAATTGTCATCAATTTCCTTGCCATTAAGATGTCACTGTTTGCATTGCCTTTTGATCTTTGCATCAGTTTTACCGTTCCATTTTTTTCTGCTTAGTTAGGAAGTTGTGTAGATGACCACTTGCTTGTTCGAAAAATGGTAATATAAATCAAGTATTTTAAGTTAAATATGTACATAATATATACCACATGTACAAAAGTGCTTTCAGATGTTTTAAGGGCCTTCTATCTATGATTCTTGCTATCTATAATGCTTGGGAGATATATTAGGGCCCTTTGGGAGATTTACTAGTACTAGCTTGCAACGAGTCGGCAAGCATTTGAGGCTAGACACATTGTGCCAATTGTTCTGTTAAATTAAGACTTTACGTATACATGTCTGTGAGTTAATTTTTCAGAGAAATTAATAAATTAAAAACTCAAAGAGCTTGAAAATTCCTTCAACCGACATCTTCATTAGTTCATAAGCCGTACAATTAGCCCTAAATAGTCGTTAGCTTAAGTGCGTACACATGTACATACATGTTTACCGTAACTTGAATAGCACTTTGCCTAACGGCATTGGTACATTAATGAATGTTTTGATAACAAATGTTGTAAGGAAATTGGTGCTGAAGTTGCGTAACTTCAGTTGCATGTTAATGAGACATTGAAAACGCTGATCAGTCGAAATGATTGACCACCATTCGCTGCGGAAACCAGCGACTTTAGCAGCCTAACAAACAGCCTACTTGTTTAATTCAGGGACTGCATCGGTTATGAGTTATATCCAAAAAGTTGATTTTTAATCATTATTTTCTGAGTTTTATTTTTCCCTCATTAAATAAATGTTTTTTCTTGAGTTTTATTTTTCGATCAGAAAATAAAAGTTACTTCTTGAATTTTATTTTTCGATCAGAAAATAAAAGTTACTTTTTGAATTTTATTTTTCGATCAGAAAATAAAAGTTATTTTTTGAGTTTTATTTTTCGATCAGAAAATAAAAGTTACTTTTGGAATTCTATTTTTCGATCAGAAAATAAAAGTTATTTTTGAGTTTTGTTTTTCCCTCAGAAAATAAAAGTTATTTTTTTAGTTTTATTTTTCGATCAGAAAATAAAAGTTATTTTTTGAATTTTATTTTTCGATCAGAAAATAAAAGTTATTTTCTGAGTTTTATTTTCTTGCTCAGAGAATATAAGTTATTTTTTGAGTTTTATTTTTCCCTCAGAAAATATAAGTTATTTTTTGAGTTTTATTTTTCCATCAGAAAATAAAAGTTATTTTCTAAGTGTTATTTATTTGCTCAAAGAATAAAAGTTTTTCAGTTTAATTTTGGCAGGAATTGTAGATTTCGCCATATAAATAGGTAAAGTAGATAAATAAATTTTTAATTTTTTTATATATAAACTTTACCTGCGTATTAATGTGGCAAAATCGACAGCTGCAGCTAAAGTTAAACTGAAGAAACTTTTATTCTCTGAGCAAACAGATAAAGCTCTGAAAATAACTTTTATTCTCTGATCGAAAAATAAAACTCGAAAAGTAACATTAACTCAAAAAATAACTTTTATTTTTTAAGCGAAAAATAAAACTCAAAAAATAACTTTTATTTTTTAAGCGATAAATAAAACTCAAGAAATAACTTTTATTTTCTGAGGGAAAAATAAAACTCAAGAAATAACTTTTATTTTCTGATCGAAAAATAAAACTCAAAAAATAACTTTTATTGTTTAAGCGATAAATAAAACTCAAGAAATAACTTTTATTTTCTGATCGAAAAATAAAACTCAAAAAATAACTTTTATTTATTAAGCGATAAATAAAACTCAAGAAATAACTTTTATTTTCTGATCGAAAAATAAAACTAAAAAATAACTTTTATTGTTTAAGCGATAAATAAAACTCAAGAAATAACTTTTATTTTCTGATCGAAAAATAAAACTCAAAAAATAACTTTTATTTTTTGAGCGATAAATAAAACTCAAGAAATAACTTTTATTTTCTGATCGAAAAATAAATCTTAAAAAATAACTTTTATTTTCTGATCGAAAAATAAAATTCAAAAAGTAACTTTTATTTTCTCAGCAGAAAATAAAACTCAGCAAATAATGATTAAAAATCAATGTTTTATAAAAATCGAAAAAAATAAAACTTAATGCATCTAGAGGTAGTCTGCGTTACGGTGATTACATCTGTATCCATAATTCTTATGCGTTTAGCATTTATCATGCAGTATGATTTTCTTAGTCAAAATTTAAAAAATAACCATTATTTGCAATCCCTGGTTTAAATTAATTTTTTTAGACACACTTCTTACCTTTACGTCAAATTTGTAAATATTCTATTCAGCAAGAAAAACAATAAGAACCATAAGGCAAAGAAAATGCTCGCACTCGCTATAAGTATGAGTAGGTAATCAATCGCTTTCGTCTGCAACAATGTTGCTTAAGATACAAATCAGCTGAATTTTATAGTACCTTTTGTTGTGGAACTGTTGGCGTACGCTTAAGTGTCCATATGTAGAAAAGTGTTGAGGCCCCAAGGCGTCACAGTTGCAGTTTGCATAAATATGTATGGATTATTCAGAGTTGTTTATCGGCATAAAACTGATGGGCATTTCTTCGTAAGAATTTTTGAAGTTGCTAGTTTTCTTATGGTACGAAGAATTGTAATATGTAGACGAACTTCTCATTGCCTATATGTAGGATTACTCGTTATTTTTTAAACTTTTTAAAATAGATACCTCCTAGAATAAATCGCGTCGCGTATATGTATGTATATTAATACGCATTTTATGTTCATATATCACATTTGAATTTGCATAGTTCCAAAAGAAATTATTTACAGTAAATTTATGTTCCGCTTCTTTCTCTGAACGGACAAGGTTCTGCCTTCTGCGGTTTCAACTAAGTAATTTTGCATGTCTTGATGAAAAATTGTTGCGTCCGGTGCTGGATTTTGTATCTAATTGTAAATAAGTAAGTAAATAAAATTAATGAAGCATGTACATATATTAGATAGGGTCGAAAAAAAATGTTGTAAAAGTCCGCCCCTAAATTTGAAGCTTATGTTGAGAGGGTTAAGGGACACAAAAAAAATTTTTTTTTTTGACCCCGCGAAATACCGCCGAAATTGTTTTTTTCTTGTAACTTTGTTATTTATCATCCGATTTTTAAAATTGATACGTCATTAGTTTCGTATTTTGAAGCTCTACACTTCCTTCTAATGTCCTTTTGAGCTCTGAAGTCGTTTTCACATAGTTGGGTCAGCTAATTTATTTGTATGTCCACGAATTATCCTCTTTGTATTGCCAAATGAAAATGCTTCAAAATTCATGACAATGTTGCCTTGAAACGCTTTACTAAATTAATAAACAAAGAAGCTACGTCACAAAGAAGTTATTTAACGTAGATATTATTTAACTATTTTTTTAAGCAATTCAGTATATGTAAAGTTGTAAAAGTCCGACCCTAAATTTGAAGCTTATATTGAGAGGATTAAAGAAAAAATTTTTATTTTTTTTCTGATCCCGCGAAATACCGCCGAAATAGTTTTTTTATTGTAACTTTGTTATTTGACTTCAGAGCTCAAAAGGACATTAGAAGGAAATGTGGAGCTTCGAAATACGAAAATAATGACGTAACAATTTTAAAAATCGGATGTTAAATAACAAAGTTACAAGAAAAAAACCATTTCGGCGGAATTTCGCGGGATCAGAAAAAAAAATTTTTTTTGTCCATTAATCCTCTCAATATAAGCTTCAAATTTAGGGTCGGACTTTTACAATTTTACATATATTGAATTTCTTAAAAAATAAATTAAATAATAGCTACGTTAAATATTCGTAGTGACGTAACTTCTTTGTTTATTAATTTAGTAAAACCCTTTAAAGGCAACATTGTCATGAATTTTGAAGCACTTTCATTTGGCAAAACAAAAAGGATAATTCATGGACATACAAATAAGTTAGCTGACCCAACTATGAGAAAACGACTTCAGAGCTCAAAAGAGCATTAGAAGAAAGTGTAGAGCTGCAAAATATGAAAATAATGACGTATCAATTTTAAAAATCGGATGAAAAATAACAAAGTTACAATAAAAAAACGATTTCGGCGGTATTTCGCGGGATAAAAAAAAATTTTTTTTTGTGTCCCTTAACCCTCTCAACATAATCTTCAAATTTAGGGGCGGACTTTTACAACTTTTTTTTCGTATGGGGACCAACCCTATCTAATGTATAAGTACATATGTAGGTATATAGTTATGTGAGGGAGGAAGGGAGGACTACTCATAAAATTGCACATGTGCAAAATGGACTCGAAATCGGTTTTAGATCCTTAAGTTCTCAAGCAAAGTTGCTCAGAATCATCCATCCGGCATTCTCATCGTATGTGATTTTCACATATGTAGTTGGTTCAACTACAAATCCATCCATTCTATTTTGTGTGCAAGTAATCAATACAATTTTATAATGCAATGACTTTAACGAACTTACAGAACCCACAATATTGTTCCCGTCATCCTCCTCAATATATCGTGCTTTGGTCAAGGCGAAAAGTGGAATTGCAAAAAATAAAATTACAAAGCATAGTGCACTTAACCGCATAATGGTTTTGTATATATGTATGTAGGTATTTTGTCAACAATGAGAAGAAACTTTTTAAAATTCAACTTTTGGCTTTTGTGCTACCTGCTTGCTGTTCGGCTTGTTGCTTATTTAAAACTAATGTGATATCTTTCTACTGCGATTTCTCGGCGAAAATTTACGTACATATTTATATATAAATATCTAAGTGAATGCATTTGTACATAATCAAACATACATATATCTCTATGTTTGTGTATGTATATACATATAAGAATAGCATATCTTCCCGCTCTGGAATTCTGGGAAACTGCTATGCGTCATAGCAATAAGTTTACTAACATTTATTAACCCTAGAAAACTAAACTTTTTTGTGTACATAAACACTAAACCTCGCCTGTGAGGCTATTTTTTTAGAATGGAATTTTTTTCTTCTTTTTATTAATTATTTTATTAAGAAAAAACTCGCTTTTTCCAAGAAATACAATCAATATATTTAATTTAAATAAAAAGGCAATTAATTGAAATTGTTTATGAAACAAAATAAAATTCTCATCAAAAATGAATAAATTTTCTTTACAAAAGGTAATTTTTGAAAACATATAAATATATTAAATAAAATTTTAGAAACTCAAGTATACATTAAAATTAATTTGTAGTTGTATGTAGTTTATTAAACAACTACATGTTTTTTTGTGCATTTTATACCATTAACACTAAACCTTGCCTCTCGGGCGACACTAATGTCTCGAATTAAAAAAAAAAAAAAAAAAACACCCAGACGATTAATCTAAACACACAAGCTCGCGTAATAGTCTACTGAGTTGGCACGAACACTCAAGTTGATATTTTAATGGGTTCGTGAATGATCACAAAAAGAAACGAAAATGCTGCGCCCCTGAGTCGAGGTATAGTATTCTAGGGTTAACGTATGTACATATTTATTAGCATTGCACTTAATGCAGTCATCGGCATTTGGAATCATACGAGGAAATGAGCAATATCACACACATTTCAATCAATGTGGCGCAGAAATCTCTGCGCTCACCTAAAGAATCTCTCTTGCAATTTTGCCGACCTATGATTCAATACAATAAATTTAAATAATACATCACATGCATCATATATGTAAGTATTCACATATGTACACTAGGGTGGCTCTCATATATATGGCGCCAAATTTTGTAGCACATGTCCTTAACCACAGACCCCTAGGTCAGTATTACCTGCCCGGTAGTTCCGCCGGAGTAGGGACCCATTTTAACAGTTATTCTTTTTTCAAATGTCAAAAAATCCGGAACAGAAAATAATGCTAAGTGAAAATCTTTGATATCAAAGTCACTCCCAGGACCTCTGCAGGATCAAATATGCGTCCTTTTTATTTTTTCTAATTTAGAGAGCTGTCCTCTTATAACTGTTAAATCCTAACTTTTATTTTTTAGGTCCAAGAATAACAGTTAAATCCGGAATAATTACTTTTAAAAAATAAAACTCCGGATTTTACGGTTATTCTTGGGCTTAAATAACTTTTTTACTTCATCAATTTGAAGTTCTTGCACTCACTCGCGATCATGACTAAAATTTATATGTGATATTTATCTTTGTGTGTGCTGTTACCGATGGAGAGGGAGACCGCAGTAAAATTTTGCGGATCACCCTAATATACATATATGTATACATGTGTTCTTATGCACATGAATATGCAAAATACTTACTTATTGCCATGACTTGTTTCTTTCGTTCCTTATCGCTAAAGAATGTGCTCTTAAAATACATTCATATGAGGTATTTTGATCAAATATTTACACAAGCCGAAGAGAAGCTTTAAGCTTATAAACTTAGCATTGGTATATTATAATTTCAAGCTTAAAGCTTATTTCTATCTTGTATTTTTTGAGCTTTAAGCGCTGATTAGCTAGTTTTGACAGTGTGGAATGTATTGTGGAACGATCTTCCGTCATCCCTTGTCAAGTTTGGTTTGGAGACAAACCGGTTTCGGCTAATATGCGAGAGAACTCGTTCTCGAAAAAAGAAACCGGGATGACGGAAGCTCGTTCCACAATACATCATATACCTACCCTGTCGGAAAAACATGCAACCAAAAAGTAGTTTTGACAGTTTTTATGAGTTTTAATCCTTTAGTTTTTAGCAATCTTGATATCCTCCAGAACACCGACCAGCCCAGCCCAATGTCATACCATTTTCCAAACGCAAATAAGCTAAGCGTACAAGAAGTAAAGTGGAGGTCAGGTATCAAAATTCTCTAATATGTACTCGTAGGCTTTTACTAAAGAAAATTTGTATGAAATTGCTTAGAGGCGAGTGAGCGATTATCAAAAGTTTATAAAAATTGTCTGAGAAAAATGTACAATACCAAAACGAATTGACTTTCGCATGTCAAAAACTAATTTTGTTCGCTAAATTTCCAACTATCTGTAGGCACCAAGAGCTTGACTGAGAAATCAAAATGGTTGAGAGTGATTTTGGAGATGCCGAAGGTGGCTCACCGGTTATATATTATATTTATTGTATTTAGGTACATATATCGGTCATTGTCTAATCTAACCCGCAATGGGAAGCACTTCTGTTTAGTGTGTATGTAAATTAATTTACTGTGAAATCGTCGCTTGAATAATGAAACAACGTATATATATATAGAGGAGTTCAGGGAACGAAATAAATTCTTTGTTGGTTCTGGCAACATTTTTCCATAAAAAAACTGGCAAATTTGAACAAAATTCAACAACAACAACTAGAAAATGGCAGCAACAGCCAACGACTTCCAATGTCGTTGGCAAACAACAGAGTTCCACTGCACAAAAGGCAAATTGATGCTGAGCTTAGTGCTTGCAACTTGACTTAAATTTTAATGCTGAGCCTAGTGCTTGTAACTTGACTTAAATTGTAGTAAATTTGTTGCCATTCGATAGCTTTGTAAATGGGAAGTAATTGCCACACGAACTGCCATTCAATTATGGGTATTCTCAGCTACACACTTATATATATGTATACATGCATAAGAAATAAAGGGACTGGTTTGTGGCAGAAAAAAGAATTGAATACATACATATTTACATATCTATATACGTGGGAGTTTAACCGATTTATAATTGATTTATTATTGCTTACAGAAAATAATTTTCAGCACTGCATGACCATGAAATAAGCGCCAAGTACAACAAGATAAAGCGGAATGAATGAAATGAAACATGTACCAACAAAAATAAGAGACATAAGTTAAAACAGCATAGCTTAAAGTGCAACAATGTGGGGGTTCAAACAGTGATTCCTACTTTCGATAAGAGGCCAAGACAAAGTAAATCCTCAAAATCGTTTTACATTCTTCGGCCAAATTTCTTTTCTATTGTCGTTCGAACCTAATTTTTAGAAAGTCCGAATTAATCCGCATTTTGAAAGTCGTTATGGGGTTATTACAATTTCACTAGGAATCCTCTTAGACAAAGTCATTGTACAACGTATCTATTGATCTATAAAAATAACAAGTAAGGAAGCCTAAGTTCGAGTGGAATCGAACATTAGATACTCAGCTGTATGCTTTCATTGTTTGTTTGCGTTTGATGGAAACACGGTGCACTTAATATAAAGCGAGTGCTGCATAAAGTGGACGTAGCCACGCCCATTTTCTAAATTTTTATCAGTCATCCAACTAAGCATATGAATATTATTCTTTGTGCAAAATTTCATTCCTTTATGACTTCTAGTTATAAAGATGTCACGTTACAAATTCCCAAAGAGTGTTCCAGATATATCTTTCTTCAAAAATAGGCGTGGTCATAAACCGATTTCAATAAATTTTTGCGTGGCTATTAACACATGTTATAAAAGTGTATAAACCAAGTTTCGTCATAATATCTCAATTATTTGTCGAGTTATAGGCTAAGAAATCTCGTATATTCCTTTGTCTAAAAAGAGGCGGTGCCACGCCCATTTTCCAAAATTTTTCTATTTGTTGTTTCCGGTCTATTGTAGAAATCATACCACAAAATTTGAATGAATTATCTTTACATTTGACAAAGATATCGCTTAAAATGTTTTTATTAGGTCACTTTATAATACCCATATATAAAAGTGGGCGTGGTCGTCAACGGATTTCGCTAAAATTCTCAACATGTATTACCACAAGTAATAGAAGTGTACACACCAAGTTTCGTCATTATATATAAATTATTTGTCGAGTTATGGGCTCAGAAATCTCGTATATTCATGTTTATAAAAAGAGGCGGTGCCACGCCCATTTGCCAAAATTTTTGTGTTTTTCGTTTTATGTCCGCAGTTGGACTCCTGCTATAAAATTTCAATGATATATCTTTATATTTGACAGAGATATCGCTTAAAATGTTTTATTAGGTCACTTTTTGTTTCCCATATATAAAAGTGGGCGTGGCCGTCAACCGATTTCGGAAATTTTTCGTCCAAATATTTGACTAAGTAATTATATCACGCGTACCAAATTTCATCGATATACCTTCAACGGTTTCTGATTTATGACTCATAAAACTTTCAATGTTTGCCCGTTAATAAGTGGGCGTGGCACCGCCCGTTTTCCAAAATTTTTGTGTTTTTTGTTTTATGGCCATAGTTGGACTCAGGCGACAAAATTTCAATGATAGATCTTTATATTTGACAGAGATATGGATTAAAATGTTTTTATTAGGTCACTTTATAATACAAATATATAAAAGTGGCGTGGCCGTCAACCGATTTTAACTATTTTCCGTCCAAACGTTTGCCTAAGTAAGTAAATCACGCATACCAAATTTTGTCGATATATCTTCAATGGTTTCTGAGTTATGACATATAAAACTTGCAAGGTTTGACCCTTAATAAGTGGGCGTGGCACCGCCCATTTTCCAAAATGTCATAAAATTTCTTCCTAGGGGCCTGAGCTCAACACGTGGGTAAAAGTTCATCGCTCCAGCTTTATTAGTGACTGAGATACCAAATTTCCGATTTTTTCTATATAGGAAAAGTGGTCATGGTCCGATTTCGCCCATTTTCAATACCAACCGTCCCAGTCTCGATACCAACTTGCATTTCAAATTTCATCAAAATATCTCAATTTTTGCGCGAGTTAGAGTGTTTACAGACGGACGGACGGACAGACGGACGGACGGACGGACGGACGGACGGACATGGCTCAATCGATTTCTCTTTTCACCCTGATCATTTTGATATATATAAGTCTATATCTATCTCGATTATTTCACTCTGTTACAATCCACCGTTATGTGATTAAAACTATAATACTCTGTGTACTAGTACAGCTGAGTATAAAAATATAGGGTAGCACTAGGAGGGTTTTTTTTTCCAGAGTAGTGTGTTGATTACTTTTTATATACGCTAATAAGGCAATTGAAATCAGCAAAAAAAACCAAGTGTGATTTGAGAAAAAGTATTCAAAAGACAGCCCACGTATTCGCATTTTCTCAGTTTCTCAGCCATTTTCAACTTTATAAAAATATCTCTACCATTTAGTGTTAATTAGCTGACAAATCAGTCTCAAGAAAATACGAAGGAAATTGGCATTAAAAGTGCTTGTAATAGACCATCGCAAGCAGTCAATCAATGCCAATGGCAAAGCGGAAATCTAAACACTCAAATTTTATCTTTCTATCAATCGATTGACAGTCCCTCAATGTTCATTGTGAATTGGATAACATTTTCAAATTAGCGGCGCAAATCCCAAAGAGATTTTATTCAATGCTTTGTTTTGTTTGATTGTTTGCACGTTTTCTGAAAACGTTACAACGTCTTCAATTTTGCATTTTACTAGACTTCGTTGGTAAACTAATGCCTCCAAAATCCTCCAATTAATAACTTTTTTTATGTAGAAATACCATTTTTTTAACAAATAAGTAAATATACATACATATTATGAAGCCTTGCTATGGGCTGCTGAATGATAATTGCGGTTTTTCTAAATTCGAGCAAATTCAAAAGGCCTCTTCTGCTATGATGCTGTAGCCAATGCTTTTAATACTCAATATTTTCATTTACTGGAAAAGTTTACATATGCACTTAAATATACATATATTATAATTTTTAAGCGTATAGTATTTACGATTTAACAAAATATTAAAACCTAAAACGGTACATGCCACCTACACCCCAATTGGGTGGCCCATTACCCCAACGTCCGCCCAAATGTTGCGAATATTGCCCAGTCGCATCAAACGAATGTCAGCCATTGTGGCTCTGCCAAACTGGAATGCGAGTGTCCAGGCTTAAATCGATGCCCTGATGCGGACTACCACCGCCCTGGAGATTTAGTAATTGACGTTTTAAACGATTGTGGGAGCCAGAAGATTGCTCTAGCTCATGATTGGGCAGAAAGTATGGATCCAACGACAGCTGTTTGAAAGAGAAACATTCCCTTAAATTAGTTGCTAATAATTAATTTTTGCTAACTCACATTTTGCACTTCATCAGCATTCTGATTGTCCAGCTGCTCATATTCATAGGGATAAGCTAAGACCGCGCCTAAGCAGCACAGCGTAAGGAACAATTTGACGTTCATTTTAAGTATATTTTCTTCTTTGCTAAATCTTATGTTCTAACTTTGCAATTATGAAAGCAACTAATTCTTGCACACGGCAACGCAGATCTTTTAAATGTAGCGCCAACAGACTCAAATCATTATATTATAAGTACATGTAGGTAATTTCAATAAAAATCCCCTTTAGACTCAATTATGTTCTATGCACCAGCACACCAACTTATCAGTTATCAACAGTATAATTTATGTAGATTAAGATGCTAAGTACTGCTTGTTATTCACCGAATGTAAAACACATTAAAGAAAGTAAATGGGAGTAATCTATACTAATTATATAAAACTAGAGGTTACCCGCGGGTTTCACACCACGTGCTTTTAAAAATATTAGCATATTGAGTTAGTCCAAAAAAGTTACATAGAAAAATATCATTCTTGAAGTCAAAGATCGTTTTCTTATTTTTTTTTTGTCCGTTGAGTACGTAATTATCTCATATGCCCAACACAAATTTTCAGTACCCTACTATATATATTTCAAGAGATTTTCGCTGTGAAAATTTCAGTTTGTATGCGAGGTGCCCATCCCTGCTTTACCAAGACCTAGTGTTTTTCCCGTTTAATATATAGTTATCTCAAATGCCCTCACACCATTTTTCAGTACCCTACTACAAATATTTCCAGAGATATTCGATGTGAATTTTCAGTTTGTATGGGAGGTGCCCATCCCTGCTTTACCAAGACCTAGCGTTTTTACCCGTTTAATACATAGTTATCTCACATGCCCTCACACCAGTTTTCAGTAGGTACCCTACTACAAATATTTCCAGAGATATTCGCTGTGAACGTGTCAGTTTGTATGGGAGGTGCCCATCCCTGCTTTACCAAGACCTAGCGTTTTTACCCGTTTAATACATAGTTATCTCACATGCCCTCACACCAATTTTCAGTACCCTACTACAAATATTTCCAGAGATATTCGATGTGAAAATTCCAGTTTGTATAGGAGGTGCCCATCCCTGCTTTACCAAGACCTAGCGTTTTTACCCGTTTAATACATAGTTATCTCACATGCCCTCACACCAGTTTTCAGAACCCTACTACAAATATTTCCAGAGATATTCGCTGTGAAAGTTTTAGTTTGTATGGGAGGTGCCCATCCCTGCTTTACCAAGATCTAGCGTTTTTACCCGTTTAATACATAGTTATCTCACATGCCCTCACACCAATTTTCAGTACCCTACTACAAATATTTCCAGAGATATTCGATGTGAAAATTCCAGTTTGTATAGGAGGTGCCCATCCCTGCTTTACCAAGACCTAGCGTTTTTACCCGTTTAATACATAGTTATCTCACATGCCCTCACAACAGTTTTCAGTACCCTACTAGAAACATTTCCAGAGATATTCGCTGTGAAAATTTCAGTTTGTATGCGAGGTGCCCATCCCTGCTTTACCAAGACCTGGTGTTTTTCCCGTTTAATACATAGTTATCTCACATGCCCTCACACCAATTTTCAGTACCCTACTACAAATATTTCCAGAGATATTCGATGTGAAAATTTCAGTTTGTATGGGAGGTGCCCATCCCTGCTTTACCAAGACCTAGCAGTTTTACCCGTTTAATACATAGTTATCTCATATGCCCTCACACCAGTTTTCAGTACCCTACTACAAATATTTCCAGAGATATTCGATGTGAAAATTTCAGTTTATATGGGAGGAGAGTGCCCATCCCTGCTTTACCAAGACCTAAATTGTTTATCCGTTGAGTATATATTTTTGTATTATTCCTTCACAAAAATTTGCATTATTCTAGTACAAATATTTCAAGAGATATTACGAAAAAAAGGAAAATTTTGTATGGGAGGTGCCCATCCCTGACTTTTAATCAGATTAAAAATATGCCTATAGCAATTACCGGGTGAAAATACCTAGGTGTGCAAAGTTTCGTGAGGATCCGTTCAGCGGTTTTCTCGCCAATTGAGTTTAAACACAATTTCCATTTCACATTTATTATTTATCTATATTCTATATATATATATAAAAATCAAGCCCATTTCTTTGTCGCCGGCTTTCGCCCAAACGCGTGGAGGGATTTTGACCAAATTTACACACCAGCTTAGTACCTTGCCCTAGATTGTTTATATACATATTTTTTTCAAATCCGGAAGTCGGTTCCCGAGATATAGGTCAAAAGGTCAAAACGTGGATCCGGTTTTCCCCTGAATATTTTTGGACGATATTGGAATCAAATGAAAGGTATTGAGCAGAGAATTTACATAGAATAGCACGCATTGTGATTCCTAGGTCGGGTCTCCAGATATGGGTCAAAACATGGACCCGGATGACCCTCGGATGTTTTTGAGCGATATTGGTATCAAATTAAAGGTCTTGATGAGGACTTCAACATAGAACTATTTTATTTGTGATGCTTAGGACGGGTCCCCAAATATGGATCAAAACGCGATCCCGGATGACCCCGGAAAATTTCTCAGTGATATTGGTATCAAATGAAGCGTTTTGAGCAGGGATTTTTACATAGAAATGAACTCATTACGATCCCTAGGTCGGGTCCCAAGGTGTGGTCCCAACACGCGGACCCGGACAACACCGGGATATTTCTCAGGGATATTCGTACCAAATAAAAAGTGCTGAGCAGGGCCTTTACACAGAGATGAACTGATTATGGTTCCTAGGTCTGATCCCTAAATGTGGGTCAAAACGTGGACCGGGATGGCTGCGGAAAATTTCTGAACGATGGTGTCAACTGAAAGGCAGGGCTTTTACATAGAGATGAACTCATTATGATTCCTAGGTCAGGCTCCGGATAATTTCTCAGCGATATTGTTATTTAATCTCGGCGCATGACGATTCCTAGGTGGGATCCCAAGGTGTGGGACAATATGCGGACCCGGATAACACCGGGATATATCTTAGGGATATTGGTACCAAATGAAAGTGTTGAGCGGACTCTCATGTAGGGCCGTACCCATTACGATTTCTTGGTCAAGTCTCCAGATACCGTACCCATTACGGTTCCTAGGTCAAGTTCCCAGATGTGGGTCAATAAGTGGACCCGGATGAGCCCGGGATGCTTTTGAGCAATACTGATATAAATTGAAAGTGTTGACCGGGTCTGCTATATAGAGATATTGTCATAGTGATTCTTAGTCCCGATACCCAATTATGGGTAAAAGAGACGATTCGGATGCCACGGAATGTTTTTAAGCAATGATGGTATCAAATGAGAAGTGGAATGCAGGGTATGTTATGCTAAACCCAGTTCCCTAGGGAAAGGGGAAGAGTAATGAGACTGGGAAAGGCAAAGGGACGGAAAAGGAGAGGGAGAATATAATAAAAATGGAATGAAGAGGATGGGGAGAGAGACAGTAAGACAGGGAATTAGAGAAGGAATAAGAGGGGGAATAAAAAGGGGAAAGACAGAAAATGAGAGGTAAGAGAGAGCGGTAGAGAAAGGGAAGCGGAAATGTGATCGGAAAGGAAAAAGGAAACGGAAACGAAAGGAAAGATAAATGGAAAGAGAAAGAGAAAAGTGGAGGGAAGGCAGTTGGAGACTAATACCAAGAAAAATGGGATAAGAACATGAAGAGGGCAAACTTTTGAAAATATCGCTTCAAGTACCTATAATAGGAAGTGGGCCAAAGCAAAGCTTGGTCGGGTGCAGCTAGTTATAATATAAGATTGATTGTATGGAAAATGTATGTAACGCGATAACTCAAAAAGTACAGGACCGATTTTAATAATTTTTTTTTTAAAATGTCACAAATTGTAAATTCTCGACAACCATGTACTTTTTTTTGCGCATTTCTAAGACTTTAATACCTTTTTCCCTGGTTTTAAATTTCGAAAAACTCAAAAAAGCGCAAGCATAGACAGATTCGTTTGGTCATTTGCCGTGTTCAGTGGAGGCGTCGCAGTCGTGCCAGGCAGCAAAGCGTAGGCGGCTCATATGTTTGTTTTTGCACGGTTTACTGTTTGTCTCGGTGGTAATCAAAAACCTGTTTACACATGCATACTATGCTATAACTCAAGAACGCCTGCACCTACACATGCGATATTGGTATCAAATGAAAGGTCTTGATCTGGACTTCAATATAAAGCTATTTTAATAGTGATGCCGGGTCTCCAGATAAGGGTCAACAGGTGGACCGGATGACCCTCGAATATTTCTGAGCGATATTGCTACCAAATTAAAGGTCTTGATGAGGACTTCGGCGTAGAATTATTTTATTTGTGATGCCTGGGCCGGGTCCCCAAATATGGGTCAAAATGTGACCCCAGATTAACCCGAAATATTTCGGAGCGATATTGGTATGAAATGAAAGGTTTTGAACAAGGCTTTCACATGGAGTTCTATTCATAATGATTCCTAGACCACGTCCCCAGATATGGGTCAAAATACGGGCCCGGATGTTTTTGAGCAATATTGGTATGAAATGAAGTGTTGGGAACGGCTCCAAGATAGAGCTGTAGTGATGGCTAGACAAGGTAATCAAGTGGACCCAGATAACCCCGGAATAACTTAACTTAACTTGGCTTGATTTGGCTTGACTTGACTTGACTTGACTTGACTTGACTTGATTTGACTTGACTTGACTTGATTTGACTTGATTTGACTTGACTTGACTTGACTTGACTTGACTTTGGTTAACTATTATTCCTCATTGCGAAGCAACGGGTATTTGCTAGTCTTTTAATAAATAAAATAAATAACAAGGCACCAAAGTATAATTTTTTATAAAAAAATAACATATTGCAATGGTGCGCGAATGAAGTAAACTGATTGTGCGGTTAAAAAACTACGAAGTCATATCGTCGCCCGGATAAATTAGTGTCGTATGTGAATTTTGGGCCGAATTGAGTTAATAATACAGTTATACTAAACTAATCAAGATCTTTCGAATGACGTTATCCGTTTTTTGCTATCTCCTTTAGTTTAAGAGATATTGAGCAGAATTTTTTCGTTTGTGCAAGGTCGCAAGCGATTTCGTCTAATTTCCAATGTGCTTTTAATTGCTGTCAATTATTTAATTTATTTACTTTTATGAGAAATCAAATACAATATTTAACTAATTTTAAAAATCTTTAATTTAGTTCAAATTGGGAACACATTTTGTCGTACGTCATACAAATTACCTGCAAAAATGTTGCTAAAGGTAACATACGACAAAATTTTACTGAAGAAAATCTATATATATAAAAATGATTTGGTATTTAATTGTAACGCTAAAACTTGAAAACGGCCGAACCAAATCAAATACTTCCTTAGGGGGGTTTGTTTTTTGTCACCCCGCGAAGGTTTAGTCGAAGAAAAAATTTAAAAACGTTAGGGGGGCGTGGCACCTCCCATACAACCTTAATTTTTAAAGCTGATTATCTCTAAAACAGTTCAAGGTAGGGAGCTGAAAATTGGTAAAGAGGTAGGTGGTATCAAAACCCTTCTCACTCAGAAAAGTGGGGGTTATCAGAAAAGGGGGCGTGGCACCTCCCATACAACCTTAATTTTTAAAGCTGATTATCTCTAAAACAGTTTAAGGTAGGGAGCTGAAAATTGGTATAGAGATAGGTGATATCAAACCCCTTCTCACTCAGAAAAGTGGGGGTTATCAGAAAAGGGGGCGTGGCACCTCCCATACAACCTTAATTTTTAAAGCTGATTATCTCTAAAACAGTTTAAGGTAGGGAGCTGAAAATTGGTATAGAGGTAGGTGATATCAAAACCCTTCTCACTCAGAAAAGTGGGGGTTATTAGAAAAGGGGGCGTGGCACCTCCCATACAACCTTAATTTTTAAAGCTGATTATCTCTAAAACAGTTCAAGGTAGGGAGCTGAAATTGGTATAGAGCTAAATGATATCAAAACCATTCCCACGCATAAAAGTGGGGGTTATCGGAAAAAGGGGCGTGGCACCTCCCATACAAACTTAATTTTTCATGCTGAATATCTCTAAAATTGTTTACGCTAGGGGCTTGGAAATTGGTGTGGAGATAAACGATAACAATTCCATATTAACGCAAAATAATAGGAGTTATACGAAAAGGGGGCGTGGCACTTCCCAACAACACCTAATTTTTTAAGCTGAACATCTTTAAAAGATTTTATTCAGGGACTTGGAAATTGGTACAGAGATATATGATATCAAAACAATTTTTGCGCATAAAAGTGTATGTTATCGGAAAAGCGGGCGTGGCACCTCGCACGCGTTCTTAATTTTTAAGGCTAAATATCCTTAAAAGCGTTCATGGCATGTACATAGAAATCACTATGCAGATATACGATATCAATACCATGTTCACCCAAAAAAAAAAGAAAAGATTTATCGAAAAATGGTGCATTGCACCTCCCATACGTACTAAACTTTTGAGGCTGAATTTATCTAAAAGGGTTGGAGGAGGGGCCTGAAAACCATTATGGAGGTATACTATATCAATCCTCTTACTTACTTAGTGAAAATAGCCAATACTCAATCAAAATAAATATCCGGAACAGAAAACTAAAAATGTTGTGTATCGTGCAGCCTTAAACTGAATACTAAATTATGTATTTTTGAAGTTGTATACACAATGAAGTATATATTAAAAATAATACCGGTGTAATAACAATTTTTGAAATGAAATTAATAAAAAAATCTATTTTGGGCAAAACGAAGTTTGCCGGGTCAGCTAGTCCTTTATAAATTCCAAAATAATAAACAATATATAACAAAATTAAAATAATTTAAGAATTTTGTGGCCTAGTAGTGTTCTGCCAGACTTTGGAGAAAAACTAATCAGAAGTTTTGGAGAAATACAATTCCAAACTTCAAACCTGTTTTCCCAAAAGTCTTTAAATGCAACATACGACATTAATTTATGCGGGCGACGATATGTGAAGGCTTGGGAAATAATTTTCTCCGTGAACTCACATTCGCGAAGATATCCTAGAAGTGTCCTTCTTTACGTCATTGCTGGTTACGTACATCGTACTAGGTCTTCTTCAAATCCAAGAATATGTACTATATAATAGGTATATATATATTATTTGTTTTGTTCTCGCGTCTGCTCTTTGATAAGTCGTGGCCAAGGTATTAACCACCTGATATTCCTGAAATAGAGTGAAAGCCTCCCTCCCTCTTTCTCTGCTGGCTCCGATGGTTGTCGATGGTTGTGTTTTTCGTCAATGAACTATGTCGATGTCTGCGTAGAAGCTTTAAGGTCCATAAATCTCCCGAAGAACTTTTCTTTGGAATAATGTAAGTGCCATCGTCATGTATCAGTACGGGAACTGAGAGCGCGACTTATACTCGTACGCGAGTTAGATCTTACATGGATTTTTCTTTTTCATCCCCATTCCCTCGTCTAGATTCTCAGTCAATTTACCTAGGTTAGGTTATGTTACGTTGGTTGAGGTCTGAAGACCCCTCACATAGACCACATATGTTCCTTAGTGTTGCCAGCATACAGGAGGTATTATGTTATTATATTACACTCGGAATGCAGGTCTTCGCAAGTTTTAATATTTTGTGAATTTCCCGATCCGCAAAGCTCTCTAGAGACGTGAAGTATGCAGAGCCGAGACAGTTACATCGTAGTCTGTCGAAAGTTGGACATTGGCGGAGAAGGTGTTCCAGAGTGCACGCCTGACTCTGCACCAATCCCATTTTGAACGCATGAGATGGTGTGAGACAGTGCCCTGTTAGTATGCCGACTGCCAGTATGCCGACTGCCAGTCTGCAGTCTGCTCTGGGAAGTGTAAGTAGGTAGTTTGCGGTTTTAGCTTTGTATGACCGAAGCATGATTTTGGCTGGCGATATTGCAGGATGTCAGGGTCTCCCACTAGGAATCGCCTTTACGCATCAATGCCTGATCTATTTGAGCTTTTTGGTAATTTAGAGAAGGGACAATGTCTTCCGCATTTATTTGTGCTAGTGATGCCCCGGCTTTAGCCAGCGCGTCCGCCCTCTCGTTTCCTTCGATTCCCTGGTGCCCGGGTACCCAGCAGATGGTAACGCGTCTAGACGCTGTTCGTGTAGCTTGGCCTTACACTGCTCCACACACCGAGAGGTAGTTGCCGCTGCCATGCTCGCATCAATTGCTGCCTGGCTGTCAATGAATATATATATACGCGATATTGAGGACGTTACTTCAGCTGCAAGTTCCGCCGCTTTTGAGACTGCGTAAATCTCAGCTTCAAAGATACTGAAATGGTCCCGGAGTCTAAAAGATTTTTGTATCCCAAGTTCGGAGCAAAATACTGCAGCTCCCACCCTTTCGTCCATCTAAGATCCGTCTGTAAATAAGTTGAAGGAATGGCGATTGGCTCGTAGTCCTTTCTTCCACCCGTCCTGTTCTATTATTACATGCGGTCCCCTGCTGAAGTTGATTAAGGGAGGTAGTCAGAGCTGCCGTTTAGTCCTCGTATGTTGCTGTGTCCAAATAGCCGTTGATTAAAATGTCCTGTTACTCTAAATCTTAGTGCTGTCTTTTCAGCTACGCTTTTAGCCACAAGGTCCGCGGAGTACAGGTTTATTATCCTATTGAGCGCCGTTGAGGTAGTTGTGCGTAGCGCTTCCGTTGTGCACAGACTACATAGAACGCCTCTGTCCACCCTCTAGCTTTTTTGCATTCAGTCAATTTACCTAAATATTGTAGTTAATTAACTAGAATTTCTGCTGACTGGTTTGAGCTTGGACCGCAGGGTCACCTGTCGTCCTGTGTTGCGGGCGCACTTTTTATGGAAGCAAACAACAAATATTTTTCATAATTTATTTATGTGCATTTAGAGCATAGATGCTCATGCCTATGCCCTTGAATCACATTTGTTTTTGTTTTTCCCCCCAGACATAGGCACAGATACAAATTCGCCCTTTGAATATAAAAATAAAATTTTCTTCCCCTGCCATATGCCCTCAGGTATAAAAAATTTCAAATGAATGTGATTGAGTTTCATATGGGAAGGACGCTAGCTTCACCCTTCCCATATGAAGCTACGTTGGCGTCGCCCTTCTCATATGAAATTGAAAATTACACTAACAAATTGAAAATAAAATTTCTTTGAAAACATTGAATTCTTGAATTGAAAAGCGACGTAACCCAAAACCCAAATAAATATAAAATAAATGGAAGAAATGCAAGAAAACCTTTTTCTTTACAAACGAAGCTTTGAAGTAAAACCTTGGGTAAGGAAGAAGACTTTTGCTGCGAGGAGACTAACATTTAGCAGTCCCTAAATACGTTATTCATGGATTCAAAAAATTTTGAGTTGTGCAATTTTTTGATTTAGGGTGCGATTTGTAGGCAAACGAAAAAACTGAACAAAATTTCTGGTTAATATTGAAAAATGTGTGGAAAAATGTATTTCAAATTATTTGAAGAAAAATCAAAGTAGATTTTAATAAGAAAAATAGGAATTAGAGCTTTTTTTGCTGAAATAATATTGCGAGTCACAGTCTATGCTAATTAATTATAGGTACGTATATAAATTAATAATTAAGGTAAGTTACATATATGACAGAAATAAAATATGACAAGTATCCACTCATAAGAAATTAAATTTTAAAATACTTATCCATGTTCGGAAGCACTTATATTTGCGAAAAAGCCTTTTCTAGCCTTAGTTAGTCAAAACAAACCAAAGAAACCTTTTATCACAAAAGCATTTGGAAGCAATTCTGCAATTATCCACCTCTGATTCGACAATAAATATTGACAATTTATTGAACAGCCTTGAATAAACTTATCACTTATTGTTATTATGTAATATGTAGATACATTTTTTTTTGATATGTACGAGTTCATATCTTAATTTAATATAAAGAAAATATGTTGTAAATATTGTACATATGTATGTATTTATGTTGTATGTAAAATTTTCCAATCGTAAAAATTTACTTGTAGTTTGTAATTTTTTTTTTAAATCTAATACAAATTTTTTCTGAGTGCACTAATAAATTTTTGTAGATGTATTGGAGTTTCCCCATTCAATACGAGAGCGTTGAGCACCCTTGATTTAGAGCATTTGCAACTTTTTTAAAGGAAAATTTTATTTAAAAATTTTTGTTTTTATTTCCTTTTTTCTTCTTTTTTTCTTTTTTTCTTTTTGATTGTCTCACCGGGAATCGAACTCGGATCATTGGATTGATAATCTAATCACATAGGTAATCACTAGGCTATTACTGCGTGTTTTGCTTCGCTTAATTTTCACTTTTCCTTTTTCGCAATCTGTCTACCAACAACAGTGGCATTAGTGACCCCCAGCCTTTGCAGCATATATATGTGTGCATGTATGTAGCATGTTGGCGTGATTGTTCAAATCATTACAATTATCCATTCAAAAATGTTCAATTTATTTATTATTTGTAAATAATTAAATTTAAATTTAAATCAAATATAAATATTTCTATTGATAACCTCAGTGAAATTCAACCTTTTAAATACATATGTATGTATGTACATACTTTCCCTGTAGGATTTCGGAATATAAGTAATTAATGCGCACCACAAACTAAATTGGGAAAAAGTGTAATCAGTCCAAAGGCAAAATTGTAAATATACACTGAGAGAAAAAAAATATATGGAGGGGTCAAAGAAATTGTTTACCTATTTTGAACACTACTTTCTTTGTTTTGAGCAAATTTTCCTTAAAACATGTTAAAAGGTTTATAAAATATTGTTGTTACATGCGTTACCATGGTTTCATATACTTGTTTTGAAAAAATTCATACATTAAAATAATGAAAAATTCTTTAAGCGCCATTCCATTCCCAACTTTCCTTGTTTTGAAGACTTGATTTCTTTAATTTTGAGAAATTAAATTCCCATACAAATCCCCATGGCAACGAATTTGTTTGAATGTTTTTTTATGTTTTTTCCACATTTTTGAGAAAATTTACACAAAACAAAGAAAATTTTGTATTGGGACGCATGTTCAAAATAAGGAAAATTATGTCTTTGATCGAGGGAAATTTTTTTTTTTGAGTGTAATAAACACTGAATATCCTTGACACGTACTAAATAATTGATATTATGACCAAATTTAGAACAAATGACACTGTTTGTATTTCAATCAAATTAGACTTGAGTAGTCAACTTTCAAAAGTGGCTATGTGAATTTGTATCGATATTGAGTTTTTTTGATGGATTGTGTAGCAGGTGTACAATGTCCATTAAAAATTTATTGCAAAATGATTCTATATTCTGAAAAGAAGCATTAAATAAAAAAGTTCTCTTTCAAAGGTCTCTACGTTTCATTTATACACTTTCAAAAGTCTCTATGTTTTTTTTTATTTATACATTTTCAAAAGTATCTACCTAAAATAGGTCACTCATACGCCTTGGCGCACATTGGTGTCGCCTTATATACATAGTTAGGGGGCGCTCAAAATTCTAAAACCATTTTCACTTCCATAATGCGTACAGGTCAAAAACTGAAAAAAATCATACCAACGGTTAGATATTTTGGAGTGCAATCATTATTATTTTTTGAAAGTTTTTGAATTGTTTGCAATTTTAAATCGCCTTCCGCGATCTCATTGCTTATGGAAACTTTCACCCAACACCCTGTTTCTGTAAGAAGCAAATTGCAGGAGCGAAAATATCAATGAAACACACATAAAGAGAGCATCGTGATCTTCGATTGAAATTTCGTAGATATTTTAGTATCTGGAAATTGATCATTGAGAGATTAGTCTCTCATTTCACTCCCGTAACTCTGCCGGTATTTTGTGAATTGAGCTCACTCGCAACAAAACATTTGTGTAAATACAATAATTGTGCTTATCACCTCAATTGATTCAACTGAAAAAATGTTCCGCTGTGCCGGCGAGTGACACCCAACCTACACCACCACCCACGGCGGGAGAGCGGACGATGAAGATCACCACCACAACGAGGCGCCGAATGAAATTCGAATAAAAACGAAAATAAACATTACAATGGAATTGAGAATTGAAATTTAAAATTAAACTAAAGAAATATGCCAAATGAGGCGCGAACTAAATAAACGGGGCAATTATACAACATACATATGTACAAATGTATGTATTTAGGTACATATATGCATTTTTACATACATATGTGCCTTTATACATATTTGTTTATTTCGATTTTTAGTTTTCTTTTTTTTTGTTCTTAATTTGACAAACAACACGAAATTGTCGCCTTCAGTTGCAGTTTTAAAGTGGGAATTGAACAGCCAAGTGGCGCAAATTAAAAAGCGATCTCGAGCATTAAATATTCGAATATTTCTTAAAAATCATTACATACGATTAAAGTATTCACATACAGACATACATATATACATATATGTACGAAAAATATGAATTCCAAAATATCTTGTGGTCTGCTTTTGTTTTGGCTTTGCATTCTGTTTATCGGCGCACCGCGGCTGATCGACGCTAAACCGCGTAATGTCATTTGGTCGATGATTAGCGCTGCTAAGGTTTGTGTGTGTGTGTGATTTTGCTTATAGTTTGTATATGTTTTGTGCATATGCCCTGCGGTCAAAATCGCCGATATGTGACAAAAGTGATCACCAAATTGTTAGTAAACCGAAACATATGGTCAGTTGTAAGGAAGCTATGCCTAGATAATGGTTCCATATGGTCGGTTTCGCAGAATAACACTGTGCAACAAATTTTTTTCTGAGAGGAGCCATAGTGAAATTTTATGTCAAACAATTTTCTACAACATTTCAACACTATCGATCTTCTAAAATCCATTTCAAGACTATCTAAAAATTGGCTCAAACGACCCTTTCGTGAGAGAGCTAATGAGTTAAAATTTTGGAATTATTTCACCTCCAGACAATCAATCCTCAGATTGTTGCACAGTGTAAGAATACTTAAGATATTTATAATTCACGAACATTGAATACAAAAAGACAGACTTGAAAAAATTGACCCAACACGTTACTTGATCATATGAGTGTATATAAAATAAAATGAAATAAACTTAAAATAAAATAAAAAATAAAATAAAATAAAATAAAATAAAATAAAATAAAATAAAGAAATAAAATAAATTAAATTAAATTAAATTAAATTAAATTAAAATAAAATAAAACCAAATAAAATAAAATAAAATCAAATAAAGTAAAATAAAATAAAATAAAATAAAATAAAATAAAATAAAATAAAATAAAATAAAATAAAATAAAATAAAATAATATAAAATAAAATAAAATCAAATAAAGTAAAATAAAATAAAATAAAATAAAATAAAGAAATAAAATAAATTAAATTAAATTAAATTAAAATAAAATAAAACCAAATGAAATAAAATAAAATCAAATAAAGTAAAATAAAATAAAATAAAATAAAATAAAATAAAATAAAATAATATAAAATAAAATAAAATCAAATAAAGTAAAATAAAATAAAATAAAATAAAATAAAATAAAATAAAATAAAATAAAATAAAGTAAACTAAAATAAAATAAAATAAAATGAAATAAAATAAAATAATATAAAATAAAATAAAATAAAATCAAATAAAGTAAAATAAAATAAAATAAAATAAAATAAAATAAAGTAAAATATAAAAATAAATAAAAAAATAAAATGAAACAAAAGAAAATAAAATAAAATAAAAGGAAAGAAAAGAAAAGAAAAGAAAAGAAAAGAAAAGAAAAGAAAAGAAAAGAAAAGAAAAGAAAAGAAAAGAAAAGAAAAGAAAAGAAAAGAAAAGAAAAGAAAAAAAAAAATAAAATAAAATAGACTAAAATAAAATAAAATAATATAAAATAAAATGAAATTATATAAAACTAGAGTGCAGCCTACAGTCGAAACTCGACAGTCTTTCTAGATGTTTTCTTATGACTAAAGTGCAACTATAGTTTTTGTATAATTGTTTGTTGTTGTCACTGTTATCTACCATTTTCTTCTTGTTCCTGTTGATGCTGCTCCTTTCGTTGCTACCGTCGCTGCTACTATTTTGTTGTTGTTGTTGTTGTTGGTGTTATTGTCGTTACTCGTCTTCCAAATTCTCCTACCTACTTCTTTCTTTCTATTTCTGCTCTTTTTTTACTCAATTTATTTCCTAATTATTCTTTCTTATCCGTTTTAGTCCTTGACTTTGTGTTTTTGTTGTAGTGCTTTTGCTACCTTTTTACGTTTCTACTTCTTTGAAACTATACACCACATCCAGCCAAACATGTTCACAATTGCATAATAAGTTTGGTGAAAACGCACAAAGTCAGGTATGCTTGCGCATTGAGACAGCTCTGTTGTGTGCAAAAGCATGCAACAACAACCACGCGGCAATTTTCCAACGACGATTGTGGACGCATTTTCCAACCAATTTTCATGAAAATTGGCGCAGTTCTATTTGAGAGCAATACCTTTCTAATGGTGTGCTTAGTTTTAAAATCGGTTCAGTAGTTTCGACGGAGAAGATGGAACAAAATTTATGTTAGCGTATTAATAATATAGATATAAAATAAATTAAAATAAAAAATAAAATAAAATAAAATAAAATAAAATAAAATAAAATAAAATAAAACAAAATAAAACAAAATAAAATAAAATAAAATAATATGGAATAAAACAAAATAAAATGAAATAAAATAATATAAAATAAAATAAAATCAAATAAAGTAAAATAAAAGAAAATAAAATAAAATAAAATAAAATAAAATAAAATAAAATAAAATAAAATAAAATAAAATAAAATAAAATAAAATGAAATAAATTTAAAATAAAATAAAGAAATAAAATAAATTAAATTAAATTAAATTAAATTAAATTAAATTAAATTAAATTAAATTAAATTAAATTAAATTAAATTAAATTAAATTAAATTAAATTAAATTAAATTAAATTAAATTAAAATAAAATAAAACCAAATAAAATAAAATAAAATAAAATAAAATAAAATAAAATAAAATAAAATAAAATAAAATGAAATAAAATAAAATAAAGTAAAATAAAAAAATAAATAAAAAAATAAAGTGAAACAAAAGAAAATAAAATAAAATAAAATAAAATAAAATAAAATAAAATAAAATAAAATAATATAAAATAAAATAAAATCAAATAAAGTCAAATAAAATAAAATAAAATAAAATGAAATAAAATAATATAAAATAAAATAAAATCAAATAAAGTAAAATAAAATAAAATAAAATAAAATAAAGTAAAATAAAAAATAAATAAAAAAAATAAAAAAATAAAATGAAACAAAAGAAAATAAAATAAAATAAAAAAGAATTTAAATAAAAAAATAAAATAAAATAAAATAAAATAAAATAAAATAAAATAAAATAAAATGAAATAAAATGAAGTAAAATAAAAAAATAAATAAATAATAAAATGAAACAAAAGAAAATAAAATAAAATAAAATAAATTAAATAAAATAAAATAAAATAAAATAAAAAAGAATTTAAATAAAAAAAATAAAATTAAATTAAATAAAATAAAATAAAATAAAAAAGTACGATAACATTTGCAGCCATACTTTCACGAACATACATACATAGCCATGAAATATTCTAAAACTTTACATCTACTGTTTAAAAAATCACATTTGTTAATAATACAATAAATTTTCTGCATTTTCAGGAAATACCACCCGAATCACTAATACCACATCGGCGTGTTAAGCGCATAAGAAGAGATGCCTTCGATGGTATACAAGATCAAGGGCCAGAGTTTCAAAATACCAGTGACCGTGTCAAAGAGTATTTTCCCGTTTGGAATGATGCCGATGGAGAACCAAAAGCAGATTAATAACTGTATTAAAAGAAATCCACAAAATATTTAAGTTGTAGCCAACGCTTCTCACGCAACATAATAAGGTCGAATAGAATTTTAGGACGCATTATCTCCCGCAATATCTTGTAAATAGTTCGAAAAAATGGCATTGTAAAGCTTGCTTGGGGTTTAAAATATTCCGGAAAATTACTTGTCATAAAATTTCACTAGGAGTTATCTCAGACAAAATATTTGTCAAAGAATCTCTAAGTCCGCAAAATATAGTCAAATGTACATTTGTATATCCCCTGATATATTGCATGCAATCATAATATGGAAATAAGGATCTTATCCTTGCGTGCCGAAAGTATTTAACACCTTTGGCAAATAATCCATTTATATAAGAAGTATCTAGGTAGCTACATATATAAATTTTTATAACAATCAGTCAACCAAAAATCAAGGGTATAACAAAAGAAAAACAACTCTCTTACCCGTTGCAGGAAAATAAATACAATAAATAAAATTAGGTTGATTTATTGCATTTGTTTGTTGACGCTTTCAGCTATTAAATTGACAAATTCGGGTTAAATGATTGCGACGAAGTTTTATCGAAAAAAAAATCGTAAAAGAAACACGCAATCTTACAAAAAAAAACGCCGCAAAAGAGCAATGGAATTTGCTTTAGGTGCACTGATTAGATGTGTGTTGGATAAGCAATTCAATATTTGCATTTTATTTCGGTTTTTAATATGATATATTAATTTCGTAATGTGACCTCAAAGCACATAAATGTATGTATCTACAAACATAGACATTATATATGTACCTACATATATACCGCGCATTATTAAAACAATTTATTTGATATATCACTGCATTTATGTCATTAAAGATCTAATCTATGTACATATGTGTGTGTACATAAGCGCCACCAATTGAATGGTTGATGGAAATGCGCTATTTTTAGCATACTTTTAGGCGCATTAATAACACCAAATTCATGCATGAATAAAACCAATTAGGGTGTGCCAAAATGAAACGCAATATTGGAAATAAAATTTAATCGCATTTTTATTTTATTAAAGTAATAAATAAACTATAAAATGCTCAACACATGAATTTGTATATAAGCAAAATTATATAAAAATGCACCATATCTGAAACAAAATATTATGTTCCTGTAGTTGAGCTAACTTTCACAAAAGTTTCTTTGAACTCATTTACTTACGTTAAAGTCTGCAGTACAGTAACAAATTTAACAAATTAAGTGCTTTTACTAAACAAACAAAGAAAACAAAACTAAAATAGGCTATCGTTAAGAGGGCGTGTGTAGGTAGGGTTGTGGGCAACTTTTGTTAATGGCACCACAGCCCATGAAAACAAATAAAAACGAAAATCCTATTAACGCTTTCGGAATTTACATAGTTACGCCTTTTATTCGACCAAATAAAGAAATCAGTTCAGTAGTTTCTTCACATCTTTTCCTGCACCTGAAAGTGGTGAGGGTTTCTAATAGCGATTCAACTGTGACTAGTCAAAGTAACATTACTCAAGCAGCTTACGCTATTGGCTGTTTAGGTATAATACGCAATTAAATGTTATTATATTATTTCATTTATCTGACATTGCCTTTTATGACATTTTATTTTCTCTGTTATCTAGGCTGCATTCTAATCTTATTCGATTTGAGGTACTCAAATATATCGCACATTTTATTCTATAGGGATTTAACTCGAAATTTTCGATTTTTGGGATTTTGCCATATACATATTTCAATAACTGGACCATGTCTTTGAGTTCAGTCTTATAAAATACTCAAAAATATAAAATTTGCGGAAATAAAAGGTATATTGTAGTTAGCCGTAGAATTAAACTCCTTCAAATTATAAAAGTTTGTTGGCGTTTTCCCAAAAGTATTTTTTGTGTTAAATTCCTATTGAATAAAATGGCATTAATAAATTGAATTTTTTGCATGGAAAATTGAGATGAATTAGTAAATTACTAATGGCTTTTAAAGTCTATTAGGCTTATGCCTGAACAGAGTTTTATGGGCATGTTTCCTTAATCTGATCTCTGTACAGTAGAGCGTATCGCCAAAAAAAGTTTAAAATGTTCCCCTCTGGTTCGAATGTTTACTCCTTGGAGATTTCAAAAATGGAAAAAATTTTTTTTTCGGCACCCTGTAAAAACAGCGAAATTCGTTTTTTGCTTATAACTTTTCTATTTGGTGTTTGATTTTAACGAGCAATATATTGTTGTAAAGGTTTTAACCCGTGTCATATTTCGTCCATATAAGCCATTAACCTGCGACACCAACTTTAGCTTTTATTAAAATTTATTTAAAACCAACACCCTGTATTAACAAAATTTTTTTTAATGAAGTAAATTTAGCCTTGAATTTAGTTTAGACATCATTATATGAGTAAAAAAGGTTATTACTTATTAATATTAGCTCTGTTTAATGAACAAAAAAGTTCGGAGCAGGTTAGAGCAGAGCAAAGTAGGGCAGCTGTCGAAATAGAGCAACATAGAGCAACTCAGAGCAGAAATGCCATGAAGAAGTACATAGTACACTCAAATGATCGATTGGAGCTCATTTAGAATTACAGAGCCACCATGCTTGCAATTTTATTCTGATACGGACTTGCAGGAACTACAAAATTCTAATGATGTTATAAAAATACCTGATTAATATTTCCAAACAGCAGTGATTGATACTAATTATACTAATTATAACCTATTAATTTACTTAGATTTTCTATGCCATTCTCTAAATACTGAGCGATTTGAACAGGTAGTAAGTGATTCTTGTACAGAAGTTGCCGACGAGGAACGCCTAGGTTATATACTCGCTAAAGTAAGTAGCCGAGAACGTTACAGAAAATTAGAGCCAAGAAAAGATTTAGCATAAATGCATTACATTTATTTCCTCATTATATGCAGGTAAATATTCTTTTTATACCATTCATGGGAATGAAATGGTATTATAACTTTGTACCGAAACACGAATGGTGAAAGTACCAGAACGAGGCGTTGCAGACCTACGAAAATATATACCAATATGATCAGGATCATGAGCTGAGTCGATTAAGCCATGTCCGTCTGTCTGTCTGTCTGTTTAATCGCAAACTAGTCCCTCAATTTTTGAGATATCTGCATGAAATTCGGAATGTGAGTGTATATTTAGGAGAAGCTTATCATTTGTCGGAATCGGCCGAATCGGACCACTATATCATATAGCTGCCATACAACCGATTGTTCAGATATATATATTTTGGGGTATAACTTCTCCATCTAAATAATGACACCTCTTTTTCTAAGGAATCTTTGTATAAATTACCCAGAGAATTGAAAGTATAAATTAAACAATATCAGACTATGCAACTTTTCATTTCCCCATTCATGAAAGGTATGCAGTCTTTGGTACGTCCGAAGTCAGCCGCGCTCTTACTTGTTTTTCTTAGTATTCAGGAAACAATTTTTTTTTTCAAATACAGGGTGTTGGATTTAGTAAAAATATAATAAAAGCTGAACTTGGCATGATGAGCTAAAAGTTTCTATGGATGAAATATTGCCTTGGTGAATACCTTTCTAAAAATGTATCACTTTTGAAAATCGAACGTAAAATATAGAAATTATAGAAAAAACAAATTTCGCTGTTTTTACAGGGTGACAAAAAAATTAAAAAAAAATTTTTTGAAAAGCTCATAAGGTAAGTGTTCAAACTGGGGGGGAACATTTTCAACTTTTTTTTCCTCCATACACCGTGATACGCTCTACTGTACAGTCATTTAGCGGTGTGCTGAAGTGAAAAAAGGACAACTTAGCCATTCCAGGACTTTCCGGATAATGCTATATACATATATCAAACGTCTATTTGGCATAAGAAAACAGTCGACATGTTTAAGATTTTAATTCATTTTGGCTTTTACCTATAACGACTCCATAACTGATTTTATTGCATGTTAATCCATCACTTACCAGCTATGCTATGGCGGCATTCTGTGGTTTACTTTTCAATAAATTTAGTTAGTTATTTCAATTAGTAACTTAGGTAGACCTTTTTCATAAAATCATTTACCAATATTTTATTTTAAATTTTTTTCGTAGAAAATAAATCTTTTATATAAATATTACAAATAAGTAGTGAAAAATAGAAAATAAATCATTCATATAAATATTACAAATAAGTAGTGAAAAATAGAAAATAAATCATTCATATAAATATTACAAATAAATCTTTTATATAAATATTACAAATAAGTAGTGAAAAATAGAAAATAAATCATTCATATAAATATTACAAATAAATCATTCATATAAATATTACAAATAAGTAGTGAAAAATAGAAAATAAATCATTCATATAAATATTACAAATAAATCATTCATATAAATATTACAAATAAATCATTCATATAAATATTACAAATAAGTAGTGAAAAATAGAAAATAAATCATTCTAACTAAAAGCTTAACGTAATTTTGATTTTATCAGGGCTGCACATTAACGATATTTTTTATCAATAACCGAAAAAAAAATTTTGATTTCAATTCAACTTTGAAAATTTTTAACGTTAAATGCTTAATAAAAAAATATTGTTTTGATACTTTATCAAAAATAATTTCGTTTTGTTGATTATCAAAAAACAAATGTTGAAAAAATTTCGTTTCGGTAGCCAACAAAAAAAATTATCAAAAAAAAATAACGTTAATAAAAAAAAGAAAATTCAAAATAAAATGAAGCCGTAAGCCCGAAACAATTTTTTTATTATTAGTGGTCTTCATATAAAGTGATAAAGTAATAAATTGTTAAAACTTATCAGTTTATCCGCATTTTTACATGAACGCACCTTGGTAAATAATTGCTTAAACTCTTGTCAGCTGTCAATTTCAACTTGATTAATAAATAAAAAACCATATAAAATAAAATGAAAAATGCATATGACATTTTTGTAGAAATTATTTTAATAATTCGTGCTAAAATGCCGAAAGAAAGCACAATTTCTTCTTTTGAATTGAAAAAGTAAAACTGACAATGTGTCAGACTTGAATTTTACCAAAATTAATAAATTTACGCAACAAAATCGTTCGGTAAAGTGATAAAATTTGCTTAAATATATTTTCATACAAATTTTGACAGATAATTTATCACAATTATTATTTTATCACTTTACCCCATTTACCAGCAGTTTATCACTTTAGATGAATACCCTTATTATTTTGTTTTTGATTCACAACGAAACGAAATAATTTCAATAATCTTTATTTGATGTTGAATATTTTTTTGTTAATTTTTATATGATATTCGACAAAACAATATTTTTTTGTTGATATCGTTGTGCAGCCTTGGATTTTATAAGAGTAAACACATTTTTTTTCTGTCATTTTCTAATTTTATCCACGGTGAAGAACAAAACAATTAATCAGCACTGTAATTAGAACTAAAGTGTTTTCTTTTTTTTGACGAAATCATACAAACACTTTACCTAGTGCAACATTTTTAGCTCCACTCATTATTCCCTTACATTAAGGGTAAAAAAAATATTCGCTGTATATACATAACACACATAACATATTTGCATGGCAACCCTACCGAAAAAAAAACTTTAAACTTTTTATCAAAGCAGTTGGATCTCATGCCAATATTGTTCAAGTGACCTAAAGCTCAATTGATTTCTAAAGTTTCTAAATGAGGCTTTAGCCTGAAACATTCAAAAAAGCAAAAAAAGAGGCAGTGCAAAATGATAAACTATCAGCTGGACTGACTTTTTCTACTTTTCAATTGCAAAAACTACAATACATGTCGCTCTGATTGTCGTTATTCCCCTCCAACCAGAAACAAGCAATCTAAATAGACTCTGTAGGTATGCAGACATGATTTTAAGTTTGGTCGAAAGGTTTGGTGTTAAATGAAACCGATATCTAATAATACCAGCTATGAAATCCAATGAAGGATAAGAGAAGTAAAACCTTGTCTTTACCCGCAAAAACTCACCGCAAGTCATGTGAAATTTTTTAAAGAAAGTTCTTGTGAGGATTGATAAAGCTCAACTCTTTTGTGACAGCGAATATCAGCCAAGATTTTGTTAATGAAAATACAAAGGTAACGCTGGCAATGCCTGAATAGTCTTTTCTCGCCTTTGTGCTTGAATGCTTTTCATGCAGGTCATCGCCTTAAGACATGCAAATTCCCTAGGAGCTTATTTTGTACTATTAATGCAATATCACCAAGATTTCGATACATTCACGCGAGAGAAGTAATTAGGGTACACAATCACGATATCGCTGCTTTCCTTGGCACTTTGCTTTCAATTCCCGCATTCTCGAAAGTCAATTACCAATACCTCACCCCATTTTAGGAAAGAAAGTTTTCCCTCTTGCCACTGCAAAGTAAAGAGATTTACACGCAATCTCAGCAAAAGAAAATTGTTACAATTATCAAGAGCGCACATTTAGTTTGAAAACATGCATGCCCATTCAAGTTGCCCAAATGGCAGAGCGGAAGCGGATACCAATTTGTGGAAAGCCTAAAAGGAAACAAAAAAAGGGAAAATCGTGGCGTCGCCTCGGCCCAAACAAACACGAAATGACGTGTGGAAGTACTAGAAAGTAAATACATATGTAACAGTGTACTAGTTGCTGCCTGCTTAATCAGGGATGCCACTAAGAAAATTTTTTTCCTACCAAAAAACTACCAAAATGGCTTCGAGCCTACCAATTTTTTTTTTTATGTGAGATTTAACCATATTTAACAAATTCATTTATGGTGACTGTGCCAGTAACCGACCACCCTGCAGTAAGCGGACAACGCTTAAAGTAAAAAAAAATTTATTTTATTTATTTTATTTTTTGAAAACTTTAGTATTAAATTTAATATTATTTGTAGAATTTCAATTAATTTTAGAATGAGTGATAAAAATGTGAAGGAAAAGATGCGAAAGCAGCAGTTTCCAGATAAACAAAAACTTGAATTGGCGTTAAATGATATCGGACAAGGTTGGATTGGGTATTAGTGGCTGCCACCGCTCGTCCAGTGCGGAGGAAATCAGGATTTATATTTTGTGGAATAACAATTGAGGAATAATGAGGGAAAGCAACTGATCCTAAAGGAAACGTAAGAAGATTTGTCGAGGGAAATAGCGGACATTGTTTCCACTTGGTACAGCAAACAACTACATAGGTAGGCCTGATGGTCTGTTGTGATACCACATGGAGCTCTTTATTACACACCATGTAGACGAACAACCTTGTCTGCTTCATATAGCGTAAAATGTCAGATGCCTTTCTGTTTTCAATCTCCTCCAGTTGTGTCTGTGGGGCAAGTGTACTTGAAGCTCAAAGAAAACGTTTCTATTCAGCAGAGTTTTGTGAAAACCCTACTGAGAAGAAACGTTTTCTCAATAGTGTTGTGGCAAAGTGACCAAATGTACCAAATCCGTGATGTTAGTTGAACGAAGGTAAAAACCTACCAAAATTCAAATCGTCCTACCAACCTACCAAAAGAAATAAAACCTACCAGTTTTGGTAGGAAAAGCCGAAAAGTGGCATCCCTGTGCTTAATGTGTTTTATCCATTTCTCGGAAAAGCTCTCTGCGGAAAATTGTTGTTGTTGTGGTCGGCAACACTTTCGTGTGGCGCATAATTAAGTTAATTTTCAAACTATTTTCGCTTGTTTTTTTTTGTTCAAAAACGCTTGAAATAACGCTGAAAAGTCGCCATGTAGGAAATTGAAGTATGAAATATTTGTAGCCAGTTGTGCTATAATATATGGTATAATACAATGTTCAGACATGAGCCTAGCAGATCATTAAGAGCTATTACCAGCCCTTAATGAGCTCTATTTACCATGAAGAAAATTCAATTTAATAATAGACCATTAAGAAAATAAAATTTCCACAAGTGGAGTAAAATTCCCAAAGCAACTCTGAAAACGTGGTGTGTTTAGTGAGAAAACGAAATGTCATGAAAGGGCAATGATAAATGAAATATCATTAAACTATCCTCCATTTATTTTAATTTTTATTTTTCTTTTGACGCTAAGGTACTGACCATGCATTCCAGCAGCATAATTAAAATTAATATTGCGCTCATTTCAAATTCAATTTTCTGCTGCTTTTTGAATTATTGTTTTCCCTTTGGTTATTATTCTGGCTATTTCAATTATTTATTTAGTAGCGCAAAACAACGTAAGCCACCACTGCAATGTGCAATCACTTTGTCTGCGGTGTGCGTGCAGTTAAGTGGTTGCCCCGTGTGACTTCAAATACTTTGAAGTTTGTAGGTAGTAAACGAAAGCAGCCCTCGTGCACCACAATCAGTGCTCAATCAATGTAGAGTTCATTGACATTTGCTATTACTTGTTATTATATAGTTGTTACTTTCTATTTTTGTTATCCTGCTGTTGGACACACTAGATTGATGTGTATACATTAGGCCGGGCGAGGGAAATTAATCGATATCGCGCCATTGAAATTCGGATTCCTCCAATTTTCTGAGTAGAAAACTCTTTACGAAATTTGTCTAAAATGGATTTAGATGTTCCGAAATTTGATTTTTATGGACCAAGACAGATTTTCGAAAATCAAAAATGGACCAAAATCGCTAAAAAACAACCAGGCCAAATGCACATCAAGTTAAACCAAAATTTCATTCTGATTCCAAATATGAGATCAGAGTTAGAATCGGATGATTCATTTTTATACTCAGCTGTACCAGTACACAGAGTATTATAGTTTTAATCACATAACGGTGGATTGTAACATAATGAAATAATCGAGATAGACATGGACTATCAAAATGATCAGGGTGAAAAGAGAAATCGATTGAGCAATGTCCGTCCGTCCGTCCGTCCGTCCGTACGCAGGATAACTCGCGTAAAAATTGAGATATTTTGATGAAATTTGAAATGCAAGTTGGCATCGAGACTGGGACGGTTGGTATTGCAAATGGGCGAAATCGGACCATGACCACGCCCACTTTTCCTATATAGAAAAAATCGGAAATTTGGTATCTCAGCCACTAATATAGCTAGAGTGATAAAATTTTACCCACGTATTGAGCTCAGGCCCTTATGAAGAAATTTGATGAAGTTTTGGAAAATGGGCGGTGCCACGCCCACTTATTAAGGGTCAAACATTGAAAGTTTTATATGTCATAACTCAGAAACCGTTGAACATATATCGATGAAATTTGGTATGCGTAATTTGCTTACTTAGACAAATGTTTTGGCGAAAAATTATCAAAATCGGTTGACGGCCACGCCCACTTTTATATATGGGAACTATAAAGGGGCCTAATAAAGACATTTTAAGCGATATCTCTGTCAAATATAAAGATCTATCACTGAAATTTTGTGACATGAGTTCTACAATAGACCGGAAACAAAAAATAAAAAAAGTTTGGAAAATGGGCGTGGCACCGCCTCTTTTTATACAAAGGTATCTACGAGCCTATTACTCGACAAATGACAAACTGAGATATTATGACGAAACTTGGTTTATACACTTTTATAACATGTGTTAATAGACACGCAAAAATTTATTGAAATCGGTTTATGACCACGCCTACTTTTTAACAAAGATATTTCTGGAACATCCTTTTGGAATTTGTAACGTGAAGTCATTGTAACTAAAAGTCATTTTGCACTAACAATAATATCTATATGCTTATTTGGATGATTGATACAAATTTTGAAAATGGGCGTGGCTGCGCCCTGTTTATGCAGCACTCGTGTCATATAAAATACACCCTATATCGAACAAACGCAAACAAACAATGAAAGCATACAGCTGAGTATCTAATGTTCGATTCCACTCGAACTTAGGCTTCCTTACTTGTTGAAATATAGTCTGATATGCGGAGGCTGAATGTCCAAAATTGCATATTTTGGCAATTATGTATCTCTGTGTATAATATATACTAGATTTTCTTGCAACAATTAAAGCATACAGCTGAGTATATTACATTCAATTCCACTCGAACTTAAGCTTCCTTACGCGTTTGTTTGTTTTTTTTTTTATAATTTTTTTAACGGTCAATATACATAAATGAGTTACATTAGAATATATTATTATGTATCTAATCTAATAAATTAAATTATTTGTGAAAACGTTAGCCACGTAAATGGATCGATCTGTCATCGATAACAACGACATGTCTGCAAGACGTTTTCGATGGCGAATCAAACCGCTCCCAACTGAATATTTGTACGTACGTATTACGTTATCTAAAGAGTTTATTTTGGCTTGAGTTAATTTTTGGTAACACAGTGCAACAAGATTCTGCGAAAATGATGAAACCAAAAGAAGAGAAAACGTTATCCCTCTCACATTAAAACCTCTCACTGGATTTTTTGCCTCTGGGTCTGGTTTAATTTTCATTTGTATTTAAAGTTGGCAACCCTATGTATAGGGAAAAGTTATCAAAGCTTGATAAAATGAAATAATTGCTTACGAAATATATAGTAAGTTACTGTTTTTGGGCCAAGGAATTCACTTTTGATGTTCAGTTTCACATAAAATGGTGCTGTGTTACAATGTCATGCAGAAAAATAATGTTGCTAGCAACATGTTGTGCGGTGCATTTACTGCTCAATTTGGAGGTGAATTTTTAGTGGATTTTAGAAATACCTACATATAACATAGGAAGTGTTGTTGTTTTTGCTGGTGCTGTTACTGTTATTGATATTGCTGCCACCTCAAAGGCAAAGGCATGATCACTAGGCTGACCATAAATATGAATCGAAAATGAGGGACAAAATTTCAAATGATATAAGTACGAACATATGTATATTTATGAAACTTGAAATCGTAAAAAATATTTATTCATCAAATAATAATACAACCATATGTAATTCACATTCTCTTCAGACTTTTTGTTTTAACAAAAATAAACAAATTTGTAAGTTTAATTATAGGTATCTACAACAAAGCAAGCATAATGCTACGATAAAAAAGAATTTGGTAACTTAGTTTAATGTCCACAAATCAATTCTAATACGATTTACCAATTTCTTTTAAATTAATTTGCCACACAGCAACCACAAAAATTACATTCCAACAAACATATAGTCAATAAGGATGGTAGTTATTATCGATAACTACTTAAATTCTGATGAGAAAAAGGGCTGCCACCTCAACCTCTTTAATATAAAACAGATTTTAAACAAAAAGGGGAATATTCATAGTCAAAATAAAATATTGATTTTAACTAACTTAAAATCAGATTTTATCAAGACTATGAATATGCCCCAAAATAAATAAATGAGGGACAAATGAGGGACACTAGGAAAAAAACAGAACATTTTGAGGTTTTCCGAAAAAACAAAAATACGAGGGACAGACGTCTGAAAAACAGAACGGTCCCTCAAAAAACAGAACGGATGGTCAGCCTAATGATCACAGGCAAATACAATCAGTGAAAAGGAATCAAAAATAAAATTTTTATTTTCATAATGCGCGTTTTAAATCAGATCATATTTATTTTATTTTAATGAAAATTTTTAAATTGAAAATGAAATTTTTTAAATTAAAATATATTTTAAATTAAAGAAGAAACATATTTAAATTAGAAATGAAAATTAATGGAATAAAAAGAAAAGTTTTAGGTTCAAAATCTCATAGTGCTTAAAATAAAAATAAAAAATTTTAAATTTAAAGTGTTTTCTCTTGATTTTACAATTTTACAGTGAACCATTTTATAATAAAAATGTTCGTGGTTACATCACTTTTAAAAACATTTTTGCCCATTTTAAGCACGTTTTCATAAGTTTTTATTATAATACCAAACGATTTACCCTCCATATCCCGCCCGACCGACGCGAGGGGCGCCAATCCGCATGACGAACGGATATGTTTTTTTTTTGTGCCGAGTCGTACATGAAGGTGTTTGTTAGGTGTTGAGATCTAAAACTATTCAGCTACAGAACAAAATGCATCAGCTGATTGTATATCATTTATTAAGTGAGGCTAGAACTATTTTTTGTATAATAAAAAGCGAGTCTGAAGTATCAAACGTACTGGAGTGATTTAATTCGAAATTTGTTTTGCAAGGTTTCACAAATAGTGGCTTGAAATGCCTCGATACTCTACATGGAACGTTAAAATATAACTCACTTAGAAGACAGGGGCTATTTATAAGTCCGGTGATTAATTTAACCATAAAAACTATACCAAGCATCTCTCTATGACCAGAAAGTGAAGGCAAATTAATGAGTTTTAAACGAGAAGTGTAAGGTGGAAGAATGTAATCTGAGTCCCAACGAAAGTTACGCAAAGCAAAAAGCAGGTTTTTTTGTTTTTTTCCTGAGTGTAAAAATCAAAGCAGGCCAAAAATTCATTATCGGCCTTTGTTACTAGAGGAGTAAGCTTTTATTTTATTTTTGTTTCATCAATGACGGAGAGATGCACCCTCATTTTGAAGCACAGTGTAATTATTCGTTCATAATAAAATAACAAGAAAAGTATTCGCTTAGTCAACAAAAAAATAAACAGATATTATCCAAACGCCTGACAAAACCGATTGTTCAGATATATGTAGATATTTTGGTGGATAACTCATTAACTTAAGTCGCTAAAGATAACAAATTTCGCAAAAAATGATAGATCGAACGGCTCCCGTACAGACACTGTATGACATGCATGAGAATGTTTTATAAAAATAAAGTGTTATCAGTTCGATAAGATACCAAATCCCCAACTAAATTCTATAAAATTTCCATAATGATCAAAGAACAAACTATGCGGGAACATAGCTGTCCACAATACTAGGTACTGAGATATGATTAAAGTTTATAAATATTTATTGGCTAGTGTTAGTGTTCCTCTCAACATTAAATACCTACAAAAATTATACATATTAATATTTATATGTATACATACCAGTGGCGGATCCACGGGGGGGGGGTTTTTGGGGGTTCAAAACCCCCCCTTGTGGTTTATCATAGATCCCAAATTAATGCCTTTATAGATTCTGCGACCAAATTTCCCAAACTGATCAAGGAAAACTCTATCAAATAACAATACATGAAAACTCTATCATTCCAAAAGCAACCCTCACGGAAAAAAAAGTTAGTTGCAAAAATAAATATATTAAAAAGTGATTTATATTCAACTAATTTTAAAGTAGCTTTAAACAAATGCAGCGCGGGACAGTTTCTTGTATATGTACATATTTATATGTAAACACATGTTTTCAGATCTAAGTATGCTAAGATTGTTTTTTCCTTTTTTTGGTTACCGTTTTTCAGCTTCACTTCGCATTAAACACTGAAAACGAAATTCTCAAACGGAGAAAATATTGTTTCATATTTATCATTTGAAAATTAACATAAATTCAATTGTTTCTCAAATATTGTTTATCAACTTGAGAACAATTTGCGAAATTTGAGGAAAATTTGTTTCGCATTTTTACCATTTCTTGAATTTCGACGTCAAATGCAGGATTAAGTTATTTATTTAAACTACAAGTAAAGTAGTTGAAAAGAAACTAAAGATAAAGTTATTTATTTTAAACTACTAGTAAAGTAGTTGAAAACAAATGCAGGATAGGGCAATTGACTGCTTGCTATGACATCGCCGTGTTAAAAGAGTTAGTTCATTGCAAAGGAAAAACTCACATTTTCAATTAGTTGTCATTGAAAATAAAGTAGTTTATAAAGTGATTTAAAATTAATTAAATTTCCTACAGGGAATGGTTGGACATCATAACATCCAAAATATGTACCTACATGCGAAAAAGTTCATGTAGGTACCTTTGGACGCACGTGCATAAAATAAAATTTGTCAAATGCTATTCGCAAATTGCCAAATCGCAAATTTATTTGCTTTCTTATCCCTATTTTTATCGGGATTGTACAGAATTAATTTGGTCAGAAATGTCTGAATCGTTGGAGAAATTGCCTTTTTCAGAGGCATTTCGCAATTCTTGTTTAAATTAATCTTTTAAAAATTTGAGTATATAAACACAAGAACTTCAATAAAGTAAAAATTCTATTAAAAATATAAATATAACCAAAAAGTACTACATACATATATTCTTATTTATTTTGGCTTTAAATGCAATCAATTTCACTTAGATGATCAATTTGCCACCAATAACATACGATACTCATTCGCACGTACCAATGCAAAAATATACATACATACATACGTTATACATGTTATTTAGAACTTCAATTGAAATCTCCTGCACTTTATGTGATGACATACATATTGTTAATTTGGAGGGTTTTGAGTTTGGTGTTTTTAAGGTGCGGGAAATGGCGCAACTAGTATATAGAATAATAATAGTAGGTGGTATTAGTCCATATTTTCACCAGCGCACATAGGTAGATTTTCAAGTTTTATGCGGCCAAAAATAGTTTATTGTCTAAATCTATTCCAAATTGCTTGTTTAATGCAAAATTTTAATATTTTGAGTTAAAAGTCGATTTTATTGAAAAATATATACAGTGACCCAAAAAAAAAATCATACGCCAAAGTTTTTAAATTTATTTCAAAGAGTTCTGTCGAAAATTTTACTTTCTTATTTTAGTTTAAAAATATAGAAAATTTTTCAATAAAAATCGTTTTAAGCAGGATTTCTGAGCTTATGGAAAAAATCTGAAAAATCGTAGAAATTTCTGAAAGTGGATTAAAAATTTCAAAGCAAGGCCATAATTTATAGAAGACTTTGAGGAGATTTCTAAGTGTACTGTTATGTGGCCAACCAATTTTAGTGTAAAAAGTGAAATTCTCAATGCTGTGAAAAATTCCGTCAATTTTAGAAGTTTTTTTCTGTAGGGTGTAGGGTGAGACCATTCCAATTAAAATTTCCGAAAAGCCAATGAAAATTTTCAAAAAGTTGAATGTTGCATATTGTTATATTAAAATTGAATGAGCTGCAAAATTGCATACTCAAAACTCTTCTAAAAAATGTAGCTTTAGGATTCTTAGCCCCCTTTTTTATGATAAGTATTTCCTTGACTTTGAAAAATTGGAAATACTAAAAATACGAAAGCAGGTAATTTTCCAAATAGGCCAATTTTTAATCCATTGTTGATAATTTCTGGCTTTGCATTTTTCCGTATAGAAATTGACGGGTAATCGATCGGAGGCGATAATATAACTAAAATGCTTTTGAATTAAAAAATTAACAATATCTTTTCAAGAAAGGCCAATATGCTTAAAAGCTTCAAAATGGTGGGTCTTTTATTATGCTAGGTTGACGATTTCTTCAATAAATAATGATATTTACCTGAAGCACTCGAATCCATGATGTGTACTTTGATAACTGTCTTAAAACTGAAAATATTGAGTTTAACCTTAAGATTACCAGAGATTTTTATGTACGAGGCTTACCAATACCCACCCGGGTGACCTATATACATTTTCTTGCATTACGGGCGCTTTCGCGTGCTTTAACTTTTTATTGCCCAAACATATTTATTACTAATGTAAAATTTAGGCCTGTGAATAATTAAAAATATTTAATTTAACTATATTTGGTGAAATTAAGCCAACAAAAACAACAAACACCCCATAATGGGTATATATAAAGTAAAAAATTCAAAATTTTGAATCCTAAGGCAAAGGTTGAGTGAATAATACGATTACGACACATTAATTATCTACTTGAATTTGGCGTTGAAGTATTCAAATCCAAAATACCATTATTCAAAAAAAAAAAGATGAAAACAAGGCGAGCGAGTTCTGAAGGACTTTGTTGACCCGTAGTAGGATTCCTGTAGAAATATCGCCATATATACCTTTTTTACTAAATTATCATTAATCAAAGATTAGTGGGATGATGTTTATGGTGGCAAGAATAAACAAAAATAAAATATGTGTATGTGTGTATGTACATATTATATTCTAAATGAATTCAACCCGTCAGGAGCATGAAAGGAGATTTACTATGGCTTTGGCATTATATTTAATGCTCTAGATCAGCCATCGGCACTTTCATCAATATGAGTAAATAAAAAACATCACACAAATTTTAACCAATGTAGCGGAAACCGCTCTGTGCTCCCTAACACAATATCTTTCACAATTTTGCCGACCATGCTTCTAGAAGTAGCAACACTTGCTGAATTTATAATATACGGAGGAAATCAACCAGGTAATATCAAGGTTCTTCAGTCACAGGCTTTCTCAGAAAGCTCTGTCATATCTAAATTATGCTGAAGTCCATTAGGCATAATATTACTTGAAGATTCTACATAAAATCGGCAATCGTATGTATCTTAAGAACTATTTGCTAGAAAGAATGAATTTATCAATGTCCTTCCTTATTTCTAATAAAAAGGACAACCTTCCAGCAGGTTGATGAGAGTAAAGATGAAAGGAAAATGTTATAAGTGCTTTGATATAAAAATTAAACCAAACACTAGTCAATTATGCATAAAATGCAATAAACCCATTTGCGATGAACGCAAATAAAGTATCAGCCAACCAAAATGCATAAATTGTTGAATAGATGATTCGGCATTTCGCTTGGCTTGAAATAAATTTTTATTCTATAAATTTTCTATAAACTTTATAAAGACAATCAAAATATAGTTAAACAACAAATTTATAAAGTTATAGCAACAAAAATATGTGCATATGCACGTCTTTTCATAGGAAAGTGTACTGGGTCACCCGGGTGGGTATTGGTAAACTACGTACATAAAAAGTCAAAATCGCAAAAAAATCATATTCCGGATAAAAGAAAAGTTCAAACTTGTTATTATCTGAAAGAACTCGAAAAATTGATCAGTGAGTAAAAAGGATTTTAAAATCGGTCCAATAGTTGCTGAGTAATCGCAAAAAGAAAACGCAAAAGGTCACCAGGGTGGGTATTGGTAAACCTAAGGTTAAAAATGGGTTACTCAAAATACGTAAAAAACAAAAAATCGAAAAGTGGGAGAATAAGTTTCGACTAGCGGCAGGGACACCCCCGTTGTCTATAAAAGCCGAGAAAACCGGTTTATTATCGCCCGGTCTATTATAAACGTAGAGCGATTTTGGATTTTGTATTTGCACCAATTTTAAAATTTTCAATTTTGGCCGCATAAATTCGTAAAATCTACCTATGTGCAGTGTCTGCCCTTAAAAAACATCTTCCAAAAAAAGAAATTTTCAAAACCCCAAAACCCAAAACCGAAATCCTGGATCCGCGCCTGATACATACATACATATGTATATAGCAAATTGATTAGCAAGAGAGAAGACAATTTTTACACACCAAAGCACTCACTCGCAAAAAATAGAAACGCTTCTCCAGTAAGCGCACAGAAATCGTCGTCACTTGTTCTAGCTTTTGTCTTGTTCTCTGCATTTAGTAGCTATATTTTGGGCGAATAATAATCAAACGCGTGGCACAGCACAATTGTGAAGCTTTTTATACTATTTGTCACTATTTTGGCTTGTTTTTCCGCTTGGTTTTACCATAAAGTCAACAATTTTTTAAAACCACTGCCTAAACCCGTTCTGGATACAAATCTCTATTGGGGAGCAGTTGAAGTGAAAAATTATAAAGCACCAGAGGATATTTTGCCATACAAAATCGAATGCTGCACAAATGGCCATCGTGATGCGTAATCTTATGCTGCGCGTTGGTTTCGATAAATTTCTTGTGCAAGGCGGCGATTGGGGTTCTGTAATTGGCAGTGATATGGCAACTCTGTTCCCTGAAAATTTGCTGGGATTTCACGCTAATTTATGTATGTTACAAACACCATTGGCGTTGCTCAAAAACAGCATCGCCAGCTGGACGCCAGAGCGTTACGTTCCCTCACCAATCTTTGTCGCACATCATTTTCCATTGGGTGAGAAATTTAAGTCTCTTCTGCTGGAAACAGGTTACTTTCACTTGCAAGCCACAAAACCCGATACAATTGGCACTGCTTTGGAAGATAATCCCATCGGTTTGTCTGCTTATGTGCTGGAAAAGTTTCAACTTGTCACTGGGCCTGGTAAAAATCAAGAATTCGATTCGTTGGATAAAGTCTATACACTTGATGCAGTATTGGACAATGTCATGTTTTACTATCTCACCAATACGGCCACTACAGCTACTCGTTTCTATGCGGAATGGGCCGGTAATGATTATCAGCGTTTGGCCTTGAATCGTGTGCCATCGCCAGTAAAGAGGGGTTGTGTGCGTTTCAAAAACGATCTGACATCGGCGCTTGATTGGTCGCTTGTAGATAAATTTCCGAATTTAGTGCATAGTTCGTATTTCAGTCAAGGTGGTCATTTTGCTGCTTTGGAAGTGCCGAGTGTTTTGTATACGAATTTGCAAGAATTTGTGGAAAAAGTTATAAAAAATTAAGAAAAAAAAATTAGAAATAAAATAAATTTGTAAGAGAAGTACCAACTTTTCATTTTTAGTCACGCCACTTCACCAAATCAAGGGCGGATTTTGTAGGAGATAGAGTGATTCTATGGTTTGTGATAGACTTTCGTTAAGTCCTTGGATTTCTGTGTCTTTTCCTAAGACTTGCTGTATTACTTTTACACTAGTTATAAAGCAAGAAATGTTTTTAGCTAGTTATTGATTTCACTGCAGGGTATATATTACAATACATACATGCATACATATATACATATGCACATACATATGCACAAATGCAACGAAAAAGGTAGCATGATACAAAACAAAATAGCCCATTAAGTGAGTATACAAAAAACAATAAAAACAATTTGGAGGAATAGCATCACCAACGACTGTCACTGGGCTATTTAGTCTGCTGACAACAATCGTGGCGAGCAGTTGTAGAGAATTGCTTTGGTAAGTGCACTTTTTTGATTTGGAATTTGGTAGCGTCTTTACCTGTTGACTAATGAACGAGTTCTTTTTTAGGTTTTATTCAATATTGGAAACAAACAATATGGCAGAAGGAAACAGCAGCAAACAGCCTAGTTGGAAATTGATTATATTTTCTGCTGTTTTTGTCGGTATTGCCGCCTGGCTCTACTGGAATGTGAACACTTTAATGAAACCGCTACCCAAACCTGAGCTGAATACAAACATTTATTGGGGGGGCAATGACGTCACAAACTATAAGTCACCAGACAGTATTGTGCCATACAAAATCGAATATAAACAAGAGGTTTGCGAAAACTATTTATGTACATATCGTCGTACCATACGAAAACTAGCACTTTTAAAAATTCTTTCATAGAATTTCTTTGTAAAAAATTTTTAAAGTTCTAGTTTTCGTATGGTACGACGATATAAAACTTACATTTGAGTAAACATATAAAAATTGAGGCATCCTTTTCATTTTCATTTTCCCCTCAGATCATCAATGATTTGCGTGCACAACTCAATCGCACCTGGAAGTACGCAAAGCCTTTGAAAAACATACAATTTCAATATGGTTTCAACACGGAGGCCCTCAAGCGCATTGTGACGTATTGGCGTGATGCTTATTTGCCAAAGTGGCATGAACGTCAAGCATTTTTGAATTCGCTGCCACACTACAAAACTGAGATTCAAGGGTAAGCTTTTGTTTTGATCCTTTTTGGTTATATGTTTTTAAAATACTTTTTTTACTTACTTAAATCAGACTAAATATACACTACATACACGTCAAACCATCCGCCAAGGCACGCCAGGGTAAAAAAGTACTGCCATTGTTGTTGTTGCATGGCTGGCCGGGATCCGTGCGCGAATTCTATGAATTCATTCACCTGTTGATCGAGCCGTCAAGCAATAGTGAATATGTTTACGAAGTGATTGCACCATCACTGGTTGGTTTCGGTTGGTCAGATGTAAGTTTCATGATTAATATTCCCAAAATTGTACAGCATTGCTTCCTGTCTGAACTCATTTGACTCTCGTTTCATCTACAGGCCGCTACGAAACCGGGCTTCAATTCCGCACAAATGGCCATCGTGATGCGTAATCTTATGCTGCGCGTTGGTTTCTCTAAATTCCTTGTGCAAGGCGGTGATTGGGGTTATTTTATTGGCAGCGACATTGCTACACTCTTTCCGGAAAATGTGCTCGCTTTGCATGTCAACTTATGCATGTTGTCAACACCAAGATCGATGGTGAAAGATTTCATTGCCAGTTGGATGCCACAACGTTTTGTACCATCGCCAGAGTTTGTCGAACATCATTTTCCATTGAGTGAAAAATTCAAATTTCTTATGTTGGAAATGGGTTACTTTCACTTGCAAGCCACAAAACCCGATACAATTGGCACTGCTCTGGAAGATAATCCCATCGGTTTGGCTGCTTATCTGCTGGAAAAGTTTCAACTCACCACTGGCGATGATATAAACCAGGAATTCGATTCGCTGCAGAAGGTCTTCACACTTGATGCCTTATTGGACAATGTCATGATTTACTATCTCACCAATACGGCTACAACAGCTGCTCGTTTTTATGCCGAGGTCTGTTCCGCTGAATATTTTAAGCTAAACTTGAATCGCGTTCAAACGCCAGTGCAAACGGGCTGTGCGCGCTTTAAAAACGATCTGCCATCGGCGATTGATTGGTCGCTTAAAGATAAATTTCCGAATTTGGTGCACAGTTCATATTTCAATCAAGGCGGTCATTTTGCTGCCTTGGAAGTGCCGAGTATTTTGTATACGAATTTTTTGGAATTTGTAGAAAAAGTTAAGATCGAATAAAGTTTAAGTTTCTTGTTATTTTTCAAATATACTAGAAGCCCACCAGTTATGAACTAGATATTTTTCCTACAGGGAATTCGATTGAAACCACTTCATTATACCTTACCTCAGCGTTGCCGTTTTGTGGGTAATTCCCCAAATTTGGGGAATTTTTTAATATTTGAGTAAATTTTGGGGAGTGCTATGATTTGGGGAATTTTGGGGAATTCGCCTTTTAATAGTTTTATATGAATAATAATACATATAAAAAAATTAATTATTTTCATGAGCTTCTATTACATTCGCATTGTGTGAAGTGTGCATGAGTTTTTGCAGCATTTATTTAATCTTGAATTACCGGCTGTTCGAACATGTACAAGCAAATTTCCCATTAAAAAAAAAGTCCATTAAAGTAAGAAGTTAACTAGGAAAAAATAAGCAATTTTATACCTTTCATGAACACGAAATGGTATTATAACATTGAGCCAAAAGAGGTTTGTCAAAAGTTCCAGAAGGAGAAAAATTAGACCCACCAAAATATATAGATATTATCAGAATCATGAGCTAGTTCCTCAGTTGTTAAGATACGCTGATCATTTGTCGGAATCGGCCAAATTGGACCATTATAACATTTAGCTCCCCTACAACCAACTATACATTTTGAGGTAAAACTTCTCCACTTAAATTGCTAAGATGATTACAATATTTTTTTATAAATATTTGCATAAACAACCCACAGAATTGGAGGTACCTAGAAATTAATGAAAATCGGACTATTTAATGTTTCATTTCTCTCTTACTTGTTTTATTTTTCTTTATAACTTTTTTTAACCACACATATACATACATATATGCACATGCATTTAAAAATACAAACCGTTATAAATTAAAATAAATTTGAAAATACTTGTTTATTGGAAATCCAATTCCACATAAAATTGACGTTAAAGTGACGGAATTATGGCGGACAAAAGATTTGTTTTTATGCAAAAAATAAGTTAAATACAAGATGTATAAAATGTCGAGGATATCAAAATTTTTGAAATTTTGTCGGGTAGTGTAATTTGAAAATTTGCATGGGGAATTTTGGGCAATTATGGGTAATTTGAATATTTTTATACTCAGCTGTACTAGTACACAGAGTATTATAGTTTTGATTTCCTAACGGTGGATTGTAACAGAATGAAATAATCGAGATAGATATAGACTTATATATATCAAAATGATCAGGGTGAAAAGAGAAATCGATTGAGCCATGTCCGTCCGTCTGTCCGTCTGTCCGTCTGTCCGTCTGTCCGTCTGTCCGTCTGTGAGCACGATAACTCGCGCAAAAATTGAGATATTTTGATGAAATTTGAAATGTAAGTTGGTATCAAGACAGGAACGGATGGTATTGAAAATGGGTGAAATCGGACCATGACCACGCCCACCTCCCCTATATAGTAAAAATCGGAAATTTTTTATCTCGGTCACTAATAGAGCTAGAGTGATAAAATTTCACACACGTATTGAGCTCAGGCCCTTATGAAGAAATATGGTGAAATTTTGGAAAATGGGCGGTGCCACGCCCACTTATTAAGGGGCAAACATTGAAAGTTTTATGAGTCATAACTCAGAAACCGTTGAAGATATATCGATGAAATTTGATAGGCGTGATATACTTACTTAGGCAAATGTTTGGACGAAAAATTGCCAAAATCGGTTGACGACCACGCCCACTTTTATATATGGGTATTATAAAGTGACCTAATAAAAGCATTTTAAGCGATATCTCTGTCAAATATAAAGATATATCATTGAAATTTTATGGAAGGTGTCCAATTATGGACATAAAACAAAAAATACAAAAATTTTAGAAAATGGGCGTGGCACCGCCTCCTTTTAGAAGCAGGAATATACGAGATTTCTGAGCCCATAACTCGACAAATAATCGATATATTATGACGAAACTTGGTCTATACACTTTCACTACTTGTAGTAATACATGTTCGAAATTTTAGCGAAATCGGTTGACGACCACGCCCACTTTTATATATGGGTATCATAAAGTGGCCTAATAAAAACATTTTAAGCGATATCTTTGTCAAATATAAAGATAATTCATTGAAATTTTGTGGCATGAGTTCTACAATAGATCGGAAACAAAAAATAGAAAAATTTCGGAAAATGGGCGTGGCACCGCCTCTTTTCAGACAAAGGAATCAACGAGATTTCAGAGCCCACAACTCGACAAATAATTGAGATATTATGACGAAACTTGGTTTATACACTTTTATAACTTGTGTTAATAGACACGCAAAAATTTATTGAAATCGGTTTATGACCACGCCTACTTTTTAACAAAGATATTTCTGGAACACCCTTTGGGAATTTGTAACAAGACTTCTTTGTAACTAGAAGTCATAAAGGAATGAAATTTTGCACAAAGAATAATATTCATATGCTTAGTTGGATGACTGATAAAAATGTTGAAAATGGGCGTGGCTACGCCCACTTTATGCAGCACTCGCTTTATATAAAATACAACGTGTTTTCATCAAACGCAAACAAACAATGAAAGCATACAGCTGAGTATCTAATGTTCGATTCCACTCGAACTTAGGCTTCCTTACTTGTTTTGGGTAATCTCAAGAATTTAAAATGGCAGCGCTGCCTTACCTACATCTATATTATTAATACGCTAACATAAATTTTGTTAAATCTTCTCCGTCGAAACTACTGAACCGATTTTAAAACTAAGCACACCATTAGAAAGGTATTGCTCTCAAATAGAACTGCGCCAATTTTCATTAAAATTGGTTGGAAAATGCGCCGACAATCGTCGTTAGAAAATTCCCGTGTGGTTGTTGTTGCATGCATTTGAACACTACAGAGCTATATCAATGCGCGTGCATTAGGTGAATTTGTGCTTGCTCACCAAACTTACCATGGAATTATGAACATGTTTGGCTGGAAGTGGTGTGTAGTTTCAAATAAGCAGTCATGTAATAAGAAGGATAAGGAAGCATAAGGGCCTTTTCCCATTACTCGGTACGACATCGGATCGACATTTTTTGCTCGGTATTTTCGTCTTACCGAAACGATTCCGCGTTTCTGTGTTTTTCACAATTGTGGGAATACTTTCGGTGCGTAATCGGCAGAAAATAGGAAAACAAACATCGAAATTTGCAGAACAAAATTTTTAACTTCAACAAATCACTCAATAATAACAATGTCTTCTAGCGAAGACGAAGACATTATAACTTGCTACATTTATAGCCGAAACGAGTTTTTTACTGACTTTGTTCTTCTTCTTTTATTACGCCGCAAAAATGTCTGCAGCAATTCCTCAAATTTTACTGACCGGTATTACCGCGTTGCGGTATACCGAAATTAATCCGCTCCGATTTCATGTATGCAACACTAATGTGAAAGTGCCAATTGAAATGAATGTGGTCAGTAAGCTCTCGGTATACTTTCGGTAAAAACCAAAAATGTCGATCCGATTCCGCACCGAGTAATGTGAAAGCGCTCTAAGTAGGAAAGAAATTAAGGAAAGAAAAGAGCAGAAATATGAGTAACGATGAGTAACGACAACAATACAAACAACAAAAACAACAATAGAGTAGCAGTGACAGGAACAACAACAAAATAGTAACAGTGACAATAACAACAAACAATTATACAAAAACTATAGGTTCACCTTAGTCATAAGTAAACATTTAGAAAAACTGTCGAGCTTCGACAGTAGGCAGCACTCTAGTGAAATTTAAATGGTATAACTTTCTGCCGAAACCCAAATCTTGAAAGTAACAGAAGGAGAAGCACTGGACCCACCAAAATACATACCGATATAATCAGAATCATGAGCTGAGTCTGTTTAAAATCAAACTAGTCCCTCAGTTTTTGAGCATAAATGAATAAATAAGAGAAGGTTCACTCAGCGGTACCGCTATGCGTTCATCCAAAATTTGAATCAGCTGATTTAGTGTCGTAGTAACATAAATTCTCTTTCAACCAGTTTCATTTCCGGTTATCTAAAAACTAAAGATTGTGTGCGATAAATGTGAAATTTATATTAAAAAACTATTTTAAATAAAGAAAAATGAAGTGCCGCGTATTTATTTATGTGAATAATAGTTCAATAAAGGTATTTTTTGCATGATTGCAAAATTTCTTTCTCCTCGATAAAGTAGTTGATGACGTACTAACCAAAATGAACCCAGTCTCACAGATGAATATTTTGCTGAATATGGCTGAGTGCACAATCTCTTATGTATTTGTTGATTCATGGTTTTTGAGATAATCGCCTGAATCAGACTATGCAACGTTTCATTTCGCCATTCATTAAAGGTATGAAGTCTTCGGTACGGCCGAAGACAGCTGTGCTCTTACTTGTTTTTATACATACATATGTATGTAGCCATTCCCATAACTGTTGTGTATTTATGCTACGTTTCATCAAAATGCTTTGCAAGCTGAAAAAGCCGGTTTCGGTTTCCACAACTGAGTACAAATTCATTGTCAATGACAACAAAATGCACACAAATAAAGCCGATTATTCTCTCCGTTTATTTAGAGATAGCATCCGCCCCAGCGTTGCCACTTAAAAAATTTAAAATTTACCAAAATACAAAATAAAAGTAACCAAAACCAGAATCAGGTAACCAAAATAAATTAATAATATAAGAGCTATTTATTTGAAAGCAAAACAATATATACGGTTAACAAAAACTAAAATATATCAATTGTTTTAAATCTTTAAGCCTTAAACAGATCCAACGTCGAGCGAAATATCACCCGGTCGTAGCGTTCTATCAACATTTAAAAACAGCTATACACTCAACATTCGCTGGAAATAGTGGTTGAATTTTTTCCATTTACCCCCAACAATAAATTATTTGGAATTTGATAAAAGAAAAAAAATACAACAAAACAATTTGGATAACAAATATTCTATAGTTTGGAAAAACTAAAATCGTATTCCTAAAAATTTAATGTAACCATGGTGTGCTCAATACATGGACCTTGAAGGTAACCAAAATCGGACGAAAGTAACCACGTAACAGAGATGTTAAGTAATGCAGTACTTTGTGACTGCGCAGTCTTTTGATTGGGGTCAAAATGACTGCTATTCATTTTTTGCCAGTCATGACTGGGAATTAAAAAAGTGAGCCTTCATTCTGACTGGTAAATTTTAACTGTGCAGTCACCTGGCTGCAATCCACCCCGTTACTGCAATCATTTGATTGCAATCATGAAGTGATTGCAGCTACAGTCGTTTGCCATTCTTCTCATAGGGGTTACTAGGTTTTTAAAGATTCGATCCCTAAGTTTGAGACACCAATCTCTTTGGCATGAGAGGAGGGTTCCTACTTTATAATTGTATTAAACCTACATGCGCTATTGCAGTCACTTCCACCCAGTACTGAGTTTTTTTGCCACCATGTTAAACGTCGTCAATAAGCATTCATTTTTTTCAAAAGAGATATTTCGATCGATTCAGTAGAACCGCAAATAAAACACATTTAACATTCCGAGGAATATAAGTTTTTCGCTTCCTGTGGTCTTTTACATGTGGTCCATTCTACAAAGATTTTTTCTCAGGACACCCCTAATGAAATTTTAAGGCGAATAATTATCTAGAGCATTTTAGCCCTCTAGCGACCTTAAAAGTACTATTTCCTGACTGTATAAAAAGGGGTCAAAATAACCCTTTCTTAGGGGTGCTAGATGGTTAAAATTTTCTAGAAAATTATTCGGTATAAAATTTCAGTAGGAGACTCTTCAGAAAAAAACTTTATAAAATTAACTTAGAAACCACAGGAAGCGAAAAACGCATATTCCTCGGAACCTTAAATGTGTTTTATTTGCGGTTCTACGGCATCGATCGAAATACTTCTTTCGAAAAGGTTAATATTTTTTGACGACGTTTAACATACCGGCAAAAAAAAGTTACATTAAGGTGGTATAAACTATGTACTGGGTGGAAGTTACCCCAATGGCGCTCACAGGGTTAATACAATTATAAAGTAGGAACCTTCCATAAAACCGAAGATATGAAAAATTGAATTTTAGCGACATCTAGCGGGGTCAAAAAAAAATTTTCCGGAAATGTTCTCGAAAAAGAGATCATATGGGGGCGAACTTTTTTTCTCGATACGCTGTAGTGTACATATCGCTAGCTTAGAGTACAAATTGCGTAAGTCCTTTTTTTCAAACTTTGTAGGAGAGATAAAAACAAAAAATAAAAAAAAAATCGAAATGAAAAAAAAAATGTTCTGTTCATGTAAATATTTTGAACTTACACAATTTTCTTCGCTTTTTCGACGTACACACAAGGCTGCAAAATAACGTTATTTTTAACAATAAACAAAAAAAAAATTTTGTTTCTGTTGAAATATTCGATTTTATAAACGTAAAAAGCATAACAAAATCCATTTCGTTTCAACTGTTATCAAAAAAAATTAAGAAATTTTTTTTGTTTTGATAATTATCAAAACAATTATTTCAAAAAAATAAACTTTCAAATTTAAACGAAAAAATTGACTTTTCAATAATTTCGTTTTCTATGAAGAAAAGAAATTTTACATATGTTTGTATGTATGTACATACGTACATGAATAAAAACAAATGCAATTTTTGTTAATTTTTTTGATATCAACGAAACAAAATTATTCTGATTAAAGGTTTATTGATAATTTTTGAAACGAAACAATTTTGTTTCTGATAATTAGCAAAACAAAATAATTTTTGGATATTTTTTGAAACAAAATTATTTTGTTCATTTCGTTGAGCAGCCTTGCTTACAGAATTTGCGTATCACTGAATAACAACGAGTATAAATATGATAAGAGTCACAGACTTGTTTAGCGCGGTGCGTACTTGATTTTTCTAGCGTTGTACATAAAAATACACTTTTTCATAAAAAAGGACTTACACAGTTTGCACTCTAAGCTAGCGATATGTATTTTAAAGATTGTATAAACTGACCATTTAGGTATATGCAAAATAAATACTATTACAGCTAAAACACATAGAGAGGATATTTTTGGTACTAGTTTACTAAATGACTGCTTAAAAAATATCGCCAGTCATCAATGAATGAAAAAAATGAATGATCAGTCATACTTGCCAAAAATACTGGGGACTTCAAATTTTAAATCATCAGTCAAAAAAAAAGACTGAAAGGCTGCATTCAAGACTTCAAGAAAAAGAATGGGACTTCAAGGGCTGAAAGTCACGATGATTGCAATACTTAACATCTCTGCCACGTAACCAAACGAAAAAATTGTAACCAATTTTGGTAAAAAGTAACCAAAGTGGCAACGCTGATCCGCCCTTATGTATGAGTGTATGAATCTTAACTCTGTGCAGAAAATCTCTTGTCCAGAACTAGTGCATTTCCAGTGATCTACTAATGCGCGTTCATACTCTTCCATACAGGTTCTAATAATTACAGAAATATGAAAAGCCGACTGCAAATAAGGGAACGAGCGGAACTGGTGGGAGGTAACTAAAATTAAACTAGTGCCCTTTTGACACCTTTTCGCTAGTTCGAAACTAGTAATCTTGCTCACTAGCTGTTGATTTTCCTGCAGGGTAACATTACCGATAACCTGTTCCGCTGAATAATATTTACATATAAAACTTTGACAACATTTGTATTGTTATATGTATGCATAGATATGTACATACATATGTATTTGTATTTGGATTTATAAGCATGCATAACAACATTTTAGGAAAACAATTTTTGGTTTAATAATTTTATGCAACTCACGATGACAATAACCAAATGCTAATTTACATACATACATATGTCATAAATATATACATTAGGGTGTCTCCAAATATATGGAGTCAAATTGTATACCATATTTCATGGGTCTTCAGAGCTACCGCGCTTCCGCGCTTTTTGATTTTGTGCGCGCTTAACCCGAATCAACCCACGAGCACCATATGGTAACGCAAAACATCCCTTTACATTTTCAAGAAAATAAACAAAAGGAAAAGAAAAAACACCAGGAAAAAGCCGATTTACAATGAAAAATTAATGTAGCTTTACAAAAAGGTAAAGATCGTGTTATTCTGTACTCAAATGTCGAAGCTATTGCGTGTGAAAATGAGGTGACAAAAATTAGTACTGAAAATTCCCGTTTTCAGATATGGCATGTCGGTAAATATAAGTATATTGTATAACTTTTGGAATAAATTGTTCAAATAATTACACCTTTTGAAAGCTAATGAAATTATCTATGTAATGTAAATTAGTTTTTAAAGAAAAAATTCTTCTTTCCAACATTTCTTACATTTTTCTAAAGCCGTTACCATATGGTAGCCGTGGGTCGTCTAGGGTACAGGTTTTTTTTATTGGGCTTCGTGTGATTTTCTCTGCCGTTGTGTAAATTTAACTAATGTAATATTATTAATTTGTTGGAATTTTATAAATTTTCTGCTTGTAGAGGTTTAACCTTACAGCAAATGCTTGATTTCATTCAAGATCAAGATAAGGCATTCGACGAAGGTGGACTAATTGACACACCAACTGTCATTTAGGTACATACATGGAGCCTCATCAATATTACAACATTTTTGGAGAAGATAATACTGAAGAGGAATGTGCGGGTAAACCGGAGATTGTTTGCCCGACCTAACTAAAAGGCGACTAAGAATTTGTAATAGCTGGTAGCTCGACATTGCCCCATTTTGTCCAAGAAGATGAATGGCTGAAGAATATTTCACCATTTTCTCTTCCAATTTTTCCACTGGCGAATACGAAAATTGTCGTAATATACACCGTCATGTTCAATTTGAGAAGTTTTTTAATTATTGTTATCATTTATCAAGCATATTTGCGAAGAAAGTGCAATATATGCTATTGGCCAGAATAGGCCAACCATACATGTGGAAGTATTTAAAAAAAAATACTTTATTTGCATAACTTTACTAAAAACCTACTTAAATCTCAATAAAGTCAATTAAAAATGTGTTTTTTTTTGTGAAACTAAAAAAAAATGTTTCCAAATATCATTTACCCTTTAAACAAAAACCTGTACCCTAGGCGACCCACGGCTACCATATGGTAACGCTAGTTTTTCACATTTTCCGGAAAAGTGCGACAAGATATTGGAAAACGGACTTCATTTTCATGCTCAGGAGGTGGAAATTTATTGGTGTACATACTTTTATGAAAATCTGAAACAAAAAAAGTTCTGGGAAAATCCGGGTTAAGCATAGGCAAGCGCGCCGAAAATCACCGCGACCGCGTATTCTATCCTCTCGCCTACAAACGAAGTTTAATGCTAACCCATTAGGAACAGCAGCGCAAAATTACTATTAATTTAAGTAAAATTACCTATAAAGGAATAATTTTGGAATTGTTTTTGGTCTAAACAATTTTTTCACTATCAGACCTGGAAGACAAAATTAGATGTTAGTTTATTTTATTATATTGAACACTTTTAAAAGTATTCAAAGAAACCTGAATTTTCAAAGCGACCAATTCCGACTGGGTTTGTGGACGCGCCATTTTTGGCTTCCATTTTTCTTTTTTATTTCCTGCAGAAGCTTGCGAAAGCGAGTTGACGCCCACACACTGAGAGAAATTGATTCCATCTTTTATTTGAAATTTAAGATTTGATACGGAATTCAATAGTGAGATGTGTATGTACGTATGTACCTTTGTAAATTTTTTAACACCCTTTTATTAGCTTCACCTGAATGCATATGGGTAAATTGTTTGTGCCTAAAAATACGCAACATATTTACTAATGACGTTAATTCAATCAGATGGCGCTGTTTTAGCTATAAATTAAACTTTAATTATTAAAGCATGCGCTGATAATGAAAAATATAAAAACGCACAAAACCAGCACCGTCTGCAGAAGAAATCGATAGAATATAAAAAACTAAAGAATGCGCTGCTATGATAAAAATCGAAGGAAAAATTTAGTAATAATTGTTTGAACATTTTCGATTTCGATCACCATTACCAGTCCCTGAATTATATAAAATTTGTTCGTTTTTTTTTCAGGACCAAAAAGAAAATAAAAAAATAAAAAAAAATAAAAATAAAATTAAAAATATATAAAATATTAAAAAAAATACCCAGAAATAAATTTATTCTCTTTATCTACTCCTCTCAAACAATTATCAATTTATAAATTTTCGAAATTTTTCGGGTGTACTTTTATAAATGGAGGAAGTGGGCGATCGCAATTTTTTTGCTCTTATTGTCGGCCATGATTCTTATTTCAAAGTACCGGTGCTCGCGCTTCCTTAAGGGCTTGGTGAAGATCCCTGCCATATTTCTTCACTCTCACATCCGAGATCGATGTTAACGGCTAAGAGATATCGCACATGGGTCAAAGTTCATATTACCATATGTGACCCCTGTGCGGCACCTCTTAACCGTCTCCGATCGGGATCAAAATGTATATTTGGTATCTTCGAGTACAGGACTATCGATTTTGGGCATTAGATATAAAAGAAATTTGATGTAATTTTTTGGCCATATGTATATGGTAATATGAATTTTGACCCCGGTACGACACTTCTTAACTGTTTCCGATTGGGACCAAAAATTATATTTAACATCCCTGAGTGCAGGATTATCGATTTCGAGCAGTAGATATACAAAAAAGTTAATTTAATTTTTTTTAATCTCCATAGTTTTCTAAACTTTGACCCCTGTGCGACACCCCTTAACCATTTCCGCTCGGGACCAAAATCTATATTATTAATACGCTAACATAAATTTTGTTCCATCTTCTCCGTCGAAACTACTGAACCGATTTTAAAACTAAGAACACCATTGAAAGGTATTGCTCACAATTAAATTTATTTATAAAATTAGAAATAGGTTTTTCCCAAACTACTTAAGTGAAAACTTTATGCTAAATTGTGAAGTCCACGAATATCAAACAAGATTTAGGCATAATTATAAGCTTCCACAATGTCAAACTGACTATCTAAAACAAGATTTGTATTACAAGGGTCTCAAAATGTTTAACGAGTTGCCAGTGGATATAAAAAATTCTAGTAGTTTAGCACAATTTACAAAAAAAATTAGTTACGTATTGTCAAACTGAACAATAAGTTGAGTAACAATGTGATTATACATGGATTATTGGCCTTTAAGGCTGTAAATAAAGAATAAATAAATAAAAACAAATAGAACTGCGCCAATTTTCATTAAAATTGGTTGGAAAATACGTCGACAATCGTCGTTGGAAAATTGCCGTGTGGTTGTTGTTGCATGCTTTTGTACACAACAGAGCTGTCTCAATGCGCAAGCATAGGTGAATTTGTGGCTTGCTCACCAAACTTACCATGCAATTATGAAAATGTTTGGCTGGAAGTGATGTGTAGTTTCAAAGATGTAGAAACGTAAAAAGGTAGCAAAAGCACTACAACAACAAGTAAGGAAGCCTAAGTTCGAGTGGAATCGAACATTAGATACTCAGCTGTATGCTTTCATTGTTTGTTTGCGTTTGATGAAAACACGTTGTATTTTATATAAAGCGAGTGCTGCATAAAGTGGGCGTAGCCACGCCCATTTTCAACATTTTTATCAGTCATCCAACTAAGCATATGAATATTATTCTTTGTGCAAAATTTCATTCCTTTATGACTTCTAGTTACAAAGATGTCACGTTACAAATTCCCAAAGGGTGTTCCAGAAATATCTTTGTTAAAAAGTAGGCGTGGTCATAAACCGATTTCAATAAGTTTATCTATTAACACAAGTTATAAAAGTGTATAAACCAAGTTTCGTTATAATATCTCAATTATTTGTCGAGTTATAGGCTAAGAAATCTCGTATATTCCTTTGTCTAAAAAGAGGCGGTGCCACGCCCATTTTCCAAAATTTTTCTATTTTTTGTTTCCGATCTATTGTAGAACTCATGCCACAAAATTTCAATGAATTATCTTTATATTTGACAAAGATATCGCTTAAAATGTTTTTATTAGGCCACTTTATGATACCCATATATAAAAGTGGGCGTGGTCGTCAACCGATTTCGCTAAAATTTCGAACATGTATTACTACAAGTAGTGAAAGTGTATAGACCAAGTTTCGTCATAATATATCGATTATTTGTCGAGTTATGGGCTCAGAAATCTCGTATATTCCTGCTTCTAAAAGGAGGCGGTGCCACGCCCATTTTCTAAAATTTTTGTATTTTTTGTTTTATGTCCATAATTGGACACCTTCCATAAAATTTCAATGATATATCTTTATATTTGACAGAGATATCGCTTAAAATGCTTTTATTAGGTCACTTTATAATACCCATATATAAAAGTGGGCGTGGTCGTCAACCGATTTTGGCAATTTTTCGTCCAAACATTTGCCTAAGTAAGTATATCACGCCTATCAAATTTCATCGATATATCTTCAACGGTTTCTGAGTTATGACTCATAAAACTTTCAATGTTTGCCCCTTAATAAGTGGGCGTGGCACCGCCCATTTTCCAAAATTTCACCATATTTCTTCATAAGGGCCTGAGCTCAATACGTGTGTGAAATTTTATCACTCTAGCTCTATTAGTGACCGAGATAAAAAATTTCCGATTTTTACTATATAGGGGAGGTGGGCGTGGTCATGGTCCGATTTCACCCATTTTCAATACCATCCGTTCCTGTCTTGATACCAACTTACATTTCAAATTTCATCAAAATATCTCAATTTTTGCGCGAGTTATCGTGCTCACAGACGGACAGACGGACAGACGGACAGACGGACAGACGGACAGACGGACAGACGGACAGACGGACGGACATGGCTCAATCGATTTCTCTTTTCACCCTGATCATTTTGATATATATAAGTCTATATCTATCTCGATTATTTCATTCTGTTACAATCCACCGTTAGGAAATCAAAACTATAATACTCTGTGTACTAGTACAGCTGAGTATAAAAACACAAAGTCAAGGACTAAGAAGGATAAGAAATAATAATTAGGAAATAAATTGAGTAAAGAAAAGAGCAGAAATAGAAAGAAAGAAGTAGGTAGGAGAATTTGGAAGACGAGTAACGAAATTAACACCAACAACAATAACAACAACAACAACAACAACAACAACAACAACAACAACAACAACAACAAAATAGTAGCAGTGACAGTAGGAACAACAGGAGCAGCAACAACAGGAACAAGAAGAAAATGGTAGATAACAGTGACAATAACAACAAACAATTATACAAAAACTAGATATAGTTGCACTTTAGAAAACATCTAGAAAAACTGTCGAGTTTCGACAGTAGGCAGCACTCTAGTTTGTATGTAATACTAGCAAATATCCGTCCCGTTTCGCAGCGACGGAAAAAGTTTTTCCCATTTCCCTTTAATTTTACCTTTACCTTTACCTTTGCCTTTACCTTTACCATTACCTTTACCTTTACCTTTACCTTTACCTTTACCTTTACCTTTACCTTTACCTTTACCTTTACCTTTACCTTTACCTTTACCTTTACCTTTACCTTTACCTTTGCCTTTACCTTTACCATTACCTTTACCTTTACCTTTACCTTTACCTTTACCTTTACCTTTACCTTTACCTTTACCTTTACCTTTACCTTTACCTTTACCTTTACCTTTACCTTTACCTTTACCTTTACCTTTACCTTTACCTTTACCTTTACCTTTACCTTTACCTTTACCTTTACCTTTACCTTTACCTTTACCTTTACCTTTACCTTTACCTTTACCTTTACCTTTACCTTTACCTTTGCCTTTGCCTTTACCTTTACCTTTACCTTTACCTTTACCTTTACCTTTACCTTTACCTTTACCTTTGCCTTTACCTTTACCTTTACCTTCACTTTTATCTTTACATTACCGAGACCATCCATCGCCATCTGGGCCCACTGTTTGAGCCATTTCTTGGAAACCGACTTAGAAATCACGTTGAAAATAGCTGTAGGTTGAAGCCCTGCTCAACGCCTAGGCATAACTATTTAGAGAGCTTTTTGTTGAAGTCCTCCTCAACAGCTTTCATTTGATACCAATTTCGCTCAGAAACTTTCTGGGATCACTCGGTCATATCTGGGGATCCGGCCTAGGCATCGCAATGAAAATAACTCTATGTTGAAGGCCTGCTCAACACCTTTCATTTCATTTCATTTCATTTCATTTCATTTCATTTATTAAAATTAAACATTAGTGCAGTAAGTACATGATGTCTTTTTTAGCACAACAATAACTACTAAAACCATTACATAATAGTATATACCTACAATAGCTTATAACTATACCTAAAACTAATTAAAAACAGTAAAATAAAAAGAAGTGAGGAAGGGGAGGAGAGAAAGGAGAGAAGAGTGAAGGAGCGGTAAGCTTAGTATAGAAAAAATAAAAAATTGTTTTTGTGTTTCCATAGAAATGTTTCGGGAGTATACAAATTTTGTTTTCCTATGCTCGCCTATGCTCGCCATATACACAAATTTCTTATGAAAGTGTATAGGCGAGTGAAGTTCAATACCTACGAGCACTACAAAAACAAAATGTGTATGCGAGTATAGGGCTTGGGCAACTATACTATAGATAGATAGCACATCTATGAGTTATACAAACATATATAATTTTCATATTTCTATTTACTAAAATATGATAACAAAACAGTCTTAATGTTGCTTATGTTTAGGCTACTGCGTATGACGGCAGGAACAGAGTTCCATATACGTATAGCGTTGACGAAGAATAGTCTAGATGAAGAGAGAAAATTGTACTGTGGAACCATAAGGTCACTTATACGGGTCGATTTACCAAAAAGTAGTTTGATACCAATATTGCTCAAGACTTGCAGGGTCACTCTGGGTCCACATTTGGGACCCCTTTATGTGCGCTAATACCACATGAAACTACAGTAAAACCCGCATAAGTGCCTTGCCTTAAATTGACAGGAATTTGAGGTACTTAAGCGGGTTGTGTTCTTATAAGAACCCGCTTTAGTACCTCAGGTTGGGTACTTAAACAACCCCGTTTTAGTACCTTCTGTTGGGCAGTTAAACATTTAATAATTTTAAGAATATTGAAAATAACTTATTTAAACACAAACAAAAAATTTATTCAACAAAAAATATTTTGATTACATATTAATTAAAAACGTATTTCATATTGCATATACTCTCATTGTTTTTACGAATCTTTATTTTATATGTATGTATTTATTTTGATTTTCGATAAATTAGTAATGGTATAAATAAACAATCGATTATAATGAGTTGCCGCTTGAAAAAAAGCAATTGTATTCAGAAAGGTACTTAACCGGGTAATGCCTCAGACACACATGTGGTAGAAATATTATAATATCAATACTATGATTTCGCTTTACTATGAAAATTTTCAATTAAACTACAATATGAGAGTGACACATATGTGGTATAGATCGTAATATTTCTACTATACTACGATGTGTGTCTCTAGCATAAATTTGTTCGATATTTTTTACAAAAGCCATAGTGTCTGCAGATGTTGGGTACTAAAACGGGTTAGGTGCTAAAGCGGGGAGGTACTAAAGCGGGTTTTACTGTACTGTGAAAATTTCGTAAAGATCGGTTGATTACTTTTGGAGTCCATAAAAGACACACACACACACATTAATTTTTATACTCAGCTGTACTAGTACACAGAGTATTATAGTTTTAATCACATAACGGTGGATTGTAACAGAATGAAATAATCGAGATAGATATAGACTTATATATATCAAAATGATCAGTGTGAAAAGAGAAATCGATTGAGCCATGTCCGTCCGTCCGTCTGTCCGTCCGTCCGTCTGTCCGTCTGTCCGTCCGTCTGTCCGTCCGTCTGTAAACACTCTAACTCGCTCAAAAATTGAGATATTTTGATGAAATTTGAAATGCGAGTTGGTATCGATACCGGGACGGTTGGTATTGAAAATGGGCGAAATCGGACAATGACCACGCCCACTTTTCCTATATAGAAAAAATCGGAAATTTGGTATCTCAGTCACTAATATAGCTGGAGCGATGAAATTTTACCCACGTGTTGAGCTCAGGCCCCTAGGAAGAAATTTGATGAAATTTTGGAAAATGGGCTGTGCCACGCCCACTTATTAAGGGTCAAACATGGAAAGTTTTATATGTCATAACTCAGAAACCGTTGAAGATATATCGATGAAATTCCGTACACGTGATATACTTACTTAGGCAAATGTTTGGAAGAAAAATTTCCAAAATCGGTTGACGGCCACGCCCACTTTTATATATGTGTATTATAAAGTGGCCTAATAAAAACATTTTAAGCGATATCTCTGTCAAATATATAGATATGTCATTGAAATTTTATAGCAGAAGTCCAACTGCGGACATAAAACGAAAAACACAAAAATTTTGGAAGATGGGCGTGGCACCGCCTCTTTTTAGACAAAGGAATATACGAGATTTCTTAGCCTATAACTCGACAAATAATTGAGATATTATAACGAAACTTGGTTTATACACTTTTATAACTTGTGTTAATAGATAAACTTATTGAAATCGGTTTATGACCACGCCTACTTTTTAACAAAGATATTTCTGGAACACCCTTTGGGAATTTGTAACGTGACATCTTTGTAACTAGAAGTCATAAAGGAATGAAATTTTGCACAAAGAATAATATTCATATGCTTAGTTGGTTGTTGAAAATGGGCGTAGTTACGCCCACTTTATGCAGCACTTGCTTTATATAAAGTACACCGTGTTTCCGTCAAACGCAAACAAACAATGAAAGCATACGGCTGAGTATCTAATGTTCGATTCTACTCGAACTTAGGCTTCCTTACTTGTTATATAATAGATCTTTGACTGCTGTTACCGACTCAGGGGGTGAGACCGCAGAAAATTGCTAAATTTATTTTAAGGACCACCCTAACATACATGTAAGTCCGTGTGTACATACATACATATGTTTGTATATATTTTCATACCATTCATAACCTACAAACAAAGTCCCATGTTATGAACTGATGCGCTTCGAATTGATAAACCCCGCTGCATATAAACTACAGTTACACTAAAATCAGTAATTGATTCATTATTTATGTATATATGTATTGTGGAACGAATTTCCATTATCCATTGTCAAGTTTGATTTAGTTATCAACAGGTTTCGGCGATGTGCCATCTTCAGTATCTTGTTTCGTTCTGAGTTAATTTCGTTGGTTCGATAGTTTATACAGTCATTAAAACATGTTCAAATTGACGTGATTTAAGGGTTATTTAGGCAAAAATCGTTGTTTCGGCGTTGATTACCCTTAAATAACGTTGTTTCGCCATACAAAAATGCCAGCCGAAATCACCTTTGAAATGCGCATTTCGGCTAAATAACCCACGAAATTACTCTGCAATTGGTCTCTTCTTTAAATTTATCGATTATAATCGAAAATATCTTTACTAATCGCTAATATTTCACATTAGCTGTGTTTTATCTTAGCGCATATACATCTGCGCTAAAATAAAACCACGGCTAATAAGTTTGTTCGCGGCAGCTTCTAAGGTATATTTTCATTGTATATTGCATTAGCGATTCTTTAATTATAAATAATTTAATTTGGTAGGAGTATTTTATTAATCATATTTTTATTTGGCGCAGGATCAGCGTAACTGAAACACGACTAAAGTAAATTACTCAAAAACATGTCTGAACGTACGTAATTTCGGCTAATGAACGTAATTTCAAATGCAGTCTGAATGTGCTTTTAATGTCCGTTATTTAGTCATCGTTAATTGGTAGGGTTGTCAGACGTACTGATTTGATCAGTACAATACTGATTTTTCGTGCCCCGTACTGGTGGTTTTAAAAACCTTACGAAATACTGATTTTTTGGATTTTGTACTGATTTGTACGGATTTTTAGCCGACACTAAAAAAATTCATTTTTATCACCCTGCGACATTACTCGACGACCAACGTGTAATTGTTGTTGTGCACTCCGACGAGTGAGAGAAATTTCGGACATCGATCAAATTTGCTGGGTGGAACAAGCACCCGAGGCTTCGGGATAATAATGTGTTATGTTGTGCATGTGCGCTCTAATGATCGATTTAAGCGCAACCAGCTCACACGGATGACGAAAATGTGTCCGAATTTCATCAGTGTTTTGCTCGTAAGCATAGCCACGACATAATCATGAAATGATTAAGAAGGAGGAAGTAACGCGAACGTTAAATGTCATAGAAACATGATCGACAGTTAACGACACGGAAACAAAAACAAAATGCCAGTAATAAAGACGATTTTCTCCGCATATATTGCCTTTTTTTGGAAGGAAATGTACTGATTTTTTCGGGAAATATATCTGGCAATCCTATTAATTGGTCATGTGCTACGTATGTATATACTCTAGGGTGGTCCAAAAAAATTATTATTTCTAAACTATAAAACTTTTATTTTCACAAATTTCGTGAAAGCATCAACAACTACTAAGATGTGCTTCCGCTTTGAATTGATTGACGGCAATGGACAAGTGGTCAATGTGGATTGTATCGAACGGCAGTGGAGATTTTGGAATAGGGTAAAGATTCCTTTCTCGAGTTCGCGGAGGGGTAGCATACATAAGACACTTCAGACAATTTCGAATGAATATTTCTACTTTTGTTCTCATATTTGGAAACCAATAATACATTATCAATTTACTAAGAGTCTTATCAACTGACTGATGACCTAATTTCTCATGGATCAGACGTATGATATTGGATTCCATTTCAACGGGTATGTAAAGCATTCTCTCTCCATTGGTCTTGCATCTATATACAAGACCATCAGTTAAATCATAATCCTTCACTGGACCATTTTCAAGGAGACTTCGAAGACAACTTATATTTTCATCACGTTCCTGTGCTATTTTAACTTGGAATTCAACCTCTTCAGTGTTTATAATATGCACAATTTGTGTTCTACTCAAAGCATCTACATGCCCCATTAGCGTTCCTTTTCTATGCTCTAACTTACAATTATAACCTCCGATCTCTAGAGCCCATCTAGAGATCCTAGAATTTAAATGTTTTCTCTCAAGGGTCATAGCTAATGAGTTGCAATCAGTTACAATTTTAAAATGCATACCTTGTAGATAGGCTTTAAATCTTTGTAAAGCATATATTATCGCCAAGGCTTCAAGCTCAAAACTGTGATATTTTGATTCGGCCTGGGAAACAGTTTTAGAAAAATATGAAATAGGGTGAAATTTGTTATCATCCTGTCGCTGTAAAAGGACGGCACCGAACCCGATCGTACTTGCGTCACAATGTAACTCTGTTTCCTTATTGCGATTATAGATTGCTAGAATTGGACCTTTAGTTAATCGTGCCTTCAATTCATTAAAAGCATCAATACATTTTGATCGAAATTAAATTCAGTTAGGGGATTCACAACCTGTCATATTGCGTCATATCGTCATAAGTCATAATATTTTGTTGTTGCATTCTAGGCTATATGTGTACTAAATAAATACAACTCTGCACGATATGTTTTTGGGTCGTCGTATTTGATCAGCTGTTTTTGTTTACTTCTTCACAAGGTTTCGGAAAAGTCTTTTATAACTATTTAAGTACAATATTTTAATATAACATATGACTTTATGACACTTTGTGAATCACCTAAGTGTTTCTTCTCAATAGATTTTGTAAAGGTTTAGCTATCTGGGAGAAAGATTGGACAAAACGTCGGAAATAGGAAAATAGTCCTAGGCAAGACTGTAGTTGTTTTTGGTTTCTGGGTACTGGGAATTTGGAAATACTTCGAATATGAGAACCATTCGGTCGGATTGCTGACTGATTTACTTCATACCCCAAATAATCAATCTCTCGGTATCCAAATTTACTCTTATCTAAATCAAACCCAAAGGCATTTTTAGATATTCAAATTGCCCATTAGGGGTCACAAAGACAGTGTATGGAATAGACTCGAGCGACATTTAGACTTGATGGAAACTGCTTTTTAAATCCAATACGGAAAAATATGTTTTACCTTCTAGAAACTCTACGCAATCGTCAATTGAGGGCAGAGGGTAATTGTCTCTGACAGTTATTTTGTTTAAGGGCCGATAATCAATGCACATACGAGTCTTTCCATTCTTCTTTGGCACTAATACAATTGCGGAAGCGTATGGAGAACTACTGGGCCTTATTATACCTTCCTTCTGCAAATCATCTATTATCAACTTCACGTCATCTCTTTCAGCGTGTGATAGTCGTCTTGGAGAACAATGGAATGGCACATCTGTTGTCAGATGTATTTTCATCTGATATTTCAGAGGCTCAGTTTTAATGTTCATACTAAGGTAACTATCTTTGACTAATTGCTTCAAGTTTTCATAGCAATCCTTTGAAAGTTTAGGATTTATATCAGGGTATTCTCTATCACCCACCGCATCCGAGTCGATACAAAAAATCTCTGGAATACTAGTATGATCAGAGATATTATCTTTTACATTAGTATTAACATCATTCACGTCATCTAGTCTTCCATTAACATTTACTGCTACAATTTGTCCATCGGCAGTTGGATATATATCAGAGTCTAACTTCGGCAATTTCCTACTGGGGCACTGATAACTGATTCTGGTTTACTTAATATTGAATAATTCTAAAAAGTCACGTCCCAAAATAACCGGAAGGCTCATATGCTCATCAGATAATATTCTCAATTCAATTTCTTTTATTTTTCCACAAAATTCAGATAAACATTTTATGTTACCAAAGTATTTAATTGATTTACCCCCAATCCCTCGGTATTTGGAAGTGATTTCCCTCTTTCCTTGCAGCTTTTTTGGGACGATGGACTTCCTAACGAAACTAATAGGAAAATTAGATTTAATCCTGACACTTAACTTAAATATTATTCTTACGTAATTATATGCGTCGATCTCGGCACATTCGTCAACGGCACCGGCATCATCCACGGCAGCTACTTCCTTCTTCTTCATTTTTTGGGATTCGGGCAAGCTCGGTGGTCGTGCCCCATCTTCCAGCATAAATCTGGTCTCAATTGGTACGGACAGTTTGGTTTTATGTGGATATTTTGAGAGCAGTTGAAGCAAAGTGTTTTTTGCTCACCTTTCTGTTTTGGTACTTGTTGGTTCTTTGCTGAAGTTGTTATTGTTGTTGTTGCACTACCACTTTGTGCAAAATATTTATTTTGGTAACGACTAATGAGCGCCTTCAACTCTTCTATGTTTCGTGCCGTCAATAGTAAATGTGAATTCGGCACCGCATTTCCAATACCATCTATAACAAAATCAATCACCTCGGCTTCGGCAATATTGGCACGCTTTGCAATTGCTTGCATGTGAAGCACGTAGCAATGTAGCGTTTCTTCTCGTTTACGCCATTTCCTTTGCGATAACATTTTATATATTTCCTGTCTCGTCACAGAAAAATTGAACTCTTTTATAAGAGCTTTCTTAAGAGTCTCATATGACAATGCGACTGTTGTGTTAAGAAATACTTTTGCTGTCCCAGCAACTTAAAGTTCTCGTCTGAAGAAGTCGATTCCAATATCTCATCAAGATCACGAATAAAATGTTGGATGGGATATGTTATGTCATCCCCACTGAATTTCGGAAAAGCGTGCTCAATGTCACCAAAATCTAATTTACGTTTTATATCTACCTTTCTTTCAACCCCGGCATTTTTTTCCATCTCTTCAATTTGCTGCATTAATTTTAGCAGCTCCAGCCCCTTCTTCAGGGCCTCTATCTCCTGGTTCAGTTGCGACGACCTCATTACGCAAGCGGCAGCGGCGGCATCGTCATTGGTGACCACGGCATTGTCAGTGACTACGGCATTGTTATTGGTAACAGCATTGTTGTTGGTGGCTACGGCATTGTTCAACTCACCAGTGGCATCATCCAAATTAGCCACGACGCATACATCAGCGGCAGCCTCAACGGCATGAGCAGCGGTATGAGCAGCGGCATCGCCATCGGCATGAGCCTCCGTCGAAATATTTATATTTCCTTCCTTCCTTTGTCGAGTCGGTCATTTTGCTTCAAAACACGACACTCGGTTTCGTCTCACACCTGATGTTATAAAACTTGATTTATTTTTGACGATGGTTAATATATTTTCCGATTTATTTCTCTAACGTGATTTGCCACGTCTTGTTCTCTCTCTTTTTTTTCCGGAAGTGTTCTTCCTCTTCTTTTGCCATCTTGATTTTGGCAACCATCATTGATGTGTTGCCAAGATACCAAGATGCGTTTAATTCACATAAGTGCCAATTATGGTCTTACAGTGTATTTTCATTTTAGAACTTATAACTAGGTTTACAAAACAATATGTGTTCCCTTTTTTAATGATCAAAAATATCTGTTCGTTAATGACTCCGAAAAATTACTATGAATAGATTTTCGTATACGTTGTTTCAAGGATTTCGGGAGCAATTTATTTTCTTCATACAATTTTGGACCACCCTAGTATACATACATGCATGTTGCTCGTGCTGTGCGGACAGGTATGTGAGTTTTGATTACCTGCAAAGGGAAACCCCTTTACTCTTACGTGGTTCAGGTAGGTACAAATCTGCAATTGTTTTCATTTGTCATCTAATGGCTTCATATTTTTGTCCTTTTTTTGTAGGTATATAAGCCTGGGTGGTTCATACAGTGTGTCCACTGTTGTGTTTATTTGTTCGTTTATAATTTCCCCTATGAACGTTTTCTATACTTGAGTTTAGTTGTTTTCGTTATTTTCTTACTGTAGTCCCTTATGTGTTTCCGGTATCTTGCTTTTATCTTACGTCCTGTTTGTTAGTATAACCCTTGTTTCTCAAATGGGTCCTCTTCGTTAATGTAGTTTTGTAGCTTAGCTTTCCTGTGTCGCGTCTTGTTGTTGTATTTTTTAAGTACTTTGGCTAATTTTTATTTTTATTCAGATGAGATGGTGCTTGGAGTATTCGAGAGGAAAGTTCTTCGGAGGATTTATGGGCCTTTGCGCATAGGGAAGCAATTTCTTTGACCCTTCCATACATTTTCTTTTTCTCTCAGTGTAGCACAATAATTAAAGAATTATTTAAAAGTGCTAGTCATAGAATAAATACAATAAAAAAAAGAAAATTTAATATATAAAACTTAATTTAAGCACTATGATTAAGCATTATTATCATGAATATTATTAACATCTAAATATTTATGCAGTAGCTGCTGGTTAATTCTTTTCAGTCCAAATACACATCTTTCCATGTTGTTAAAAAAAAACCTTATTTTTGTTTGCATATAGTGACATAGTTAGCAAATACATATACATATTAGCGTAGGTATTAAGTACAACTTAGTTAAAGGTGTCCTATATTAAGATGAGTAAAGTACTGTGTAAACCAGAGTGACGAAGCATAACATACTCTTTACCTACTGTGCTATGTATAAAATACAATATTACACAAACATCTTGAACAAATATCTCTTCCTCTTAATTGGCACGTAACCGTTTAGACTATATTTACTGCAGCCAAAAATTTGCCAAAGCGAAAAGAATATAAAACATTAAATTATTTCTGTTCTCTCTCATTAGTTTATTTCCGAACGTTGTGTGCGGCGATCGTTTCTTTGTGTGCAAAAAACTGCTAAAAATTCTGTATATTTATAAATAAAATAACGCTTATTCAATGGGATTGTTACTCCGTATCTTCATCACCGTTATAGCGCTGACTGTAGCTTTTCTCGTTTACAAAATTTACAATTTAACACTTTCCGCGCCTTTGGCCTATTTAAGTGATGCCGAATATTGGGGACCCGGTGGTGCTGCCAACTACAAGGAGAATACTACAGTTAAATTATTCGATATAAGTGTTGAACCAGAGGTAAATAGCGCAAAAATAAAATTTGTATCCAGTGCACGTATATATGTATGTATGTATATCTATTTCACGTTTTCTAGATAATTAAAGATCTAGAGGAACAACTAGCGCGTCCACTGGTTTTACACGAGCCATTGGAAGGTGTGGGATTTCAATATGGTTTCAATTCAAAGTATTTGGAAGAGGTAATCACATATTGGCGCTCGAACTATTTGCCCAAGTGGAGTGAACGTGAAGCATTTCTTAAACAATTCCCACACTTTGAGACACAAATTCAGGGGTAAGATATCGAATTCCGAAATACAGTCTAAAGTCAACTGAGTTTCCATAAACGAAATAAATATGGACCTTATTGCCCGTCACCACATCTCCTACATATACTTATGTACATATGCCCGCTCTTTTCCATAGATTACGCATCCATTTCATCCACGTAAAACCGTCAGCCACAGAAGGAAAGAAAGTTGTGCCGCTTCTGCTGCTTCACGGCTGGCCTGGTTCTGTGCGTGAATTCTATCGCATCATTCCACTACTAACCAAGCCAAATCCCAAAAGTGAATATGTTTTTGAAGTGATTGCACCCAGCTTACCTGGTTATGGCTGGTCACAGGTAATTATATTTTTCCATACCTTTTATTGACATATGTATGTATGTATTTACCTACCCAATAGAACTTGGAGCGAGATCTCCCCAAGGGATGAGTGCAAGTGTACTTCATTTGACATTCTTTCCGAGTAATATACAATTTTTTGAATTTTTTTTCATTCAGTTTGTGGATAATAGCTTATATCAGAAATGTGAATTGTCACCCTAACCCAATAACCGAAAATCTTTTCTCTTTCTAAGGGAACATCCAAGACTAACTTCGGTGCAGCTCAAATAGCGGTGATTTTGCGTAATTTAATGTTGCGCTTGGGTCATGAGAAATTCTTTGTGCAAGGCGGTGATTGGGGTTCTATTGTTGGTGCATATCTGACAACACTGCGTCCTCAAAACGTTATTGGCTACCACTCAAATTTTTGCATCACTTTGCATCCAATGGCACAGTTTTATAGAGTTTTACGTTATTTGCTGCCCAGCTTTTTTGTAGATAAGACACATAAAGAATTCTTTCGTACATTTGGTCAAGAGACGGCATATGTGTTGGAAGAGTTTGGCTACTTTCACATACAAGCCACCAAACCGGATACAATGGGCGCAGTGCTCCTACAGAATCCCGTTGGTTTAGCTGCTTACATCTTAGAGAAATTTTCAGCCTGGACTAATACCGAATATGAAAAACTTGAAGATGGTGGTCTAACCAAGCGTTTTACTATGGATGAGTTGCTGGATGACATCATGATTTATTACGTGACCAATTCAATAACGACGTCAATGCGTATATATGCTGAAACTTTAACCACCAAACAATTTGCATTAAATTTGGATGCTGTGCATGTTAATGTACCGAGTGCTTGCAGTAGGTATTTGTATGATTTGGTTCAATCGACAGATTTGGAATTGAGTGCCAAGTTCAAGAATATGATTCACAGTACATATCACAGAGATGGTGGGCATTTTGCAGCCATGGAAGTTCCGGAAGTACTCTATGAAGATTTTTTGGATTTTGCGAATAAAGCTATAAATAAATAGAGTTGCATATACATATGAACTGTATATATGTATGTATGTATGTATATTATATATACTGTTGTTAAGTTATTAGCTTTATATTTAAAGTAAAAAATTACGTTGCCTTTATTAATTATGACTTTTTATATATATGTACATTAGACTGACCACAAATGCAAAAGTGCTGATTTTTTTTTGCTCCCCGCGCATTTTCTGATAGCTTGACAATAGAAAATAAGATCTGCATAAAAATCTGACCATCTGTAGTGGGAAATAGCCACGCGCATTTGACCTAAAGTTCAAAAATTGACCTAAAAATTATGCATGGCTTTAGAGACCAATATCTCTTTAAACAATGTTTTTCGGAGAAATAATGTAATAATCGTTTTTATACAAAATGAAACTGGAAATATATTCTCTATATGATATTTATATCTACCGTTATCCTTTCAGGACATATTGAGTCCTTAAAGTGAAATTAAAATTTTTTTGGGTATGTTAGTGTCTAGCACGAAATTATTATTTTTAATTTTAATTTTTATACTTTGGAATAAGCGGAAAAATCCAATTAGCTCATACAGCGATGGTAGATGTGATAGCTATTTCGAAGAAAAACCACTTTCTTCATCATCAGACATCTTCTCGGGAGCACACTAGGCATTGAACCTAGGTAGCCGCAGTGCTTAGCGTTTCGCTAATATTCGACTACTGATGGTTGGAGCGTAGGTTCAATTCCTGGTGTGCTCCCGAGAAGATGTCTGATGATGAAGAAAGTGGTTTTTCTTCGAAATAGCTATCACATCTACCATCGCTGTATGAGCTAATTGGATTTTTCCGCTTATTCCAAAGAATAAATTTTTTTGTTTGTTAAAAAGGCAAAAATAAATATTTAAAAACTAGAGAATTGTATAAACTATACATCATTAAATAGGTTATTTAAAGTAGTTTTACACATCATAAAAAAAAATAAAATAAAAAAAAAAAAACAAACAAAAAATCTCCGAAATGGATCCATAACTTCTACCAAAAAAATTTTTTCAATTTTTCTTCTTTAAAAAAAAAAAAAAAAAAAAAAATTGCCAATAGCTCATTTAAATTCACATAAAATAATTATTAGAATTAAAACGGCCATATAAATACAAACAAAAAAATTTAAATTGCACTTTAAGGACTCAATATGTCCTGAAAGGATAACGGTAGGTATAACAAGTAAGGAAGCCTAAGTTCGAGTGGAATCGAACATTAGATACTCAGCTGTATGCTTTCATTGTTTGTTTGCGATGGAAACACGGTGTACTTAATATAAAGCGAGTGCCGCATAAAGTGGGCGTAGCCACGCCGATTTTCAACATTTTTATCAGTCATCCAACTAAGCATATCAATATTATTCTTTGTGCAAAATTTCATTCCTTTTTGACTTCTAGTTACAAAGATGTCACGTTACAAATTCCCAAAGGGTGTTCCAGAAATATCTTTGTTAAAAAGTAGGCGTGAACGTAAACCGATTTCAAGAAATTTTTGCGTGTCTATTAACACAAGTTATAAAAGTGTATAAACCAAGTTTCGTCATAATATCTCAATTATTTGTCGAGTTATAGGCTAAGAAATCTCGTATATTCCTTTGTTTAAAAAGAGGCGGTGCCACGCCCATTTTCCAGAATTTTTATATTTTTTGTTTCCGTTCTATTCTGGAACTCATGCCACAAAATTTCTATGAATTATCTCTATATTAGACAAAGATATCGCTTAAAATGTTTTTATTAGGCTACTTTATAGTTCCCATATATAAAAGTGGGCGTGGTCGTCAACCGATTTCGCTAAAATTTTGAGCATGTATTACCACAAGTAATAAAAGTGTACACACCAAGTTTCGTCACAATATCTCAATTATTTGTCGAGTTATGGGCTCAGAAATCTCGTATATTCCTGTTTCTAAAAGGAGGCGGTGCCACGCCCATTTTCCAAAATTTTTGTGTTTTTCGTTGTATATCCGCAGTTGGACTCTTACCATAAAATTTCAATGATATACCTTTATATTTGACAGAGATATCGCTTAAAATGTTTTTATTAGGTCACTTTATAATACCCATATATAAAAGTGGGCGTGGTCGTTAACCGATTTTGGCAATTTTTCGTCCAAATATTTGTCTAAGTAAGTATATCACGCGTACCGAATTTGATCGATATATCTTCAACGGTTTCTGAGTTATAACATATAAAACTTTCAATGTTTGGCCCTTAATAAGTGGGCGTGGCACCGCCCATTTTTCAAAATCTCACTAAATTTCTTCATAAGGGCCTGAGCCCCACACGTGGGTGAAATTTTATCACTCTAGCTCTATTAGTGACTGAGATACAAAATTTCCGATTTTTACTATATAGGGGAAGTGGGCGTGGTCATGGTCCGATTTCGCCCATTTTCAATACCATCCGTTCCAGTGTCGATACCAACTTGCATTTCAAATTTCATCAAAATATCTCAATTTTTGCGCGCGTTATCGTGCGTACAGACAGACAGACGGACAGACGGACGGACATGGCTCAATCGATTTCTTTTTTCACCCTGATCAATTTGATATATATAAGTCAATATCTATCTCGATTATTTTATGGTGTTACAATCCACCGTTATGTGATTAAAACTAAAATACTCTGTGTACTAGTACAGCTGAGTATAATAACAACTGGATTAATTGATAGCTAACCAGGGGCCAAATCGTGGCAGTCGTGAACGAGCGAGCATTCGAAACGAATAAAATTTAGAAACGTATCGACTGGCTGAATTGTCCCATTCGAAACAGTTCGTATCGAAATTTTATTATCCAAACTTATATTCCACAAATAAAAAACAAAACAAATGTACATACATATGTCAAATTGAAGGAAAATTATTTTAAAAAAAGTAAATTTTGGTACACATTTTTACTTTTAACGAAGAGTTTTATTAATATACTTACTTCTTTTCATATGAGTTCTTTTGCACATGAGTTCTTCGGAGTCAGAAGATGAACACAATTGTGCAATCGTAAGGAGATATATGTACATATTCGTGATAGAAGCAATCATATGGGATTAGTTTCGATTATTGCCGCCGGGGCATTGCTGCTTTGGGGCAATATATGTATTTCCGAATCGTTTAACAGAAATCATTCCATCAACAGCAACATCCATCCCAGAAACCTGCATGATTTGCCCATTTGTCGCCGTTAAAAGTCTTTCCTCATTAGGGCCCCGCAAGTTCTCTTCTTCGAATCCTTGTTAAATGGCAACTTCTTGACATTGGGTTTTTGGTCAGCAAGGACCTAAAAGGTGTGAAAAAATTGCATAATAAAATTTATACATAGGTACCTTAAGCCATACTTTAGCATCTTTTATAGGGGGACATTGACCATTAAGCTTCGCCATTCGGTATCATATTTGTGGCCCAGTTTATGTGTTCAATCATGTATTTGGCCATTATGCATATTAATTTTATTCCTATAATTATTCATATCAGGATTGAGCAAAGTGCACTAAATTTTGATTGCATTCAGCCTTGCACTACCCAATCAATAATGAGTGGTAGTGAAAAATTGATTTGCACTAGCACTCATCATTTAATAGCAGTGGAAACCTATGGTGCTCCGGCGAAGAAAGTATTTCTATCGAAACTCGCTCAACGCAGAAGAAAGGGGAGAGCTCCACTGCGTTGGGAAAATCAGGTGGACAGGGATGCTGACTCCTATGTATTCCATAATGCCGCCATGCTGCACGAGACAGAAACAATTGGCGCACTTTGTTGGATTTGGCCAGAATCGAAGAAGAAGAATAAGAGGAAACATTTGGTGGTAGTTAAGGTATTAAGCTTAGAAAAGTGAACGGAAACCAACAAGGCCTATGTCCTATGTTATAACTACATGTATAAGTATTTCTTTACCTTCTTCGTATTTAAAAGAAATTTATTAACAACTTTAACACCTATTGATATACACAAAACATATTATAATGCCGTATTGTTCACTTTTCTAAGCCTAATTCCATGTGTACAATATCCCATAAACTTCCTTGCCGTTAATAAATAGATTGCCCACTAAATACCTTAACTACGACCATAGGTTTCCGCTGCTATTAAACGATTAGTGGTAGTGCAAATCATATTTGCATTCCCACTCATTTATTTATTCGTTTGATAATTTCTATTCGAATGAAATTTCGGTCTGTTCGAATGATGAAATACTCGTGAACGAATGAGAGAATATCAAATTTCGATAGTGTCCACTCGTTAACGAATGTGGTGATACCAAATTTAAAAATTTCGAAATTTTTTTCTCGTTCACGACTACGACGATTTGGCCCCAGATTTTTTGCATGTCATGCTAATTATTGTAATTTATTGTTTAAAGCTCGGCCATAAAACTCGTCAGAGTTATAATAGCGCCATTGTATTATATTATTATTATTATTGTTTAAAGCCATTATACTGAGATTATATCCATAATTATATATATAAATACATACATATGTATGCATAAGCACACAAACTTTCTATCACTACCCAGTAGAAAATCGTTAGTTAGCTAGACCAGTGCGCTGCTATGGCGCACTGGGTAGATGCTCGCCTTGCATATCAGAAGAAACTAAAGTATGCTTAAGTCAGGATTCCCCTATATGGTTACACATAATTATAATGGCCGGTTTTATTTAATAAAATGGCCTTCGAATTTCGATTCCGTATAATTATGACTGTTCTTGACCTAAGATCTCACATTACACTGGTCGGCAAAAAAATCCTTCTTTTAGATTTGATGATTGATTTTAATGGATTTTGGGGCGCTGATTGCGAAAATAATATTGAAAAAGTTCCGTCACATCAGGTTTTAAAGTTATTTAATACATTGGCCTTGGACAAATTATCCTAGGTATTCTTAGTTTTTAGTTTATACTAGCTGACCCGCCAGACGTTGTTCTGCCTAAAATTTATTCCTATAAAGCCTAAAGGAAGTCCTAGATTACCGTGTTGCCGTATCCCTAACCCCTAATCCCTATCCCTATCCATATCCCTATCCCTATCCCTATTCCTATCGCTAACCCTATCCCTATTCCTATCGCTAACCCTATCCCTATCCCTACTCCTATTCCTATTCCTATCCCTATCCCTATCCCTATCCCTATCCCTATCCCTATCCCTATCCCTATCCCTATCCTTATACCTATCCCTATCCCTATCCCTATCCCTATTCCTATCGCTAACCCTATCCCTATTCCTATCGTTACCCCTACCCTTTTCCTATTCCTATTCCTATTCCTATCCCTATCCCTATCCCTATTCCTATCTCTAACCCTATTCCTATTCCTATTCCTATCACTAACCCTATCCCTATTCCTATCCCTATCCTTATCCCTATTCCTATCGCTAACCCTATCCCTATCCCTATTCCTATTCCTATCGCTAACCCTATCCCTATCCCTATTCCTATTCCTATCGCTAACCCTATCCCTATGCTTATTCTATGCCTCCAGACTTTCTAGGGTCACCCCTGGTCCACATTTTGGTCGAGGATTACCCTGGTCCACATTTTGTGGAATATCTCCAAAACCTTCCCGGATTCTTATACTTTTTTGGCCATAAACCATGTCGGGCTCAATCGAAAACCATGTGCAAAATTTCATTTAATTCAGTCCAGCCGTTCTGGAGTTAAATCATTAGGGAGGAAAATGCGACTTATTTTTATATAATAGATTATGATTTAATTTTTTTATTAAACAAGCGTGTAGATATTATTGTTAGTGCAAAATTGCATCTTTTTAACTATGACTTTTAGTTACAAAGATGCCTGGTTGCAAATTCCCAAAATGTCCCAGATATATCTTTCTTAAAATGTAGGCGTGGCTATAAACCGATTTCGCTAAAATTTTGCATGTGTATTACCACAAGTGATAAAAGTGTAAGTCAAGTTCATCATAATATTTCAATTATTTGGCGAGTAATGTGCTCCGCAATCTCATAGCTTTCTTTGCCTAAAAAGAGTCTCTACCACGAGCATTTTCCAAAATTTTTATATTTTTTGTTTCTTGTTTAACTATTGTTGGAGCTATGCCACAAACTCAATTATTTTTTTATATTTGGCAAAAATATCGCTGAAAATGTTTTTTATTAATCCCCTTTATAATTCCCATATATATAAGTGGGCGTAGTCGTCAACTAATTTTGGCAATTTTTCGTCCAAACATTTGCTCACGTAAGTGCTTTACTGGAAATAACATGTGCGACTTCAGCAAAAAAATTTAGTTTTAAAGTACCCAACCGTTCTTAATGAAATTTTTACACTGGGTTCATGTGATTTCTATGCAAGAAATAATCTACAGACTTGTCACACTCGGAATTGCAAACCGATATAGGTTTCATTTGGTGTCGTGAATTCCTACCGGATTGCGATCTTTCGAAATTAAGCAAAACCGGTATTCGAAATCAGCGCAGAGAGCCGCTAATTATAATTTGAAAAAAAAAAAAAAAAAACAGCTGTCGCTTGCCTTACAGATTGCTTTGACTTCTATGGCTTGTATGTAAATTGCACACTTGCACATATGCGAATTACTTGCCTTTAATTGAGCAATATACGAAGTATTTTCCAGAGATGGGCGTCATCAGAGAACTCAACAATTCAATGATGAATGATAAGAATACATTTTTTTTATTTATTATTTAAAATCGCAAATAAAGTTTCGAATAATTTATTCGTAAGGAATTTATCTAAATAAAAATCAAAAAAAAAAATTGTATTCGAATAATTATAATAATAGGCGCATTTCTGTCGTACCCAAGCATGAAAAGAATACTCGCTTATTCATAAAATTACCTTCATAGCAACAACACCAACTCGACTATTTTTAAAATAGTCGAGTTGGTGTTGTTGCTTTGAAGGTAATTTGATGCATAAGCGAGTATTCTTTTCATGCTTGGGTACGACAGAAATGCGCCTAATATAATTATAATAATAAAAAATTTATTCGAATAATACCCAAGTCTGCTCCGAGTGTACTACAACTTCGACATAATCTTTTTAATTGCACAAATATTTTCGAAGCAAATGCCGATTGCTACTGAAATTTTATTTTTATATAATTTTTCTGATGAATAAATTTTTTTTTTCTTACTTCAATAATAAATTCATTCAAAAGCTCCCATCCCTGATATAAACATATATATGCACATTTACACATATGTATAAGTACATATATTATTCTCTCTATTTGAAAAATAAGTATGTATATTATCACAGTGCAATAATAATTAAAATGTCGACGCTCGTCCGGCCGGCAGTTTCTGTTTTACCCTGAACGCGTTCGGCTGGCGATTCGCTTGTGATATTTTTGCTCATTACTTTACTTTTATTTTCACTTTTCTCGTTATCAATTGTTATCTTTTGTTTGTGGCGATCATCTGTTCCAATGGGAAACTTGGGATTTTTATTCCGGGTCTCCTTTGGAGTTATAGCAGTGATTGTGGCTTTTCTCGCGTACAAAATCCACAATTTAACAGTTTCCGCACCATTACCTCAGCTAAGTGATAACGAGTATTGGGGACCCGGCAGTGTTTTGAACTACAAAGAAAATACCGAGATTAAGGCATTTGATATAAGCGTTAAGCCAGCGGTAAGACTCGCACATACATATATACATATATGTATGCATAAAAACAAGTGTAAATATGTATCTATATACATAAGTATATATATACATTAGGGTGGTCATTAAAAAAATCAAATAAGCGATTTTCTTCGGTCGCACCCTCTACATCGGTAACAGCACGGTCAAGGATATGACATATAAATTTTGGTCCCCATCGGAGATTGATAAAGGGATTAGGCACCATATGAGGACTTAAAAAATTTATTTTAATTTCTTTTAAATCTAATACCCAAATCGACACTTCGGGATTCAAAGATACCGCATATAAATTTTGGTCCCGATCGTAGACGGTTAGGGGGTGTCGCAAAGAGATTAAAGTTCAGATAGCCATATGGGACCCTTAACCGTCTCCGATCAGGACAAAAATGTATATTTGGTATCCTTGAGTACAAGACTATCGATTTGGTCATTAGATGTAAAAAAATTTAATTTAATTTTTTGGTCTCTATATTCTTCTTCTTCTTCTTGATTGGCGCTTAACCCTCTAGACGATTCTGGCCGAGTCCAACAGAGCGCGTCAATTGCTTCTGTTTCGTGCAGCATGGCGCCACTTGGGAACACCTTGGGAGGCAGCATCGCTGTCCACCTGATTTTCCCAACGCAGTGGAGGTCTCCCTTTTCTTTTGCGTTCAGCGGGTTTCGATAGAAATACTTTCTTGGCCGGAGCGCCTTCATCTATTCTCACGACATGACCTGCCCAACGCAGCCGCTGGATCTTTATTCGCTGAACAATGTCGATGTCTGTGTAAAGCTCTTACAGCTCATCGCTAAATCTTTAAATCTGCGACGATACTCGCCCACGCCAATGCGCAAACCATAAATCTTCCGGAGAACTTTTCTCTCGAATACTCCAAGTGCCATCTCATCTGATTTTGAAATTGTCCACGCTTCTGCGCCGTACATGAGGACTGGAACGATGAGCGCCCTGTAGAGTGTGATTTTCGTTTGTCGAGAGAGGACTTTACTTTTCATTTGCCTACTTAGTCCAAAGTAGCATTTATTGGCAAGCGTGATTCTTCGTTGGATATCCGTGCTGACATCATTCTTGGTGTTAATGCTGGTCCCCAAATAGACGAAGTCCTTAACAGTTTCGAATTTGTAGCTGTCAACAGTGTCGTGGATGCCAAGGCGTGCTGTTTCTTTGTGTGATGACAGGAGGTACTTCGTCTTGTCTTCGTTAACCGCCAAACCCATTTTCTTAGCCTCTTTATCCAGCTTGGAGAAGGCAGAACATACGGCGCGAGTGTTAGTGCCAATGATGTCGATATCATCGGCGTACGCCAGCAGTTGTACACTCTTGTGGTATAGAATGCTTCCTGTATGGTTAAGTTCTGCAGCTCGTATTATCTTTTCCAGCATCAAATTGAAGATGTCGCACGAAAGGGAGTCACCTTGTCTGAAACCTCGCTTGGTCTCGAACGGCTCGGAGAGGTCCTTCCCAATTCTGACAGAGCTGGTGGTGTTAGTCAACGTCATTTGGCATAGCCGTATAAGTTTTGCAGGGAAACCAAATTCAGACATTGCGTCTCTATATGGTAATCTGAACTTTTACACATCCACGACATCACTTAACCGGCGCCGATCGGGACCAAAAATTGGTTTTGGTATTTTTGAGCACAGGAAAATCAATTTTGGGCATTAAATAAGCAAAAAATTAAATATAATTTTTTTAGTTCCCATAGAGTTTTCTGAACTTTGTCCCTTGTGCGACGCCCTTTAACCGTTTCCGATCGTAACAAAAATTTATATGTGGTATCTTCGACTCTATTAGCATTTACCTGGGGGTGATGTTGAGGAAAATGCTATACAATTGGTTCCCATATATTTATGGACCACCCTAATGTACATATAATGTTATTTGAAAAGGGAGTGACGCAGGTTGTGTGGAACCGAAGCTTTGTACCTATATGTATTTTTTTTTTTTTTTTGTCAATTTTCTATTGATCTTTGGATCAAAGTCCTATACAAGTAAACAACTCGCGCACTTATCATGGAAATCAAATTGGATGCCGGCTATTTAGAGCTAGTTGAGAATTGAGTAAAATAATTCTTCTACGTTGCATTCTTTAGGCACATCTTAAAGTAATGCTCTTGTCATAATCGTTAATTAATTTATTTATTTATTTAATTTATTTAAATTTTTCGGAAGTGATGACAGCCCTACCTTCAGACTTTTTTAGTACTGAGCAGGGACCGTAATCATTATGAGTTTTATAATAAAAATCGTAATTTAATCATTATATCGCACCCTAAATCAAAAAGTGGCACAACTCAAAATTTTTCGAAATCGAGTTTTTTTCATAAACGGGTATACGGAACATACCTCTAGCGATTGCCAAAAAACCTTTCGAATAACTGTCTCTTTCGACCGAAAAATAACCTGGTCCTTTGCCATACGATTGCTTGTAATGAAAAAAAGTTTTTGGCTCTCCTGAAAATTTTTGAATTTTGAGTTGTGCCACTTTATGATTTAGGGTGCGATATGTTGAGTTTTTTTATATTTAATCAAAAATAATAATTTTTTTTAGTTTTATTTTTTTTTTTTTGGTCAGAAATAACACTTATTCCTTGAGCGATATTTATCGTTCAGAAATAATCATTATTGTGTGAGTTTTATTTTTTCGATCAAACATATCACTCAGTCACGAAGTTATATCGATGGGAATTTTTTTGTAATTATGGGCCAGAGCACTTCAGAGAAAATTTGATTATTTCGACCTAAGCAAAAAAATAAAACTCAAAGAATAATTTTTATTTCTGAGCGATAAATATATCACTCAAGGAATAAGTGTTATTTTCGATTAAAAAAATAAAACTCAAAAAATAATGATTATTTCTGAGCGATAAATATATCACTCAAGGAATAAGTTTTATTTTTGATCAAAGAAATAAAACTCAAAAAATAATGATTATTTTTGATTTTTATGGATGTCGCTTAAAATTTTTCGATCATAGTGGATTCGGATAGTGCGCTTTCAGACATGCACACACACAAACTCAATACTCTTCTACGATGTTTAGAAGTATTTGATTCTTTCACTGAATATATAACGAATAATGATTATTATGGATCCCTGGTACTGAGTATTGGTATTTATCATCACCGGACTAAGTATTAGGGAATATTTGAGGCGCACAAGTGAAGGACATACATATATATTTCAAATATTTTAGAAGCAGTTTAGTCTCATTTTTGACACTACTTCACGATTATTTCTTAGATCAATACTGTTATAGAATCTTTCCATATGCAACTTACAAACTGTTACATACATACATACATACCTACATATTTGATGATTTGATCATGCTATGCGCATTGTTTTGTGATATAGGAGCTGGGTATACCCTGCAGGGAAAATCTCTAGTTCCGAACTAGTTCGCTTCTAGTGCATTTTTCGCCACTTAGTAGTGCGAGCTAAATCTCTTTTGCATGTTATCAACAGGCGATTTTAACACGGCGATGTCTAGGCGCTGTCAATTGTCACTCTCTGCACTACATTTTCGATAGTTCGGAACTACACCATTTCCAGATGGATTTTAGAAAGCGTGAATTGGATTTTAGAAAGGGGAAATTGGATTTTGAAAATGTCAATTGGATTTTAGAAAGGAAAAATTGGATTTTACAAATGCCAATTGGATTTTAGAAAAGGGAAATTGGACTTTAGAAACCGTAAATTGGATTTTCGAAAATTTATATAATTACGTATATGTACATTATAATTTCATACGCAATAAAGAATTTATATTGGAAAAATTCTGTGTAAAATTTATTTTACACGCACATTCTGAAATCCAATTCACGCTTTCGAAAATCCAAATGACATTTCAAAAATCCAATTTCCCATTTCTAAAATCCAATTGACCTTTCTAAAATCCAATTTCCCCTTTCCAAAATCCAATTGACATTTCTAAAATCCAATTATCTCTTTCTAAAATCCAATTGTCGTTTCTAAAATCCAGTTAACGCTTTCTAAAATCCATCTGGAAATGGTGTAGTACTAAATTCTACATTTTTCACTAGTTCGTTTATTGGCACAATTTCAATAGTTCTGAACTAACTAGAAGTACCTAAAAATTCTACAGTTTTACATCTGCCGCTTAAGTGCAGCATTTGACACACTTCATGCAAGTGGCGCGATGGCACACTGGCTAACGCGGGTGACAATCAATCTGGCGAACGCGGGTTCGAATCTTGTCGGTGTCGAGGCGGATGATAATTTTTTTTTTAACTAATATTTTTTTTTATTTATTTATTTAATAAAAATTTATAACGCGGGTTCGAATCTTGTCGGTGTCGAGGCGGATGATAATTTTTTTTTTAACTAATATTTTTTTTTATTTATTTATTTAATAAAAATTTATAAAAATATTTAAAAAGTAATAAAATAAAAAAAAAATCAAAATAAGCCTGAGGGATCGGAAATATTAATTAGGGGAACATTTCCCTTCACTCAAGTTAAGATGCAAACAGAAAACTCTTTATATAAAACGCTTCACTAAACATCTGAGAATTGCAGAAATATACAAAGCCAACGCACAGTGGGGGCACCTCCATACAAACGCGGCCAAAAATAGTAATAATTAAGCTAGAATCTTGAAACTCGGAACTTAAGCCTTTTTGGTTGAAATTAGTAAACTGTGAAAATTTGAAGAAAATCCACCCACAAATACGCCCACCTCCCATATAACGGTATTTTTGAAATTTCAGCATTTTCCTAACTATTATAGCTAAAATGCTCCATTTTGATTAGTGTATACATTTTTGAAATATAAATCAAATGCGGTAATCATTTTGGAAAAGGGGTAAAGCACTTCACCGTTTTTAAATTAAAAATATATGCACTTTTAAGTATGTTATAAGCATTTATCATAAAACTTTCATACAAAAAAATCACATTTCAAAAAAATTTTATACCAGAAATGAAATTACACTTTTCTAAAGGATTTCAGTGTGCTAAACCTGAATCTGCAGTCAGATTTTCCAAAATTTTTTCTAGTTTCTAAGATATTCATGCCCAAATAGGCAAAAAACACGTTTTTTGGCTCTATTCCCTGCTTAATATCTTTTATGTAATTACTTTCCACTCAAATTTGATTAAACCAGTTGAAAGCACAATCATTACCCTTGAAAACAGCGTTTAGTTTCTTCGAATATCTTAATTAGAATTGGAAATATCGATATTTAAGTTTCACCATTTTGACAAACATTCCAGACAGACAAAAAAATTTAAACTTTTTGAAGCATACTTCTGGGCATTTTGTATGGGAAAATGTACCAAAAACTCAAAAAACACCTTCCATAAAAATGTTCATAAAACAAAATGGAGCAAACGAATTTTTACAATTTTTTCGCCAGTGTATAAAAGACATTCAGGAGCATCAAATATTAAAAAATTGAGGAGGTAATATTTTTTGTTTTTTTTTTTTTAATTTCATTTTAAAATTTTACAATTTTTACAATTTTTTTTTATATTCTAAAATAAAAAAGCTGCCAAAGATAATAATAAACGCTGATAAAAAAAAATTACCTCATAATTTTAAAGTATGGACCATTTGCTGAAAGACGATAGAGAAATATTCGATTAGTCGCCTAAATATAATGTCAAAAGTAACATAATTAATGCATTTACAAAAACGCAGTTTTAGCAAATGGAGCAAGTGGATTTTTAAAATGAAAATGCAGTTTGAGGAGGTAATATTTTTTGTTTTTTTATTTTTTTATTCAAAGTCGAGGAAAATTTTTTTATCATCGACATTTTTTGTGAATATTTGAAAATTCATATAAATTCAACAGTGAACGCTATTTACAACTAAGTTATTTTTTCTGAAAGAGAAAATCATTATCTATGTAACGATGTATCATTCGTGTATGTAGGTTAACAGTTAAATGAGAGAGAGCGTTTTGTATGAGGTGTGTTCATTGAGAAATAAAAGGACCTATTTTTTGCTCAACTTTGGGCACCCTGTACGGCTAAACGAAAAGAGACTCAAAAATTTTTATATAAGCTTTTTTATTACAATTTGATGTATCTGTCGATCTCTATTTAAAAAAATGGTTTTACTCATACTTTAATTTTGAATTTATTTTTGGCCGCAATCACCTATTGTGCAACGGCAATTGATCGAACGAAAAATTTACATAGAATTCTTGTTACTTCGAAATTGCATATAAATCAAAGTGTGTCTTTTTATAATGGTCACTCAATTCACTCCTTCTGAATTGGTGAGGGTCTAACTAAAATTGATCTAGTTGAATTTTGACACCTTTTCGCTAGTTCGGAACTCGAAATTTTGCTCACTAGTTATTGAGTTCCCTGCAGGGTATGTAAATATTGAGAATATTTATGCAACTACATAGAACTCTTATACATACATATGTGTATGCTTTCGCACAGAGTGAATTATATTTATAAACCAATCTCTCTACTTATGTACATTGGGGTGGATCCAAATGTACGGAGACACATTTTACATCATATTTTGTCAAACCATATATAAATTTTTGTCCCGATCGGAGTAAGTTAAGGTGTGTCGCACTCGCACATTGTTATGTGAACTTTGAACCCAGTGCCATACCTAGGGTTGCGAGACGTACTGATTTGATCAGTACAATACTGATTTTTCGTGCTCCGTACTGATGGTTTTAAAAACCTTAAGAAATACTGATTTTTTGGATTTTGTACTGATTTTAGCCGACACTGTTTTTAATTTTCCAACTGTTTCCATTTGACGTTTGTAATGCCGTGGTTATGCTTAGGACAATACTCGACGAGCAACGTGTAATTGCCGTTGTGCACTCCGACGAGTGAGATAATTTTCGGACTCACACATCGATCAAATTTGCTGGGTGAAACAAGCACCCAGCACGCCCAGGTTTCGGGGTAATAATGTGTTATGTTTTATATGTGCGCTCTAATCATCGATTTCAGCGTAACCACCTCTCACCGATGACGAAAATGTGTCCGAATTTCATCGGTGTTTTGCTCGTAAGCATAACCACGGCATAACCATGAAACAATTAGGAAGGAGGAAGCAACGCGAACGTTAAAAGTCATAGAAACATGATTGACAGTTAACGATACGGAAACAAAAACAAAATGCCAGTAATAAAGATGATTTTCTCCGTATATATTTTTTTTTTTTTGTGGAAGACAATGTACTGATTTTTTTGGGAAAAGTATCTGGCAACCCTAGCCATACCTCTCAACCGCCTTCGATCGGAACCAAATTTTATATTTAAAATCTTTGAATGCAGGACTATCGACTTCGGACATCAGATATAAAAAATCTAATTTAATTTTTTGAATCTCCATAGAGTTTTCTGAACTTTGAGCCCTGTGCGACATCCCTTAATACTCGCCGATCGGTACCAAAATTTATATTTGATATCCTTGACTGTGCTGTTGAGATCGAAAAAATCGCTAATTTGATTTCTAAGGCCCAGCCTAATGTACATACATTTGTTTAGAAACGAAGTAAAGCACTTGTACTATTGATACAACGATAGGCAGTTAAAAATACAATTGTGCATGCTCAAAGGTCATTTATACATATATACGTGCATATTATATTTTCAACAGATAATTAAAGATCTAGAAGCACAACTTGCGCGTCCTTTGGTTTTACACGAGCCATTGGAAGGTGTGGGATTTCAATATGGTTTCAACTCAAAGTACTTGGAAAAGGTGATTACATATTGGCGCTTGAACTATTTGCCCAAGTGGAGCGAACGTGAAGCATTACTTAAACAATTTCCACACTTTGAGACGCAGATTCAGGGGTGAGTAAGATATCGAGCTACGAAATAGAGTCTAAAGTCAATTGAGTTTCTATAAACGAAATAAATATGGACCTTGTTGCTTGTCACCACATCTCCTACATATATTTATGTACATATGCCCGCTCTTTTCCATAGATTACGCATCCATTTCATCCACGTAAAACCGTCCGCTACAAAAGGAAAGAAAGTCGTACCGCTTCTACTGCTTCATGGGTGGCCTGGTTCTGTGCGTGAGTTCTACCGCATCATTCCACTACTAACAAAACCGAATACCAAAAGCGAATACGTTTTTGAAGTGATTGTACCCAGCTTACCCGGTTATGGCTGGTCACAGGTAATTGGAAATAGATACGTAATAGTTTGTGTCAGAAATGTAAATTGTCACCCTAACCCAATAACCGAAACTCTTTTCCTTTTCGAAGGGAGCATCCAAGACTAACTTCGGACCAGCTCAACTGGCGGTGGTTTTGCGTAATTTAATGTTGCGTTTGGGTCATGAGAAATTCTTCGTACAAGGCGGTGATTGGGGCTCTATTATTGGTTCGCATATAGCAACGCTGCGACCTCAAAACGTACTCGGCTACCACGCAAATTTGTGTAACACTCGACATCCGCTATCACAGCTCTATAGAATTTTACGTTCATGGTTGCCTGATCTATTCATCGACAAAGCGCATAAAGAGCACTTCCGTACATTTGGTCAAGACTTTCTTTTCCTTATGGAGGAATCCGGTTATTTCCATATACAAGCAACTAAACCGGATACGATTGGCACAGCGCTCTTGCAGAATCCTGTGGGTTTAGCTGCTTACATCTTAGAGAAGTTCTCAACCTGGACTAATCCCGAATATAGAAAACTTGAAGATGGTGGTCTAACCAAGCGTTTTACTCTGGATGAGCTATTGGATAATATCATGATTTATTACGTAACCAATTCTATAACCACCTCACAGCGTTTGTATGCCGAAGCGTTTGGATTTGCACAATTTTCGTTAAATATGGATGCCGTTCATACGCATGTGCCATGTGGTTGTGCTCGTTTCAAGTACGACTTGATGCAATCGACTGATATGGAACTTAGTGCAAAGTACAAAAATATTGTACATAGCACATATTACAAGGATGGTGGCCACTTTGCTGCCATGGAAGTGCCACAAATTCTGTATGATGACTTTGTAGAATATGTTAAGAAAGTTTTGAGGAAATAAACTTGATCTCTTTACACATTTATCTATATGTATTTGCGCCGCATAACTTTCTTTCTTTCACTAAATTGCATTTGTTTTATGTATAAACTTTGTTTTATATATATACTATAAAGTAACAACCATTTATCCTGACACATTTCGCCAGTTCCTTCTTCAACCAGCTGCTGAAGGTATGAATGAACATTATTCACAGACAGTCACACGGCAGTAAAGCACCTTCTGTCGGGTAATGAACTTTTCAGCAGCACATTTGTGTGTGCTTCACTGTAGCCATATTGCCAGTTATTGGATTGTGTCATTACTTTGCGTCTCACTGCGCCATCTACTGAGCAATGGCGGAAGCAGAGAAAGCAAACGAAGCTGAATGCGGAAATTTTTATGCGCGCAAATACCCTATATGTATCTATATACCTTTGAGTTGCCGTCAAATGTTGCTAGCAACATTTATTCTCAAATGAGAAGCCACAGAATCATATTTAAAATATTGTGTGTTAAGCATAGTACTGAGTTCGAGTTTCACGTGAAACTGCTGTCAAAATCCATACAAAAAAACTGGTTGTGAACATGTGTGAAATTTCACAGATATTTCACGACAAAGTTGTACTGAGTTCCTGCCGTGAAAACGTTGCGCAACATGCTAGCAACATCATGCCAGCAACATTTTTTCACGCCAATTTAAATATACAATGCCATTTATTTTCGAGTGAAAAGTGACATTTGTTGAAATTGAAAATTATTTTTTGTATACAAATTTTTTATTGGCCAACATTTGAAAGTTGGTTTTGAACAAGGCTGCTCTATGAAATGAACAAAATAATTTTGTTTCAAAAAATATCAATAAAAATTATCCAAAAATTATTTTGTTTTGTTGATTATCAAAAAACAAAATTTTTTCGTTTCAAAAATTATCAATAAACTTTTATCCAAACCTGTTAAATAATGATTATTAATCGTAATGATTACCGGCTTGATTGATTATTTTTTCAACTGTCCATTTAATGATTGATTACCCATTGTTTTCAAATTTTAATGATTATTTTGCAATTACCATTAAAAAAAATCAAAAAAAATCAAAAAAAAAGAAAAATAATCATAAAAAATCAAAAATAATCAAAAATAATCAAAAAAAAATTATTTTGATTGTTTTTGATTATTTTTGATTATTTATGATTTTTTTTGATTTTTTTTGATTTTTTATGATTTTTTTTTGATTTTTTTTAATTTTTATCAATATGGTTTAAAGAAATATGCACATTTTTACGTATGCAGTTATTTATATAGCCTTTTAAGGCAGACTCCCGACGGTAGCTTGATGGTAGTACCGGGGGGTTCGATACGATGAGCGTAGGTGGTGTAGTGCGGTTAAAGTCCCACATTAACAGGATAAAGGCTCTATATGCTTCCTCCTCGTATATTTGTGCAGAGAGGCATACACATTTATACATATCTTACAAGCTTGGAATTATTGTTAATTTGTCATTGACCGTACATGGTACGATGCACGTTTATATCAAATTATTTATCTTTATGAAAAATTGTTTAAAGTGGCCAAATCAAACATTTTAGTGTAACATTCGCTGTTGTACTAACTCATAAATTGGGCTTTAATACAGAAGTTCTCGTAGTTAGGTATAAAATGAAAAGCAACTAATATTGCGGCTGTCTTCGAGCGATTAGAGCGTATCGCAAAAAAAAGTTCGCCGTGCGCCCACCCATATGATTTCTTTTTCGGAAATATTTGTGGGAAAATTTTTTTTTTCGTTTTGGACGCCGCTAGATGTCGCTAACCTACCTTATAATGGATTGACTGGCTGTCCTCTTAACCATCCAATCTTAGCTCGCAAAAGGTGGGTTGGGCGCAGATGAGAGAATCTGAGATAATAAAAATATTTTCAGTGTGGCTTACACCACTTATATATATGTACATGGTATACTTTACAGTTTATTATATTTATCCTTCACGTTTCAATGCATTTTACTTAAATTATATTCTTGCACTTCTACATTTATGTGCCAAAAACTTATATATGTACATATGTTTTCATGTTAAACAAACCTTAAACAGCTATATATAAAATCATACTATATACATATATGTTCATATTAAAAATATAAAAACAGAACTGAATTAACCAATGTATGTAAATAAGAGTGTTTTAATTAAATTATTGTCGAATTTCAGTGAGGTAGTCAATTGAGAATACCAATATTACCAAATTGTCTTTCGTTTCAAAGAGCAGACTATAGCATTGATTGACTGCTACACAATATCAATGGGCCTTATGAATAAACATCCTTTTGCTGAAATTTCTATTAATAAAACTAGTATTTGCTATTTCTATAAGCAAGAGGTATTGATTTTTTAAGTCTGCCGCCAATTATTGAATGTAAATTTCCTCCAAATATTGCATAAATACTTCCATACGGATAGCTGATGTGGGGCTACCCATACCCAGTCCGTGAGTTTGTCTGTATATTTTATTGCCAAATTTGAAATAATTCTGGTCCAGGGTTATTTTCAGCGTATTTACGATCTCTGTTGCAATGTCTTTGTTCGTTTTCTCTGTCAGTATTTTAGTTAGAGCTTTTAGTATTTCTGTCGTTGGTATCGAGGGGTATAGATCCTTCACGTAAAATGATACCAGTTTTGAGACCTTGGGTACGTTCAGAATTCTCAGTTTGTTGACTAGTTCCGTTGTGTTTTTGATTGCGTGTTTATTGGACAGGTCTAGTTTCTCGGCAAGTAGCATATTTAGATGTTTTGAAAGTCTATATCCTGGTGCCGATTTATGGTTTACTATTGGTCGCATAGGTGTTCCTGTTTTGTAGATTTTAGGTAGTGCGATCAGTGATGGGGCAGATGGATTCATTGCTGTGAGAGTGTAGGCTACTTTGCTGTCTCTTATATTTTTCGCTTGTTTTATTGCACGCTTTATTGCCATTTGGTATTCTTCCGTTGGGTCTTTTCTCATCACTCGGCAGCCCTTTTCTTTGATTAGTTGACCTGTTTTTGCGGTGTATTCCTCTTCCTCCATTAGCACAGTTGTATTTCCTTTGTCTGTTTCACACTTCATCAATTTTTTCAAAAAAGGAAAAATTCTTAATTTCATATTAGTTGTATTTATTGTTCATTATACGCCATACCGTTTCAGCCCTAGTTATTGCCCTATTGTATTCTTTTAAAAGGCAGAAATATTACGTACTTACGTTCCGACATTGTTCCTCAAATAGGGATTATTTGGGAATTTGTATTCGTCTTCGCATGCCTACTACATAATAAAGCAGTAGACGATTTGCTATGTTGCAAATAGATTTACGTAAAGATAATCTCTGTCATAATCAGAATTCTTTATTCGCTCTTCCCTGTCCTTATACTGAACCTAGAAATGAATCTTCCCCAGGTGTAGGAAGGGTTTGTATCCGTATCTACTAGTACGAAAAACTTCGAACGAGCCAATGTCTATACAAATTTTGTACTTCTAAATTTGTCGACATTTTAATTAGTGCAGTTGTCGCTGTAGAATACACAATGACTTGGATACACCTGTCCCCATATTTACTGCAGGGTTACGTACTTCAATATGCGTTCACATACATTTGTACAAACAAACTTTATGCCTCTCTGACCAAACATACATGCCTACCTGAATACTTATGTGCATGAGTATCCAAATTTCTTTACAACAATATTGGAAAAAATCAAACAAAATAAAAAAAAATCAAAAAAAAATCATAAAAAATCAAAAAAAATCAAAAATAATCATAAAAAATCAAAAATAATCAAAAACAATCAAAAAAAATTATTTAGATTATTTTTGATTTTTTATGATTATTTTTGATTTTTTTTGATTTTTTATGATTTTTTTTTGATTTTACAACAGAAACGAAATTTTTTTTTGTTTATTGTGAAAAATAACGTTATTTTGCAGCCTTGGTTTTGAAGCGATGCTCCAATTTTTTTCTTTTTACATTTGCTCAGTTTTCGTTTTGGCATTTATTCTCATTTGATAACAAATTTTTCTTGAAACATTTCACGGCAACATAAATGCATGTTGCTGGCGAAATTTCACGGCGGTGAACTCAGTACTAGGCTTTAAATTTAACATTTCGTCCAGTTCAAATTGCACGAGCAATAAGAAAGGCGTAAAATAATGTTGCTGGCATCATTTTGCTAACATGTTGCGGTTTTGTGTTATAGATACATACATATACATACAATATTGAACGTAGCCAAGGACCATAGGCATATTTCATTCATAAATCTACATATTTTGCGTATGTCATAGTCATTGAAAGAGCAGCCCAGCCCAAAACTACTTAGCAAATAACAAAAGTGAAAGGAAGTGAGGGAATTTCGAGCATTTATGCATCCAACTAAAATTGCGCTAAAAAATAAATGTGGCTTTAATTATTTTTTTTTTCCTTTTGTGCGGTTTTTAGCCAACACTTGTTTTCACTTTTCTTTTTGCTAACTATGCAATTAATGTTTATAGGGAAACCTATGAGATGTGGTTCAAGCTGACCTTTAAGGCGGCAAAAGCTATTTGCATAATGAATATTGTTGGTTAACAAATCTCAAGGCAAATGCCAAAGCAGATGCATTTTACAAAAAAAAAAAAGAAAGATATTTCGAAACCAAAGCGTAAGGAAACCTTAATTCAAAGTTGCCATTATTTCACTAAACTTAAAGTAACTTAATGTATACATGAATTTCTATCTGATTCAATTACTGAAAGCGAAAGGCTTAACTAATGCAATAATTAAATTTTTACATACACACATATGTATACGCAGTTGTAGCCCTAACCCTCAGCATTCAATGTCCAATTCTTTTTTTAACACCATAACTGTGCTTGACCATGAATTTTACAAGTTACCTTTAATCCTTCAATGTAAATTTTTTTTATGTACATACATAAATGGCAAAGTGTCTGTCAAACCTTGCCAATTTACTGCCCCGTTGACCGTTTCAGCTGCAAAAAAGTACAAGTGGCCATTTTACGTTGATTTGACTGCGTCAAAAGGGCCATTGTCTGTCCTTGGCTGCAAGTGGACAGCATCTTTGGATGTATATACATCTGCATATATGTATGTATGTATGTATATATGATTTGTGTAAGCATTCGTATTTTGTGTATAACATATGAACATACAAACATATGAGCTTCTTTAAGATTTTCATGTATGCGCATACAGACACTCAGGGAAAAACAGCATTTTAAAATCAAAAATAAAATTTTTGTTTTCATAATGACGTTTTAAACCTAACCATTTTTATTATAACAATGAACATTTTTAAATTAAAAATGAAATTCTCGAATGAAGAATGAAATTTTTGAAGTAAAAATGCATTTTGGATTTAAAAAGAAACATACTTAAATTAAAAATGAAAATGAATGTTGATTCAAAAACTCGCTCTTTGTTCAAAAATTTTTTTTTGAGAGAATATATTTTTGTGAGAAATCCAACAAAAACAATGAGAATCGATTTTTTTTTAATTTTGTTTTTACAATGATTCATATAATTCATGGATTCTTTTTTAGGAAAAGGGAAGTATAAATAAGTTACTAAAATTCAATATAATGTTTAATGTTCCATGTCATGGTTCGAATCCGGAGGAGAATATAAAATATAAAAGAAAAAGGAGAATAAGAAATAGAGATAGCAAACAGTTAAGGCGAAGTAGAAAAGAAGAGGAGAACAAGCGGAGGCTATATTTTTGTAGTTGGGACTCGGATTGAGAGAAGATGAAGAGAATGCCGTTGGATACAATTTCGAATACGGAAGAGAATATGGAAGCAGCGTTTTTTTCTCATAGTCCTTAAAATAAAAATAAGCATTTTTAAATTTAAAATGTTTTTTTCTAAATTTAAAAATTTTACAATGAACGTTTTTAAAATAAAAATGTTGGTATTTACATACATCACTTTTAAATATGTTTTTGCCCATTTTAAGCACGTTTTCATATGCTTTCATAATGCTTTTTTTCCTGAGTGTGAGTTGTGTTGGACCGGGCTATACGGTTTCAAGGCTTAAAACGTTAGCACTTGAAACGACCGGCGTTAATCTGAGTAAATACGTCTAGCACGAAATTTTACTTTTTCTACTTTTTAATTGTTCTGTTAGTGTTTGTGGACATAACATATTTTACAATTTGCCTGTTTTAATATCTAACATACACAGTCAAAATTATAGTTTATTTCTAATATCATTTGATACTTAATTTAATAATTCTTGGAATTAAATTTGAATTTTAGTGCCAAAAAGTCTTAATTTTAAACTATGAAAAGTTTTACAATTTTATTTATTCCAAAATAGTTTCAAAATAAATTCTTGAAAAGCATTAAAATTCTCTCTAAAGAAGTTTAATCATTTATGGTTTAAAAACTAATCCTAAAAAGTATAAAAAAACTTTCTCTTTCTGAATTATATTACCATCAAAGCATTTTTGGTTTGAAATCAAAACCAAAAAAAGTATTGAGAAAAAATTATCAGAAAGAAAAATCAAAATAAATAAAAACAAAATGATGTATTGTGGAACGATTCGTTCTCGAAAAAAGACACTGAAGATGGTGCATATTAGCCGAAACCGGTTTGTCTCCAAACCAAACTTGACAAGGGATGACGGAGGATCGTTCCACAATACATCATATTCCTACCCTGTCGGAAAAACAAGCAACCAAAAAGTTTTTAAAAACAAAATGTTTATAAAAGTGCAATCCGGAGGAGTATTTAAATCTACTAAAATAAATGACCCGAATCGAATAATTGTATCAAGTAAGTAATGCAGGAGATTAATTAAATACCATGAGGGTACATTTTGCTTCATTTTTTTTCAGTCTTAAGGTAGTTGAGGGTCTCTTTTTCAATATCACTGCAAGAACCGCGACGGTGCCGAAATTTCCCTGGACATCTCCAAAATATTGGTGTAGAAGTTGACGATATGTATATGTATCGAGCTCTAACCGCCATAAAAGTGTATCCAACAAAATTATCGATTTCAGCTTTTTATGGACTCCCAAAATTTCATAGCTGTGAAATGTGCAGTTTCAAGGTTAGAGACTAAATAAGTTTTATGGCTGCATACAAACTGTATGCAAAACAAATTAAAAAAACTGTGTCCTGTAAAATTTACTTTTTTTGGATACACTTTTATGGGGATTAGGGCTCCATATATAAGCTAATTTAGTGTTTGCTACTGCTGTTTTGGATTTTTATGTAAATAAACAATGTTAACGTTACTCAATATCTCATTAATCTTTGGGATAATGGATTATTTGCGGTATATCCACTGGAAATTTTATTTTTAAATCCAAAAACCTATAAAATTTATTCCAATTTTCGGATTGATCTTATACCATTTCAACTATTTTTAATACCAGAAATATTCTAAAAATAATCAAAATTTGGTTTTGATTTAATTCCAAGAAAGTATTAATTTGACACCAAGGATAATTTCTGTCTCTCAATATTCCCTTCTTTTTTTTAAACCAGAATGGTTTTAATTTTATGCTTTTTGGCATTCTTATATATAAATACCAAAATGGAATTAAAATTAAACTAAAATTTTTACTGTGTAGAATTATTATTTCTCAGCCAAATTCTTTACTAGAATTGCGTGAAAACTCTATCGAAAGCTTTAGAGAAATCCTCATAAACGTCACACATCTGGAAACCGTTTTAAAAAACCGAGAAAGAATTATTCTGAGAAAACAGCTATTATACTACATATCACACCCTATATCATAAAGTGACACAACTCAAAATTTTTCGAAATCGGGTTTCCTTCATAAATCGGTACACAGAAAATATATCTCTAGCGACTGTCAAAAAATCTTTTCCATTAGACTCTTTTTTAACTGAAAAATAACTATTATACGCGGCCTTTTGCCATATCATTGCCTATCAAAAAATACAACTTTTTTGGCTCTCCTGAAAATTTTTAAATTTTGAGTTGTGTCAGTTTATGATTTAGGGTTCGATACGTAGATATACCCGGGACGATGTCATGCTGGCTTTAATCTAAGCCTTCACTTGCCTTTGGCGTTCTTTCTCTCTGCTTGATATCGGCTTTGTTCAGAAACTCAGTTTAAAGCGCAACCTGCTTTTGTAGTACAAGCACAGCGTTCATAAACATACCCATCATCTGTATGTTTGTCCATAAATATTAAAGGTTACTTTTCGTCATTCAAAGTAAACATTTTTTATGTACATCCAGAGTAAAGGGCTGCAAAAGTGCTAAAAAAGTTAACTCTGAGCTACACTAAAAAATGTTGAACTTGAACGCACGCAACAATGCAGGCCATGCACTCAAATGTTTGAGTAAAATAAATACGAGGCCTCTGAGTGAACACGACAGCAGTGTCCGCTCAACTCGTAGCACTCTCACAAGTAACGATCCACTCTTAGCAGAACACGTGTTGAAATGAACTTCATTGTTTTTGTGTGAATGAATGCTGTGCAGGCAAATTTGTATGCGAGTGAATGAAGTTATGAGTTAACACTGTTAACTCTGTCGACTGCTATGACTAGACGTGCGTCATTGCGTGCACAAAAGCAGTGGCATGCATACATATGTACATATGTATGGACATATGTATGAATGTGTTTTTCACAGAGATTCAACATTAAAATTCCTTTGGGGTTTTCACAGACAAAAAATAAAACTTTATGTCTGTGATAAAAAGGTGCTTTTGAAATCATTTATTTCTGCTTTTTGGTGACAAAGAATTTCGATTTGTAAAAAAAGGCGCTTTCTGCCGTCATGTGTGGCTAGTCTAAATCACACTTGCACATAAACTGAACTCAATAACAAAAATTTATAGGTACTAAATATTTTTTTCTATCACCAATTTTTTTTGTTATAAATAAAACTAAGTAGAACACGGAAAAAATTAAAATTACTCACTGTCGAAAAAAATTTTGATATCAATTTTTCAATGGTTGTTTGGATTTTTGTTTCCAATTACCTAATTGCTATTTTAAAAACTTAAAATTTTCGATATCTGGTTTTTCAGTATCTTTTCAGGATAGCAAGCAGAAAATGATTCCTGGGGTTCATTGGCAAACTTTTCTCAGAAATAAGTATTATGAATGTTATAAGTTTTTTGACCCGTTGCAACTTGATAAATATTTGTGCCGTTTTAAATCACATACATACATACATTTTTGAAGTGTAGTTATTCACCCTGGCTAATAAATTGAGTAGGTACCATCAAGCGACAGTACATGTTTGATCTCTGATCTGCGATCGTTTTTTTTTTTTATTAATTATACATTTGTAGATTTTTTCAAAATAAAACTAATATATACATACATACATGACCCAGCTAGTATCTTTGATAAAAAAATATACAAAGATATTCATGCCCAGATGATTAAAAACGATCAGAATAAAAATAATTTTCCATTTCTGTGTGAGGAAATTCAAATATGTATGTAAAAAGCGTCAAATACTACCTATTCGTCGTGCATTATTTCGCTAACATTCCCGTATAAAACATTTCATTTTCAGCTTGATCAAGATTATTTGCTTAATTTTTGCGCTGAATAAATCCTGAAAACAGTTGTTCTTATTATTTGAGAGAGGTTTTGGTGAACTAATTTCATTATTGCTTTGATCCTGTTCAGTAATCATTTCTTCTAACCTATTTTTGCAATAGAGTTTTATGTCGATATTTTTTCGCTTGTATATTGCAGTAATCTCTTGATTGGTGGAACAAAGCAAGTTTGTGAAAAATTGATTAGTTTTTAATTACCACATCACCTGTCAATTTGCTGAGATGAAGTTTAAATGATTTTATACATTCTAACTCATCATTACTATTTGCGTCACACTTTCGTTTTAAAAAGTAAACGTGCACAATTTAAAGTCGGGTACTTATCTCCTTCTAGTTCTTTAGATGATTTTTTTTTTGTAACTGAACTACTTACATCCATTATTTATATAAAAAATCCAAAGTCCGGTTAAAAAATTTAAGCGGTCTGTATACGTGGTCAGGCCCGCAGAGAGTCGAGTCGGGCCCCTGGGACAGTTCGCGTTTACTGGCCTCCCTGAAAAATAAACACAATCTAGTAAAAAAAATAACATAAAAAATTTTTTCAATTAAAAAGTAAATATTTCTGAGAAGCTTGGTTCACCACCTTACCAATCGCGGTAATTTGGAAACTTTAAATCAAAGTCGATTCTCCTAAATTTCAACTCACTTTTCTAGGATTTGCCCATGTATAAAAAAAGGTAAATATTTGATTGGATACTTATAATTTTAGTTTGGTGATTTGGTTAAGTTAATCAATCTCTGTTTTCACAATATAAATGAAATATTTAAATGTTTGCTAACTTTATACATATACGTATATGCATTTACATACATACATACATATGTATGTATATACATTCATAAATACATAACTACCGGTCAATCATCCACGGCCGGTACAGTACAAGCAAACATACAGGCGGAAAAACCCTGCATTTTTCTTTGTTTGCCTAGCTGAAAAAAATGAATGCACCCAATGAATGCACCCAATGAATGCACCCAAACTTTGAGTTCACATAACATTGAGTGATTATAACTCGCTGTTCAAGTTTTAAGTGAACAGTTAACGCCTTGCATTCATGTCTGGTTTATGGTGTTATTGCGAGTCGTGTTTATGTATGCGACGAATGAATTGAGTTCGGCGCCAGCGAATAACAATAACACACAACATCGTTTTTCTGTTTGTAGTCTATTTATTCGCACACATCGTCGCCGCTGAACACGACTTAAGAGAACGATGAATGAATTCTGCTGTGCATTCATAGCGTATGTTAACTCTTGCAACCCTTTAATCCAGAGTTAGAATCATTGTGCGCCAGACAATAACACTCATATTTCTTCTCAGTGTAATTAAAACAACAAAATACTTATAATTTTCAAAAAATCTTGCACATTCTTTATTATTTGTGTTTAAAAATCCGTAACGATCAGTAACAAATCTATGTGAGTGTGGTGCGTTTTGCATACCTGCTAACATTTGCTGTATATTGTGTAAAATCTGTAGGCTATTGAATTTTATTGTTGAATAAATGTGTCAGCGCTACGTAACTATTTTGTAATATTCCCTAATAAATTACTGAAACCCTTATATGATGCACAAATTCGTGTGATAACACTTACATAATTTTATGGTCCTTAGAACCATAGTATTGGTTTGACTCAAAATGTATTTTGTAATAGATCTCCACCAGGGAAAGGCAAATACTTATATATTCCTATAACAACTATAATGCCACTGCTTAATATTAGAATTGTTTCAAAATCTTCTTTTTGTACATACTTATTTTTTGCACATATGTATATACTTGTTTGTGCTTAGTGTCATTGTATAGATATATTCTAGTAAACTCTATTCTGTTGGTTTTGGCTTGTGTTTTCATATTATTGTTTCTTCTTTGAGGTGTCTTTTATAATATAATATATAATATAATTTATGTTTCTTCCGTGCTTGCATAAGTACGCTAAGTAATTAATAATATACTAGAGTGCTGCCTACTGTCGAAACTCGACAGTCTTTCTAGATGTTTTCTTATGACTAAAGTGCAACTATAGTTTTTGTATAATTGTTTGTTGTTGTCACTGTTATCTACCATTTTCTTCTTGTCCCTGTTGATGCTGCTCCTTTTGTTGCTACCGTCGCTGCTACTATTTTGTTGTTGTTGTTGTCGTTGGTGTTATTGTCGTTACTCGTCTTCCAAATTCTCCTACCTACTTCTTTCTTTCTATTTCTGCTCTTTTCTTTACTCAATTTATTTCCTAATTATTCTTTCTTATCCTTTTTAGTCATTGACTTTGTGTTTTTGTTGTAGTGCTTTTGCTACCTTTTTACGTTTCTACTTCTTTGAAACTACACACCACATCCAGCCAAACATGTTTACAATTGCATGATAAGTTTGGTGAAAACGCACAAAGTCAGGTACATATCGTCGGTGATACTGCAATACGTTCCATGTCACTTTTCACTTCTTCCTGACTACACCTAAATGACCTTTTTACACTTTTGTCAATCACATAGATTTTGTTTTTATATATAACTTGGCTTTTATATTTACTATAAAAATGTAAAAAACACCGCGAAAAGTGAAAATAAATATAGTTTTTTCTCCTTCCTCAAAAATTTAGTCACGGCGACATAGCACGTTTTGCAGTATCACCGACGATATGCTTGCGCATTGAGACAGCTCTGTTGTGTACAAAAGCATGCAACAACAATCACACGGCAATTTTCCAACGACGATTGTGGACGCATTTTCCAACCAATTTTCATGAAAATTGGCGCAGTTCTATTTGAGAGCAATACCTTTCTAATGGTGTGCTTAGATTTAAAATCGGTTCAGTAGTTTCGACGGAGAAGATGGAACAAAATTTATGTTAGCGTATTAATAATATAGATATTGCATAATTCGTACAATTTAAATTCGTTGTAAATGTGCACATAAAAATAAATAGAATCTCCATTATACTAATTCTAGCATTCTAAATATTTCCATTACCTACATACATACATACATATGTATGTATGTTCACATAACTAATTAACTAATTTTCTATATTATATAAATTTATGGATTTGCCTATTAGGCTATGTTCAGGCATGGCCATTTTTGTGCTAGCATGTATTCAATTTATCTTAAACAATCAAATATTTCACAAACATACATATATACGTTGATATTTTGATGAAATTTCATTTATCTGACATTTCTTCTTCGTGGCGTTTAGTTTTCTCTCAGGGTTGCATAAGAATCTTATGCCATTAGATGCATTTATTATTAATGCATTTATTAATAAATTGAGTTTCTGTATTGTAAATAGAGCTCATTAAGGGCTAGAAATTGCTAAAAGGCTTTTAGTGATCTGCTAAGCTCGTGTCTGAACGTTATAAAGTGTTTCATCATCGATTTGAAGGATATGTTAATAATATTTGAAATTATTTTATGTACGTATGTCTAATTATTAAAACTTTCTTGCATGTCAACTATTTAATTTACTTAATTTAATAATTATTTTATTTTTTATTTTATTTTTTATTTTATTTTATTTTATTATATTTTATTTTATTTTATTTTATTTTATTTTATTTTATTTTATTTTATTTTATTTTACTTTATTTTATTTTATTTTATTGTATTTAATTTATTTTAGGTTATTTTATTTTAATTTACTTTTATTTATATATTACTAGCATACCCGGCCATCTTCGCATTGGCTTTCAGTTATCAACAGTCATCATCATATTATTAGTGATTTGGTATTAAAAATAAAAGATACTTTTTTTGTGATCTGATTCGCCATCCTGATAAAACATATTTTTTTATTACTGGAAATGTTTCTATTTTCAAAAAATGAAATACACGATATTCTTTGATTTGACTGAAAATGAAATCACAAATAAAAAGTTGTCTGGATTTGGATGAAGAACGAAATCAGAAATAAAATTGATTCATTATATGAAATCAAAAAGGATTTGACTCACGCAACGATAAAATTCATGAATTTACTGCAGTGTCGCTGTTGTGTTCTATTTCTATTTACGGCAAAATATCAGAACATATTTGAAATCCTCTAACGGCCTTATTCCGCGGGGTAACATAATTTAATTTACCGCTAAAGTGAAGACTTGACCTTTGAACACCTTTCTCGTATTCTATTCCACCTCAATAAGTGATAACAATGCGTTAGCATTTTGAGTCCGATTCCATTCCATTCGTATGGAATCGCTTTGATAGCGTTACCATTTGTTCGAGAATACCGATTGAGGAGATGGTAAAACTTTTCAGCTAAGTAAATTACCAGTAAAATTACATTGAAGTAACGCTCAGGATCGAGCTGTAAGTGGTGTTTCTTACATAGATACATACCTACTTATGTATATCTTTCCTTTATATGAATGTAATTAACCCAGTAGCCCTTTTTGATTTTAAATATATTTCAAATCAAAGAGTGGCCTCTGGGCCACTGTGGTGTATGTGCAGCGTTGCCAGAATGACGATGGCATCGTCATTTTGACGATTTTTGGACTCCATGACGATGGGACGATTTCATGTCACAAAATGACGATTTTAGGAAGTACAGAAAAATATAGATTTATTCGTAATAAAAATTAATTACTTTATACAAATTTCCATAATTAAAAAAAAACTTAAGGCAATCTGATTGGTTCTCTTCATCCCTTTTCCAACACTGGTATTATGGTTTTCATAAATCCTTTTATTACATTAAAATGCAACATTGCCTTAGTTCTGAGCGCACTGCCACACGAATAGAATAAGTGCATTCATTGCTCAACATAATCTACTATTCTCCGCCGTAGATGATCTTGTAAAGTGTATAAAAAGCAGTTTCGACGATTCTAAAACGGTGGCAGCTTTATCGTGTGGAAGAACAAAAGCAACAAGTATTATTCAAAACGCTCTTGGGCAGTACCAGCTATAATCGCTATTTGCCATACTCCGAACAACTAAATTTTCATTATGCGTTGATGAATCCACTGATATACATAAGTAATATGAAATTACTCAGTCTTGTAGTGAGATTATGTATAAACTTTTCAGTGAAAGACTTTTTTTGGCTTGGTCCGTGTTGAAACCTGCGACGCTATCAATTTACATAATGCGATAAAACAGTATTTCATCGAAAACGATGTGCCTTAAGAAAACAACATGATTGCATTTGTCGCAGATGGGGCAAAAAATGGTTGACGATTTTTATTTTTAAATTGACGATTTGGGACAAAAAAAATCTGGCGACACTGTGTATGTGTGAAAGGCTCGCCTGCCATAAAAGAGGTCTCGGATACCCTCATAGGGTATTTCTGCCATGAAAATGCTTCCCACAAAAAATGCATTCCCCGTTCGGAGCCGGCATAAAACTGTAGGTCCACTCAATTAGTAGGAAAAAACAAAAATTAAGGAATGCGCCTCAAATTAGGGAGATAAGCTCGTCCTTACAACTCGTTAGAGTTATTTTAGCGGCATTGTATTATACATACATAGTCAAAGATATTATTAACAAACATTTTGTAACAATTCCTAAGTTTTCGCTTATGGAAGGAACCTAAAATTTAATCGAGAAATTCAAATTTGGACCGATACTTTGGTGTAAATAGAAATAAAATACAACAGCGATACCTGCCGTATTTTTCTTCATATGTATGTACACATGTTTTGGTAATCTCTATCTCCATACTAATAACCTTAATGGAACCCAATGAGATATATCTACCAAATTTCATTAAAATGTTTCAGTAGTTTTAGACGAAAATATATAAGGATAGGTATATATCTAAAGTCAAATTTTAAAAATAATTTCTCAATTTTAATTTCTGTTGTAAAAGAAAAATTATTATAATTAAAATTGTTTGAGTAGTTTAAAAGTTTATCCCGCACAAAGAATGTTACATGAGATTTATATATATATAGATGTACGTAGATAGAGATATGTATGAATCTAAGGTCAGAGCACTCCAGAGGTTTTGAGTATGAAAAATTCGGTTACAGATATACGTAAAAAGATAAAAATAGGTATATACATACATATCTGAGGTCAAACTTTAAAAATAATTTTCCAATTTTCATTTCTGTTGTAAAAGAAAAATGATTGTTCATAATATTAGGAAAATACTTACCTTTCCAGATATTGTAAATAAATTGAAAAATAAAGTGAAATTCAAAAAACCAAAACATTTTAATGTTAATCGAACCTACCATTTGCACGCAAAACGAATCGAATCCGTTTGTATCATTTAAACGAATTGCTTTAAAGCCCGTCTCCACATAACTTGATTCACCAGAGAAACATGTAGCAAAACATCTCGCTCAATAACCCGTCTCCACGTGGCTAATCTTGATTCAGTTTGACATTTCTCTTTCTTGTTCTTCTTAAATGTTTATATGTTTGCTTATTTTTGCGTCTTTGTTTTGGTCTGTGCGAGATTTCGATAGATTTTCGATACAAAATTAGAGAAGACATCGATATCATCGAGGTTGGCAAGATGATTCAGAATGAAACAGTGTTTCAATCTTCACTCGCTCTCAGAAATTTGTATGGAAATTGGTGAGTTTCGGCACTGGTTTCCGTGTCGAAACAAGATTGAGAGAGAAAATGCAGAAAAAAAGAGCGAAACACGTTATGTGGAGACATGGTATTACTTTTGGTCGTATAGACATATGTATGTATCAGTGAACTGCACAAGCAGATTGAATTTTCAAACAGATTGTTTTGTACAAGCAAGCAACGGAAACAAACAATCTAAGCGCCGCTTGTAACCTAACAATCACAAGCGCGCTTGGGATTGTTTGCATTTTTTCAATCTAAGCGCTGCTTAGTTTGTTTAAAAGCAAACAAGCTCTTGCTTGTTTGTTTAAAAGCAAACCAAGCTAGCGGTTGCTTGAAAAAAAAATTCAATCATTTTCAAGCAAATTTCAATCAAAAGCAAGCAGGCTGGAGGAGATTTTCAATCAGATTTCAAGCGTTCATTTCGCTTTTCCAAAAGAAGATTTTTAAAGAGATCTTTCAATCATTGAGGAATAGGCGCACAGAAATGGAAGATGAACTCAATTCTACCAGTATTTTTCTGCAGATAATTGTAAGAAAATGAAGGGCAAAGCCTTTTGTACATATTTAAGCATGCATATACCCTGCAAAAATTCCTGGTTGTTGACAAATCAGGTCTAAAAAAGGTGTATGCTGGCAGGACTGCTTCTGTTATGCACTCACTCTGTCTACTCCTAACTTTCTAATACATGACATCAACAAAAGAACATCAGCCTTATTTCAAGCCTTACGCCAAACAAATTTGCTGCCTTTATAATTTTCTGGCCTTAATTTCGAAGCCTTTAAATGTGCTGTTTAATTCTTAAATAAGGCTAAAATAGTTTGGTGGGTATGTCCGCAAATTTTGCGACCAGCAGTTTTTATATGTAAATAGTCTTGTGGTCGAAATGTTCAACATTCGACCCAAAAAAAAAGAAAATTTGTATGTATGCACATACCACATGTATGTATATACATTCTGTTTTCTATACGCATCAGTATTTAATCCTTTTGTCAACAAAGGAAAATATTTTTGTATGTAAATATGTACATATGAATTGCCTTGTGTAATTACCTATCCTTTATTTGCAAAGGCGTCAATATTCTAACCTTTTTGTATTCTATACCTACTTTGTTAATAAACCAAAATATACATATGTATGTATATACATGTATGGCATTCTACCTACTTTTGTAACAGACCAAAATACATATCCTGGAAAAAAATGTGCGAATAATCCCGATAGAGATTTATCCCGGATTGATCTCTTTCGGGAACAATCAGTCCACAATTAGGCCTCGATTTTTCCCGAACGGGTATAAATGTAAATTAATCCCTTTCATACCGAACGGGAAAAATCAATTACAATTATACACTCAATACTGACTATTTAAAAAGTGTTTAATTTATTGAATAGATTTTTTTACAAAAGTAAAACTTTTTGTAAAATATTTAAATAGGCATGAACATTTATAATTTTTAAAGAAATTTTATAAGAAACAGCCTTGGCTAACAACTTTGAAAAATTCTTCACATGTCTTTTACACTCACATAATGCATTCTCAAAACTTAAAATATTTTCAGAAAATACTTAATTTTTTGAAAAGATTTCACTACACGATAAAAGCTAATTGAATGAACTTTCTTCTAATATACATATATAACAATTTATAAATTTTAGACATTTTCATAAAAAATTGCCTTGGCTTACTACTTTGGATGAAAGCGATTAATCTACATTTGTACCTGTTCGGGTATACAAATTGAACAATTAGTCTCTTCAAAGGACCTGCTCGAATAAATACGATCAATTCGCTCCATATAAAGGGATGTAAACTTGTATTAGTCGCATGCTCCCTTGCGATTGATCCCGGACACGTCCCGGAGAAATCGCATTTTTTGCAGGTATATTTACGTTCGCCGGACATACCACTTTGCTCATAAAAACTCATAAAAACACACTCATGTATATGTACATATGTGCATTAGAGTGCGTTTAAAATTCAAATTAAAGATATTTTACTGTATCGCCCCCTCAATCTGTAGTAACATGGTCAAAGATAGCACACATAAATTTTGGTCCCGATTGGTGGCGGTTAAGGCGTGGCGCATTGAGGTCAAAGTTCAGAAAAGTCTATGAAGGGTCAAAAAATCAAAATATTTTCTTTAATTATAATATACCCAAAATTAATACTTCTATACCCAAGGATAACAAATATAAATATTGGTTCCGATTGATGATGGTTTAGTGGTGTTTTAAGGGGGTCAATGTTCACATTGCCATTGAAGACTTACATTTTAGTGTCGCATATGGTAATCTGAACTTTGACCGCCTTGAAACACCAGTAAACCATCATCAATCGGGATCAAAATTTATATTTGTTATCCTTGGGTATAGAAGTATTAATTTTGGGTATTAGATAATTAAAAAAAATATTTTGATTTTTTGACCCTTCATAGAGTTTTCTGAACTTTGACCTCAATGCGCCACGCCTTAACCGCCACCAATCGGGACCAAAATTTATGTGTGATATCTTTGACCATGTTACTACAGATTGAGGGGGCGATACAGTCTTTTTATGAACTTTTAAATTTTTCATACAAATTAAAAGCACCCTAATGTGCATACATACAAATTTTCTTTTATTTGGAGAAAAAAGGGTGGATTGTTGAATGTTTCGGCGACAAGACCATTTACATATAAAAAGTATCGGTTGCAAAATTTGCGGATATACCCACCAATAACGAAATAAGGCCAGAAAATTTTAAGGATAGCAAATTTGTATGGCGTAAGGCTTAAAATAAGGCTGATTTCCTTTTGTTGATGTCATATATTAGAAATTTAGTAGTAGAGTGAGTGAGTGCATAGCAGAAGCAGTGCAGCCAGCATACTCCTTTTTTAGACCTGATTTGTCAACAACAAGCATTTTTGCAGGGTATATGTATGCTTAAATATGTACAAAAGGCTTTGTCCTTTATTTTCTTACAATTATCTGCAGAAAAATACTAGATCAGATTTGAGTTAATCTTCCATTTCTGTGCGCCTACTCTTTCAGGTACACTGATGGCAGATTTTCTTTAAATTCCATGTTTCAAAAGTGAATTTGCTTATAATAATACTACACAGCAGTATTTTCATTGGAATGATTACTCAATTGACCACTTACAAGCTGGTGAAAATCTAATGACAATTAAGCTACTTGCATTTTTGTCACATTCCCGCTAGTTATTTATTTCCATAATTTCTTAGTTCCTTTGGGAATTTCAATGTCGTACTCAACATAAATTTATGTGCATACATACAAATTTTCTTTTTTTGGGTCGAATGTTGAACATTTCGACGACAAGACCATTTACATATAAAAACTGCTGGTCCAAAAATTTGACATACCCACTAAAATATTTTAGCCTTATTTAAGAATTAAACAGCACATTTAAAGGCTTCGGAAATAAGGCCAGAAAATTATAAAGTTAGCAAATTTGTTAGGCGTAAGGCTTGAAATAAGACTGATTTTCTTTTGTTGATGTCATGTATTAGAAAGTTAGGAGTAGACAGAGTGAGTGCATAACAGAAGCAGTCCTGCCAGCATACACCTTTTTTAGACCTGATTTGTCAACAACCAGGAATTTTTGCAGGGTATATGCATGCTTAAATATGTACAAAAGGCTTTGCCCTTCATTTTCTTACAATTATCTGCAGAAAAATACTGGTAGAATTGAGTTCATCTTCCATTTCTGTGCGCCTATTCCTCAATGATTGAAAGATCTCTTTAAAAATCTACTTTTGGAAAAGCGAAATGAACGCTTGAAATCTGATTGAAAATCTCCTCCAGCCTGCTTGCTTTTGATTGAAATTTGCTTGAAAATGATTGAATTTTTTTTTTCAAGCAACCGCCAGCTTGGTTTGTTTTTAAACAAACAAGCAAGAGCTTGCTTGGAAATTTTTCAATCAGCTTGTTTCGCTTTTAAGCAGATTGAAAAAATTGTAAACGAGCTATTGCTTGTTTGTTTAAAAGCAAACCAAGCAAGGGAGAGATTGGAAAAAATTTCAAGCGCTTGAAAGGGCAAACAAGCTGCTTGTGCAGATCACTGGTATGTATGTATCTTCGTGTCATTTCGTTGCTTATGTACATATGTACGTAGGTATGTATTGTTCTCGTTGTTTTGTCTTCTGCTTTACCGATTGCTTGTGGCGACCAACCATGCGCATGGCCCTTTTTTCAAAAATTGATACTATTCTTTATAATATTTTTGTTATTTAAAAAGAGAATTTATTAATTTTTTTCATGCAGAACTTTAGTAAAAGGTTCAAAGTTGCATTTCCAAGAAGAAATATTTAAATCGGTTGATCCGGTTTTGATTTATGGTATAAAGCTAATTTTGGTTGGTTTTTTACACATTTTTACATAAATTTACGCTTTGACCAAAAATTTAAATAAAAACTATTTGGCTACTCAATCGGAGCACAATTACATGTTATTACCAAATATTATCAAAATTGTTTCAGTAGTTTAAAAGTTTATCCCGCACAAAGAATGTTACATGAGATTTTTATATATATAGATATTAAATTTTTTTATTTTTATTTCATTTTATTTTATTTTATTTTATTTTATTGTATTGTATTTTATTTATTTTAGGTTATTTTATTTTAATTTACTTTTATTTATATATTATATTATATTATATTATATTATATTATATTATATTATATTATATTATATTATATTATATTATATTATATTATATTATATTATATTATATTATATTATATTATATTATATTATATTATATTATATTATATTATATTATATTATATTATATTATATTATATTATATTATATTATATTATATTATATTATATTATATTATATTATATTATATTATATTATATTATATTATATTATATTATATTATATTATATTATATTATATTATATTATATTATATTATATTATATTATATTATATTATATTATATTATATTATATTATATTATATTATATTATATTTTTTTATTTGTATTTTTTTATTTTATTTTAGGTTATTTTATTTTATTTTATTTTAATTTACTTTTATTTTATTTCATTTTATTTTAATTTATTTTATTTTATTTTATTTTATTTTAGGTTACTTTATTTTATTTTATTTTATTTTATTTCATTTTATTTTATCCTTGATCCTTCATTGAATGCAGCTGTTTACTTAACGTAAGAACAACATATTTATTACTTTTTGGTTGTTTGCTTTTCGTTGCACAATACATCACAACATACTTAGTTTGAACTTTCCCACAATAAACTAAATAAACAACCTTTAAAACTGTCAAATACGTTTCATCCTTAAACTAGATTTTTATGATGTCTGTTTATCTCAATCTAAAATAAGACTCGACAATCAAAACAATGCCTGTAAATAATGACACTACGAATGGGCTAAGTTTGAATTGTTGGAGTGTCGCGCCTTCATCCGATAAGCCGTCGTGGCACATTTCTGGATGTCTTGCGTAATCTTCACAGTAAATCTAAAATAAAAAGAAAACAAATGTTTCATGTATGCAGTTCATAAAATTTAAACCGATAAACTGAAGCATCTTGTTGCTCAGTATCCAAACAGTTTATAGAATTTTCAATTCTATAACCCTCTACCCTTCTCCCTCTATTCAATCCCTAAGACTTCACCATTTCCATCGAAGTCGTTACCATTACATCTAGAAAATCAGTGGTCCATTTTTCTCCTATTTATTCATCATTTAATGTACATATGTATGTACCTAACTCACCTTTGTTAAGCTATGCGCATATTTATCAACCAATTCACGTGTAAACTTCGCCGCTTCCATGCCACAAATCTTACGAGCCGCATCCTCCGAACAATCGACTAATTCCTTAATTGAACTGTACACATATTATTAAGTAACAAAAAAAAAAAACAATTGTAATGTATGAGACATATGCGCATAAAATAATTATATAGGTTCACTCACCAGCAAATAGTTTTGATATTTTCATCCAAAGTAATATTCTCGTGACTTTCTTGCGTCTTGCTGGGCTTTAAGAAAACCATTGTGTGCTTATAACGATAGGCACACACTTCGAACTCTTTCTTGGCCATTTTCGAACAAGTAGCGTGTTTTAAGTATTCTGGAAATTATAATAGTATAAACCATAATGTACTTATGTACATACGAATATAGAATAAGAATTATTTTTACAAAAAATTTGGTTACATTTTAAAAAGATATATAATAAGTAAATAACTAATTAACTTGCCATCTTGAAATTCGCCTTCATTGCACAGATCACGTATAAATTGATTTGTTCCATGATATAATTTATTAAATTGATTTCTTTGCTGCAACGGCATGCAACGCCTTGTGTAGCTTTGAATACAACGAACGCCTTTTTTCAATTCACTGGAAGATGAAGAAATTATGAATTTTTTTAGTGTCATATATGTAAGTATGTACATAATTTTATGCTTAACAAATAATGTACAAGCAAAGAGTAAGATACTAAAATACTTTTAATCTCCAACTGCCTCTTACTTACTTGCAAAGTTTATCCAATTCGTCCTTCTTGGCAGGCCCAATGGAAAAATCCGACGTTAAATGTAACATCTCTAATGGTTCCGCGCATTTATTAAATTCTGCCTGATCGCATTCTTCTCCACGCACGCCCATCACAACTTCACTGCTGAAGAAAGAAACTGAAATGAAGGAAAAGAGAAAGAAACGTGAGCATAACCGAAAGTTCCCAGAAAAATCGCCATCATATTGTAGGCGAAATATAATCGCTGAAAGCATGGACTAATGGCAAGCCAGGGTATAGCATTTGAGTACAAAATTAAAACATCCAATTTTATATTAGAAATCCACTACGGTATACAATCCAGCGAATTTTTGCTATAAAATCATCACAGAGCAGCAAGTAATAAGGCGAAAAAAACACAAAAACGAAGTTGAGAATGTGTAGCGTGGGTAATAAAACTCTTTGTACGTTACTTAAATTGGTTTCGAGTGGCAATATTAAAATATACCAACAGTATATAATATACCAGGTGTGTTACCTTGCAGCTTGTAGTTTCCTATAAAGGGCAGATAATGACGGATAAGAAGAAAAATAAAGAGAAGAAAGAAGAAGAAGGTTAAAAGAGGAGGAAGAAGAAGAACAAGAAGAGGAAGAGAAAAGAGAAAAATAAAGAGAAGAAATAAGAACGTGAAAAGAGATGATGATGATGATGATGATGCTGATAATGATGGTGATGATGATGGTGATGATGGTTATGATGATGATGATGATGATGATGATGATGATGATGGTGATATTGATGTTGACGTTGATGTTGATGTTGACGTCGTTGATGATGACGATGATGATGATGATTATCATGATGATGATGATGATGATGATGATGATGATGGTGATGATGTTTATGTTGATGATATTGATGTTGATATTGATGTTGATGTTGATGTTGATGTTGATGTTCATGTTGATGTTGATGTTGATGTTGATGTTGATGTTGAATGTTGATGTTGATGTTGATGTTGATTTTGATGTTGATGTTGATGTTGATGTTGATGTTGATGTTGATGTTGTTGTTGATGTTGATGTTGATGTTGATGTTGATTTTGATGTTGATGATGATGTTGATGTTGATGTTGATGTTGATGTTGATGTTGATGATGATGATGATGTTGATTTTGATGATGATGATGATGATGATGATGATGATGATGATGATGATGATGATGATGATGATGATGATGATGATGATGATGTTGATGTTGATGTTGATGTTGATGTTGATGTTGATGTTGATGTTGATGTTGATGTTGATGTTGATGTTGATGTTGATGTTGATGTTGATGTTGATGTTGATGATGATGATGATGATGATGATGATGATGATGATGATGATGATGATGATGATGATGATGATGATGATGATGATGATGATGATGATGATGATGATGATGATGATGATGATGATGATGATGATGATGATGATGATGATGATGATGATGATGATGATGATGATGATGATGATGATGATGATGATGATGATGATGATGATGATGATGATGATGATGATGATGATGATGATGATGATGATGATGATGATGATGATGATGATGATGATGATGATGATGATGATGATGATGATGATGATGATGATGATGATGATGATGATGATGATGATGATGATGATGATGATGATGATGATGATGATGATGATGATGATGATGATGATGATGATGATGATGATGATGATGATGATGATGATGATGATGATGATGATGATGATGATGATGATGATGATGATGATGATGATGATGATGATGATGATGATGATGATGATGATGATGATGATGATGATGATGATGATGATGATGATGATGATGATGATGATGATGATGATGATGATGATGATGATGATGATGATGATGATGATGATGATGATGATGATGATGATGATGATGATGATGATGATGATGATGATGATGATGATGATGATGATGATGATGATGATGATGATGATGATGATGATGATGATGATGATGATGATGATGATGATGATGATGATGATGATGATGATGATGATGATGATGATGATGATGATGATGATGATGATGATGATGATGATGATGATGATGATGATGATGATGATGATGATGATGATGATGATGATGATGATGATGATGATGATGATGATGATGATGATGATGATGATGATGATGATGATGATGATGATGATGATGATGATGATGATGATGATGATGATGATGATGATGATGATGATGATGATGATGATGATGATGATGATGATGATGATGATGATGATGATGATGATGATGATGATGATGATGATGATGATGATGATGATGATGATGATGATGATGATGATGATGATGATGATGATGATGATGATGATGATGATGATGATGATGATGATGATGATGATGATGATGATGATGATGATGATGATGATGATGATGATGATGATGATGATGATGATGATGATGATGATGATGATGATGATGATGATGATGATGATGATGATGATGATGATGATGATGATGATGATGATGATGATGATGATGATGATGATGATGATGATGATGATGATGATGATGATGATGATGATGATGATGATGATGATGATGATGATGATGATGATGATGATGATGATGATGATGATGATGATGATGATGATGATGATGATGATGATGATGATGATGATGATGATGATGATGATGATGATGATGATGATGATGATGATGATGATGATGATGATGATGATGATGATGATGATGATGATGATGATGATGATGATGATGATGATGATGATGATGATGATGATGATGATGATGATGATGATGATGATGATGATGATGATGATGATGATGATGATGATGATGATGATGATGATGATGATGATGATGATGATGATGATGATGATGATGATGATGATGATGATGATGATGATGATGATGATGATGATGATGATGATGATGATGATGATGATGATGATGATGATGATGATGATGATGATGATGATGATGATGATGATGATGATGATGATGATGATGATGATGATGATGATGATGATGATGATGATGATGATGATGATGATGATGATGATGATGATGATGATGATGATGATGATGATGATGATGATGATGATGATGATGATGATGATGATGATGATGATGATGATGATGATGATGATGATGATGATGATGATGATGATGATGATGATGATGATGATGATGATGATGATGATGATGATGATGATGATGATGATGATGATGATGATGATGATGATGATGATGATGATGATGATGATGATGATGATGATGATGATGATGATGATGATGATGATGATGATGATGATGATGATGATGATGATGATGATGATGATGATGATGATGATGATGATGATGATGATGATGATGATGATGATGATGATGATGATGATGATGATGATGATGATGATGATGATGATGATGATGATGATGATGATGATGATGATGATGATGATGATGATGATGATGATGATGATGATGATGATGATGATGATGATGATGATGATGATGATGATGATGATGATGATGATGATGATGATGATGATGATGATGATGATGATGATGATGATGATGATGATGATGATGATGATGATGATGATGATGATGATGATGATGATGATGATGATGATGATGATGATGATGATGATGATGATGATGATGATGATGATGATGATGATGATGATGATGATGATGATGATGATGATGATGATGATGATGATGATGATGATGATGATGATGATGATGATGATGATGATGATGATGATGATGATGATGATGATGATGATGATGATGATGATGATGATGATGATGATGATGATGATGATGATGATGATGATGATGATGATGATGATGATGATGATGATGATGATGATGATGATGATGATGATGATGATGATGATGATGATGATGATGATGATGATGATGATGATGATGATGATGATGATGATGATGATGATGATGATGATGATGATGATGATGATGATGATGATGATGATGATGATGATGATGATGATGATGATGATGATGATGATGATGATGATGATGATGATGATGATGATGATGATGATGATGATGATGATGATGATGATGATGATGATGATGATGATGATGATGATGATGATGATGATGATGATGATGATGATGATGATGATGATGATGATGATGATGATGATGATGATGATGATGATGATGATGATGATGATGATGATGATGATGATGATGATGATGATGATGATGATGATGATGATGATGATGATGATGATGATGATGATGATGATGATGATGATGATGATGATGATGATGATGATGATGATGATGATGATGATGATGATGATGATGATGATGATGATGATGATGATGATGATGATGATGATGATGATGATGATGATGATGATGATGATGATGATGATGATGATGATGATGATGATGATGATGATGATGATGATGATGATGATGATGATGATGATATTGATGTTGATGTTGATGTTGATGTTGATGTTGATGTTGATTTTGATATTGATGTTGATGTTGATGTTGATGTTGATGTTGATGTTGATGTTGATTTTGATATTGATGTTGATGTTGATGTTGATGTTGATGTTGATGTTGATGTTGATGTTGATGTTGATTTTGATGTTGATTTTGATGTTGATGTTGATGTTGATGTTGATGTTGATGTTGATGTTGATGTTGATGTTGATGTTGATGTTGATGTTGATGTTGATGTTGATGTTGATTTTGATGTTGATGTTGATGTTGATGTTGATGTTGATGTTGATGTTGATTTTGATGTTGATGTTGATGTTGATGTTGATGTTGATGTTGATGTTGATGTTGATGTTGATGTTGATGTTGATGTTGATGTTGATGTTGATGTTGATGTTGATATTGATGTTGATGTTGATGTTGATGTTGATGTTGATGTTGATGTTGATGTTGATGTTGATGTTGATGTTGATGTTGATGTTGATGTTGATGTTGATGTTGATGTTGATGTTGATGTTGATGATGATGATAATGATGATGATGATGATGATGATGATGATGATGATGACGGTGATGATGTTGATGATGATGATAATGATGATGATGATGATGATGATGATGACGGTGATGATGTTGATGTTGATGATGATGATAATGATGATGATGATGATGATGATGATGATGATGACGGTGATGATGTTGATGATGATGATAATGATGATGATGATGATGATGATGATGACGGTGATGATGTTGATGTTGATGATGATAATGATGATGATGATGATGATGATGATGATGATGATGATGATGATGATGATGATGATGATGATGATGATGATGATGATGATGATGATGATGATGATGATGATGATGATGATGATGATGATGATGATGATGATGATGATGATGATGATGATGATGATGATGATGATGATGATGATGATGATGATGATGATGATGATGATGATGATGATGATGATGATGATGATGATGATGATGATGATGATGATGATGATGATGATGATGATGATGATGATGATGATGATGATGATGATGATGATGATGATGATGATGATGATGATGATGATGATGATGATGATGATGATGATGATGATGATGATGATGATGATGATGATGATGATGATGATGATGATGATGATGATGATGATGATGATGATGATGATGATGATGATGATGATGATGATGATGATGATGATGATGATGATGATGATGATGATGATGATGATGATGATGATGATGATGATGATGATGATGATGATGATGATGATGATGATGATGATGATGATGATGATGATGATGATGATGATGATGATGATGATGATGATGATGATGATGATGAAGATGGTGATGACAAGGTTAGGAGAAACAGTTTCAAAAAACAGAACTCATTCGGTATTTGCGATATTCCTATAATGACAACAAATATTGTTCTGGTTATAGATATAAGTAAACCATTGTATTACACAGTTTAGATATAGGACTCAACTGAAACAGAAATGATCTGACTTTTTACTGACATATTAAAAATGTGAAATGCTTCCAAATCAACAGAAATACATAACTGAATTTTGATTCTGTTTTAAAATTCATTTTGCATTCGCTGCATTTCTGTTGCACATTTTCATAGCTAAATATTTGAATGACATGCACTATTTAACCAACGCCAATTATGCGTAGATATGTACGTACCTGCGTATGCTGGTGCTCACATGCAACTCGTAAAATCTCTATTAAGATCGTATGAATCGTGTATAATGAAAATTTGAATAGTAAAGTACATAAATCGGTTGCAGAGACATGGTTCAATGTACCGACATACTAAGGTATATATGGATGTGCAAGTTTATAAATATAAATTGAAAAAAAAAAAAAAAAAAACTCACACATTCAAATGAGCATATGTATATGTATATATGTTATGATGCGTATATGCACATATGCGTAATTTCCGTTAGCGGTCACCGGTGTATTATGCACTGCATTCATCATTCATGAGCGCAACGTAATTTTGTTACTTTAAATAGGTCAATATCGGTGCGCACGCATACGAGTATGTACATAGATACATATGTATATATGTATCCTAAAGCGGGGCGATTTTTTTTTTTTTTTTTTTTCATAAAATTGTGTACTCTGAATAGAAACTCTGCCATAGAAACCTTTGTGGGCAAATTGGCGTACGAAGCCATTGATTTAAAACCGATTTCTATCGTGTAGGTTATAGGCATACAAAAAAGGGTCAAATTCGAAAGTAGTATTACGCAAATGAGAAATTTTTCAGTTTAATTTTCTTTAAACAGTGTTAAAAACAGTTGAGTTAAAATTGCGCGTGGTTCAATGTACATGCAAATGTACATAATATTTGTATGCTTGTCAAATTTGCTGGGGCATTAATGCTGCCAAATGTGTGTGCAACACTGTTTTAACTCAACGTTCTGGAATAAAATGTAATTGACTTGCAATTTTACAGGCTCAACTCGTTTCCTATTAAAATGCACAAAATCAACGAAAGTCACTACATACATACGAGTATGAGCGCGTGTTTGAGTTTTGCATACACATACATATATGCAAAGCAACATACATGCATATATACATTAGAGCATATCGCAAAAAAAAGTTCGCCGTACGCCTCCCCGCGCCCCGAGCCTAAAGATGTATTTTTCGAAAACATTTCTGGGCAAAATTTTAGGGGTCTCCTCACAAAAAATCTTTATAAAATTAACCGAAAAGACCACATGAAGCGAGAAACTTATATTCCTAGGGATGTTAAATGTGTTTTGCTTCCAGTTCTACAGAATCCATCGAAATACTTATTTTGGAAAAGAATAATGTTTTTGACGACGTTTAACATGCCGGCAAAAAAGTTACATTAAGGTGGTATAAACAGAATACTTGGTGGAAGTGACTCCAATGGCGCACATAGGGATACAATTACAAATTATAAACCCTCTTCTTAAGCCAAAGACATTGGTGTATAAAGCTTAGGGATTGGACCATAAATACAGAAGATATGAAAACATGAATTTTAGCACAATCTAGCGGTTTCCAAAAAAAAAAAATTGTTTCCAGAAATTTTTTCGAAAAAGAAATCATATGAAGAGGCGTACGGCGAACTTTTTTTTTGTCCATATAAGGCGAGACGGCCTAATGTACATTTGTTGAGTAAAATACATAAAACGTTGCGTATACGCACAGGTCAACCAACTCTATCATGATGGCCAAAATATGTATGTATGAGACGATATTGCACTGATTACCATTGCTTAATTGTGTAGTCGTGACATGATAATACAAATATATGTAAACATATATAACATATAGAGACATATATATTTACAACAACAATAACCAAAATCATCAAAGTCAGATCTTCTTATTTATGAAGTCTTAGGCATTGTATGAATCCAATGATTTCATAATATGACATAAAATTTATACAGATGTATATATTTTAAAATAGAATAAAAAATTATAAAAATAACAGACAAGTCCCACTGCACGTATGTATGTATGAGTGATGACTAAGCCACATAGAAATTAATAGGCTAAGAAAATAAAATAACGTTCACAAATTTATGTACTTTAAAATCTTACTTTTTTCGTGCTTAAAAGTTGTTGCCCCCATTTAGTCGTTCTCACACATAATCATCAACTTACCTATAATATACAAAGCCAGTGCATATGTGACTCCAGTGTTTTTGTTGCTGCTGAAAACGCGTGGTTGACCTTTCCTACGACTGTCAGCGCACCAGGCCTTAGATTTATCTACCGTCTCAGCACGCATCATTTTGTAGGTAATTGATATCGACAGATTGGTTATTTATTGTTGTTTCCAAGTTGTGTTAACACCGATTCTTTTTCTGCCGGTTTTGTGCACAGTTACATAAAAGGGATGACGATTTTTTTTTATGCTTATTTATGATTTTTTTTGTTCGTGTTAATAGAAATTCACACAATTATAATCTCTATTCATAAATACTATTGCTTTTTACTATCACATAAAGTGTTTATATCACATTTGTCTTTAGCGCTATTTAATTTTGAAATTTAGATAGTACATAAATAGGATGACATCCCAATCAATGCTGTGTTGTCCCTTGTAACGCAAGCAAGTTTCAATTTATCTTCTTATTCTTGTACTAAGCTACACTCTTTGTATATATATATATTAGACCACCTATCAGTGAAGCTGTAAATTTTGTTCCCTACCCAGGTTGCAACAAAATTTTCCTAAAAATCAAGCGTGTGACAGGAATTCCGGAAGTATGAATAACTATTTTCAGGTAAAAAAGATTAGAAAGGGAAAAAAACAAAAATTAATTTTATAGCACAAAAGCTTGTATTTTCTTATTCCTCCATAAACTAATTATTGAGTAAATATTAGCTAGTAAAGGCATTAACCATTTTTGGTACATATTTAAAATATGTTTGGAAAACGCACGGCATTGTATCACTACAATTGTCCAGATTATTTTTACAGATCTTGTCTTTTGTCTGTAATCTACAAGTATAAGAAAATGCGTATTAAGCGAAGAAATTTAACACATTCCTAAATTATATACGTTCTGCGGGTAGCCTAATGTACATACATATATATGTGAGTACAGTAGATCAATAGGTCAATGTACAATCCCCAACATTAATTCTATTCTAATGTACATATGTATATACATACATAGGTATGTATCTTTATATTTCGTTGTTTACATGCTCAGCTCGTAGTGACAATATAAATACCTACGAAAACTCTGAAAGTTCCCAATGGATTCAGACACACATTTGATTTTTAGTGGATTCAAAGGTATTTTTGAATGAAAAGTTAAATTTATTTCTGTTTCGTTTTTGTGTATTTTGTGTGATCAAATAGCTTTGTTTAGTTAGTGTATACTTAACCAGCAGTTAAAGAGAGTCTCAGCTCTGCTTCCTTCCAAGCAACAAATTTAGTACATATGTATGTATGTATGGGAGTATTTATAGATGGACAAACATGACCATACATATTTATGTCTGACAACAGCCATTACAATTTATTCTTTAGAACTCAGAAAATGCTTTGGATTTGTCTGTAAGAAAATTTTATAAAAATATTCCACTAGGTATTTATAGTTAAACGGTAGGTGAAGTGATATCTGCGCTAAAAGTAAGTCACATCACATCTGGGAAATTTGGCACAATATTCTGTATAAATAAGTAAATTTTTATATACACAATAAGTTTATGTACTTAGTGACAATTGACTGTGAATAAGTAAATACATAAACACGTATGTATGTATGTATGTACATGCAATTAAGCAGAAACAAAACAAAACAAAAGTACAAAAAGAAGCTAGAGAACGCCAAAGCTCATCGACGGACGAGCCCCCGCGAAAAACAGCACAATAGTGATGACAACCAACATATGGGCATACATATATATGTGTAGATTAAACCGCCTCGCCTTTTATATACTAAAAAAAAGTCCACCGTACACACATTTAAATATTCTAAAAAAATTTCACCATAAAATTTCAGTAGGGATCTCCTCAGAAAAGATCTTTGTAAAATGAACCTAAAAGACCACAGGAAACAAAAACATAACTACATACTTATGCATGTATATTCCTCGAAATTTTTAACGTGTTTAGTTCTGGTTCTACCCAGGCGATCGAAATAGTTATTTGGCAAAAACTTAATAATTTTTGAAGACGTTTAAAATGAAAGTAAAAAATTTACATTAAGGTGGTATAAACTAAGTACTGGATGGTAGCGACCAGAATGGCGTACATTAACCTTAATACGATTATATAGTCAAAACCTTCCTCTCAGGCCCCAAAGATTTGGAGTATTAAACTTAGAGATCGGACTATAAATGCCGAAGATATAAAAAAAAAATTAGCGACATCTAGCGGCGTTCAAAAAAATTTCCCTGAGAAGTAGAACGATCTTTTTTTGTGGCACGGCCTAATGTACATTTGTATGTATGTACGTTTCCTTTCTTTCGAATTTCTATTTATGCGTTTATTGCTCTCTATTCAACTGCCCAGCGGCGAAAAGGTTGCTTACAGAATTGATTAAGTCATGCGCACATATAAGGCAGTAATGCACACCACCTCATATACAGATCTATCTTTCATCTATTATTCATATATGTACATGGCCCCTCTACTTTTGCGGTCGTCTACAAATTACATACAAAGTAATCAGGGTAGTGAAGTGTTCATCCAATAAGCATATCACTAACTAGCATACTTTGTAGCTGTAGGTAGGCAGTTCGAATCCTACTTCGCCAACGTTGTAAGGTGGATGTAGGCGGACTGAATACAACTCCGTTTACATTGTAAGTTGTAGGTGGACACCTCGAATCTACCTTAGCTTACCTTCTAAGGTGAATGTAGGCGGACTGTACACAATTCCGCTTACATTGTAAGATGTAAGTAGACATTTCGAAAACCACCACTAACCCGAACTAAACATATGTATGTATGTACATATGCAATGACTTTCAGATAATACAGCAAAGAATGTTACATAAATGGCTAATGACTGCTTCACACATAGGCTTGCCCAGCCAATTTATGCTGGGATTGCCATTGGTATGTATTTACATACATATATATGTAAGGAAACGTGCAAAATTAAGGAAACTCAAGAAAAACCACATAAAACACCAAATCAAAAAAAACATCGAAATCCGCCAATAATCTACTATACCTACATAGGGAGAATGTCCATCAAGAAGGGGTGCATTTTTTGGCACTCAGACCTGTTTTATACAATTTTAAACGAAATTATTTGCTGGCTATCAGCGCTTAATTAAAAAATGTATTTGAAAAAATGTTTCAAACAAAATTTCCTCAATGTGATTGTTATTTTGTTTCTATGGAATTTCCGAATTTATTATAGCAACACAACAAAATTCATTTTTGTAAACCCTATTTGGGTCATTATTTTACAAATCGTACACCTTTTCGGATTTCATATTTCTGATTCGGCTCAAACTTTTTTTTTAAGTTACTTGCACGAAATTAGCAAACACCTATATCAGGATTTTGGCAAATTTTTTTTCTTTTCAGAGATCTGCATGTGTAAAAATTCGATGGTTAAGCAAACATGCCCACATTCAAAATTCCATATCTTTGGTTCGGCTCGTCGTATCTTGTTCATTTTTTTTTTATTTTGAAGGTACTAATATTTACTTTATAACTGCGTTAAAGAAATATTTAATTTTACAAAATCAAAATAATGAATTCAAACTAAATTTTTTAAAGCATTATTACATACTGATCGGGTCAACGAATATTTATTTTGATTTTGTAAAATTAAATATTTATTTAACGCAGTTATAAAGTAAATATTATTACCTTCAAAATAAAAAAAAATGAACAAGATACGACGAGCCGAACCAAAGATATGGAATTTTGAATGTGGGCATGTTTGCTTAACCATCGAATTTTTACACATGCAGATCTCTGAAAAGAAAAAAAATTTGCCAAAATCCTGATATAGGTGTTTGCTAATTTCGTGCAAGTAACTTAAAAAAAAAGTTTGAGCCGAATCAGAAATATGAAATCCGAAATTTGAAATAAATTTGGTGTCTTTTAAAAATGTGAAATTTTTTTTTCAACAAATCCGTACGATTTGTAAAATAATGACGCATTTACTTTTTTATACACATTGTAAGTTAGTTGGCATTGTTCATAATGTGTAGTATGTATACATCATTGGGGAGAATTAGTGTGATAGGCAATGTTCGCCGCTGGGTATTTGAAGACAAATATCAGAGAAACATACATAATTCTATTACACATTCATTTGCTTATTTGAATATTTATTTATTTATAATTCATTGACGTCACCTTGATGCAATTCTATGCACTTGCAAACCCAATTCGTGAACTACATCTAGAATCAATTAGCTGAGTTAATTTAGCTTGAAATTAAATGTGTACCTACATACAAAATTAAATATGACTATAGTGTCGCATGGTAAGTTTGGCGAACTCACGACGCTCAGTTACACCACACTGAGTATTCTCCAACACGCACGTGCATGCATTGACACAGCTCTTTTGTGTTGAAAAGCATGCAACAACTACCATATGACAATTTTCTAACCATTTTCCAACTAAATTTTGGTTAATTGAAAAACGAGTGCAAATGTTTGAGAATGACGATTTTTTTTACTCTATCTCAAATTTTGTCAGAACAAAATCAATTATTATATAAAGCATATCTGAAAAGATGTATCACATCGCTGTCAAAAACCTTCGTTGTTATTGTCAGCACAATAATTTTTAATTGGAAAAGTATCGGTAAATGTATTTTAGTGGTAATTTCGCCGAAAAGTTTTACTTTGAGTTCTAAAATATGCACTAAAAAATACTAAATTATGTGGCGTATTTTTTTGCAAATTGCTTATATTTCTCTGCAAAAGTTGAGGCCAAATTCGAAAGACTTGCTTCTTTGCCTTTCTCGAACACTAGTAAGTAATTTTACGAATTGTGCCTGCGGAGCATTTAACAAGCAATTGCTTTACATATTTATTTCTTAGTGCGTTGATAAATAAAATCTATGTACATAAGTATGTATGTATGTATTCTAAAAACACTTAAAACATTATAAACAAGTTTAATGTCATTCATGCGTAGATAAATAAATACCAAAAACCTAAACTCGTTTACGGTTGTAAGCGGTTATTTTCGCGATATTTTCAACTCGATGCTAACTTGAGCATTTCAGTTTTTTTACATACATATGTATGTATGTAAATATTTTAAATTGCGATACACTTCCGTTTATTAGTATGTAGCGATTAATAACAACAAAAACAAATCTGTTTTCCTTTTTATATATGTATGCACTTCACGGTTGATTTTCAACGCGACTAATTTTTCAATATTTTTTTTTCAAAATCGCACAGCCAACTAACCGACCGACTACAGCAAACTCGTTGCATGAACGTCCAAACGAAAACTGGCGCCAATCATGCGATGCGAGTGCAAAATAAGGCATAGCAATTCGTTGAACAACCAAACCATTGTTGAAGAATTGGCCCAAACAAAAACAGAAAAAGCATAAAGCCAAAATAGCGCGAGCAACAATGAGAAAATGAAGCTGCAGAAATTGTATGAAATTGTACATAAACAAACGAAGAAGCGTCAGTGGTGTTGGCATAAAAGCACGTGATTAATGCAGCAACATGTTGCTAGCGCTGCCGCATATGAGCAGAGTTGTGCAACATTGCCCAAAGCAACAGGTTAGAAAATGTTTGTTTGTGTTGCAAAGCTTGTTGCATGTATGAATGTCTGTAGCTGCTAAAAATGCGAATACGTTAGCAAAACAAAATAGCTAAACAAAACACTAAAACATAAAATAATTGTCGGGTGGGGTGGAAGGAGGCATAAGTAGATATGGAGTGCTGCGCTTTTTGTGACACGACTTTCTCTCGAATCTCTCGATGACTTTCGTGTGTACAATGAACATTTCTTTGCAGCAAGGAATATTCATAGATATGTATGTATGTTTTTTAATACATATTTAAGCACACTTGCTTCAATAATATCATAACTCATTAAACACACATTTTCTGAGTTAACCATTGAAAAAATTGTGAGGGATATACATATGTTAGCTTAAATTAAACTGGTTGGCCATTAAAGCTTCACATAGACTACTAGCTAAGTCCGTAGTGTTACCAGAACATGTTTCTGAACATGAACACCTCTAAATTAAATGCCTGAACTCAAACTGAAGAGTTTCTTTATCCCTATTTTGGTTACAGATTTGATATTCCCGAATACACATTCCTCTAGTAGCCGAAGCCGTAGCCCGAAAAATGCTGGACAAGAGCAGGGAATATTCTCTACTGTATCTTCATGCAAACCGCATCTCCTGTATTAAACTTCATCAACTAGTACCATATTTAATGCTTGCCATGCTAAAAGACAGTGTTTTGTAAGGACATCGATTATAAGTGTACATTGGTGCAGTGAAATAACGCCCGTGGAATTAACGCCCACGGGCGTTATTTCCCAAAAAAGGAAATAACACCCGCGGGCGTTTTTTCCTTTCTTGAAAAAGAAATAATTCCCGCGGGCGTTATTACGTTTGATCCACGGGCTTTATTTCTCTTTCGGAAGGGCAATTAAGCCCGCATTTTTAAATATGGTGTATTAGGGAAAAAAGCGCCGCAGGCGAAAAATTGGAATAAAAAATCGCGCGATTTTTAATTCCAATTTTTCGTTTTTTTTTTTTTTAATATGGTGTATTATTATTGGAAAAAGCGCCGCAGGCGAAAAAGTGGAATTAAAAATCGCGCGATTTTTAATTCCAATTTTTCGAATCTTTCAATTTTTTTTAAATCCCCTTCTAAATATTCAAATACTCAATCAAAATAAACAAAGCTTCAGTAAATTTCTATAATCATTTATTAGTAAAAATTTTCACGTTATTCATGCTAGTGGAACGTATGTATATGTTTATGTATGTACTCGTATGATCCGCCCTGGCAGAGTCCCTATTTTACTTTTATGTCAATTCTGATATTTTTTTTTTTTAGTGGAAAAAAATGTTGATGCAATAAATTTTCACTAACAGTATTTTGATTTAGTGGAAAAAATTTCGACTACCACTATGTGAAATAATGGTGGAATTTTTAAAAGATCCACTCATCCAAAATTTATTGGAGCTACAAAATTAGTATCGTTTCACGTATGTAAATAATTATTTAGCTATTTTTGAAGAAAAATATGTTTGGCTATTAATTTTAGCTTTGAAAAAAATTGTTTAGCTATTTTTAGCTATTTTTTTCTTTTAATCTAGCTATAAGCTCCAAAATATTCTGGCAACATTGAATATGACTGACGTACCAGAGTTGCTAATCATATATTTTTTTGTACCTAATTAACAGCAACCTATAACCGTTGTTCATCACTTTTTATGTTTACCTTTCTCTCTTGTATCAATGGATATGCCATAAATCTATTGTTGGCTTAATTACGTGCTTTTTAAGCATGTTCTCTAATCGACTTATTAAATATGTAAGTACCTATTAAAATTAAGAAATATGTAAACATCCTCTAAAATAGCTAAATAAATGAGAAATTGCCATTTCATTATTTCCTAGCTTCAATGCAAATTAGTATCCATAATAATGAATGCATACAACTTAGAAAATTTGCTTATTTCCGTTTTCGTCTACGTGTAAAACTAATATTGAATTACTATTAAGTTCTTATAACAACCAACGTAATCACAATATTTAAGTAAGTATTTTATTGACTTAGCTACGCCAGTAATAATATTTAAATTCATTTTTAGCTTCATTGACTAAACAAACAAACCACATTCAACGCTCAGAACGCTTTTATCCATCAAAATCAAGGACACACTCGTTGTTATATAAGTAAATAAACCGCCACTGCGGTAAGCACTGAAAAGCGCAGAGAGCCTTGTCACAAACTACCTTGAAGGTGGCAACCTCAAAAAATTCATATAATATTTAAATAGGTATAAAAGGAAATTTTTAAAATGTGGCACTTATAGCTTTCAGCCTTATTAACTTTTATTATTTGTTTTGCACTAAAATTTTATTGCTATAGCATTAAATAAATTTGTGTCTTGAAATATTTGCATTTATGGATGCTTGTGGATTCGCTTATAGCGTTCTTCTTCTTGATTAGCGCTTAACCGTCTAGACGATTCTGGCCGAGTCCAACAGAGCGCGCCAATTGCTTCTGTTTCGTGCAGCATGGCGCCACTTGGGAACACCTAGGGAGGCAGCATCGCTGTCCACCTGATTTTCCCAACGCAGTGGAGGACTCCCTTTTCTTTTGCGTTCAGCGGGTTTCGATAGAAATGCTTTCTTGGCCGGAGCGCCTTCGTCCATTCTCACGACATGACCTGCCCAACGCAGCCGCTGGATCTTTATTCGCTGAACAATGTCGATGTCTGTGTAAAGCTCGTACAGCTCATCGTTAAATCTCCGTCGATACTCGCCCACGCCAACGCGCAAAGGTCCATAAATCTTACGAAGAACTTTTCTCTCGAATACTCCAAGTGCCATCTCATCTGATTTTGAAATTGTCCATGCTTCTGCGCCGTACATGAGGACTGGAACGATGAGCGTCCTGTAGAGTGTGATTTTTGTTTGTCGAGAGAGGACTTTACTTTTCAGTTGCCTACTTAGTCCGAAGTAGCATTTATTGGCAAGCGTGATTCTTCGTTGGATCTCCGTGCTGACATCATTCTTGGTGTTAATGCTGGTCCCCAAATAGACGAAGTCCTTAACAGTTTCGAATTTGTAGCTGTCAACAGTGTCGTGGCTGCCAAGGCGTGCTGTTTCTTTGTGTGATGACAGGAGGTACTTCGTCTTGTCCTCGTTGACCGCCAAACCCATTTTCTTAGCCTCTTTATCCAGCTTGGAGAAGGCAGAACATACGGCGCGAGTGTTAGTGCCAATGATGTCGATATCATCGGCGTACGCCAGCAGTTGTACACTCTTGTGGTATAAAATACTTCCTGTATGGTTAAGTTCTGCAGCTCGTATTATCTTTTCCAGCATCAAATTGAAGAAATCGCACGAAAGAGAGTCACCTTGTCTGAAACCTCGTTTGGTCTCGAACGGCTCGGAGAGGTCCTTCCCAATTCTGACGGAGCTGGTGGTGTTAGTCAACGTCATTTGGCATAGCCGTATAAGTTTAGCAGGGAAACCAAATTCAGACATTGCGGCATACAGGCAATTCCTATTCGTGCTATCAAAAGCGGCTTTAAAATCGACAAAGAGATGGTGTGTGTCGGTTCCTTTTTCATGGGTTTTTCCAGTATTTGTCGTATTGTGAAGATCTGGTCGATGGTAGATTTACCAGGTCTGAAGCCACACTGATAAGGTCCAATCAGATTGTTGACGATAGGCTTCAGTCTTTCGCACAATACGCTTGCTAAGACCTTATATGCGATATTCAGGAGGCTTATCCCACGATAATTGGCGCGTACTGTGGAGTCTCCTTTTTTGTGGATTGGGCAGAGCACACTTAAGTTCCAATCGTCGGGGATGCGCTCGTCCGACCATATTCTGCATAGGAGTTGATGCATGCTCCTTATCAACTCTTCGCCACCATGTTTGAATAGCTCGGCTTATAGCGTTAGGAGTTGCTTTATGATTATCTCATTCAATTTGATGTTCAAATGGAAGTATGAATATGAGTTTGTACGAGTTTATAAGTATGGAAATTCACAATACATTTTCTGAAGAGTAGATTTTTGACCTCTAGATTGCACAACAGGGGTGAGAGTACTCCCCCTTGTGGGGAGCCCCTGTGTGCCCTCCTTGACTTTGTCGAAAGGCCCCATCCACCAGTCAACGTCCGACAACTTCAAAGGTCCTCGATCCAGCGCTGATTGATTGGGGATATTCCGATCGATTCGATCCCCTTCAACAGCGCCTCAGCAAAGACGTTGCTAACGGCACCCGAAATATCAAGGCCTGCAGTGAAGAGCCTTTTCGAAATGTTGTACAGCGTTGTAATTATTTATCCTGTTTATCTTCTATCACGGCAAGATAAATGCGTTTTATGCCTTCTTCCAGGCACGCCCCCTTCCCCCCCTGGCTCGCACCTTAAAGGGCTACTCGTTCGGACAACAGCCTTTGCTAGCCCTGCGCAGTCTCCTCCCGCAGTCTGAACAAGCACCAGGAACAGCCATCGGGGAGGAGAGACGGAGGTCCATTGTCGTAAGAAAGTTGATAATGACCAAAAAAAAATCGCTCGCACGACAGTTGCACTAGCGTCAGATGGACGATATCAGATACCAGGTTGCACTACGGTCGAATTGCGCTGGGAGATACTGCAACCCATAGGTGGTACAAAGTACTTAGTTGTTATATACAATAACAAACTGACATGGAAATTCGACGTTCGATTCAGTTGCATATCATATCATCCAAGTGTGTGGCGAACTGCAGGGAAGCCTTAAGGGAAATATGCAGAACTAGTACTGTTCATCTGTACTGGATATGAGGCCACAAGGGGATAGACGGGAATGAGAAAGCTAAGTGCTATGCATATAAGACAGACCAGGTGATGGATAAGGCGTGGAAGCAGGCAAAGGGCTGTTATCTTTAAGAAGGGATGAATGTACACGGTGCAGTGAAATAAAGCCCGTCGAATTAACGCCCGTGGGCATTATTTCCCAAAAAAAAAGGACAAAGAAAAAGAAATAGCGCCTGCGAATAAAACGAAATTAAACCCGTGGGTTTTATTTCCATTCAGAAAGGGAAAGAACGCCCGCGCGCCCTATTCAGCGATGTGGGCTTTATTTCTCTTTCGAAAGGGCAATTAGCCCCGCAGTCGGGGTTTTCTTTAAATATGGTGTATTAGTATTGGAAAAAGCGCCGCAGGCGAAAAATTGGAATAAAAAATCGCGCGACTTTTAGTTCCAATTTTTCGTTTTTTTTTAAATATGGTGTATTATTATTGCAAAAAGCGCCGTAGGCGAAAAATTTGAATAAAAAATCGCGCGATTTTTAATTGCAATTTTTCGTTTTTTTTTAAATATGGTGTATTATTATTGGAAAATCGCGCGATTTTTAATTCCAATTTTTCGTTTTTTTTTTTTTAAATATGGTTATTGGAAAAAGCGCCGCAGGGGAATCAAATGAGTAATCGCGAAAATAAGACATGTGACACAGAAGACATTGATGTATCCGAAATGGATTGTTCTGACTATGAAGAAACGGCGGACAATTTTTGCGAGAGTCAAAGCATGTTGTTGTGTGTTATTTGTTTTATCAAGCCACGCGATGTTCTCTTAAGCCCATGCAATCACTTTAAATTGTGTGCGGATTGCTTTGGAGAGCAGAGTAAGGTTGCAATCGTAAATGGCAATAGAAATATTTTGTGCCCGGTTTGTCGTCAAATTGTTGAAAACTCTATATGAGTATTTGTTTAGATTGTGGTCTGAAAGTGCCAATATGTAAGTAATGAAGTTTTGTTTATTTTGATTGCGTATTTAAATATTTACTTACTTAGAGACCTTGAAAATTGTTACTAATAAATGATTATAGAAATTTACTGAAGCTTTGTTTATTTTGATTGAGTATTTGAATATTTAGAAGGGGATTTAAAAAAAATTGAAAGATACGAAAAATTGCAATTAAAAATCGCGCGATTTTTTATTCAAATTTTTCGCCTACGGCGCTTTTTCCAATAATAATACACCATATTTAAAAAAAAACGAAAAATTGGAACTAAAAGTCGCGCGATTTTTTATTCCAATTTTTCGCCTGCGGCGCTTTTTCCAATACTAATACACCATATTTAAAGAAAACCCCGTCTGCGGGGCTAATTGCCCTTTCGAAAGAGAAATAAAGCCCACATCGCTGAATAGGGCGCGCGGGCGTTCTTTCCCTTTCTGAATGTAAATAAAACCCACGGGTTTAATTTCGTTTTATTCGCAGGCGCTATTTCTTTTTCTTTGTCCTTTTTTTTTGGGAAATAACGCCCACGGGCGTTAATTCGACGGGCTTTATTTCACTGCACCGTGTACATTCATCCCTTCTTAAAGATAACAGCCCTTTGCCTGCTTCCACGCCTTATCCATCACCTGGTCTATCTTATATGCATAGCACTTAGCTTTCTCATTCCCGTCTATCCCCTTGTGGCCTCATATCCAGTACAGATGAACAGTACTAGTTCTGCATATTTCCCTTAAGGCTTCCCTGCAGTTCGCCACACACTTGGATGATATGATATGCAACTGAATCGAACGTCGAATTTCCATGTCAGTTTGTTATTGTATATAACACCTAAGTACTTTGTACCACCTATGGGTTGCAGTATCTCCCAGCGCAATTCGACCGTAGTGCAACCTGGTATCTGATATCGTCCATCTGACGCTAGTGCAACTGTCGTGCGAGCGATTTTTTTTTGGTCATTATCAACTTTCTTACGACAATGGACCTCCGTCTCTCCTCCCCGATGGCTGTTCCTGGTGCTTGTTCAGACTGCGGGAGGAGACTGCGCAGGGCTAGCAAAGGCTGTTGTCCGAACGAGTAGCCCTTTAAGGTGCGAGCCAGGGGGGAAGGGGGCGGTGCCTGGAAGAAGGCATAAAACGCATTTATCTTGCCGTGATAGAAGATAAACAGGATAAATAATTACAACGCTGTACAACATTTCGAAAAGGCTCTTCACTGCAGGCCTTGATATTTCGGGTGCCGTTAGCAACGTCTTTGCTGAGGCGCTGTTGGAGGGGATCGAATCGATCGGAATATCCCCAATCAATCAGCGCTGGATCGAGGACCTTTGAAGTTGTCGGACGTTGACTGGTGGATGGGGCCTTTCGACAAAGTCAAGGAGGGCACACAGGGGCTCCCCACAAGGGGGAGTACTCTCACCCCTGTTGTGCAATCTAGAGGTCAAAAATCTACTCTTCAGAAAATGTATTGTGAATTTCCATACTTATAAACTCGTACAAACTCATATTCATACTTCCATTTGAACATCAAATTGAATGAGATAATCATAAAGCAACTCCTAACGCTATAAGCCGAGCTATTCAAACATGGTGGCGAAGAGTTGATAAGGAGCATGCATCAACTCCTATGCAGAATATGGTCGGACGAGCGCATCCCCGACGATTGGAACTTAAGTGTGCTCTGCCCAATCCACAAAAAAGGAGACTCCACAGTACGCGCCAATTATCGTGGGATAAGCCTCCTGAATATCGCATATAAGGTCTTAGCAAGCGTATTGTGCGAAAGACTGAAGCCTATCGTCAACAATCTGATTGGACCTTATCAGTGTGGCTTCAGACCTGGTAAATCTACCATCGACCAGATCTTCACAATACGACAAATACTGGAAAAACCCATGAAAAAGGAACCGACACACACCATCTCTTTGTCGATTTTAAAGCCGCTTTTGATAGCACGAATAGGAATTGCCTGTATGCCGCAATGTCTGAATTTGGTTTCCCTGCTAAACTTATACGGCTATGCCAAATGACGTTGACTAACACCACCAGCTCCGTCAGAATTGGGAAGGACCTCTCCGAGCCGTTCGAGACCAAACGAGGTTTCAGACAAGGTGACTCTCTTTCGTGCGATTTCTTCAATTTGATGCTGGAAAAGATAATACGAGCTGCAGAACTTAACCATACAGGAAGTATTTTATACCACAAGAGTGTACAACTGCTGGCGTACGCCGATGATATCGACATCATTGGCACTAACACTCGCGCCGTATGTTCTGCCTTCTCCAAGCTGGATAAAGAGGCTAAGAAAATGGGTTTGGCGGTCAACGAGGACAAGACGAAGTACCTCCTGTCATCACACAAAGAAACAGCACGCCTTGGCAGCCACGACACTGTTGACAGCTACAAATTCGAAACTGTTAAGGACTTCGTCTATTTGGGGACCAGCATTAACACCAAGAATGATGTCAGCACGGAGATCCAACGAAGAATCACGCTTGCCAATAAATGCTACTTCGGACTAAGTAGGCAACTGAAAAGTAAAGTCCTCTCTCGACAAACAAAAATCACACTCTACAGGACGCTCATCGTTCCAGTCCTCATGTACGGCGCAGAAGCATGGACAATTTCAAAATCAGATGAGATGGCACTTGGAGTATTCGAGAGAAAAGTTCTTCGTAAGATTTATGGACCTTTGCGCGTTGGCGTGGGCGAGTATCGACGGAGATTTAACGATGAGCTGTACGAGCTTTACACAGACATCGACATTGTTCAGCGAATAAAGATCCAGCGGCTGCGTTGGGCAGGTCATGTCGTGAGAATGGACGAAGGCGCTCCGGCCAAGAAAGCATTTCTATCGAAACCCGCTGAACGCAAAAGAAAAGGGAGTCCTCCACTGCGTTGGGAAAATCAGGTGGACAGCGATGCTGCCTCCCTAGGTGTTCCCAAGTGGCGCCATGCTGCACGAAACAGAAGCAATTGGCGCGCTCTGTTGGACTCGGCCAGAATCGTCTAGACGGTTAAGCGCTAATCAAGAAGAAGAACGCTATAAGCGAATCCACAAGCATCCATAAATGCAAATATTTCAAGACACAAATTTATTTAATGCTATAGCAATAAAATTTTAGTGCAAAACAAATAATAAAAGTTAATAAGGCTGAAAGCTATAAGTGCCACATTTTAAAAATTTCCTTTTATACCTATTTAAATATTATATGAATTTTTTGAGGTTGCCACCTTCAAGGTAGTTTGTGGCAAGGCTCTCTGCGCTTTTCAGTGCTTACCGCAGTGGCGGTTTATTTACTTATATAACAACGAGTGTGTCCTTGATTTTGATGGATAAAAGCGTTCTGAGCGTTGAATGTGGTTTGTTTGTTTAGTCAATGAAGCTAAAAATGAATTTAAATATTATTACTGGCGTAGCTAAGTCAATAAAATACTTACTTAAATATTGTGATTACGTTGGTTGTTATAAGAACTTAATAGTAATTCAATATTAGTTTTACACGTAGACGAAAACGGAAATAAGCAAATTTTCTAAGTTGTATGCATTCATTATTATGGATACTAATTTGCATTGAAGCTAGGAAATAATGAAATGGCAATTTCTCATTTATTTAGCTATTTTAGAGGATGTTTACATATTTCTTAATTTTAATAGGTACTTACATATTTAATAAGTCAATTAGAGAACATGCTTAAAAAGCACGTAATTAAGCCAACAATAGATTTATGGCATATCCATTGATACAAGAGAGAAAGGTAAACATAAAAAGTGATGAACAACGGTTATAGGTTGCTGTTAATTAGGTACAAAAAAATATATGATTAGCAACTCTGGTACGTCAGTCATATTCAATGTTGCCAGAATATTTTGGAGCTTATAGCTAGATTAAAAGAAAAAAATAGCTAAAAATAGCTAAACAATTTTTTCAAAGCTAAAATTAATAGCCAAACATATTTTTCTTCAAAAATAGCTAAATAATTATTTACATACGTGAAACGATACTAATTTTGTAGCTCCAATAAATTTTGGATGAGTGGATCTTTTAAAAATTCCACCATTATTTCACATAGTGGTAGTCGAAATTTTTTCCACTAAATCAAAATACTGTTAGTGAAAATTTATTGCATCAACATTTTTTTCCACTAAAAAAAAAATATCAGAATTGACATAAAAGTAAAATAGGGACTCTGCCAGGGCGGATCATACGAGTACATACATAAACATATACATACGTTCCACTAGCATGAATAACGTGAAAATTTTATTACAATTTTAAAAAAATTTTCATCTACACCTCTTTCAGTTTAAATTCAAAAAGTTCCAATTGATATTCAGAATTTCCATTTGAAATTCAGAAAGTTACAATTGAAATTCAGAATTTCCATTTGAAATTCAGAAATTTGCATTTGAAATTCAGAAAATTACAATTGAAATTCAGAAAATTACATTTGATATTCAGAAAATTCCAATTGAAATTCAGAAAATTACATTTGAAATTCAGAAACCTTCCTCGCAGCACAAAACAGTTTTCTGAATTTCAATTGTAATTTTCTGAACTCCAAATGTAACTATCTGAATTTCAAATGGAATTTTCTGAATTTCAAATGTAATTTTCTGAATATCAATTGGAACTTTCTGAATTTAAACTGAAAAAGGTGTAGTGCAGTAATTTTTTCGTAAACTTAATTTCCACTACCACTAAATTTTATTTATGAAAAAATATTTAATTACCATTTATTTTATTGGTAGTAGTGGAAATGCTTTTTAATGATTTTGTGGAAAAATTTCCACTACCACTCTTTTCGATTTAGTGAAGAAAAATATGGTCAATCAATTTGCTTAAATATTCTAGTTAACTGTCATCTAGTTTTTGACTCCAGGGTATGTACCAATAAGGGTTAAAATAATTAAGTAGGCATGCCGGACTACCAGTTTTTGTTTGATAATCTAAACCCGACGTGTCTATAAGGGCAAGATGTGAATCAATTCATTTGGCAATTTGAAGCGATTAGAGAACACATGGCTTCATTGTAGCAATAGATGGAAAAGGGTATATTGCAAGGCAATAAGATTCCATTTCGGCTGTTTGACGGCCATTTTGCATTATATTGTAACGCTCACAGTGGCATCGTATAAATTCAACAATTTTTTTTAATGAATCGTGTGAAATTTTTAAAATGAAATTGACATTTATTGCAATGCCAGGTGTAGAAATATTGCCTTGTAAATTGACTCCATATAATAATATAATAATACAATGGCGCTATTATAACTCTGACGTGTTTTATGGCCGAGCTTCTCTCCCAATTCGAGGTGTGCTCCTTTTTGTTTTTCTTACTAATTGGGTGGACCTACAGTTTTATGCCGGATCCGAACGGCGAATGCATTTTTTGTGAGAAGCTTTTCATGGCAGAAATACTCTCGGAGGGTATGCCGCCCACTGCCGAGAGGTGGCCGCTGCTCTGAAAAAACCCAATAATTGGATTTTTACTAATTAGAAAAATTTGTTTGGTGTTTTGCTCGGACTGTGGTTTGAACCCGAGACCTCTGGCATAGCAGGCGAGCACTCTACCCACTGCACCACAGCGGCAACGATTGACTCCATATTCCTCTTAAAATTGATTCACATCTTGCCCTTATATACTTCGAGTAAGTACATTCTATAAAGTTTTGGTAAACAAAAAATCATAATTTTTTGTGCAAAGGCTAGGAAATTATAGAAAAAATGTTATAGCTAAAATAGCTAAACTGACTAAAAAATAAGCTAAAAAAAAAATAGCTAATAGCTAAACGCGAATTTCTATAGCTAAACCTCGAAAGTAATAGCTAAATCTAGCTACAAAATACAAAATATCTAAAGTGGCAACACTGTTCATATTTGAGAGAGATGAACGCTATTTATTTCTCGCTGGCACAATTTGGATTTCCCCCAGAGTGTTTCAATGTATGTATGTTTACTAAACATCGTTTAGGTTGTCCTCTGGAAGAGGACATATTGCATCAAAAAACAGGAAGTATTGGCATTGATGATCAACGATATATAGATACTTAACTATAATATTTTTTTTTAATTCGATGATGATTTTTGTTCAGCTACATAGTCTGTACAATTCGACACACTGTGCGATATTGAAAATGTAGTGAAAAATGTTAAAGTTATTTTCAAAGTTACAATGAAAATGTGTTGTTTTATAACATATTTGCAAGTGCTAACAGGTGCGTGTCTTTATAATAAAATTAATTTTGCCGTTCTTTGTTTGCTTGATGTTAGCTTGTTGTGAATTTTAATAGCCCTTTAACAGTGCTCTTTTATCTACTGCATGAAAAACTGTATGTCTAACTCACTATAAATATGTACGTACATAAAAATGTAGGCAAAACATTGGTCAACGCGTTGACCAGCACAGACGACAAAAGCGAAGTCATTCGTGCGTACTTTTCGTCCTTTACGCTCATTTCTACTTTCAAACAAGTTATTTTGTCGCTTCTACCATATAGCAAACAATAAATATTGTTGAAGAGAACAAAAGTCACCTTAACATCGACCGACATTACCGGAATTGCTGAATCAGTGTTGGTGGACACAAGTGAGATATTTCCGTCTACATACATTCCACTTTAGCATGTGTTAAAAGATAATTGTATTTTCAATTTTGATCGGCATGGGATAGTACTTAGTGTGTTGCGGTGTCACATTTTTCATACACTGAGAGAAAAAAAAATATATGGAGGGGTCAAAGAAATTGTTTACCTATTTTGAACACTACTTTCTTTGTTTTGAGTAAATTTTCCTTAAAACATGTTAAAAGGTTTATAAAATATTGTTGTTACATGCGTTACCATGGTTTCATATACTTGTTTTGAAAAAATTCATACATTAAAATAATGAAAAATTCTTTAAGCGCCATTCCATTCCCAACTTTCCTTGTTTTGAAGACTTGATTTCTTTAATTTTGAGAAATTAAATTCCCATACAAATCCCCATGGCAACGAATTTGTTTGAAAGTTTTTTTATGTTTTTTCCACATTTTTGAGAAAATTTACACAAAACAAAGAAAATTTTGTATTGGGACGCGTGTTCAAAATAAGGAAAATTATGTCTTTGATCGAGAGAAATTTTTTTTTTTGAGTGTATGCTGGACATTTGACATTTTTGTATTACTTATTCTAATGCAAATGAAATTCGTAGTAGTAAATAGTATAAATGTGCATAAACCAAAGGTGGGAATATTTTACTGGTAGTCTCCAAGGACCTCATATTTTGTGCTTTGCGACGTGACTGGCAGTTTTGTATCAATTAACAGCCAGGTGTTTTTTATTATAAATCAAAGAAAAGTAGGTATGGAGTGAGTGTTTAGCTTGTAGGCTTAAGAAATATAAATATAATTATTTTGATATATTGTGGAAAAAGTTTTCGCCATCTCTGGTCAATTTTAGTTCAGAGACAAGCCGATTTCGACGTTGTGGCATGATGTGGCTATTTATTTTTAATACTTTAACACAAGGCTGCACAACGATATCAACAAAAATATTTTGTTTTGTTGAATATCAAATAAAAATTAACAAAAAAATTTTGTTTTGTTGAATATCAAATAAAAATTATTGAAATTATTTCGTTTCGTTGATTATCAAAAAAAAATTATCAAAATTATTTTGTTTCGTTGATCATCAAAAACAAAATAATAATAAAAAATTGTTTCGGGCTTACGGCTTCATTTTACTTTGAATTTTTATTAACGTTATTTTTTTTGATAATTTTTTTTGTTGGCTACCGAAACAAAATTTTTTCAGTATTTGTTTTTTGATAATCAACAAAACGAAATTTTTTTTCATAATTTTTTTTGATAATTATCAAAACAGTATTTTTTTGTTCAGCACTTAACGTTAAAATTTTTCAAAGTTGAATTGAAAACAAAATATTTTTTCGGTTATTGATAAAAAATAACGTTAATGTGCAGCCCTGCTTTAACACACTTGATGTAAATTCTTAGTATTTCATATAGAAGCATATAAAATTATCTAGTTTTCAATCTATATGTAAGCATTTTTATTTTAGAATCACTTGTCTCCAATGGTGTCTCCTTATTATCTTCTTTTAACTTAAAACTAACGCAAATTAAATGAGATTGCGTTGTTTTTTTCCGTACACTTATTGCTGCGTGCGTGTAAGACAATGCATGTAAAATGCTTCTTTTTAGGTACCTATGCATTTTAATATAATAGCGATGGGCGATTCCGTGCTGCCAGATTGAGTCAAAAGTTAACTCGCTTCTCAGTTGCACAATTGTGTATGTGTGCTCCGTTTCCATATACATACATACAGCGAAAGGAATCATTGGCTATAAGCGAGTCCGATAAGTTCGGGTGATTATTCGACTATTCGATTGACATCGAATATGGTAGAAAATGATATTGAAAACCAGGAGAATGTTTGGACAATGGCGACAAATAAACTAGAGCCCTAGATACCCGGGTATCGAGCAATTCGATCTGATCGTTTTTGTTTGAAGCCCGTTTCTTGTTCAAATGCCCGTACAAACATACGGGTAATAAACAAACAAACAACTGTTCGAGCATTTGAACAAAAATTGTTCGGGCTACTCGAAAATGTTCAAAAAAAATCGAGAGCTCTAAAATAAACATAAGTACCTGGGATTACCATTATTTCATTACTAAACACGATTTTGTTGAATTTTGACCCCCCTTAACCGTCTCCGATGGGGACAAATATTTACGTGTGCACCCAGAAAAAAAATAGTGTGAAATCAACCAAAAATCAACAAATTTTGTGGTTAATTTTTTTCAACACGATGCTTAGTGTATGCCATCATGTAAACGTGTAAATTTAACACTACTGTCAAGTGTTAGTTTAACAGGATGACAACTGTAGAATTAACACTAAAAAGTATTGAGTCTTCCTGTTGATTTTACAATTTTAACTAGTTAATGTTACAATAAAAGCTGGTTAAATTAACACGAAATGGTCCTGTTTTAATTATTATTATATATACATTATATATATACATTAAATTTATTGTTAAATTAACTAGAAAGTCTTGTTGATTGTACAATTTATTTTTTTAAATAAAAAAACATATAAAACATAAAATATATAATCATCACTTCAATTAAGCATATTCGAGTACATCACCCGCACAACCGACCAAATTGAAGGCGTCTTTCTCATACGAACACAAATGTACCGGCGATAGTTTATACATGGGCGATAGTACTATCACTTGCACCGAGTAATGTTTGGCCGCTAATGCAACAACCGCATGCTGCACGCAAACCCCCATTCGCTAAAAAACCTCCTCGTGATATTGCAACCTATGAAGAGGAAAAATAAAATACTGAACATTAAATACTTTTAGAAACAAAAATGTAATCCTCTTTTAACTCACCAGCAAACTGAAAATATAAATCGAAAACCCACTATCGCGAACTGACAATGATGCTAAACTCGCATCACTGCCACGGCACAAAATTTTCCTTTTTTTTTAAATAATTTGCGTTTTGCACGAAAATCAGACTTCAAATGATCAAAAAAATTATGTATGTTTCAAAATAGTTTTGACGTTCTTTTTTAACACTTTTTTTTAGATTATATTGACACTATGATCGTGTTGAATAAATCAAAATTACAAATGACGTTTATGTTTGAACATTGTTTCGTGTTATATCAACCAAATTTTATTGTTAATTGTGGTTCGTGTTGTTTTCACATTTGTTTTCATGTTGTATTAACACTAAAATTGGGACGTCATTTTTCTAACATTTTTTTAGTTTATATTGACACTATCATCATGTTAAATAAACCAAATTCCAAATGACATTTAGGAATAAAATTTTATATTTGAATCATCTCGTATATTTTAAAATTTCTTCATGTTGTATCAACAATAAAATTTGGTTGAATTTACCAAATTTTCAGATGACAGTTACAAAGCCAAAATCATGTTTCAAACATCGTGTAATTTGAAAAAATTTGTTGCTGTTCTATGTGTAAAGATCGATCGTGTTAATTTTACATGAATCGTGTTGATGATTTATTTTCTGAGTGTGGTATCTTCGACTGTATTAGCACTGATCTAGGGGCTTAGACCGAAGAAATATGATATAAGATTTGTCGCCATACATTTGACGACCACCCTAATGTATATAAATACATCTGTTGCTTAACATTACCATTATTTGATATGCATTTAGAAAAGCTATTCAAAAGATGATAACTATGTAGGTATATCCTTTTGATTTGTTCAAGTCAAAATTTGTGGAAGACCAGTCATAAGCATTTATTTTCTCATATGTATATCGTAAACTTTACTCCACTTAGCATTTAGTGTCTACTTGCAAACATTACAAAAAAATAAGTTCATAATAAGTTCATAATTACATACGCACATACAAAAGAGTAAGGCTTTTCAGTCAACGGACGAAATCGCTAGTGAGGAAAAAAAAAAATTAAAGCGTGAATAACGGGTATTCATGAACATTGATGTGTAAACAGTTTCGAAATCGGATATTTATTCCCTTTTCCTTATTCCTTTTTTTCCTGGTTTTCTATGGATTAAAATGCGACTATCGTTTTTGTAATTTTTAGTTGTCATTGTGACTGCTACTATTTTGTTGTTTTTGTTTGTTTTGGTTTTTGGTTTTTAAATTTTGATTTTTTATTTTATTTTGTTTTGTATTACTCAGAAACATGCAAGATCATCAGAGTCCACGTTTGACCCATATCTGGAGACCCGACCTAGGAATCATAAAGAGTAGAGCTCCGTGTAGAAGTCCTGCTCAACACTTTTCATTTGATAGATACTAATATTGCTCAGAAACATTCCGGATTAATCCGGGGTCACATTTTGACCCATATTTGGGGACCCGATCTAGGACTCATAAAATTAATAGAGCTCTATGTGAAAGCCCTGCTCAACACCTTTTATTTGATACCAATATTGCTCAGAAACATTCAAGGATCATCCAGGTCCTCGCATTTCCCCATATCTCGGGACCCGACCTAGACATCATAAAGAATAGACATCCATGTAGTATCCCTGCTCAACACCTTTCATTTGATACCAATATTGCTCAGAAACATTCAAGGATCATCCAGGTCCTCGTATTTCCCCATATCTCGGGACCCGACATAGGAATCATAAAGAATAGACATCCATGTAGTATCCCTGCTCAACACCTTTCATTTGATACCAATATTGCTCAGAAACATTCAAGGATCATCTAGGTCCTCGTATTTCCCCATATCTCGGGACGCGACATAGGAATCATAAAGAGTAGAGCTCCGTATAGAATCCCTGCTCAGAACCTTTCATTTCATACCAATTTTGCTCAGAAACATTCAAGGATCATCCGGGTCCTCGTTTTGACCCATATCTGGAGACCCGGCCTAGGGGTCACAATTAAAAGATCTTCATATCGAAGTCCTGCTCAAAACCTTTCATTTGATACCAATATAGTTCAGAGACATTCAAGGATCATCCGGGTCCTCGTTTTGGCCCATATCTCGGGACCCGAACTAGGAATCATAAAGAGTAGAAGCCTTGCTCAAAACATTTCATTTGATACCAATTTTGCTCAGAAATATTCCAGGATCATCAGGGTCATCGTTTTGATCCATATCTGGAGACCCGGCCTAGGAGTCACATGAAAAGAAGTCCTGCTCAAAACCTTTCATTTGATACCAATATTGCTCAGAAAATGAGACAGGTAGATGTAGGTATGCATATCGACCCCTTTGTGTGACTTTATCGTAACGGACAAAAGCAAATTTTACAGGGGAGCATTTTTTTCGTTTTTTTACTACTTTTTATTGGTATTTTGAAACGAAATTGAACACGCGATTAGGTAATTATTTCATATACTGAACCTGATAATTTTTTTCTTGAAAAAATGTGCAGTTTGCGAAAAAATCATAATTATGTCCCTTACGATAATTTTCGCTCTCAATTTTTTATGAGTTTGTTTGAATAAATGTCCCTTACGATAATATTTAAAAAGGGTTTGTATGACAAATACAAGTGTTTTATTCCATACTTTTGTGTTTTTAATGATGGGGTCATGGTATTATAGTGAGTAGTGTACTCATCCTCCATTCTAAAGTTTCCACGTTCGATTCCCGGCAGACCACGGACCGATCTATTGGGAAAATTGGTTTTTATAATTGTACGTTTGTTGGAAATTTGGTAAATAGGTAGATTATTTCCTGTATTGTGACGGAACAATGGAATGAGTGTGGGGAGTAACAGAAAGGGGAGAGGTAAATGAGCAGGGAGAAGGAGAGGTAAATGGAAATATAAAAATTTTACATTATTCTGATAAATCAATGGTTGGACAGAGCAACATCTGCCGGCGTTTCTGGTCTACAATATAAAAGTACACATCGAACGTGAATTTTAACCAGCGACTCCCAATTAGTAAATGTCAGAAAACCCTCCAAAAACAAATTACTTTAGCAGATGCCGTTTAAAGGCGCCACAAGAACAGAGAATACTATTGTTTTTTTCTAAATAAGTAAGTATTTTTATCGCTAGTTTTCATTATTTTACATGCAAGTGGGGCATTCTCTTATTTCCATAAATTACTATACAGGGGGGGGGGGGTCGAGCTCAGACGTGATTCTTTGCCTTAGAAAATTCTGGTTCGCCACAGTGATGCCAGATAATCTCCTCTAAAATTCCCACAGAAATTGGAAAAAAGTCCCTAATTTCCCACATTTTAAATTAAAAAATCCCGCAAAATTCCCACCGAATTTACAGCAATTATTTCAGTAATATAAGAATATATAACAGGCAAATACAGTTTTTTTAATAGCTAAAAGTATCAGTTGTACAAATTATTTGCATTCTGCAAGTGGATATGATTTTTGTTGATTTTAAAGTTGAAGCGATTGATATTTTTAAATTGAAAGGCAACTCTTACTTTACTTATACTATTTAAAATATCACTAGAAAGTTTGTTTCGCTTTTTACATTTAACATCCGTTACAATTTAAAATATTCTTTCTGATTCAGCGTTTGAATGGGATAACTTGAATACAATTTCAAGTAAGTATGGAGTTGGAAGTTCCAAAACTTTTAGCTGTAATTCCCACGGAATTATAAAAAAGTCGGGTTTTAAGAAATTTCTAAAATAAGCCTTGTTTCGTTCTTTCCAATTCTTCATAAATAGTTTCTGCCTTTTTACGCTTATCTTCAAATGAGGCCAGGCGAAAATAGCTTTTAAGTGGCTCCCAATTCTCCGAAATTCTTTCGATTATTAACAATACAGTACGAATGTGCACAATGAAAAATAAATTACTTAAGAGTGGCAATTATTACCACGCTTCTAATAGTTTCACCTGTATGTATGTATGTATGCATTTATGTAAACAAGTTACTTATACGCAGTGTAGTTCACTGTATGTTTAGTTGTACGCATGTATGTAACCGACTCCTTTTTGCATTGCATAAGTTAACGCGAAGGCGCGTGTATTCATACACTGAATGGGGGGTTTTCAGTGTGAGATGTGCTTATTTTAAGTTATACTATAAATTATACATATGTAGGTATGTTAACGGTTCTGCAACCAAAAAATCCCTTTTTTATATGGACGACAACAAAATGTCCCTTTTTTCCCTCTTTAAAAATTTTGCAGTAAAATATTCCTCAAAAAGGGAAATTTCCCTCAATCTGGCACCACTGGTTCGCCATATAGAAATATACAAATATCTAATCAAGTAAATGAGCCAAAAATAGATTTATAAAATTTCATTCAACTCAGTCAAACCGTTTTCGCGATCAGGCCCGACGAGAGGAGGGGGATGAGGAGGTCAATTGCCCCGGGCCCGGGCTTTAGAGGGCCCGGGAATCTCAAAATGATATCCAAGTTTTTACTTACAGAAAATAAACGAACAACACCTTTAATGACCTTTCGTAGATAGCAATCATTTTAAATTTCAACAAATTTTATAAATCTCTTAAAGTGTCTGCAGCCCACTTAAGGAATTGTTGGTTTTTGGCGTCGACTTTGCAGCATAAATTTGAAATCGTTTTCTGTTGCAACAGAAAAATTCGGTATGATGCAAATTCTTATACAGCGATATGGGTATATCCTGGGCGTTTCGGACGGTATGTTCGCACGATTTTTTGAACTTTTGAGGCAGAAATATCGCGAAATATTGTATCGTTTTATGATAAAAGGAAAGATTTAGGCCACAGCTAATGATTAAAGTATGTTAGCGACAGAAATTTAGTTTAATGCCTCTGTTTTAGCCACTTAAACTGCGTTCCGGACGCTACAAAAACACGTCCACTTATTTTTTTTTTGAGTGGCTAAAACAGAAGCCTGGCATAGCAGGCGAGCACTCTACCCACTGCACCACAGCGGCCATGTATAGATAAATTAAAGTTCGTAACTATATATTCATTGAATTTTGATTTTGAGAATTTGTTCATTTAGTATGGGGGCCCTTAGTTATTTTGACCCCGGGCCCGGATTTTCTCTCGGCGGCCCTGTTCGCGATACATAGTTTACAATGGAATTAATAAAATTAGGTTATGTAGAAATCCCTCTGAGCAATATTTTAATTGAAATACGTCGTAAAATACCAGTCCATAGCTCAACATTCCCTCCTGTGTGGAAGAAGGCGATTATTCTGCCTATTGCAAAAAAAACAGTTGCTGTGAATCCTTCTGATTATAGGCCGATAAGCATTTTGCCTACGCTTTCAAAAGCCTGCGAGTCGCTGATAGCGGAACAAGTCTCTGTTTTTATCCGGCAACGAAAATTATTATCACCGTGGCAATCTGGTTTTAGACCACAGCACAGTTGTAGTACGGCAATGCTAAAAATTTTTGATGACATTAGACTTCAGTTGGATGAGGGTAGTATAACACTTCTTTGCCTCTTGAATTTCTCTAAAGCTTTTGATATGGTTAATCACTATCTTTTGTGCTTGAAACTGAAACGACTCTTTGGATTTTCGGAGAGCTCAGTCAAACTAATAGCCAGCTATCTAGAAGGGAGAACTCAAAGAGTGAAAGTAAATAATATGTATTCGCAGTGTAGGGCTATTACTTCAGGTGTACCCCAAGGATCTATCCTAGGGCCACTTCTGTTTAGCCTTTTCGTCAATGATGTATTTTCTGTCTGTCAGTATGTTAATGTGCATGCGTATACGGATGATGTTCAATTGTACCTGTCTAATCGTGTTGGACTCATTGAGGATTTGTGTTTTAGAATTAATAGTGATTTGTCAGCTATTTCAGTATGTACTTTCGTTTACTGGTAAAATAAAAAATTTAGGCTTTATAATAAATTCTAAGTCAAGCACTTCTGACCACATAAACAATGTAGTTATCAAGGTTTATGCAACACTGCGTGCATTAAAAATCTCTGCCGCATTCACCCCAGTTGAAACTAGGCGAAAATTAGCCATTCAGCTCATCTTGCCCCAGATGACATATTGTGAGCTTGTGTATAGCAAGCTTGACTCAATTTCATCATATAAAATCGATATGCTTTACAACAGTGTCACTCGTTATGTTTATGGGGTTAGAAAGTTTGACCACATTTCCCCATGGAGAAATAAGATTCTGGGCTGCAGCATCCTAAATTATATGGCTGCAAGAAATTGTATGTTTGTTTACAAACTGCTTGAGTGGAAGTCGCCTTCATACCTTTGGGACAAATTAATTCTGCCAGTATCTCGTAGACATCACAACCTTATAGTTCCAAAATATAGGTCATTGATATCCTCCAGGCTGTTTTTCTTTAATGCTGTGAGGCTATGGAACTCACTCCCTGATTCGCTTAAATCCCAGCTAAATCGAGGCAACTACAAATCAGTAATTCTTAATCATTTCTGTGAGTAACAGCTAAACATCAACCTGAGGTTTTTTTTTTTCTCTTCTTCCTTCTTTCTCCTTTTTCTCTTATCTTTTAGTAAGTAAGTTTGGGTTTAAGGATTATTATGTTAATTATAAACGTTAACTTTAATTAATGTTAAAATATTTGTTTAGTACTGTTTATATGATGTTGATGTACTTTAAAAAGACTGTCATTTTCTTAAGTTGTACAAATATTAATTTAAATAAATACAAATACAAAATAAAATAAATAAATATTAGCACATCTAATTTTTTTACTTCCAAAAAGGTGGCAGAATTGGAAAAACATCCCCAGGGGCAGCACGTGGATTGAATATCTTAAAATTAAGCATACTATCTATAAAACGAATTTCATCCAAATCGGTTCAGCCGTTCCCGAGATAGTAGTGGATATAGAAATATATAAATAAACTAATATATGTACATACAAATATACATACAAGAATAACTCTTTTAAGGTTATAAGATAATCCAAACATAATCATGGTACCATGGCTACATTACGCTTACAATCCCCTTCATATTCTAGGTATTTTAACTTTCAAAATAAATAGTACATAAAATTACTTGCTAGCTATATTTAAAATATTTGTTATATGGGCGATACGATAAATTCGAGCTCAAGAAAAAAGTGTGGATTGTCCCTTACGATAAAAAATAAAGCCAATTTTTGGCACAACTATAAGGATTTCAGCTATAATATTTTACCAGGTGATGCGCTGACGAATGTAGATTAAACTTGCATCACAAAGTGAAATTCCAGAAAATGACCGTTACGATAAAATCGCGCAAAGGGGTCGATATACATACATACATGCTCAAACAGGTTGGCCCTTTTTATTTTGCCTATTTGTCGCATTGTTGCAGAAAACAAAAACAACAACAACTTCGCTTCGCTTCGTTGCTGTTGTTGCTAATATTTGCATTTGCACGATTATGCATGCAAGCATTTGTAAGAACATGCCTAGCTACCTACCTACCACTAACAATGCCAAGGTCATTTATACCATGTCTCCACCTAAATGTGTTTCGCTCTTTTTTTCTGCATTTTCTCTCTCAATCTTGTTTCCACACGGAAACCAGTGCCGAAACTCGCCAATTTCCATACAAATTTCTGAGAGCGAGTGAAGATTGAAACACTGTTTCATTCTGAATCATCTTGCCAACCTCGACGATATCGATGTCTTCTCTAATTTTGTATCGAAAATCTATCGAAATCTCACACAGACCAAAACAAAGACGCAAAAATAAGCAAACATACAAACATTTAAGAAGAACAAGAAAGAGAAATGTCAAACTGAATCACGATTAGCCACGTGGAGACGGGTTATTGAGCGAGATGTTTTGCTACATGTTTCTCTGGTGAATCAAGTTATGTGGAGACGGGCTTTAACAGTTTACGCATTTACATGTTTACGCGTAAACTTTACTTGTTTTTCGAAATTACTCGTAGCTACAGCAAAGATGTTTACACATCAAAAACTGTAAGTATGAAAGTATAAAAGTAAAAGAAACAACGAATATAATTTTGGAAAAGGAGCAAGAAAAACAAGACAAGGGAAAAAATTTAAAAGTACATATTTACATACATATGTAAGTACGTAAGCAAAATGCGAATCATTAAAAGCAAAAACCTCCTTCAAGATCATGCAGGGCTGCTGCTGCTAGACGAACAACAAACATAAAACGGGTGTGCGCGGCAAATAACGAAAATCGAGGGTAATAAAAGTAGAGCATCGGATAATCTTTGAAAAGTAGAAGGTAAGGTCACTATATAATGAAAAGCCTGCAGCGAAACTTGAGCGACATTTACTAGAGGACACTCAAAAATGGCAACAACAAGAATGCACTTCATATAAATCCCTGCAAATATCATCGAATTTAATCCTACTCGTATTCTACTTGCATAAATTTTGATTTCATAGAAGGTTATTTTAAAGTGAAACTTGTTCAAGGGCAATTCATTTAATTTTTGCAGCTTTCATAAACATTTCCACTCCCAAAACTGCTGTAGCAGAAAAGTGGTTTGTTTCTCCATCTCATTGTGCTGCATTGTTTCCTGTTTCTAATCATTTCCCTTCGCATGTAGGTACGTATGTTTAAAACCGAATTGTAGGTAACTTTGATTGTTGCAGAATATTGCAAAGTTCTTAAGCATTCTTTTTAAAAGAGACACCCGCCACTCCTACGCTTTTTACGCTTCATTGGACTGGGATTTGCAACTGAAGGGTAGTAGATTTCTAGGCATCTAACAACTTTAGGGTGTTACATTTTTAGTTATTGAAATTGGCTAGAAAAGCTTAAAGAATAAAATTGACCAATGTACCTATGGTTTTATTTTGGAAGATGATAGCACAGATCGTAGGTATATCTATGCTAATTATACCTTTCATGAGAATGAAATGGTATTATAACTTTGTGCTAAAAAATTTTTGTCGAAAGTACCAGAAGGAAGCGTGGGGGACCCACCAAAATATATACCGATATGATCAGAATTGCGAGGTGAGTCGATTAAGCCAAGTCCGTCTGTCCGTCTGTCCGTACGTCCGTCTGTGTGAACGCAAACTAGTCCCTCAGTTTTTTAGATATCTGAATGAAATTCCGAATACAGGTATGTTGTTATATGCAGCTGATCATTTGTAGGAACCGGCCCAATCGGACCACTATAACATATAGAAAACAACCGATTATTCAGATATACACGAAAATTTTGGGGTGTAATTTCTGCATAACTTCCCCATTTAAACAGCTAAGGACATGAAACTTTAAAGTAGTTGTACCCATGTTGGCTTAAACAAGGTTATCGAAAATTGTCAAGATCGGACCACTATAACATATAGTTCCACAACAACCGATTGTTCAGATATGGACATTTTGGTGTATAACTCCTCCATTTTAACAGCTAAAAGCGTGAAATTTTGAAGTATTTGTACCCATGTTGGCCCAAAAAATGTTAGCGAAAATTGTCAAGATCGAACCACTATAACATATAGCTCCCATACAACCGATTGTTCAGATATGGACATTTTGGGGTATAACTTCTCCATTTAAATAGCCCAGACACCATATTTTCTAATAAATCCTTCCATGAATAACCAACAGAATAGAAATTATAAATTATACTAAATCAGGCTATGTATACATAGGTAACTTTTCATTTCCCCACTCATGAAAGGTATGAAGTCTTCGGTACGGCCGAAGAAAGCCGTGCTTTTACTTGATTTTCTATAAAAAATTGAAATCGAAGTGAAGATAAAAAAAATTCACATTTAGATTGTATGCATGTATATGCGTGAAATCATATTTTTATATAAACGTACCCTGTAGGATTTCGGAGTAGTGCCGAAACACGCCAATTCCCATACAAAATTTCTGAGAGCGAGTGAAGATTGAAACACTGTTTCATTCTGAATCATCTTGCCAACCTCGATGATATCGATGTCTTCTCTAATTTTGTATCGAAAATCTATCGAAATCTCACACAGGCCAAAACAAAAACGCAATAATAAGCAAACATACAAACATTTAAGAAGAGCAAGAAAGAGAAATGTTAAACTGAATCACGATCAGCCACGTGGAGACGGGTTATTTAGCGAGGTGTTTTGCTACATGTTTCTTTGGTGAAACAAGTGATGTGGAGACGGGCTTTTAGTATACTCCATAAACTAGACTGTAGTGGATTGTAACTGGTCCAAAATTTGGTCCAATCCCATATTTAAATTCTATTTACATTTAACACTGCATGTCCTAGGCTAGGACCAATTGTTCCTGTCTGCATTACATTCGGACCAGCTTTAGGTCGATTGGACATTTGTGCATTACAATCGGAATATACTTTTTCTATATACATTGGTCTAGACCTTTTCTCATTACAATCGGAATGTACTTATGCTATTTACATATGTACATAGATAGAAACCATTCCTCGTCTCCAATTTCTCCATATTTAATTTATTTATTATATTAACATACATACATAGGTATGTATCTTAATATATTTTAAAGATAATTAAAGAAATTCATATTTGAAAGAAGTAAATAAATACATATGTACATGTTGCAGGAAATAAATTACAAACTATGCATACATATCGCCCGTTTTATGCAATAGGGATTTAACTCGAAATTTTCGATTTCTGGTATTTTGCCATATATTTCAATAACTGGGTCGTGCCTTTGAGTCTAGACTTATGTATAAAATACTCAAAAAGATAAAAATAGCGGAATTAAAAGTGATTTTGTATTTAGCCGTAGAAGGAAACTATTTGAAATTATAAAAGTTTATTTGCGTTTTCCCAAAAAAAAAATTTTTTTGAGTTAAATCCCTATTGCATAAAACGTGCGATATGTACATACATATATTATTATTTTTGCGAAATACGCATTAGCTAAGTCCATGTATTTTTCTCTGTGTCCTTTAATGATTGATCTGGTTCAATCGCTCCTATAAGAATAAAGAATGCGTTAATTTCAATAACAAATACTATGTTTTAAAATCTAGCTACATTGATTTCGAAATACGTACCTTTTCGGTTAAGACGATACAATTAACTAGTTAAGTCTTTATCAATATCTTGAAAATTCTCAAACTTTTTGAAATATGTAACGAAAAAATTATATATGTACATATTTTTTAATAATCAAAAATTTTCAGCAAGAAAAGTTAACATGGTTAAAAATATTTCAAAAAACAAAGTTGATATAGACAAATTACGTATAACAAACAATGCACAATATGCATTGCATTCGGACCAATTTAAGTACAATTGACCTACCCCGCATTACATTTGGCCCATTTTCGGGGCAATTGACCTGCTTAGCATTACATTGCATTCATTTTTTTAAGTCTATTTGGTCTACTTACAATGCAACTATCCCTCGGGCTATAATTTTAAGACAATTGTCCCCATCCTTCCTTCAGGGTAATTATTATTCATACGAGTATCTACTTACATATGTAGGTATATGGAATCAGATTTCCAAAAGGGCAGAAAAATATATGTGCATATAAATGAGAAACCCTAATGCACATAAAAACACACATGTATATATGCAAATGATAATGACGGTTTCTTCTAAGCATCCAGGTACGCACAAAGCTTTTCATGCAATTTTCCAATTTTCCAAATCTATTTTGCTATCTCTACAGGTGGCCTGTGCTCTCAATGAACGCCTTAAAAATGCAAATGCAGCAGCACGTAAAACTAACAAGCACAGCGACGTTTACTGTAGACGCACTGTAAATGAAGGTTTTCTTAATTTCTTGTAAGCGTAGATTGGCTTCTTTTGTTATTTGGTAAGTGAAGAAATCCTTCGATTTTTGTTTGCGTAAAAACGAAAGTGACAATTTTTGTTGCAATTTTCTTTGGCTATTATTTTAGTAATGAAATTATCAAAGTAAAAGCACAGGCTTTTCATATTACATGTACATAGATGCATACGTATGTATGTATATTCTTATATTCATATGAATGCAAAATTTAATTAGATTTGATAATGAAGCCACATAGATTCGCTGAGAGATCTGGCATTTCCATAGCTTAACACAGCTGGATACAAAGTATTCCATTGTAATTTCACATCAAAAGTTATTTCAATAGCAAACATTGTAATTTCAAAAATGATAAACGATTGCCGTAGTACACTGGGAGGTGGTTTACTCTACTCCAATCGAGGCAGTAAAGTTGGTTTCCTAAAGAAATGGGTGTAAGTACGAAGAAATGCGCGGATGCCTTATGATGCATATAGATACAGATATTTACATTAGGCCGTCTCGCCTTATATGGACAAAAAAAAAGTCACCGTACGGCGCCCATATGACTTCTTTTTCGAAAACATTTCTGGATATTTTTTTTTTGACGTCACTCGATGTTACTAAAATAATTTTTCTTCATATCTTCGCTGTTTGTAGTCCGATTTGATACACCAATTGCTTTGGCTTGAGAAGAGGGTTTCAACTTTATAATTGTATTAACCCTGTGTGCGCAATTGGGGTCACTTTCACCCAGTACTTAGTTTATACCGCCTTAATGTAACTTTTTTGCCGGCATGTTAAACGTCGTCATTAATTAATCATTTAATCTTTTGCAAAGGAAGTATTTTGATCACTTCAATAGATCTGGAAATAACATATATTTAGCATTCAGAAGAATATAATTTTCTCAACTCCTTTTGTCTTTTAAGTTCATTTTGCAAAGATTTTTTTCTGAATAGACCCCTACCGAAATTTTATAGCGAATAATTTTCTAGAACAATTTAACCCTCTAGCGACCTTAAAAATACTATTTATTGACTATACTATATTTCCTGACTGTATAAAAAGGGGTCAAAATAAACCTTTCTTAGTGGCAGGGCCGTGCGCACGGGGGGGGGGGGGGGGGGGGTTGGGGGTTAAAACCCCCCCATGACCAAATTTAAGTTGCAATGATTTTGCAAAAATTTGCAAAACACAGTTTATAAATTTTGCATTGAATCTTGACTCATAATTTTTGACAAAATTAGTACAATAATTTTACGGAAGAAGAAATTGGTGAAAGTTGCAAAAAATAAGGTTGGCCAATACATAAGTTCGGCACTTTGAATTGCACTTGGAGCTTTCCGAAATTACAAAGTTGTGTAGCATATGTTCGTTTGCAATCTTTAAAAAAATTGTACTGATAACAAAAAATTTTCATTTTGTGAAAACAGTGAGCAGTTTCAATTAACAAGTACTGTAAACAGTACTATTCAGGACCTGGTTAACTAGGTTTTGATGAATCAGAATTAGACCAGATAAGTCAACTATTTTGGCAAAGGAATGTTCTCATTGTTTGTTTACGTTTGACGGAAACACGGTGTATTTTATATAATGCGGAGACCGCTTAAGGTGGGCGTAGCCACACCCATTTTCAAAATTAGTATCAATTATCCGACTAAGCATATGAATATTATTCTTTGTGCAAAATTTCATTCCTTTATGACTTTTAGTTACAAAGATGTCACGTCACAAATTTCACAAGGCCATTTTAGAAATGGTTTTGTAAAAAAGTAGGCGTGGTTATACACCGATTTCGCTAAATTTTTTAACGTATATTAGTACAAGTAATAAAAGTTTAACCCTAAGTTTCGTCATGTGGCCGATGTGGTGCAGTGGGTAGAGTGCTCGCCTGCTATACCAGAGGTCTCGGGTTCAAACCCCAGTCCGAGCAAACACAAAAAATTTTTCTAATTAGTAAAAATCCAATTATTGGGTTTTTTAAGAGCAGCGGTCACCTCTCGGCAGTGGGCGGCATACCCTCCGAGAGTATTTCTGCCATGAAAAAGCTTCTCACAAAAAATGCATTCGCCGTTCGGAGCTGGCATAAAACTGCAGGTCCACCCAATTAGTAGGAAAAACAAAAAAGGAGCACACTTCGAATTGGGAGAGAAGCTCGGCCATAAAACTCGTCAGAGTTATAATAGCGCCATTGTATTATATTATTATTATTATTATTCGTCATAACATATCAATTATAATTATTATTTTTTGAGTTATGGGCTCCGAAATCTCGTAGATTCCTTTGTCCAAAAAGGGGCGGTGTCACGCCCATTTTCAAAAGTTTTCCTGTTTTTTGTTTCTGGCCTATTGTGGGACTCATGCCACAAAATTTCAATCAATTATCTTTATATTTGACAGAATTCTTTTCCGAACCTCGAAGAATCGCAATGTTAAACGGACTTTAACTATAGCCATGTATTCATAAAAGTGCGAATAATATGCCACCATATCACAAATTCTCTATCAAATACAGAAAAATTTGTACAACCAAAAAAAATTTCTTGGGTATAATTTTAAGCATCAGAGTATGCAGTTTCAGAAAAGTTAGAGAACATTTAAATTTATGATGTATGGGTCTGGATATCTGTTTCAGCAAATATGTTTATCTTAGCGAAAAATGTATGCGAATGCAAACCAAAATTAAAACCCCCCCAAGGCTAATTCCTGCGCACGGCCCTGCTTAGTGGTGCTAGATGGTTAAAATATTCTACAAAATTATTCGGCATAAAATTTCAGTAGGAGTCTCTTCAGAAAAATCTTTGTAAAATTAACCCAAAAGACCACATAAAATCTCCGTCGATACTCGCCATCGCTGACGCGCAAAGATCCATAAATCTTCCGAAGAACTTTTCTCCCGAATACCCCAAGCGCCAACTGATCTGATTTTGACATTGTCCATCGTTCTGCGCCTTATATGAGGACTGCAACGTTAAGCGTCCTGTGGAGTGTAATTTTTGTTCGTCGAGAGAGGACTTTACTTTTCAATTGCCTACTTAGTCCAAAGTAGCACTTATTTACAAGAGCCATTCTTCGTTGGATTCCCGTGCTGACATTATTTTTGGTGTTAATGCTGGTTCCCAAATAGATGGTCTTGGCGGTTTCGAATGTGTAGCTCTCAACAGTTACGTGGCTGCCAAGACGTGCCGTTTCTTTGTGTGATGACAGGAGGTATTTCGTCTTGTCCTCGTTAACCGCCAAACTCAGCCATTAGTATTTCCTAAAATGTTTTTTGTTACCGTATAAATATTTTAGGCGGGAAGTTTTATTGCTGTGATTGATCACACTGCATTGGAGCTGCATAAGGCTGTCAATAGCTAAGTAAATATCCACAAATAAGATCAAGCTGAACTCGTTAGTGGGACAGAAAGAGTCATAGACTGTAGAAAATTAAAAATATTGAAATTTTTAGTTTTTAGTCCTCGAATTTTGGGCTTAGAATTTATGAGGTAATTGTCAGTGTCTTCTGCATTTTTTGTTTGTTCTTTGTTATTTTATATAAGCATTCACGTATGCACATTGAAAAGTTGACAACACGACACGAGCTGATAGAGAACCTAAATTCCACTTGTTCTCCATTCATTGGGCGATAGGGCTGCTGAATCTCGTTGTGCAAACGTCGCGCGAAAGTGGAAAGGAAGACATGCAATGACATCTGTGAGTGCCTCAACGCTTCTCGGAAATGTGTGTGTGTGTTTTTTTTTATTACAACGGTAAAGTGTGAAATAGTGTTGGCGATGTTGCTTGAAACCGCCGATTTTTGTTTGCTGGCACTTGGCACACTTTTCAAATGCCACATATTACACTTACAATGCAGGGACTGTAGCATTTTTATTTAATTTTCTTTTTTTTGCATGCACTGTTATGTACCTCTCACTGTTTTTTTTTTAGGTATGTTCTAACATGTTGGCGAAGATATCAGCATACACAGGGTGATGCAATTGAGCTTTTAACCCTTTGCTTAACTTTGTACGATATATCGACCAAATTTTTCGTGTCCTTTTACATGATTCTTTTGTTAAAATTAAGTACTATTTTTGCCAAATAAAGTAATATTATATTAATTTGAACTCTTCCTTATCTAATACAGCCAGAAATTATATAATTTTTGTAAAAAGTTTCTCAGAAAAAAACATATTCTTCACATGCTCACTTTCAGGAATGCAATTGTTCTCGGAGTCACCATAAAAATCGATTTTTATAAATTTAATAAAAGCAAAGGTGCTCAAAATTTATGAAGTTTTGTGTATATAATGCACTACCGAATATAATAAAAATATTAAATAAAATAAATATACGTAAAAATTAATTTGAGACCAGCGCAAAAAAAGTGTACGATTTATCGTACATAATTAATTTGGTCGATATATCGTACAAAAGCCGCGAAAGTTGCTGCTCAGTGCTGCTTGTTACGTTAAATTCAAACGAAAATTTTTCGATGTTACGTGGTACGTAGCTGATTTAGTTAGTTATACACAGCGCAAAATGAAGTTTCAGAATTTGAACAAACTTAAAATTTTTAAATTAAAATCTTAATTGAATTACAAATAGCCATAGGTTGCATGCGACGTGGTAGAATGACAACATTTGGGTATCCTACGATTTCAATAGAGATTTTTAGGGATACGATGTCACTAAAAAGCTTCATACTGTTACGACAGAATCTACACTCAAAAAACAAAAATTACTCAGATTGCGGAAAAGTGGGAATTTTCATTGTTTTGATGTACAATTTTCTTCAAATCAAGGAATAAAACCCACGTTTTAAAGAAAATTGTACATCAAAACAATGAAAATTTTCTTTCATTCCCACTTTTCCACAATCTGAGTAATTTTTTTTTTTGAGTGTACATTTTATTGACAAATTCTATAAAGTTCGTCCTTTAGTCGAATCAGTAGTTACAAAACCGTTCAATGTTCACTTATGTATTTAAAAAAACACTAAAAATAAAATCTTTTTTCTTTCCTATCGAATAAATATATACATGCATATGCATACATTAAAAAAACTTCTCGCGATCTAAGATATATTTTTTTATTATTTTGAACACGCGTTCCAATACATTATTTTTCTTTGTTTTCAGTAAATTATCTTAAAAATGTTCAAACATATTCGTTGCAATGGTGATTTGTTTGAAAATTCAACTTATTAAATTAAGGAAATCAAATATTCAAAACAAGGACAAGTTGGGAATGGAATGGCGCTTAAGAAATTTTTCCTTATTTTGATGTATGAATTTCTTTAAAACAAGTATATGAAACCATGTAAATAACTTTATTTCATAATCCTTTTAACATGTTTTAAGGAAAATTTGCTCAAAACAAAGAAAGTGTTCAATATAGGGAAGTAATTCCTTTGAACGCTAAATATAGCTTTTTTTCTCCCAGTGCATACATATTTGTATATCCTTAACTTAAATTACAATTTAAAAAATATGTGTCGCAATGAATTTTGATTGAGGTTACAGCTTTTAAGTTTAAAATTAATTTTTTTTTATTTTGTCTTTACTAAATTTTTTCCAATGTATATATGTATTTTTTGTATATAATAATTATGTATTTAAGTATGAATTTTATTAAATCTGGATAGAAGTCACAATTTTTAAGCTTAATATTAAAAATATCTTTATTTCGTTGCTTTAAAAAATGTTTGTTTGAAAAAGTCTAAACAAATTGCAAAAGCAAAGTTTGCAAGATTTTGGCTCATTTCGCGAACTTTGTACGATATATCGTACAAATTTCAAAGGGCTGTAAAACCTAAACTAATTAATTTTTTTTTAAATTTCTTACAAATTGTGCTTATTTAGGACTAAATGAATGAAATATGTGCCAATCGATTTCTTTCCTCCACGGGTAAAGAAATTGAAAACAAAGGGTTAAAAATGTACGCAAAGGTGAAATGAATGGTGAAGTAAGAGAAATGGAATGCTTCTTTAGGAAATATTTTATACATATTTTCAGCAGGCCATATCATTTCCATTTTTCCGTAATCTCTGTATTTTTTTTTTTTTTTAGTGTAGGTACCATTTATATTTTCTAATCTACTATTCATTCCCTTGCTTGCGCTAGCATTTTTAAGCTGTCGCCTAATATTACACATGCACACGAAAATTAATACTTAGTGCACAAAGTAAAAAATGTTGGAAATAACTCGCCTGTTTTGCTTGTTTCCAAGAAAAAAAGAAACGTGTTAGGAGCTCTAATAGCCCCGTCACAATGAAATTTTGACGGAGCAGCATGCATTGACAGCTGAGTGGAATGTATGTATTTGCATGGAGATCGACACATCCAGCAGCACTAGCGCCATCTACCATAAAAAAGTTCCCAACTTTCAACTTTTGCTGCATGTAAGGCATAAGAAGAAGCATTTGACATTTGTTCAGGGCAATGAAGCGGAGCGCAGCTTAGAGCAAAGGAGCTAAAATCATTGGAAAGAGCGGACCTGGAGCTAAAAATCACTAACATACATATTTGTAGATATCAGAGCTGGGAAAAATTTATTCGAATAACGAATAATAGATGAATCTATTTTTTTTTTTATCTTTATTTGAATGATAAATAATTTCGTTTACTCCAAAAAAAAATTATTCGAATAATAGATACTTTTTATTTACATACATTTTTGTGATAAAACCGAAACCATGTACACATGTATGTACATATCTATATGTTCTTCAAATGCTGTTTTTTTTCTACCCTGAATTTTTATTTATTATTTGAAATAGCAAATAAAGTTCAGAATAATTTATTCGTAACTATAATATAATAATATACAATGGCGCTATTATAACTCTGACGAGTTTTATGGCCGAGCTTCTCTCCCAATTCGAGGTGTGCTCCTTTTTGTTTTTCCTACTAATTGGGGGGACCTACAGTTTTAGGCCGGCTCCGAACGGCGAATGCATTTTTTGTGAGAAACTTTTTCATGGCAGAAATACTCTCGGAGGGTATGCCGCCCACTGCCGAGAGGTGACCGCTGCTCTTAAAAAACCCAATAATTGAATTTTTCTAATTAGAAAAATTGTTTTGCTGTTTTGCTCGGACCGTGGTTTGAACCCGAGACCTCTGGCTTATCAGGCGAGCACTCTACCCACTGCACCACAGCGGCCACAAAAATAAATTTTTATTCGAATAATTATCTAAATAAAAATTTATTCGAATAATTCCTAAGTCTGGTAGACATGCATCACTATTAATTTTTGTTTGTGTTATTTATTTAGTTTTAATAAGTTTTTTTCTTATAACCGATTTAGCACATTCTAAGAGGAAGACAAATTTCATATGGACTCGTCATGTATTGATACATCTCGTAAGATGACAGCGAATAGTTTTTTATTATCGCATTTATTTTAAAAATCATCGCCAACCAGTCGAAATACGACCAACCATATTTTTGAATTTCCATTACAACATGAAAATTTTACTTTATATGTATCACATCCACATTTTCTCTACTAACAGTTTTTATACATTTAGTATAAACTTACATTCTTACCAGTTTGGTAAGAAATGCCCACAAACAGCATCCCTGATCACCGCAAAAAAAGAAAAATTGGGAGCTAAGAGCGGAGCCAACAAAAACACTTTTGTGAGCGGATCTAACAAAAAAAAAACTTTCGCTCCGATGCCCTGATCGCAAAAAAACACAAGATGATTGTGGCGATGTACCTACATGCAGCAAAATGCAACTACATCCAGCAGTTGATTGTGACGGGGCTATAAGGCTGTCGCCTAATATTACACATGCACACGAAAATGAATGCTTAGTGCACAAAGTAAAAAATGTTGGAAATAACTCGCCTGTTTTGCTTGTTTCCAAGAAAAAAAGAAACGTGTTAGGAGCTCTAAGGTTGCAGTGCAATCAAGCGTATATTAACCAGCGATTACAAGCAGCTTTCAAAAGTGGTATCGCGCTTTCATACTGAAATTTTCAGTTTTTTTCGTAGAACACATTTCTGCATTGTTGAAACTATTTTTAGTTGATTTTAACATGGCCGTTTATTTCTAATGATGAAGAGATGTGGTGATCTCCGAAATAGATCTATAACATCTACCAACGTTTTTTTTTTTTTTTCAATTTTCTTAAATACGAGTTTTATTATAAAATTGGAAAATAGCTCTTTAAAAAATATGCACATGAAGCTATTTTTCACAACAATTTAATTTATTTGCATTCAGCTTATTGCCTAATATTACTGCGTAATAATTCCATGAATTGAATAAATAGACAGGGTCGATTTGGAAAATGAATTAGTGAAGCATATTGTATATTTCCCACATTTGTACATCAAATACAAACGCGTTATAATTATCCATTTCACCTAATTATGTAGTTAATTAAAATTAAAATTCATGACCTAGTAAAAAACATAAACTAATGTGCTGACTTGCAAAGAAACGGCAAACGACAAGCATGAGCGTAAGGAAACACCACAGAACTCGCATGGTGGTACGCAATGACAAACACAGAGGAAAGGGAGGCAAATGTTGGCTCGTTTTCGTCTTCATGTATTTTTAAAATACGAAAAAAGATACTGCAGATAGCTCAACGCCGAAAAAGGTATATAACCAAAACAAACTTGACAAGGGATGACGGAAATTCACACCACAATACATTTTAAAATAAGCTTATCTCGTCCCTCACTCACATTTACCTCACATTTGCCTTCTGTCATTTTCTAAGACAAAATTTACGCTAAACTCGTAGTTAAGTATTTGTAAGTTAGCAAGTAGCTTGAGGATTTCTGATCCCCGCAAGTCGCATTTTGTATAAAAAAAATTACCCACGTCTTCCTCAATACTGTGCAAACTGGCCTTTCTTGCATTACTTAACCCTAAGTGTGCTTCTCACAAGTCAACAAATCTTTTAGTTCTCTTAATCAATTTGATTATCCTTCTCACAATTATGTACGTGTGTTTGTATTTATGTATTGGTAGGAAAAGAAAGTTAATTTTTTATGTAAAAAAAAACGATATATGTATGTACTTCAAATTGTACATTTACAGCGGCACAAGGCTTTCAGTAATAAATAATTTTATTGCACTTAACAGCAATTAAGCAATCGAAAAATAAACTGAAATGACAAACAACAAAAAACTTCGACAAAGAAACGAACCAATCACAGTTTAAATGTCAAACAGAATTGATTTTGGTAATCGTCGTAAAAATCGTGTGATGTACGATGGGCGGAAGGAGTGCATGGGGGGCAATGATGGCCGATAAGAAGTCAACAAAAGCAATGAAAGTTGAGTGACAGTGTAGTCGGTAGTGAACATAAAATGAAATCAATACAATACATACAAACGCGCTGCACAGTAGTGCGATTTGCTATGATTATGCTGCACAGCAGATTACCGCCAGGAGGACTTAATTCGCTATATTAAGCGATGGATAATCTTGGTGAGTCAATTGAAGTGAATTGATGGCTTACGATAGTATTACGGCAACTAACTAGTAGGTACCTCAAGAGTGTCAAAAAATGTGAATATCATCAAGATTGAAATGAGCTTAGGACGCGCATGCATAGGTACTGGTCGGAGAAGAACTCTGCAACTGATAGCAAGAGCTCTATTTACTGGGCACTCGGTGGGTGGAGCAGTGTCAAGCATTTCTGTATTGCAATAAAAGTGTTTTCGCAAATACCGTATTTTGTACAAATATCCTTTCTTCACAAATGTCGTATTTTCGCATATATCGTTTTTCCAAATATCGTTTTTCCAAAAATGCCGTATTACCACCAAATCGACGCCTGGGTAAAAGATCACACTATTTAAAAAATTGTTTCAAAACCGTCCTATTTCAGAAATATTTTTTAAAAACTCCCTATCTCAGGTAAATATGTATGAAATTGTCTTTGAAATGGGATTTCTTTGAATACAATTTTGAAATAGGGCGTTTTTGAAACAATTTTTGAAACAATCTTTTACTCAGACGTCGACATATCGCACTTTCACTTATACTGCATTTTCGCAGACATTTTATTAATGCTAAATATGAAAACTTCCACTGTAAATTGTTGCGGCACTGGCATACATACATACATACATATATCTTTTATACTTTCTTCTTCTCGATTTTTGGCGGAAAATGCTGCCCATTACGTGACATGCATACATAATGAGGCAGCAAAAGGCTTAACAGCTTACATATTGTTTACACAAACAAAAGAAAAAAAAAAAAAAACAGAAATTGGTCAACGAACGCCAATCCAAAACGAAACAAATGTCATCACCATCCACAGTCCAACGTTACACAATTCAATCCTTACCAGCAATATGCCGAGTCAAGATGGATATCTAAATGTATGTACATATTTATGCAGTATGTTTGTATGCAAGTGACTTCCTTCTTCGTTCAGTTGCATCTACACAGCATGTGTACAAGGTAAATGTGTTTTTTACTGCAACTGTGACTTCCGGTGATTTCTTGTAAGACTCTTATACCATGTCTCCACATAACGTGTTTCGCTCTTTTTTTCTGCATTTTCTCTCTCAATCTTGTTTCGACACGGAAACCAGTGCCGAAACTCGCCAATTTCCATACAAATTTCTGAGAGCGAGTGAAGATTGAAACACTGTTTCATTCTGAATCATCTTGCCAACCTCGATGATATCGATGTCTTCTCTAATTTTGTATCGAAAATCTATCGAAATCTCACACAGACCAAAACAAAGACGCAAAAATAAGCAAACATACAAACATTTAAGAAGAACAAGAAAGAGAAATGATAAACTGAATCACGATTAGCCACGTGGAGACGGGTTATTGAGCGAGATGTTTTGCTACATGTTTCTCTGGTGAATCAAGTTATGTGGAGACGGGCTTTTACTCTGAACTTAAAATGTCCATTCAATGACAAAGCGGTACTTTTGAAACATTGAATTCCCTTTCTCGCTTACAAGTAATATATGTATGTGTAGGTATTCGAATTAATGCTAAGTATATAAAGGTATATATTTATAAACAACAATAAAACGTAAGATACATATTCAGTAATTATTTAAAAACAAAAACAGACACATTGGGTGATATTAATAAAAGCCAAGCATTTGCTTTTGCTTAAAATTTCAGACCTTTTACTCAAATTTTGAAATTTGGTTCATACAAATTAATGTCAAATTTATAAAATCTTGAGTAAAAGCATTTGCTTGGTTTTTATTAATATGGCCCATTGTATAAAAATTCAGGCACTCAGGAATATTAAAAATATTTCTTAAATTAAATAACTAATAAGGTACCATTTCAGTTTAAAAACAAAAAACTTAAGCCACATATTCAGTAATTAAAAAAAAAAAGTCATTGTATAAAAATCAGGGACTGTAACGGTTATGAGTTTTATCCAAAAAGTTGATTTTTAATCATTATTTGCTGAGTTTTATTTTCTGCTCACAAAATAAAAGTTATTTATTGAGTTTTATTTTTCCCTCAGAAAATAAAAGTTATTTCCTGAGTTTTATTTTGCCATCAGAAAATAAAATTTATTTTTTGAGTTTTATTTTTCCCTCAGAAAATAAAAGTTATTATTTGGGTTTTATTTTTCCCTCAGAAAATAAAAGTTATTTTTTGAGTTTTATTTTTCGATCAGAAAATAAAAGTTATTTGTTGAGTTTAATTTTTTGGCTCAGAGAATAAAAGTGTTTCCATTTAATTTTGGCTGCAATTGTAGATTTTGCCATATAAATAGGTAAAGTAATTAAATAAATTTTTAATTTTTTTTATTTATAAACTTTACCTACGTTTTAATGTGGCAAAATCGACAGCTGCAGCTAAAATTAAACTGAAGAAACTTTTATTATCTGAGCAAAAAGATAAAACTCAAAAAATAACTTTTATTTTCTGATGGAAAAATAAAACTCAAGAAATAACTTTTATTTTCTGAGGGAAAAATAAAACTCAAGAAATAATGATTAAAAATCAATTTTTTTATAAAAATCGAAAAAATAGAAGTTAATGCACCTAGAGATAGTCTGCGTTACGGTGATTAAATCTGTGTACTTCTTTTGCGTTTAGCATTTCTCCTTCAGTATGATTTTTTTAGTCAAAATTTAAAAAAATAAAGATTATTTGCAATCCCTGATAAAAATTCAAGCACTTTGTTTTTTCAATTCCTTTGCTTTTTTTTTTTTTTTTTGAAAATACCCCTTTTTGTCTAATGTGCTTTTCCTAGCTAGACTTCATCAAATTTCTTTATACTGGATAAAATAAAATGATATAATGCTGCCTTTTGGATACCAATTGATAAACTAGTATTTTGATAACTAGTTTGTTGTTCAACTGCATTTAACTGGTATAATACTAGACAAATTAAACTGGTATGGTATTGTCATACGAATACTAGTCAATATACTACAATTTTGGCATACTAGTTAGCTGTTTCGCTGCAGGGTATCTATTATATAAAAATGAATGTGTGTCTGTGTGACCTTTATGGACTCCCAAAGTACTCGACTAATTTTGAATTAAACTACCACACAAATTGAGTGGTAAAGTGGGAGTAAATTTTTATGCCAGGTATGTAGACGACATCATCTGCCTCATAACGGAAAATAAAGAAGAAAAAATTTTGGAATACCTCAACGGCCAACACAAAAATATAAAATTCACCATGGATGCAGAGAAAAATGGAAAAATCAACTACTTAGACCTCACAATTAAAATAAACAAGGAGACTAACAAATTTACTTACGAAATATACAGAAAACCCACAGCAATGGATACAGTAATACACAATAAATCTAGCCATCCTCAACAACACAAGAACGCCGCTTTCAGACATTTATTAACACGACTTGAACGGACCCCGTTAGAAAAGGAAGCTTACAACAAGGAACTCAGCACAATATACACAATCGCGGAGAACAACGGATTTCAAAAAAGTTTGGTGAAGAAAATACAGAAAAACATAACTTCAAAGAAATCGGAAAAGAAAGAAAAGGTAGAGAAGAAATGGGCAGTCCTATCGTATACCGGAGCAACATCTTACAAGTTGGCTAAAGTTTTCCAAAATTATAACATTAATGCAGCATTTAAAACGAGGAACAACATGGAAAAACTTCTACGAAACAACATTAACAAGGAAGACCCCTTTGACAAACAAGGCGTATACAAATTGACTTGCGAATGCCAAAATAGCTATATAGGACAAACAGGACGCCAAATCAAGACGAGATATCGAGAACACGTAAGAGATTACAATAAGAAAATAAGGAAATCATCAACGACAGTGGAATCAAATTTCGCCAACCACATGGCAGAAAACAAATGTACACCCATGAAAATAGGAAAAACAGCTAAAATTCTCCACATACAACACAAGGGAAAACGACTTAACGTATTAGAAAATATGGAGATATACAAACAGAAGACATTCGTAGGTAAAAATAATAAATGAACAAATAAACACCGCATCAGATACATTATTTGAACCGCTTAAGCTATTATACCGAAAAGAGGACAGAAAACCTAAAACCGACATAAACAAAACAACACACAAGAGGATAATAACGGACTTTTACCTGCCTGTTTAATGAGAATACAAAAATAGATTCACATACCTAAACGCACAGACTCGCACGCACGCACGTATGCACGTCGCCCGACCGCACGAATGCACGAACACACGAACACATCACACGAACACGAAGTACGTGACCAAACGATGGAAGTCAGTTACTATAAGTACTATCGAACGTACACAAAATAACTCAGAACGATAAAAGACACTGAAGATGGCGCATATTAGCCGAAACCGGTTTGTCTCCAAACCAAACTTGACAAGGGATGACGGAGGATCGTTCCACAATACATCATATTCCTACCCTGTCGGAAAAACAAGCAACCAAAAAGTATGTAAAGGTAAAGGTAAAGGTAAAGGTAAAGGTAAAGGTAAAGGTAAAGGTAAAGGTAAAGGTAAAGGTAAAGGTAAAGGTAAAGGTAATATAATATAATATAATACAATGGCGCTATTATAACTCTGACGAGTTTTATGGCCGAGCTTCTCTCCCAATTCGAGGTGTGCTCCTTTTTGTTTTTCCTACTAATTGGGTGGACCTACAGTTTTATGCCGGCTCCGAACGGCGAATGCATTTTTTGTGAGAAGCTTTTTCATGGCAGAAATACTCTCGGAGGGTATGCCGCCCACTGCCGAGAGGTGACCGCTGCTCTTAAAAAACCCAATAATTGGATTTTTACTAATTAGAAAAATTTGTTTGGCTCGGACCGTGGTTTGAACCCGAGACCTCTGGCATAGCAGGCGAGCACTCTACCCACTGCACCACAGCGGCCAAAGGTAAAGGTAAAGGTAAAGGTAAAGGTAAAGGTAAAGGTTAAGGTTAAGGTAAAGGTAAAGGTAAATGTAAAGGTAAAGGTAAAGGTAAAGGTAAAGGTAAAGGTAAAGGTAAAGGTAAAGGTAAAGGTAAAGGTAAAGGTAAAGGTAAAGGTAAAGGTAAAGGTAAAGGTAAAGGTAAAAGTAAAGGTAAAGGTAAAGGTAAAGGTAAAGGTAACGGTAAAGGTAAAGGTAAAGGTAAAGGTAAAGGTAAAGGTAAAGGTAAAGGTAAAGGTAAAGGTAAAGGTAAAGGTAAAGGTAAAGGTAAAGGTAAAGGTAAAGGTACGGGTAAAGGTAAAGGTAAAGGTAAAGGTAAAGGTAAAGGTAAAGGTAAAGGTAAAGGTAAAGGTAAAGGTAAAGGTAAAGGTAAAAGTAAAAGAAAGAAAAAGGGAAATGTAGAGGAAACCCGCAGTATAACATAAACATTTTTTCGTCGCTGCGAAGCGTGATGAGAATTTGCTAGTATATACATATGTAAGTATACTTTTAAACTTTAAGATATTTTACATGTATACTGAAGTTGGTGACGCATTGGGATGCCTCTGTTTCAGAATAACAACATAAATACTATGGAAATGTTTATATCGCAGAAAATAAGGTAAAATTAAAAGCATACAACTTTCATTTTAACAGCAGCTCCTTATTGATGATGTCTTAAAAACTAAACTACGCCATATTTTGGTATTTCTGCAAGCTAAACCTCGATCAGCCATTTTATTTTAATTGAATATTTATGTACATAATAAATAAATACTGCTTATATATTGTACATAGTATGTATGTATGTATCTTAAAATTTAAAAAATCGTCAGTAATTGCTTAAACTATCGAACACACAGTGTGTGTGTGTGTGTTGCTCAATTTCCTCTATCTCTGTGACTACTCGTATCACTCTGAAATGAATAATAAATAATTGAATATATTATATAGCATTTAAGCTGAAATCGTATGGAAATTGGAAGCTAATTATATTAACTGGCTATTCGAAATTACAATGTTAAAAGCAACAACAACAAGCTGAATGTATCAAAATGCACAGGCGTACATACATACATACATACATACAAATAATAAATGCAGTAGCTGACCAGAACTTTTCATGGAAATGCGTGCAGTTCAGTTTTACAAGAAAAAAAAGTAATGTCAATTAATTACAGAATAATTTTTGGATCCTGCACATCAATACATTACAATATGTGGAAAAGCCATGTGGTCAATCCATTATCAATGCATGCGCACATTGGCGTGTGGTCGTTTGCCTTTACACAACCGTAAAGCATCCAAAGTGGCGTAATGAGTGTGTGCTGTGCTGAACTCACGATGATATGTCGTAGGTCCGCCAGCCACACCCATTAATTAATGTCGACAAAGCGTTCAAGTGCATTTGTATGGTGATTGGTTTCGGTGTTCGCAATATGTAGCAAATGATTCACAACATCCCATTGTGACTAACTGCAAGCTTGGCCCAAAACCATCTAGAGCTATACACATGCGTGCTTTGCTATCACTTGTAGGCAGCACTGGAAATTTGCCATGTCTTTTATGATATAATTTTTTGGCTTTTGCGGAATTCGGCTGAATGCAATTTTATTTCATGTAACAAAATGATGAATATGTACATACATACAGTTAAGGCATTTGGTTGAAATAATTTACACTTGCAAAATAATAAGATTATTATGAGCCTACAAATATATACTACATATATAAAGATAAAGGGGCGAACAGAGCAGCGAAGAGCCATAGTAATTACATTGGTGTACGACTGTTTATATCAGATCAAAATATACTTGATAAGCTCGTTATAAACACCGCTTGAGACGTTGGCCACACTAGACACTCTAAAATGGTGTATACTTTTGGAGGTTTGTCTTAAACTCAACCCAGTCAAATATTTATACATAAATCAGAGACCAACATAACTGTTAAGTTTTTTCTAAGTGTCCTAAAATAACAGTTTCATGTAAACACAAAAGCATAACAGTTGAGCAACGCCGATAACACTTATTGTTTACAGACTAGCTGTTTCCGTCAGTGGGAAACTTTTATTTTCAATGTTGGACAGTGACGGTTATCATTGAGCAGCGAAAAATTTCTGTCGCGAAAGGACGGATATTTCGGGCAGAGAAAAAATAAAAGTCTTTTGTGCATGTATGTGTCGTGCGCACGTACATGTGCCACTCCGTTGAGGATGAACATATGAAATGCATATGTAGGTACATACATATGAATGTATGTTTGTAATTATACTAAATGGTACGCCGCACACTGGGTGATAGCGGCCAAAAATAAAATCGAAATTAAAGTATTAGCAAATCAAATTTTTTTGAAAGTGATTGACAGATATAACAATTTGTAAAAAAAAAGCTTATATAAAATTTTTTGAGTCTCGTTTTGTTTAGCCGTACAGGGTGTTAAAAACTGAGCAAAAAATAGGTCCTTTTATTTCTCAACAATTACACCTTATACAAAATGCTGTAACTCATTCAATTATTAACGTATGTAATCGAGTGATACATCATTACATAGATATTGATTTTGCCTTTTAGAAACAATAAGCCTTTTGTAACCAGCGGTAACTCTTAGATTTATATGAACTTTCAAATATTGACAAAAAAAGTCATAAAAAAAAATTTTTGCTCAACTTTAAACAAAAAAATAAAAAAAATAAAAAATATGACCTCCCCAATTTTTTCATATGTTTTGAAATGATATATTTTTAATCAAACTGCATTTTAATTCTTGAAATCCACCTGCGCTTTTCGCTTAAATAATCTTTTTCCCATTTGACTAAAAGTGCCTTTTTCAAAACGCAATAATTAGGCTACTTTTGACATTATAAAAAATCTTATTCTTAGGCGACTAATCGAATAGTTTGTTCACCGTGTTGTAGGCAATGGTTCACACTTTCAAATTATGAAAGAATTTTTTTTATCAGCGTTATCATTATTTTTTTGCAGCCTTTTTCTTTTCGAACAGAAAAAAAAATTGTGTAAAAATTGGAAAATTTCAACATGAAATAAAACAAGTAAGGAAGCCTAAGTTCGAGTGGAATCGAACATTAGATACTCAGCTGTATGCTTTCATTGTTTGTTTGCGTTTGATGTAAACACGGTGCACTTAATATAAAGCGAGTGCTGCATAAAGTGGACGTAGCCACGCCCATTTTCTAAATTTTTATCAGTCATCCAACTAAGCATATGAATATTATTCTTTGTGCAAAATTTCATTCCTTTATGACTTCTAGTTATAAAGATGTCACGTTACAAATTCCCAAAGAGTGTTCCAGATATATCTTTCTTCAAAAATAGGCGTGGTCATAAACCGATTTCAATAAATTTTTGCGTGGCTATTAACACATGTTATAAAAGTGTATAAACCAAGTTTCGTCATAATATCTCAATTACTTGTCGAGTTATAGGCTAAGAAATCTCGTATATTCCTTTGTCTAAAAAGAGGCGGTTCCACGCCCATTTTCCAAAATTTTTCTATTTGTTGTTTCCGGTCTATTGTAGAAATCATACCACAAAATTTGAATGAATTATCTTTACATTTGACAAAGATATCGCTTAAAATGTTTTTATTAGGTCACTTTATAATACCCATATATAAAAGTGGGCGTGGTCGTCAACGGATTTCGCTAAAATTCTCAACATGTATTACCACAAGTAATAAAAGTGTACACACCAAGTTTAGTCATTATATATAAATCATTTGTCGAGTTATGGGCTCAGAAATCTCGTATATTCATGTTTATAAAAAGAGGCGGTGCCACGCCCATTTGCCAACATTTTTGTGTTTTTCGTTTTATGTCCGCAGTTGGACTCCTGCTATAAAATTTCAATGATATATCTTTATATTTGACAGAGATATCGCTTAAAATGTTTTATTAGGTCACTTTTTGTTTCCCATATATAAAAGTGGGCGTGGCCGTCAACCGATTTCGGAAATTTTTCGTCCAAATATTTGACTAAGTAATTATATCACGCGTACCAAATTTCATCGATATACCTTCAACGGTTTCTGATTTATGACTCATAAAACTTTCAATGTTTGCCCCTTAATAAGTGGGCGTGGCACCGCCCGTTTTCCAAAATTTTTGTGTTTTTTGTTTTATGGCCATAGTTGGACTCAGGCGACAAAATTTCAATGATAGATCTTTATATTTGACAGAGATATGGATTAAAATGTTTTTATTAGGTCACTTTATAATATACATATATAAAAGTGGGCGTGGCCGTCAACCGATTTTAACTATTTTCCGTCCAAACGTTTGCCTAAGTAAGTAAATCACGCATACCAAATTTTGTCGATATATCTTCAATGGTTTCTGAGTTATGACATATAAAACTTGCAAGGTTTGACCCTTAATAAGTGGGCGTGGCACCGCCCATTTTCCAAAATGTCATAAAATTTCTTCCTAGGGGCCTGAGCTCAACACGTGGGTAAAAGTTCATCGCTCCAGCTTTATTAGTGACTGAGATACCAAATTTCCGATTTTTTCTATATAGGAAAAGTGGGCGTGGTCATGGTCCGATTTCGCCCATTTTCAATACCAACCGTCCCAGTCTCGATACCAACTTGCATTTCAAATTTCATCAAAATATCTCAATTTTTGCGCGAGTTAGAGTGTTTACAGACGGACGGACGGACAGACGGACGGACGGACGGACGGACGGACATGGCTCAATCGATTTCTCTTTTCACCCTGATCATTTTGATATATATAAGTCTATATCTATCTCGATTATTTCACTCTGTTACAATCCACCGTTATGTGATTAAAACTATAATACTCTGTGTACTAGTACAGCTGAGTATAAAAAATACAAAATATGACCTCTCCAAGTTTTTAATATTTGGTGCTAGTGAACGTGCTTTATAAACAGGTGAAGAAATCTTAAAAATTCGTTTGCGCTTTTTTGTTTTATGAACTTTTTTATGGAGTGAGTTTTTCTAAGTTTTCATACATTTTTCCCATACAAAATCCCCAAAAGTATGCTTCAAAAAGTATTAATAATTTTGTATGGGGAAAATTTGCCAAGTTAATGAAACTTAAACAACAATTTCTCCAATTCTAATAAAGATATCTGAAAAATTTAAACGCCATATTCAGGGGGATGGTTTATGCTTTCTAACGGTGTATTTGATTTTGAATAAAAAAATATTACATACAAGATATTAAGCAGGGAATATAGTCAAAAACGTGTTTTTTTGCCTAATTGGACATGAATATCTCAAAAACTAGAACCAATTTGAAAATTCCGACTTCAGATTCAGATTCAGCACACTGAAATCCTTTAGAAAAGTATAGTTTCATTTGTGGTATAAAAATTTTTTTAAATGTGATTTTTTTGAAGGAAAATTTTATGATGAATGCTTATAAAATGCTCAAAAGTGCATATATTTTTAATTTGAAAACCATGGAATACTTTGCGCTTTTTCCAAAATGATTACTGTATATTATTTATATTTAAAAAATGTGTGCTCTTATTAAAATTGAGCATTTTAGCTATAATAGTTAACAAAATATTGAAATTTCAAAAATACCGTTATATGGGAGGGGGGTGTATTTGTGGGCCGATTTTGTTCAAATTTTCACAGTTTACTATCTTCAATCAAGAAAGCTTAAGTTCCGAGTTTAAAGTTTCTAGCTCAATTATTACTATTTTTGGCCGCGTTTGTATGGAGGTGCCCCCACTGTGCGCCGGTATGCCTGCGATCTGGTGGAATGGAAAGCAGGTATTGCAATTTTCCATGTTTATTATACATTATTGAATCTTTTGTTTAACATTTTTTTGCATATACATATGTACACATGTAACGACTTCTTTTTATAGATTAGGTAGTCGACTTTTATTTAATTTTAAGTGAGAGGCTGTACTATCTTAATACCAAAATAATAAATTCGTTATTTTTAATAAAGCCGAACTCTAAGTATTAAAAATAATAATATAAAATAGTTATGGAAATAGGTATGTACCTGCGTACTACTAAGATTAACTATGATATGTTAATATGTATGTAAGTACATACATATGTACATATGTATGCATGTATAAGAATTGCAGAAATATGCAAAGCCGACGGCAAATGAACTGGTTCCTCGTTGACACATTTTCACCAGTTCTGAACCAGAAATTCTGTTCTTTAGTTACTTATTAACTTCCTGCAGAGTATGTAAAAAAATTCAGATACATGCCTTTATAATTAAATACCTATATTAATATGTATGTACATAAATATGTAAGTAACGAATCTAACATCAAAGTATATTTTAATCAGGGTTGGGCAAGCTGCATTCAATTTTGATTGCATTCAGCCTTGCAGCCACCAATCAATGATGAGTGGTAGGGCAAAATTGATTTGCATTACCATTCAGTAGCGAATGGGAATGCAAATTTGGTTTGCATTACCATTCAGTAGTGAATGGGAATGCAAATGTGGTTCGCATTACCATTCAGTAGTGAATGGGAATGCAAATGTGGCTTGCACTACCATTCAGTATTGAATGGGAATGCAAATGTGGCTTGCACTACCATTCAATAGTGAATGCGAATGCAAAGGTGAATGCATTCCCATTCATTGCATTCCCACTGCAAATGTGATTTGGACTATTAATTAAAAATGAGTGCGAGTGATTTGGACAACCATTCATCATTTAATAGCAGTTAAAACCTGTGACCATAGTTAAGGTATTAAGTGGCTAATCTATTTATTAACGGAAAGGAAGTTTATGGGATATTATTAATATGGAATTAGGCTTAGCAAAGTAAAGGGAAACCAACACGGCATGGTAATATGTACATATGTTCTATGTTATACCTGTAAGTAAAAGTATTTCTTTCAACTTCTGAGGTTATAATTACACAGTTCAACAAATTTACAAAAATTTTACTCAACACGAACAAACGCTAGTTATTATGAAAGAGGATGCCTCTCAGACCAACTTTTCCGAATAGAGTACTAGTCCAGTGCAAATCACATTTGCAGTGGGAATGCAATGAATGGGAATGCATTCACCTTTGCATTCGCATTCACTATTGAATGGTAGTGCAAATCACATTTGCATTCCCATTCACTACTGAATGGTAATGCAAACCACATTTTCATTCCCATTCACTACTGAATGGTAATGCAAACCAAATTTGCATTCCCATTCCCTACTGAATGGTAATGCAAACCAATTTTGCACTACCATTCACTATTGAATGGTAATGCACTTTGAATGGTAATGCAAAAATGCCCATCCTTGATTTTAATACATATATTATGTATTAACTAAATAATTCAAAATAAAATTCCTGTCCATACCTACCTGCTAAGTTACAAAATTGGTTATTTTAAATACAGTCATACTACCTACGAATACAAATTTTCTTCCATTTGTACACATGCGTATGCGCACGAACGTACATGCATATCTACATATGTACATATGCAAACATATTTTTCAGCAACACTTTTCTTTATCCCTCTGCTTTTAACTGTTATCAAAGGACGGAAAAAAATAAAAGTCTCATTGAAACCGTCACTTGCTGAGGGATATTTTTGAGTGTTGAAAAATAACTCTTAAATGGCAACAGAAAAAAGATCGTTGAGAGAGGTTGCCCACGGAGAGAAACACTTTGAGTGAAAGAGTTTTCTGTTTCAGTCAGTGGGAAACACTTTGCGCTCAGCGTTTTTAACACGCTTTTATTAGCTTCACCTGTATGTATGTATGTATGTATGTATGTATGTATGTATGTATGTATGTATGTATGTATGTATGTATGTATGTATGTATGTATGTAACATTTAACTAAATAATTATATCTTTCAAACATTCACATTTTTGTGTTCTCTCTACTATTTCTATGTATTCTCCTCCGGATTCGAAACATGACATCAACAGCCCAACGGCATCATATAGTAGGACATTCGACATTATATTTTATGCTTCATTGCGGCTTTTATGTTACCTTTCTTCAAAATAGCCTCTATGAATTTCAATTCACTCCCGTATACAAGCCAATAAGTAACAAGCTTGCAGGGTACGGAAAAACTCACTCACGAACGCTCAAAAATACATTATTCTCAAATCACAAACAAATGTTCAAAGAAAAACGTATAACCACTCAAATAGCGAGCGAACTAACGCACAACAGCCAGCGATCGCTCATAGCGATGGCGATAAACTCAATGCATAAATTCACTCAAAAATAAAGCTTGAAGCTTTCTGTTTTGGGTTTGTTGTATTTGCAATGAAATCAACCGCATGTACAATGTACATACATACGTATGCAGAGCAAGAACTGGTTTTGTGTTTTGTGTAACAAGCTTTCTGTTTTGTCGTTGTTGTGTTTGCAATAAAAACAATCGCATGTACATACATATGTATGCAAAGCAAGAACTGGTTTTGTTTGTAATTCATTTAATAGTAAGTGCTGAATCAACGAATAGGAACCCTAATTACATTTTTATACAATGTTTTGTAAACGTGAGGTGAAAAAAATTTCTCTAAAAATAAAAAAAAAAAAAATAAAAATAAAAAAAAAAAAATAAAAATGCGCCACTCGGGACTCGAACCTGAGCTCCTTGGCCCGTAGGCAGCATACCTCACCATTACGCTACAAACGTATTCGGAGCTTTATTGTCTAAATTCGAATTTATTCAATCAGGTTTCTTTTTTTTTTTGTTCTTTTCAAATGCTTCACCTCAACTTCTCTTCACTTTCTGATTGTAAAATATAACAAAACTTTGGGAAATTTTGTATTTCCAAACTAGTTTGGAAAACCTTGAATAAAAGGGTTTGGAAAATATTGCATAATAAGCTAGTTTACTTCACTGCATATTGGGATTTTTGGTAGAAGTTATAAATACATATGTATGTAGATCTATTTCGGAGAACACCACATCCCATCAGACTTCTTTTTACTTTTATTCTTCCGTCCGCATAAAACATCCTTTAATGAATAATTTCACTAAAAAGTCAAAAATAAATAATAGCTTAAAAAACTAAAAAACACGCTTTAATCTTAAAAATCGTACTAAAAATTGAGAAATAATTTAATTAGAAACAAAATGATGAACGAAAATATAAGTATTTAAGGAAAAGCGTGGGGGTGCTCAATAATATTTGAACATGAAAATATTCGATTCGTACAACTAGTACAAAAATATACCTAGTTGCGAAATTAAAGAGTACGATATATGAAATCTCAAAAAAGTCAAAATAAAATTATTAGTAAAAAAACACCGATTTTAAATATTTTTTGACATACTGAGCACGCTTTTCCTTAAATACTTATATTTTCGTCATCATTTTGTTTCTAATTAAATTATTTCTCAATTTTCAGTACGATTTTTAAGATTAAAGCGTGTTTTTTAGTTTTTTAAGCTATTATTTATTGTGTTTCCGTCAGACTGAAAGGGAATGAAAATAAGTATTAACTGTTAAAGTTGGTATCTGACATAAATACGTTCTAAAATTTTTAATTCTCAATTAAGATGCTTTATACATATTTATGTACGTAGAGCTATAAACTTTTTTAAATTACAGTATTTTAAATTTACTAAATATGTACATATATGTACAATTATCCAGTTTTACTTACAAAATTCCCGGTTTTTATACCCAAATAAAATATCACACAAATACATATACATATGTTTTCAGTTGGCAACGCACATTTTATCTACATGCATATAAATTATTTGTGAAATTGAAACCATTAAGTTGGGAGAACCATTTTGAATTATTCAAAGCACGAAACTGTTCAAGTGAAATGAGCTGCAGTTGCATGTGGAGTTGCGAGTGTTGGCCATTTAGGCCCGAAGAGAAATCATAATGCATGCACAGATGTACATACATATCTACATCTGTAAACATATTGATCAGGATGCTGCCATAAGTCACGTATGAATGCACCAGTACATATGGATTTAAGCATATTCCATAAAATTTACACGTGTAAACATGTTTGTATGATAAGTTTATTTATATCCATTGATATTAGATGTTTACCAAGTGGATCGAAAGTTAAACAAAAAATTATTTTTTCTCCGCTGGCTTCAGGTCAATTGAAACACAATGTTTTTCAAATTTTAATATTCCCAATATATTTCGACCACACCACGGTGATCATCTTCAGGGGCTACAAAACACACAATAATAACAAAAACCATTTAATTTTCTTAAAAAACACGAAATTGGGAAAATATATATACATACATATGTATGTGTATGAGACAAGAAAAGATAACTAATAAAATCACAAAAGTACATAAATATCACATAGATACATAAATAAGCGAAAACAATAAATTAAAAATTAAAAAATTTACACACATTATTTTTACACGTCACCTTAGTTCGACGCTGAGTTTAAAATTATTTACTTATTTTCTAATAGATGTTTATATACGTGAGCACAGTTGTCAGTGTCCGTTTTGTAGTTCAGTCTTATGTTTGTTGGTGTGTTTATAATATGTAGCATCTCCAGAGGAATCGTTTATTGTAGTTTTGTTCTTGTTGGAGAACACTTGCTTTGTCTAAATTCGGCATATGTCCAGTAGCCGCACAGTGGGCCATGAGCGCTGTTTTCTGTGTATTTGTTTGACAATATTTTGTATCTGATGTATTGCGCTAGCCTAGTCTTTAATTTTGATTTGGTTGTGCCTACATATATTTTATCACATGGTTCGTTTTCTTTGTCATTACACGGAATTTTATATATCACGTTGCTTCTCTCAGTTTGTGGAATTTTCGATTTATTCTTATTAAATAGATTTTTTAAAGTATTTCTATGTTTATGGGCTACTCTTATTTTTTCTTTATTATAGAAATCCGATTTTATCAGACGTTCTGATAGTTTAGGTACATATGTGACTGACTTAAAAATTGTTGGTTGCTTTGTTTTATTTTGCTGACTATTTTGCTGTGCTTTATACATTAATGTTTTGATGGTTCTTTTTGGAAAATCGTTGTTTTGCAATAACAGTCTTATTTCTCTTTTTATTTCTCCGTGGTAAGTGTCATCTGAAATTTGAAATATATTGGGAATATTAAAATTTGAAAAACATTGTGTTTCAATTGACCTGAAGCCAGCGAAGAAAAAATTATTAAAGTTATAGGACGCCAAAAACAACTATATGTTAAACAAAAAATTTAAGATAACTGTGGGTTATGTTCAAGTTAAGTTCAAGTTAGATTTTCATATTAGACTTTTACCAAATAAAAAAAAACTTAAATAAGTTAAGTTTAGTTTAATTTAATTTTGAATTAAGTTTATGTTAAGTTGAAGTTTAGTTTAGGTTTAGTTTAACTTAAGTTTGAATTAGGTTTCAATTAAGTTGAAGTTAAGTTTAAGTTAAGTTTAGGTTTAGTTTAAGTTAAGTTTGAATTATGTTTAAGTTAAGTTGAAGTTAAGTTTAGGTTTAGCTTAAGTTAAGTTTGAGTTAAGTTTATGTTAAGTTTAAGTTAAGTTGAAGTTAAGTTTCGGTTTAGTTTAAGTTAAGTTTAAGTTAAGTTTGAGTTAAGTTTAAGTTAAGTTTAAGTTAAGTTTAGGTTTAGTTTAAGTTAAGTTTAAGCTAAGTTGAAGTTAAGTTTAAGTTAAGTTTAAGTTAAGTTTAAGTTAAGTTTAAGTTAAGTTTAAGTTAAGTTGAAGTTAAGTTTAAGTTAGGTTTAAGTTAAGTTAAGCTTAGGTTACGTCTATGTTAAGTTTAAGTTAGTTTTTCATATTAGACTTTTACCAAAATAAAGAAAAACCTTAAATAACTTCAGTTAAGTTTAAGTTAAGTTTAAGTAAAGTTTAAGTTAAGTTTAAGTGAGGTTAACGTTAAGTTAAATTTAAGTTAATTTTTCATATTAGACTTTTATCAAATAAACCAAAACCTTAAATAACTTAAGTTAAGTTTAAGCGAAGTTTAAGTTAAGTTCATGCAGTTTAGCATTTAACTCACTGAACCCAGCCGCAACCCTATTTGACAGTTCAATTACCTCTCCCAGCATTCTGCATATCATACAAGAGCAGATTGTACTTATGTATGTATGTTTATAAACGAGTGTGCGTAAAAAGTTAATTGTAGGCATAAGAGCATAAACAAAGCGGCAGAAGTGGTGGAGGTAAATAGGTAAAGTGTGCGTCACATGAAAAGTATGTCAAGTATGCCAACAAACAAAATTCATCGGTTTCAAAACGAGTGACCACACACTTCACAGTGTTATGACAGACGAGTTGAGATCTAACGGAAAGTGTTAGCAACACTCTCAGCTGTCATTTCTTGTTGCTCAGTTTGTTGCTCTTTTTAATTTGTTTGCGCACCCCCAAGTGTTCGCATGCAATTCATTCGACAAATTCTCCGTCAACGACATGTATACAACGTTCATCTACGAGTATATGCAATTATCTCTTGCTTCACTATCAGGCTTTTCGCTCGAGCTTAGTAGTCGAGTGTTGCCTATTAAGTGGCATTTCATAAAAAGCACAATGCAACTGCTACAAATTGTACTAATAGTGGCGACAATTTAACAGCCAACTCTTTACCTCTATTGCACAAAACATTTACACCTTTATAAGCTATTTTACTGAAGTGTTAGACTAAAAATATAGAATTTCATTGAATGAACAGAATCTATCCAATTAAATACTCTCTCAAATTTTATTTTATCCATCCCTTGCATTTTTTTAATACGAGTACATTACGTGAAAGGTATTCTAATTTCATAATACAAAATATTTTGCAGTTTATATATATTAAAAAAATTGATTCATTCATAGGTACATACATACGTAATGAAGCAGAACTTTTTTCCGTTTTAGATTTAGTCGTATTCTCCAATCTCGCTTTTGATTTAGTGAAACAGATTACTTGCTTAGAATTTCAAATTATGTGGATTTTTCTTCGGTGCGTGTATGTACAATCTGACTTATATTATTGGGTATATTCGTACGTGTGTGCGGCTTTCTTCGGATTGAATATTGCATGTCAACTGCTATTTGTTAACCATTGACTGATTAGGAAACTTATGCTGATTAAGAAAAAAAAGAACAAGTAACAACGTGCCTGTCTTCGGCGGTGAGCAACCCTCATGAATTGGATAAGTGAAATGTTGCATGGTCTGTTTTTCATTATTTTATACTGTCCATTTTTGTGGCTAATGTATAGAAGGATTTTCGTCACAAAACAGTTGCATACTCCAGTCTGTTAGAAGGAGAAGTTATATCTCAATTTTACCTTAATTATAATCATATTTTGGTGGGTCTATCACCTCTTCTTCTTAGCTCGTAAAGTTATGTAAGTACCAGAGTTATAAAGATTTGGTTATGGTTCTCAATCGTTGTAAAGTTTTTTTTTTTTTTTTTTTTTTTTTTTTTTTTTTTTTTTTTTTTTTTTTTTTTTTTTTTTTTTTTTTTTTTTTTTTTTTTTTTTTTTTTTTTTTTTTTTTTTTTTGATTGGCGCTTAACCGTCTAGACGATTCTGGCCGAGTCCAACAGAGCGCGCCAATTGCTTCTGTTTCGTGCAGCATGGCGCCACTTGGGAACACCTAGGGAGGCAGCATCGCTGTCCACCTGATTTTCCCAACGCAGTGGAGGTCTCCCTTTTCTTTTGCGTTCAGCGGGTTTCGATAGAAATGCTTTCTTGGCCGGAGCGCCTTCGTCCATTCTCACGACATGACCTGCCCAACGCAGCCGCTGGATCTTTATTCGCTGAACAATGTCGATGTCTGTGTAAAGCTCGTACAGCTCATCGTTAAATCTCCGTCGATACTCGCCCACGCCAACGCGCAAAGGTCCATAAATCTTACGAAGAACTTTTCTCTCGAATACTCCAAGTGCCATCTCATCTGATTTTGAAATTGTCCATGCTTCTGCGCCGTACATGAGGACTGGAACGATGAGCGTCCTGTAGAGTGTGATTTTTGTTTGTCGAGAGAGGACTTTACTTTTCAGTTGCCTACTTAGTCCGAAGTAGCATTTATTGGCAAGCGTGATTCTTCGTTGGATCTCCGTGCTGACATCATTCTTGGTGTTAATGCTGGTTCCCAGATAGACGAAGTCCTTAACAGTTTCGAATTTGTAGCTATCAACATTGACGTGGCTGCCAAGGCGTGCTGTTTCTTTGTGTGATGACAGGAGGTACTTCGTCTTGTCCTCGTTGACCGCCAAACCCATTTTCTTAGCCTCTTTATCCAGCTTGGAGAAGGCAGAACATACGGCGCGCGTGTTAGTGCCAATGATGTCGATGTCATCGGCGTACGCCAGCAGTTGCACACTCTTGTGATATAAGATGCTTCCTGTATGGTTAAGTTCTGCAGCTCGTATTATCTTTTCCAGCATCAAATTGAAGAAGTCGCACGAAAGAGAGTCACCTTGTCTGAAACCTCGTTTGGTCTCGAACGGCTCGGAGAGGTCCTTCCCAATTCTGACGGAGCTGGTGGTGTTAGTCAATGTAATTTGGCATAGCCGTATAAGTTTAGCAGGGAAACCAAATTCAGACATTGCGGCATACAGGCAATTCCTATTCGTGCTATCAAAAGCGGCTTTAAAATCGACAAAGAGATGGTGTGTGTCGGATCCTTTTTCATGGGTTTTTTCCAATATTTGTCGTATTGTGAAGATCTGGTCGATGGTAGATTTACCAGGTCTGAAGCCACACTGATAAGGTCCAATCAGATTGTTGACGATAGGCTTCAGTCTTTCGCACAATACACTTGCTAAGACCTTATATGCGATATTCAGGAGGCTTATCCCACGATAATTGGCGCGTACTGTGGAGTCTCCTTTTTTGTGGATTGGGCAGAGCACACTTAAGTTCCAATCGTCGGGCATGCGCTCGTCCGACCATATTCTGCATAGGAGTTGATGCATGCTCCTTATCAACTCTTCGCCACCATGTTTGAATAGCTCGGCTGGCAAGCCGTCAGCGCCCGGGGCCTTGTTATTCTTAAGCCTAGATACTGCTATTCGCACTTCGTCATGATCAGGTGGTGGAACATGCCTACCATCATCTGCTATTGGGGATTCGGGTCGTACATCTTCTCCTTCCGCACTTTCACTGTTGCCATTATCTAGCAAGGAGGAGAAGTGATCCCTCCACAACTTAAGTATGCTCTGGACATCAGTTACCAGATCACCGTTATCATTCCGGCAGGAATTTGCCCCGGTCTTGAAACCTTCAGTCATCCGCCTGATTTTTTGATAGAATTTTCGAGCATCGTTCCTACCCGCCAGCATCTCAAGCTCTTCACACTCGCGCCTTTCAGCCTCCCTTTTCTTCTTTCGAAAAAGGCGCCTCTCTTCCTTCTTCGCCGTTCGATAACGCTCCCATACGCTTCGCGTTGCGCCCGCACACAATGTAGCCCTGTAGGCGGCGTTCTTTCTTTCCGAGGCATCGCGACATTCCTTGTCGTACCAGGTGTTCTTGTGGGCTCGCTTGTATCCTATAGATTCCTCAGCGGCGATACGAAGTGAACGAGCGATGTGTTCCCATTCCTCAGATACATCGTTTGGTGAAGGGTTGCTCTCTGAGAGCAGGAGTGAGAGCCGAGTGGTGTATTGATTGGCTGTCTGCGTCATGTGCAGCCTTTCGACTTCAAACTTTCCTTGCTGTCCTGCTGGCACATTCTTTGCTGCACAGAGGCGGGTGCGTACCTTGGCTGCTACAAGATAGTGGTCGGAGTCGACATTGGGACCACGGATTGTGCGCACATCTAGGATGCTGGAGCTGTGTCTGCCGTCGATCAAGACGTGATCAATTTGATTTCGCGTTTTTCGATCAGGAGACAGCCATGTGGCTTGGTGTATTTTTTTGTGCTGGAATCTGGTACTGCTAATGACCATGTTTCGTGACCCGGCGAAGTCGATCAGCCTCGTCCCATTGGGACTGGTTACGTCGTGGAGACTGAATTTTCCGACTGTGCTGCCAAAGATACCTTCCTTACCCACCCTGGCATTAAAATCGCCAAGCACAATCTTAATGTCGTGACGGGGGCAGCGGTCGTAGGCATGCTCTAACTGCTCATAGAAAGTGTCTTTGATCGCATCGTCCTTCTCTTCCGTCGGGGCGTGGGCGCAGATAAGAGATATGTTGAAAAATCTCGCTTTGATGCGGATGGTGGCTAGACGCTCGTTCACTGGCGTGAACGACAGTACTCGGCGGCTGAGTCTCTTTCCCACCACAAAACCAACACCAAATATACGCTCCTCTGCATGGCCACTGTAATATATATCGCAAGGCCCACATTTCTTCTTGCCTTGCCCCTTCCACCGCATCTCTTGTATGGCGGTGATGTCAGCTTTCACTCTTTCGAGGACATCAACCAGCTGGGCAGAGGCACCTTCCCAATTAAGGGTCCGGACGTTCCAGGTGCTTACCCTCAAATCATAGTCCTTTAAACGTTTGCCGTGGTTTTCATCAGAAAGGGGTGGTCTCATCCGAGGCTTTGTTGTTGTTTTCATTGGATAGGATTTTTACGTGGTGGGTCCCAAGCCCGACGCACAACCCGCCCTGCGGGAGTTGTATATTGTTACACGTTTATATAGCGAGCCGCTTGCTCCAAGACAGACGCCCGCTCGCAGCCGCACCTTCTGGTGAACAGACGCTGCAGTTATTCCCCTCAACAAGCCCTTAAACCGAATATGTCGGAGTGGCCTTGTCGAGTTGTCGCCTTCTCACTTTAGTTCACCACCAAACGGGTGTTCGGTGGCTATCCAGAGGACACTGCGCGGAAGTCGTGAGCTGCTTGCTCCGCATGCAAAAGAATCGCTCTGGCCACCCCCAGGTGGATGGCAGTCAGAAGCTTTCCCCACTTACGTGGACTTTTACACACGAAGCCATCCTTTTGGATGGAATTGGATAAGTGAAATGTTGCATGGTCTGTTTTTCATTATTTTATACTGTCCATTTTTGTGGCTAATGTATAGAAGGATTTTCGTCACAAAACAGTTGCATACTCCAGTCTGTTAGAAGGAGAAGTTATATCTCAATTTTACCTTAATTATAATCATATTTTGGTGGGTCTATCACCTCTTCTTCTTAGCTCGTAAAGTTATGTAAGTACCAGAGTTATAAAGATTTGGTTATGGTTCTCAATCGTTGTAAAGTTTACATTGTTCTAATCAAGCGACCACGAAATTAAAACTTAAATTCGTATAACCATAACTGACTGTAAAAAGGCTCAGCTTTGAGCGAATAGGACGGGATGGAGACTAATGCGTCGAATGACCTTTTTTATTCCTTTAATTACTTACACTAAATTTGCTTGATAATTGATAAAACGACGTTTAAACCAAAACATAAAATGAGTGAATTTATGACTTCAATTAACTAATATTTTACCCTGAAATAGTGTCTGCACTGCTACATTTTGTCTGTATATTTCTCTGTACGCTTTTCATACTTTTTGCAACTAATTGCACCACAGACTTTAATTGACGATGGCTTTGATTTGATAAGCGCCAGCCAGTCCTTTGGTAAGAAAAATACATACATTCATGCATTTGCTAAAAATCAGAAGGTAATACTACTAACTTTCTTTGAAACAAAAAAAAACACAAATTGCACAGCGCAATTAATTTTGGCTACAAAATATATGTAAAAAGTAAAAAAAGTAAATGTCGACATGATAGAATAACGAGAATTTCGTTTAAGCTTAGAACTAGGTTGCGTCCTGATGTTTAGTGTGCATACACATATATCTACAGAGTACACGGCGTGCATATACATACATTTTTTTGGGGACATATAGAGCGCTGAACACACGGTGGTAAGTTGTAGCAGCATTGTTCGTTACAGTAAGAAGTCTTATCACAGTGTTGTGCAAAAAAATAAGTAATGACATGTTTTAAATCGAGTTTTGGTCGGCATTAAGACTCTCGATGGGTAAGAAGGGCTAAGAGCTTCCTGCAGAAGGGAGATAAAAATAATAATTTGCACCGTAATTTATCCGATATTGGATTCAGATTTTTCACTTTATGCGACCTTTGAGATGACTCTTATCGCTCAATAAATTTTTGTGCCAATGCCTTGCACTTATCGCCAACACTGTAGCCGTTAAAAGTTATAGCAAAGCGAAGAAAGCTTGCAAGAAAGAATGAAATAATTGAATTTAAAAACTTGTTACTTTTATCATCGATAGCGCGCGTGCACTTTTACTAACCAGCAAAGTTGATCCAATTCGTCGTTTTAACAGCGTCAATTGGAAAATTCAGAGGAAGATTTAGCATTTCGGCAGACTCAGTACATTCACTACACATTTCAGCCAACGAAAAGTTTTTTGACGACTAAAGCAACATTAACGATAAACGAAAGTTACTCAAGAGAGGGCAAAAAAAGTGTGTCAAATAGCGGAATAATGGTTGGCTGAGCATGAAGTGTGAAGTAGCTGCAAATTCTAATATTAAAAAATTCTAATATTATATGAAGATTTTGAAATTTCGACCGTCTGTCATCTAAAGCCCACCACCAAGGCCGTATCTAGATTGATCCCTGCCATCCCCCCCCCCCCCCCCCCCCGAAATTAATGCGATTAATTTTTTTTTATAATATAAATATGCTTTATTGTATTTTTTAGAAGCATAGAAATCATGTAAAAAGTTAGTCTCAATTATTATTTGTATCTATGTATGTACTAGCAAGTACCCGGCTTACTTCGTTGCGCCTCAAAAATTAAATATACTGATGTTTAGCTTTGAGTAGAGTGTAAAAATGGGTTACACATTCATATTTTGTGCTTGTTTTCTGCAAGGAATGTAATATACCACCATCCTTTAGATGAAATGCAAACACTTTAAAATTAAACAACGTTATGAACAATACATTTATTAACAACAAAAAACTCAAAGTTATAATAATTCAAACAACGTTTGGCACCTACACAGAGCCAAAACCACCTAATAAAATAGAACAAAAGTAAGAAGATATCTCTATAGTTTTTCTTTAAGAAGAATCCCTACTTACTTTTAATGGGATAGTCTTTTTAATAAAATCAAGAAGAAATCTTCGAATATATATGTGGATATCTCCTTGAATTAATAAAGAGGGTGTTCTTCTTATTTTTATTAGGTTATCTAATTAAATTTATTATTAAGTTAGTCTTATATACATACATATGTAAACTGAGTTAGCGGTTCACAGTCGACAACAATAATGCGTAAAGAAAATTAAATTAAAAAGAAATCTCTATGGAAATATCTTCGAAAAATTTAGTAAGAAGTTTTCTATTTATTGTAAGAAGGTATACTTTTAAATAAAATTAAATCGATTTACCTCCCAAAAATAAGAAGAAATCTCTATGGAAATATCTTCGAAAAATTGAGTAAGAAGTTTTCTATTTATTGTAAGAAGGTATACTTTTAAATAAAATTAAAAAGATTTACCTCCCAAAAATAAGAAGAAATCTCTATGGAAATATCTTTGAAAAATTGAGTAAAAAGTTTTCTATTTATTGTGAGAAGGTATACTTTTAAATAAAATTAAAAAGAAATCTCTATGGAGATATCTTCGAAAAATTGAGTAAGAAGTTTTCTATTTATTGTGAGAAGGTATAGGTACTTTTAAATAAAATTAAAAAGAAATCTCTATGGAAATATCTTCGAAAAATTGAGTAAGAAGTTTTCTATTTATTGTAAGAAGGTATACTTTTAAATAAAATTAAAAAGATTTACCTCCCAAAAATAAGAAGAAATCTCTATGGAAATATCTTCGAAAAATTGAGTAAGAAGTTTTATATTTATTGTAAGAAGGTATACTTTTAAATAAAATTAAAAAGATTTACCTCCCAAAAATAAGAAGAAATCTCTATTGAAATATCTTCGTCTCTGACTTCTGTCCTCTTTTGGGCTGTTCAAAGAGACAATCTTCTTATTTTTATGAGGATTATTTGGCTCTGTGTACATTAGTAGGCAAATTAGTTCATAAAATAAGGTACATCTTGTTCATTAATTAAAAACTTCCGTGAACAAAACATTCTTTGTTCTGTTGCCATTTCCAGGTATAAGAAAACTCTGGTTTTGTGGTGAACCAGTTCGCGACAGAGCGACATACATTTGACCGTGAGACTTACAAAAAAACGCAAATTTCACTCATACGACCCATGAAAAGGGAAGAATGTTCCATATAGTTTAAATCCGGTCTGTAGTTAAATGCTGATTTCGTATGAATCGCCACATGTCTCCTCTGCATTCCACGCAACCGTGAGTTCTCTAAACGATTTGCATATTCAGCGACTGTCCCGTTTCTTCTGAACCTAATTTGGCGCCTGTTTCCAGAAGATATAGATAACTGCGGTTTTGCTTTTGGCATGTCTAAGAAATTGTTTAACAAAATCATAAACTTATAATTAACTTAATTGGGTTAGAGCTTAATTTAAAATTTTACCATTGAAATTAATGGTGATTTCGTTTCATCAAAAAAATGCGCATTTTTGTTACACTCTTCAATTTTCCGTTTTCGTTTGCAAAATGAAGGTAAAACGTCAAACAGAATATGTCTTCTTTTTTAGTGGTTTTATTAGGCTAGTGGATCTAGTGGTAATTTAGTGTAAAAAAACTACATAAGTTTTTCACTTGCTACCCTGTTTTCGTTTCCTAAAAATGTACACTTCAGTGGTGTAAAAAACTCACACTTTTTACCCTCTGAAGCTTTGACAGGGTAGCTGGTTCCACTGAAAATCAGCTGACGAAAATTTTATTTGACAGATAAATTTGGTGAAATTAATTGGATTTTGCAATAACAATTAAATATGGGTGATAAGCGAAACCTAATTATTCATGCACATAGCATAGCAAACGGGGCAGATATGTATGTATGTAATTTGAATTTGAAATGTTTTTTTTTTTAGTTAATCCCCCCCAAAATGAAATCCTGGCTACGGCCTTGCCCACCACCACACTTTTTGCAACCCAGCAAAAGGCTCGGGAATGGGAATGTAATGAAATCATTTCAAAGTAAAATTTTTATTTAACGTAGCACAATAACATTTACCACATAGATAGATATACGATAGTATAACTAGCGGCAGAATGGAAGAAACGTGAACCATTTCTGGTCATCCTTGTAATTTGAGTGGAAGTTACTGCGGTCAAAAATAATTGTAGAGCTTTTTATATGTACCCTAGTAATTACCATGTAACAGTTTTGAAAATATCAACTCTTCCACCCATATAATTTTTCCAAAGAATTTTCATCTCTATTCTGTTCCAGCTCTTTTTTTTAAATTATATTTTTGAAAATAATCAAAAAAAACTCCACCATACGCCCACATATAATATCTTTTTTTATACCACCAGATGTCGCCCAAATACATTTTTTCTTATCTTCGGTATTTACTTATAGTATGTATTAGTAAAATTATCATCCACAGAACACTTCTTGAAAGTGTGATTTGAAAATTATGTTAGAGGTTAATTATAGAAAATAATAAAAAAAAAATTTCCTTTTCCTATAAATTAGTTATGCTTGTCAAATGTTGGTCATTGGGATAGTAAAATGACGGTTATGGTGATAGCAAAAAGACGGTTTTGACCGTTAATTGTGATAGTAAAATGACTAGTCAATTGAATGGGAGCTGTGACGCTCACAAAAGTTCTCGATGCTCTTAAGAATGACTTTCCCAAAAGTTTTGGTCACGACTCCAAGTCAATTGACTGGTCAATTTACCTGGAACAGTTGTGCAGGGATACTTATATGTATATATACACAAGATATGTAGTACATATGTACATGCATAGTTATTTACCCCCTTTGTATGTCTAAATTCCGTTAGCGATTACTGATGTGCGGAATATACTCAAAACTCAAAGTACTAATTTGATTGCCATAGTGACAAAAATAGGTCGATTTGTGTTTGTATCAGGGACTTGTAACAAAACTCGTAACGAAACGAAACTCTAGTTTCTGGCGTTTCTGTTCCAAGAAACATTAAAGGATAGAAACTAAATTCGAAACCAAAAGATTGTAACGTTTCAATAAGTAACAAAACCTGTAACGAAACTAAATTAATTTTGTTCCTTGCAACAAAAACAAAACCAGAAACGAAATTAATTTTGTTCCTTGCAACAAAAACAAAACCAGAAACGAAATTAATTTTGTTTCTGAGTGGCAAAACTATAAAAATTATTATAATACTATTTGCCGTACATTAGGATGGACTTATTATTTTTAGGTATATAATATATATATGTATACCATATATACATATATATGAAAAGTTTTGGGCAGAGCTTCTACAGGGAGCCCTATTCTTTATGATTCCTAGGTCGGGTCGCGAGATATGGGTCAAAACGAGGACCCGGATTATCTTGTGTGTTTCTGAGTAATATTGGTATCTAATGAAAGGTTTTGAGCTGGCCTTCTACAATATTGGTATCAAATGAAAGATGTTGAGCGGGGCTTTCGTATAAAGCTCTATTCTACACCGCGTCTCCACATATCGGTCAAAAGGAGGACCCGGATGATCCTTGAATATTTCTGAGCAATGTTGGTATCAAATGAAAGGTTTTGAGCAGGACTTCTACACGGTGCCCCGAGATATGGGTCAAACGTGGATCCGAACGATCTTGCATGTTTCTGAGCAAAAAAAAAAATCAAAAATTAAAATTCAAAAATTAAAAATCAAAAACAAACACCAAATCAAACAAAACAAACAAAAATAACAAAATGTAGCAGTGACAATGGCAACAAAAAATTATAAAAACGATAGTCGCATTTTAATCGATAGAAAACCAGTGAAAAAAGGAATAAGGGGAAGGGAATAAAAGTCCTATTTCGAAACTGATTACACATCAATGTTCATGAGTACTCCTTACTCACGTTTCCTTTTTTTTAACTCAACTGGAGTTAGGAAAATATGTTAAAATTTACTAAGGCGAAATTAAAAAAAAACCCTTATAATTTGCTTTATTAACTAATACCTATTAGAAACTTGTTTCGGACTATAATTGGCTGCGAGAAATGATAGATTGACAGAAATGTAATAAAGCTTGATTAATTAAGCAAATACACATTTTTTAACTTCACTTAAGATATTTTTGGATTTGAACAGAGGTCGAGTTAAGTTCTTTTAGTTGGTTCCGTGGTAGAGGTAGATTAGAAGGTAGAGGTAAGTGTGGAAGTAGATGTAGACATGCAAAAGCTGTGAAATTTCAAATTATATAAACATAAATAAATATCTATGAAAAATCAAGCAAAATCGAGGATGCAACTACCTCGCATTGTGAACGACCACACAGCGCTGTATCAACACCCACATCAACTCAAACTATTGAGTCAAACTCTGAAACGATTTCGCAATATCAAAGCCCAGCATTTCTTAAAGTCTTGAACGCTGCTATCGCAAAACGTAGCACAACGCTGCATGGAGTTTGTATAAGACAGTTAGTGATTGACTTTCGCGAATCAACGTCGATATCGCCAGACGTTGATATTCTCCGTTGGTGGGAAACGCACAAAATAATACACCCACAGTTGTACCAATTGGCAAAAATTGTTAATGGTGCAGCTGCAACTGAAGTTAGTGTGGAACGGCTCTTCTCGGGAATGCACTATATATATTTGTCACTAAGGACGAATATGAAATCGGATATATTATATGATATATTAGTTATCAGGTGCAATGAAAAATTCAAAGCAAAAATCGCCAGGAATACATTAAGAAAACGCAAGTCGGATATCCCATTATCCATACGAAACGATATTACACCCGCCAAAGCATCCTGTACTGCTTCGACGTCTTATAAAAATCATGATGATGAAGAAATTGCACTACAAAGTAGTCTGAATGAGCTATTATTAAAAAATTTAATATTTATTGATAACAATTAATGTATACTTTTTACAATCCGTTGTTCTACGCATATGAAGCGTTTTTATATATCATTTAAAAAAATTAAAAAAGACAACCCTAATAGTCACCCATTTATATTTTTCTTCATATCGACCCCTTTGTGCGACTTTATCGTAAGGGACAAAAGCAAATTTTACAGGAGAGCTTTTTTTTTGTTTTTTTTCACTGTTTTTTACTGGTATATTTAAATGAAATTGAACACGCGTTTAGATGGTTAATTAATATATTGAACCTGATATCTTTTTTCTTGAAAAAATTTGCAGTTTGCGAAAAAATTATAATTTTGTCCCTTACGATAATTTCGCTCTCAATGTTTTATGAGCGTATTTGAATAAATGTCCGTTACGATAATATTTAAAAAATATAAGTGTCTTATTCCATACTTTAGTTGGTTGCCACAGACATACATACATACATATATGTATATTATATACCTAAAACTAACAAGTCCATCCTAATGTTCTGCAAATATAGTTTTTCTACTGAGAAACAAAATTAATTTTGTTTCTGGTTTTGTTTTTGTTGCAAGGAACAAAATTAATTTTGTTTCTGGATTTGTTTTTGTTGCAAGGAACAAAATTAATTTTGTTTCTGATACTGAGAAACAAAATTAATTTAGTTTCGTTACGGATTTTGTGACAAGGAACAAAATTAATTTAGTTTCGCTACAGGTTTTGTTTCTGCTGGAAACGTTTCTGAGTTTTGTTACGACTTTTGTTACAAAGGAGTTTTGTTTCTGTTTCTGTTTCTGTTACAAGGAACAAAATTAATTTAGTTTCGTTACAGGTTTTGTTTCTGCTGGAAACGTTTCGGAGTTTTGTTACGACTTTTGTTACAAAGGGGTTTTGTTTCTGTTTCTGTTTCGTTACTTAGCTGTGTAACAGAAACCGAAACCGAAACGCGTTACAAGTCCCTGGTTTGTATGTACATACGTATTTATTTATTATACGTATATATTGGTGAACAATTTTCATACAAAGCAACGGGTATGACGGGTCGTATGAGTAACTAATTGTTAAAAGTTTATTTCAACTGCTTGAACGTCCTTTAAAGTGCATACAATTTTTAAATGGAAACATTTCAATTCTCTTTTAGATAATATAAATCTATTTGTAATATAACTAATGTAAATGTTTATCTTATCTTCGTTTTATTCGCGCTTTCATATATGTATGTATGTATCGTATAAAATCAAAATATTCATGCATGAAAATCTAGCTAAATATTCTTCTAATTCATTTCACCTAATTATCTTGTTAAATTATATTCATATATTACTGATGTATATCCACCACAAAACCATGACGACAACCACTAGCGTAAATAAGGCCGTGAAACAGTGTTAACCTCAAATTTTAAGCAGCATCAGCAGTGAACGGCGTGACTGCGAAAAGGCGTGCGAACAAGCTAATGGCTGAAGTACTAGAACGCAAAGTGTTTACTCATGATTAAGTTCAACGTTAAGTGATTTAGTTGCAACAAATTTACGCTGTTTGCTCGATAGCTAAAAACAGATTGCGGCGGACAAGTTTGCATATGTATGAGCATTTAACACATTCGTAGTAAATAACCGTGCGCATCTTTACCGCGTTCCACTAACTAACATACCCATGAATACTTCTTTGCATGCACACACATACGTATATAAGTAGTATTATATCTATGCATAATCAACACTTCTAATGAATATTTCACACCATTCTAACCGCAAATGAGCCATATAATGGCGGATGCAGCAAATATTCGCCTACTTCGCCCATCTCTTTTCCATGCCTATCACCCATTTACACCGGCCGAAAGGATGAACTTGTAAAACAAGTTAAACAAATTCGTAAATGGCGAGCCAGCAACGTTGAATTAGTTAAAGAAATATATTCATTGAGGCTGGTGGAGGTGTGCTTGGTTGGCCTTTTGACATTTTGCTTTAGCTGTCACAGAAATGCGAGGAGAAGTGTGAGAATTTTGCTAATTATGTATGCATATAAAAGTGAATACATTAATAGCAAATACCTAGAGATTCTGCGTTTTTTGGAAGTGTGAATCACAAGTGATTACACAAACTAAAACAAACTAAGTATTAACATAGAAAAGAGTTTGAAATTCTCAAGGGCAAAGTTAAAATTTTCAGTAAGGAACTTGTGACTGTTCTATTTTTAAAACATGTCAAATAAAGTGAAAAGCAAGATTTTGAAAAAGTGGAAATCGAATAGCTAATAAAGTAATAAAACATTTATGTATGAAAATTTGGCTTTAAAGTTAAAAAGCTGGAATGCGGTTGAGCTAACGCATAGACGATTGTGGATTTTAGTATTTCAGCATATTGAGAACAAAAGCCTACAGAATTGGCTGCCACTAGTAAATTTCTTGAATAGTTAATCGGTGCTAACTTTAGCTTGGCTGGAAATTGGTTTGCAATTGTTCTGTTTATATGGCATGAGGAAGAACGGGGTAAAAGCAGCCCACTAAAGCCTTCTTTTGACAATCCTGGGTCCCCAACAGTGTTCTGATTCGAGTAAGGTTTTCGGCTCATCGATCTGACACAGTGCAATGCAACTCATACACATGATGTTTACCCGAATAAGCGATACGAGTAAAGCTTTTGTACCTACGTTCGATGTCAAACGAACAAATGTTTGGTTGGAAAGAAATGTACAAACCAATGATTTGTACATAAGTAGAAATTATCGTTTGATCGATCGGTGTATGAGTTGTACTTAAACAGAAATTATGGTTTGATCGATCGGTGTAGGATCATGTACACTTTTAGTATGTGTGTCGTATAAATATATGTATGTACATACATATATACATATGTATGTATGTATTATGGATTTAGTTTTAAAGCCGTTTTTCTTGCATTTTCAATTCTTTATTTTCTGTAATCTTTGTATGAGTGCAGATCAGCCGCTTTATTTTACATATCAAAAATTTAAATAAACGATTAAAAACTTTTCAAAGCGATAAAATGAAAAATCAATTTGTTTTTATTATCATTAGTAGATACTTTTTTATTTCATTTTTAATATAAAATTAGAAAAGCTATTATATAAAAGGAAAAAAATCGTGCATACAAATTAGGCACTATTTCATTTATTTATTCTTGTTTTCATCAATACTGTTTTATTTCATTTTTAATAGAAAATTAGAAGTTATTATATAAAAGGATAAAATTCGTTCATACAAATTAGGCATTATTTCATTTCTTTATTCTTGTTTTCATTAATACTTTTTGATGTGTAAACATCTTTGCTGTAGCTACGAGTAATTTCGAAAAACAGGCAAAGTTTACGCGCAAACCGCAAATGACCTTTGTGTTAGTGCACTGCTGTGTCCGTGTGAATCGCTTGGCATTGTCAGTGGTAGGTAGGTAGATAGACATGTACTTACAAATGCTTGCATGCATAGCCGTTCAAATGCAAATATCAACAACAACAGCAATGAATCGAAGTGAAGTTATTGTTATTTTCTGCAACAATGCGACATTTAGGCAAAATAAAAAGGACCAACCTGTTTGAACATGTATGCAAATGTATGGATATGCATACCTATACCTACCTATCTAATTTTCTGAGCAATATTGGTATCAAATGAAAGGTTTTGAACAAGACTTCGATGTGAATCTCTTTTAATTGTGACCCCTAGGCCGGGTCTTTAGATATGGGTCAAAACGAGGACCAGATGATCCTTGAATGTTTCTGAGCAATATTGGTATCAAATGAAAGGTTTTGCCCAGGAATTCGATATGAATATCTTTTAATTGTGACCCCTAGGCAATATTGGTATCAAATGTAAGATCTTGAGCAGGCCTTCTACAGTGAGCTCTATTCTTCATGGTTCCTAGGTCGGGTCCGGAGATATGGGTTAATACGAGGACCCGGATGATCCTTGAATATTTCTGAGCAATATTGGTATCAAAGGTGTTCAACAGGGCTTCTACATGGAGCTCTATTCTTTATGATGTCTAGGTCGGGTCCCGAGATATGGGCCATAATGAGGACCGGATGATCCTTGAATGTTTCTGAGCAATATTGGTATCAAATGAAAGGTGTTGAGCAGGCCTTCTACACGGAGCTCTACTCTTTATGATTCCTAGGCCGGGTCTCCATCTTGCATGATTCTGAGCAATACACAACAAAACAAAATAAAAAATTTAAAATCAAAAACCAAAATAAACAAAAACAACAAAATAGTAGCAGTCACAATGACAACAAAAAATTACAAAAACGATAGTCGCCTTTTAATCCATAGAAAACCAGGAAAAAAAGGAATAAGGAAAAGGGAATAAATATCCGATTTCAAAACTGTTTACACATCAATGTTCATGAATACCCGTTATTCACGCTTTAATTTTTTTTATTTAATTTTTAATATTAAATTAGAAAAATTAATATATAAAAGGAGAAACTTCGTGCTTACGTATTATGTAAAATATTTTCATTTCTTAAAACTGAATTTAAAAAAAGCATATTGTCTATAAGCGCAGGAGCTAGGCGGTTGCGCTTTTCGACTATTATATTACCAGCAAGTGAAAATGTGCGCTCACTTGCTGCACTGCTAGCTGGAATGGATAATATTTTAAGGGCAAAATTATAAAGAGTTGGAAACCCATTTTTATGATTTTCCCACCACTGCATGGTATCAAAATTATTTTCGAAGGCTGTTTGCCAATCGGTAACATTTTTCTCTATGGCAAAATGAGGTAGACAATTTTTTCCATGTTGAAAAAAAAACCTATTTTGCTGTGCCAAACGGAAGAGAAAATTTTGACAGTTACAAAGATACACATTTGGGCGAAAACGGGCAACGATACAATTTTAAACCGTAAAATATATAATTGTTGATGGCAGTATTAATGGAACAGAAGAAATGTATTCATGTAACGATTTGATGTTATTTTGTATTTAAATATTTGTGTTACTTATATGTGTATGTATTTATAAAATGTCAAAAAAATTTTACCTAGCCTAGGCTAGGTAAAATTATGACGTTCAAATCCACCACGAATACTGTCAAAATTTTACTCCCTTATGTCAAAATTTCATTTTTTATACCGATTGGCACACGGCCGAATTGTACAAATTCATTAATTTGACACCCGTTTTCGTCTTCAATTTCACAAAAAAAAATTAAAGCGTGAATAACGGGTATTCATGAACATTGATGTGTAAACAGTTTCGAAATCGGATATTTATTCCCTTTTCCTTATTCCTTTTTTTCCTGGTTTTCTATGGATTAAAAGGCGACTATCGTTTTTGTAATTTTTTGTTGTCATTGTGACTGCTACTATTTTCTTGTTTTTGTTAATTTTGGTTTTTGGCTTTTGATTTTTTATTTTGTTTTGTATTGCTCAGAAATATACAAGATCATCCGAGTCCACGTTTGACCCATATCTGAAGACTGGCCTAGGAATCATAAAGAGTAGAGCTACGTGTAGAAGTCCTACTCAACACCTTTCATTTGATACCAATATTGCTCAGAAAAATTCCGGGTTAATCCGGGGTCACATTTTGACCCATATTTGGGGACCCGACCTAGGACTCACAATGAATAGAGCTCTATGTGATAGCCTGAACACCTTTCATTTGATACCAATTTTGCTCAGAAACATTCAAGGATCATCCGGGTCCTCGTTTTGACCCATATCTGGAGACCCGACGTAGGGGTCACAACTAAAAGAGATTCAGATGAAAGTCCTGCTCAAAACCTTTCATTTGATACCAATATTGCTCAGAAAATCATATCCATACATTTGCATACATGTTCAAACAGGTTCAAACCAAACCGTTCGATCGCTGTGTTCTTTAGTATGAAAGCATACAAACGAGCAAGTGGCCGCTGTGGTGCAGTGGGTAGAGTGCTCGCCTGCTATGCCAGAGGTCTCGGGTTCAAATCACGGTCCGAGCAAAACACCAAAACAATTTTTCTAATAAGTAAAAATCCAATTATTGGGTTTTTTAAGAGCAGCGGTCACCTCTCGGCAGTCGTTGGCATACCCTCCGAGAGTATTTCTGCCATGAAAAAGCTTCTCACAAAAAATGCATTCGCCGTTCGGAGTCGGCATAAAACTGTAGGTCCACCCAATTAGTAGGAAAAACAAAAAGGAGCACACCTCGAATTGGGAGAGAAGCTCGGCCATAAAACTCGCCAGAGTTATAATAGCGCCATTGTATTATATATTATACAAACGAGCTGTAGCTCGTACGTTTACGGTTTGCCGGGTATCAATCGTACGTACACAATGAGTTGTATGCTATACCCGAACTTCAAACTGATCGAAGCAGAACTCTGGTCCCCAATATGCTACTAACTGTCCGAATGTTATATTTTGCATTTACGGCCTTATTTCGGCGTGGTAACATAATTTACTTTAACAGTAAAGTGGAGAATCTGGAACTTTGAACAGCCTTTCCGTATTCTGGTAGCAGGAAAATTAAATTGCCACCTCAATATATGGTAACATTCCGCTGCCATTTTAGTCCGATTGTCATTTGTGTCAGATGGTAACGATTTTAAGCAAAGTAAAATACAAGTAAAGTAATTTTGCGGTAACGCACCGAATCGGGCTGTTAGGCAAAAGTTTGTGTTATGTTAATCAGTAGGCATAACAAACAACAACAAGTTAGGTGGTAGGCAGCTGTATATTCAGCACTACAATAATGCTACAATTCATGCTGAATACCTAACAAGAGTATAATAACGACCATATGAAAAAAACACGCGTTTTGTAATAAAAGCCCGACGCCTTCGCTTCATTGCTTTTTTTACTATACAAATTCATTCATGCGAAGACTGCCATCGCCGTGCGATAGTCATGGGCATAGTCATGGAAGTTGTTATCTTCCCTTAAGGAAATGTAATGAGGAAAGTATTGATGATTTGTAGATCTTTGGGGCTACTGGGAACCATTTTATTTCTTACGCAACAGAAAATAGGAACGCCAATTTTGATTATGAAAAATTTCTATTCCATATCCACTACATTGCCACCTTAACTACTGCAAGTAATTCTGCAGTTGGTAAAATAAAAATTCACTTTAAACCATCACTTAAAATAATTTTTTGTATCGCATTTTCTACAGTGTTTATGACCATTTCTGCCATTTGGCTTGCAATTAGAGATACAAATGCATTTCAACGCATATACATACATAAATATCTACTAAATGCTGTAATAAACACATAGTGATATCTTTTCAACTTTCGGTTGTTTTCCTTTGGCAGTCGAGTAGAAGCGTAAAAGTAATAAGAGGGGTGAATAGACTACATACTTAATTACCCTTAAAGGCGCAAACAAACTAAATGGCTTGTTGGCTTCGATGGTATTAAACAAAGATGCTTATGTCTGGTTCTGTTATAGCAAAGTGGGTAGATAAGTGCCAATCGGAAACGGTCAAAAACTTAAGCTTCACCAAATTTGTGGCAACAACCTTAGCAGCACAACTCGAATTGGGAAAGATGTTCGGCCTAAACTTGGATAGCGTTTAGTTCGTGACAGTACCCTGGAAAAAATGCGATTAATCCGGGACGCGTCCGGGATCAATCGCAAGGGAGCATGCGACTAATACAATTTTACATCCCTTTATATGGAGTGAATTGATCGCATTTGTTCGAGCATGTCCTATGAAGAGACTAATTGTTCAACTTGTATACCCGAACGGGTACCAATATAGATTAATCACTAACATACCGAACGGGTACAAATGTAGATCAATCGCTTTCATCCCGAACGGGTACAAATGTATATCAATCGCTTCCAGCACGAACGGGTACAAATGTAGATCAATCGCTTCCAGCACGAACGGGTACAAATGTAAATTTTTCCAAGTTGTTCGCCAAGGCAATTTTTAATAACAATCTTTAAAAAATTGTAAATGTTCATGCATATATAAATAAAGATTATATAATGTTTTTGAAAAAAAATCTCAATAAGTAAATAAAAAAAATTTAAGTTTTGAGTATGCATTATACAAGCGTAATGTAAAGGATTTTTTCATAGGATTTTTTAGGCAACATTTTGTTAAAATTATTATTCATCATTGTTATTAAAAGAAAGGGTGTTCAATTCGTTTTACCGGTTGTTCTACAATTTTTTAAATACATTGCACATTTTTGTAAAATTTCTACATTTAAGGAATCTAGATTTGTACCCGTTCGGAATGAAAGCCATTAATCTACATTTATACCCGTTCGGGATGAAAGCTCGAAAGAGATCAATCCGGGACAAATATCTTTCGGTATTAATCGCACATTTCTTTGCAGGGTATATTTTATTATGCATATTATTCTGTCCGTGTGTAAATATAATCTTACACAACCATTGATATACCAATGGCAGTACATATTTGCGCATGTATGTATATATATAAGCGCATATGCCCACATCTGCAGATACGAATGATTTTATACATACCCTGCAGCTAATAATGACCCTTTGTCAGTCCCAAAAAACGACAGTCTAGAACTAGAGAGTTCACAACTAGCTCGGAACTGGTTCTAAACGGATGCACAGCGAGACAATTTATTATTGCGACTTGAATGAAAAATTTATGTTTACGACTATTACTTTAAAGTTGAGCAACAACAAATGTTGCACTTTACAATAATATCGCTTTTTACTGTCTTTTGCTGGGTAGTGCCAAATGGAACTTTGTTAAAAGGACGTATGTACATATAAGCAAATATTACATGGTATTTGCTGGTGCGAGGGGATAATTCCAGCTTTGGTATGTTTAAGTTTCAAAAACTTGGTATTTTATTACATAAATCCGCATTTATTTTCCGTACGTTAAGAGTTCTGCCAACTGAGGATTACTTTTTTAAAGCTCGACCAAAACCCGATAATTTCTGAACTAGTCTGGACTAGTGCTTGCTTTTGTACCAACTCCGAACTATTGATTTTTGTACTAACTCAGGACTGTACATTAAGCCGTATCACGTTATATGGACAAAAAAAAAGTTTAGTGTGTGTCAGTTTTATTTTAACACTTATGTCGAAAAAATATTTTTGGTGTAAAAATTTTTTTTTTAGGCCCGCGTTAAAAACAGCTAAATCGCGTTTTTTGTAATAACTTCCTTATTTGATGTCGGATCTCTATGATCTTAATGTCGCAGAAAAGGTCTCGCTCAGCACTATATTTGGCCCATATGAAGTTTCGACCTCAAAGGTTGTCCTGAGTTTTACCTTTAAAAATTTTGGAGTTACTATCCCTAGATTTTTTTATTTTTATCACTAATACAAAGCTCTCAAAAAACCATGAGGAATCCCCCAAAGAAATTCTAGCCTTTATTCACAAACAAAAAAGTTATAATGTTGTAAAATGAAACACTTGTTTTTTTTATAAAAAATTACTACAGAGAAACGGCGAAACACGTCAACTTAATTTTTGGCTGCAGATTACGATGACGTTTTTAGAAGTGCAGTGTATGCACCCCCATTTTCGAGATATTTAAGAAAACATTTTCAGTTTTCACATACAAAGCGATCCGATGTGGGGGCGTATGAGTAACTATTGCTGAGGTAATAAAAATAAAGAAAAGGGGAAAAAACTATACGTACATATATGTATATAAAATGCATATGAGAAGGAACAGAATTCCCTGTACATAAATTCCAATTTGTTTTAAACGTTCGAAACCTGCACTGAAAAAACAACTTACCCAGATTATGGAAAAATGGGAATGTTTCGGCGCTTAAGACACATTTTGATTGTTTTGATGTACAACTTTCTTTAAATCAAGGAATAAAAACAACGTTTTGAAAGAAAATTTTATTCAAAACAATGAAAATATGTCATTAGCGGCGAATCATTCTCATTTTTCCATAATCTGAGTAATTTTTTTTTGAGTGTGAGCAAAGTAATATAAGCGACGAAGAATTCACTTTCAGAGCTCTGAAACTGCTTTCATAAATATCTCTAAATTTGGAGGACATCGTCATTTTTGGTCTCGGTTATCATAGATAAGAAGATGTTTTGGGGATTAAAGTAAAGTGCGTTGTTTTCAATTGTAGGCCGAATAATTAACTGCATTTCTAGGGGCAGACGACGCATCCAGCGCAAGTATTGATAATACATTTAGACTTCCGTTGTCTCTTCTTAGGCGCGTATAATTTTACAACGAACTATAGCAGTTTTTCTAAATAACTTGGATGATTTTAAGATACGCACGGATGCAGAAATCGTGAAGCCGTTGTAAGCCAGCGCGTTGTGCTTAGAGATCCCACTTGAATACTTGCCAAATCTTTACTACAGCCATTATCATTCAATATAAATAACGTTGATCAGCACGAATAGTCCAATCATCAATAATTTTTGGCATATCATGTATCCAGTATTGGTAGCTGTTCCATCGCGGTACAAGATTCTCAAGTCAAGCGAGGACTTAGAATACTTCTTAATCAAAAACTCATACTATATGGCGTTACTGCCTCATATAAATAAGAACTTGGGATAATTTTTCAAAAAACAGGTTCTCTGATTTTAAAACGGTATAACTTTTTTGTTTGTGAGTAAAGGCTACAACTTTTTTAGCGGAGTCCTCATGGTTTTTTGAGAGCTTTGTATTAGTGATAAAAATAAAAAAATCTAGGGATAGTAACTCCAAAATTTTTAAAGGTAAAACTCAGAACAACCTTTCAGGTCGAAACTTTATATGGGCCAAATATAGTGCTGAGCGAGACCTTTTTTGCGACATTAAGATCATAGAGATCGGACATCAAATAAGGAAGTTATTACAAAAAACGCGATTTAGCTGTTTTTAACGCGGGCCTAAAAAAAAATTTTACACCATAAATATTTTTTCGACGTAAGTGTTCAAATAAAACTGACACACGCAAACTTTATTTTCGTGATACGGCTTACTGTACATGTAGGAAGTAGTTTAAAACGCGTTCCAAAGTTCTGCAGAAGAGGATAATTGCCACTTCGTAAAACATCGCCATGTTAAAAAACAAAACAATTGAAGCATTCCGTTGAGATAGAACGAGAATCACCCCTCCCCCTCTTTTTGGACTAGTTCTGCACTAGTATGTAACTACCGCGATTTGCTACAGGGTATACATATATGTGGCCTTTGTGTGTGTGCGATTGTAGTCACATGTATGCTATGTAAACTATCAAGAACTAAACGATTTTCAATTAATTAAACTAAATGGAACTAAATGGAGCTCAATAGTTGCACAATCATCGTTGATTTTACATAGAAAAGCCAAGTGGCAAAGCAATGATTGCAGTGTAAACAAATTAATGCATGTATCTACATATCGTATGTTTGTCCATACGCATTGAATTGAAGAGCAAAAGTCAGAGCAATACAAGCTGCAGGCAATGTTATAGAAGAATTTAAGCTGCTCTGCATGCAAGGAAAACTTTCTGCATCTAAGAAGAGTTTGTAACGTTATGAAGGCATCAAGATGGCATTGATACATACTAGATATAGTAGAGCTACACATTTAATTTGTTAATCATTTGTGTATAGTGCAAGCTGCGGCCCTGCAGCGAAATCAACTAGTTGTAAACTAATTGACAACTAGTTGGCCATACAGCTCAACTAGTCAGTCATCTATCTTTTTTCCATATTAGCAACTGGTATTTTTAACACGGTGATGACCTAGGAAATGGCAATTGTCAGTATCCACACCAGAGTCATACCACTTGACTGACTAGTCAGTATCCATACCAGCATCATACCACTTGAGTGACTAGTCAGTATCCATACCAGCATCATACCACTTGACTGACTAGTCAGTATCCACACCAGCATCATACCAATTTGCTGACTAGTCAGTGTAGATATCAGAACTATACCAGTTGACTGACTAGTTTTGCATGCTACTCCAATGAAAATAAAAACTGCAAAATAAAGTTTCTAATACATTTATTTAGTTATTAGAATATGATATTTAAATTAAAGAATTCAGGCACAGTAGATTGTGATCTTGCATATTAAATATTTAGGAAAATTTACATTAACATTGTGAATAAGTAACACGTTGACCATTCTAAGCTTGACATTTATATTGATGATTTTCTGACTTTATACAAACATATCATGTACTTTTTTCTATGGCTGAAGTAGTATCTAATATATAAAGCTAAATTAACATCTCAAACTATGTTATATTCGTGGTATTCACCTGATTTAATGATCTAACAATTTGCAATCAACTAAATGTACAAGGGGCCTACTACGCAGGGTTCGAATACTACAACAACAATAAAGAAGTTGCTTTACTTTTACTGCATACGTGTTCATTGCAACCTCCAGAAACCCCGGATACATTCGTTTTTAATTTAAAACCTTTTTTTGGCAAAACTTGTTGTTTCATAACTAATCTCATTTTGTCCCCTACGAATCTAGTTGAGCAACTCCCATAATTTATCTAGTCAGTTAACTGGTAGGTTGGCTGACTAGTTTGCACTTTCGCTGCAGGGGGGTTACATACTATGTATGTGTGTATATGATGACAAGTATTAGCTGTTTTTTTTTCACCTGAACTTTGATCCATCCTCATAAGGGCATTTCCAAAATGAACAACGAGTGAATTCAAACTAAAGAAAGAGTGTTTAATGTCCGAAATGTCTGTGTTTTTTGTTTCGAGAATAAGCCCTTTTATTGACTCAAAAGTGTGTTTGGAAAATTCCATATTTCAGTCTTTCCATAGAATGTGTGATTGCAACGTATGTGGAAATGCTCATGTTTATATTAAAACGGCAAATTTGCAAATAGCTTTTGAAGTGTATAAAAAGGATTGTTTCAAGGAAAATAAATATCTGTCTTCTCATGCGTGCTGATTGATGCTACAAGCAATGCTTATGGTCTGCAAATATTCTGCAAATATGTTGAGTCAATCAATTTTATTTTATTTAATGGCAGGTATGTAGGAATTTAGCAGTTCAGATGTGCTCTTGATGCATAAAAAAAAACAAAAAATGTATATATGAAGTATGTATTTATTTATATTTTAAAATATGCACATGCACTTTGTATTGGCTTAAAGCAAAATAGCTTCAAATTGAGCATTTTACTTTTTTAGTCTTTTTATAGAGCTATTGGTTTCTTTATTCTTCAGTGGCTTTTTCTATACATTTCCTTATGTATTTCGTTATAGTTTTTCCAATTAACATTTTAAATTCTTGCCCATATGCACATTAAAAAAAAATGTTAAAAAAGGACTCTCTAAAGGATTTACATATTTGAAATAAACACACAGTCAAAACACTATTTCAACGTCATTTCTGTGGTTTCGGCAAATGCTGAACGGCAAACCACAAAGCCGGATGCAGGAGTAGCTGGTATATTTTTAGATATAACAACTAGGGTTGGGCGATATATATCGATATATCAATATATCGATATTTTTAAAATAGTACAGCCGATAATATCGACGATATTTTGAATTACCGTGCATCGATAATCGATAATTTTTTGCCATTTCGAGCCAAATTCGATATTTTTCATACATTTCTGATTTGTTTTAAATCTAACACCAGAACATTTTTTAAGAAGTGGTATAACCATAATGTTCGGGTGCTTGAATTTACACTACTTTCTTCTTCAAGCAATTCTTAATGATTTTTATGTTTATACTTCAGGATTCGTAGAATATCTGTAAATTGAAAAAAAAACTAGCAAAGCACTTTTTTTATTTTTCACATCAAGTTTGTATGCGAATATGAAGCTGGCTTCGGCGTTCAAAAATTCAGTATTCACAGCCATATGCATATTTGATTTGATTTTCGTTTGCATGTAGGTACATACTTATGCACATAATTTCTTACATCTGCATGTGCATGCAAACATAAATATCAAATACCAGATTATAAAAGGGTTGATTTTGATTTTTGGCGACTATTGGCACAATATCAAGATAATTTTAAAAAGCGGTGGAAATCAAATTGGACCTCAGTTTTTCAAATACTAAAGCACACATTTTTTAGGCAATAAGCAAATACACTTGCTACTGCTGAAATTTCCGTCGGTATATGGAAACTAAAAATACCTCTGCGCTTTCGTGTAAGATTTCCCTAGCGCACGTTTTTATATTTAAGAATTATGTAAATACGAAATTTTTTATTTTAAAAATGTTCAGAGTAAAATTGCAAAATCAAGAAAAAACAATTTTAATTTAAAAATGTTTATTTTTATTTTAAGCACTATGAGATTTTGGAGGAAAAACTTTCGTTTTTATTCCATTAGTTTTAATTTTTAATTTAAACATGTTTCTTTTTAAATCCTAAATACATTTTAATTTAAAAAATTTAATTTTTAATTTAAAAATTTTCATTTATAAAATAAAAATGACTTGGTTTAAAACGTGCATTATAAAAAAAAATTTTAATTTTGATTCCTTTTCTCTGAGTATACAAACAAAAAAATGTGTATCAGGAAAACAAAAATAAAAAATACATATGAAAAAAACAAAAAAAAAAAAAAAAATAAACGAGAAAAAACGATCTTCAAATAACCGAATTGTTCAAATGCCCGTACAAACATATGCGTAATAAACAAATAAACGAGCATTCGAGCATTGAAAAGCATTTATTCGGGCCACTCGCAAATGTTAAAAAGAAATCGAGAACTCTAAATTAAAGTCAATGACGGAACGCAATCAGACTTTTAAATAATACAGCAAAGGAAATTACATAAATGGCTAATGGTTATACTTCACACATAGGCTTGCAAAGGCAATTTAAGCTAGGTCCGCCACTGGTACATAATATAATATAACACAATGGCGCTATTATAACTCTGACGAGTTTTATGGCCGAGCTTCTCTCCCAATTCGAGGTTGCTCCTTTTTGTTTTTCCTACTAATTGGGTGGACCTACAGTTTTATGCCGGCTCCGAACGGCGAATGCATTTTTTGTGAGAAGCTTTTTCATGGCAGAAATACACTCGGAGGGTATGCCGCCCACTGCCGAGAGGTGACCGCTGCTCTTAAAAAATCCAATAATTGGATTTTTACTAATTAGAAAAATTTTTTGGCGTTTTTCTCGGACCGTGGTTTGAACCCGAGACCTCTGGCATAGCAGGCGAGCACTCCACCCACTGCACCACAGCGGCCACTGGTACATACATATGTATAAATCTGTAGATACAAATGTGTATAAAGTGATATTTACGTTATTCATACAGTAAAAGTTACATACATATATTTGGAAGAAATTCTTAAAAAAGCTTAAGCCCAAATATTAACTTAAATATATTTGACATTTCAAAAAATATTGTACAGCTTGCCAACGTGAAGTGCTGTGATAACGCCAGTTGAAGTCAAAAAGCCTAGCGTGTAGCAGCTCAACAGTCTGCACTAGTCAAGTGTTTGTGTACACAAATATATTTAATCAGATATATGTATATACTAGCCTATACCCGCGGCCTTGTCCGCACCTACGAAGTCCCGCGGGTATAGGCTTCGTCCTTGATTGATTTGGCTATATTTTGTGAATTCGATTAGTAGAACACAATCGATAATTGCAGTGATCTGTAACCGTTAATACATACATATGCGGTTGAACATCTAAAAATTGTGTGTCTTGCGTTAATTTGATGTATGAACAATCAATTAGTGCCGTGTGTTACCGTCTTCGTTGCAACCGAATAACGGATGAGTTCCGCATATTATGACAACCACACATGCCATATTTTGCATAAATTTATTTTTAGAAAATAACGATTTAATGATTCTGATACGTATACGCCATGGTTTCCCAAGCATACAACACCACAATATTTCAGTTACCGATAAATTTATCGAAATATATCGAAGTCCAAATGAAACCTTGGGCCATCCCCTTTCGTTTGATACCCATATTGTACGATCTTTCTATACCAATATGCGAAATATCATAAGTATAGTTCCAGTATACTCAGAGTTACATATGTACACCCCAGTGCAAAAATACGTTATATTATTTTCTAGCGCAAAAACTAACTATCGTACAAACAAAAGACGCCAAAACTCGAACTCTTCTATCTCAGGGGAAAAAGCGAACTAAAAAGTTTTGTCGGCATGTTTTGCGCTTCGAGTTTTCACGTCTTTTGTTTGTACGAAAGTTCGTTTTTGCGCCAGAAAATAATATAACGTATTTTTGCACTGGGGTCTACATATATGGAATAAAAAATAACGAAAAGTAACGGTCCCTAGCAGGGTTGGAACCCCCAAAATCAAAAAAAGAATAGCCAGACTTTAACCTGACTGCGTGCCAAACTTCAATAGAGTCGCAACTCCAAAAAAAAAGCCCAAAAATTAATGGACCTATGGAAGTAAAAAAGCGATAAAAAAAGCGATATTTTCGATCGATTAATTTCAACAATTATGAAACAAATCATTTTTTTATTCGTTTCATTCACGCTTTAACAATTCAACTTAACACCAACTTATCCACAATTAAGTTTTTAGTTTACTTTTTTTAAATCTCCAACATGATTAAATTATTTTTCTTTTGCATTAAAAATGAATTGCAATGCAGTCAAACTATTTATGCGCACGAACGATTCGGCAAAAACTGGCTCTAAGATACTCGCGTGATGGAAAACACAAAATGAGGCAGATAAGATAGTGTTAATTTGTATGTATGAATGTACCCTGCAAAAAAATTTTGCTTATTGTTGACAAATCAGGTCTAAAAAATGAGTACGCTGGCAGCGCTGCTTCTGTTATGCACTCACTCTGTCTGCTAACTTTTTAAGTCTTTGAAATAAGGTGTGCTCTCAGAGAGAGAGTACTCCTTAGGGCCTAATGACATCAACACTGGAAACCCAGCCTTATTTTAAGCCTTACGCCATACAACTTTGGTACCCTTATAATTTTCTGGTCTTATTTCGTAAGCCTTTATATCTGCTGTTCTAATTCTTAAATAAAGCTTAGATTTTTTGCTGGGTATTCAAACCAATAATTGCCGACGACTGTGCTCCAACAACACAGATATGTAAGCAATGCCGGCAACATCAATATAACGATGCGGATATAATAAAATGTTGCCAAAACAAATAAAGCGCAATGTTGCAAATATGTTGAAGAGAGTTGAGTGGTGCAGTAATATGTTGTTAAAGCGAATGATGCTTACATGAAATGTTGCTAATGCCAAATGTTGCTCACATGAAATATTGCTTATGAGATATGTTGCTCACAAGAAATGTTGCTTACGCGAAATGTTGCTAATACGAAATATTGTTCACATGATATATTGCTGATGAGAAATGTTGCTGACACGAAATGTCGTTTGCTGCTCAATACATCATAAATGTTGCACAGCATATTTTCACATGAAATAAAGCAACAGGTTATTAACTTACGTATAATGAGTATGTTGTGTGCAGCTAAACAAGCGAATAAAAAATCAAAACAAAATTATTGAAACAAGGATGATTGAAACAATACGATTTTGTTATGGAGCAAAGGCTGAGGTAACCCCATCAGACTATCCCAGCCATACCAAAACCTTCATAAAATGTATGAGAAGGGATTATTCATTCTAGGGGTGGCTGCAAGTAATATATTGCACCTTAAATCATAAAGTGACACAACTCAAAATTTTTTGAAATCGAGTTTTTTTCATAAACTGGTAACTACACAGAACATATCTCTAGCGATTGCCAAAAAAACTTTTTTATTGGTGTCTCTTTTGACCGAAAAATAACCATTATACGTGGCTCTTTTTCATACGATTGCTTGTAAAGAAAAAAGTTGTTTGGCTCTCCTTAATATTTTTGGTTTTTGAGTTGTATCACTTAATGCTTTAGGGTGCGATATATTAGTAGTAAATTAAAGTGTTGAGATTTTTACATGGTTTAAATTCCTGTCATCAAATTTTTATTGTATGTACAACTCTAATTCGAAGCAAAAAAGTCATTCCTTCTTACCATAAAAACTTTCATCTGCCCATTTGTCACACGTTTTTCAGTACCTACTTTTGCAATTAATTCGTTTAAGGCAACAAATTGGTTAGAAAGGTAATATTAGTGCGTGAATATTTTTCTTTTACACAAAGCAAGAATAAATATTTCAGGCTAAAACAAAGAGCATTTTCTTTCAATTAAACGTTATAAATAAACATCATTTATTATGCACTAAAATTAGCGCATTTATAGATAAACATATTCCAATTAAAATCTGCCTTAATTACCTTTACCTTTATCAAGAGCTAATCAGATTTTTTAATAAATAATTAAACTTTACTTAGTAGCAATTAAGAAATCAAATCAAATGACAAACAACAAAAGGAAAGCAACCAAAAAGTAACAAAGGGAAACGTTAAAAAAAGAAAGTACTGACAAGACAGTTTAAGTAAAAAATGATAAGAGGTATCACTCAACAAAGGCAATGAATGAGTGAAGGGTTATTCAATTCAACTTAAAGTTAAGTGCTTTTTTGGAAAAGTAGGAAAGAGCGAGGAAAAAAGCAAGTCATTTACATTTAATGAAAACAAGTAAAAAACAGTGCAAGTTTGTGTGATAATAAAATACGCAGTTGAGATTGTTTTGTAGCCTTTTCTTATAAATTTCTAACATTATATTAAAACGGTAAATATTCTCAAAGTATGAAGATGCGAGTTTAAAAGAAGGATGAGTTTAGAAGAGATAGAAGAAGAAGCATAAGAAAAAATAAAAAGGCAGAAATTACACTAAAAATACTATTTTTCGAATGAAAGAAGTTTACGTTTTGGTTTTTATTTTTTGCCTTTTTAGAGCTCTTGCGAAGAAACTATAATTCGTGAGACTTACTTTGTATCAGATCTTTCAGTTGTTTTTCGAAAGACCGAAAAAGCTTTTAAAATTATTGGCAGTCTTGCGAAAGACTTAATAAATATTTATTTTTCGTTCTTTGTTTTCCAGACAGGGTAGGAATATGGTATATTGTGGAAAAAAATTGTATCATCCCTTGTCAAGTTGACAAGCCAGAATTGCCATATTAAATTATTAAAATGTATACTACGAGAAGAAGATGAAGAAGCAAAGAAAGGCGAAAAGGAAGGTGAATAAGAGGAGGAAGAACAAGAAGAAGAAGAAGATGAAGAAACAAAAAAAAAGGCGAAAAGGAACATGAATAAGAAGAGGAGGAAGAAGAAGGAGAAGAAGAAGAAGAAGAAGAATAAGAAGAAGAAGAAAAATAAGAAGAAGAAGAAGAAGAAGAAGAAGAAGAAGAAGAAGAAAAGAAAGAGGATGAGGAAGAAGACGAAGACGAAGAAGCAAAGAAAGGCGAAAAAGAAGATGAATAAGAAGAGGCAGAAGAAGAAGAAGAAGAAGAAGATGAAGGAGAAGAAGAAGAAGAAGAAGAAGAAGAGGAAGAATTAGAAGAAGAAGAAGAAGAAGAAGAGGAAGAATTAGAAGAAGAAGAAGAAGAGGATGAGGAAGAAGACCAAGACGAAGCAGGGAATAAGGAGAAGAAGAGGAAGATGAATAAGGGGAAGAAGAGGAAGAAGAAGAAGAAGAATAAGGAGAAGAAGAAGAAGAGGAAGAAGATAAAAATATTACAATCATGATGATCATAATTATGATGATGTTGACAATTTTATGATTTTGTAGAGGATATTAATTTATCTACAATGGTCCGGTCATTTGTATCTTCGCCATTTTCAATACTATCCTCATTTTCCTCTAAGTAATAAGAGCACAGAACTTCAATTGAATATTTTACCCTAGTTTTAGCATTTCTGTCCATTGTGCAGAGTTTAAATTTTTCTAACAATTAAAGTAACTGTTTGATATAAGCTAACACGTATGTATGTATGCATGTATGTATGTTGTCCGGACATGATATGCATGAATAATACGAAAGGAAGCCTAAGAAGACTAGCAACTTATGTACATTCGTATTTTAAAAGCATACAAACAAATTGAAAACAGAATTGCTGAAAGAATTTTCAACGACTGCGAAGAAACAATTCGCCCATGTTAACTATACCACTCCTTCCTGTCGGCCATCGCCGTCCATACACTAGTTAAGCCGCCATAAAAAGCACAAAAATCTCCGCCAGTTCGCAAGTCAGATTTGGGCGCAAATGAGTTACTTCCGCTGTTGTTAAGTTGTAAATACATTTCAGTTACACACCCTCATAAACACATCATATTGTAGCGGTAATTGGATTTTTACATTTTCTGTTTCGATGTATTTCTATTACTGCGCTGTTTCTTTTTTTTTAACAATTTACAACAAGCAGGTGGCTTGTGCTGACGCTGCTCGACATTCTCATATTGTTTTGGACACACTAAAAAGTGCTTACGTGCCACTTATGTATGCTATTAAGTACATATAATGCATATGTTTCTAAGTCCAGGTGAAAGGCATTCTAGTGGCACTCGACTCAACATGTTGTGGGTGGGGCTGACGTGACTGAAAGTTTTCTTTTTTATTTCAAGAATGTCAAGTATGTTTGTAATTACTCAAACCAAGGTAGCCGCAAAATATTACAATTTTTTTTGTCTTAAGATATATCAACTCACAAGTTTATTTCATTGTAACCTTGACGGAGAAAAAATCAACTTTAAATATTATATTATGGCTTAACATTTTCGTGATGTGAGTTGTGTGTAATAATTTTTGTTTAAATATTCGGCCATTAGGATGAAAATTAAGATTTCAGTTTTTTTTATTTTACTACACATGAGAAATCCACTTTCAAAATTTGCTATGTGTAATTTGTGTATAATGTCCATTAAGAATTTATTGCGAAATCCTACCTTATTCTGAAAAAATAGCATTAAATACGAATACGTTTTCAAAATTTCCTTGCCTTTTTTTTCTAATTTGTGACTTAATATGAAAAATTCACAAAGCCACTTTTGAAAGTGAACTATATTCCATGAATTTAAAAAATAAAAGCCAGTATTGAAATTTTTTTGTTTCTAATACTCTTATAGTACATAATATGGATATATCAGAGATTGAATTTAACTGTTAACCTTTAAAATATTTTTTGTTTTTCACAGCGAAAAAACAAAAAAACAGAAAAAAAAATTTCGGTCTCAACAAAAAAACTTAAATTCAGATTTTTTGGTATTTCGGTAACAAAAATATTTTATTTTTCAAAATAAATCTCACATATTGAGAAATATAAAAAACACCTATTTGAAAAATCTTTATTAAATGTATGTAAATATGTATATATTTCTTTATTTCTTGCTCAAATTTTTTCTGTTGGAAATAAATATCAGTGAATAACAAAAAAAATCAAGAATTAAGGTTTTCTCTCAGACAAAAATAATTATTTTTTTGTCTTTGGATTTTTGTTTTTCAAAGATTGTTAGAGTTTTTGTCTAAGATTTTTTGTTATTTTCAAAACCTTTGAAATTGTTAACAATTATTTTCAATGCCTGGTATATATGTACGTATGTATGTTATATTTATCAATGAACAGAATTAAATTTTTTTTCTACAAATTTACGCTACCTTTCAATTCAGTATTTCATTACATATATACATTAGGCTGGTCCCCAAATGCATGGAGATACATTTTATATCATATTTCTTCAGCCTCATCACCGAAGTCGATGCTAATATAGTCGAAGATACCCCACATATATATGTAAATGTTTGTCCCAATCGGAGTCCGTTAAGGATTGTCACATAGAGGTCAATATTGAGAACACTCTATGGAGACTGAAAAAATGTAATTTTATTTTTGGTATATCTAACAATTAAAATCGGTAGTCCTAAACTCAAAGATGCCACAAATAAATTTTGGTCCCGAACGGACCCGTCAAAGCTCATACTATCATATGTGACGCAAGTGCGACATTACTAAACCATCTCCGATCGGGAACAAAGTGTATATTTAATATCCCTGAGTGCAGGACTACCGATTTTGGGCCTTAGATATAACAAAAAATTTATTGAATTTTTTGAATCTCCATAGAGTTTTCTGAATTTTGAGCTGTGTGTGAAAACCCTTAACCATCTACGATCGCGATAAAAATTTATATTCGATATTCTTGACTGTGCTGTTGCCGATGTAGAGGGCGATAGCGAAGAAAATCGCTGATTTGATTATAAGAACCACCCCGATATACATACATATATAAGTATGTATTTAAAAAGCACATAATGTGAGCCAACATGTGCATGTTGAAATGCCAAAGATATTGTGTGTTCTGATCATCCCCTTCCTGGGCACCAGCTTCATTCCACCCACCCATTCAATCTCTTTAAGCTGTTGCCGCCACAGCGATTTCACACTCGAATGCAGCATATTCGCATGGCATGACAGCGGAAAACCGCATACCGGATACACGACACAAATCGCCAAATGAAACGAAACCACGTAAGTGCATATTCTTCGCACCGTATTGATAGCCACATAGCATAGACATATCCATACACACATACATATGTATGTACGTATGTCATATATGTATGTACATATTTTGCCACAATGTCATCAAGTACATATTTCCGCCCAAAACCCAACATCATGCTACGAATGGCCCCTAGCAATGTACGAGTATGTAGTGATAGAGATGGCAAATATTTGGCGTACCTTTGATTTGATTGTTCACTGCCGTGACTGATTTTCAAAGTCACGCTTGCCAAATCACGTATCTATGGATCGTAATTACAGCTCCTATAGTACCATTTCGCAAAAAACTATATAAATGCCACACAAACCAACGAGATACCAATTTCTAACCACTCTATTAAACCAGCGATGGGCGGCCGAGCCATTTCAGGTCACTCGGTTCTCATGTACAGATCGTGTATGCGCTGGTAGCAAGCTATCGCTACTCTCACCGCGAACTAGTTGGCACTTGTACCTTCCCTGTAGGCAAAAGTAAATTAGAAAATTGTCAAAAATGAACGAAAGTTTTCACAGACATAACAGTTCGACGTTGCTGGTCTATATTTAATTGGGCTCCAAGACTGTGTACACGAAAAGTTCTTGAAAATTCTGAAAGCATTATAATTTCAGTTTTCCAAAATGTATCGCTTTTTTGAAATTTTTTAATAATATTTTAAATCTATTTCAACTGATTTCGGTGTTGACTTGATTTTCAAACGCATTTTTAGGGAACAAATACCAACTTGGTACCAACTTTTGTTTTATTAGGAAAAAGTATCTGACAATTTTAGCTATTATTACTGGACTTGAAAAATACAAACCTATTAAACACATTTTTTTAAATTTATTAAAAAATTATAAAAGTCCTGGTTCCTGTCAGCAACGTTAAAAGTCACTGTCACTGAAAAAAAATCACGGTGACAGAAAAGTCACAGTCACGAATCACTCCGTTTCTCAAAAATCACGGTATCGCACATCTCTAGTATGTAAGTATACAAGTGGACAACACGTGGCCTAAGCAAAGTGACACATTGTTGGAATGTTGGAATGTTACCGCCAGAAATGCTTATCAGGACAAACACAAAACCGAACACATTTGCATCACCTGTATTTGCTATTTGCAACGGTTTGGTTTTGCCACAGACAGTAAATGCCCATTACACAAATACACGAGACACACACACACACAACAGCCAATGTAGCAGATGCCCCGGCATAGACCCTGTAAAAATCATAGGATTATATGATCCATTTTGTGGTAGGTAGGAGTACTTTCAAAGTGATCATAAACATAGACCCAAACAAGCGACTCGTTTATCTGCATCGGCTCGTAGTTAGCCGAACATTGCTACAAAAACCGAATTTATGTATATCGCGATAACGACGAAGCAAGTGCGTACATTTGTATGTATGTATGTATGTATGTCCCTGTAAAAATCATAGGATTATATGATCCATTTTGTGGTAGGTAGGAGTACTTTCAAAGTGATCATAAACATAGACCCAAACAAGCGACTCGTTTATCTGCATCGGCTCGTAGTTAGCCGAACATTGCTACAAAAACCGAATTTATGTATATCGCGATAACGACGAAGCAAGTGCGTACATTTGTATGTATGTATGTATGTATGTATGTACATATGTATGCATGCTCGTTTGAACGTGCACAATCTAGTAATAAATAGACATTGAACGCAACACAACATGTTGGCGATTGCGCTAGAAAAATTTTATTATTTTATTTTTATTAAAGAAAAGCTTACTTATATATGTATGTAATCCTAATAATCAAATTGAATTGGCAGTCGTTCAAATCTGTTCAGCGATTATTAAATTTCATTAATTTTAGTACCTACTCCATGGATTAATCCCATGTAGGTACTCCATGGATTAATCCCATGTAGTTACTCCTTGGATTACTCGGGTGTCATGCGGAAATCGGAGTATGTGATCCCTGCCTAGGACATCGCCATGTTAAATGGACCATATTTTTTATATGAAATGTGACAGGTTGAGGAGTACTCGGTTGGTCCACAGCGAGTACTCTATACACGCGTGCATGGAGTACTCGGCTTTTTTGCAGGGGATGTGTACTTACATATGCATGTAAATACTTATGTAAATATATAGTACCAGAGGCGGGCGCTTCATACAAGCCGAGAAGTTCGGCTTGCGTACATATTTTCGTTCATTTCATTTTACGAATTTCTTTAAAATCAGGTTATTTAACGTTTTAAATGTGTTTACTTTTAAGATCTCAATAATATAGCCCCCACTGTAACATACGGCGCCTAAAAGTATTCTAAGAAAATAGCGCAAACCACCAATCCAGCTCACAATGTGTATTTTGTTTGCACAGCCAATCACAGCACAGTGAGCATGCTTTAACGTTTCCACACATTAGATTTTACCTGGCTTTCAAAACAGAATAACATAGTTTGTTTTCTCGCTTTCTCTAAGGAGAAATCAATTGCTTGTTTTCAGACTTAAATTGAGAAAAAACTAGCAAAGCACTTTTTTTTATTTTTCACATCAAATTTGTATGCGAATGTGAAGCTGGCTTCGGCTTCAGTATTCACAGCCACATGCATATTTGATTTGATTTTCGTTTGCATGTACATACTTATGCACATAATTTCTTACATGTGCATTATGTTAAAATTTTTTTTTTTTGATTTTGCAATTTTACAATGAACATCTTTAAAATAAAAATGTTCGTATTTACATTATTTTTAAACACGTTTTTATATCTACTAAGAAAAAATATCTTAAATTTAAAAATTTTTATTTTTATTTTATGCACTATGAGATTTTGAATCAAAAACTTTCGTTTTTATTCCATTAATTTTCATTTTTAATTTAAACATGTTTCTTTTTAAATTCTAAATACATTTTAATTTCAAAAACTCAATTTGTAATTTAAAAATTTTCATTTTTAAAATAAAAAGGACTTGGTTTAAATCGTGCATTATAAAAATAAAAATTTTATTTTTAATTCCTTTTAGTTATCTGAGAAAAAACAAACTTTAAATACCCGAATTTTTCAAATGCCCGTACAAACATACGGGTAGTAAGCAAACAAAGGAGTGTTCGAGAATTTGAAAAGCATTTATTCGGGCTACTCGAAAATGTTAAAAAAGCGAGAGCTCTAAATTAAATTCAATGACGGAATGGAATCAGACTTCTAGATAATACAGCAAAGAAAATTACATAAATGACTAATGGTTATGCTTCACACATAGGCTTGCCCAGACAATTTATGCTAGGTCCGCCACTGCATAGTACATATAGAGATTCCATCCTTTACTTGTCACACCTTGCATTGCCCTCTTTCTGGTCTGTTATGACTAGTGCCTTTATTTACTTATTTCCCTTTAAGGATGCTGCCGACGAGCATTTGGCTTACAAATTTGCGCCAAATTGCCTTTTAATCCAAGTAAAGTTGAAATGACGTATCCAATGCATATATACAATATACATATGTACATACATACATACATACAAACGTCAAGTTGAATTGCTTAGTGTTTAGCTTTGCTGTTCACACTTAAATATGATGTTTATTTCCGGAGTTTCTTATTTCCTCTGCTTAATGTTGATAGAGAATCGTTACAGAGTACTTAATGCAATTACGAATGTGTGTATGTACATAAGCAAAACAAACGTAATACTTACAGTTTTATAGCTGAAACAAGTCATGAAATTAGAATTGTACATACAAGTTTAAATTTCGAATCAACTTGGCCGGAGAGCAAATCTCAAGTTTACTTGAGGACGTTATCTTTAAGAAAATCGATAATAATTCTAACATTTAAACCGAAACGATCTTATATGACATATAAATATTATCAAGGTTAGGTTAGGTTAGGTTAGGTTATGTTCCTAAGACGAGGTTTTTACTATGTTGAGTGCATTTTGGACAAGCTCACTCAGCACCGGTACATGCTTGCCAACATATAAGTGATTACAATGAGAAGATAAGAAAATCATCAACAACAGTTTAATCAAATTTCGCCAACCACATGACAGAAAACAAGTGTACACCAATTAAATTAGGAAAAACAGCTAAAATTCTTCATATACTACATGAGGAAAAACAACTTAACATACATATTATAAAATATGGAGATATAACAAGTAAGGAAGCCTAAGTTCGAGTGGAATCGAACATTAGATACTCAGCTGTATGCTTTCATTGTTTGTTTGCGTTTGATGGAAACACGGCGTATTTTACATAAAGCGAGTGCCGCATAAAGTGGGCGTAGCCACGCCCATTTCCAACATTTTTATCAGTCATCCAACTAAGCATATGAATATTATTCTTTGTGCAACATTTCATTCCTTTATGACTTCTAGTTACAAGGATGTAACGTTACAAATTCCAAAAGGGTGTTCCAGAAATATCTTTGTTAAAAAGTAGGCGTGGTCATAAACCGATTTCAATAAATTTTTGCGTGTCTATTAACACAAGTTATAAAAGTGTATAAACCAAGTTTCGTTATAATATCTCAATTATTTTTCGAGTTATAGGCTAAGAAATTTCGTATATCCGTTTGTCTAAAAAGAGGCGGTGCCACGCCCATTTTCCAAAATTGTTATATTTTTTGTTTCCGGTCTATTGTGGAACTCATGCCACAAAATTTCTCTGAATTATCTCTATATTTGTCAAAGATATCGCTTAAAATGTTTTTATTAGGCCACTTTATAGTTCCCATGTATAAAAGTGGGAGTGGTCGTCAACCGATTTCGCTACAATTTTGAACATGTATTGCCACAAGTAATAAAAGTGTACACACCAAGTTTCGTCATTATATATACATTATTTGTCGAGTTATGGGCTCAGAAATCTCGTATATTCCTGCTTCTAAAAAGAGGCGGCGCCACGCCCATTTTTCAAAATTTTTTTTGTTTTTCGTTTTACGTCCGCAGTTGGACTCCTGGTATAAAATTTCAATGATATATCTTTATATTTGACAGAGATATCGCTTAAAATGTTTTTATTAGGTCACTTTATAATATACATATATAAAAGTGGGCGTGGCCGTCAACCGATTTTAGAAATTTTTCGTCCAACCATTTGCCTAAGTAAGTATATCACGCGTACCGAATTTCATCGATATATCTTCAACGGTTTCTTAATTATGATTCATAAAACTTTCAATGTTTGCCCCTTAATAAGTGGGCGTGGTACCGCCCATTTTCCAAAATTTCATCAAATTTCTTCATAGGGGCCTGAGCTCAACACGTGGGTAAAATTTCATCGCTCCAGCTATATTAGTAACTGAGATTTTCGATTCCGATTTCCGATTTTTTCTATATAGGAAAAGTGGGCGTGGTCATGGTCCGATTTCGCCCATTTTCAATACCAACCGTCCCAGTCTCGATACCAACTTGCATTTCAAATTTCATCAAAATATCTCAATTTTTGCGCGAGTTAGAGTGTTTACAGACGGACGGACGGACGGACGGACGGACGGACGGACGGACGGACATGGCTCAATCGATTTCTCTTTTCACCCTGATCATTTTGATATATATAAGTCTATATCTATCTCGATTATTTCATTCTGTTACAATCCACGGTTATGTGATTAAAACTATAATACTCTGTGTACTAGTACAGCTGAGTATAAAAACAAAGGACATTCGTAGGTAAAATACCGCTTAGGCAAGTATACTAAAAAAGACAGGAAACCTAAAACCGATATAAACAAAACATCACACAAGAACACGATAAGGACTTTTACTTTCAAAGCGCTGATGTGAGCGTAATTGTAATTTTGAATAAATACTAAAAGTCAGCTGTTTTTTATCGTCAAAAATATGTTAGCGAATCCTACTATTGTCACTGCAAACGTTAACAACAATAACGTTTGCAGTGACAATACAATACAACTCGATTTGCGTTGTCGTCTAATGTCACTGAATCCCGCTACAGGTCATCATATCGGAGAACCGTTGATATTACTACCTCCCTTTGTTGTGGATGAACAACCAAGGTGCAAGAGTACGAAACTTTGTGGAATCGATGGTAAGAGAAATATTTAAATGCTTTGCGAAAACGAAGTCGTTTAGAGAGCAAGAAAACATCAATATTGGGCAGGTGCTCATTAAACAGAGAATTTTCCTCCGGCGCAGTGAGCCTTTAGAAGAGTGTGCGAGCTGACTTAGAGCAAAAACAAACTAGTGCGATTCGTCGTGGTTGAGACACAAACGAGTCGAAAAACAACTCCATTGCAAAAGATTTGCATACTTCCTATGGATGTTTAGAGTACCGGGTGTTTACCATTAGGTTCCATAGTAGAGGAGACAAAACTTCATCGATGAAATTCCCATTTGAAAAATAAAGGGTCTTCTGCTAAGAAGAAGTTCGACAAACTCCACGAGAGCCTCCTCGCTCCTCTACGCCCAAGTTACGTAGGGCGGTGGTAACGGCTCGCGAAAGAACATTATTGAAAGCTTCTACTATATCGCGGAAGATACCCAGCGTGAATTCATTAAAAGCTAGTCCTTTTCTCGGTCTTGGAAGTGATAGCGTGTAGAGCAGTCTCCTCTGACTTGCCTTTGGACTAAGCTTGCTGACAAGGAGATAGAGGATTCGCACGTAGTCTGATATAGACATCCAGCAATCCCTCTAGAAGTTTTTGAGTAGAAAAGAGGTCAGTCTTATCAGCCTGAAAAACTTCGGGTTGCTGTAGGAGGTCCTGCTCACTTTAGAAATAAATATCACCATCGCTTTGGTCTAATAAGCATGGGTGTTCATTCCATGTCACAATTACGCAAACTGAAAACACACAGATTGTCAAGTCATTAGCGATCAAGGCAAAACATCTTTCATCATTTCTCTGACTGTCTGGCTATGAACCACAAACCGTACAACTAAATTGCCCTACAGGCGATCACTGAGCAGCAATCATCTTTAACAGAACTTTTTTTTTTTGTGGACTGCTGGATTAAAGATGCCTTTTGAAATGCATTTTTAAAGTCATTGTGCTTGACTTTAGAGCACACGAATATACATATGCAGCTAGTAAAAACAACTGTTATTAGTACATTTTTGTGGAGTAAAAGCGATAAATAACCAGTGAGAGGCAACTGAGCAATTTTCTCATCTAAGAGTAGGTATGTTCAGTATTAATTTTCGCATGTACTTGAATGGCAAAATTACACGACAGCGTAAAAATGTTAGCAACAAAAAAAACAAGTGCCACATATATTACAACAACACACATGCTAGCATGCCTACCATGCAGAGAAAGAGATATTTTATGTACAGGGTGACACGATGGAAATTACTCGGCATTGATGATGAAATGATAATGAGGCACATGTTCCTGGTAGTCAGTGAATGTGATACTACTACGGCACAACTAAATGTATATATTGAAGTTGGATTAAAACTCAGCCTAGCAATAACTGTTCAGAATCCAACGCTGAAGATTTGAAGATTCATATTTTACATCAATGCTGTCACTCGCCATTTGTCACATTCGAACGAATGCCCATTCACAGCTGTTTTTAGAACATAGGCTGGCAAAAGTGTTCCGCACGGGCAAAAGTGAAATATCACACACATTTTAACCAATGTAGCTCAAATTGGTCTGCGCTCTCCGACACAAATTCTCTCAGAATTTTTCCGTACTATGTTTTAGAATGAAATTAAAAATTTAAACTCTTCAAATGATTCTCCCTTTACTCGAAATTCCCATATTTGGTAACAATTTTATACCCAGCTGTACATAGTGCCTAGAATGTTATAATTTTTATTACTTAACCTTACGATTACCAGAGATTTTTATGTACGAGGTTTACCAATACCCACCCGGGTGACCCATATACATTTTCTTGCATTACGGGCGCTTTCGCGTGCTTTAACTTTTTATTGCCCAAACATATTTATTACTAATGTAAAATTTAGGCCTGTGAATGATTACAAATATTTAATTTAACTATATTTGGTGAAATTAAGCCAACAAAAACAACAAACACCCCATAATGGGTATATATAAAGTAAAAAATCAAAATTTTGAATCGTAAGGCAAAGGTTGAGTGAATAATACGATTACGACGCAATAACTATTTACTTGAATTTGGTGCTGAAGCATTCTAATCCAAAATACTATAATTAAAAAAAAAAACCGATCAAAACAAGGCGAGCGAGTTGTAAAAAACTTTGGTGACCCGTAGAGAATTCCTGTAGAAATATCGCCATATATACTTTTTTTTTACTAAATTATCATTAGCCAAAGATTAGTGGGATGATGTTTATGGTGGGAAGAATAAACAAAAATAAAATATGTATATGTGTGTATGTACATATTATATTCTAAACGAATTCAACCCGTCAGGAGCATGAAAGGAGATTTACTCTGACTTTGGCATTATCTTTTAATGCTCTAGATCAGGCATCGGCACTTTGATCCATATGAGTGAATAGAAAACATCACATAAATTTTAACCAATGTAGTGGAAACCCCTCTTTGCTCCCCAACACAATATCTTTCACAATTTTGCCGACCTTGCTTCTAGACGTAGCAACACTTGCTGCATTTATAATATACGGAGGAAATCAACCAGGTAATATCAAGGTTCTTCAGACACAGGCTTTCTCAGAAAGCTCTGTCATATCTAAATTATGCTGAAGTCCATTAGGAATAATATTACTTGAAGATTCTACATAAAATCGGCAATTGTATGTATCTTAGGAACTATTTGCTAGAGAGAATGAATTTATCAATGTCCTTCCTTATTTCTAATAAAAAGGACAACTTTCCAGCAGGTTGATGAGAGTAAAGATGAAAGGAAAATGTTATAAGTGTTTTGATATGAAAACTAAATCCAACACTAGTCAATTATGCATAAAATGCACTAAAACCATTTGCGATGAACATAATATGAACTAAACAAAATGCATCAATTGTTGTAGAGATCCTTCGGTATTTCGCTTGGTTAGAATATAATTTATATTCAATAAATTTTCTAAAAACTTTATAAAAATGGCCAAAATATAGTTAAACAATAAATATGCAAAGTTATAGCAACAATAATAGGTGCATATATGTACACGTCTTTTCATAGAAAAGTGTACTGGGTCACCCGGGTGGGTATTGGTAAACTACGTACATAAAAAGTCAAAATCGCAAAAAAACCATATTCCAGATGAAAGAAAAGTTCAAACTTGTTATTATCTAAAAGAACTCGGAAAATTGATCAGTGAGTAAAAAGCTTTTTAAAATCGGTCCAATAGTTGCTGAGTAATCGCAAAAAGAAAACGCAAAAGGTCACCCGGGTGGGTATTGGTAAACCAAAGGTTAAAGGTTGATTGTGGCACCACGTAATAGATATACAGGAGATGCCATATCGCGATCAGCAACTTAGCGGTATAATTACAAAAGTTACTATGATGAACTAAGTCTATAGACTTATATCAAAGTATCCACACATCGCATAATCTCAAACTCGATTCTACCCGCAATTAGACTTCCTTACTTATTCTGGTGTTACGTTTGCAATACAGAAAGCAATTGTAAGTAAGAGAGCGGGTGAATTATGTACGAGCATGTGGCAAAATGTGAAAAGTGTGTCAAGAGCTGCCAACAAAAGTCAGCGGTTTCTGAAAGGTATTCGTAGCATTTGACTCGTTACTGCCGTGTGATGACTGCACACAACAAATACAACGGGAAGTGTTTTATTGTTGTTGCTGCTTCTTGTGCGCCGATGCGTTCACGCGTCGCGTTGGCACACACTATGAGCTTCAATATAGTACCACTTGCATGACTTACATGACTTAGGTACATGAATGACATGACTTCTGTCTCACTATCGCTTTGTGTGAGACTTTTCAACTGAGTTGCTTATTTTGCAGAAGAGTAATTAATTTCTTTCTATTTTTTTTTTTGGTCCACGCTGTGAAATTAGCTTGTGTAATAGCGGCTTTGAATGCAATCGTAATGCTAAACTTAAACAGCAAAATTTCAAGACCGACTACATACTTATTATTATTATGTTCGTGTTAAAATTTCTTGCTCATGTGAAACTACTTTGCTAAGATGAATAGTAAAATTTAATAAAACGTTATTTAATAAAATATTTGCAGTAAAGCATTAGTTCAAAACTTATCTGCTTCCTAACATAAAACTGACTAAATAAGAATTTAAATTCAATGGGTATTTAAATTCAATGGGTATTTATCTGAAAGCTGATTCAGATAATTTATAAGCCTTTCTATGACAAACAACCAATCTAAAGATATATATGTAGTTTTTAAAAACTTCTTGAGGCTTTCATTTAACTGTCACAAAATGCACCGTAGTACGGTTGCGCAAATGACAAAAGTAACATTATTTCATATATAAAAACTCTAAAGGTAAATGCGAGAGTTGTTTGATAAGTCTATGAAATTTTAAATAAGAAATAATTTTTTCCCCAAAAATGCATTTTATTTTTCAACACAATCTTCCTCTATATGCATAGATACACTTAGTTCAGTGTTTTTCTAATTTTTTATTCCTTCCAAAAAATTAGATTTTTCAAGACTCTCAAAATAGTAATTTTTTTCTGTGATGACCTCTCCATTTGACCCGAAGCTCTTGCCACCCAGCCATTTTTTCAGTTTTGGAAACAAAAGATAATCGGAGTGGGCTAAATCTGGAGACTATGTTGGGTAAGGTAGCAATTTGTAACCCAATTTATGAATATTTCCCATGATGACTAAATACGTCTGCGGTCGTGCATTGTCATGATGGAACAGAATTTTCTTCTTGCCAAATGCATTCGTTTTTACTTCAAATCAATATCGAATCTGTCCAAAAGCACTCAGTATTATTCGCCGGTAATTGTTTTACCCTTTTCAAGATAATCAATGTGATACCTAATGCATAAAAAAAAACCCGCCTGTAGCACAGTACACGTGATAGAAGTTAACTTCTTACACCAATTTATATTCGCTCGAAAGCAACAAGTAACAAGTTTCATATACCATATGAGAAACGAATTTGCAAATACATCCCTGAAAAAATGCGATTAATCAGTGACAAATCTATGTATATCGGGATTAATCGCACATTTTTTTGCAGGGATATTACAATGAAAACTATCGCATGTACATACATGTGGTTGTGTGTTTTTGTTGGTACAAATTCCATTTATAGAAAAGGCGATGCTTGTTCTTGTTATTAGATTTTGTTTATCGGCAAGCTCATCCGATTGGTTTTTATATTGGTTGTTTGATCGTTTTTATTTTAATAATTAACTAGTATGTAATCCCCGATATTCGGGTGGCACTTTTTTTTAATAAAAAATGACAAAGAAAATTGTTTAATAAAAAAAAGAGCAACAAAAAAACTGACTCGACCTGGACTTGAGCCAGCTTCATTTGAATCGGAAGCCTAGCATCTTACAGCTGAGCTACCGCGCTAGTTACGTGAGTTGTGTCAAACTCTAATTTCTTCTTGTGTTATTAACATTCTCACCTCGCTTATTTCACCACAGCGCTGTTCTGGTTAGAATTTCTTATGTACATACTTACACGTATACATACCCTGCAAAAAGTGGGACCACGTAATATGCTAGTACAGGACCAGGTTACGTTGTGACAGTTCCTAGTTACAGAGGTGGTCCAAATATATGGAAAAAAATATGGTTACATTAACATTGCGATGTCATTGGACATGACCACCCCTGCTTCACCGCTGCATAACAAAGGACTATATAAAAAACCACCCCATTTGGGCCATAGACTAGTATGCTTACAGTGGACCACGTTTTAAACTACATCCCAATACCCTAGACCGAGCCAAATTGCCGACCAACCACGAATTAGTTGGTGGCGAACGACAATTTACATTCGATGTGGTACGATGCAGCATAACATGTAACCAAGTCCGTAACCACGTCCCTTCAGACCTACTTTATAGCCCCGTCCCATTGGACTACCTGGTCCTCAAATTTTTGAAGGGTATGTACATACATTAGTAAAAAATACCGATTTAAAATTTGTTTGACATACTGAGCACCTAATGCTTTTCCTTAAATACGTACCTATATCATCGTTTTGTTTTTATATTAAACTATTTCTCAATTTTTAGTGCGATTTTAAGATTAAAGCGTGCTTTTTAGTTCTTTTTTAAGCTATTATTTATTATTAAAATAAAAAAAAATAAAAAAATTAAAAAAAAAAAATCAGTCGCCTGGCTTGATTCGAACCCACCTCCCCTAGCTTCCAGACCAGACACACTACCTCTTCGCCACCTAACCACTTGCGTGGAGTATGTCAAACGCTGCACTTAAACTGAACTAACAAAACGGTTGGTTGCTTTCATTGTAATATGTACACATGTATTTGCAAATATTAAACTTGTTACTCGTTGCTTTCAATAGGTGAGTGAGTTGTACTTGTTAGTTCAATTTAAGTGCAGTATTTGACATACTCAACGCAAGTGGTGTGGTGGCGCAGAGGTTTTGCATCTGGTCTGGAACCGCGGGGTTGTGAGTTCGAACCGCGCGAGGAGATATCAAGGTTGATTTTTTTAAAAATTAAAAATCAGCTAAAATGGCTGCTATTTCCGGGGTCAACTTCCGTTGCATCAAATTTCAAATTTCACTCTCCATAAAAATTCTGTATCGCCGCCTAAAAGCCCGTCTCCACATAACTTGATTCACCAGGGAAACATGTAGCAAAACATCTCGCTCAATAACCCGTCTCCACGTGGCTGATCGTGATTCAGTTTATCATTTCTCTTTCTTGCTCTTCTTAAATGTTTGTATGTTTGCTTATTTTTGCGTTTTTGTTTTGGTCTGGGTGAGATTTCGATAGATTTTCGATACAAAATTAGAGAAGACATCGATATCATCGAGGTTGGCAAGATGATTCAGAATGAAACAGTGTTTCAATCTTCACTCGCTCTCAGAAATTTTGTATGGAAATTGGCGAGTTTCGGCACTGGTTTCCGTGTCGAAACAAGATTGAGAGAGAAAATGCAGAAAAAATGAGCGAAACACGTTATGTGGAGACATGGTATAAGAAGTTAACTTCAAAAAACTGTGGCCATAAACTAATTGGCCGAGAGGCTCACTTTGACCTTCTTTGGTGCACGTTCATCCAGTGAAATCCAGTTTTCATTGTATGTACCTTAGTTTCTGGTGTGGTGTGATAGATCCAAGTTTCATTACGGTAACAAAAGCGCGCAAAAACTCGTTCGGATCGTTAAGCACTCCTTAGAAGTTGTTACGGACTCTTCAAACAACACTCCTATTTGGACAGGAATTTGAACCAGACTTGAAACCCTTCAGTCATCCGCCTGACTTTTTGATAACATATTTGGGAATAATTCCTGCTTCCTCAAGCTGCTTTCACATGCGTCTCTCAGCGTCTCTTTTCTTCATTGAAAAAATCTTTTTCGAACACATCACAGGAATGCAGTTTATTCCAAATGTACATATATACCTTACTGCAGTTCTCTGATTTAAGACTAACATTCCAAAATACTATATCATAGTTTTAGTTGAACACATTTGGTTTGTTTCTATGTATACGGAAAGCGTCACCCCTCGGCAGTAGTCAGCATACACTCTGAGTGAATTTCCGCAATGAAAAGGTTAGCCACAAAGCAATTCAGGAGAGAAATTTTCCATTTTTTAAAACAAAAACGAAAAAACCTGGCCAATAGCTCTAAGAAAAAGCACATTAAGCAATTCATCTGCTTTGGCCTTTCTGAGTGCGAAAAATTTAATGCTTTAAAACAGGGCTGCTCAACGCTCTCGTATTGAAAGTACAAAACTCAATACATCTACAAATTTTGTATATGCACTGAAAAATATTTTCGCTCATTTCAATTTTTTTATGAATGCCAATAAAATATTATTTTAGAACTTATTTTCAAACGGTAGTATCACATACATACAAATTTTTTTTATTTTTTATATGAAAATTTTTTGAATACAAATTTTTTACAGTGCTTTCATTTTTTGAATTTTTTTTTCATTACAGATTTTGTCGCACCATCCGAAAACTATGTAGCATCAGATTTTTTGTGACTGACGAAAAGTAAAAAGTTCAACTTTTGGTCGACGAAAAGTAATAAAATCGAGTTTTGGCTGACGAAAAGTATCAAGTTCGACTTTTGGCTGACGAAAACTATCAATTTCGTTTAAACAACAACAATTTTAATGTGAAAACAGTATATAATTACTGATACTTTTCGTCAGCCAAAAGTCGAACTTGTTACTTTTCGTCAGCCAAGAGTCGATTTTGTTACTTTTCGTCGGCCAAAAGTCAAATGTTCTACTTTTCGTACAGATTTTTTTATTGATAGCTTTCGCCAGAAATTTTAAATATCGCTAGCTTAGAGTACAAACTGTGTAAGTCCATTTTTATGAAAAAGTGTTTTTAAGTGTAGAAAGCTAGAAAAATCAAATACGCACCACGCTAAACAAGTCTGTGATACTTGTCATATTTCTACTCGTTGTTATTCAGTGATACGCAAATTGTGTAAGTCCAAAAAGCGAAGAAAATTGTGTAAGTCCAAAATTTTTATATGAACAGAAAATTTTTTTCATTTTGAAATTTTTTTATTCTTTGTTTTTTGTCTCTCCTACAAAGTTTTAAAAAAGGACTCTAAGGCCCAATTGCAGAACTTTTTAACTCGAGGTTAACCCTTCATGCCGGGTTAAATTAATAAAATGTCTTGCAGATCGATGAGTTAGGAGTTAACCCGGAGTTAAAATGTTAAATATTTAACCCTCCAATTTTGGGCTGATGTTAATTGTGTTTGCGACGTAGAGCACCACTTTATGAAATGTTGCATATACACGTCCGTCCGTCAGTGGAGATGTGCATAATTTTCACGAAAAATATAATACCACGAAATAATTTTCTGTTTTATTTTAATCCACAAAATTTCACAAATTGCGATGCTTTCATTCCAAATTTCAAATTGAAAATAGCAAACGAATGAGAATAATCAAAACAAAATATGAAAAACGAGTCAGTGATGCCAACTTGAATGAAAACTGACCCCCCATAGGTTGGGTTAACTAACTCGGGTTAAATTGTATGTTCAGCAACGTACAGGCTGGGTTAAAAAATTAACCAATTAACTCAGAGTTACTTAACTCGAGATTTACAAATTTAACCCTGGATATTGCGCAAGTGGGCCTAAGCTAGCGATATGTTAGTTTTCGTATGGTACGACGATTTGTTATTGTAAATTTCGATTTCTTACGGCAGTGCTCGAGCTCCTATACAAAGTGCCTTTGCTCTGCACATTCAAAATGAATCATAGGCACATACATATACAATTTTTTATTTTCATATTTGAAGTGAAAATATGTATCTGTGCCTATGATTCGGAACAAAACAAAAACAATTGTGCTTTTAGTGCCTATGAGGTGAGCAGCCCTGCTTTAAAAAAATTAAAGAGCACAACGCGATTTGGAGAGTAAACGCGGCCCTAAGCCCGCTAGAGTTATATTATCGGCGATTTAATGTATTACTTTATACAACAAATGCTTTATACGTTGTTGCTTTTATTTTTCACTGCATCGACGCTACATAAGTAGAAAATGCTCAATTTTCTGTGTACACACCCTTTCGATGTTTCTTGTCAAGCTTTCCTTGCTGCTCAACGCACACAGCGTTGGATCACGAAGGAGGATATCATTTTAATGGTTCACATTTTGTTTATGTTTTTTTTTTTTTACCTTCTTCTTCTAATTTTCCTTTTTGTTTTGGATTTGCCACATTGAGTTTGCCCACTTTCTAGTCAAACTAACGTATCCGTTACCTCACACTCTCGTATCACAGCGGTATGCCAATGCAACTCGTAGGTACATAACTACATATGAACATCGTCAACCCACCACTTAACGGCTTATCAGCTTTCTGATTGCTTTCATATTTTTTACAACTTTTTTGGCTGTGCTTGTTGTTATTGCCGCCCTTTCGTTTGAGCGACTGAATCAGTTGAAATTAAATATCTAAATGCGGATAAACAATTTCACTCGAGCTTCAAATAAAGTTTCTAATGGCAAACGGCACAGTGTTTTTTTTTTCTTCTTCTTTTTTTGTTTTTTTTTTTCGTTTTGAAACGCCTTATATTTTTGCTGAAAAATGTGGCTTATGTCGCAGCAATTTACTGGGATAAGCAAAGTTTTTATACTCAGCTGTACTAGTACACAGAGTATTATAGTTTTAATCACATAACGGTGGATTGTAACAGAATGAAATAATCGAGACAGATATAGACTTATATATATCAAAATGATCAGGGTGAAAAGAGAAATCGATTGAGCCATGTCCGTCCGTCCGTCTGTCCGTCTGTCCGTCCGTCTGTCCGTCTGTCCGTCTGTAAATACTCTAACTCGCGCAAAAATTGAGATATTTTGATGAAATTTGAAATGCAAGTTGGTATCGAGACTGGGACGGTTGGTATTGAAAATGGGCGAAATCGGACCATGACCACGCCCACTTTTCCTATATAGAAAAAATCGGAAATTTGGTATCTCAGTCACTAATATAGCTGGAGCGATGAAATTTTACCCACGTGTTGAACTCACGCCCCTAGGAAGAAATTTGATGAAATTTTGGAAAATGGGCGGTGCCACGCCCACTTATTAAGGGTCAAACATTGAAAGTTTTATATGTCATAACTCAGAAACCGTTGAAGACATAGCGATGAAATTTGGTATGCCTGATGTACTTATTTAGACAAATGTTTTGACGGAAAATTGTGAAAATCGGTTGACGGCCACGCCCACTTTTATATATGGGAACTATAAAGGGGCCTAATAAAAACATTTTAAGCGATATTTCTGTCAAATATAAAGATATATCATTAAAATTTTATGGCAGGAGTCTAACTACGGACATAAAACAAAAATCACAAAAATTTTGGAAAATGGGCGTGGCACCGCCTCTTTTTAGAAGCTGGAATATACGAGATTTCTGAGCCCATAACTCGACAAATAATTGATATATAATGATGAAACTTGGTGTGTACACTTTTATTACTTGTGGTAATACATGTTGAAAATTTTAGCCAAATCGGTTGACGACCACGCCCACTTTTATATATGGGTATTATAAAGTGGCCTAATAAAAACATTTTAAGCGATATCTTTGTCAAATATAAAGATAATTCATTGAAATTTTGTGGCATGAGTTCTACAATAGATCGGAAACAAAAAATAGAAAAATTTCGGAAAATGGGCGTGGCACCGCCTCTTTTCAGACAAAGGAATCAACGAGATTTCGGAGCCCATAACTCGACAAATAATTGAGATATTATGACGAAACTTGGTTTATACACTTTTATAACTTGTGTTAATAGACACGCAAAAATTTATTGAAATCGGTTTATGACCACGCCTACTTTTTAACAAAGATATTTCTGGAACACCCTTTGGGAATTTGTAACGTGGCATCTTTGTAACTAGAAGTCATAAAGGAATGAAATTTTGTACAAAGAATAATATTCATATGCTTAGTTGGATGGCTGATAGAAATTTTGAAAATGGGCGTGGCTGCGCCCACTTTATGCGGCACTCGATTCAATACACCGTGTTTCCATCAAACGCAAACAAACAATGAAAGCATACAGCTGAGTATCTAATGTTCGATTCCACTCGAACTTAGGCTTCCTTACTTGTTTTTTATGGCTTTGCGCCTTTCTGACATTTTCGTTTCTCTAAGCTTTTTCGCGATATAAAATCCTTAGATTATACTCATGATATGTTCATATGTTTAATATATGAGTGTGTGTTCACATTTCCTTCCACTTGATTCCACTTCCTTGCATTTTTATTACGAGTGCACCAGCTCAAAGTATAACAGCTCAAGCCTGATTAAGAATTGCCTGGTATTTGAAATTATCAATGCATTAGCAGTTCAGTGGTTATCTTACATATTTTCTAAGTTACAGGTTAATTTATATTTCTGCCTTATTCAGTTACCAATTCCATTTATTTTCAACTATTAACCCTTTTCATTTATTATTGTCAAACATCAGCTGATTAAAAGACCAATCATATCCACCAACAATGGCAGAGGGCGCAAGAAATGTTGCCCCTTCGCATTTTTAGGGTAGGGTTTTTGAAAAAAAAAATAATAATAATGCTGCCATTTATTCCGGTGGGCATGAAGCGACGAGAGTTATACGCAAATTCAAGTGGGTACTTTTTGAGTTATTTTATATTTCAGTGGTTATCCTTTAGGTCCTGTTCACATTGGATTTTTTCACTACATGTGTCCTGTTTTATTTTTGATACCTTTTCTTGTATCCTTTATCTACCAGACAATGTACTGAAATCGGAAAAATTTGGACTTTGGATATTTGACGCTTTCAAAAAAAAAAAACAAAAAATGTGGATATCCTTAAAAAAAGAGCAGCTCGGATTTTAATTTCAACAGATGATTCATCTATAAATATCACATAACACAACCCCACTTTCCTTTTTTGTCCACATTTTCATGCAACCCACGTCGCTTCCTGCCCACCGTGTATTACGGTTGCACTCATTTAACACAATAATATATAATTTCAATATGGCAACCTGAATTTGATACTTTTATGTGCAGAGAATATGCCAAAGTCGATATACATAAGTAAGTCTAACATTTTCAAGTTTATTTAATAAAAAGGTTTATTTAACAAATACCATTTCGTTATTTTGTAAAAATTTGTTCAAAGGAAAAAATGATGTCTTTTGTCCCTCTATTACTTTAAGCTGATAACCCTAGACATATTTTCCACTGAAAGTGGTTATAAAGGCTCTCAACTAAAGGATAATATAATGTATACTTATCTACGTTATAAAGATGCTGAAGGGAAAGCTGAAGAGGAAAGTGCTATTTGATATTTCAACGAGATAAAGTGACCGTAAAAAATCACTTGCATATTTATGCAGCTGCACTGCAACCGTTCATAGCAAAGAAGTGGCCATAGCTAAAGGGCAACTACATACATACATATATTTACATACATATATAAGCACATGCCTCCTACATAAATGCGTTTACCTTGAAGGATGAAAAACCAATTTTAAAATTTATAGGCAAACAGAAGTAAAGAACAAACAACAACCAATGAATGTTGGGCTCGCTTGACATTCTTGACGGTTCTGGAAGCTTAAAACTGAAAATATTTGAATGCTATTTATTTATGGTATGGTTCTATGTACAGCAGCATAGATAAGGATTGGCAGTTAATGAAATATACATATGCAAGTACATATGCATAATAATAATAACTAGTAAACCCGGCCACGCGATGCAGTGGCTTTCAATACCACTGTGCGACAATTTGAGGGTGGAAGACCACTTATTGCCACATTTGAAAATTTTTTGACATACCTTCATAGCTATTGGTTATTTTTATTTTCTGTGGACCTAGATTTTTTATACAAAGATTATGACCAAGGAGCCCCATAGTGAAGTTTTGTATCGAATATTTTTCTAGACTATGGTAACCGTAAAGCGACCTCCAAAAGGCCATTTGGCGCGCTCCTCCTTTTCTTTCTAGTTCTCTTTCTCTTCCCCTTTCCCCTTTATTTGCGCTTTCTTTTCCCTTTATCCATTTTATTTTTCATATTTCCTCTTTCGCTTCCTGTCCTTCGATATATCCGTCCCTTTCACTTTCCTCTTCCCTTTCCTTTTATTGCCCATCTTCAGGGCTAGGCCTTGCATTACACTTCAAATTTAAAAATGAGATAAACTGTTGCGTAAAAATGGATTATTGAACGGTGGCACCCTTTTTGTAAAATTTTTAATAAATTACTCATTTCCATGCCAAGTCCTTTCATATGACACCTCAAATTTAAAAATCAAACAAACTATAGCGTAAAACTGAATTTTTTAACAGGTGGCAACCCTTTTTGAAAAATTTCTATTAAATTGCTCAATATCAGGTCAAGCCCCTTCATATGGTACCAAAAATTTTAAAATCAAACAAACTACACAGTAAAATTTAATTTTCAAACATCTGGCAACCCCTTTCAAAAAAATTAAACCTTCCTGCACATCCACAGGTCAAGCCCTTTCATCTGACACCACATTTTCGAAAATCGGTATAACGGTGTAAAAGTTATGGTGCTTACAAAAAATCGCTTAGCGTAATATATATAAAGATGGCGCTATTATAACTCTGACGAGGCCGAGCTTCTCTCCCAATTCGAGGTGTGCTCCTTTTTGTTTTTCCTACTAATTCGGTGGACCTACAGTTTTATGCCGACTCCGAACGGCGAATGCATTTTTTGTGAGAAGCTTTTTCAATGCAGAAATACTCTCGGAGGGTATGCCGCCCACTGCCGAGAGATGACCGCTGCTCTTAAAAAACCCAATAATTGGATTTTTACTAATTAGAAAAATTGTTTTGGTGTTTGGCTCGGACCGTGGTTTGAACCCGAGACCTCTGGCATAGCAGGCGATCACTCTACCCACTGCACCACAGCGGCCACGATATACATACATATGCAGATATACATATATTATGAATTCAGATATTACATAATTTAATAAATTAGTAGATGCGCTTTAGAGTGACCGTTTCGATGCCTCGGTGACAGCGAGTAGTGCATTTCCTACTACCAATTGAGTTTCGTTGACTCTACAAGGCTGTTTTTCGTTAACACCATTCGCATTTGGAATTCAATGCAAGCTAATATAAGGAACAACGTGAACAAGAGCAACTATAAGAAAAGTCTATTTGCCTACTTTTTATACTCAGCTGTACTAGTACACAGAGTATTATAGTTTTAATCACATAACGGTGGATTGTAACAGAATGAAATAATCGAGATAGATATAGACTTATATATATCAAAATGATCAGGTTGAAAAGGGAAATCGATTGAGCCATGTCCGTCCGTCCGTCCGTCTGTAAACACTCTAACTCGCGCAAAAATTGAGATATTTTGATGAAATTTTGAATGCAAGTTGGTATCGAGACTGGGACGGTTGGTATTGAAATGGGCGAAATCGGACCGTGACCACGCCCACTTTTCCTATATAGAATAAATCGGAAATTTGGTATCTCAGTCACTATTAAAGTTAGAGTGATCAAATTTTACCCACGTGTTGAGCTCAGGCCCCTAAGAAGAAATTTGATGAAATTTTGGAAAATGGGCGGTGCCACGCCCACTTATTAAGGGGCAAACATTGAAAGTTTTATGAGTCATAACTCGTGACATGAATCGTCACATCTTTGTAACTAGAAGTCATAAAGGAACGAAATTTTGCACAAAGAATAATAATCATATGCTTAGTTGGATAACTGATAAAAATGTTGAAAATGGGCGTGGCTACGCCCACTTTATGCAGCACTCGCTTTATATAAAGTACACCGTGTTTCCGTCAAACGCAAACAAACAATGAAAGCATACACTAAAAATAAAATTTCGTAAAAAAAATACGAAAGACTTTCGTAGTCTAGAGATTCGTAAAATGTACGAAAGTTTCGTATATATTACGAAAGAATTTTTCTCAACAAAATCTAATTTTACGAATCTTTCGTAAATATTACGAAAGGGCTTTCGTAAACCATTTTCTAATATTTTTTTCGTATATATTACGAAATATTTCGTAAATATTACGAAACACTTTCGTAAATTTTCTTAAAATTGTCTTTACGAATAATTTCGTATATTGTACGAAAGTTTTCGTAACATTATCAAAGGATTGAAAGATTTACGAAATACTTTCGTAATATATACGAAATAATTTCGTAATATTATCAAAGGATTAAAAGATTTACGAAATACTTTCGTAATATATACGAAATACTTTCGTACAATATTTTACCGTACAAGTTTTCTTTCATTGTGAAGTGTTGTGTCGGTGCAATAATATCAAAAATTATTTTAAGTAGTAAGTGCGTAATGAAATAATGTATAAAAAAATAATGCATTGTATATAAAAAGACAATATTGATATATAAAATAAACTGTGATATTTTCCAACTTGATTCAACTTAAGGGTGAGTACATTAGTTGCATTTACTTTTTCCTTTTTTTCGATCTTATCTATTTTCCTAAATAAATACTTAATAAAATTATATAAAGAGATATTTCTACACTCAGAGAAAAAATTTTAAAAACATGTGAAAACGTGCTTAAAATGGGCAAAAACGTATTTAAAAGTGATGTAGATACGACCTTTTTTATTTTAAAAATGTTCATTGTAAAATCAAGAAAAAATATTTTAATTTAAAAATGTTTATTTTAATTCAAGCCCTATGAGATTTTGAACCTAAAAGTTACGCTTTTATTCCCTTCATTTTAATTTTGAATTTAAAAATGATTCTATTTAATCCAAAATACATTTTTATTTCAAAACTTTCATTTTAAATTTACAAATTTTCATTTTTAAAATAAAAACGATCTCGTTTAAAACGTGCATTATAAAAATAAAAATTTTTTTTATTTTTTTTTCTCCGAGTGTAGCTGCTTGAATTTTAGGGTTTTAAGTAGTTTCGCTTTATCTTTATCTTTAGTTACTAAAATTAATATAAATATCAATGTAAAATATTAAATTAATAAAGAACTTTTAAATTAATTGAATAAATTTATTTTAGTGGATATTTAAAACTAAAATGAAATTATCTAAACTTATTTCTTATGCATATATAAAACATTTTGCTCTTAGCATTATTTTATTGATATACATATTTCGAAAAAGTTTTCAAATTTCGTTGAAATATACATCATATATACATATATATATGTATGTAATAATTGGGGTTTTTTTAGCTTTAAGCTAAAAAATAATTTGGTCAATTGTACAACAATTTGATAGCTCTAACAGCTTTAGTAAATGTACGAAAGCGGTTTCGTACTATTTACGAAATCTTTCGTTGCTCAAAAGTACGAAAGTATTTCGTAAATAGTACGAAAGCGTTTGTAAATACTACGAAAGTATTTTGTTAATAGTACGAAAGCCTTCGTAAATATACGAAAGTATTTCGTAAATACTACGAAAGTATTTCGTAAATAGTACGAAACCTTTCGTAAATATTACGAAAGTATTTCGTAAATAGTACGAAAGCCTTCGTAAATACTACGAAAGTATTTCGTAAATAGTACGAAAGCCTTCGTAAATATACGAAAGTATTTCGTAAATATACGAAAGTATTTCGTAAATACTACGAAAGTATTTCGTAAATATTACGAAATAGCTTTCGTACTATTTACGAAACCATTCGTTGCTCAATTTTACGAAAGTGTTTCGTAATATGTACGAAAGATTTCGTAATATTTACGAAATATTATTTTGAGTGTACGGCTGAGTATCTAATGTTCGATTCCACTCGAACTTAGGCTTCCTTACTTGTTTTAACTTCTCTTAACTAGAGCTAAAATCTTAAACTGATCATTTTAATCCAATAATTTAGTTTATATCGTCGTACCATACGAAAACTAACATATTTAAAATTTCTGGCGAAAGCTATCAATAAAAAAATTCTGTACGAAAAGTAACAAGTTTGACTTTTGGCCGACGAAAAATAACAAAATCGACTTTTGGCTGACGAAAAATAACAAGTTTGACTTTTGGCCGACGAAAAATAACAAGTTTGACTTTTGGCCGACGAAAAATAACAAGATCGACTTTTGGCTGACGAAAAGTATCAGCAATTATATACTGTTTTTTCATTAAATTTGCTGTTGTTTAAACGAAATTGATAGTTTTCCTCAGCCAAAAGTCGAACTTGTTACTTTTCCTCAGCCAAAAGTCGAACTTGTTACTTTTCGTCAGCCAAAAGTCGAACTTGTTATTTTTCGTCAGCCAAAAGTGGAACTTGTTACTTTTCGTTAGCCACAAAAAATATGATGTTAGTTTTCGTATGGTACGACGATATAGGGTTTCAATATATTTTAAGCTTTGTAAATTTTTGTTAACTATTGTGAAAGTTTTAATGTATTTATTGTAATGTTTGCCATTATATATATATATATATATATATGAAATGTGTGTAATAACGTATAATTGTTGTACTACAAAAGATATTATATCTTACGGTACTAATATACATATACTTCAATAAATGAAATGAAAAAATAAAAATGAAAGAAATAGTCCAATAAATATAGACCGTTCAGTAATTTTCAGTCATTGTTGAACTCTATTTAACAGTAATTAAACAAATCACAAGCAATGGCTCTTAGATTTTATTTTCATGTAGTTAGAGTGCTGTAAAAATCGCACGCAAAATGTTAAGGTCAGAATTTTTCGCAATATTTTTTGAACAGAAAATAATACAAGGTTTTTAATTTGACTATAATATATATTGGTTTAAAGCTATTTTTATGTAAGTAAATATGCATATTTGAAATTGTAAAAAATATGCCGGAATCCATGTCCATTGTATATATTAAAAACTTGTTTTTGTGTACATAAGTACATACTTACATGCATACAAAAGCATTTCGCTTAAACGCAAATATCATCAAATTCTATGTACATTGCCAAATTGTTTTCGCCAGTTTTAGCTTAATACGAAACTCAAATACCACATGCACCTACTGCTAAAAGGTTGAATTATTATGCACAAGAAAAAGCTAATAGTACGTGTAATAACATAAAAGTAAATTATGTTGAATATTTGCACTTCGATTGCCAAAAATGCAGACAGGAACCATTTGCGCATTTTGCTTGCATGTTATACTGTTGTACACTATTCGCAATACATATATCGCTAGCTTAGAGTACAAATTGTGTAAGTCCTTTTTTCAAACTTTGTTGGAGAGACAAAAAACAAAAAAATAAAAAAATTTCAAAATGAAAAAAAATTTTCTGTTCATATCGACGCTTCCAAACAATACTGTACTAAGTCGACTTATTACATTTTACCGTATTTCGCGTTTTCAAGTAGAGCGTGCCTTAATTGAGATGCTGTCTAATTTTGGTATCAATCGGACAATCCAATCAAAAGTTATAAGCAAAAGTGTACATATAATACAACTCGAGATTTTTACAGAATAAGAACTTTGAGAGCTTGCCATGAAAAACCACGTAGCAAATTTTTATTTCTTCTTACGGTTTTATATAAAGCATACCCTGACTTCGATATTGTCGAGTTTTGGTGTTGATCGTTCCATCCAAACAGAAGTTACAAGTGAAAATATACTTAGCATACAATCGAAGTTTCATATCGAGTTTAAACTTTGAGAGCTTCTCCTGCAAAACACAGTTTTCAGACTTAGTACAGTTTTGTTTGGAAGCGTCGATATAAATATTTTGGACTTACACAATTTTCTTCGCTTTTTGGACTTACACAATTTGAGTATCACTGAATAACAACGAGTAGAAATATGACAAGTATCACAGACTTGTTTAGCGTGGTGCGTATTTGATTTTTCTAGCTTTCTACACTGAAAAACACTTTTTCATAAAAATGGACTTACACAGTTTGCACTCTAAGCTAGCGATATGTATGCATATAATTAAAATAATTTACACGAACTTGTTAATTTCTAGTGATTACAGAAAAATTTGTGTTAAAGAAAAATTGTTTTTAAAATATTTAATGTAGTGATATTTTTTTCGCACATACTAGTGTGTAAGACCGCGATTTGTCCAAAAAAACCGCTGTTAAAATTACGCAGCCTGCAATGGACACACAGTAATGCACACATTCATATATGTATGTATGTGGAATCCGCGCACTTTGCTCAATTATGCAAAAATGCAAAAACGAAAAATAACAGCCAATAACTAAATTAACATATGTATGTACATACATATAAACTACTGCATAAATGGAAAGCCGTGCAAAATAACTCAAAAATGCCGCCAGTGTACACATTAACATTGACAGTAAAGTTGGCCTTTCATGCATTGATGAACTGAAGCAAAAAAAAAAAAAAACATGAATTCAGTGATTAGTTACCGATCGGCTATTCACCGCATCACCGCAACATAACTCAGTTACATTTCTGCTATGAAAAGTTCTCTGGTCGGAGGGTTGTGCGAGGATAAATGTACATATGTATGTATGTATATATGCAAATACGCATTTCATTTTGTTCATCTTTACATTTCGTACCAAACATAGCACGTGAATTGTTTGTGCACAGAGATTAATCTCGAATGCATTTGCATCGCGTAAATGTGGGTATTAATTGGTAGCAAATTAACGTTTTACTGTTAAGATTGCTTTACTAATAAACATTTCTTTCCTGTATTACATTTACTATAGCTTTAAAGCCGCTGTGGTGCAGTGGGTAGAGTGCTCGCCTGCTATGCCAGAGGTCTCGGGTTCAAATCACGGTCCGAGCCAAACACCAAAACAATTTTTCTAATTAGTAAAAATCCAATTATTGGGTATTTTAAGAGCAGCGGTCACCTCTCGGCAGTGGGCGGCATACCCTCCGAGAGTATTTCTGCCATGAAAAAGCTTCTCACAAAAAATGCATTCGCCGTTCGGAGCCGGCATAAAACTGTAGGTCCACCCAATTAGTAGGAAAAACAAAAAGGAGCACACCTCGAATTGGGAGAGAAGCTCGGCCATAAAACTCGTCAGAGTTATAATAGCGCCATTGTATTATTATTATTATAGCTTTAAAGAAGAATAAATTTACTGTGTCCAGACACTAGAATTCATTTCTACAATTAATTTTGTCATGCATTTTTTTTATATTTATACACACACACCTTGTTGTCTATACCATGGTCTATACTTATGGCATCTACTTAATTGAATGTAATTGATTTTGGCTATAAACTGTTGGCGTCAGAAACAAAAAAAAAAACAACGTAAAGAAATAAGAAAATTTATTACCAAATTAAAAGGTCATTTTAGCTTCGCTCAAAGCGCGGAAAATTGCACAATGCAATTAATTTTTGTGATAGTATCTGAACTTTCCTACGAATAGAAAAATTGTGCTGTAATTTGCAGTTATGTACATACGAATATACCCACACAACTAAGCAAAGAACAGAACGCAGCGCAAACATCGACAATTCGACGAATAACTTTGTAATTTTTGAAGAAGTAATTACTACACACAGTGATGTGCAAAAAATAAGCAACATTAAGCTTTGGAAGATTTCAAGCGTTCAATTACCAAATTCTTTCTGCCCTCTTTGATGGCAACCTGAATCTATAAGAGAGCTTTGTGCAGATGTGCTTGTATTCCTTATACATAAATTTTTTTATCACATACACAAAAGAGATATTTAGCTTTTTCCAAGGCGAATTCTACCTATGCAAATGCTAAACCATCAAATAATAATTTTTTATAAGTAATCCACTTTTTCGCCAATAAAGCAAGTAACAACTCTATTAGTCCACATCATGTATTCTGCTCAGATTTCCACTCAATTGTCCACTGAATATTTCCTTATATAAGAGGCTGGTAGCAGCTAAATGCTGCCAAAAATTAAGCTTATGACGAAGTGACTGACTTATGTCACTTTTAATTCATGTATTTTAGTTTGGCACAATTATAATTTGATTTTTTTCTGCGTTTAGTTATTCAATCATATATTAAAATTAAATTTTTAAATCACACCAGTGAATGAAACCATGTATTATGGACATGTTTCCAAATACAAGAGCAAAAGTTATTAAAAATTTTACTTTTATCTACGTGTACATTTTGCATAATCAACTGAGCTTTTATTATTATTATAATGTGCATAATTCAGGCACACGTGTAATTCAAATGCAACTGCCACACGAACGCGTGCAATTTGACAGATTTGTTTTAGTAGATGGAAGCATTGGAAGTCAAAGTGCGAAATTTTTTATGAATAACAGTACTATTATATACATAAATATTTAAAATTGGCACAACAAAAAATTCAAAAAAAACAACATTTGCATACTTTCCGTTTGTGTGGTCAACATAGTGCGCAATAAAAGTGTGGCTAACCTTCGTGACTTCTGTGTAATTTCGTTACCGAGATGGCATTGCACTGAATTTGCGTGTAGTTGTGTTAATTGTTGGTGAATTCAGCTCCAGACAATTTCGAAATGAAACACGTAATTCATTTAAGTACAGCTTTTTTGGTGAGCAACCTATAAGAGCATGTTACGTATACGCATAGGTGAACAGTGTCTGTGTCAAAGTAAAAATACTGTGTATAAAGTTATCGAGGCTGTGGCTGAATTTGAGTAAATAACTACTCGAATACTTATCAGTGCACACTGCTCTCATTTGTATGGAAACCGAATTTGGCACATTGGTGTCCCACTATACGACTCATCTTTCAGAAAAATTAAAAGCATATATGTTGTAATCCACGCCCACCACTAACGCTAGTTTACAGCCAAAAAAAAAACTAGAAAACCAGGAATGGGGGAGGATAGGAATTGACCTGCTGAGCTTGGAACATTTTTTTTTAATTTTTTGTATAGTTAGGTTTTTGAGAAAAAGGGAATTTTGTGTTTTTTTGTTATCACTTCATTCAAAAATTATTTTCTCTGGAGTTACAAATGCGATAAACGCAAGCAGTATTTCGTACGCTTCAAACGACATACAACTTGTAGTTGTTTAATAAAAACTCGCTGAGCGAAAGATGGTCAAAGTCAAAATTATGTAGATTTTTGGCGATTTTTGAAAAAATTTTGATTTTCAAATTAAGTTTTTATAAAAATTTGTAAAAATCAGGAAAGTTTTATTACTTTAACAATTTTCCTGTTTAATTGCAAAGACTTTAAGCGTAATATCAGAGAGATCCGATAAATATTTTATTTTTGGCGATTTTTTTCTTGTGAAACAAAAAGGATATTTTGGACGAAAAACTTGGTTAGGTGACTTTACTATGTGAAAACGACTTCATAGGTCAAAAGGACATTAGAAGAAAATATAGAGCTTCCAAAGACTAAACTAATGACATTTCGATTTTAAAAATCAGATGTCAAATAACAAAGTTACAATAATAAAAAAAATTATTCCGCGATATTTCGCGGGATCAAAAAAAAAATTGTATGGAGAGTGGGACAAAACTCAATTACTCAGATTTTATCGAAAATAAAGTTTAATCGAAAACAGCCGATGTAAATATGTACAAAAATCGTAAAAGGGCAACAATATTTTGTATAGACTAATTACATTAATATGATATTTTAAGAAAAAGGGAAAAAAGGGAAAAATGTATAAACAGGCTTCTTAAGAGGAGACTTGAAAGAACTCAAATCTGCTTATAAGACCTGGTCCAGAGTGGTCCTTAATTGTTAAAAGTTTAAATGAATATGCTAGTGTTTGAAAATTACGCTCATAGAAAAGCCAAGATTTCTACATCTTGTATTTTGCTAAAAATAAATTGTTTTCACTGTTTTCTTTCGCTAAATTATGAAACATAAGTTTTTCTTGCGTTTCCATAGTTATCCGCATTTGTTTAGCACTCAAACTTGAAATATCGCAAAAATCATAATACACTTATTTACACAAACTTTTTCCTGAAAATTTTTTTTTTTCAAATGTGTTGACTTTAAATGAGCCAAAATAACATTTAATGGTGGCTATTGCATATAGAAGGAGGTTTTCCATAAAATTCAATATATTTCCCACGGAAATGCATGACAGAAGTTTCTTTTTCAAGCACCAACGTTTTTGACTTTTGTGTATGGGGGCTGACCAGTGTGCAGTGTTGTATTAAATTAAATTATTTTTCATAAGACATTGATACTCAAATATATTTAAAGTTGTGACACATAATTTGTTTGGTGACTTCCAGTTTTGATAGTCTATTCTGAAATTTTATCCTTGTGCGAAAAGCTCTGATTCTTCTCTATGCCACAGTATGTACATTTGCATTTACATTTATCAATAGTTACATACATATTGCATCCATAGTTGCTAGCAAAAAACTTCATTGCATTTAAAAGCAATTAGAAAAACTAGCTAAATGACAAACAAGAAACGCAAGAAAACTTCGACCAAACATCGAATCACAGTTGAAATATCAAACTTAATTGACGTCGCACGTTCGCGGCTTTGGTTGGGGCAGACATCAGCAAAAGAGTGATGAAAACTAAGTGACAATGCAAGTTTGCCAAGAATACTTTTTGTGTTGGGCAGACAAAAAAAATGCCATGTTCGGGTATGGAATCTACAGATATAGAAAGGTATGTGCATACAAACAAACATGTGAAAGTATTACTGGTCATAGTAAACTGAATGCACAGTGGATTGGAATCTGGAAAATGGAAATAATAATATTATCAAAAGATTTTTATCGAAACTGAATCGCTTTCAAAAACTTTGATTACTTTCGTCAAGAGTGGGTATTAATCAGAAAGCATGAAAATAAAAATCTTATTTATAAATAATAATTAAATTATAAATAATTTTACCACCGCCATTTACTACAGTATATATCGGGAGATTTGGCAAGCACTAATAAAGCATAAGCTAGTATAGTTAGATTTCAACTTACAGTTACGCTTTCATTTTAGATTGCGCGATCAGGCACGGGTCATGCATACGTAATTAGATGAAAGGATTTTGAAGTTAAATGCTGAAAACATATACATACATACATCCAAATGGACGTGTGAAGCGAAGACAAAAGTAATGTTGAAATGATTATACCAAAGGCAACATTTTCACAGCAATCCATGTCTAGGATATTCCATGGATTCAGCCAACAATATTTAGTTTTATAGTTAGTTTTAGTTAGTTTTATAGGTGAGATATTGGCCTTGGAAGTATTGCCGTGATAATATGTATAATCAGTGAAAGTATTCGGAACTAAAACTGAAAAAAATATTAGATACATAGCACAAGTTTCTTGTATAATCATGATCTGTAACAGCATCATGCCATTACATATCACATCACCTAATTTGAGCTTTTATTGCCGGGTTACTGCCACATGGTCAGAATATATTCCCATTTCTTTGTAGATTGACCTTCTGCTATTGGGAGCTAAGGTTTTACACATAACGTGTAAAAAAGGAGTGCTTGTTAGTCATTGAAACGATTGAGTGACATAACCGCTTATTGCGAGTATTTATGCGGAGCCATAAAAAACGGTTATGAGTTTTTATTTTTTACTTGATAAAATAGTTCTTAACAAAGCGAAGAGTTCTATCATTGCATTGATTGGAGTGATGACAACGAAGTATGATCTGATGATGATTGTCAGTTGTTACACAGCTCAAGTAAGTGAGCGAAAAATATGATAAACCAGCGATATGAAAAAAACTGTCATTCGGGATCAAACTGCCACAATTGGATTTACAAAAACGAAAAGTGATGTACACATGTATGCATGTATATACATATGTAAATACATATCGCCCGTTTTATGCAATAGGGATTTAACTCGAAATTTACGATTTCTGGGATTTTGCCATATTGTTCAATAACTGGGTCGTGCCTTTGAGTCTAGCTTTATAAAATGCTCAAAAGGATGAAAATGGCGAAAATAAAAGTGATTTTTTAGTTAGCCGTAGAAGGAAACTATTTGAAATTATAAAAGTTTATTTGCGTTTTCCCAAAAAAAATTGTTTTTGAGTTAAATCCCTATTGCATAAAACTTGCGATATATTTGAATATTTCTACATTTATAAATTGTAAACCCAAAAAAAATTTGAATCAAAAAACACTTCAAGTTTCGTATCTTGAAATAATTTTCGTATATGTGCTACATATATCGAAAGCGCATAAGCCATAAGCCCACAGGCTTTACACATAATCGATTTCATATTTGAATCCATGTAAAGTTGATCATAAAAGTTCTTCGCCATTGTTTTGCTACTCTGCGCTTTTCTCCATTTTTGCGCCCATATCAATATTTAATACACACTTATGAAAATTGAGTTCATTTACATTACATACCAAACACACAGATTTGCATATGTTTTTGCTTGTAAAACAAATTGAGAATATTTTTATTGTGTTTATGCGCTCCTTTGATTTCCCTTCATTTCATTTTTTATTTGTTATTTGTATTTGATTTCGCAAATATGCAGCGCATTTTATACTGCGCATCACAACGAAAGGACAAAGGGTTGCAATGCCTTCCATCGGCAAGTTATCAATAAATAAATAAGTAGTTATGTAAATCTTATATTTACAATAATTGGTAAATGTTTATTTTTATTTGATTGTGACAAATCTGTAACATTTTGTCCGCATATAAAATGGAAAAAATTTGCATATATGTATGCAAATGTTTGGGTTTTTATATAGACGCCCACTAGGCCCATTTGTGAGGTGATGCGATTTTTTTTCATGCCAGGATACTTGCTTTTGTTATATATGCCGCAGGTACTCCTAAAGTATGTTGATCGGCACGTACAAACTGAGCACAGATCATTTCTCCACCGACTAAAGTAGGAGTAAACCGAAACAGAAAAATTTATACGAATGAAGTACATAACAAAGTTAGATGGTAAGCAGCTGTATATTCAGCACTACAATACCGCAACCATTCATGCTGAATACCTAAGAAGATTATAATAATGACCATATGAAGAAAGCATGCGGTTGGGAATGAAAGCAAGGCGCTTTCACTTCATTGCTTTTTTACTATACAAAGTCATGCATGCGAAGGTGGCCATCGCCCTGCGATAGTCATGGAAGTTGTTATCTCCCAAAAGAAAATGTAATTAGGAAAGTATTGATGATTTATAGTACCTTTGGACCTACTGTTTACCCATGTGAATGTTGATATATGTATGTATGTAAATCCGTCTATAATCAGGCTAATATTGTTGTATTGTGTAAATCATCTACATATGCATATACACAGCTGCACTTAGTTATTTCTCAAACAGTTTTGCAAAATTTAAAAATATTTAATGGAAAACACAATTTTTCCTGCCAAATATCAACAAGCTCTCTGCGCAGCCTCGAACTTCCGCGACTATAATTCTTTTTCGCTATGCGTACTCAAATGTGTATTTGCATATAAGAAAAAACACGATACTATTACATTCTGATAACTGAGGATTGTATGTATAAGCCAGTGGCGGATCCACGGGGGGGTTTGGGGGTTCAAACCCCCCTTGTGGTTTATCATAGATCCCAAATTAATGCCTTTATAGATTCTGCGCCCAAATTTCCCAAAGTGATCAAGGAAAACTCTATGATTCCAAAAGCAATGGTTGGACCACATAACATCCAAAATATGTAATCAAATTTGTCAAATGCTATTCGCAAATTGCCAAATCGCAAATTTATTTTCTTTTCTTTCTTATCCCTATTTTTATCGGGATTGTACAGAATTAATTTGGTCAGAAATATCTGGATCGTTGGAGAAATTGCCTTTTTCAGAGGCATTTCGCAATTCTTGTTTAAATTTATCTTTTAAAAATTTGAGTATATAAACACAAGAACTTCAATAAAGTAAAAATTCTATATATTAAAAATATAAATATAACCAAAAAGTACTACATACATATATTCTTATTTATTTTGGCTTTAAATGCAAGGGTAAGTGAAATTGATGATCAATTTGCCACCAATACCATACGATACTCATTCGCACGTACCAATGCAAAAATATACATACATACGTTATACATGTTATTTAGAACTTCAATTGAAATCTCCTGCACTTTATGTGATGACATACATATTGTTAATTTGGAGGGTTTTGAGTTTGGTGTTTTTAATGTGCGGGAAATGGCGCAACTAGTATATAGAATGATAATAGTAGGTGGTATTAGTCCATATTTTCACCAGCGCACATAGGTAGATTTTCAAGTTTTATGCGGCCAAAAATATTTTATTGTCTACATCTATTTCAAATTGCTTGTTTAATGCAAAATTTTAATAATTTGAGTTAAAAGTCGATTTTATTGAAAAATATATACAGTGACTCAAAAAAAAATCATACGCCAAAGTTTTTAAATTTATTTCAAAGAGTTCTGTCGAAAATTTTACTTTCTTATTTTAGTTTAAAAATATAGAAAATTTTTCAATTAAAATCGTTTTAAGCAGGATTTCTGAGCTTATGGAAAAAATTTGAAAAATCGTAGAAATTTCTGAAAGTGGATTAAAAATTTCAAAGCAAGGCCATAATTTATAGAAGATTTTCAGGAGGTTTCTAAGTGTACTGTTATGTAGCCAACCAATTTTAGTTAGAAGTTTTTTTCTGTAGGGTGTAGGGTGAGACCGTTCCAATTAAAATTTCCGAAAAGCCAATGAAAATTTTCAAAAAGTTGAATGTTGCATATTTTTATATTAAAATTGAATGAGCTGCAAAATTGCATACTCAAAACTCTTCTAAAAAATGTAGCTTTAGGATTCTTAGCCCCTTTTTATGAGAAGTATTTCCTTGACTTTGAAAAATTGGAAATACTAAAAATACGAAAGCAGGTAATTTTCCAAATAGGCCAATTTTTAATCCATTGTTGATAATTTCTGGCTTTGCATTTTTCCGTATAGAAATTGACGGGTAGTCGATCGGAGGCGATAATATAACTAAAATGCTTTTGAATTAAAAAATTAACAATATTTTTTCAAGAAAGGCCAATATGCTTAAAAGCTTCAAAATGGTGGGTCTTTTATTATGCTAGGTTGACGATTTCTTCAATAAATAATGATATTTACCTGAAGCACTCGAATCCATGATGTTTACTTTGATAACTGTCTTAAAACTGAAAATATTGACGTCTAAAAATGGGTTACTTAAAATACGTAAAAAATAAAAAATCGAAAAAGTGGGAGAATAATAAGTTTCGACTAGCGGCAGGGACACCCCCGTTGTCTATAAAAGCCGAGAAGACCGGTTTATTATCGCCCGGTCTATTATAAACGTAGAGCGATTTTGGATTTTGTATTTGCACCAATTTTAAAATTTTCACTTTTGGCCGCATAAATTCGTAAAATCTACCTATGTGCAGCGTCTGCCCTTAAAAAACATCTTCCAAAAAAAGAAATTTTCAAAACCCCCCCCCCCTTGCCGAAATCCTGGATCCGCGCCTGGTATAAGCCCTGCAAAAATGCGATTAATCCGGGACGTGTCGGGGATCAATCGCAAGGGAGCATGCGACTAATACAATTTTACATCCCTTTATATGGAGTGAATTGATCGCATTTGTTCGAGCATGTCCTATGAAGAGACTAATTTTTCAACTTGTATACCCGAACGGATACAAATGTAGATCAATCGCTTTCATCCAAAGTTGCAAGCCAAGGCTATTTTTTATGAAAATGTCTAAAAATGATAAATTGTTATACATATATATTAGAAGATTAGCTTTCATCTTGTAGTGAAATCTTTAGAAAAAATTAAGTATTTTCTCCAAATATTTTAAGTTTTGAGAATGCATTATGCGAGTGTAAAAGACATGTGAGGAAATTTTCAAAGTTGTTAGCCAAGGCTAACAATATGTATAACAATCTTTAAAAATTATAAATGCTCATGCCTATTTAAGTAAAGATTATAAAATAAGTTTTACTTTTGGAAAAACATCTATTCAATAAATTAAAATTTTTTTACATAGTCAGTTTTGAGTGCATAATTCTAATTGATTTTTCAATGGATATTTTTGGTAACATTTTGTTAAAATTATTATTCATCATTGTTACTAAAAGAAATGGTGTTCAATTACCTATTGCTATACAAATTTTTTAATACATTGAATATTTTTGTAAAATTTATACATTTATTCAATCTAGATTTGCACCCGTTTGCGGTGAAAGCGATTAATCTACATTTATACCCGTTCGTGAAGTATTCGTCTACAATTAGTCTACATTTATACCCCCGGGGACTAATTGTTGACCGATTGTTCCCGAAAGAGATCAATCCGGACAAACCTCTTTCGGGATTCATCGCACATTTTTTTGCAGGGAGTATACTGTACAAACCAGGGTTCGGATTTGCCTCATTTTGGCTCCTCACTCACACATGCTTCACTCATGAGGGTGCAGCTGCATGAGTGGCCTCTGAGCGCATAAACAACAGAGGCCACACATTAGCGTGAGCGCTCTGCGTGAGTGGCAGCAGAGTGAGCAGCCAAGATGAGGCACGCTAGTAGCGTTGCCTCTCCTCAGCTGCGCCCTCATGAGTTGCTCTGAGTGAGTGAGGAATATGAGCGACGCCTCACAGCTTGGCGATGACGCAGCCAACCGTCTGTAGTAAGTATGCAGTATGGAGCTGCATGAATGCTACAAATTTGTTTACTCTGCAGTGTGCACACTGCACGCATATGTGGTAAATCTACAGCACATTTTTTTTAAATATGAAGATCTACTGCACGGCGTTTAAAATCTATCGCATTTTAAGATTAAATATTTGTTTAATCTTGACTTTTGTTCAAAATAATGTACTTTATGGCAAATATGGTAGTAGAAAACTCTTTGGCAGCGCTTTTATGTTCGAAATCGAATAACGAAAGCCCGTATGACACCACTTTATTTCTCTGAATTTTTCTTGTATTTATTGTTTGAAAAATCTACCGAAAGTAAAACTACAAAAACAATTCTACTGTAGGTTGAAAAAAGATAAACTATCCCTCAAAGAACAATTTGATTGTCATTTAATTTTAAACTCAACTAGAACAATTTTTTTTTTTAATTTGAATAATAAATTACTAAAATAAAATAATAATGAAAATTAAAATTAAAATAGAAGGATGGCTATGTACTGAGTATATTTGGAACAATACGGTACGCAAATAGGACTTCTTCATTCCCTTGATTGAAAAGCGGAAGTTAGATAGAGCTTGCTAAATTTACAACTTGTAGGTACATACCTATTTTCATTTCTTTTTTATTTCAAAATTATTTTATTTTATTGTTGTCAAGGTAAAAAATTGTGAGAAATAGACTGTTAATGTCAAATGCAAAAAAAATATGATTCTAATGACGAATAAATAGTTTTTTTGCGTTAGTCGCATAATAAATAAAAACTAAACAAGTAGGTAAGTACCTACATATGTAGGTACATACATACATATATTTTATCATACAAAAAACATTATATCAAGCAACGAATGCACATTCTTAAAAATAATGTTCCTTTTAACTACCTACCTACATTTTTGCATCTGCTGAATTAAATACATATCTACACATATACATAGATGAAAAACAACAAAAACCAAGTTTAGGTAGAAATATAGATTTTACATACCTACTCAATCGCCTAAAACGGGCATAAATATGAAAAAAAAGCAGAAAAACAACCAGACATGCTTTTTATTAGAAAAACATGTCACTAAATTGCACACTGCAACATAAATATATGTATGTATGCATTCTAATATATGTATGTAATATTTACTGAGTTTCTGCGCACTCACCCACACGCTCACTCGCATTACACAAAGAGAAGAGGAATCCTACGACGGCTCATCTCACACGCAGCGTGAGCGCCTCATTTCTTCATCGCTCATTCGAAATGAGTGAGGAAACAAAAAAAATCCTCACTCTGCTTTAGAGATGAGCGAGAAACGCAAACGGCCACTCATCATCATGCCGTGAGGCTGAAATTCCTCACTCACTCACTCATACTCTGAGTTTCTTCCTACCCTGGTACAAACACGTTAATGCATACATATTGTCATGCAAATATTGCGTATACGCCATGTAGGTTTGTACCTCCACCCACCACTTAATGAATATTCACGTGCATTTTCAATTGCATGCAAAAACATTTTTCGTGGAAACCGTGTAGTCCTTTGTAAAAAATTTTCACAAATATAAACATTTATATACATGCATGTGTATGTATGTATGTAGACATACATATATACGTGTATTTAATAGCTTCAAAGCAATCAAATTAAGTTTGTTTTTCCACTTGTTTTAACACGATCTTCGGCGCATTAAATGTTACTTATTATCCATGGCACGTGGCTTCGAAAAAAATAACTTATATGTAATACAAGAGCTTGCAAATGCAGCGAGTTGATGCAATTTTATATTTGCCATTGCGTGCATGTGGTTATGTGTACTTTCAGTGGTAAGTAGCGGTAAATGCATGCATGAAAAAAAAAAAACAAACAAATTAAACACATAATTAAAGTCGTATATGTTTGGAATATTTAAGCAGAAATGCGGAACTTGTTATTAATATTAATGAATAAGTTAATAAATGCAACGCATATGAAAAGCAGGTTACTGAACTTTGTAGCGAGGCGGCCTTAATTCAACTCGATTTGTACTATTATAGGCGTATCCGTTAAATTTTCATTTACGATATTGCAAAACGAGCTGAATTGATGATGATTTAATCAGCTGTAGATGCGTGACATCGAATGCTCGCTTACAAAATGCACTGACGTGAATAAAACTCTAATTAATTCTGGTCGAGCTTATCTCCCAATCAGAGTCGTGCTCTTATTTTTCTAACAATTGCGTGGACCTATAGTTTTATACAGCTTCTGAATGACGTATGCATTTTCTGCACTGCAGACTCACATTGTGGTGCATTTATAACAAGTAAATGTTTTTGCTGCAATCTATTTCTTCGTATCTAATAGTAAAACACTTATGCATATATACAAAAAAGCACTAAAAATGAAAAAGCTGCAAATATTCAGCAAAACGTAAATATGAAATAAAATCATGTATACTTTTCATCGTTTATGAATATCGAATTGAGTATATGATGTACATGCTCAAAACTTAAAAAAAATTCCTTTCACACACGTCATACGAAACCAAACTAATTCTCGCACAACGCAAATGCAAATGCGTTCTTCTTCGTGATCCAACAAAGTACGATGACAAGGACAACGGCGTTTGTAAAATGTTTCATGCATTTTATTATAAACGAAATTGAAGCGTAGGTTGCAAATACATACTTGAACTAAGTGTTTGAATAATTTAAAAGTTTTGAGCCATAAAATGTATCGCAAATGTAACACATGCAAATTTTATGCATTTGCATATAACAATAAATGAGAAGGTAGATTAGATCTGCTACCATTGATTTCTTCTAATTATGTGGCACAAAACAGTTGCTATGATACATGTATGTATGTATTTCAAGAATGAAGGCGCAAAATATAAAGATTTTTGTAAAAGAATATTGTTGGTATTCTTTATTCTAATTGGCTAGCGTAGAACTAAACTGGTCTATCTAAAATTTTTTCAGAAATCGAGTTATGCATATTTTCGAACTTGAAAATCATAAATTTATCCGTACAAAATTGATGTAGGTCTTATTTCTTCACCAAAGTGTCCAAACACTAAAAATATCACTTTAGAAATCATGTCCTTTTTTCATTTCAAGAAATTCTAAAGTGGTCCAACTAGCATAGACTACCATAGACCAGTATGACCTTACACCAGATGAGTGGATGGAATTTGTTAAAAATTGTAGGAGGCATGCTCCTTTTGATGTTAATAATATGGTGAGGAAATTTAGGTCATTTGACGAACGACGGCCAATGTTCAGGGACTAGCAGAGTATACCCAACTAGCACAAATAGTCGTTGAAACGTAGCTACGACCAATGTTTTTACTTTAAAGTGTTGTGGCACTAGCCATAGGGTAATAGGAACGTTCTTATTACGTGTTTACGCACAAAATGGGGAATGATTTTCGGTAACCACAACGTTCCAGAGTCGTCGCCGCAACGTGTTCGGCAACGTTCCATTGTCGTTTTAGATACGTAGTGGCGACGTGACAGCATGGTTAGTACCACTTTCAGGGAACTTAGCATATATTCTTCCCTTTTTAATTTATGGTTTGCTGCATCTGTCAACTTATTTGCTTATTTTATATTTGTTTCATTTTATATTCAGATACATGTATGTGAAACTTGTCCATTATTTAATTTGGAAACTAAAATGGCAACATAATAAATTCGTATTAATAATAATGATAATGAAAGGAATGGATTTGCGACAATTTGCATGAAAAAACTAAGGAGAATGAAAATCTATTGTGAAATATGGTGAGATAGGTTTAAAATTTTCACGCGCCATTCGAATTTTAATTTCTATGAAAATTTTTATTTTATTGACGTCCACCAGAATGCAAAAAAATCGCATACCTAGATGCCAAAACACTGTTTAGTGGTTCTTTGGTACTTAAAAATAAATATTATTTATTAACCTTGTAATTTCGGTTCATAAATTATAGTAATATGGCATTTTTCAATTTATTAATTCAGTGACTGTGTCATATTTACAAACAAATATGGCTGATTTTATAACAAATAACTTTGTAGTCGTATTAACCAAAAATCACGACCTCAAAGTTATTAAAACTTGACGATAGTGACGACTACTGGAAATATCTAACTTCAAAGTTATATTTCCCATAAAGTAACAAATGCCACTATAACGTGACTTCAAAGTAGCGGAAAAGTTATGACTACCTAATTGGAACTTGCTTATATCAACCCTGTGCTTATATTTTTTAAACACGGTTGTCACGCACCTCGCAAAAAATCCAGAATAAAAACCAACAGGTTCAAAATGCAGTCATTGATTTAAAAACCAATATGCGTAGCATTGTAAATTAATTGGTATACTTTTGATTGTAAATATTTATGTACAATCAACAATAACACTGCTCTACAGCCAAAAAATATTCTAAACGCGACCATCCTATCTATATGTAAAATCGGTCGCTGATTCCGAAAATCGGGTTCATTTTGAATTCTATGGGAAGGTTTTTGAGATATCGGCAATTTACCGTTATTTTGCCAATGGCTCCACTTAATCCTGTATATCTCTTTACCGCAGTGAGATATCTTCCTTGAGGTGAAACCAAACGAAAGAAAATTAAATTTCCTTTTCATGGCTCCTATAACATTTTTCTCTAACTCTTATAGTTTCTGAAATATTGACGATTCAATTTGAATTTTTTCGATTTTTTACGATTTTTTGAAGAAAAAATTGATTTTGTCAGATTTTGTCTTTAAAACCAATGTTTTCACCTTCGGTTTTACTCCTTTAGGTGAAGCTCCATTCTATTACCAAAATAATAAGCTATCAACGAAGAAAATCCGTGGCAAAATGGAAAAGTTATAGGCGAGCATGTAAATACATCCAAATCGCGCAATGCCGCTATACGGTACATTCTATGCATATTGTACCAATACCTAAACAGCTGCAGTAGCAGCACATTGGCAGCGCAGTACCCTGTAGGAAATTTAATTAATTTTAAATCACTTTATAAACTACTTTATTTTCAATAACAACTAATTGAAAATGTGACTTTTTCCTTTGCAATGAACTGACTTTTTTAACACGGCGATGTCATAGCAAACAGTCAATTGCCCTATCCTGCATTTGTTTTCAACTACTTTACTAGTAGTTTAAAATAAATAACTTTATCTTGAGTTTCTTTTCAACTACTTTACTTGTAGTTTAATATAAGTAACTTAATCCTGCATTTGATGTCGAAATTCAAGAAATGGTAAAAATGCGAAACAAATTTTCCTCAAATTTCGCAAATTGTTCTCAAGTTGATAAACAATATTTGAGAAACAATTGAATTTATATTAATTTTCAAATGATAAATATGAAACAATATTTTCTCCGTTTGAGAATTTCGTTTTCAGTGTTTAATGGGAAGTGAAGCTGAAAAACGGTAACCAAAAAAAGGAAAAAACAATCTTGGCATACTTAGATCTGGAAACATGTGTTTACATATAAATATGTACATATACAAGAAACTGTCCCGCGCAGCATTTGTTTAAAGCTACTTTAAAATTAGTTGAATATAAATCACTTTTTAATATATTTATTTTTGCAACTAACTTTTTTTTTCCGTGAGGGTAGATACAAGCCCATTTACGGGTATAACATGCACAAAATATACCGGTGCAGAGGCATTGCGCGATTTGGCTGTATTTACTTGATCGCCTATAACTTTTCCATTTTACCATGGATTTCCATCGTTAATAGCTTATATTTTTCCCAATAGAATAGAGCTTCAGGTAAAGGAGTAAAATCGAAGGTGAAAACATTGGTTTTAAAGATATTGCCTGACAAAGACAATTTTTTCTTCAAAAAATCGTAAAAAATCGAAAAAATTCAAATTGAATCGTCAATATTTCAGAAACTATAAGAGCTAGAGAAAAATGTTATAGGAGCTATGAAAAGGAAATTTAATTTTCTTTCGTTTGGTTTCACCTCAAGGAAGATATCTCACTGCGGTAAAGAGATATACAGGATTAAGTGGAGCCATTGGCCAAATAACGGTAAATTGCCGATATCTCAAAAACCTTCCCATATAATTAAAAATAAACCCGATTTTCGGAATCAGCGATCGATTTTACATATAGATAAGATAGTCACGTCCAAAGTACAGACAAAAAATTTCATTTTGTGATCCAGTGTAATTATCTCTCGTATAGGTGGGCAAACTTTTTCACTCATACTTTTTTTTTTATTAATATTAAGGTTAATGCCTGAATCGCAATGTGGCGTTCGGTCGGTCGCGCTTCTGACAAGTGAGTAGAAATGTATGGAAATATATGAAGCAAATCGCATTGTGATCTCAAGCGTTTGATCGTAAAATTTTTGTAATATCGTATGTTCATTGCAACCCTGTATAACGCCTGAGTTGAACATTTCTCTACTAAGTCGGGCGTTTGACATTAAGTAATTACAATTTTTTTTTTATGACAAATTTTGAAATTTATGAAAAAATTAAAAAAAATATATTAGTGGCAGTGAACATGTTTACAATCCAACATCTAATACATCAACGCGCGACCGACCTAACGCCAAATTGCGATTCCGGCATAAATCTGAAAATTTTAAAATACAATTTTTTTTCCACAATGCTTGCACGTATTTTGGTACTTAAAAAAATCCCACAAAAGTTGGTAAAGTTTGTATGTATATCTCCCTCAAATCTCAATTTGATACGATGACAAAACTACCATATAAAAATGTATAGAAAACTCGGGATCAAATTGTACCGTAGAAGTATTATTTTAATAAAAAAAAAATGTAAAAATGGATGTCAAAAATAAATTTCTTGACAACAAAATGAGAGCATACCGTTATTCTCTTGAAAAAGCGGTTTTTAAGCTTTAATTTTTACTGTAAATAATCAAGAACTTTGAAATTTTCCTTATAGTGCTATCGGCTAGTAAAATGTTTTTCACCCCATATCTGGCAAACATTTACTCGTCGTGTTCTTTTCTACCGATTCACACACGGCCTTAGTAAGAATTTTAATAGCGCATTTGAAAGTTACGAAATTACCAACGGCGAAAAAATTACCTACTTTGGATGTTAATTGCAGTGTGGCAATCGCGATTAAACAGACGCCATTACGAGACCAATTTCGTTTGTAATACTCGCCACTAGATAGAATTTTTTACTTCGTGGTGAGCTTAAGAAGTAACATGCACTTTGTAGTAGCCATTGGCAATTACGTGGTGATCTATAGGTAATGGATACCTTACTATCACCACCGAATATTACCTACAAGTTTCGTGACATTAAGCGGGCAATTAACGTCCCAAAAACGTAACCGAAACTATTACTGTTGCTATAAAGTAGCTGGCACTATAAAGTTGCATTTAAGTAACATGAATTTGTCGAGGTACTTCGAGGTACTTTTACTAGTAACCACGACGTTTCTACTACCGGTAATGTCACTAAAAATCCACTTAACTTTAAAGTAACAATTATAGGTAGAAATTACCACGGGGCGACTGGGAATTTGTCAAACAAAGTTAATTTCTCACCGAAGTCATACATTTAGTGAATGCTCCGTAATTGCTACACACCTAAGGTTCCCGTATCCGTCATTGTTACTTAGGTGCTAGTTGCGTAGTAGACGACGATGGAAAAATTTCCCAAATGCGAAAGGCAAAATTTGTCAAGGGTGAATCTGTGATGCAGTTTAATGATGATTATTGTGAAACATATAAATCCGTCGATATGAAGAAATCTAGCGTGAACCTACATGATTTCATAGAGTTCTTGCAGAATTTTACATCAGATCAGGGCAGCGACATACGCGTTTTGAAATTCAAAAAAATGCAGGACATAAAAAAAATGTTGAAATTTGTACCACCGATTCATCACCCCTTTTATCTGTCTCTCCACATGTAAACCGCAGAGATGAAACAGAAAACAATCCGGAAGATTTTCTACCAGCCCGCCGTGGAGAAAACTAGGTTACTGTTACTTTTCATGCAGAGGTGATCATTTACGAACATGTGTATGTTATTTTTGTAATTAAAGTACTTCCTTTCACATATCTTTTACTTTATTCATATAATTTTCAATTTGTAGTTCAAACTTCCTTAAAAATTGAAAATTCTAAAGTGGTCTATGTAACAAGTTTTCTTGTTACATATAAATATTATATAAAAAACGTTTCTATAATAATTTTTTTTAATGCAGAATGTTAAGTTAACTATTAAGCTAACATAATAATTTACAATATTCACTTAACATACATCAACAATCGCACACCGCATTAAAATGCGTTTCATCTGTTTTCTCCAATTTTGTACTTTGTTAGATAGACCAGTTTAGTTCTACGCTAGCCAATTATGTTCTTTACAAGGAATACACGGAAAGAAATTTGTATACTTGAATCAAGAAAAATGATTTCTTGAACTCAATTTAGAAAATTTTTAGGGAAATATGAAAAATTTACTTAATTATTACTGGAATTAAGAAATTGAGCTCTCCAAAAATGAGACAATTATTTACTAATTCAAGAACACTAACAAAATCTATAGAAATAAAAATGTTGAAAAAAAAAAAATGTTTTAATTAATAAGAACATCTTTTCTTAAATTTACTTAAATGAGGAAAATCTTCTTGCTAATATCAAGAAGAATTTAAGAAAATTGTGTTTCGACGAATTGGAACAACAAACTACACCGAAAAAAAAATTGCAAATAAATAAGAAAAAGTTTTCTTGAGCGATGTAAAATATTTCCAGCTGAATTTGCATTTCCAAATTTACATGTATTTATTTCATTTGCCATCCGCTTTGCATATTTCTGAATATTTTTGCAATTCTCAGATTGTTATTGAAGCATATGGTATAAGGAATTCACTATTTGTATCTTCATTTATATTAAATGAAATGTTGTCATTTCAATGAACAAGTCCTAGGAAAATACTAGTTGACTAATTATGGTTTTCTAATCCCACAAAATTAGTTTTCATTTTTCCTATTTTTTACGTTTTTATTATTTTTAGAAAATATTTACTTAATTTAATATTTTCTTATTTAATTTAACCCATATAACAAAAGTTTTACTTGCAACAAAAAAATAATTTCTTAATTATTTATTTCTAAAAACAAGAAAAAAATCACTTACCGTAATTAAATTATTTCTTATTTATTTAAAATCCAATTTTCTTGTATTTTCTTGATATTAAGTAATTATTTTCTAAGTTCAAAATCAAGTCGTATTTTTCTTGTTTCGGCATTGATTCTAGTAAAAAATTCTTTCCGTGTAGTTACGCGCTTAATTTTTCCAACCTCATTTGTAAATTCAGTTTTATTTGCGAAATTTGGTTTAAATCAGACAGTAATAGTTAAACCAAAACTCCTAACACTGAACTGGAACTGAGCCTAATGGACCATAGAAAATATAGGATTATATTTAGAAGCTTTTTAATGGAAGCGCTCCAAAGGAAATTAAATGTTTACAACTTTCTTTAGCGCAAAACTTCCAGAAATATCGTCACTCACCTTAATTAAAATAAAAGTTATTAATTTTACATCATTCAGGCTGCAGGCTACTTGTTCGCTTCTTGCTTTTGTTCCTATATCTTTTCATTATAATTATTAAATGAGACTTTTCATCCCTTAAGGTAAACAAATTTCTGTAGCTGCCTGTTCAGCTGTTAACCGTTAAAATTGGTCAGCCAGCCGAATGTTTGGTGGTCATTTACGGTGATTTTATGGCAACAAAATATGGAGAAGTCATCAAATGTCCTTGATTGCAAGTGGAAGACGTGTATATATATAAGCTACGGCACTGCAGCATATGGAGCTTTAAAATGAATAATTCATATTTGCAACAAAGTACGTACATACGTAAGTGCACATGCAACACATGGGTAATAAATAATATCTATCTTTTGAGAAGCATGCAACAACTGTCTGCATCGGAGAAAATTTATACAGCATAAATTTGTGAGTGAAATGCATACAGCGGCCGCATAAAGTACAATAAACTGTAAAGCTTCTATAGAACCAGTGCGCAATTAATTTTACTAATATAAAACATAACATTTTCTTATAAAGTAAGCGAATGACGGGGCGTATGAGTAACTATTTTCATGTAAAAAGTGAAGAAAAAAAAATGAGTATGAAAGCTTGAGAAAAAGAAATAAAATAAAATAAAATAAAATAAAATAAAATAAAATAAATGCTTTTAAGACACTTCGTATTCTACACGCTTCGACGCTACATATTCGTATATAAAATTAATAAATTTCCAAATTACCTACATAGTACTACTTAGTATAAAAGGTGAATGCGCTTTTTAAAAAGAAATAAATATACTTAAACCAATTATATCTGAGAATATCAAAAAATATCATTTAGATACACTCAAAATATTTCAGCACTGTCGTAGTGTCTGGCCACACAAAAACAAAGTGACAAATTTTGTTAGCCTAATGAGGCAAAACTTGAGTTTTTGTAGCAGAAGTATGACTTGGAATTTCCGCTGCATTACTTTAAGGCAACTTCTTGTTATTTGAATACTTTGAATATTTTAAGTATTTATGTACATACATACATATTTGTCAAGTTTCGTCATCAAAGATTTGTGGCTAACAACTTTTTGTGGCTTTTTTTTAGTTTTGTGAGTAAGATAAGTTTTATTGGAACATTTTTTTACAAGCAGAGAAATGTTAAATAACTTTTGGCATTTAAATGAAATTATAAATTTCGAAAGTGGCGAAGTAGATGACGCCAAAGGAGTTGGTCCATTAGTTATAAGTAGGGCATGGAAATCTATGCAAATACATGTTTTTCTTAGATTTAGGTAGAGCAAAATAAATAAACAATCTTTGCGAATCGTGAAATTGTCTTAAAAATGGCATTCAAATGTTTTTGCATATTTTGCATATTTTGGTCATATATGCATATTTTTACATATTTTGCGTTGTTTGCATTTTTTTATTACATATTTCGCATTATATTGCCTATTTTTGTAATTTGCTAGTTGACAGTTTTATACAAACGAAATGCATGCATAACAGTCATCTGACGACGAATAGAGTTTCGTGTGAACACGGCTATTATTAGTATTTTCGATACGGTGCATACCTGTCGACAAAGAGCCGTTTTCAAACATGCTCCTATTACCTCTGTAGATGTAGAACGTTCGTTTTCTATGTATAAGAGCTTTTTTCGACCGAATCGGCAAAGTTTTCTTTTTGAGAATATGAAAAAATATTTCATTGTGTACGCTAATGAATCGTTGAATAAGGATTAACCTTTGCAAATTATGAAATGTTCAAGACTGAATTTATGTATCTATATATATATATAAACATACATATGTATAAACGTACAACGTAAGAGCAAAATTGAATTAAAAAATGTTTGTACCTAATTTATTTAACTATTGTAACTTCAATAAACATGAATTAGCTGAAGTTGAAAAATTTGAATTAATGCATTTTTTTTTGATTTTTCATGCATATTTCTCAGTTTTTGTTGCATTTTTTATGCGAATATTTTTTATTTTTTAGTACATGAAATTCCATGCCCTAGTTATAAGTGAAATGAAGACTTATTAATTTTGCATACAAATTAGAGGTTGGAGGGATTAAATGTACAACTGATAAATAAATTAAATGGGCGACACCATTTGATGATCGTGCTCACACTTATGCAACAGATTTAAGGCACGTGCTATGAAACAATTTGATCAAATTCTATCAAAAATTAGGCTAATATATTTTTTTTATTTATTTATATTACAAACAACATGATTTTAGGCTCTCGTAGCAAACAAGTATATCCGTGTACACCTGTATGCATGCAATGGCACTCCCATTTATGTATATGTATTACATACATACTTTATGTTTGCATCCAAACATTTCTCTAAAACTTTATCCTAGCCAGAGTAGTGCGGTCGGTGGTGGTGATGCTGGCGCAGAAAGCTTTTCTCGTCTTTGACAAACTCTATTGGGAAATTAAACATTTTCCATTTGAGATGTGTGAAAAACTTTTGAAGCAAATATTGCTTTTGAACAAACCTCTTCCACCGGCGCGCCGTTTTGTTGTTGCTACTTAAAATTGTGCTAGTGCCCAATCATGCGCAGTTTTGCATGTACAAATACATGTGTGTGTAGTTCACAAATTATGTTGGCAATTACAAATTATTTAAACAAAAAGTTAGTCGCTTGCATTTGCGAATATATTGTAAGTGTAATAAAAATGCATTATTAATAGTTTTGGTGTCACTTGTTTCGAAAACTGTTATATGTTACGTTTGGAATTTTTTGGCAAGGTATAGATATATGTATATGTATGTATGTAAGAAGAAAACATTGTTTTATGTATTCGCTTAAAAATTTCCGACAGCTGAACTAATAAACTATAAGGTGAGATCTCTCGTAAACATGTCCACAATCGCTGAGCGTCGACTGCTGTTCAAAAGCCCCGATAAAGGATCATGTTAGGCAACAGCTGCCGATTAGAAAAATAACCAATTTTTCCATTGCAATAAAGCAATATTTTCATATAGAATTCTATTTATATAATTGATTAATTAATTAACCCACTGAATATCAAATCAGCCGCCAAATTGAGTTTCAATGGCATGCAGCTGCAGCGTTAGTTTAGATATCGCTGTGTTGCGGTAGCTAATAAAATTAATTACCATTTGGCTACAATCAGAGGTTTGAATATTCTCGTTTTTATACTCAGCTGTACTAGTACACAGAGTATTATAGTTTTGATTTCCTAACGGTGGATTGTAACAGAATGAAATAATCGAGATAGATATATACTTATATATATCAAAATGATCAGGGTGAAAAGAGAAATCGATTGAGCCATGTCCATCCGTCTGTCCGTCTGTGAGCACGATAACTCGCGCAAAAATTGAGATATTTTGATGAAATTTGAAATGTAAGTTGGTATCAAGACAGGAACGGATGGTATTGAAAATGGGCGAAATCGGACCATGACAACGCCCACCTCCCCTATATGGTAAAAATCGGAAATTTAGTATCTCAGTCACTAATAGAGCTAGAGTGATAAAATTTTACACACGTATTGAGCTCAGGCCCTTATGAAGAAATATGGTGAAATTTTGGAAAATGGGCGGTGCCACGCCCACTTATTAAGGGGCAAACATTGAAAGTTTTATGAGTCATAACTCAGAAACCGTTGAAGATATATTGATGGAATTTGGTAGGCGTGATATACTTACTTAGGCAAATGTTTGGACGAAAAATTGCCAAAATCGGTTGACGACCACGCCCACTTTTATATATGGGTATTATAAAGTGACCTAATAAAAGCATTTTAAGCGATATCTCTGTCAAATATAAAGATATATCATTGAAATTTTATGGAAGGTATCCAACTATGGACGTAAAACAAAAAATACAAAAATTTTGGAAAATGGGCGTGGCACCGCCTCCTTTTAGAAGCAGGAATATACGAGATTTCTGAGCCCATGACTCGACAAATAATCGATATATTATGACGAAACTTGGTCTATACACTTTCACTACTTGTAGTAATACATGTTCAAAATTTTAGCGAAATCGGTTGACGACCACGCCCACTTTTATATATGGGTATCATAAAGTGGCCTAATAAAAACATTTTAAGCGATATCTTTGTCAAATATAAAGATAATTCATTGAAATTTTGTGGCATGAGTTCTACAATAGATCGGAACCAAAAAATAGAAAAATTTCGGAAAATGGGCGTGGCACCGCCTCTTTTCAGACAAAGGAATCAACGAGATTTCGGAGCCCATAACTCGACAAATAATTGAGATATTATGACGAAACTTGGTTTATACACTTTTATAACTTGTGTTAATAGACACGCAAAAATTTATTGAAATCGGTTTATGACCACGCCTACTTTTTAACAAAGATATTTCTGGAACACCCTTTGGGAATTTGTAACAAGACTTCTTTGTAACTAGAAGTCATAAAGGAATGAAATTTTGCACAAAGAATAATATTCATATGCTTAGTTGGATGACTGATAAAAATGGGCGTGGCTACGCCCACTTTATGCGGCACTCGCTTTATATAAAATACACCCTATATCGAACAAACGCAAACAAACAATGAAAGCATACAGCTGAGTATCTAATGTTCGATTCCACTCGAACTTAGGCTTCCTTACTTGTTTTTTTTTTTTTTGTAATTATTTTGTGCTGTTTAGTTGTGGGCCGTAGGTGTCCACAGTTCCAACACGCCTCCATGCTGTGAGCTGAATGCTTTCGCTGCAAACTTGGAATTAATTAAACCGAATGTCACGCGGTCAACAATAATTACGGTAATTAGAGCTGATTGTCACACAGCTGCTGGCTGGACACCAAGCGAAACAGCATGGCGATATGAAATGAACACATATTGTGTGAACATAAAGACTGCTGCTGTGAGCTGTGAAAAATTTTAATGCCACTAATTTTTGGATTAGCTTATTTGTAGTTGGTTAGTCAGTTATCACTAACAAAAAGCCGGCTTGTCACACATTTATGTGAAAATGTGTGTGTGTATGTATGTATGTACATGCAAATACATAACCAAAACTACCCAGCAGTATTTGAGGTAAGGAGGTGCATATTCAGTAGAATATTCAGTATGAAAAATACACTGAAACTGAGTTCAAAAATCATGCCTGAAAAAATAACTGAACACGCAGTGAAGTGGAAGTTCTCCCTGCGTAGTCAGTCCTTTTTTCATATGGAAACTCTCCCTTCTCGTCCGGCAGTTTTTAGGTAGTTGATTTTCGAAGCCACCTCTATATAAAAACGAAAGCGAAAGTTCAGATTTTGGAACTACATCTCTACTGAATATTCAGTAGGAAATATGTACTGTTTTCCAGCTGATAAATACTGCTGGGTAGTTATACACGATTTTATTGTTAAAATATATGTATGTGATATATGTATGTACATATGTAGATTAAATATTACAAATAAGAGTTGATAGTATTTGATTAGAATTCAGAAAAAACTATTGTTGTTCAGCTGAATTATTTTAATTCACCTTTACACACTACATATTTTATTTTATTTAACTCAAAAGTTAATATTTTTGTTTGTGTGCTGTTTAGTTAAACAAATTCAAATATTTCTCTCTTATACGGCTTAAATAATTCTCAAAATCAGTGGCTTTTTTTTCAAGATTTGCATCTATTTCATTAATTTTTCGATTAAATTTTCAACTTTTTTTTAAATATATTTCGTGGATTTAGCTAATATTAGAAAACTCCAAACAAAAAATAAAAATATTTGAATAGTCTCAATACAAATATCCACACAACCCACATCCAATCTTGATTATTTTGAGAATTCATGTAAGTAGATATTTATAGGAGTTCGAATATACACACATACATACATACCTATGTACATATGATTAGCGACTTCTTTTGTTCACTGATATTAAATAACTCAGCATGAATAAATATACGGGATATAAAAGACTATAAACAGACCCCAGCGACAAATAGTGGCACCCGATCGGAAACATATCCGGCAATTGATTAGCCGCAAGCAAAACAATTCTTTTTTTCAGGTGGAGCAAAAAAGGTTACCAAGTCATTTTTCCCGCATAAACATTTTATTACCACAATTAGAGAATTGAGTAACTGGCAAATCCATTTTGACGATTACACATCGCCATTATAATATCCAACCCACCTCTGCAGCTACTCCACCTTTTTACCGGATAACGATGAAGACAATGACTCAATCAAAAATAATGTCAGCATGGAAATCTAACGAAGAATCACCCTTGCCAATAAATGCTACTTTGGACTAAGTAAGCTATTGAAAAGTAAATTCCTCTCTCGACGAACAATAATCACACTCTACATGACGCTCATCGTTCCAGTCCTCATGTACGGCGCAGAAGCATGGACAATGTCAAAATCAGATGAGATGGCGCTTGGAGTATTCGGGAGGAAAGTTTTTTGGAGGATTTATGAACTATTGCACGTTGGCGAGCGCGAGTATCGACGGAGATTTAACAATGAGCTGTACGAGCTGTACGTAGACATCGACATTGTTCAGCGAATAAAGATCCAGCGGCTGCGTTGGGCAGGTCATGTCGTGAGAATGGATGAAGGTGCTCCGGCTCAGAAAGTATTTCTATCGAAATCCGCTAAACGAAGAAGAAAAGGGGTACCTCCACTGTGTTGGGAAAATCAGGTTGACAGCGATGCTGCCTCCCTAGGTATTCTCAAGTGGCGCCATGCTGCGCGAAACATAAATAGCTGGCGCGCTTTATTTAACTCGGCCAGAATCGTCTAGACGGTTACGTGCCAATTAAGGAAGAAAGGAACTGACAAATCCATTTTGATGATTTCACAGTTTCATTCTCCATTATCCACCACACCTCTGCAGCTTCTCCATTTTTATATCTGGGCCTTCAGTCTGTAGTTCGGTTCGAAAACTTGTTTCATTCGTAAGCGAAATTTGATTCAAAAGCATCATCAAACGAATTCTACTCGAAAAGCGCTTCCATAGTACTAATCACTCGAAAGCGAAAAAATTTTCTTTCGAAATGAATTACAGAGTAAAGGCCCTACTAACGATAAATGCAATAATTCAATCGATATATCTAAATTCCTATAATTATCTTCCTAGCTGTTTTGTTAAGCACCGATTGCTATATTCCGTTTATCTTTATATTACGTCGCGGTCTAAATCGAGAGCTGTGTATATATGTTTTTCATCATATCATATTAAAAATTACAAGTAATTAAATTTTTATATTCATCACTTATTTTTATTCGCCTGCCTTTCGCTTTATATTTATGAGCATGTCCTTCATAGCTGGGAAAATATTCTTCCTACTCATTTCATTCATAATTAGTTAATTTAAATTAAAATTCATAAGAAAGTTATAGCATTAATATTTGACGCTGTGCTGCGGCAAGAAAGAGCAATCTCAGCATACACAAAGTCTTGTGACGAGAGAATAGATAGAATATACTTGACTTAACTAAAGCATCAAGTGATTACTCGGTTAACCTTTAATTACAGAGAATTTTGTGTGAGTGTGATGTACTGATTGCAAAACTGTGTAGGTTACGCTTGGTGCTTGTTGTAAGAGTTTTCTCAGCTATGAAGGACTTTTTTGGATCCCGAAAAATATGGTATCACACATGATCAGACTTGCTTAGTCCCGACACTCGTTTTCTGTCTTTCACTTTTGTGCGACGGAAGCCAGCTTCTTCTAATTTATCCATAGTAGATTTTGTAGTTGTTGCATTGCTAATACCAAAGTTTTATAAGATTCTTCAACTTTCATCATTAAAATATACAGTTTAAAAATTATTTGTTGCAATATTAAAATAAACACTTAAGATAAGCAAAATAATAATTTAAAATTTTACGCTTTTAAACCTTTTTTTTACTTTCAAATGCAGTTTTATATCTGTATGCATGTATGTATGTATGTCTATTTTGTTTATGACTTTATTTTAAGTGTCCAATCGAAAATCCTTTGGGAGCTGTGCTGAGACCGTATCAACAACGTGCATCTACAAATGTCGGCATGTCTCAGCACTACCTTTTCATCGCCACTTTTCTGGGGATAATCACAATCACGACCATTATCATCTTAGCCTTACTAGTACCCCTTTTAAGCTCACACATTGGCATTTGTTTGTAGCGTAAGTACGAGTATGCTTCTGTGGCGTTGTCAGAGTTTCTTTAGTTTAGCTGTATTCAATTTGTTTCGTTCTTCCCTTTTTTGACTCCAACGATTAATGCTGCCAAAAAAGTTCAAAAACTTTGTGAAGTTCCCTTGGGATACAACGTATCGTTGACCTTTTAATCGCAACCGTATATATTTTTTGTTTTTGTAGCTTTATAAATGCCATTGTTTAATTTGGCCAAGTCGTTTTTACCCAGCAGTAGCGTTACTATGACTTGTACTATGACTTGTACTTGTAAGCCAATTAAAAACTACATGGATAACTGCTCTTTGAAGAATATATTCAAAATCATTGTTACTGATTAGTGTCTAAGAAAATGTCTTGAGAGAGAGATAAAGAAATTTCTAAATTTGGGGGTCACAGGCAGACCCAGGTACCAGTACCAGTACGACTTGTGACAAGTACATTTTTAAGGAATTGTACTGGTACTGGTACTGGCATTCCCAAAATTTTCAAGTACAAGTACAAGTACAAGGAATTGAAAAAGAATTGAAGTTTTAGCAAATAATTCAAAGTATTTGAAAAGAATTGAAAAATATACTTGAATCGATTTTTCAATTCTTTCCAAGTACTTTCAATTACTTACAATCTTGAAACCAATATTTAAAAAAAAATTACAAAAATAAACGATATTTTATATTTTTTACATGTCGCTTGTAGTCCATATTATGTTTATTTAACAAAATGCATTTGAAATTTAACATAAATAATTAATTTAATTTAAATTAAAACAAAAAAATAATTCAACATATATAAAATTATAAAAAAAAATATAACGGATCTTAATCCTAAATATCTAGAAAAACTGTCGAAATTCGACAGTAGGCGCACTCTAGTTTTTTTTTTAATATTGGTTTCAACTTGACGTTCCGTCGTCGATTGTAAGTAATTGAAAGTACTTGAAAAGATTTGAAAAATCGATTCAAGTACATTTTTCAATTCTTTTCAAGTACTTTCAGTTCTTTTCATATACCTTGAAGTATTTGCTAAAAGTTCAATTCTTTTTCAATTCCTTGTACTTGTACTTGTACTTGTACTTGAAAATTCTGAAAGTACGGACTAATTACTTCAAGATCAAAATATAAAGTATTTAAGTACGTAATAGTCCTATTACTACTCACAGCCAATGTAAAAAATTTACCAAAATTAAAATAAAATAAAATAAAATAAAATAAAATAAAAGAACTAACATTTTTTTACAAATGATAAAAAAGTAATTTTTTCAGACTATAATTTAAAATTTTAGTACACAAATATCGCTTATTATAAATATATCAAACTCTTAAGGCCCTTGGCCACTTAAAATCTGGAATGTGAATCAGTGTATATGTGTGAGTGTCCCCAAACTCCCGCACCACCCCCCCCCCCCCCAATTAGCCACTGCTGGGATACGAGATATTACAGCTGTTTTTTTTTCTTCTTTGCAAGTTTTTTCTATCTGGTAAAATCAATTTTCACACCTCACCTTGTCATACCCTCATATTTTTTATTTCAGATTTCAGATTTTGAAATGCAAGCAATGAAAAAGTGTTGGCACTCAGTGTAGAGCAAAAACACTTGCCACGATTTACATTTATGCAAATTAATGTTAACTTTGTTTGCTAATCGTTTAATGCCAGCGATGGACTTGAAACTGGATTGATATGATGCTTAACTTATGGAATAATTACTCATTTATAATTGGCGTGATATGAAGAATTAATTACATAAGTCGACTGTGAAAAATATAAGATTGAATGTGTTTTCAATAAAAAAAATAATGTTTTAGAAACTGAGCAAATACGAGCTTTCCCTTGGTGGATGGTCCAAAATGTACATAATGGACCTCATGCTATTTTTTGTGTGAAAGAAGAAAATATTTATACGACTATGCACGAAAATTAGTGAGTATTCTTTATATTACTCAACATTTCAATAAACGTCAATGGGTCAGAGTGATTTGGGACTCACAGTAAGAACCAGCAATGAAATGATCTGGTTTGTATGATCCACCGGTATGCACATTTGCTCGTAACTGCTCATATTTTGCCGATCATCCACTTTGTACCTAATTAACGCATACGTAGCCGTTAAGTCACAACAAATGTACGTATGTGCATATGTAGACGTAGTTTACCTAATTAAAAAAGCACCTAAAATAGTATATGTTCCTTTTGGTTGGCAATAAATAAACTTAAAAGCGATACTCACGTTGTAATCATGTAATGAAGCTGTAAAGTGCAACGCTAACATTCGTAATGGTCTCTTGCATATGAGCCAATGAATGGATGGACAAGCACATGCAAGTTGGTTCGTTCGTTCGTGAGCACTGTGATATGGTTGGCTGGACACTTTTATTGCGTTGTTGATTGTGTACAAGGGATCACTTAAGGATTTTAAAGCACCAACTTTGCGATGAATGCACTCAACTCAACCATCAGTGGTGCGGGTATCATTTCGTGCTAAAAGTAACATTTATGAGATTAAATTGCATTTATTTTCTGTTTTTTTTTTTGTGTACAAAATGTGGAACTGGTAAATACTCACTTAAACACACATGTGTACGTATATTTTTACAGACCAAAAAAAAACAGAAATATGCTTTCATTTCACTGCAATCATTTTGAGGTTTGCCAGAATGAAGAGAAAGCAAAACTGATTACGTAATGCGGGCAATGCAACAGTGACAAATGCAAACATAAACCCAATTTATCATGAGCTCTGGAAGTGGTCATCGTGACCATGTAAATATGTATATATGTGTGGAAAAATTCAGGACCATGAGGGAGTAACTGAATAGTTGGTAAGTATAGGAATGTACGCATGTACATACATATGTATATACGAATTCCAATTACCCTTTTTCATATATTTTTCATATACATACATTCATACATACATATGTATGTACATTAGGGTGGGGCGATTTGTATGGAGGGAAATTAATCGATACCGCGCCATCGAAATTCGGATTCCTCTCATCTTTTTGAGTAGAAAATACCTCTACGACATTTTTCTAAAACTAATTTTGATGTTCCGGAATTTGGTTATTATTAACCAAGACGAATTTTTGAAAATAAAAATTGGGCAAAAATCGACAAAAAAATATCCAGGCCAATATGCACATCGAATTGAAGCAGAATTTTATTCTGAATCCAGATATGAAATCGAAACTAAAACCGCATGATTCGTTTTCGAGATATAGCCTGATTTCCGGTTATGGAGGCAGAATGCCGAAAATTGCATATTTTAGCGATTATCTCTTGCTGTGTACAATATATCTTAAATTTTTTTGCAAATTTCTTAAAGATAGGTCAATACAGTATATGAGAAATATTTTATAATATTAATTTATCTTCCTGTATAGGAAAACTGGAATGCACTCTTTTTTCCTTAGCCCAAAATCGCGGTATGGGATCTCCATGTTATAGTCATCCGATACCGATGATTTTCTCCGACAGCGCTTTGTGTACAATAAATGCGCTAAATACAAAATTTCAGAATTTTAGCTGCAAAAATTGAGGAGTTATAACCCAAAATGTAGACGTATGCTGTTTGGACTTGTTTTTTTTTTACTTTAGTCAACTCTAAAAAAAACTCAAGGTTACTCATACGCCATAGCGTACTATTGGAAGCAAAAAACAAATTTCAGAAGCATAAGTCTACGTTTTAGGGAATAACTCTTAAATTTTTGCAGCTAAAATTCTGAAATTTTGGATTTGAAGAATTTATTGTACATAACGCGCGATCGGCGAAAATCATCGGTATCAAATGACTATAACATAGAGAACCCATACCGCGATTTTGGGCCAAGGAAAAAAGAGTGCATTCTAGTTTTCCTATACCGGAAGATAAATTAATATTTTAAAATATTGTTCATATATTGAATTGACTTATCTTTAAGAAGTTTGCAAAAAAATTAAGATGTATTGTGCACAACAAGAGATAATAGCGAAAATATGCGATTTTGGGCATTCAGCCTCCATAACCGGAAATCAGGCTATATCTCAAAAACGGATCATCCGATTTTAATTCGGATTTCATATCTGGATTCAATTCGATGTGCATATTGGCCTGGATTTTTTTTTGCCGATTTTTGCCCAATTTTTATTTTCAAAAATTCGTCTTGGTTCATAAAAACCAAATTCCGGAACATCAAAATTAATTTTAGACAAATGTCGTGGAAGAGCTTTCTACTCAGAAAAATGAGAGGAATCCAAATTTCGATAGCGCGATATAGGTTAGTAAATCGCCCCACCCTAATGTACATGCATATGTCTATATATCTATTCTTTCGACATATGTACGTAGGCATATTATTTTCTTCTATACAAATGTGTTTCTAAAAAAATTGGTATAGTAAAAGTGCGTTAGAAAAAAGTGCATTGCTTTAAAAATTTTCTTTTTTACACAAAAACGTTGCCCATTTTGAGGTATAAATGTTTTTAAAAGTTCTACTACCCCCTGTGAAATTTATCCTCAACTAGTAAAAGCTTTTATGTCACCCCGATTGAAAAGAACAAAAATTAAAATCTTGAAATGTGATCACCTGTTCAATATGTGCCTCTCATTAATTTCTAGCCTAAGGTATGCAATTTCAAGTTTGTTTCATATAATTGGCATGTCTTACAATATTAAATCGCAACTTCATTCCATGAATTTGAGAATTTTATCTTCTATTCGCTATATCTGGTCTATGACCAACTTCGTGGTTGAATGAGCACCCTTTAACTGTCGTTTCGACTACTTTCAAAATTTGGCGTTTCGTCGAAAATATTTCAGTATAAAAGAGATTTGTTGTTGGGTCATCCATGGTTGTATCTTACTCGTATTGGTTCATATCCATTAGGGCAGTTCAATACTCTCGACCATTTCTAGTCTTCAATCGCAATCTCACATAGTTAATTAATGTTAAAATATAATGAGAATTAATATGTGAGTTGAATTTTTTGAAGTGGGCCACCTAAAATTTTTTCGACGGTGATGTATTTTAATGAAAGAGGATAGTATGGCTCACAACGCTTAAAAAAAAATACGTATTTAACAATTTTTCGAAATTCGAATTATTTTCAAAGTTATAGCTATCAACACTTTTCGAAGTTCCTCAGTTTTTGCCGATTTTCTCACGATTGGTCAAACCGATTTTGCTAAATTTTGACATATATATAAAAGATGATATCTTCTAGCAAACTGCATTTCTTATTTTTGCAAATAATTTTTTTTGCAAACATTATTCGCAATTTTTATGTTCTGGACCACGGTCGGATGGCGCTTTTGTATGATGTTGTTGAGCATTCAATTAGTAACTATTAGCAAAAAAAAAATTTTGGGGCACTTTAAAGGCGCGGGACTTCGAAAAAAAGTGGCTCACTTCAAAAAATTCAACTCATGTACATGTTACTTACTGTTGCTTAATTAAAACAGCGAAAAAAAAATTACCAACTTTAAGGCTACATCTGCAACTACTGACCTTTCGTTACTTACGAGTATTTCTTAACCTTTCAACACAGTGCACTGCAGTGTTTGGCTATACATTTTTAAATGTGCCTTTTTTATGCAACAAGGTAAACATTTTTTTGTTGCTCATTAGCCCTTAACCATTCATAGTCAGCTGGTAAATATTAATGTTGTTGAGCGGCGTTGCAGCTGTAAAAATATGCAAGTGACCGTTTTCTAGTGATTTTATCGCGTCGAAATGTCAAAGAGCAATTTTATATCTGTCCTTGACTGTAAGTTGACAGCGTAAGAAGACATGAGCTCATACTTATGTACATACAAAATTTTGCAGAATATATTATTTTGCATATGAGTAGGTACAAATATACACATGCATCCCAATAAACATCAAGAGAAAAAATGTGACACATTAGCGAAAATCTTATTTCTCAATTTGAGTACATTGCTGAATGATTTTCCAGCGTTGGTTATCAATTTGAGAAAGACTTGAGAATATCATTTCATTTCGTTGCATGTTTAGGTTTGAAGATGGAAGTCCAATTTCAGACTCACGCCAAAATCTCAAACCATAAATGAAGCTTTTAAGCTGAGAAAGCTATCGACGATTATTTTAAATTTCATTTGAGAATTTCATTTTGAGATTTGAGAATATGGTTAGTTCTCTAATGCTTCTCAAGCTAAGAATTGAGAAAACTGTTTACTGGGATGATTCAGGTACAATTAACTTTAAAGCTTTTTGACTTTTCACAGCCTGTGCAACATAAACATTTAACATTCATGAGTATAAGTCATAAATACATATGTACACATGCAACACATGATTAATTAATAAAATCCTTTTTCTTGAGTAGTTTGTGTATGTGAAAGGGCTTTCTCTTGCTTTTCAGATATGCAGCTCAGAACAAAATGTGATTTTATACAATGTATATGCATATGCATGGATGTGTGTATATCTGTTCAACAGGTGAATACTTAATAGCCCAGTAGCGAAAGTCTTACAGAGGTTACTTATGTGTCACGTACTTCTAGGCTATGTCCTAAGTGACATTAGCTGACGTTTATATGGAAGTCTTCTATGACTTTTTCATACAAATGTTAATTTTTTCCTAAGTGACGATTCCATGACATGTCATGTAGAGAGTCACAGGTGTCTCTAGCATGACATGTCATGTAGAGGGATATCATCTCATCTCTTATGGGGAAATGAATGTTATGCGAATTGTCTGAGAGTAAACATCTTCTAAAGAGTGCATTGTTTTCTGCTAACATTCATACAAGATCTGCTCGATTTTTCAAAATTACGTCCATCTTTTGGTCTAAATTATTAATTTTTTCTTGAAGTTCTGTTAATTATTGATCTTTTTTGGACATTTTCCTGTCACCCGGAGGCTCAAACACTTGTGAACTATAAAAAGAAATGCATGGAGTAGTTAAATATTACGAAAAACCGAAAACAAAGCCTACTCTTATACCTATTTGTTTACAAACGAGACAAAAGGCAGAAAGTACAACGAACAGGAAAGAGGAAGAAACCAAACGCATCGTCTCGATGACTGACACGTGACGCCTTCATGACATTCCTGACATGTCCCTTACTCGTCATTAGATACCTTGTCATCGTTGACCGTTTACGCTACTGGGAGATACTACAATGAGAGACATACAGACGTACATATGCAGCTGACTACACTCATATCTTAAATTGCATGTGAAATAATACAACTTGAAAAGGATTTTGCTGTCTTTCGCCCATGGCATATCTTCACTCACCTTGATGTCAATGCGAAGGCTTTTGTTCGAAATTCTGAGCACATTGTTTCAACATATTACATATGTATGCACCTTCAAAATGTTTATTTAATTGCGCAAATAATTTAAAAAGCAAGTGAATGAAATTCAAAGGACATTAAATAAAATTCACTTCTTCAGTGACCTTGACCAATACAATGGCGAATTCCAGTAGTGGCGAAAATGCGCTGGAAACGCACCAGTTATGAACTAGGGAATCTCCCCACACAGCAGGTACGTCTTTTAGGTTCGAAGTACGTGTACAGTATTGTGAAAAATAAGACACACATTTAACCAAAATAGAAATTTAATTTCTATTTGTCTTAAATACGATATATTTTGTGTGAGTAAATTGCTCAAAACCTACAGAACATATTTTTGCCAAATTTTTACAGTTTATTCTGTGGATAAGTCGCTCGACATATGCTATATTTTTTGCCGCTAGATTTGCAAATCCGTATTTATAATCAAATTCTGTTCGTTTTTGGTACGTATGTTTGTTTTGTAATAAAGAACTCGGTTACAAAATGTGAACCCGCTAGAAAATTTAGACCATATTTAATTCCGGTATCGCAACCCCTTCCCGAGATTTAGACTCCGAAATTTTTTTGTTCAACATCGGAAATAAATTAAAGGTTTAAATCAAAGCTTCAATAAAAACTTCACTCCATTCCAACTTTCAAGTCCGTTCTCCAGATATAGGCCAAAACGTGGATCCGCATGGTCCCAAAATATTTTTGTGCAATACTGGTATCAAATTAAAGGAGCCGATCAGCGTTTCCATATATAGTTCATGCTATGTGGATATCTCAATCCGTTTCGGAAATCTCTGAACCGATTCAAATGATATAGAATGATATGTGGACCGGGATGGCCACGAATTTTATTGATAGGGAAAAAGAGAGAAGAAGAGAGAAAGGTAGTAGTATATGTAGGAGGAGGAAGAAATAGAGGGAACGGATGATGGAGAGTGGTATGAAGATTTATAGGCAGTGGTGTGATAGTGTAATTTGTCGCAGCGAAGCGGAGCGGGTATTTGTTAGTATTATTTAAACCACTTAGTGGCGCTTCGAGAATCTTCTTTTGTGGCATTTTTCAAAACTTGAAAGAGAACTGAATTTACATATAAAGCTTATTACATATTTACATATATGGGCACCATTCTTTACTACATTTTATTGTGTATGTTTATGCGCAAAAAATGCCACAAAAGATGAATAACCAAAAGCGCATCCCTTTCCCTGTTTCCAAATAATATTTTTGTATTTTAGAAACGTTGATGTACATACATATGTATGTATGTATGTATGTATACTATCTTCATATCAAAGCTTTTTACCATTCCAAGATGGTCACGCAAAAAATATGCTTTGACATTTCCGCTACACATCATTAATATATTTTTTCCCGTTTGTTGGCTTTTATATGCATTTATTACTTTTATTATAAACTGTCTTATACAAAAGAACAGTTTTTTGCAGATAATTTTTGGAGAGGCAATGAGAAAGCGGCCTTCGAAATTGTACATACATATGTGAATGATAATGCAAATAAAGCTTAACTCCGTTGTTTTGATTCGGTGATTTAATTTTTCACGAAGAATTAATTACGACTTTTTGAAGCTAAAACACCATATAACTAAGTATTATTTTATGTGAATTTTATATTGGCCAGTTTTTAATTAAGAAAAATTGAAAAAAAAAAATTTTTTTTTGGTAGGGATTATGGATCCATTTCGGAGACCATCACATCCCCTAATCAGACTTTTTCAGGCGGCCTCATCCAAGGATCGAACTTAAGTCTTTTCGATTGGTAATCCAATGACATCCCATTGAGCTACCACCGCCGTCAGCTTTGTTTCGCTTTTCGTAAAAACAAACGTAAAAGTATTATTTTAATTTTTTGCATTTCTTTATTTGGACAATTAAATGACTTTCTATTAAGTTTTATTTCAAACCATTAGTAATTCATATGCACAGCCGTTTATGCAGATTTATATAAATATATATATGTATGTGAATGCATATATGTACATAATTGTATATGAGATTTGAAAGGCTTTCAAATGTATGCTCACGCATTCTTACTTCATATTTATTTGTATATTTAAACACGATATGTTGCAAGTATGCGTCAAGGTATGCCTTATACATAGTAAGTATCATAAATATGTTCTTACATTTGTATGTATCTGCAGTAATGATAAATTATTATGTATGTATGTATGTAGAATAAAATGCAATCATGCTTCTACCGAAACATATGGCCAACAGACCAAATAGCTTTTGTGAAATTGAATCATTAAGCTGGACGAATTTCCTTCAATTATTCAAAGCGTGTAACTGCAAGTGCATTGGCATAAGTATGAACGTGGTGTATGGTTAACCCAAGGATGGGCATTACCATTCAAAGTGCATTACCATTCAGTAGTGAAATGCAAATGTGGCTTGCACTACCATTCAGTAGTGAATGCGAATGCAAATGTGGCTTGCACTACCATTCAGTAGTGAATGCGAATGCAAATGTGGCTTGCACTACCATTCATTGCATTCCCACTACAAGTATGATTTGTGAAAACCTATGATCGTAGTTTAGGTATTAAGTGGCAAATCTATTTAATAACGGGAAGGAAGTTTATGGGATATTCTACACATGAAATAAGGCTTAGAAAACTGATTGGCAACCAACGCGGCATTGCAATATGTCCTGTGTATATCAAGAGGTTTTAAGGTTGTTAATAAATTTCTTTTAAACACGTAGGTGAAAAAATACTTATACTTATACAGTGGCTCACAGAGGTATTTTGCATATGGCATTTGTTGAGAAAATATTGGAAATTCGCCTACTTTTTCGAATTCATTTGAAAATTTTTGACATGATCTGATAGCTGAAGCTTCATACTACACAAAAACATTAATTAAAAAACATAAACACATTTCATCTTTAATATAAAATTAGCAATTTTCTAAGCTAATTCCATGTGTAGAATATCTCACAAACTTCCTTCCCGTTATTAAATAGATTGGCTACTTCATGCCTAAACTACGATCATAGGTTTTCACAAATCATACTTGTAGTGAGAATGCAATGAATGGTAGTGCAAACCACATTTGCATTACCATTCACTACTGAATGGTAGTGCAAGCCACATTTGCATTACCATTCAATAGTGAATGGTAATGCAAATCAAATTTTCACTACCACTCATCAGTGATTGCAGAATGCAAGGCTGAATGCAATCAAAATTGAATGCACTGTGCCCAACCCTGGGTTAACCATGCAGGATTTCGTTAAAGAGGATGGCAATACAACATTGTAGATATGTATTTACTTAACATTTATGTTTTTAAGAGAAATCAAATAAACTTCAATGGAAGGATGATATTCGCATCCTAAGCCGAAGCTTTTGTGTTGAATTTAAGCATTTTAAAAGAATCAAACTATTTGGCTTTCCTCTTCTTATTAGTAAAATCGTGCAATCCTGCAATCATGCAAATATGTTTACATATGTATGCGAAGCGAGTTTTTCTTAGAATCGGCACAAAACTTCGAACAGCACAGTGCGCATACATATGCATATATACATATATTCCCAGCAGCTAATATAAAGCACAGTCCCGAAAAACGACGGTCTAGACTAGAGAGTTTACAACTAGCTTGCAAGTGGTTCTAAAGGGATGCAGCTTATTATTGCGTCTTTATGAAAGATTTATGTTTACGACTATTACTTTAAAGTTGTACAACAACAAATGTTGCACTTTATAATAATATCCCTTTTTACTGTCTTTTGCTGCTCGGTAGTACCAAATAGAACTTGGTTAAAAGAACGTATATATAACCTAAATACTATTACTTGGCATTTGTAGGTGAATGGGGATAATTCCACCTTTTGAATAGTTAGATTTCAAAAACTTGGTATTTTATTATATAATACCGCATTTATTTTTAGTATGTTAAGATTTCTGCTGACTTGGGATTATTTTTTTTAAAGCGCGGCCAAAGACCCCCATTTATGAGCTAGTTATGAAGTGCTTCCGTTTGAGCTATCTCTGACCTATTGATTTTTGAACTATCCTAGGTTCGCCTATAAAGGAAGTAGTTAGAACGCGTTCCAAAGTTCTGAAGAGATGGATAGTTGCCACTCGCCGTGTTGAAAGCATTGGGTTGGGATAGAACGAGAACCAAGCCTGTCTCTCTTTGAACTAGTGCTGCACTAGGCTGTAACTAACGCGATTTGCTGCAGGGTTTATAAGCTCCTATACTATACATTTAATATGCATATAAACTCTCTATAACATACTGAACAAGATGTTATCATAACACACATAACTTAATATACAAATAACGTACGTACGCATTGTTCATTTTTAGGTTTAGTTTAAACAAAAAGTTTAAATACTTTAAATAGGAAGAATCATGATTTTTATCGATTAGGTTTTCTTCTGGTTTGGTGACGCAAAAAGCCGAAATTTAGTTTTGAAAATTTCTTTTTTTGGAATACATATGTTTTTTAAGGGCAGACGCTGGTGAAAATATGGACTAATACCACCTACTATTATTATTCTATATACTAGTTGCGCCATTTCCCGCACGTTAAAAACACCAAACACAAAACCCTCCAAATTAACAATATGTATGTCATCACTAGGGCATGGAAATTTATGCAAATACATGTTTTTCTTAGATTTAGGTAGATCAAAATAAATAAACAATCTTTGCGAATCGTGAAATTGTCTTAAAAATGGCATTCAAATGTTTTTGCATATTTTGCATATTTTGGTCATTATGCATATTTTTACATATTTTGCGTTGTTTGCATTTTTTTATTACATATTTCGCATTATATTGCCTATTTTTGTAATTTGCTAGTTGACAGTTTTATACAAACGAAATTCATGCATAACAGTCATCTGACGACGAATAGAGTTTCGTGTGAACACGGCTATTATTAGTATATTCGATACGGTGCATACCTGTCGACAAATAGCCGTTTTCAAACATGCTCCTATTACCTCTGTGGATTTAGAACGTTCGTTTTCTATATTTAAGAGCTTTTTTCGACCGAATCGGCAAAGTTTTCTTTTTGAGAATATGAAAAAAAAATTTCATTGTGTACGCTAATGAATCGTTAAATAAGGATTAACCTTTACAAATTATGAAATGTTCAAGACTGAATTTATGTACATATCTATAAAAACATACATACATATGTATAAACGTACAACGTAAGAGCAAAATTGAATTAAAAAATATTTGTACCTAATTTATTTAACTATTAGCCGCTTTCGATTCACAATTTCTCTGCTGGCTATAAATTTCCCTCTGCCAAATTTATATGTGAATTATAGCGAGCAGAGGGAAATTTTTATCGACCAGTTAGCGAGTATGGCTACTACTCATTATGAGTTCAAACATTTTTGTTCGATCCGACCTCCCTTGTCTGATGGCGAATCGAAAGCGCCAATTGTAACTTCAATAAACATGAATTAATGCATTTTTTTATTTTTCATGCATATTTCTCAATTTTTATTGCATTTTTTATGCGCATATTTTTTATTTTTTAGTACATGAAATTCAATGCCCTAGTCATCACATAAAGTGCAGGAGATTTCAATTGAAGCTCTAAATAACATGTACATATAACGTACATGTATTTAATAAATACATAAATTAAAAAAAGCCGGCATATGCGGGTGTTACGCCTTCAGATGGCTCTGAAGCTACTTTATTATAAACTTGACCACTGCGCGACACCTAGTGAAGGGTAGCAGTTATTATATGATATAATTTGAAACGCGAGGTCGCTACTGCGTGTTCTAAATTTTGAAATGTGCAACCAAAGAACGTATATTGTATAAGAAGGGAAAATTCGGTATTTTGGACGAGTGAGGTGGAAATCGTTTAGTCAAAAAAAGATGACGCGAGTTGCCTCCCATCATTCTTCAAGCTCGAATTCGTTTGTTTTTTCGCGGCGAAAAATACATTTCTTTTGCTTGATATTTAGTTATTACACTGTACAACAAGAATTTTAGTAATTGATGAAACCAACAAAATCTGAAGCTCCAAGCCTCTCATACCAAAACCTAATACCAGGTTTTTAGCCAATAGTTCTGGTTTTTTTTATTTGGGTTTAAAGTTTTTAACCCTATGTATATGGGTTAAGTGAGGAAAACTTGATGAAATGAAGCAATTGGTTACAAAATAGTGGCTAAATTAATGCTTTTGGGGCAAGGAATTCTTTTTTGATGTTTATTTTTACATAAAACCTGCGATAGATGACGCTGTGGTACAATTTTTTTAAATTTTTAACAATTTTTCATGGAAAAATAGCATTTTAATAGTTTTTAAGTAGAAATAGTAGCAATTGCTTACGAAATGTGTGTTAAAGACTAATCAGTCTACCTACTTTGCGTAATAGAGCAGTTATTCAGGCTATCTCGTTTTTAATGGGCATAGTGATAGGGAATGTTGACTGTCCCTCAATTCTTGAGAATATACATTTCTATATTCCCAGTCGGAATTTCCGTAATTTTAATGTTTTCAGAGTTGGCTTAAGCAGAACGGTATACAGCGCAAATGCACCATTAAATAGAACTATGTCTGAGTTTAACTATTTCTCAGGTTTCTTAGATATTGACTTTACTGATCCGATACAGACTGCTCTTGAACTGAACTCATATCTTGCGCGCACTTAACTTCCGGTTTACCTTTATATTTAAGTGAAACTTTTGTATATGTATACGCATATCTCATTGAATTTTTCGTTTTCTGCTATATTTTTACTATGTATCTATTCAGATCATAAATTTATACTTATTTGTTATATTAAATTACGCTTAAATGTCTGTGTAAATATGAACTATTTTAGACATCAATAAATAAATAAATAAATAAATAAATAAAAAATTTGTCTATTTTTTGTTTCCGGTCTATTGTGGAACTCTTGCCACAAATTTTCAATGAATTATCTTTATATTTGAGAAAGATATCGCTTAAATGTTTTTATTAGGCCACTTTATAATACCCATATATAAAAGTGGGCGTGGTCGTCAACCGATTTCGCTAAAATTTTCAACAAGTGTACACACCAAATTTCGTCATTATATATCAATTATTTGTCGAGTTATGGGCTCAGAAATCTCGTATATTCCAGCTTCTAAAACGAGGCGGTGCCACGCCCATTTTCCAAAATTTTTGTGTTTTTCGTTGTATGTCCGCAGGTGGACTCCTGGCATAAAATTTCAATGATATATCTTTATATTTGACAGAGATATCACTTAAAATGTTTTTATTATAATACCCATATATAAAAGTGGGCGTGGCCGTCAACCGATTTTGACAATTTTCCGTCCAAACATTTGCCTAAGCAAGTATATCACGCGTACCAAATTTCATCGATATATCTTCAACAGTTTCTGAGTTATGACTCATAAAGCTTTCAATGTTTGCTCCTTAATAAGTGGGCGTGGCACCGCCCATTTTCCAAAATTCCATCAAATTTCTTCTTAGGGGCCTGAGCTCAACACTTGGGTAAAATTTCATCACTCTAGCTATATTAGTGACTGAGATACCAAATTTCCGATTTTTTCTATATAGGAAAAGTGGGCGTGGTCATGGTCCGATTTCGCCCACTTTCAATACCAACCGTCCCAGTGTCGATACCAACTTGCATTTCAAATTTCATCAAAATATCTCAATTTTTGCGCGAGTTAGAGTTTTTAAAGACGGACAGACGGACGGACGGACGGACATGGCTCAATCGATTTCTCTTTTCACCCTGATCATTTTGATATATATAAGTCTATATCTATCTCGATTATTTCATTCTGTTACAATCTACCGTTATGTGATTAAAACTATAATACTATGTGTACTAGTACAGCTGAGTATAAAAAAACCAGACCTATAGGCCAAAAACCTGGTATGAGGTTTTGATACGAGAGGGATAGCTTCCAATTTTGTGGGTTTCATCAATTACTAAGAGATGAACCCTCATTTTGTTGTACAGTGTTATTTCTATTCATACTCTACCGCCACTGCAAAGATGGTTGAAAATGAGCCGGGCTGCAAATTTTAGAATTTTATAAAAACCTTGATCTGTTGAAAAGCTCTGTTGAAACTTTTTTTATCATTTGTTGAAACATTTCAATTTTATGAATGAATCGCTTGTAGTATTTTAACTTCGTATTCGTTTTAATTCTTGTTTTTGATGGTTGATTGGATTGTGCTTATACATACGTATGTATGTATATTTTTGCATTGGTACGTGCGAATGAGTATCGTATGGTATTGGTGGCAAATTGATCATCAATTTCACTTACCCTTGCATTTAAAGCCAAAATAAATAAGAATATATGTATGTATTTAGTACTTTTTGGTTATATTTATATTTTTAATAGAATTTTTACTTTGTTGAAGTTCTTTTCTTCAAGAATTTTTCAAAAAGCCTCGAAAATTGAAACATGATTGAAAGTTTGACAGAATAGACAATATAGTACGCGCTTATTGTATTAGATTTAATTCCTCTAAATTTCGGGTATTTTCTATTTAACTATAAGTTGTAATTGTATGTTATTATTGCCTACAAGGACAACTATTTTAATCAACTGATTCAATTGTACCTGTTTCACCTTGTGGATATGTGCATATAAAATATAATCTGAAAATAAATGAAAATAAATGTCAAGTTTTGCCTTTGGACAGCTAAACCCATCCAACCATTGCTTTTGGAATGATAGGGTTCCTTGATCAGTTTGGGAAATTTGGGCGCAGAATCTATAAAGGCATTAATTTGGATCTATGATAAACCACAAGGGGGGGTTTGAACCCCAAAACCCCCCGTGGATCCGCCACTGTGTACAAGGTTCATAACATGTTATAAAAACAAAAATCTGTGATTAAATCTGATAGTCAGCAAGTAGTCATCTACCACCAGCAGAGAGTACGAGCATTGAATGTTGTTACTGAAGGGCATTGTTTTTCAACGCCAAGTGAATTCACTTCGCCGCGCAAACCAAGTAAATAAAAAGGGCCAACAAACCGAAACATGAAATGTCACTTGTGTGTTGTATGTGCCTCAGCATTTCCCATTTTATTTGTACTACGCATTCAAAAGGTGAAGTGTCAAATATGTTGGATCCCTTTAGAAACCGCAGACTTTTGTTTAAATGGCGCCTGACACACACCTCGTAACACTTTAGCTGCTTTGTTTATGCATAAAACAGTCTACAATTATTTGCTTCGTTCATACTAACATTCAACATAACTATCATGTAAATGTCTACAGGATAAGAACAAACAACAAAATAGAAGTCTACAGGATACTTCACAGAAAAGGTGCTTCAAATATAGAAGATTTGATTAGGCTATGAAGTAAGTAGAACGTTGACTTGCAGCATGGCATCTAAACTACTTACATACCTTATAAAAATAATTTTTTTATAAATTAAAAAAATGTAAGTCTATTTTACCAAACATTTTTTAAGTGCATTCCTGAAAAAAGAGTCCTCTGGTTGGTCCGAACGATATTTTGATGGCTTAAGGTGAAGCTCCGAGTATCTAGAAAAGTAAGCGTTTGCTTTTAGAATTTAGTAAACAGGTTGCAAGCAGGCGACGCAAATAAGATAATAATAATTGAATTTGTTCTACGCTCAATTTGCTCCTATGGAAATTGAGCTGCATAGGTATTAAAGACAATTTTATTTAGTTCAAAACAAGTCCTTTTCTTAATTCATTAATTTAGTTGAGTTTCTAATTACATGATTTCTACTTTTTGCGCTAATTGCACAAAACAATGTATTAATCCGCCATGTACTCGTAATCTGAATATTAAATGAGCTGAAATAGAATTAATTACTGCATCGCACCATAATTTCCATTTTGTAATGCTCTGCAGATAATCAAATTAAATACCATTTTGTTCATTTTACTCAATTACGAACAAAAGTTGCATATTTTTTTTTTCTTATTTTTTATTTTTCCTAGATTTTGTTTTTTCGCCGTTGCACTATGGTTCAAAATCGAAATATTGAGAAATTAAAACCAATTATAGACTTTTCATTTTCCCAAAAAAAATAACTACCTTTTATTAAACATTACTGAAGTAATTAAAAAATATAAAAAATAATGTCAGCTGGCTATCACTTGTTTGTCAGAAAGCTTTCAAAGTCTTGGTTTCGATTTTTGTATTCGTAAAAAAGATTTTACTCAAATTATATAAAAATCTCAAGTAGTGATAAAAAGCTAACGAATTTGAATAAAGTGTGTTTATAAAATGGAAAATATTAATAAAGGTATGTAAAATCAAGAACAACAAACTTTTTTTTGAAACAATAATAATCGTTAATGTATTTTTGAGTTTAAATAAGCCGCGTTGTGTTTTGATTTTTGTGAGTTTTTTCTGTGTTAAATAGAATATAAATAAGTTGGATCAAATAGGATCAATACAAATTATATATGTAGTTACAGCTAATAGTGTCCTCTTTAATGCAAATGTTATTTTATCTGCGGGAGTTTGCAAGCGAGGCTACAATTTCACTTTTTTCAGAGCAAAGTAAACTTCGAAAATGGCGATACTTTACAATTTTATATTGATAATAATAAAAATATAAAACTCATTTATATATAGGGTTTAAAAACCTAATAATTTCCCTTGAAATTAACGTTACACTTTCTCGGAAATCTTCTTTAGTACCTGAGATATTGTTATTTTAATTTCACTAACTTGCTAAAAAAATAAAAAACTTTAAAATTTCCTATCGCAAAGTTAATAAACTTAAAATAACAATATCTCTAAAACTACACGTAGCATCGAAAATCTGACTTCAGATTCAGATTAAGCGTATCGGGAACCTTTAGAAAAGTAAATTTTTATCTCTATTTGAAATTCAACATAAATTTAGATTGCCCCCTATGTATGGCAGCAGCAGCTAAAAATGGGCGTGGCTCGCCCATTTTCGTCATGAGACATTACTTTTACCTTTAAATACCCTATGAAAAGTTTTAGACCGATATCTTAACTGTAACTATTTTATTCTTCAAAAACTGAATTTTGAACCATAGTGCGTTGTTGGAAAAGCGATCGGATTTGAATCCATAACTTGGAATTAATTAAACAAATGTCACGGGGAATGCAAAAATAATTACAGTGATTAACGTTGATTATGTGCAAGCAGTTGATTAAAAAATTAAGAGCAATGGCAACAACAAGAACAACAACAACAACAACAACAACAACAACAAAAATATCCGCACTACGTACAAGCAGTTGAATCGCGAATAGAAATAAATATCGCAAAAGTAAATCAATATGTGGGTTCACTGTCCATTGCGAAACCCTAACACGGTGCAAGGATTGCAAAGCTTTACAACAAAATACAGAAGCACAGAAATATGCTACACCGAAACGAAGCATATTTTTACATATGTATATTTATTTGCAATGAAGTGTAGGAAATTAATTGCGACTCTGCGTCAGCTGACATTTGCCAATTGTTAATTTCAATTTCAATGAGCATCCGAATTTTGCTCAAAATTTTATGATTTGTGTGTATTTATTAAATTTACTAAAATAAAACATAATTATGAAAATTCAACAAACTTAATTAAATTATATAATTATCCAACAAATATAATAACAATTATATTAATAAATTATTTATTAATTACTTTAATTGCAATTGTAAAAATTACTAACAAATTCTATGGGCGACTTCGATTAATAAAATAATATTATATAAGTGATCGCAAAAAAGAGAAGCTGCTATCTTACAATCGTGCATGGTCTAGTGAATCCCCCTAATGAATTTGTGCGGTTGCAAATACTGAGCAAGCAATTTCTTTTTTTATTTAATTGAGCGGCGTCGTCTATTCGCTTGGTAAGAAGTTTAATATTATTATTTTCAAATATTGGGTGGCAACAGTTGCTTCAGATAAGGAGCAATATTATACCTACTCGGGATGTGATTCGCTTTCAACTTTGTGATTCACTCTCCCAGCTTGTTTCACCCTCGAATAACATACCGAATCACGCCAAATTACATTACAAATTTGAAGACAGTGCAAGGCGGCACGCTCTGAAATGTGCCATGAAACATATTAAAATCATCTCTAATTTTCATCGAAATTTGACAGGTGAAATCAAAGTACATCTTATAATAGCGGGAATTGCAGGACAGAACTGTTGTATCATGTGTATAAAGTAAAAACTAACGTTTGTTTGTTGTCAAAATTGACGGATAAAGAGCAACAAGCACTAAACTTGTAATTTTATTCCTAAACTGATATTTCTGCCAAACCAAACTTTAATTCAAAATTCATTACCTTCTTATATTGATGCATATATTCGTAAAATTATAACGATTCCCTTAACTTTAGCTGGCAAGGGTTACATTGAGCACCATAAATATATACATATCTACCAGTGGCGGCGGCATAAAAGCCCAAAAGCCTTGCTTGCCTGAATATTTTCTGGTTATTTGAATTTTGAAATGTGTTTACTACTTAAATTCTCGCGTCGCGTGTATTTTGTTTGTACAGCCAATCACAGCCAAGAAAACAAAATATCAGCTGATCTGTTAGCACAGCCTGAGTTTAAGAGCGCTAAGCATGCTATAGCAGTTCCACACATGGACTTTTCTGAGTCTTTCAAAACAGAATAACATAGCTTGTTTTCTCGCTTCCTCTAAGGAGAAGTCAATTTCTTATTTTCAGTTACTTACTTGCTTAATTGGCACGTAACCGTCTAGACGATTTATTTTCAGGTAAATTAAAAAAAAGGTGGCATCATCATCTTCATTTGCTTGATTTATTCTAATACATGCAGTGTCATACAGTATGACTATGAACAAAAAACCAAATATGCAAAACGAATTTAATCAAATTCAATGACGGAACCGCAATCAGACTATCAGATAATACTGCAAAGGAAATTACATAAATGGCTAATGGCTATGCTTCAGATATGGGTATTTCCTGGGCGTTACGGACGGTATGCTCGCACGATTTTTTGAACTTTTGAGGCAGAAATATCGCGAAATATTGTATCGTTTTATGATAAAGGGAAAGACTTCGGCCACAGCTAATGATTAAAGTATGTTACCGACGGAAATTTAGTTTAGTGCCTCTGTTTTAGCCACTTAAACTGCGTTCCGGACGCTACAAAAAAGCGTCCTGAAAAAGCGTGACCTAAATCTTTCCCTTTATCATAAAACGATACAATATTTCGCAATATTTCTGCCTCAAAAGTTCAAAAAATCGTGCGAACATACCGTCCGAAACGCCCAGGAAATGCCCATATAGGCTTGCACAGCCAATTTATGTTAGGGCTGCCACTGGTATCTGCATACATACACCCAGAAAAAAATAGTGTGAAATCAACCAAACATCAACAAATTTTGTAGCTAATTTTTTTCAACACGATGCTTAATGTATGCCATCATGTAATCGTGTAAATTTAACACTACTATCAAGTGTTAGTTTAACAGGATGACAACTGTAGAATTAACACTAAAAGGTTTTGAGTCTTCCTGTTGATTTTACAATTTTAACTAGGTTATGTTACAATTTAAGCTGGTTAAATTAACACGAAATGGTCCTGTTGAATTAACAACATCTTTTTGATTTTACCTTAAATTTATTGTTAAATTAACTAGGAAGTCTTGTTGATTTTACAATTTATTTTATTTTTTTAATAAAAAAAACATATACAACATAAAATATATAATCGTCAGATAAATAAAGCATATTCGAGTACATCACCCGCACAACCGACCAAATTGAAAGCGTCCTTCTCATACGAATAGTTTATACATGGGCGTTAGTACTTACTATCACTGGCACCGAGTAATGTTTGACCGCTAATGCAACGGTATATGCACCGCATGCTGCGTGAAAGACTCCATTCGCTAAACATCTCTTCGTGGTAAAAATTGCAAACTATGAAGAGGAAAAAGAAAATATTGAACATTAAAAACTTTTAGAAACAAAAATGCAATCCTCTTTTAACTTACCTACGAACTGAAAATATAAATGGAAAAAACATTATCACGCACTGCCAATGATGCTAAGCTCCTATCATTGCCACGGCACAAAATTTTCTTTTTGTTAAAAAAAAAAATAACATAAAATAAAATTTTTTTATTTTTTGTACGAACAGCAGAACTTCAAACGTTGAAAAAATTGTGTATGTTTCAAAATAGTTTTGACGTTCTTTTTAACACTTTTTTAGATTATATTGACACTATCATCGTGTTGAATAAACCAAAATTCCAAATGACGTTTATGTTTGAACATTGTTTCGTGTTATATCAACCAACTTTTATTGTTAATTGTGTTCTTGTTGTTTTAACATTTGTTTTCATGTTGTATTAACACTAAAATTGAGACGTCATTTTTCTAACACTTTTTTTTAGTTTATATTGACACTAACATCATGTTAAATAAACCAAATTCCAAATGACATTTAGGAATAAAATATTATATTTGAATCATCTTGTATATTTTAAAATTTCTTCATGTTGTATCAACAATAAAATTTGGTTGAATTTACCAAATTTTCAGATGACAGTTACAAAGCCAAAATCATGTTTCAAACATCGTGTAATTTGAAAAAATTGTTTCTGTTCTATGTGTAAAGATCGATCGTGTTAATTTTACATGAATCGTGTTGATGATTTTTTTTCTGAGTGTATGTAAAATAAATATGTATGTATTGGGTCATATTAATAAAAGCCAAGCATTTGCTTTTGCTTAAGATTTCTGACCTTTTACTCAAATTTTGAAATTTGGTTCATACAAATTAATGTCAAATTTCTGAATTTTGAGTAAAATCATTTGCTTGGATTTTATTAATATGGCCCATTGTATGTAGAGTGTACGCCGATCTAAGCACTTGAAATGCATTTGGCCTAAAAGCCGATTTGGCACGGCAAGTGGTCAACGGCAGCATCCCGAGAGTAGCGTAGATAAGTCATGCCAAAAATCAACAAACGACGACGACAGCAAGGCATATGGTCAGTGAAGGTAAGCGCATATAAATATACATACATAAATAAACATATGTACACATAACTATTTACCGTTTGCTACTTTCCCCAGCACGTAAAAATGTCACTGAGCTGTACACATTCGTATGTCGCAGAAAAGGACGTTAATGTGGCATCTGCAAAGGGAATTCGGTGTGTGTCGCAGTAAAGCTATTTTCTACATTCTTAGGCATCTTAGTCACATACACATACATATGTATGTATGCATAGCTACATACAAAGTAGCAACTATGAGTTAAACCCACTTTCCCGCATATTAGTATGATTCTGGTTTGGTTTTAACTATTCACTGTCTGATTAATGTATTTACATTGTTAGGTTTAACGAATGGTGACCAAATAGCTAAGCTCACCATCTTGTGAATTAGCATTGGGAGTAGAGTATACACTTACATATATACATATATACCACACTTAATACAACTTATTTACCACAGCGCATTCGGACTGTGGTTTTACATTACTTTGTGAAAAAGAAACGTATATGTAGCAGTGGCGGACCTAGCATAAATTGTCTGGGCAAGCCTATGTGTGAAGCATAACCATTAGTCATTTATGTAATTTTCTTTGCTGTATTATCTAGAAGTCTGATTGCGTTCCGTCATTGAATTTGATTTAGAGCTCTCGCTTTTTTTTAACATTTTCGAGTAGCCCGAATAAATGCTTTTCAAATTCTCGAACACTCCTTTGTTTGCTTATTACCCGTATGTTTGTACGGGCATTCGAACAATTCGGGTATTTGAAGTTTGTTTTTTCTCCTTTTTTTTGTTGTCTTCATATGTATTTTTTTATCTTTGCATTCCTGATACACATTTTTTTGTTTGTACACTCAGAGAAAAGGAATTAAAAATAAAATTTTTATTTTTATAATGCCCGATTTAAACCAAGTCATTTTTATTTTAAAAATGCAAATTTTTAAATTACAAATTGAATTTTTGAAATTAAAATGTATTTAGGATTTAAAAAGAAACATGTTTAAATTAAAATGAAAATTAATGGAATAAAAACGAAAGTTTTTGATTCAAAATCTCATAGTGCTTAAAATAAAAATAAAGATTTTTAAACTTAAAATATTTTTTCTTGATAGATATAAAAACGTGTTTAAAAATAATGTAAATACAATACATTTTTAAATTTAAAAATCTTTATTTTTATTTTAAGCGAGATTTTGAACCAAAAATTTTCGCTTTTATTCCATTAATTTTAATTTTTAATTTAAAAGTGTTTCTTTTTAAATCCTAAACACATTTAATTTAAAAAATTTTATTTTTAAATAAAAATGCCAGTTTAAAACGCGCATTATAAAAATAAAAATTTTATTTTTGATTCCTTTTCTCTGAGTATAAGCTCGAATGTTGGTACAGGAATTTGAACAACGGGCTTCAAACAAACACGATCTGTTCGAATTGCTCGATACCCGGGTATCTAGAGCTCTACTTTGATTAAATTCGGTTTGCATATTTGGTTTGTTGTTTATATTGATAACATATGAAACTGAATGTATTGCATTGAATCGAGAAAATGAGGATGATAAAGAATTTTTAAGTTTTTATATACCTACAATGGATATTATGAAGATATGTAGGTATGTATGTATGTATATGACTTTTGGTATTTTAGCTGTATGTACCTACTTTTGGTCAGCACATCATCAAGCCTGGCTAAGTCGAAAGTAAATTCAAGTTTTTTACCATCAGAATTATCTACAAAAGCAGAGGAGAATAAACTGGGAAGAACTCAATTGAATTGATTGATGGCGCCAAACTTATAGGGAAATCTCACACGAAAGCGCAGAGGTATTTTTAGTTTCCGTATACCTACCGACGGAAATTTTAGTAGTAGCAAGTGTATTTGCTTATTATTTAATATCTAAAAAAATGGGTGCTTTAGTGTTTGAAAAACTGAGGTCCAATTACCAAAACTCGTGAAATTTTATTTGATTTTGATTTCCGCAAATCAAATATGCATATGGCTGTGAATACTGAATGCCGAAGGCAGCTTCACATTCGCATACAAATTTAATGTGAAAAATAAAAAAAGTGCTTTGCTAGTTTTTTTTTCAATTTAAGTCTGAAAATAAGCAATTGATTTCTCCTTAGAGAAAGCGAGAAAACAAGCTATGTTATTCTGTTTTGAAAGCCAGGTAAAAGCTAATGTGTGGAAACGGTAAAGCATGCTAACTGTGCTATGATTGGCTGTGCAAACAAAATACACATTGTGAGGTCAAAGAACGTAAATCTATTTACGTTCTTTGGTGAGGTGGATTGGTGGTGTATTTGCGCTATTTTCTTAGAATACTTTTAGGCGCCGTATGTTACAGTGGGGGCTATATTAATGAGAACTTAAATAGTAAACACATTTAAAACGTAAAATAATCAGATTTTAAAGAAATTCGTAAAATGAACTGAACGAAAATATGTACGCAAGCCGAGCTTCTCGGCTTGTATGAAGCGCCCGCCTCTGATATGTAGTATAGTGTAAAACAAGTACCAAGCTTCCCCTTCAATTTATTTTTTTGATATGTAAACATCTTTGCTGTAGCTACGAGTGAAAAACAGGTAAAGTTTACGCGTAAACCGTAAATGACCTTTGTGTTGGTGCACTGCTGCGTCCGTGTGAATCGCTTGGCATTGTCAGTGGTAGGTAGGTAGATAGACATGTACTTACAAATGCTTGCATACATAGCCGTGCAAATGCAAATATCAACAACAACAGCAACGAAGCGAAGTGAAGTTGTTGTTGTTGTTGTTTTCTGCAACAATGCGACAAATAGGCAAAATAAAAAGGACCAACCTGTTTGAACATGTCTGCAAATGTATGGATATGCATACCTACATCTACCTATCTAATTTTCTGTGCAATATTGGTATCAAATGAAAGGTTTTGAGCAGGACTTCGATATGAAGCTCTTTTTATTGTGACCACTAGGCCGGGTCTCAAGATATGGGTCAAAAGGAGGACCCGGATGATCCTTGAATGTTTCTGAGCAATATTGGTATCGAATGAAAGGTTTTGAGCAGGAATTCGATATGAAGCTCTTTTCATTGTGACCCCTAGGCCAGGTCTCCAGATATGGGTCAAAAGGAGCACCCGGATGATCCTTGAATGTTTCTGAGCAAAATTGGTGTCAAATGAAAGCTTGTGAGCGGGGATTCTACACGGAGCTCTACTCTTTATGATTCCTATGTCGGGTCCCGAGATATGGGGCAATACGAGGATCAGGATGTCCTTGAATGTTTCTGAGCAATATTGATATCAGAGCTGGGCGATAAGGATTACATGTGCAATCGATTACACATAGGATTACGATTACATTAATCGTAATTTCAAGTTTTTTACGATTACGATTACAGTAATTCTTATTTTTGTAATGACGATTACGATTACAGTAATCGTAATTTTTGTAACGACGATTACGATTACAGTAATTGTAATTTCAAGTTGTTGACGATTACGATTACAGTAATCCTTATTTTTGTAACGACGATTACGATTACAGTAATTGTAATTTCAAGTTTTTGACGATTACGATTACAGTAATCCTTATTTTATGTAATCTTAAATTACAAAATTTAAGAATTACATGTAAAAAATTATTAAAATTGCTTTTTGATACTAAACGGTGTAGGGAGGAAAATATGCTTGGCTCTGAAAGAAGTGCTAAAAACTACAAATAATTATGTAAAGCTTGCAATTTCACACATATTATATACATTTTGAAATATTTGCGGTTGAGATAGCAGTTTTTAGTGGGCTGGAGACAATGGCCTCATGCATAAAAATCGAGCTGTAGCTCACACTAATTTTCTTCGTAAAATGTGGATTTTGCATGTATAAAAAATATGTGTTACAATTGCTAGATTTTACTAAACAAATTACTTAGGTTTATCTCATAACAAAATTAAAAAGTAATAAAACTCCACTGCAACTTTTGAAGATGTAAATGACCATAACTATTAAAAGCCAATATTAGATGAAGATTTTTTTGACTTCGGCGGTAAATACCTAACTACATATCTATATAACAACTTAATATATATTTTATTTAAAACTCAATATACCTTTAGAAAACACTGATTTACCTGAAGTGCTTCCTGGTAGTGGCTCAAACATTATAGGAGAAGAATTTTTTAAATATTTGAACGATGCTGATAGTAGCCATGGCTGTTTTAAAAGATATCCTCTGATAAAGAAAGCATCTTTAAGATTCAGCACCCCGCTTACATCGTCAGCACCTGTGGAAAGGCTATTTTCGTTGGCGGGCATTATAAACAGTCCTCGACGCCATGCAATTTCCGATGTTTCTTTTGAAAAATTGGTTCTGCTTAAGACTAATATTGAATATTATTGAATGTAAATTATCCAAACAGCAGTCTTAATTTTGTATCTTTATTATTTCCGCTAATTTTCTCTCTTCTTGATACACATCCCAGTTTAATTGTTTACTTAATGTGTGAGAAATAAACACATCTGTATGCATGTATGTAAAAATTATTATTATTTCTTGGAAAATGATGTTGGGTAAGTATATCACTGTTTTTGCACATTGTAATCCCAGAAAACGAGAACAGTAATCGTAATTTCAAGTTTCTTACGATTACGATTACAGTAATCGTAATTTTTGTAACGACGATTACGATTACAGTAATTGTAATTTCAAGTTGTTGACGATTACGATTACAGTAATCCTTATTTTTGTAACGACGATTACGATTACAGTAATTGTAATTTCAAGTTTTTGACGATTACGATTACAGTAATCCTTATTTTATGTAATCTTAAATTACAAAATTTAAGAATTACATGTAAAAAATTATTAAAATTGCTTTTTGATACTAAACGGTGTAGGGAGGAAAATATGCTTGGCTCTGAAAGAAGTGCTAAAAACTAAAAATAATTATGTAAAGCTTGCAATTTCACACATATTATATACATTTTGAAATATTTGCGGTTGATATAGCAGTTTTTAGTGGGCTGGAGACAATGGCCTCATGCATAAAAATCGAGCTGTAGCTCACACTAATTTTCTTCGTAAAATGTGGATTTTGCATGTATAAAAAATATGTGTTACAATTGCTAGATTTTACTAAACAAATTACTTAGGTTTATCTCATAACAAAATTAAAAAGTAATAAAACTCCACTGCAACTTTTGAAGATGTAAATGACCATAACTATTAAAAGCCAATATTAGATGAAGATTTTTTTGACTTCGGCGGTAAATACCTAACTACATATCTATATAACAACTTAATATATATTTTATTTAAAACTCAATATACCTTTAGAAAACACTGATTTACCTGAAGTGCTTCCTGGTAGTGGCTCAAACATTATAGGAGAAGAATTTTTAAATATTTGAACGATGCTGATAGTAGCCATGGCTGTTTTAAAAGATATCCTCTGATAAAGAAAGCATCTTTAAGATTCAGCACCCCGCTTACATCGTCAGCACCTGTGGAAAGGCTATTTTCGTTGGCGGGCATTATAAACAGTCCTCGACGCCATGCACTTTCCGATGTTTCTTTTGAAAAATTGGTTCTGCTTAAGACTAATATTGAATATTATTGAATGTAAATTATCCAAACAGCAGTCTTAATTTTGTATCTTTATTATTTCCGCTAATTTTCTCTCTTCTTGATACACATCCCAGTTTAATTGTTTACTTAATGTGTGAGAAATAAACACATCTGTATGCATGTATGTAAAAATTATTATTATTTCTTGGAAAATGATGTTGGGTAAGTATATCACTGTTTTTGCACATTGTAATCCCAGAAAACGAGAACAGTAATCGTAATTTCAAGTTTCTTACGATTACGATTACAGTAATCGTAATTTCAAGTTTCTTACGATTACGATTACAGTAATCGTAATTTTTGTAACGACGATTACGATTACAGTAATCGTAATTTCAAGTTTCTTACGATTACGATTACAGTAATCGTAATTTTTGTAACGACGATTACGATTACAGTAATTGTAATTTCAAGTTTTTTACGATTACGATTACAGTAATCGTAATTTTTGTAACGACGATTACGATAACAGTAATCGTAATTTCAAAATTTCTAAGATTACGATTACTGTAATCGTAATCATCTTGTAATCGTAATCCTTATCGCCCAGCTCTGATTGATATCAAACGAAAGGCCTTGAGCATGGATTCTACAGGGAGCCCTATTCTTTATGATTCCTAGGTCGGGTCCCGACATATGGGTTAAAACGAGGACCCGGATGATCCTTGAATATTTCTGAGCAATATTGGTATCAAAGGTGTTCAACAGGGCTTCTACATGGAGCTCTATTCTTTATGATGTCTAGGTCGGGTCCCGAGGTATGGGCCATAATGAGGACCGGATGATCCTTGAATGTTTCTGAGCAATATTGGTATCAAATGAAAGGTGTTGGGCAGGCCTTCTACACGGAGCTCTACTCTTTATGATTCCTAGGCCGGGTCTCCAGATATGGGTCAAACGTGGACTCGGATGATCTTGCATGTTTCTGAGCAATACAAAACAAAACAACATAAAAAAGCAAAAGTCAAAAACCAAAAACCAAAACAAACAAAAACAACAAAATAGTAGCAGTCACAATGACAACAAAAAGTTACAAAAACGATAGTCGCCTTTTAATCCATAGAAAACTAGGAAAAAAAGAATAAAGAAAAGGGAATAAATATCCGATTTCGAAACTATTTACACATGAATGTTCATGAATACCCGTTATTCACGCTTTAATTTTTTGTTTGTTTTTTGTATCTATTTTTCTGTGTTCGTGTTTGATCAAGCAGTTTACAAGTCATTTATTATACCCGAAATACTCCTCTAGGGTTTGCTGAACTCCCTCAAAAAACCGCAGATTTCACTTGTCATTTTTAAGGCTCAATGCATCTTCTACGCTTGATTGCACTCCTCGTGAGATTATTAGTACCAATTTGAGTATGTAAATAGAAACAGAAAATGCGCTTTCAGTGTTCAGTAAGTATGTATGACCAGTAAAATGAAAGAAGAATGATGAATGAAATATTCAGGGCTGCATGTAGATCTAAATCTTTCTTATGCGATGTAAAACTTTAAGCTAATAGTTTAAGCTACTGCGAAAACGGAACAATCGACTGACTACAGCATTCATCTGCAACAAAGCCAACACCAAAACATTTCACACCACATTACGAAGTAAACAAAACACAAAACACCGGCCGATGCGATGATGGCGACGATACTTTTTTGTGGCTCAACAACAACTATGTTGAGAATGTGCATGGTGGGTAATAAAATCCTCACGACGTTAAATTCGTACCACTGAGCGCAGTATTAAACCACAATAACACTAACACTAACAACAACAATGTAATGCAGCAATAATACTCGCACAAAAAAAAAGGATAATAAATGCAGCTTTTTCGATTTGGCCTGCGGGTTTAAGCTACACTGCCGTTAAACTTAAACGCAGAATACCTTAGGTTTTTTTTTTTGTTATTGAAGTCGGTGAAAGGGATTTCGTCACTCCCTCTTCAATTTTATTGCCGAAGGTGGAATGCGTGGCCGCGAACCTTGCGATTCCCCTAAAATACTACCTTCAGTTCGCCACCTTGTCCGTAGCCCATTTTAGTTTCTCCCACTCTGTACGCGAAAGAGTGATCTTGTCCCACAGGCGCATCTTTACCTTAACCGCCTTTTACCAGGCTGGGGCTTTGATTTTTTGCTTGTTTTGCCTACGTATACGCCGTCACGAGACGGTACTTGGTCGAGAGGTTAGTGGAGACTTAGCAGTTCCACTTCGTTGATGTCAGTGACAGTGGTGCAGCTGCTGACGATGTCGAGGTCTATGTGGACGACAGTAACTTCTTACATCTTCCGGAGCCTGCAACCGCCACAGCAGGGATGTTACCACTGGCGACACGCAGAGGAGGAGTAAGTCCTCCCCTGTTCCCGCCGGTGGAGCGTTGACGTTTCCCACCGACGTTTGAGTCATAATCCGCACCCGTTCTTCAAAATTACAATATGATAATTACAAAATAATAATGTGGGTTATGCCTTCTGCCAGGCACCTCGAACCATGACCGAGGCCTTATCGCACCTCTCCCTTGCCTGGCGCCTTGAGGAGGCGTATTCGACCGGACAACTGCCTTTGATATTCCTCCATGGTCTTCCCCTGCAGCCTGCGCTGGTGCAAGCACCAGCTGTATGGGAGAAAAGAGATGAAGGTCCATTGCCCAGCAGCAACCTCTCGGAGGTTTCAGCCAAGGATTTTTTGAGATTAGATTTTGCAAATATTTCATTGACATTGAGATTTAACTTTTCTCTAGTCAATTTCCAATCGAACTCTCGTGTAATTTTCTACCCTCGCTGTTGACTAGAGGATACTTAGAGTATTATACTACACGGAAAAAACTATATTGATGTCACATCCATATATATGAATTTATTAATTATGGATGTGAAATCCATATTTATTTATATATTACATTTTTTTTTTTGTTGATGTGGTGCCGATTATATTGATATGATATCCAAGTTTATGAATCAGACAGAATTATCCATATGTAATATGTTTAGTCCACTTTTAAAAGTGGCTGTGTGAATTTTTCATATTATCTCACAATTAAAAAAAAAAAAAACAGAATATTTCGATTGTGTACATACAAAGTTATAGAGACTTTTAAAATTGTATTCGTGTTTAATGCTGTTTTTCAGAATATGGTAGGATTGTGCAATAGATTTTTAATAGACATTATACAAATTTGAATATTCGTACACAATCCATCAAAATCACAATACCGAAAAAATTTCACATATCCATATCGTGCCCACTGTCAAGTGGAAAATAGGAAAAATTTCACATAGTCACTTCTGAAAGTGGAAAATATTTTTGTGTGATTTAAAAGATAAACCTCTTCGTTGCTTTTTGCTTTTTTTAAACAACAGACCACCAAGCTGTTAAATTGAAATACTGCACTTTTTATTGCATTTCCTTTGGTCAGTAATAGTGATAAATGGAGTTTGGCCAAATTCGACTTCACATTTGTCATAAATATTTGTTTGTTTGTGTGCAGTAACTCTGTTTCTGGATGCCTATAGTAGAAATTCTTGTACATAAATTTTTGTCTCAGACTAAATAATGAATTTAGCATGCGAATAGAGATATATGTATTTTTTAAAGAAACGACAACGATTTCGTTTTTAATATCGATAGCTTTGAATATTTTGTAAACAAATAAAGTTGACGCCTAGCAGCTAAAACCTCTCAGTACCTCAGTATGAAGATACATCAAAATATGCTCTATTGAAGTTCTCAAACAAATATATACAAATCAATGTTATGATATCGTGTCCATGATGTTTGCCATATCTAACTTAAAATGCTATCAACTTTTCATTGTTTACAAAAATCGAAGGAACTGCATTAGTAAACTATCACTATTTACAATGCAACTTGTAATGGAATAAAATTCTTGAAAAATACGTAAGTAATAAAATACTCAAAAAGTACTCCTATCCAAAAAAAAAAAAGCTCACTCGCTATGCTATTGAAAAGTTTGAAAGGAAAGTGAAGAACTCCTTTGCTATGCCATTATAGTATGACCCTCACAGAAGTGCCCATATTTGCACTGTTGATGGCATATGTGTTTACATGTACCCAGCAGAAAAAGAAAGAAGTAGGAAGCATTTGCAGAAGATCTTCTCCAGTGTCTAGAGGGCCTTGCCATCTGCATGAGTTTGTTAGTCATTTTTATACAAAACGTATCAAATTATATGGCCTTACCATTTCCCTTTCGAAGAAAAATTTATATAGGCTCTGTCAGCTTATTTGCCAAACAACTTGCCAACTTGCGAGCATAGTATTCTCTTAAAGCTTTTTGTGATACCTCACATAAAGAAAAGCTTGGCAACTTCTCTGCTGGGTACTGTTCACAAATTCTATATACATATACATATGTATGTATGTAAATATGTATGTATGTATTTGAGGGTCTAGTTTTGTATGTGTGTAACTTACAAACTAACCAGTTGACCGTTTTGAGCCAATTTGATTTTATTGCGTGCACTTCTTATTGTATACAAATATGCACACATACGTACATATGTATACATACCCTGCAAAAAAAATGTGCGATTAATACCGAAAGATATTTCTCCCGGATTGATCTCTTTCGAGAACAATCGGTCCACAATTAGTCCCCGATTTTTCCCGTACGGGTATAAATGTATACTAATTGTAGACCAATTGTTCCCGAACGGGTATAAATGTAGACTAATTGTAGACCAATTGTTCCCTAACGGATTCCAATGTAGATTAATCACTAACATACCGAACGGGTATAAATGTAGATTAATCGCTTTCATCCCGAACTGGTACAAATCTAGATTCCTTAAATGTAGAAATTTTACAAAAATATGCAATGTATTTAAAAAATTGTAGAACAACCGGTAAAACGAATTGAACACCCTTTCTTTTAATAACAATGGGCCGTATTAATAAAAACAAAGCAAATGCTTTTACTCAAGATTTTAAAAATTTGACATTAATTTGTATGAACTAAATTTCAAAATTTGAGTAAAAGGTCTGAAATTTTAAGCAAAAGCAAATGCTTGGCTTTTATTAATATGGCCCAATGATGAATAATAATTTTAACAAAATGTTGCCTAAAATATTCTATGAAAAAAAAATTTTCAAAAAATCCTTTACATTACGCCAGGGCTGCTCACCTCATAGGCACTCAAAGCACAATTGTTTTTGTTTTGTTCCGAATCATAGGCACAGATACATATTTTCACTTCAAATATGAAAACAAAATTTTCTTTGCACTCCCATAAGCACTTAGATATAAAAAAAATTTTATATGAATGTGCCTATGATTCATATTGAATGTGCAGAGCAAAGGCACTTTGTATAGGAGCTCGAGCACTGCCGTAAGAAATCGAAATTTACAATAACAAATGTGTAATGAAAAAAAAATTCAAAAAATGAAAACACTGTAAAAAATTTGTATTCAAAAAATTTTCATATAAAAAATAAAAAAAAATTTGTATGTATGTGATACTACCATTTGAAAATAAATTCTAAAATAATATTTGATTGGAATTCATAAAAAAATTTAAATGAGCAAAAATATTTTTCAGTGCATATACAAAATTTGTAGATGTATTGAGTTTTGTACTTTCAATACGAGAGCGTTGAGCAGCCCTGCATTACGCTCATATAATGCATACTCAAAACTTAAAATTTTTTTTATTTATTTATTGAGATTTTTTTCAAATGTAAAACATTATATAAAGGGTATTCATCTAAAGTGATAAACTGCTGGTAAATGGGGTAAAGTGATAAAATAATAATTGTGATAAATTATCTGTCAAAATTTGTATGAAAATATATTTAAGCAAATTTTATCACTTTACCGAACGATTTTGTTGCGTAAATTTATTAATTTTGGTAAAATTCAAGTCTGACACATTGTCAGTTTTACTTTTTCAATTCAAAAGAAGAAATTGTCCTTTCTTTCGGCATTTTAGCACAAATTATTAAAATAATTTCTACGAAAATGTTATATGCATTTTTTGTTTATTTTATTGGGTTTTTTATTTATTAATCAAGTTGACATTGACAGCTGACAAGAGTTTAAACAATTATTTACCAAGTTGCGTTCATGTAAAAATGAGGATAAACTGATAAATTTTAACGATTTATTACTTTATCACTTTATATGAAGACCACTATTATCTTTATTTATATATGTATGCATGAACATTTACAATTTTTTAAAGATTGTTATTAAAAATTGCCTTGGCGAACAACTTGGAGAAATCTACATTTGTACCCGTTCGTGCTGGAAGCGATTGATCTACATTTGTACCCGTTGGGGATGAGAGCGATTAATCTACATTTGTACCCGTTCGGGATGTAAGCGATTGATCTACATTTGTACCCATTCGGGATGAAAGAGATTGATCTACATTTGCACCCGTTCGGGTTGAAAGCGATTGATCTACATTTGTACCCGTTGGGGATGAAAGCGATTGATCTACATTTGTACCCGTTCGGTATGTTAGTGATTAATCTACATTGGTACCCGTTCGGGTATACAAGTTGAGCAATTAGTCTCTTCATAGGACATGCTCGAACAAATGCGATCAATTCACTCCATATAAAGGGATGTAAAATTGTATTAGTCGCATGCTCCCTTGCGATTGATCCCGGACACGTCCCGGATTAATCGCATTTTTTGCAGGGTATGTATTCGTTTGCCCACACTGCAACTGAATGACAGATAATGGCACATTTCGAAAATCTTAAAACCAAAATCAAGCTTCTTAAAATTCCAGAATCACTTAATATTTTCTTGCCAGACGGCTTAATTTTTTCCGATACCTATCGCTATGTTTTAGCCAATGATTGTTTTATAATATCTAGTGATAAGCTACAGTGCATATTGGGTTTACTGTGGCCTTTTTCGTTACGATATCAAGTTTATTATTTTCTTGCATAATCTGTGATCAGCTTCGGATATATGTATTTCAAAAACTTCGTAGGAAGTATCCAGACTTGGGCATTATTCGAATAAATTTTTATTTAGATAATTATTTGAATAAAAATTTATTTTTCAAATTTTATTCAGATAAATTCCCTACGAATAATTATTCTGAGGTTTATTCGTTATTTCAAATAATAAATAAAAACTTAGGGTACAAAAAAAAAACAACTGAGTAATGATAAAAAAAAAATTTTGTTTATTTTTTTTTTGTTTGTATGTTTGTTTGTTTTTACATATGTAAATGAAAATTATCTATTATTCGAATAATTTGGTTTCTGAATAAACAAAATTATTTATTATTCAAATAAAGATAAAAAAAATTTATTCATCTATTATTCGTTATTCGAATAAATTTTGCCCAACTCTGGAAGTATCAAAGTACACCCTATTATCCTATAAACCAAATCAATTTGTTGCTTTTTTTTTCTTTCCTTACTTCCGCAGTTATCTAATTTTGTAAAAAAAAAAAAGTATTCAAATTTGCTTCACTGTAATGCATTAAGTTTTACGATACAAATATACATACACACAACAATGAAGCGAAAGCTGTTTTATTTGCTTTCCAATCGAGTCGCAGCTGCAATACTGTTCATTGTCTTTTCCATTTTACTTTCATTGTTTTAATTTTATAAATTTTTCGCTGTATGCTTATCTCTTTTTCTCCATTTTTTGTTTTTACTACTCACTCGCTGCTTCGTTTATTTGTTATTGTAACTCGTGTAATAAATCAAAGAATGGCCTTGCATTGCAAAGCTAGAAAAAGGACTAAAAAAATAAAGGGCACACAAAATCGGACAAACGTTTTTACATTTAAATGCATATATATATACATATACATACATACATACATACTCGTATATTGCATTTTTGCGCGCTGTTTCCTTTATGTCCTGCCACGTGTCCTGTCCATGCCCCAATGCCGACTTTTATAAAGCGTGCAAAGCTCGATTGCGTTTTGCTGCGTATGAGCGGACCATAAATAAATTAAAAAAGCGCGAAAACAAGCAAATAAGTCGTTTTAAATTGATTAATATATTCTTCTATACCCACATGCGCATTTTCATGCCATACACTTTCTACGCTTTAAATTGAATTCATTTAAATCTGCAACTTCACACCGAAAAACTGGGGTTTCAAGGTAGTTAAATTTCATGAACACGCAAATTTTTAAAAGCTGCTATGGGGTATAAAAAAGTATGAATATTTGTATATATGTGCGTAGAGTTTGTGCAAACATTCCATGAGCATGAATTGTATAAATAAATATGAAAATATTTTTACAGCTTGACTGCACCAGCGTTGTTGCGCTGTTCTTCCTGTTTGTGTGGTTCTCAGAGTTTTATGGTTTCTTTTTATACTCAGCTGTACTAGTACACAGAGTATTATAGTTTTAATCACATAACGGTGGATTGTAACAGAATGAAATAATCGAGATAGATATAGACTTATATATATCAAAATGATCAGGGTGAAAAGAGAAATCGATTGAGCCATGTCCGTCCGTCCGTCCGTCCGTCCGTCCGTCCGTCCGTCCGTCCGTCTGTCCGTCCGTCCGTCCGTCCGTCCGTCTGTAAACACTCTAACTCGCGCAAAAATTGAGATATTTTGATGAAATTTGGAACGCAAGTTGGTATCGAGACTGGGACGGTTGGTATTGAAAATGGGCGAAATCGGACCATGACCACGCCCACTTTTCCTATATAGAAAAAATCGGAAATTTGGTATCTCAGCCACTAATATAGCTAGAGTTTTAAAATTTTACCCACGTATTGAGCTCGGGCCCTTATGAAGAAATTTGATGAAGTTTTGGAAAATGGGCGGTGCCACGCCCACTTATTAAGGGTCAAACATTGAAAGTTTTATATGTCATAACTCAGAAACCGTTGAAGATATATCGATGAAATTTGGTACGCGTAATTTGCTTACATAGACAAATGTTTTGACGAAAAATTATCAAAATCGGTTTACGGCCACGCCCACTTTTATATATGTGTATTATAAAGTGACCTAATAAAACCATTTTAAGCGATATCTCTGTCAAATATAAAGATCTATCATTGAAATTTTGTCGCATGAGTCCAACTATGGACATAAAACAAAAAACACAAAAATTTTGGAATATGGGCGGTGCCACGCCCACTTATTAAGGGGCAGACATTGAAAGTTTTATGAGTCATAACTCAGAAACCGTTGAAGATATATCGATGAAATTCGGTACGCGTAATATAATTACTTAGTCAAATGTTTTGGCGAAAAATTATCAAAATCGGTTGACGGCCACGCCCACTTTTATATATAGGAAATATAAGGGGGCCTAATAAAAACATTTTAAGCGATATCTCTGTCAAATATAAAGATCAATCACTGAGATTTTGTGGCAGGAGTCCAACTATGGACATAAAACAAAAACTACAAAAATTTTGGAAAATGGGCGGTGCCACGCCCACTTATTAAGGAGCGAATATTGAAAGTTTAATAAGCCATAACTCAGAAACCGTTAAAGATATATCGATGAAATCTGGTACGCGTGATATATTTACTTAGCCAAATGTGTGGACGAAAAATTACCAAAATCGGTTGACGACCGCGCCCACTTTTATATATGTGTATTATAAAGTGACCTAATAAAACCATTTTAAGCGATATCTATGTGAAATATAAAGATAATTCATTGAAATTTTGTGACATGAGTTTTACAATAGACCGGAAACAAAAAATAAAAAAGTTTGGAAAATGGGCGTGGCACCGCCTCTTTTTAGACAAAGGGATATATGAGATTTCTTAGCCTTTAACTCGACAAATAATTGAGATATTATGACGAAACTTGGTTTATACACTTTTATAACATGTGTTAATAGACACGCAAAAATGTATTGAAATCGGTTTATGACCACGCCTACTTTTTAACAAAGATATTTCTGGAACACCCTTTTGGAATTTGTAACGTGAAGTCTTTGTAACTAAAAGTCATAGAGGGATGAAATTTTGCACTAACAATAATATTTGTATGCTTATTTGGATGATTGATATAAATTTTGAAAATGGGCGTGGCTGCGCCCTGTTTATGCAGCACTCGTTTCATATAAAATACACCCTATATCGAACAAACGCAAACAAACAATGAAAGCATACAGCTGAGTATCTAATGTTCGATTGCACTCGAACTTAGGCTTCCTTACTTGTTTTTCTTCTTTTTGTTGATCTTTTGTAGAAATAGATATGTATTTGCACAACTCTCCATTAATTTTTGAAATACTCCGAATAGTCGAATACACTAGGAATCGAGTTCCCGTTAACTGAGTTCGCGGTGAATCTTTTTGTTTTCTTTTTTTTTATTAGGGAGACCTCGTATAAATTGCGAGAATATTCGAAATTATTGCAAAGCGAAACCCAAACTGTGCTACATGTTCACAAAAATGCTTCCAAGACCGAACCGAATAAAAAATGAACTCTTGTTGAAATATTCCAGCCTTTTAGTAGTCTTTCTACTTACCAATATTGAGCTCCGTAATCATTATTTCAATTCAAATTAAGCTAAGAACAAAAGCCTTTTTAATCATAAATTAACAAACATCCATCTTGCGAGACCTCAATATAATTTTTCTGGTGCAAAGCGCTCAATATATGTATATAGTACATAAGTACTAAGTATAATTGTAGATATAGATTTTAGTGAATTTATCGTTTTATACCAAAAAGTCAGTTGTATGTATGTGCTATGCGTGTAGGATATTTGTTGGCAAAGAAGCAAATGAAATTTAAGCTCAATGTTGTAGAATAAAAGTAATTGATTTGCAATTTTATTGCTGCAGCTTATTTTCAATGTATATAACTCGAAAATAGATGTAAGTATGTACATACACGTGTACATTAGACCACCCACTGTATTTAGGGTATTTGAGAAGGTAAATATTTCACTTACAAATTTCCTATAGAGGACCTTTAATGAGAGAATATGAATTTTCATTTCCTTTTTGTTAACGCTCAATATACACGTAAACTAGTATCGCCCGTGGTCGAAAATTCGACCAATTAGACTGTGCGACAATTTGAGGGTGGAAAGACCACTTCATATAGTAAGACCTCGAAACCGTTTAGCTACATTTGACCATTTTCTTTTTGCCTTTTGAAATTTGAAAAATTTTGAGAAAGTTTACTCCACCGTCGGCGTAAAAGTACGACTCGTTTTAGCTGCCAATCTATTTTATTACTTGAATAAGAGACTTCCCCTTAAAAAATGCAGAACATAAATCGGCTTTAAGCCCATATTTTCTTATTAATAAAATATAAAATTAAGCATATAGTTAGTTATTGCTTATTTTGTCCGAGGAGACCCATAGTGAAATTTTATTTTTTTCCCTGTATCCTTTTTATTTTCCGTACACTTTCCTCTTACCGTTCGCCTTTCGTTTAGTTTTCCTTTTCCGTCCGTTTCACTTTTATTTTCCCTTCCCTTCATTTCCTTTCCTTTCCTTTCCTTTCATTTCCTTTCCTTTCCTTTTCTTTTCTTTTCTTTTCTTTTCTTTTTTTCCTTTACTTTTCTTCCTTTCCTTTCCTTTCCTTTCCTTCCTTTCCTTTCCTTTCCTTTTCTTTCCTTGCCTTTCCTTTCCTTTCTTCTCCTTTGGTTTCCTTTCTTTTCTATAGTGAAAAAATTTAAAGTAAGTTTTTTAAATAAGAGGCAACCTTTTTTTATAAAAATAAAATTTGATTATCCATCTACAGGGCAAGCCCATTTATATGACACCTGAAATTTAAAATTCCAAAAAATTATACGGGAAAATTAAATATTTAAACAGATGGTAACCCTTTTTTGTCAAATTTATAATAAATTACATGTTTTCAGACTAAGCCCTATCATATGGCACTTGAAATTAAATCGTACACATATTTAACATTTTCCCTGATGGGTGGTCTAATGCACTAATAGCAGCAAAGTAAAATTGTTACGTATACGCACCAGCCCACCATCACAATAAGTCATTCCGGCTGTACGCGTTGCTTATACGGTTACCTACTGACTCTACATATCCATATATAGCAGGGACTGTAACGGTTATGAGTTATATCCAAAAAGTTGATTTTTAATCATTATTTTTTGAGTTTCATTTTTCCCTCAGAATATAAAAGTAATTTTTTCAGTTTTATTTTTCGATCAGAAAATAAAAGTTATTTTCTAAGTTTTATTTTTCTGCTCAGACAATAAAAGTTTTTCGGTTTAATTTTGGCTGCAATTGTAGATTTCGCCATATAAATAGGTAAAGTATATAAATAAATTTTTAATTTTGTTTATTTATAAACTTTACCTACGTGTTAATGTGGTAAAATCGACAGCTGCAGCTAAAATTAGACTGAAAAAACTTGTATTCTCTGAGCAAAAAGGTAAACCACAGAAAATAACTTATTTTCTGATGGAAAAATAAAACTAAAAAAAAGGTTTTACTTTTATTTTCTAAGCGAAAAATAAAACTCAAAAATAACATTAATTTTTTGCGGGAAAAATAAAACTCAAAAATATCTTTTATTTTGTGATCGAAAAATAAAACTTAAAAAATAACTTTTATTTCTGAGGGAAAAATAAAACTCAAAAAATAACTTTTATTTTCTAAGCGAAACATAAAACTCAAAAAATAACTTTTATTTTTTGAGCAAGAAATAAAACTCAGAAAATAACGATTAAAAATCAATTTTTTTATAAAAATCGAAAAAGTAAAAGTTAATGCACCTAGAGGTAGCCCGCGTTACGGTGATTACATCTGTGTACTTCTTTTGCGTTTAGCATTTCTCCTTCAGTATGATTTTTTAGCCAAAATTTAAAAAATTACGATTATTTGCAATCCCTGATATATAGTATGTAGCTCCACCACACGGCCGCAAATAAGGTCACTAAATGTTTGTTAATTTTCAATTCGCCATTCAGGCAGATAATTTCAAATTTCACAAATTTACACGCTCATTTGTCAATAAGCTTTTATGCCGCGCTAAATTGCCTTTTCGCAAGCACTTAATCATGCAATATTCAAGTGACTGTGTATGTAAACTTTAGAAATGCAAATATAAGGGGCATTCAAAGTCAAGCTGGGAAAAGTGCTAATGTGGAGTGTAGTTAATTTTCATAATTTTTTCTTCGAACTTTTAGCGAAAAATTTTAGTAGCCAAAGGACCAAAACACTTCAGTATTAATAATGCTACTTGTTTTCATCATGCCTAAATGTGTTCTATTAAATAAAATTATTCATAAAAAATACATAAAATCCACGATTTTAAATAAAAACTCATAAAGCTTGGTATCTTAAATTTACCATCCACTAAATTTGCAAACATACGCTTAGAACAACTACAAATCTAAAATGCTTATAACTTGTAGCAAGAAATTATTTATCATCATTTCTGTTTACTTCTCGCCCATTTTACCACAAACTACACACACATTTGTACATATTCATAATGCTGTCGTTTATAAATTGGAAAATATTCTTCTTATCCTTCTTACCCTTAATTAGCTAATTTATATTAAAATTCATGACATAGTTAAAACACTAAGTGCAGCGTTGCGTAGATGACAGAACAGCTATGTGCATATATGTACATAAATATGTATATACTACATTAATACACACAAATTTCAGTGACACAGCGGACTACGGCATAGCAGGCTGTCAGTAACGGCGCGCGCTCGCGGATTGGCAATCATCCGTTTAGCGCTTGAATAGAGCACTGAGTGTTTACTACTCGAGGTTAATCATAAAATTCATTTCGACGTTAAATTATTTAACTATGTAGAACAATTTTCCGCAAGGGAATTGTAGGACCAAAAAGAGTTTTTTTTGTTGTAGAAGCAGTAGGACATGCTTAGACCAGGGACCGTAATCATTATGAGTTTTATAATAAAAATCGCCATTTAATCATTATATGTTGAGTTTTTTTTATATTTCATCAAAAATAATCATTATTTTTTGAGTTTTATTTTTTTGATCAGAAATAACACTTCTTCCTTGAGCGATATTTAATCTTTCAGAAATAATCTTTATTGTGTGAGTTTTATTTTTTTTCGATCAAAAATTTCACTCATTCACGAAGTTATATCGATGGGAATTTTTTAGTAATTATGTTCCAGAGCACTTCAGAGAAAATTTGAGTTTTCCGACCTAAGCAAAGAAATAAAACTCAAAAAATAATGATTATTTCTGAGCGATAAACATATCACTCAAGGAATAAGTTTTATTTTTGATCAAAAAAATAAAACTCAAAAAATAATGATTATTTTTGATTTTTATGGATATCGCTTAAAATTTTTCGATCATAGTGGATTCGGATAGTGCTTTTTCAGATATGCACACATACAAACTCAATGCTCTACTACGATGATTGCAAGTATTTGATTTTTTTCACTGAAAATATAATGAATAATGATTATTATGTGTCCCTAGCTTAGACACTTGTTCCAAGAAGCCTCATATTACATTCTATGGTTAAATATTGTTCGTTTGGTAATGTGCATTTTTAACATTGTTTTAATTAAGCTGTTATGAGTTGATAAAACAGTTACATTAGAATATGTTTAGAACATCAGTTTTTTTATGGGAATGTGCCATTTTCAAGCACTCATAGCTTAAGCGAGTACTTTGCCAAGAAGGCCAAGAAACTATAGATTAAGCGAGCCGATAAAGCTAGAAATAAATAACTTTGAGTTAATGTCAAAAGAATAATGGGAATAATAGCATTGTTTGTTTATTTTGACTGTCATTGATATTAATTCCATTGACATTATTACTCATTGCCAAAAAATATGTATATCTGTTTCGTTATAAAAAGTTATGAAAAATCTCAACGTAGGCAGTTAACCCATATCGTCCTAATGTTCGATAAATCGAACAGCAAATTTCAATTATTTTTTCTGATCTGTTTTTCAGAACATAAACCCAAAATTTTGATGTAGTTTAATACTGTGGAATATTTTCTATAATTGAAAATAAATATTTAATTTTAAGCCCCCAGCTTTCTCTGAACGGGGCATTTAAGAAAAACCCTTAATTTTAATATGATTTTGAAATTGCCAAAATATATAAAAAATACCAATATTAAATAAAATTTAGTAAACACCTCATTTGGAAAGAAAATAAAATTCAAGTCTTAATTTGAATTTTATTTGCAAAGTCAATAAAAGGAACAACTCATATATTTAAAGTTAGCTGTTCGATTTATCGAACGCTGGGTGTTACTCAGTGGTTTTTTTTTCTGAGGAGCATAGGCACTGTACGAGCAAACGGTATTGGTGGTGCATAATTAAAATCCGGAAGAAAACTGGAAAAATACAATAATGACTTCTGTTTTCATACCCAGAACAGTATTTTGATTTGTCGTTGGCAGGATAATAGCGGGGTTGCACTTGCTACCTATTTCGAGCAGATCCTGCCAATGGTGTCTGTGAAAGAATGGAAGAAACAGAAAACCAACAATGAAGGGAAAACTCTTAAGCCCGGCCATTATGTGAACTATAACCAGCCCCAGCTAATGAAGAATTACAATATAGGGATTGGCGCAGTAGATCTGAACGACAATAATTCACAGAATTATTATATCGCAATGCGATCCAAAGAGTGGTATTGGCCTTTATGGATTTCGACTTTAAATTCAGCTATCGTCAACGCATGGAAGCTTGACGGTTTCATTCGCCGTTATTTAAAATAAATATTCTCCCCCAACAAGGTGGATATTGCACATTCTCTGCTAATGGCAGCGGTTGACGAATCCAAGGTCTCTGAGGATATGGAGGTCGCGGAAGGCGACAAAAGGGACGTAATAATTGACCTGGATTTTCAAAGGATGCTCATCCGATAAATCTACAGCGAATCAAGGGACAATATCTCGTAGTCAAAATCGAAAATAATAAGAAATGGAGATACAAATTGTAAGACAAACCAAGTTCCTTTTTGTGCAAGAGATGCCATTTTTCACTTTATACCCATTTTGAGCCATAAGTATCATTTTAAAAACCAAAAGTAAATTAATTTTGACTTAAATATCTTATTTTTCTCTCTCACTTATCTAAAAATAAAATATGAACAAAAAAAGAACATACGTTTTCTTTTGGTCGCAGGAGGAAAACCCCAAAAAAATGTATACAGATAGGCCAAGCGTTATCGAACACATGATATCTCAAAAACTAAAATTTTAATAATTTTTTTGATAACAGATTTGAATTCAGAGGCCCAAATTTACTTAAAAAAAATTTGCTTAGGGCGATATGGGTTAAGCAATGAGGGTTTTTAAGTTGTGTGTCTTTTCAAGTTGGTGTGCAATTTTTTCCCCTAACCTATGAAATATTTGCATATTTCATGGCTTTTAATTCTTCCTTTCATTCTTTTCACTTTGTTAGTTTTATATCTTTTTAGCTTCTCTACGCAAACTTTTGCCCAGGCAAACACATACGAAAACAAGTAAGGAAGCCTAAGTTCGAGTGGAATCGAACATTAGATACTCAGCTGTATGTTTTCATTGTTTGTTTGCGTTTGATGGATTTTATATAAAGCGAGTGCTGCATAAAGTGGGTGTAGCCACGCCCATTTTCAAAATTTTTATCAGTCATCCAACTAAGCATATGAATATTATTCTTTGTGCAAAATTTCATTCCTTTATGACTTCCAGTTACAAAGATGTCACGTTACAAATTTCCAAAGCGTGTTCCAGAAATATCTTTGCTAAAAAGTAGGCGTGGTCATAAACCGATTTCAATAAATTTTTGCGTGTCTATTGACACAAGTTATAAAAGTGTATAAACCAAGTTTCGTCATAATATCTCAATTATTTGTCGAGTTATGGGCTCCGAAATCTCGTAGATTCCTTTGTCCAAAAGGAGGCGGTACCACGCCCATTTTCCAAAATTTTTCTTTTTTTTTCCGGTCTATTGTGGAACTCATGTCACAAAATTTCAATGAATTATCTTTACATTTGACAAAGATATAGCTTAAAATGTTTTTATTAGGTCACTTTATAATACCCATATATAAAAGTGGGCGTGGCCGTCAAACCGATTTCTCTAAAATTTTGAACATGTATTACCACAAGTAATAAAAGTGTACACACCAAGTTTCGTCATTATATATAAATTATTTGTCGAGTTATAGGCTAAGAAATCTCGTATATTCCTGCTTCTAAAAAGAGGCGGTGCCACGCCCATTTTCCAAAATTTTTACGGTTTTTGTCTTATGCTCCTAGTTACACTCCTGCCATAAAATTTTAATGATATATCTTTATATTTGACAGAGATATCGCTTAAAATGTTTTTATTAGGTCACTTTATAAGACCCATATATAAAAGTGGGCGTGGCCGTCAACCGATTTTGACAATTTTCCGTCAAAACATTTGCTTAAGTAAGTAAATCACGCACACCAAATTTCATCGATATATCTTCAACGGTTTCTGAGTTATGACATATAAAACTTTCAATGTTTGACCCTTAAGAAGTGGGCGTGGCACCGCCCATTTTCTAAAATTTCACCAAATTTCTTCATAGGGGCCTGAGCTCAACATGTGGGTAAAATTTCATCGCTCTAGCTATATTAGTGGCTGAGATACCAAATTTCCGATTTTTTCTATATAGGAAAAGTGGGCGTGGTCATGGTCCGATTTCGCCCATTTTCAATACCAACCGTCCCAGTCTCGATACCAACTTGCATTCCAAATTTCATCAAAATATCTCAATTTTTGCGCGAGTTAGAGTGTTTACAGACGGACGGACGGACAGACGGACGGACGGACAGACGGACGGACGGACGGACATGGCTCAATCGATTTCTCTTTTCACCCTGATCATTTTTATATATATAAGTCTATATCTATCTCGATTATTTCATTCTGTTACAATCCACCGTTATGTGATTCAAACTATAATACTCTGTGTACTAGTACAGCTGAGTATAAAAAGATATTTCCACAAATCTGCACTACCACATTTTTCCAATTAGTCATTGCTCTATGCATAAGCACATATATATGTTGTACATATGTATGTATGTAAGTATGTATGTACGTATTGTTGTACATATTAAGCAATTGTCGGCAAAGTTCAGTAGAGAGATTTTGTCGAAGAGCACAAAGCGATTTGCGCCGCATTAGTTCGCATGTGGTGGGTACGTGTGAATCGACTGTGCACACTTGTGTTATACAATGCCGATGGCTGATATAAAACTGTGTGTGAACATGCGTCAGTCTGCTGTTGAACGCTATGTCAGTGTCGTCTGTGGTTAAGCCAGATGCTGAACTGTGCCGAACCACAAAACCGGATTCGGAAGCTGTTCTCCGACTATTCGCCGTTTCTGTTGCTACTTTTTGCTTCCTTCAGCTGGGATTTTATTTGGCTTGAATATTAATCATTGGTTGTGTTAGAACTTAGTACCCCTTCACTGCAATACGAGTATTCGCATACATATACATACATACATATGTACATATGTATGCATGTTTGTATGTACATATTTACCAACAATAGTAAACTAGTTTATATGGATGTTACACCCGTTTTAAGTCACTTTTTTGTCCTTTAAAAAATATTCAATTTCAAATACTCAAACTAAAATTAGAATAAGTAGTCAAAGTAATGCTGCTCTGTTACTATTATGCATTCACCAAGTGCCACTAGGCGTATGAGTGATATTTTATGCTTAATTGAGCTCTCAATATCGCTAGCTTAGAGTGCAGATTGTGTAAGTCCTTTTTTTTTAAACTTTACAGGAGAGACAAAAAAACAAAAAATAAAAAAAATTCGAAAAAAATAAAAATTTCTGTTCATATAAATATTTTGGACTTACACGATTTGCGTATCACTGAATAACAACGATAAGAAATATGACAAGTATAAGAGACTTGTTTAGCGCGGTGCGTATTTGATTTTTCTAGCTTTCTACATGAAAATACACTTTTTCAGAAAAGTGGACTTACACAGTTTGCTCTCTAAGCTAGCGATATTCTTTCGTCAGTTGAGCTTCTACATAGATGGGTGACGGCAAATTTCTGAATTTTGAATGTTACTCAAAGATTGTATAGAAACCTTCTTAAATGGCAAATTACTTGAGCATTGAAGGAAAGTATTGAGAAACTAAAAAAATTTAAATTGATCGTGAATATAATATTTTTAACAGAGAGAACAAAATTTTTGCTGTACAGTCTACTGAGTACTTCTTATTCGTCTATACATGTGAAATGGTGTGGTGTTATTTGTCTTGTGCCATTCAAAATTAACCATAAAATATGTATGTATACCCAACTGGGTAACGTCTGAATAAAAAGATAAAAATAGCATTTTGTTTTAAAACAAATCTGTCATGCCCGTTGATGGCGGTACAAATGAAATGATTTAAGCAAAACCAGATCATCAGACTAGTTATTGAAGTAAGCCGCGCCAATTTCGATTTGAATTCACTGAAGAACTTTTGGCAGTTGCATGTGTCACTAAATTTATGAACAAAAAGCACAAGAACAACAGTACAGGGGCACACTTAAAATTCCAAATGGGAATAAAGCAAGCTTGAGAAATTTTGATTCACACGCTGCAACAAAACTTTGTCAAGTCTTTGCCAAAACATATTACCGAAATAAATAATTAAAATGGATTGTCAATTGGTTATCAGAATTTTAGATAAACGCATTTGGTTTTTGTATATGTATGCCATAATAGAAACAACCACAAAGATGGGGGAGGGTTACAATTGTGGCACTTTGAATACATTCTCATTTATACTTTTCAGTTCGGCTTTTTAGCGTTTATTGTCAGTGTAGAGGGGTTTATTTAAATTTAAATTTTTTCCTACTTCCACGTTGCAACCTTTGCGTTTTAGACTTAAGTTATAATATGTACCAATTCATGTTTATTAGAGGTATAAAAAAGCGGTAATAAATAATCAAAATAACGCCAGTGACAACATGTTGCTTGGTTGAATTGTTGCTGAAACATTGTTATGTGAAATGTATGGCAACATGTCCAAAAACATATATGTACATAGTATGTGTAATCCTTATAAGGAAACAGGTGGTTAGAAAACGAACTTTGTAGCAAAACAAAATTGCTTAACAAAAACAAAATGAGTTCGCAGGGTTTACCACGTTATCCCCAAAATCAAAATCCCCAAATCAAAATCCCCAAATCAAAATCCCCAAAATCAAAATCCTTAAAATCAAAATCCCCAAACACAAAATCCCCATATTCTGTGTGAAATAAATTTAAATTATGAATATTTTAAAGAGCTTTTAGGCCGATTAGTTCAATTGTATATCGGCCTAAAAGCTCTTTAAAATATTCATGTATATTGAATTTCATGGCCTATAAACAATATAAATTTAAATTAGGTTAGAAATCGCGGCGATAGAATATGAGAATTCTACATTGGACATTATTTCTCAAACTGAAACTCAAAAGAAATTGTATACGTGATGATTTCACAAATGTTTATTAATAAATTCATCTTGCTTGGTTTTTATTAATACGGCCCAATAACTTATGATTACATATTTGCATAGGGTTGGGTAGGAAATGTCGAAAAAAAATATCGAAATAATGTCAAATTAATGATGTGTAAAATGTGCGCGAGTAGAAAACTTTTTTGCATTGGCGGCCTTTGGCCGCGCTTTAAAAAAATAACCCTCAGCCGGCAGAATTCCCTTTCTGGAATAAAACGTATAGAGCAATCCACAGTACTTTTGAGTAGAAAACGTTTTTGCCTGGCGGCCTTCCGCCGCGCTTATAAAAAATAACCCTGGGCTACGCCATCCAAGTCCGGTCGTGTGCCATAACCGTGGCGGTGATGTCCTTATGCGTAGTACACACTTCAGCGCAAGCGGCCTTCGCCTTTATTTATTCATTTCATTTATTTAGATGAACATATTTTTTATAAAATATGGAATCTCTTAGATACCCCGTAGAGCGCATTATATCGAAGCCGACCCACCTACCGAAAATAAAGAAAAAACACGCCAAGTATTTTTCCACATTTTCTACATTTTTCGACATTTTGCGACTTTTTTATTTCGGTAAATTAAAATTCGACATTTTTTTCGACATTATTAGCGAGAACTCCATGGATAGCGAATGGAGTACTCCGAATTTTTGCAGGGATATATATGTATTTTATATGTATGTATACATATATGTTATTACGTATCAGAGCTCAGATAAGACTCGGCATGCGGTTTTTTAAATATGACCTTCAACGTTGTTTATTTAGTCATCTTTTGGGGATTTTGTGACGCTATCCCCGAAAAAATGTGGGGATTTCGTGTTTGGGGATTTTGATTTTAAGGATTTTGATTTTGGGGATTTTTTTTTTTGGGATTTTGTGCGTTGGGCATTTTGTTTTTTGGGGATTATGTGGCACTCCCGAATTCGCAGCAACACGAAGTCTGTGTTCATAATAGAAATGTGAAGTGAAAGAAAGGAAGAATGTAGCGCAAGAGCGCAAACTCGAATTTCTCTCTTAATATTGCTTTTTCTTTTTCACAAAATGTCAGTGCACGTGTATTTATGCGCATAACTGCATAGATACATATAGATATGTCCTTGTGAAATGTAAACAAATCCGAACCTACATTAACAAACATAACACTCACAGTGCAAAAAGTCCTAAATAAGGTTTATTCATTGCTCCTGCATTAACTTGGCAAATGAATTAAAATGATGCCTGAAGTCGGCAAGCTAATAAAAATACATATTTACATACGAACATATGTAACTATATGTGCATAAAATATGAAACGACATAGTAGATTTCTACTAAAAGCCATCGGCTCATTGTTATAAAGGACTTTCCCATGATTTTTTAAACCAGTTTTTAATATTGAATTTTGCCTCGGCCAGGTTTCGAATCCGGGAACACTTTGAGCTATGCAAAACTAAGAACAGAATTGAAAAGGACGAACTATAAAACCAAAATAAAATATTTCACTTATGTTTTACCACAGCTTTTATAGATGCGAACGAAATGTCAGGAAAACGTATTACTTACCACGCTGCCTGTTGCGCTGCCTTTTGCCTTTCAGTAAATCGTGCTGCCCAAAAGGATTAGCAGGATACGTACAATGTAGGAGCAGGAAAAATAGTGCAGCAATTCAAAAATAAACGACAACAAAGGAAGTAATCGTTTATCCATCGCTTTCACCTTTATTTTATTTTATTTTATTTTTTTCTCTCATGCACATGAATTATTATTTATGTACATATGTGTGATTGTGCTTCCCTTTGTAAATTCATCTAAACGAAAAGAACAATAGTCGCCTTGTATATGACGCCACTGCTGCCAGTTCGATTACTGAGAATTGTTTTCAAATGAGTTACTTCCGGTATTTTTTAGTAATATATGTATGTAGGTAAACGTAATTTCACCTTTTTTTATGTTTTTATGAATCCGCTAAGCCCTTTATCTTCCACTTAAAGCAACAGTGTACTGTTGTAAGGTAGTTTTGTTTAGGCAAATTGAAAAGCTAGCAAGAAAATCTAACTTAGGTCTATAATTACCATATAAATATGTATGTATGTATTCATAAATAAATCAAAGATTTTGTTTTCCCTCTAAAGACTTTCATAATAAATTGTATGACGTGAAAAGTTGTTTTTACGAGTATTTCTAAAATACCAAGCCTTATACACTGATTGTGTATTTTTAAAGTCATTCATATTCTATATGCATCTTATACACATCTCATCTGCACAGCCTGCAGCTTTTTCCTCTTCATACTTCATTGCATTCTGTTAGTGAATGATTTTCATTGGTTTATTTATTAAATGCGCAATTTCAAAATTAATTCGTATATGTTAATAATATTGTTTAATGTTAATAACGTGATGTATTATGCAGAGAGTTAAATCTGCAAATGCAAATATTTCATATGAAAGCATACATACATATGTACTTATGCATATTCAGATGCGTATGTACGTACTGACAACGGATCATCCATTAATAGCAATAGCATTGCATGCATAAGTATGCTAATTAATGTGCATTGCAAACATATCAACATTTATATAAGTTCACACATTTAAATCGTATACAGCATTTCGAATTCATTCAAGTTATACTTATGTATGTAAGTGCCCACTAGGCCCATTTGTGAGGTGATGCGATTTCTTGTTCATGCCAGGATACTAGCTTTTGTTAGATATACCGCAGGTACTGTATGTTAAGTATGTTGAATGGCACTTACAAATTGAGCGCAGATCATTTCTTCACAGACTAAAGTAGGAGTTAAGAAGAGTAAGCCGAAGCAGAAAAATTTATACGAATGACATAACAAAGTTAGCAGCACTACTATACCGCCACCATTCATGCTGAATACCTAACAAGTTGTTGTGTTCCCTAAAAGAAATGTAATGAGGAAAGTATTGATGATTTGTAGATCTTTGGACCTACTGGGTATTCTCCCATGATTTCATATATGTATGTATATGTTTACGTAAAAATATACTTATAAATATGTACAAGGATACATTCGTTAAACGATACATACTCAAATGGGGAGCTTATCATCCCTGACATACATAAGTACATATGTTGCAAGATAGAGCAAACGAAGTTCGCTTATTTAAAACTGAATTTGTCCTAAAATGATAAAAACTCAGCACAATTTACCTCCACGTCTCAGTATATAGCTGGCTGTTCTTACATACATAAATACACACTAGTCTATTTATATTGAAGAAAGATCCCTCTTTTTACTGCTACGTAATGTTGTTATTGCCCAATTTTCACTTAACGTGTTGTAGATTAAATATTTAAACAATCATACAACAACACAGCACTGTTAGTTTATTGGTTCGTCAACAGTTGCGAGTTGCTGACAACTAAACAAATGGCAAGTGATTGTTTGTTGGGGAAAATAAGCAAATAATGCCAAATATAATAAGTATGTGAGTTTGAGGCTGTCTTCGGCTATATGCAATGATTTACCACACCACAGAAAATTGGCATGACCTTATAAATGGATGTGAACAATCCCTGTGGAAGCTATTTCTACTAATGATCCGATTTTTCCGACTCAAAACAGTACATAAAGAGGGACTAGTTTGCATTCAAACAGGCGGACGGGGCTTAGTAAACACAGCTTATGATTCTGATCATATCGGTACATATTTTGATACCTACCAGACTCGTGTTTTAGACCAAAGTTATAATAACATTTCATGTTCATGAAAGGTATACAAAAACATTTAATGCCGGTTTTTCCCTGTTTGGGAAATTTAAAATTGGATTTGAACGGTACGAAATACAGTTCAAAATAAGGCACCGCTAAACAACTGAAAATTCGAAAAATCAGAAAAAATAGTTTAGTGCAGAAAAAAGATATTTTGCAAAAGCAACCCCAGAATTGTATTTGTATATATATCTTCATGCTATTAATAATATTGTGTGTACAATTCCAGAAATCTTCTTCCAACACAAGTGAGCAGATAATACTTCTGGATAAGCTGAATAGCTGAGTTAAAGTCATGAAAAACAACTCTTATATCTCGTTAGCCTAGAGTGCAACTTGTGTAAGTTCTTTTTCAAACTTTGTAGGAGAGTCAAAAAACAAATAATAAAAAAATTCGAAATGAAAAAAAAAAACATTTCTTGTTCATGTAAATATTTTGGACTTACACAATTTTCTTCGCTTTTTGGACTTACACAATTTCCGTATTACTGAATAAAAACGAGTAGAAATATGACAAGTATCACAGACTTGTTTAGCGTGGTGCGTATTTGATTTTTCTAGCGTTCTACATGAAAATACACTTTTTCAGAAAAGTGGACTTACACAGTTTGCTCTCTAATGCTAGAGACACACATCGTAGTATAGTAGAAATATTGGGATCTATACCACATATGTATGTGTCACTCTCATATCGTAGTTTAATTGAAAATTTTCATAGTAAAGCCAAATCATACACTCAAAAAAAAAATTTCTCTCGATCAAAGACATAATTTTCCTTATTTTGAACACGCGTCCCAATACAAAATTTTCTTTGTTTTGTGTAAATTTTCTCAAAAATGTGGAAAAAACATAAAAAAACTTTCAAACAAATTCGTTGCCATGGGGATTTGTATGGGAATTTAATTTCTCAAAATTAAAGAAATCAAGTCTTCAAAACAAGGAAAGTTGGGAATGGAATGGCGCTTAAAGAATTTTTCATTATTTTAATGTATGAATTTTTTCAAAACAAGTATATGAAACCATGGTAACGCATGTAACAACAATATTTTATAAACCTTTTAACATGTTTTAAGGAAAATTTACTCAAAACAAAGAAAGTAGTGTTCAAAATAGGTAAACAATTTCTTTGACCCCTCCATATATTTTTTTTCTCTCAGTGTAGTATTGATATTATAATATTTCTACCACATGTGTGTCTGAGGCATAAGCTAGCGATATATTCTTTTGCGAAGTGTCCTGCATTTGCAAAGAATATGCTCTGCAGTTTTTCAAGTCCTGTTAACAACGCCGAAGTCTCTTCTCTTTGATTCTATACACCAGCCAACGCAGGCCCGACGGGACGGGGGGGGGGGGGGAGGCTGAGGGGGTCAATTACTGAAACAAATTTAATCATCAAATTCTTATACAGCGATATATGTACGTGTATGTATGTATGTAAACAGCTATAAGCCGAAAACAAACGAAGCTTGCGAAGATAAAATTTGCTTTGGTGCTTCGTACAGTTGAATTCGATTGCTGTTTCACTAAAGCGTTCAGCAGAATCAGTCTTTTGATATACTAAATTATTACCAACAAATATTTGTATTCCAATTTAAAGAAATTTATTTCATACAAATAAAGCAACATGTATTTAAACAAAATTCATTCAGACCTATGGTCCCATGGACAATATTACAATACATTTGACCCACCCTAATATGTATATTTCTATGTAAACATATTTACTTGATCTGTATTAATGTATGGATAAATTAAAGTTCGTAACTATGTATTTATTGAATTTTGATTTTGAGAATTTTTTCATTTAGTATGGAGGCCCGTATTTTTTTTGACCCCGGGCCCGGATTTTTTCTCGGCGGCCTTGAGCCAACGGCACTCCATAAAATAATTGTGTCCCGTAGATTCACAAATCGCGCGAATCGCTTAGTGCTTTTCAAATGAAAATTACACGCACAATCTCACCGGCCATTGCGCAAGTAGAATTTTGCATCACATAATCGCAAAGTTTATTACCACGTTCACTTTTATTATAACAGCACGTTTTCCAACATTCCTGCCGCCTTTTCGCCAACATTGAACAAATGTAGAAATATTTATGCTAACTGACAAAAAGACAAAATGCACGAAAGGATTTAAAGAACCACGAGTACAATGATGAATGCACTTAATTTTGTTGTGGGTATCATTTCGTGCCAAAAGTAACATTCATTGGATTTAATTTGCGTTTTTGTTAAACATAATGCAAACAAATTGACAAATAAGAAATAACAAACCTACTTACATACATTCATACGTACCATATATGTGTGTACATAAACGTGCATACATGACAGTTGTGGAACTCATGTCCACCGCAGCAACCGAGATGTTAGCCAGAACTGAGGGAAAACTGATGGTATAATGCGGGCAATGCAACAGTGACAAATTTTTTCGAAGTTGTACTATCTTTCTGAAACTTTTTTGTATAGTTCACAACAACAAAAAAAAATACGTTTGGCCCAGTTTTTCGAAATTCGAATTATTTTCAAAGTTATAGCTATCAACACTTTTCGAAGTCCCTCAGTTTTTGCCGATTTTCTCACGATTGGTCAAACCGATTTTGCTAAATTTTGACATATATATAAATGCATTTCTTATTTTTGCAAATAATTTTTTTTGCAAACATTATTCGCAATTTTTATGTTCTGGACCGCGGTCGGATGTCGCTTTTGTATGATGCTGTTGGGCATTCCATTAGTAACTATTAGCAAAAAAAAAATTTTGGGGCACTGTCCAGAACATAAAAATTGCGAATAATGTTTGCAAAAAAAAATTATTTGCAAAAATAAGAAATGCAGTTTGCTAGAAGATATCATCTTTTATATATATATCAAAATTTAGCAAAATCGGTTTGACCAATCGTGAGAAAATCCGCAAAAACTGAGGAATTTCGAAAAGTGTTGATAGCTATAACTTTGAAAATAATTCGAATTTCGAAAAATTGTTAAATACGTATTTTTGTTTAAGCGTTGTGAGCCATACTACCCACCTTCATTAAAATACATGACCGTCGAAAAAATTTTAGGTGGCCCACTTCAAAAAATTCAACTCACATACGAATGCAAGAGTGTGGATGATGAATGCGGCAGTTGCGGAAAACATTTCATATGTACATTAGGATGGTCCTTAAAAATCAAATGAAACTTTTTTTCAGTCTCACCCCCCACATCGGTCAAAGTACGGTCAAAGATAACACATAAAAATGTTGGTCCCGATCGGAGATTGATAAAGGGTGTCGCACAAGGTTCAAAGTTTAGACAACTATATGGGATCCCTGTGGGACAGCCTTTAACAGTCTCCGATCATGACCAAAATTTTTATTTGGTATCCTTGAGTACAGAACTATCAAATTTGGCCATTAGATGTAAAAAATGTAATTTAATTTTTTGGTCTTTATATGGTAATATGAAATTTGACCCCTGTGCGACACCCCTTAACCTTTTCCGGGCGGGACTAATATTTATATGTGGTTTCTTCGACTACACTAGCATCGACTTAGCGGGTGAGGATGAGGAAATGTGCTGTGAAATTTTTCACCATACATTTGGGGAGCACCCTAATATACATATATATTTTACGCATAGTATAAGTAGAAGATGATTCACTGCTCTTATGTGCATACAAAAGCGCTAACATTTTATCGTTATTACAGCATTTGCAGTGGAAAAAGGTTGAGCGCAAAAATTAATTTAATTAGGTTAGCATAAAAAAATATGAGTTACTCTCGATCATCATCAAATGGTGACAAGTTCATACACTTGCCAAACGCCTCCTTTAAGGTGGTTCGAGTTAATACAAGTCTACAAAAAGGCAGGTGGAAAGATTTAAAAATATCCCTGAGTATCTCAGAGTAGTCAAACACTGGACACGCGCCACGTTCGATTGCCATCCATTTTTGTTAGATGGTTACCGGCGATCTGCTGTTCATAACCCCACTTGCAGATGGTTTCTGGCAGCGTCATTAAAGAAGTTGCCGAATTTGTTACGGCACTTTCGGACTGTTTGAGCTAATTTTTCACCTCCCTGATGTTGTTGTTATTTTTGCCTTTATCTTTGGATCCATTTCTCTTGTAAGAAGCTTCACCCACATTCGTGTGTTTGCCCGTGTTAGGCCTCGAGGCTTGATGATTCCTCTGGAAGCAGTTCCTAAATGAACATCGCCCTCAGGTATTTGCTCTTCCCGATCTGTTAGAGACTCTTTTTATCTTTCCGACCACAGTGTTGGTTAATTTAAAGTTCCTGACATGTCAAATTTTCCACGAGAAAAGTTGTACAGCATAAATATCTATTCTAACCAGGGACCGTAACGGTTATCATTTTTATAAAAAAAAAATCATTTTTAATCGTTATAATTTGATTTTTATTTTTTCGATGAAATCTGATTGATATTTTCTGATTTTTATTTTTTCGATGAAAAATAATTTTTATTATTGGGTTTAAATTTTTCCGATGAAACTTGATCGATATTTTATGATTTTTATTTTTTCGATCAAAAATAATTGTTATAATTGGATTTAAATTTTTCCGATCAACTTTAATCTATATTTTTTTATTTTTTCTCCGATCATAATAAACTTTTTCAAACATTAGTGAATTCTATATTTGATGACCGAAGTTGACGATTGCCAACATTGTGCTTGGTAATTTTAGAATACCTATGCGTGCACGTTGCCATAGCTCTGTTCTGTTCTGCTCAAAAGCATACAACAATCATACAGTAATTTTTTCAACGGCGATTATGGACGCATTTTCCAACCAATTTCAATGAAAATTGGCGCAGATCTATTTGATAACAAAATTTATGTTAGCGTATTAATAATATAGCGTATCGTACAAAAGAAACAATTGTTTAGAGTTTATTATGATCGGAAAAATTAATAAATAAATATTTATTAAAGGTGATCGGAAAAATTTAAATCCAATAATAAAAATTATTTTTGATCGAAAAAATAAAAATCATAAAAATCGATCAAGTTTCATCGGAAAAAATTAAATCCAATAATAAAAAGTATTTTGGATCGAAAAAATAAAAATCGTATATAATGGTTATTTAAAAATTTAAAAAATAAAAATCTTTAGAATAAAAATGAGGTCATATTTGGATAGAATGTGCTAAAATCATTATATTGGCATACTTGCATTTTATTGTAAACGAAGTTTTCATAATGATTTTTTCAGCCGAAGAAATGCAAATAACGATTAAAATCGGTCCCTGATTCTAACCCATCCGAATGCGATCCATTATATACGCAAATCTTAAGTTTACGCACGAAACTGTTAATAAAAGGGTTTAGTAGGTAATAGATAAGCCACTTGGGCTATTTATTTAGGACAAATTATAATAATGTACATACATATGTACATACTTATGTAGGAAGAACTTGTAAAACTATTTAAAGTTAAACCTTCACAAGCTCCCATGTACAGCAAAATCAATGTTAACTTATTCAAGTGACAACGTTTTTACCCACTGAACTTTTGTAGCTTGCAACTTCAGCTTGACTTACGTGGGTACTTACCTACAAATACGTGAAGGATTGAATTATTTGGAGAGCAAATGAAAATTATTCAAGCGTGATTTTATTACCGTCTGCTCTAAAAAATAACATTTACCTGAAACTTCGTACTTATTTGTGAAACTAAATAAGCTATTGTTTAATATTAAGTACATTATGTTTTGTTTATACTTCGCTTTAATATGGCTGAAGCAGGATTATGTATTTCTATTTGTCGGTGCAGTAAAAAAACAACATGATTTCAAATAATCACCGAGTCAAAATTCAAATAAACTAAATCTCCATGCATTTATCTTCTCGGATATCGCAAATTTAGCTCACTTAGCTGTCGGTTTATGGTAAATACATATGTACATATGTATATGTATGTATGTGGGTGTTCACATACTAATAGTACATTATTATCATAGTACACTAAGAGTTACATAAATCAGCGCAAATGTCACCTGATCCAGTCAATATGTATGTTAGTATGTACCTGAATACTTACATTACCCAGTAGGCGCAAAGGACTAAAAATCAGAGCTGGGCGATAAGGATTACATGTGCAATCGATTACACATAGGATTACGATTACATTAATCGTCATTTCAAGTTTTTTACGATTACGATTACAGTAATTCTTATTTTTGTAACGACGATTACGAACACAGTAATTGTAATTTCAAGTTTTTTACGATTACGATTACAGTAATCCTTATTTTATGTAATCTTAAATTACAAAATTTAAGAATTACATGTAAAAAATTATTAAAATTGCTTTTTGATACTAAACGGCGTAGGGAGGAAAATATGCTTGGCTCTGAAAGAAGTGCTAAAAACTACAAATAATTATGTAAAGCTTGGAATTTCACACATATTATATACATTTTGAAATATTTGCGGTTAAGATAGCAGTTTTTAGTGGGCTGGAGACAATGGCCTCATGCATAAAAATCGAGCTGTAGCTAACACTAATTTTCTTCGTAAAATGTGGATTTTGCATGTATAAAAAATATGTGTTACAATTGCTAGATTTTACTAAACAAATTACTTAGGTTTATCTCATAACAAAATTAAAAAGTAATAAAACTCCACTGCAACTTTTGAAGATGTAAATGACCATAACTATTAAAAGCCAATATTAGATGAAGATTTTTTTGACTTCGGCGGTAAATACCTAACTACATATCTATATAACAACTTAATATATATTTTATTTAAAACTCAATATACCTTTAGAAAACACTGATTTACCTGAAGTGCTTCCTGGTAGTGGCTCAAACATTATAGGAGAAGAATTTTTAAATATTTGAACGATGCTGATAGTAGCCATGGCTGTTTTAAAAGATATCCTCTGATAAAGAAAGCATCTTTAAGATTCAGCACCCCGCTTACATCGTCAGCACCTGTGGAAAGGCTATTTTCGTTGGCGGGCATTATAAACAGTCCTCGACGCCATGCACTTTCCGATGTTTCTTTTGAAAAATTGGTTCTGCTTAAGACTAATATTGAATATTATTGAATGTAAATTATCCAAACAGCAGTCTTAATTTTGTATCTTTATTATTTCCGCTAATTTTCTCTCTTCTTAATACACATCCCAGTTTTAATTGTTTACTTAATGTGTGAGAAATAAACACATATGTATGTATGTATGTAAAAATTATTATTATTTCTTGGAAAACGATGTTGGGTAAGTATATCACTGTTTTTTACACATTGTAATTCCAGAAAACGAGAACAGTAATCGTAATTTCAAGTTTCTTACGATTACGATTACAGTAATCGTAATTTTTGTAACGACGATTACGATTACAGTAATCGTAATTTCAAGTTTCTTACGATTACGATTACAGTAATCGTAATTTTTGTAACGACGATTATGATTACAGTAATTGTAATTTCAAGTTTTTTACGATTACAGTAATCGTAATTTTTGTAACGACGATTACGATTACAGTAATCGTAATTTCAAAATTTCTAAGATTACGATTACTGTAATCGTAATCATCTTGTAATCGTAATCCTTATCGCCCAGCTCTGCTAAAAATCATCAATACTTTCCTCATTACATTTTCTTTAGGGAAGATAACAACATCCATGGCTATGCCCCGTGACAATCGCACGACGATGGCCGCCTTCGCATGAATGACTTTGTATAGTTAAAAAAGCAATGAAGCGGAAGCTACGACCTTTCATTCCAAACCGCATGCTCTTTTCATATGGTCGTTATTATACTCTTTTTAGGTATTCAGCATTAATTGTAGCAGTATTTTAGTGCTGAATATACAGCTGCCTACCACCTAACTTTGTTATGTATACTTCATTCGTATAAATTTTTCTGTTTCGGCTTACTCTTCTTAACTCCTATACTTTAGTCAGTGAAGAAATTGATCTGTGCTCAATTTGTACGTACCGTTCAACATACTTTAGGAGTACCTGCGGCATATCTAACAAAAGCAAGTATCCTGGCATGAACAAAAAATTGCATCACCTCACAAATGGGCCTAGTGGGTATATTTATGCATACATACATACATAAATATCTACGTAAATAACAAAGTTCAACTGTCTTAAGTATATAGTAGTAGCTGCCGAGAAAAATCCTGTACACGTGCATATATACAAATGTATCTAAATGACATTAAAAAGAAAAATACACTACGTTCTACTTGAATAGGTCACATTATTTTTGCATTATTGATATTGCACAATTATAGGGAATTATGTTCGCTTCCACGGAACTGAGATTCTTTACTCGTTGTTTTATTATACTGCCACAGAAATTAACCCAAAAGACTCAAATAAACCGCCAAAAAAGCTTTCGAAAAGACTCAGAGATTTATTTTAAGAAAAATGTCATCAAGCGCTCCAAATTTGTCGATTGCGGAGTTACATTGATTCCTTTTTATGGGGTACCATAGTAGTGTAGCTGCAAATTGAGGGTAATGTTCCGGAAATTTTTTTATTTTTTAGCTCCTAAAAGAGTCTTGTTCAGCTTCAGACCTGGTAAATCTACCATCGACCAGATCTTCACAATACGACAAATATTGGAAAAAACCCATGAAAAAGGATCCGACACACACCATCTCTTTGTCGATTTTAAAGCCGCTTTTGATAGCACGAATAGGAATTGCCTGTATGCCGCAATGTCTGAATTTGGTTTCCCTGCTAAACTTATACGGCTATGCCAAATGACATTGACTAACACCACCAGCTCCGTCAGAATTGGGAAGGACCTCTCCGAGCCGTTCGAGACCAAACGAGGTTTCAGACAAGGTGACTCTCTTTCGTGCGACTTCTTCAATTTGATGCTGGAAAAGATAATACGAGCTGCAGAACTAAACCATACAGGAAGCATCTTATATCACAAGAGTGTGCAACTGCTGGCGTACGCCGATGACATCGACATCATTGGCACTAACACGCGCGCCGTATGTTCTGCCTTCTCCAAGCTGGATAAAGAGGCTAAGAAAATGGGTTTGGCGGTCAACGAGGACAAGACGAAGTACCTCCTGTCATCACACAAAGAAACAGCACGCCTTGGCAGCCACGTCAATGTTGATAGCTACAAATTCGAAACTGTTAAGGACTTCGTCTATCTGGGAACCAGCATTAACACCAAGAATGATGTCAGCACGGAGATCCAACGAAGAATCACGCTTGCCAATAAATGCTACTTCGGACTAAGTAGGCAACTGAAAAGTAAAGTCCTCTCTCGACAAACAAAAATCACACTCTACAGGACGCTCATCGTTCCAGTCCTCATGTACGGCGCAGAAGCATGGACAATTTCAAAATCAGATGAGATGGCACTTGGAGTATTCGAGAGAAAAGTTCTTCGTAAGATTTATGAACCTTTGCGCGTTGGCGTGGGCGAGTATCGACGGAGATTTAACGATGAGCTGTACGAGCTTTACACAGACATCGACATTGTTCAGCGAATAAAGATCCAGCGGCTGCGTTGGGCAGGTCATGTCGTGAGAATGGACGAAGGCGCTCCGGCTAAGAAAGCATTTCTATCGAAACCCGCTGAACGCAAAAGAAAAGGGAGACCTCCACTGCGTTGGGAAAATCAGGTGGACAGCGATGCTGCCTCCCTAGGTGTTCCCAAGTGGCGCCATGCTGCACGAAACAGAAGCAATTGGCGCGCTCTGTTGGACTCGGCCAGAATCGTCTAGATGGTTAAGCGCCAATCAAGAAGAAGAAGAAAAGAGTCTTGTTTACCTCTTCTTTATTAGATGGAAATATATGCACTAGAAAGTAGACCAAAATGTTGTTGACAGTAAGTTGGAAAGTGTTTCGGGACCATTTGAGTGATCTTAGACTTATTTCAAGTTGTCTCAAACTGATGTAGGTATACCGTGAAACCTTGCCTCATGCAAAAGGAACACAATGTAATAAATGGCCATATGTATATACATACATACTTACATATGTATGTTGAAAAGTTAAGGAAAGAATGTTGATCTCGAAAGTGTAAATGTAAGCAAGAGCGGAACAAAAGTCAGAAAAACTCTTGTTCTTATAGTAAATTGCTGGAAAATAAAACGGCATAAAAAATTGCTTAATAACAAACGGAGTGCATAGCCATTAAGCAGTGAACTTGAAATTCGAATAAAATTACAAGGCGGCATATACATATGTACATACATACATATACTTACATATGTAACTACATCCATAAGCATGTCTTTTTAAATTATTGAGGCAAGCAAAGAGCCGGCATCATATACGAGCTAATAATAAAAAAAAAACAACTAAAGTCAAAATATGATGGTTGCTTACAAAGCTGATAAGCTGTAAAGTGGTGGGATGACAGTGCATGATGATGAAACTTATAAGAGCGCGAGACTGGAGCGTAGAGTATGGTGTTAGCAGAAGGATGACTGTGAAATTGCAAGCTCAAAGAAGCAAACAGAATTTGGGAAACAACAAAATAGGTATATGGATAAATAGCAAAATCTAAAAAGCAAAGAACAAAAAACAAAAGAGTTAAGTGAAATGTGAGCCATTAAAATAAAATCCTCCCACCCGTTCATGCAGCGCTGCACGACATGATATCTACAAGCTAAAAGAAAGGGTGAACGCGGGCGGTAAATGGCGGTTATGCTACGCCTCTGCTATTGCGTGTATGTTCGCCCATTTTTTAGCATTTTTTGAGGGCAATAAAAGTGGCATAAGATGAAATTGGTTATGCACTGATCCTTTGAATGTTAGAAAAACTTCTCTTCAGTTGTTAGCTTTTTCATGGTTTATGCTTTATCTATTTTACTTTTATTTTGTATTTTTTTTTCTCAGAGCCTTGTAGTTGTTGCATTAAAAACATAAGAGCAACCAGCTAATAAAATGTGCAGACGAAATTTTTGATATACATCAATTACGACAAACGACAGCAACAAGGGCAGTAAGCCATCCGCAACCATCGTGGCTGAAAAGTCATCAGCTGCCCGCCGCCCTTAATGTTTTGGCAAGGAAATGCTGGCAAAAGCGTACAGTAACGAGCAAAACGTAGAATACAGTTATTATTTCTATGCATACCTGGGTAATACTGAGTAGTAATTGGACTATTACGTACTTAAATACTTTATATTTTTATCTTGAAGTAATGAGTCCGTACTAAGTACTTTCAGAATATTCAAGTACTAGTACAAGTGCAAGTACAAGGAATTTAAAAAGAATTGAAGTTTTAGCAAATACTTCAAAGTAATTGAAAAGAATTGAAAGTACTTGAAAAGAATTGAAAAATGTACTTGAATCGATTTTTCAATTATTTTCAAGTACTTTCAATTAGTTACAATCGAAGACGGAACGTCAAGTTGAAACCAATATTTAAAAAAAAAACAAGTAAGGAAGCCTAAGTTCGAGTGGAATCGAACATTAGATACTCAGCTGTATGCTTTCATTGTTTGTTTGCGTTTGATGGAAACACGGAGTGCTGCATAAAGTGGGAGTACCCACGCCCATTTTCAACATTTTTATCAGTCATCCAACTAAGCTTATGAATATTATTCTTTGTACAAAATTTCATTCCTTTATGACTTCTAGTTACAAAGATGTCACGTTACAAATTCCCAAAGGGTGTTCCAGAAATATCTTTGTTAAAAAGTAGGCGTGGTCATAAACCGATTTCAATAAATTTTTGCGTGTCTATTAACACAGGTTATAAAAGTGTATAAACCAAGTTTCGTCATAATATCCCAATTATTTGTCGAGTTATGGGCTCATAAATCTCGTATATTCCTGTTTCTAAAAAGAGGCGGTGCCACGCCCATTTTCCAACATTTTTGCGTTTTTCGTTTTATGTCCGCAGTTGGACTCCTGCTATAAAATTTCAATGAGATATCTTTATATTTGACAGAGATATCGCTTAAAATGTTTTTATTAGGCCACTTTATAATTCCCATATATAAAAGTGGGCGTGGCCGTCAACCGATTTTAAATATTTTACGTCCAAATGTTTGCCTAAGTAAGTAAATCACGCGTACCAAATTTCATCGATATATCTTCAATAGTTTCTGAGTTATGACATATAAAGCTTTCAATGTTTGACTCTTAATAAGTGGGCGTGGCACTGCCCATTTTCCAAAATTTCATCAAATTTCTTCATAGGGGCCTGAGCCCAATACGTGTGTAAAATTTCATCGCTCCAGCTATATTAGTGACTGAGATACCAAATTTCCGATTTTTTCTATATAGGATTTCGCCCATTTTCAATACCAACCGTCCCAGTCTCGATACCAACTTGTATTTCAAATTTCATCAAAATATCTCAATTTTTGCGCGAGTTAGAGTGTTTACAGACGGACGGACGGACAGACGGACAGACGGACAGACGGACATGGCTCAATCGATTTCTCTTTTCACCCTGATCATTTTGATATATATAAGTCTATATCTATCTCGATTATTTCATTCTCTTACAATCCACCGTTATGTGATTAAAACTATAATACTCTGTGTACTAGTACAGCTGAGTATAACTAGAGAGCGCCTACTGTCGAATTTCGACAGTTTTTCTAGATATTTAGGATTAAGGTACGTTATATTTTTTCTTATAATTTTATTTATGTTGAATTATTCCTTTTGTTTTAAATTAAATTAAATTATTTGTTTATGTTAAATTTCAAATGCATTTTGTTAAATAAACATAATATGGACTACAAGCGACATGTAAAAAATATAAAATATCGTTTATTTTGGTATTTTTTTTTTAAATATTGATTTCAAGATTGTAAGTAATTGAAAGTACTTGAAAAGAATTGAAAAATCGGTGAAAGTACTTGAAAAGAATTGAAAAATCGGTTCAAGTACATTTTTCAATTCTTTTCAATTACTTTGAAGTATTTGCTAAAACTTCAATTCTTTTTCAATTACTTGTACTTGTACTAGTACTTGAAAATTTGGGAATGCAAGTACCAGTACCAGTACAATTATTTTAAAATGTACTTGTCACAAGTCGTACTGGTACTTGATATTACCCAGGACTGTTTCTATGTTTATAACTAGTAAACAGAATGTGGCTATAATTTCTTCCGATACTCGTTCTGCCGCTGAAACAAAAATATCACACATAGCCTTATATGGCTTTTGTGTTGCTCTACGCTGTATTATACAGCCCTTCATTTGCTTGTGTGATTGTTCATAAAAAAATAAAAAATAAAACAACGAAAGCTTTGAAAGATGAACGACCCTTTTCTTGTTTTCGCTATAAATTTTTTTGCGCTTAACCTAATGCCATTTGTGTACATCAACTGTCGCTTTAACTCTCGAGCATTTGTTTCGAGATTGTCACCCAAAACAAAGCTACACTTTTTGTCAGCCTAATGAGGCGGAATGCGGAATTTGCCACAACACAAATGTTCACCATTTTCTGCTTCATATCTTTACATATTTTACTGTTTTTTTTTTGCTACTTGACTCTAGTATCAATGCTATTTATCAAGAATTGTTGCAATAATTTTTTGAATGTCGAATTTTACGAAAGAGTTAATTTAATTTTTTTTTTATTTTTGTAGGTTTCCAAGGCGATCGACGGGAATTGGAGAAATTTTGAAACGCCAGCCCCAAACCTGCTAGAATCAAAAAGGAGTACCCCGGGCTGGAATCCTATTATGCAAATTCTACTTATAAATAATATATTATGCCGAAGACGTTTTGAAAAAACTGTACAACTATCTCTCCACGATTTCTCGCCTCATTACTTTCATAACCCCGCAACTATTCCCATTGAGATCCTACACAACCATGTTAACGACATGAGCTAGGGCGGGAAAACTGGAGTGAGGTTAGATTGACTGGATAGCAGCGCACTTAGACCAGTATAAAGGCCCATTGTGATACTACGAGAACACAGATTAATCCTCCCTTTTGAAACAGTTTGAAAAACTGATGAATTTCACCAAGTCTGTTATGTCGATATCAGCGTCTCTACATAGACTATCCAGGAAAGAAGTACCGAAAAAGCGCCGTCTAACATCGTTGAGAGCCGGGTAGTGGCAAATGAGGTATATTCGATCTTCTCCTCTTACACATCATACTTGCAGCATCTGCGGTAGGGTGCACCTAAGCTCTCGGCATGATTCCCTATGAGCCGGTGTCCTCTGAGCACCCCAACCAGTTTACTGATTTTCTCTCCCCTTACGATACATATTTGACGATATCGCGTTTTTGATTCCATTTTGTCCAAGTTTGCCTTGATGTTAAGACCGTAGTTAGGCATATATCAATTCCAACCGTAAACAACACAAAATTATTGGGTTTTACCTTCGACAATCTTGTTTCATTTTCCACGTATGCGTCGATCCGTGATCGCGAATATGATTTTGATTTGCAACAAAATACTCAAGTCACTAGCCGTATGCATAGTCAACATGGTCGCCGGGGACTTGCAGGATCCAATGGTTATAAATTCAGGCCCGCCAAAAGTACGACCTCTGAACTATCGCGGAATGTCTCAAGATGTTATGAGACCAATATCCACCTACATAATGCAGAAGAGGAGTAAGAGCTTCTGCCCGAAACTGATATATATGCATACATACATACATACATATATGCGTAGTTAAAAGTTGCTATATTTTAACTTTTTTCCAAATAAATTTTTGCTTCTCATAAATTTAATTTTTTTCATTCATTTTTAGTATCGCGTTGGTCATGCGCCCGTACTTGCAACTTAAGATGCATCATGCATCCATGTTTCATAGCAACTGAATGCAGTGATATGGACAAAGTTTTTTTTCGACAAACTCTTCTGGGAAATTAAAAATTTTTCATGTGTGAGAAAGTTTAAAAGTTTACATCTGCGACGACGGCCACATTATTGAAGTGGAATCTACGTCCGAGGTTAAATTACATGACTTACCTACGTACATAAGTTACGTTGTTGTTGGCTGCTATTACTGTTATCAGCAAAATTAAATTGCACATGGCTCACTCTTTGTAAAAAAAAATACTTTTTATTATTATACATACCTTTGTGCATGGGTTTTTATCATAAGACGAGTCCATAAAATATCTGTTGATTACAAGCATTTAGGCAGCTTGTGTATTCTTATGCAGTTCTTATACATATACCGTGAAAAGTTGTTGTTAGTTATTCAGAATAACTTATTCTTTCAGTTTTGTGAAAATTTTAAAAGGAAGTTCAAATTAAAACAAGCAAGAGCGCGGCTATCTTCGGCCGTACCGAAGACTTCATACCTTTAATGAATGGGGAAATGAAAAGTTACATAGAGCCACACCTCCTTCTGGTACTTTCACCATTCGTGTTTTGGCACAAAGTTATAATACCATTTCATTCCCATGAAAGGTATACATATTAAGGTGGAGTGAAAATTTTTTTTTGGAAACTTTGTTTGTTCCAAAGCCAGAAAGGCACCTTTGTAGCCCAGAAACAAGCCTGTAAAATTTTATTGACCTACTCGCATGTTTAGAGGTGCCCCCAGCCCCACAAAGTTGAAAAAAATAGCACGATCTGGTACAAATGTAAAATTTCTATAATTGTAAAATCAGCAAACGAAGTATGTGGATTAATAAACATGTCTAAATTGAATATTAAAGCGAATTAATTAAAACCCCCCCATGACCAAATCTAAGTTGCAATGATTTTGCAAAAATTTTCAAAATACAGTTTATAAATTTTGCATTGAATCTTGACTCATAATTTTTGACAAAATTAGTTACAATAATTTTACGGAAGAAGAAATTGGTGAAAGTTGCAAAAAATAAGGTTGGCCAATACATAAGTTCGGCACTTTGAATTGCACTTGGAGCTTGGAGAATATGTTCCCAGTTTCATTTTGTATAAAAATGATTATCACATTATATCATTGTTTAAAGAGATATTGGTCTCTAAAGCCATGCATAATTTTTAGGTCAATTTTTGAACTTTAGGTCAAATGCGCGTGACTATTTCCCACTACAGGTGGTCAGATTTTTATGCAGATCTTATTTTCTATTGTCAAGCTATTAAAAAATGTGCGGGGAGCGAAAAAATTCAATACTTTTGCAAATCCCATATGTTTTGTGGTCACTCTAATGTACATATGCCAACTTTTTTGAACTGAGATTAAAAGAAAAGTACCTTATCGAGAATCGCTTATTTTCGACACATGCATTTAATGGTGCGATAGATGCTCTAATTCTTCTTGAACGCATAAGTTTTCTTGTGAATGATTTTTTTCTACTCTGAATGTACTAGAACTCAATATGTGTGTATGTATGCTTGTAATAGCATTGACAGACGGCAGCGATAATCCCGATTACCGCAACACTTAATTCGATTAAAATTTTACCCTGACAGACGGCAAGTATTGCGGATTAACAAAACAGCTGAAGGAAGGTAGGCGCAGCGGCGAATTCAAAAACTTCTTGTTTTATTTCCAAAGGTAGGGTAATGTCAAAATCAAAACGAAATCACATCATGGTTAATAGGAATGGGCGAGTCCCAAACGAATTCAGATTTCAACCAAGGCGAAATATATTTTGACATTACACTCTACCAATTACAATAACAAATTACATTCGAAATTTCTGAATTCACTTATGCACCTACCTTCCTAGATCTGCCTTGGGTTCTTCTTTTTCTTCCCTTTCATTCACAATAGACATTTTTCACCAGGGTTGTCATTATAAAATGCTCTAATCCGCTAAAATTTTGAGGACTAACTCAAGAGATATTCCGGATTACCTCCAGTTAATTCTCAAGTTAAGTCCGAATTAGCTAGATATTCCGGATTATCGCTGCCGTCTGTCAATGCTATAACGCTGCTATTTTGCGAGTTTTACGATCTAATGCGATTTAATGCGATCTCAAATTCTTAAGCATTTGATTTTTCTGCTTCAAAGTTTACTTTTAAAGCGGTTTTGCAAAAGCATCGACGATATACACATATCGAGTGGAATCGAACATTAGATACTCAGCTGTATGATTTCATTGTTTGTTTGCGTTTGATGAAAACACGGTGTATTTTATTAAAACGCGAGTGCTGCATAAAGTGGGCGTAGCCACGCCCATTTTCAACATTTTTATCAGTCATCCAACTAAGCATATGAATATTATTCTTTGTGCAAAATTTCAATCCTTTATGACTTCTAATTACAAAGATGTCACGTTACAAATTTCCAAAGGGTGTTCCAGAAATATCTTTGTTAAAAAGTAGGCGTGGTCATAAACCGATTTGAATAAATTTTTGCGTGTCCATTAGCACAAGTTATAAAAGTGTATAAACCAAGTTTCGTCTTAATGTCTCTATTATTTGTCGAGTTATGGGCTCCGAAATTTCGTAGATTCCTTTGTCTACAAAGAGGCGGTGCCACGCCGATTTTCCAAATTCTTCTATTTTTTGTTTCCGGTCTATTGTGGAACTCATGCCACAAAATTTGAATGAATTATCTTTATATTTGACAAAGATATCGCTTAAAATATTTTTATTAGGCCCCTTTATAGTTCCCATATATAAAAGTGGGCGTGGTCGTCAACCGATTTCGCTAAAATTTTGAACATATATTACCACAACTAATAAAAGTGTACACAACAAGTTTCATCATTATATTTAAATTCTTTGTCGAGTTATGGGCTCAGAAATGTCGTATATTCCTGCTTCTAAAAAGAGGCGGTGCCACGCCCATTTTCCAAATTTTTTGTGCTGCCATAAAATTTCAATGATATACCTTTATATTTGACAGAGATATCGCTTAAAATGTTTTTATTAGGTCACTTTATAATACCCATATATAAAAGTGGGCGTGGTCGTTAACCGATTTTGGCAATTTTTCGTCCAAACATTTGCCTAAGTAAGTATATCACGCCTACCAAATTTCATCGATATATCTTCAACGGTTTCTGAGTTATGACATATAAAACTTTCAATGTTTGGCCCTTAATAAGTGGGCGTGGCACCGCCCCTTTTTAAAAATCTCACCAAATTTCTTCATAAGGGCCTGAGCTCCACACGTGGGTGAAATTTTATCACTCTAGCTCTATTAGTGACTGAGATACAAAATTTCCGATTTTTACTATATAGGGGAAGTGGGCGTGGTCATGGTCCGATTTCGCCCATTTTCAATACCATCCGTTCCTGTCTTGATACCAACTTACATTTCAAATTTCATCAAAATATCTCAATTTTTGCGCGAGTTATCGTGCTCACAGGCGGACAGACGGACGGACATGGCTCAATCGATTTCTCTTTTCACCCTGATCATTTTGATATATATAAGTCTATATCTATCTCGATTATTTCATTCTGTTACAATCCACCGTTAGGAAATCAAAACTATAATACTCTGTGTACTAGTACAGCTGAGTATAAAAAGGAGTCCTAATAATTCAATTTGTTTCTTTTTTTACACTAAGTTGATGTTTTAGCTAACAAACTGATCTACGTAACTATCTAAATTTAAGTTTCTATGCAGAAATAAGTAACGGTTTTGAAATGAAATAGTTTTTATGCTCTCCTGTAAAATTCAACCACCGTCCGCTACGCGAAAATGCAAATGCCTCTAACGCGAAAATGCACTTTAAACGACGAATATGCTTATTTACTTGAATGCGCATAAATTGGAATTGTGCACTCGACGGCATAAGTATTAAGGAGCGTTGCTTGCGCAAGAGGCGATTGGGATCGATCTGGAACGGTAAGCTAAACCGCCGGACAGGCACATTGCGAGTCAATCCTCTTCAATCTAAAAAAGTATGTTCAAAGATATGTACATGAAACAATCTCTATCAAGTATCAGCCGCCAGTTGTAGCTCAAGAGGAGCTCAACTGCCGCGAGAGACACACGTCACACTGGCACATTTCTGCTCGGGTCTGTGTAGCCACCTCAACTCCTACGACAACAACAAACAAATCAAAATAATAATAACAATAATCACAATTTTATTTCTGACAGATACAATTTATGTATCTAAGTACACGTAAAATTTTATGAGTGTTTATTATACCTATTTTGCATTATTACCATTACAATTTAGTATATTAAATGTTAAAATTTACTATGTGCATATGTAGGTATGTATGTTGAAAATTGTTACTCAAACAAATTGAATATTTACATACTTACATAAATATATACCGCGACTATGCCCATTACACTGTTATAAATATTGGAATATTTTTTAAACTTTAATTTGGTTTGAAAGGAATTTAAAACTTTTTTTGGGTTAAATTTTGAACATTCGAAAGTTTAAAAGTTTCTTACTCTTTTTTGGTTTAAAATTCAAACTTACCAAAGTTTAAATATTTCTAAGTATTTTTTGGAATAAATTTCATACTTTTTTGTTTCAAATCTTACACTTTTTCTCATTTAAACTTTTGAGGTTTAAATTTTAAACTTTTATTGGTCGTAAGATTTTATTTCAACGAAAAAATATTAATTTTTGATTTGAAATTCCAACTTGCTTTTTCGAGAATGAATGGCGTTGTTTAAATGGAAAAACAAACAGACGCAAAATAATTATGAAAACAGATAAAATGAAGAAGGAAGAAAAGAAGAAAAAGAGCATAGGAAAAAGATACCATATGGAAAAGGATGAAGGGGATGTTGGGGGGAGACGATATGGAAGAAAAGGAGAAAAAGTGGATAGGAAAGAGGATAGAGTAGGGAAAAGCATGAAGAGGATTTGGGAGCAGACATTTTTTTTTTTAATTTAAACCAAAAAAGGTTCAAATTTTAAACTTTTGAAAGTCTTAAAATAAATCTTAATTTGGAATAAAATCTAAACCTTAAAAGTTTAAAAATCTTTTATACATTTCAAAGTTTAAATTTTAATAATTTTTCGCTCGTGTCCTATATATCGACTAAAAAACTTTAAAATTTATACTAAAATTTATTTCAGTGTACATTTCAAAGAAAATAAATTTTATAGCCCGTGTAAATAATTTCAAACGTTTGCAAGCTGTGCAGTGGGACAAGTAGCATCTGAAGCCTGCCTCATTGCTAGATCTCATCCTGGAAATCAAGCGCAAATGCATTGGCACACAAAAACAAACATCAAATAAATAAAAAATTACATCAAAAGGAAACATAAAATGGCACTTGTTACACGCTGGTAAATTCTTGCCGTTTTATCTTTCCACCGCGCCTTGCGTTCTTCTGAAAACAGCCGAATTTCGTTTGTTGGCATTTGACACATTTTTTATGTTTCTTACATGCTTCAGTTGCATTCATTCACTTTTACCACCGTCTTTATGTTCTCATACCTGGAAATAGCCTATTTCACGGCTTGCAGTGTAATGGCAACTTTATACAATGTTGCCAAACAATTGTGTACCTACAAAGTTTGTTACATTTCAACTTGAGGGAATATTTAGGTAATGACAAAAAAATACCGACATTCAGTACAGTGCTAGGAAAATATCATGGCGCGCCGGTGTGTGCTTCCAAGACAAATAAATATAAATAATAAATAAAATATTTCGTAAGAAAAAAAAAAGTTTGAAGAATTCCCAGCGCTATTTTATAGCCCCACCGAATCATTGATGATGCTACCAATGCTCAGTACTTAATAAAACCCTAAAGCAATTCGGTTCTTATTCTGTGTAATCTTCTCCTCAAATTTGGATCTCACTAACTGCGATATAAAAATTCAATAATTTTACTTTTTCTTCTAAAAATCGAATTCAATTACATCCGTAGCTTGCATTTAATTAATTAAACTAACGTAAACAATAATTACGCTGATTAGAAATGATTGCAACAAAACTGTTGACGTCAATTAATAACAAAAACAAAAAAAATAACAATGATAATTTGAAAATAATGTTTAATTTAATTATATATGCATGTATATATTTACATACGTCAATCGAGGTCAAACTGTAAATTATTTCGCAACTCACCTCGATAACCCCACTTATTAAGTTTGTGGTCGCAGATAATAACCTCCAAGTCTTGTTGAGATTGGGTTCAGTTATTACGAGTATTATGCAATTTCATTAGTTCTAAAAAAATTTAGTTTTTAAAACCTCTCTTTATATAAGTATTATTGTACATACATATATATATGTACATATGCATGTTTAAAAACTATCTCCGTACAGCTTACAGCTATTCTGGAAATCATTGCAAAATATAACTATAATCGAAGAATCCCGCGTTCTGGCAAAAAAGAAGGCCTAACTTTACAGCTGAAGGCAACAAGGTCAGCCTTGAAAGAGTTCCCAAAGACCACGAAATTGCCATGAAATTATTTAAAAAAAAATCTTCCAGAAATAAGCACGAAATGGAGCTAAGCTGCTCCCAAACAAGCAAGTCTCCCTCCCTAAATGATCTCAAACTAGTTCTGAAATCATTATCAAATTGCCATGAAAATGATTCCCATATGAATGAAATCGTAGTGCTCCTACACCGGTGCCAAGAAGAATAAAAAATTTTGCAAAATAGGTCCAACGTGTTCGTAATTAAAAGCTTTTAGCTCAACCACATATCGACGTTTCCAAACAATACTGTACTAAGTCGACTTAGTACATTTTCCCGGTTTTTTTGCGTATTCAAGTATTACGTGTCTTAATTTAGATGCTGTCTAATTTTAGTATGAATCGGACAATCCAATCAAAAGTTATAAGCAAAAGTGTACATATAATACAACTCGAGATTTTTACTGAATAAAAACTTTGAGAGAGCTTGCCATGAAAACCACGTAGCAAATTTTTTTTTTCTTACAGTTTTATATAAAGCGTACCCTAACTTTGATTTTGTCGAGTCTAGGTGTTGATCGTTCAATCCAAATAAATGTTACAAGCGAAAATATACTTAGCACACAACTGAAGTTTCGAATCGAATTTAAACTTTGAGAGCTTCCCCTGAAAAACACAGTTTTCAGACTTAGTACAGTTTTGTTTGAAAGCGTCGATATGTATTTATAGGTATATGTACATATATTTATTTGCTTTTTATACTCAGCTGTACTAGTACACAGAGTATTATAGTTTTAATCACATAACGGTGGATTGTAACAGAATGAAATAATCGAGATAGATATAGACTTATATATATCAAAATGATCAGGGTGAAAAGGTCCGTCTGTAAACACTCTAACTCGCGCAAAAATATGGTATCGAGAATGGGACGGTTGGTATTGCAAATGGGCGAAATCGGACCATGACCACGCCCACTTTTCCTATATAGAAAAATCGGAAATTTGGTATCTCAGTCACTAATATAGCTGGAACGATGAAGTTTTACCCACTATTGAGCCCAGGCCCCTAGGAAGAAATTTGATGAAATTTTGGAAAACGGACGGTGCCACGCCCACTTATTAAAGGTCAAACATTGAAAGTTTTATGAGTCATAACTCAGAGACCATTGAAGATATATATTTATTAAATTTGATACGCGTGATATACTTAGTTAGGCAAATGTTTGGACGAAAAATTTCCAAAATCGGTTGACGACCACGCCCACTTTTATATATGGGTATTATAAAGTGGCCCAATAAAAACATTTTAAGCGATATCTTTGTCAAATGTAAAGATAATTCATTGAAATTTTGTGGCATGATTTCTACAATAGACCAGAAACAAAAAATAGAAACATTTTGGAAAATGGGCGTGGCACCGCCTCCTTTTAGACAAAGGAATCTACGAGATTTCGGAGCCCATAACTCGACAAATAATTGAGATATTATGATGAAACTTGGTTTATACACTTTTATAACTTGTATTAATAGACACGCAGAAATTTATTGAAATCTGTTTATGACCACGCCTACTTTTTAGCAAAAATATTTCTGGAACACGCTTTGGAAATTTGTAACGTGACATCTTTGTAACTGGAAGTCATAAAGGAATGAAATTTTGCACAAAGAATAATATTCATATGCTTAGTTTGATGACTGATAAAAATTTTGAGAATGGGCATGGCTACGCCCACTTTATGCAGCACTCGCTTTATGTAAAATCCATCAAAAGCAAACAAACAATGAAAGCATACAGCTGAGTATCTAATTTTCCATTCCACTCGAACTTAAGCTTCCTTACTTGTTATATCATAATCTCGAAAAATAAGCCATAATAAATTTACTATCAATTGGTGACTCAGCTTTTAGTGCATGATTTACAAAAAGTCTTAATTTACATTACATTTCCACACTTTTTCTTGGACATTCTACAAACGAAAATTATGAGTCTTTTTTCCTATTAGTTATCCGGCCTCCATGCATAATAAAAGACTTCAATGTGTTGCTAAAATATGCAATATAAACAAACTTTTTTATGACTGAACCCTTACCTCTCATTGTATGACTTCCGTGACGCTTTTACCTGTTTATACTCACCATTTTGAGAGCGGTCAATTAGTTGTTATTGCACACAAGTTTCGCTTTATTAGAATTTGGTAAATTTTAAGCCATTTTTATGCAACAAACTAATGTGGATACAAAGAAAAGTCGTCAACGAACAACAAAAAAATGGAGCTGCAGTGAAAGCGGCACAATAGAACAACTTTAAATTTTATTTTATTTAGTTATATTAAAAAATTGCAATCGCTTTGAGTTGCAACATTGCATATTTTATGAACTTTTTAATTGTGCGACCTCTTCTCCATCTATCTGTATACATACATATGTACCTACATACGATGCACATAATAAAAGCTAGTGCCATTAAATTGAGGGCATTATCTCCGCTTTTACTTAATACATACATACATTCAAACGTAAATGCATAACAACAAACCCCAAAATGCTGCTAAAAGCGACATTGCAAATATGTAAGCATAAACTGCGCATATAAAACCCCAAAGTGAAGTGTGAACACTAAGCACCGAGCTCAGTTAAGCACTCTAAGCACTGGACTTGGGCTAAGAGCCAATTTGGCGTGAATTTGCAAGCTAAGTGGACGTCAGCCAGCAAGCATAAGCATCCCATGTGTAAAGTAAGTCATGGCATACATATGTATGTATGTATGTATGTGTACAAAGGACGAAGGAATGACGCAAAGCCATGCAAAGGGAGCAGCATAACGTGTGGTCAGCGAAAGATGGACGAAGCTATAAATTACATGTTTGCATGTCTGTGCAAAAAGAAGGATGTGAATGTGCATATGAGCTTGGAAAGGAATTCGCTGTTTTTGGCAAATATCAAATCGTAATGCCGTATAGCAAATACAGGTGATGCAGATTTGTGTAGCTGTGTGTATGTGTGTGTGTACATACGAGTACAGTTAGATCAATCTGTGACTTTTTGAATTTGTCGCACAGTAATTTAAAATGCAAGACTGAACAATTCCAACGCCATCAGACAGTCTTTCATAGCAGACAAACTCATGAATTTTTGCCGAAATCCAATAAATTTTTTTTATAAAAAAACCATCAACGAAACCAAGGAAAGGATTAATAAATACTAAGGGAACACTGCGCCGTCAATTTCAATGGTTAGGAAAGGATGTACTGAGTTCCGTTTTGGTCGTACCAGTACCAGTGATGCCGAATGTTCAGTTCACCCAAAAAAAGCAAGTCACACCAGTAATCGTCGATAAAATTCATTGAATTTTTGTTTGAATTATATTCAGGGCCCGTAGTGTAGCGGAGCTAAGGACCCAAGGCTTTTTCCCGGACCGGAGCTGAAGCTCGAATCATTGGCGGGAGCGGGACTGAAGCTGGATCGGGAGCTAAAAATCGCTGGCTCCTTATATATCTATATATAGATATGTATATACATTTAAATCCATATAGGTACTTTTTGCTAAGCTAGACTATAGAGAATAAAAGATTTAAAACCGAAGACTTTTTAAGCGATACTGGAATATCATGAGAACGTTCGCCCCGTATGCCAGATAGTTTCGACTTTACCTCTGTCACAAGTAAGCATTGAGCGTCTCTTTTCATCCTAAAAAATTATCATATCTGGTTTAAAACAGCCTTGTCTATTGTGCATACATAACTGCCGTGATGCTTCCGAAAAGGCCGAAAACTGCACAGGCACTACTCATTTTTCATCACTGGTACATAAGTAGATAACGTTTTTTGTTTATTGGAAGGTGGAGCGGAGCCAGAGTAAAAAAAAAAACGTAGCGAGAACTGAGCTCGAAGCAAAAAAAATTGGGAGCCAGAGCAAACGAAAAAACAATCTTATTTAATTATATTGGACGATCAGAGATTGATTGTGCGTAAAATAGCTGACACTTAACGCATTTCAATTGAGCCGATCCATCACATTTTGCATGAATATTTAGATTTCTCACACTCGAAGATAAGCGCAACTATGCGAAGACTTCAAGGGAGTTTTTTGCGATGTTCAGCCGCAATCCGAACAATTTCTTGTGCCCTTTCCTTAACTCCATCCAGACATGGATCTATCACACTATATATACCGGAAGTCAAACACCAATCAAGACTGTAGGTTTCTCCGAGAAAACGTGCACCAAAGAAGGCTGAGGTTGGGTCTTGTCGGTTTTGACCAGTTTTTTTGGGATGCTTCAGATGTGAGGACGATCGAGTACTTTGAAAAGAGAAAAACGATGACCGGCGAATACTTTTCAGAGCTTTTCGATATATTCGAAATTGATTTGAAGCAGAAAAGACCACAGCCGTACACGTGTTTAGATATCATGGCAAAAGTTAATAATAAATTGGGGTATTCACAGCTCACATATTCTGCTTCGAGTATTTCCTGTTTTGCAAACTGAAAAAATGGCTGGGCAGGAAAATTGTAGAAGTTATCACTAAAACAAACACCCTTTATTGATAGCCTTGAGAAAACGTGTTATTTGACTTAGCAAACTGCGCTCGTAACTAAGCATCGTAAATATTAAGTTGTGGCGGATATATGTACATGCACCAACAAAATGGCACTTTGCTAAACGTAACGCCGCACCGTTTGCATTAAACAAAATCGAAGGTCCATGGTGGTAAGCTTGGGTTAGGGTATCCAGGATGATGTTGGTGACGGTGACAATGACCAATGCTTGCTGCTGCATGCATGCACTTACGTGGGTGGTTTCGTTTCATTTGGCGATTTGTGTCGCTTCCGTATTGTGGTTTTCCGCTACCGTGCAAAAGCGTTGCTGCTGCTGCTGCTGCTACTGAGCATGAAAGAGCTCTCTTTAGCATACAACACAAGTGGGGTGTGGAGAGAAAAGTGCTGCAGTACCACCTATGCAGTGTAACCACACATCGTTTTTGGTCCTTTACTTACCTATCGCTATATGCATGCATACATACATACATATATGTACATGCCTGTACATATGTTTGTTTAACCAATAACCGGTCACACTAAATTAAAGTGCTGGCAACAATTTGTCATTCGCAAAATACAAATGCAAAAAAAACAACACAACAACAAGCAAATCTGTATGTGGTTACTGATAACTGTAACACTTTTATAATTGACTTTATTTCAATATTGGACAACAAAACATGGTTGATGACTATGGGTAGCGGATATGGATGTGGGTAGGAATTCTAAAATAACATACGATTTTGTGGTGGAAACGGAAATGAACGATCTGTAATCAGTGCATTTACATAAATATTTATGTATGTATGTTTAAGAGCGAAATATGAAATGAAATGAGTTTAGCACTTTAAAACCGCTTTTAAAACTGCTCGCTAACAGTGGGCCTAATGAATAAAAAAAAGTAATTGCTTAAAAATCTTTTGCTGAAAAGAATAAGCATTTGCTAATTTATTATATGAATAATATTTCAGTCATTGCTGCTTTTGCAAAAATTTGTTTAATCTTTTACTAGAAAGAGACCAAATGTTAAAACATAACAAAATGTGACTAACGGAGCTATACAAAAACAAAGTCAATAAAAATTACAACAACTTCCTTCCCGGTATTACAAAAATAAGAATTTCATCTCGAAAATGTTTGGCACAGGGTTGCGTGATTTCAAATCAAAAAAGATAATTTTTATTTGTAATTCATTTCACAAAAGAATTGAAATTACCCTTTGATTCGTGACTCAAACGATTTTCAAATCAAAGGTAAATTTTATTTGTGATTTATTTCTCAAAAGAATCAAAAATTTATTTAGAATCAAACATATATTTTAATTCTTGATTCAAAATATATTTTTGATTCGAATCAGAGATCAGCATGCGATAAATTTTTTGTGATTTAGAGTATACTCATAAAAAATGCGGTGGGAGTATGACCGCAACCGCAAAATATGCGATCATAATAAACACCGCACCGCAATTTCTTGATCAATTTCGGTATGCGGTAGTATGGATATCACAACATCGCAAACACCGCATATCGTAAACACCGTATATCGCAAACACCGCATACCGCAAACACCGCATTTCCCAAATAGAGATATTTACAATGTTGCCAGTGCGATGTTTTGTTTGTAATTTTTACCATCTTATATCATGTTCAGACATAAAAATTAATTAAGTCAATTGGGCTTGATTGAACATCTCTAGATTTGGTGTTCAGACATATTTAATTTACTTGGCCCATTTAACAGGTCGGCTCAAGATACATAGACACATACACGCCGTGAGCTGAATATCAAACTCTCGTGACCTAAATGTCAAAATTGCAAGGAGGACGAAATAATTTGACATTCATCTCACAATTTTTACCAATCGTAAACACGAATGCATGTATAAAATAAGCAGAAATAAAAACAAATTTGATAGGTGATGAAGAAGAACAAGAATGCAGCTGATCTGACGAACCAACCTGTTTAGTGGACACTGACGCTAATCACATTTCTCTTTTCATGACATTTCATTTTACTTATGAAACAAGCCTTTTAACAGGGTTGCATGCAGAATTGTTCTTCATTAACAACTCATTAATTTCTAATGAAGCATTAACTTGGTCAATTTTTGTATGGTAAATTGAGAATCATTGGGCTTGAAAATTGAATGAAGGCTCTTAATGTTCAATTAAGGTTGTGTCTGAACATAACATTATGGATTTCTGATGAAAAATACTACTGATTACAAATTGATTTTAACCAAAGAATATCTATACAGGAAAGCTCTCAGGATTGGTTTTTTTTTTATTTTTTTCATTGAAAGGGCCACTTAAAATTTAGAGTTTGTTTAAATTCAAAATAATTTGACTAATGAATTTCAAGATAAAAATATTTCCTATTTACATGAAATAGAGTTTTTCCTAAAATCCTTGAATTACATTTATGACTTCTTAGTAATACACATAAGTTTTGTTTACACATTTTTGTTTGTCTGTGACATAATTCTTTATTTTCCAATGAGGCATTCTTTCAATTTGCACAGTCGACAAAATTGGCTACGATACATTGATTGAAACCGAAATTTTTGTAATTTTATTGGAGCAGCAACAATACACATGTTTATTTTTAATAAAAATAAAAATTTTTTATACTACATTTTATTATGCGCCCATCGGAATGAATACTTTTCCGTCAATCTAGCAATTCGTTTAACTGAGAAACATAGTTGAATTAGATGTCGTTTTACGGCAAAGCTGAAGTACTGAATGTGTCGATCGTCATTTAAATACATTTAATTCAACTATGTTGTCAATTAAACGGATTGCTAGTTTGAGGGAAAAGTATTCATTCTGACCGCCCTATTAGTCGTATTGGATTTAAAAATGAAATTTTTTGATTATTTCATTATTGAAAAATATTTTATTATTCAAAAAACTACCACAAAAACAAAGCACACAAAAATAAAAAAAAAATACTTGAGAATAAATTTGCTGTAATCAGACACACATATCTATGTATTTATTGTACAAACAAAAATGAATTTATAATATCCTATACCTTTGCAGTGTGTGAAAAATTTCCGGCAACACTGAATAGTATACAAATAAACAAATGCGGTGTTTGCGGTGATTGCGGTGCTTTAGAAAATGCGGTGCACCGCTGCTGATCTCTGATTCGAATCAAAAATTTATTCAAGATTCAAAAAATATTTTTGATTCAAAATAATTTTGATTTGAAAACAAGTTTGACCCAAAAAATTTATCATTTATCTGAAAATAGTTTGAATCAAGAATCAAAGGGTATTTTTGAGTTTTTTTTAAACGAATCACAAATAAAAATTAGCTTTTATTTGCAAATATTTTAAATCAAGAATCAGAAAATATTTTTCTTCCCTCCATACATACGTCCTCACTGTGGAATCGTTATAAAAGTTTTCGAAAGTCTTCATTTTTACATTTCCGTCGAGCACTATAATATTTTTCTTTACGCATAGTCAAAAACTGCGCCATAATTGCATGTATTTGAAAGAAAAATCGAGCGAAAACTAATTTCTGAAAAATTTAGCATGGGGTAGGGCATGCTTAAAAAATCATTACCTTTTGCTTATAAAAAATAGCAAATGCTAATTTTAATCATAAGAAATTCAGCAATTGCTTACATATTTCAGCAAATGCTGAAATAAAAAAGCAAATGCTTGTAGCAAAAGCAATTGCTAGAGAAAAAAGTAATTGCTTCAATTTTTATTCATAGAAATTTAAGCAAAAGGTCCAGAAAAGCATTTGCTTGATGTTTATTCATTAGGCCCAGTAACTTAAAATAAAATACACAGTCTCACTTAAACAGGGAAATAACAATAAATTCATACTAGCCATATTGACATTAAAATTTTAGTTTAATTTTGTTTATAAAAACGTAGATTCTAATGTCACACATAACGTCGTTTAAACTTCATAACCGCCTATGTGAAACTTTCATAACCGCTTCTGCCAAAAACGAGATTAGCCAAGCTTGAATTCCTGGCGACCAGCTCTATGCATCCATACCATAAATTTGGTCATTGGGAAGCTCGGGGAGCTCTATATTTCATTCTAATATGCTTTTCAGCTCTAAAGTCATAGAGCTACGCGTTGGGAATTCAATTCCAATTTTTTGCACAAGTGTCGGTTAGACGGTTCTGAACTTTAAACGGCGATATATGTATATGAACTTACATAGTATTATGTTCAAACATGTCAATTCGCTAAGTCTCAAATTTAGCATAAAATTGCATCCCTTAATTTGGTGTTCACACATATTCAATTTATCGTTTACAATTAAATATTATATGTAGATATTTTAATGAAATTTTCTTTTCATGTTAATTCGTTTTCTCACTGAGCACAGACCGGTTTGCAGGGTTGCATTGACAATCTTACTATACTTGAGGTACATTTATTTTTAATGGTCTATTAATAAATTGAACTTAGTAATTAGAACTTAGTAATAAGTGTTTGAAATTGCTCTTAATGTTCTATAAGGTTCATGTCTGTACAATAAGCATTTTATTAGAGATCGCTCGGAATGTGCAGAGGAATCGATGGAACCTCGCAGCACCGATTTCGTTCCAATGATATAAGTTCATAAATAAAAATAAGCTAAAACTAAGTGCTCAACGGTGCAGTGAAATAACGCCCGTGGAATTAACGCCCGCGGGCGTTATTTCCCAAAAAAGGAAATAACGCCCGCGGGCGATTTTTCTTTTCTTGAAAAAGAAATAATTCCCGCGGGCGTTATTTCGTTTGATCCATGGGCTTTATTTCTCTTTCGGAAGGGCAATTAAGCCCGCAGACGGGTTTTTTTTAAATATGGTGTATTAAGAAAAAAAACGCCGCAGGCGAAAAATTGGAATAAAAATCGCGCGATTTTTAATTCCAATTTTTCGTTTTTTTAAATATGGTGTTTGTTTTATTGGAAAAAGCGCCGCAGGCGAAAAATTGGAATAAAAAATCGCGCGATTTTTAATTCCAATTTTTCGTTTTTTTAAATATGGTGTTTGTTTTATTGGAAAAAGCGCCGCAGGTGAAAAATTGGAATAAAAACTCGCGCGATTTTTAATTCCAATTTTTCGTTTTTTCTGAATATGGTGTATTATAAGTGGAAAACGCGCCGCAGGCGAAAAATTGGAATAAAAAATCGCGCGATTTTTAATTCCAATTTTTCGATTCTTTAATTTTTTTTAAATCCCTTCTAAATATTCAAATACTCAATCGAATAAACAAAGCTTCAGTAAATTTCTATAATCATTTATTACTAACAATTTTCAAGATCCGTAAGTAAGTAAATATTTAAATACTCAATCAAAATAAACAAAACTTCATTACATACATATTGGCACTTTCAGACCACAATCTAAACAAATACTCTTATAGAGTTTTCATCAATTTGACGACAAACCGGGCACAAAATATTTCTATTGCCATTTACAATTGTAACCTTACCGTGCTCTCCAAAGCAATCCGCACACAATTTAAAGTGATTGCATGGGCTTAAGAGAACATCGCGTGGCTTGGTAAAACAAATAACACACAACAACATGCTTTGACTCGCAAAAATTGTTCGCCGTTTCTTCATTGTCAGAACAATCCATTTCGGATACATTTTTAATTCCATATTTAAAAAAACGAAAAATTGGAATAAAAAATCGCACGATTTTTTATTCCAATTTATCGCCTGCGGCGCTTTTCCCACTAATACACCATATTTAAAAAAAACCCCGTATGCGGTCTTAATTGCCCTTTCGAAAGGGAAATAAAGCCCACATCGCCGAATAGGGCGCGCGGGCGTTCTTTCCCTTTCTGAGTGGAAATAATACCCACGGGTTTAATTTCGTTTTATTCGCAGGCGCTATTTCTTTTTCAAGAAAAGAAAAAACTCAAAACCCAAAAAAAAGGAAATAACACCCGCGGGCGTTAATTCCACGGGCGTTATTTGCTCAATAGCTATAGTTACTTTTAATTCTAGTAAGGTCATTAATATAAAATTAACATACTAATTTTAGGATTTAATTAATTAAAATTATTTTAATTTATTACGTTTCTGTTCGAGCTTTTTGGCCGGTGAAGATGAAAAGCGAAAACAAAGCTTCCTTTTTGCTCTCCTACGCGTTTCGGCGTCTTTTCCGCCTTCTTCAGGGAGACTGTTTTATTCAACAAATATATAAAAAAAACATACATATATACATTAATTTAACATATGACAATAATTAAAAACTATAAAAATTACCAAATGTTGCACAAATATAGATTAAAACATAATTTTCACTAAAATAATTTGCACTTACATTTAACAAAAATTTTTCCGAAAGTTTCACATCTATCAACACTTATACAGATATACAGACATACATAAAACATAAATCGTCTTTCTTATTGTCATTCGTATTTCCGTTTTTTCTTTGTTATCGTTGTTCGGTATACACAATTTATGTTGTGAATTACAAAGAAGATGTAGACAACATAAATTGTGTATACCGAACAACGATAACAAAGAAAAAACGGAAATACGAATGACAATAAGAAAGACGATTTATGTTTTATGTATGTCTGTATATCTGTATAAGTGTTGATAGATGTGAAACTTTCGGAAAAATTTTTGTTAAATGTAAGTGCAAATTATTTTAGTGAAAATTATGTTTTAATCTATATTTGTGCAACATTTGGTAATTTTTATAGTTTTTAATTATTGTCATATGTTAAATTAATGTATATATGTATGTTTTTTTTATATATTTGTTGAATAAAACAGTCTCCCTGAAGAAGGCGGAAAAGACGCCGAAACGCGTAGGAGAGCAAAAAGGAAGCTTTGTTTTCGCTTTTCATCTTCACCGGCCAAAAAGCTCGAACAGAAACGTAACAAATTTAATTCAATGGCCTAAAATTTATAATAATTATTTTAATTTAATTTAGCTAAACATTGCATAACGCAAGTAAATAACTTAAAAATTGTATTGCGTTTAAAACTTCATTTTTTTTCATAAAAATAAGTTCTGCTGAACTTAATTTATTTATAATTTTAATAATAATATAATAATAATATTACATGAGTGCGTATATAATTAGAATTACATACATGTTGCTCTAACCAAACACATACACACCTTTTCGAAAGTGATGCAAAATAATATATATTATCTAAGTTTTTCTTTAATTCAAAGAAGCTCTTTGCTAATTTTTATACCTTTCATGAGAATGAAATGGTATTATAACTTTGTGCCGAAAATCACATCTTGAAAGTACTAGAAGGTGGCGTGACAGACCCATCAATATATATACCGATATAATCAGAATCATGAGCTGAGTCGTTTAAGCCATGTCCGTCTGTCCGTCCGTCCGCCCGTCCGTCCGTCCGTCCGTCCGTCCTTCCGTCTGTGTGAACGCAAACTAGTCCCTCAGTTTTTGAGATATTTGATTGAAATTTGGAACATGGGTGAGTTTTGATGCTCAATCGATCATTTGTCGGAATTGGCCGAATCGGACCACTATAACATATAGCTCCCATACAACCGATTGTTCAGATATACACATTTTGGGGTATAACTTCTCCCTTTTTACAGCTAAGGACACGAAACTTTGGGGTATTTGTACCCATATTGACCCAAAGAAGGTTACCGAAAATTATCAAGATCGGACCACTATAACATATAGCTGCCATACAACCGATTGTTCAGATATACACATTTTGGTGTATAACTTCCCCATTTAAACAGCTAAGGACATGAAATTTTGAAGTATTTGTACACATGTTGGCCTAAACAAGGTTACCGAAAATTGTCAAGATCGGACGACTATAACATATAGCTGCCATACAACCGATTGTTCAGATATACACATTTTGGTATATAACTTCCCCATTTAAACAGCTAAGGACATGAAATTTTGAAGTATTTGTACACATGTTGGCCTAAACAAGGTTACCGAAAATTGTCCAGATCGAAGCACATTAATATATATCTCCCATACAACCGATTGTTCAGATATGTACATTTTGGGATATAACTTCTCCATTTTAACAGATAATGACATGAAACTTTAAAGTAGTTGTACCCATATCGGCCCAAATAGAATTACCGAAAATTGTCAAGATCAGACCACTATAACATATAGCTGCCATACAACCGATTGTTCAGATATACACATTTTGTCCTATAACTCCTCCATTTAAATAGCCCAGACACCATTTTTTCTAATAAATCGTTCCATAAATAACCCACAAAATTGAAATTATAAATTATACTAAATCAGGCTATGCACAATATACATAGGTAGCTTTTCATTTCCCCACTCATGAAAGGTATGAAGTCTTCGGTACGGCCGAAGACAGCCGCGCTCTTACTTGTTTTTTTGTTCATTTGTTTCACTTCAAACGCATATAATTCCTATTTTCACCTACTTTTCACTACAGCTAAATATGTATGTACGTGAAATAAGTAAGTATACGGATTCATATTTATGTATATGCTGTCTTCTCGTAAAATATTAACAAAGAACAAATAAATGCTGCCAAAAATTAATATCGCAATTCATTTCATCATCTATCTTATTCGCATAAATCTTCCAAGCGCAAAAGTAAGGCTTGCAAACATGAACATCGTCAATTGGTTCAATTGTGGCAGATTTAAGCCTCCACCGCCGGTCGTTCCATTGCGACAGATTTCCGGATGCTGCGTAAATTCTTCACAATATAACTATAATATGTATATAATAGAACAAATATGTAATGGATATTGATTACGAATATTATATATATATTATTTAATATAGATTTTATTATAATATAAAGTGGATAAGGATGATGTTTTTAAAACAATGGATACCCATTAATAAATTCTAAAAACGCATAACCACACTCAACTAATATCTTATTACTAGCAATTATCTAATAAACTTATTAGTAACTGAACATAGATGCATCCATAAGTTAACATGTTAATGCTAATTACTTTAATTACAAATTGAATCTCACCTTCGTTAAACTATACGCATATTTATCAACCAGTGCACGTGTGAATTTTGCTGCCTCAGTACCGCAAACTTTACGCGCCGCATTTTCCGAACAATCAACTAACTCACTAATTGAACTGCATAACAAAAAGTGAAAGAGATGAAGAAGATTTAGAAATTGCAAATATGTCAATGCCTGTGACAGTAAAATACAAAAAAAAGCACAATTTTTACGCACCAACAAATCGTTTTTACATTTTCATCTAAAGTAATATTCTCGTGATTATCTTGATTCTTGGTCGGTTTTAGATAGACCATTGTTTCTTTGTAGCGATTGGCGCACTGTTCGAACTCCTTTTTAGCCATTTGCGAGCAAGGTGCGTGTTTTAGATATTCTAAGGAATTTAGGTGAATATATAAATAAAAAATAAAACTATATTAAATAGTTGCGAAAGCCTGCATGATGCTTTATATTTGCATACAAATTAACTTAACATGTATTTAAGCATATACAAATGTACTTATGATAAGCTTACCATCCTGAAACTCTCCTTTATTGCACAGATCACGAATGAATTGATTTGTGCCATGATATAATTTATTGAATTGATTTCTCTGCTGGAGCGGCATGCAACGCCGTGTGTAACTTTGTATACAGCGGACACCCTTCCTCAGTTCGCTAAGTGACACATAGAAAATAATGGTAAATTTTCGGAAAGCTTTATTTTTTTTAACATACATATGTATTATTGAAGGAGTTCACACAAAAATTTAAGGCGCGTATAGAGCGATCAATTTCTCATTTCGTTCCCTGTTGCGCAAATTCTCGGGCTTCAAAGCATAGACCGGCTACACTGTTTGAGAGATTGCGTTGGAGAGCGCAAAGAGATTTGCGCTACATTCGTTAAAATGTGTGTGATCTTTCTCATTTAGGTACTCCTATGCGCCAAAATGCCGATGTCTGATCAAGTTAAAAAATATATTTATTAAAGCGTAGCATGTGACAAATTAAGAAACGGACCACTAGAGTTGGGCAACTATCGATGGCACTATCGATAGTATCGATATTTTATTTTTTTTCAGACTATCGAAGACCATCGATGATTTTTCAAAACTATCAAAAACTATCGATGGTAATGTGTACTATCTATTAGTTTTACAACTTTTACACGCCTCCATTGTGTCCGCTATGGTGCAGTGGGTAGAGTGCTCGCCTGCTATGCCAGAGGTCTCGGGTTCAAACCACGGTCCGAGCAAAACACCAAAACAATTTTTCTAATTAGTGAAAATCCAATTATTGGGTTTTTTAAGAGCAGCGATCACCTCTCGGCAGTGGGCGGCATACACTCCGAGAATGTATTTCTGCCATGAAAAAGCTTCTCACAAAAAATGCATTCGCCGTTCGGAGCCGGCGTAAAACTGTAGGTCCACCCAATTAGTAGGAAAAACAAAAAGGAGCACACCTCGAATTGGGAGAGAAGCTCGGCCATAAAACTCGTCAGAGTTATAATAGCGTCATTGTATTATTATATTATATTGCACATTACTATTTCAGAGTACCAGCTATTGGTAGATTTTGAAAGTTGTATGAATTTAGTGTGTAAAAATATGTATACAAAATGTTTTGTTTTATACATTTGCAGACTGAATAAAAGGCGGTTCCAGTTTTGTATATTTTTTTAAATAAACAGTTTTCGAAATATTTTGAAATTTCTGTTTTTGAGCTAAGAAAAAAAAAATACGCTTACAAATCTATCAATATCTTCGCTATTACCAGTTTTTATGTTTCCTTTGCAGAGGATGAAATATCATTTCCACCAAAGCAAAAATAATTAAAGTCATGTAAATGTGATGGGAGTTATGGCGAATCAAACATTTTTTTATGTAATTTTTTATTAATTTTTTTTCCGTCATTCATTCCCTTTTTTTTCAGAAATATGAAATATCCTCCTGATTTTACGCTATGAGTCAATAGCTTTTTTTCAGTAGATAAATGACAATGTTATAAGAGATTCAGTAAACAAATCTATATTTATTTCAATACGATAGTACTATTGATAGTACTATTGATTTTTTTTTTTAAGACTATGGTGGGACTACCGATAGTTTCCCACCTCTAAGGGCCACCCTATGCGTGCCCAAAAGTCATTAAACAGGAACTTAGCGGGTGATTCGCCGGACCGGTTTCAATTTAAAGAAAACTGAGTGGAATCCAAATTCTTCAAATTTCGAAATAATACACGAACAGAAACAACTGCTTTTGAAAGACCACACCAGATAACTTAAACTTCAGAATCACACTTAAGCAAAGTATCTATTCATTATTATCTGAGAAATATTTTGTAGCCAAAGTGCTGACCAGTAGAAGAGGTCTTATTTAAAAAGTGGTAATTTATACGAATGGTTTTATTTTTACTTTCATTCTCTGTACACAAGAACATACTGAACCAAAAAAATCCAAATTTTAGAAATTCACTTTGATGCTTGTTTCTAGTCGCTCATTTATGTAACGAACCGAAAGTTTTTCTTGTTTCCCACGCTCAGTCTCAATTTACAAAACAGATGATCCGTTTAGAATTTTAAATGAAGCCAATTGTTAACTGTTATAGAGGGAAGTATCATGCATATAAGTAAGTAAGGATGAGTGTGTGCTTTTTTGGAACCTTTTTTTTTTTTTTGTTTTGTCCGAAAGACGCTAAGTAGCGTGCCCTTAGTGGAAAGAGGACAAATGCATTGAATGCTAACTAAATGCCAATTGTTTTAATGTCGACCAACGACTGATAACGCCACTTATATACATACATACATACATATATGTACGTACATATGTCTAGGACAGGGAAAAAAAGATAGAACCGCTTCCAGCAATGGAGTGGTTGCAATCAAGACAAATTTTTAAATTACTAAATGGGCGAGCAAAAAAAAACAAATAATAGAATAACGAAGAACAGTGTGCACGTGTGCAGAAGCACAGTTGAATGCGCAGCCAGTGGAGAGAGGAATTTTTAAGTAACGAATTAAGGAAAAAATCGCGGTATAACGAACAAAAATGTCGGAAGAGCCAATGGAAGAAACTTGGGAATCTGTTTTTATACTCAGCTGTACTAGTACTGAGAGTATTATAGTTTTAATCACATAACGGTGGATTGTAACAGAATGAAATAATCGAGATAGATATAGACTTATATATATCAAAATGATCAGGATGAAAAGAGAAATCGATTGAGCCATGTCCGTCCGTCCGTCCGTCTGTCCGACTTTAAACACTCTAACTCGCGCAAAAATTGAGATATTTTGATGAAATTTGAAATGCAAGTTGGTATCGAGACTGGGACGGTTGGTATTGAAAATGGGCGAAATCGGACGATGACCACGCCCACTTTTCCTATATAGAAAAAATCGGAAATTTGGTATCTCAGTCCCTAATATAGCTGGAGCGATCAAATTTTACCCGCGTGTTGAGCTCAGGCCCCTAAGAAGAAATTTAATGAAATTTTGGAAAATGGGCGGTGCCACGCCCACTTATTAAGGGCCAAACATTGAAAGTTTTATATGTCATAACTCAGAAACCATTGAAGATATATCGATGAAATTTGGTAAGCGTTATTTACTTGCTTAGGCAAACGTTTTGACGGAAAATTGTCAAAATCGGTTGACGGCCACGCCCACTTTTATATATGTGAACTATAAAGGGGCCTAATAAAAACATTTTAAGCGATATCTCTGTCAAATATAAAGATCTATCACTGAAATTTTATAGTAGGAGTCCAACTGCAGACATAAAACGAAAAACACAAAAATTTTGGAAAATGGGCGTGGCACCGCCTCTTTTTAGAAACAGGAATATACGAGATTTCTCAGCCAATAACTCGACAAATACTTTATATATAATGACGAAGCTTGGTGTGTACACTTTTATTACTTGTAGTAATACATGTTCAAAATTTTAGAGAAATCGGTTGACGGCCGCGCCAACTTTTATATATGGGTATTAAAAAGTGGCCTAATAAAAACATTTTAAGCGATATCTTTGTCAATTATAGAGATAATTCATAGAAATTTTGTGGCATGAGCTCCACAATAGACCGGAAACAAAAACTATAAACATTTTGGAAAATGGGCGTAGCACCTCCTCTTTTTAGACAAAGGAATATACGAGATTTCTTAGCCTATAACTCGACAAATAATTGAGATATTATGACGAAACTTGGTTTATACACTTTTATAACTTGTATTAATAGACACGCATAAATTTATTGAAATCGGTTTATGACCACGCCTACTTTTTAGCAAAGATATTTCTGGAACACGCTTTGGAAATTTGTAACGTGACATCTTTGTAACTGGAAGTCATAAAGGAATGAAATTTTGCACAAAGAATAATATCCATATGCTTAGTTGGATGACTGATAACAATTTTGAAAATGGGCGTGGCTACGCCCACTTTATGCAGCACTCGCTTTATATAAAATCTATCAAACGCAAACAAACAGTGAAAGCATACAGCTGAGTATCTAATGTTCGATTCCACTCGAACTTAGGCTTCCTTACTTCTTTTGTATTTCTTTTAATGAAAAGCTGAAGTTTTAAAGTTTTTTAGAAGAGGCTTGACACAGTCTATTGCAAGTTATTATCAGTATGGAATATGTATTAACTGTTAAAACAAATTTTATTAAACTCATTTAAAATAATAATAAAGCGAATTTCATCTAATTACATATTTGCTCAAAGGTTTCTCAGTATTTTTATATATGTGTGTATGTCTTTCACTAACACGATTCTTTGAGACTTTTTGCGTAGCATTTCCCTTATAAGTGAACACTTTTTAGAGCGGTTAATGTGCAAAAAATCCTTCTACGCGTGCACACTAGTCTTGGACTCTTTCGGAATTCGATGAACTTCGAGCGTTTTATGACTTTTTTGAAAATAACTTCAAAGTCTTTTTGTACTCATACTATAACCTTTTATTGAGCACTTCGGTGTTGTTTTGTGCTCACATTATGACCCTTTATTGAGCGTTTACTAAAGTATTTTGGTGGGTTGTAGATCCTTTTTGCAGGCATTTTTAGCAACCTTTTTTTGACACTTTTATATACACTGCTTTATTGAGGTTTCTTCGATGCACTTTTGTTTCAGATTTTTATTTCGGAGCACTCCTGCTTTGATTGGCTGGGTTGCATACGCTCCAACACTCACACGAAAGCTTTAAGCGCTGCACAACCGTCGCGCTGTATATCAAAATGGCGAAAAAGAAAATTTACTACAACATTTAACAGACAAATTAGAAGGTAATAACAATTTTCAATACAAAAAGCCACAAATTGTAAAGCGCGATAAATTGTTCCTCTGAGTTTTGAGTGTAAAAAGTTCAAAAAAGAGCAAATCAACGAAAGTCGGGCTGCTGCAATTAGTAGTAATTAGTTGTACCCCGCGGACGACGACGAGCGAAACAAATTGTAAAAGAACATACAGTTGGCTAGTCAATGACAGGTAAGTTATGTATGCATGCATATAACTTTTGCAAGTAATTACAGTGCGGTGCAATGAAAAAGGAGCAGCTTTAAGGCGCTTTTTTGCGAAAAGTTTTAAATGAGTCGACAAAGAGAATGGAGCGAAGGAAAAGTTTTATGGAGCATGAATGTGCCGGGTTTTGTAAAGAATACCGTTAAATTAATGCAGCAATGTAAAATGTTTTGTGAGCTTTAAGAGCAAGGTTTTGCGTTGTTGAATACTTAGGTACTACACAATTCACGTTCATAAATATTTTTGCGTGGAAGAAAAACATTGTCCAAAAAGTGCTACGCCACACGAACAAACTCGATTAATTCTGAAAGAGAGCAACATTGCCGATTAGGCTAATACCATGTCTCCACATAACGTGTTTCGCTCTTTTTTCTGCATTTTCTCTCTCAATCTTTTTTCGACACGGAAACCAGTGCCGAAACTCGCCAGTTTCCATACAAATTTCTGAGAGCGAGTGAAGATTGAAACACTGTTTCATTCTGAATCATCTTGCCGACCTCGATGATATCGATGCCTTCTCTAATTTTGTATCGAAAATCTATCGAAATCTCACACAGACCAAAACAAAGACGCAAAAATAAGCAAACATACAAACATTTAAGAAGAACAAGAAAGAGAAATGTCAAACTGAATCACGATTAGCCACGTGGAGACGGGTTATTGAGCGAGATATTTTGCTACATGTTTCTTTGGTGAATCAAGTTATGTGGAGACGGGCTTTAAAAGTCCAGGGTGGTATTGAAGTTTTCAAAGGAATGGCGCGCTTTATTGGACTCGGCCAAGATCTTCTAAACTATTACGATGATGAAGAAGAAGAAGAAGGAAGAAGGAGAAGAAGAAGAAGAAGAAAAGGAAGTAGAAGAGGAAGGAGGAAGAAAAGAAGAAGAAAAATATTGGCCGGAAGTGAATTTTTTATCTAAAATATCTTGTACTAAACGACTACAAATGAAATTATTGACATCGAAATTCTGCAGTAAAATTTAGTGAGGGATGTTTTCAGTATTTGCCTTTCTAATGCGTACGTAAATGGTTTGTTTAAACCTTTTTAAAGCGGCTGGAAGGAAGATCATTAAGAAATGCAATTAGTGGGTTAAAACTTTCCACGACAATTTGAAGCAGACAATTCTACCGGGATGACCAAAGATGAAAAACTTGTACAGCTTTAGAAAAACGCGTAAGAGAGTTAGATCAAGTTATGTATATTTCATTTGTATGAATTTTACTCCAATGTAATGCTGACAGTCGCGGACCTAGCATAAATTGGCAGGTCAAGCCTATGTACAAAGCATAGCCATTAGCCATTTATGTAATTTTCTTTGCTGTATTATCTGATTTCGTTCCGTCAATGATTTTGATTTAAATCGGTTTGCTTATTTGGCTTATATGAATTGAGCTTTGAACCATTATATAGAACACTATATATATGTATGTATGTATGTAGATATTCACAACTATATATGTACGTAAGTTAACATATAAACTGCCGAGTTCCTTCAAAACCACACCTCAATATTCTTTGAGCAGACAAGAAACCAACGGAAGACAAAAAATAATTGAAAAAAAAAACACTTTTTTAATTTAATATTTCTTCTTGCTGATAGCGCGCGCCTTGACTTACTTGCAAAGTTTATCCAGCTCATCCTTCTTGGCAGGGCCAATTGAAAAATCCGAGGTGAAATGTAGCATTTCCAAAGGTTCAGCACATTTAGCAAACTCCGCCTGATCGCACTCCTCGCCTTGCACACCCGTCACTGTGTTTGCGGCCAGAAAAGCAACTGAAACGATAACAGAAAAAAGAGAAAGGAATGAAAATTAAAGAAAGTTACAACACTAGAGAAAATGTCATCATCACATAAGAGATGACAATAATTGTACAGAATTTGGAAGATAGGGGAATGAATCAAGTAAGTGAGTGAGTGAGTGAGCAGCAGGTGGAGGGACAAAAGGAAGGTGGACATGACGTAGCATGTGGGAAATGACATTAAACTTTCATACCGAATGAATGGAAAACTTTGAGTTGCCGAAGAACTTGCTGCAATTGCAATCGGCGGTAGCAGCAGAATCGACCAGCATCTCATTGCACATCAAGCCAACCCAGTCAGCCTCTCAACTATCGCTTGCTCCCACAACACAACGGACGACAACGATGATGGCGATAGCTGCTCGATGTGTTTGGTTACAAACAAAGTTCAAAATATGTGCACCGAGAGTAATAAAATGCTGTCGACGTTAAATTCGTACACACAGTTGAAGTAAATGACAATAACAGTAAAAAAAAACCAACAACAATGTAAAGAAAAAGGTGGCAGGCAGAGAATAGTGGCAATCACAAAATTTAGTAAGTAAGTAAAGGGAGTTCAGGGACACACACATACAATCTCACTGTGGCAGCGTTCATTGCCTGCAATGAATGATATATATTTTTTTTTTTTGGCGGGGGAGAGGTTAAAATGCCACCGAGCAGTTAAATTGAAATATTGCACTTTTTATTGCAGTTCCTTTGGTCAATAACGCTGATAAATGGAGCTTGCGGAGATTTCAAATTCGTATTTGTTTGTTTGTGTTGCTTGTGCGGTTGTTTGGTTTTGTTTTGCTACTTGCGTTTTTTTTTTTCATTTTCTTTTTTTTTTGTTTCATTTCTTGTCTCTTTTCTGCAGGAGTGAATAAGTATTTAAAATCCTACATATCATACATACTTATACAAATATCATTACATACTCAACTACATACATCCTCGTTTGTTGTGATCAATTTGGACAAATTAGAGATAGTATGCTGCGCTTTGTTAAAAAGTTAGCCAAGACGTGCCAAAAGTTGGGGTTATGCTGTAATAAAGATTGTTCAAGTGACACGCATATTTTCAACAGAACCATTGACAGCTGTTTCGATAAATTTTCAAAGTTAAAATTTATTCGCAGCGCGTTGTAGGGACAACGTTTTGTAAAGTCATGCAATTAAGCAATGAAATTTTGGGTGGCTTTTTTTAACGCTTGCGTTTATCGGATTTAATTTGATGTTTACTGGGTGTCAAGGCCGTATTTAGGGGGGGGGGGGGGGGTTTCGGGTGTTTGAACCCCCCACGAAATTCTGTTAGATAAATTTTACTTCTATCATATTCAAAGCTATATGTTGAAAACACTAGTTTACAAATAATTAATTTGAGAAAATACCAAGAATTTCAGGTATAGGGGAGGGCTGGTATGAACCTGCTGAGATCAAAACCATTTTCTTATGGTTAGGGTTTTGAGATAACGTAATTTTGAGTTTTTTTGGTTACAACTTCAATCAAAAATTCTTTTCGCTGAAGTTACAAATACCCGCAAACCGTATCTACTCCGTTCGAAAGATAATTAAAGTACGCTTCTAACCACATACCACTTATAAATTAAATTATGTTACATTTCTAAAATTTTAGCATATTTCCTTATAACTTCATAAAGTCATAGCTGAAAATTCATTACTCGGGTTATATGAGTTTCTGAATTATAACATTTTGTGTGTTTTTCGAAAGATCCCATATATGGGATGTGTGCGTTTTTATATGTAGTCCGATTTCACCTTTCACTTGGAAAGTCACCATTTTTTGATTTTTTGCGATTATTGAAAAAAATTGGTTTTTATTGGGGTTTTTATAAGAAGTTGTAAAAATCACGAAAGTTTTATTCTTTTTAAAATTATTCTGTTTTATTGCAAACATTTTAAGCGTAATATTAAAAAGATGCGATAAATACTTCATTTTTGGCGATTTTTTTCAAGTGAAACAAAAAGGATGTTTTATGGTCGAAAAACTCGGTTAGGTGACCCAACTATATGAAAACGACTTCACAGATAAAAGGACATTAGGAGGAAATATAAAGCTTCCCAAGCACTGTTTGCCAGCATAACACCAACAGTCTCAAAAATAAGCTGTTGCTGTTTTGGGAAAGTTATCATAATTTTGAGAACTTTTGAATTTCGATTTCCTTTGAAAATATCTTAAGTCGAAGCACAGAACAGTCGAATATATTTGTTTGTTTTTTGTGCTGTTGCTTTACTGTGTAATTTCAAACAGATCAGTCGACAGTAAAACACAGATAAACAGATTTTTTTTTTTTTAATTGGTTTTTTTGTACATTACAATTTCGATTGTGTTCCCATAAATTAAAAAAAAAAAACAATAACAATAGTGCTGTAAAAACTCGAAATTATGTTTGCCCTTTGCTGTGCTGTACAAATTTCCACAATACAGCAACAGTCGACTATAATTTTTTGAAACTTAAGGCTGCGCAGATGCAGTACAGTAGAACTTTTTATTTTTTATACTTCTGCTGCGCTGTTAATTTTTTAATTTTCAAATGAAAACGAAATTCAATGGAAATGAAAAAAAAAAGTTGAAAATAATTTCAAACCCTGCTCAAAAGCAAGGCTGCTCAACGAAATGAACAAAATAATTTTGTTTCAAAAAATATCAATAAAAAATATCCAAAAATTATTTTGTTTTGCTAATTATCAGAAACAAAATTTTTTCGTTTCAAAAATTATCAATAAATCTTTAATCAGAATAATTTTGTTTCGTTGATATCAAAAAAATTAACAAAAATTGTATTTGTTTTTATTCATGTATGTATGTACATACATACAATCATATGTAAAATTTTTTTTCTTCATAGAAAGCGAAATTATTGAAAGATCAATTTTTTCGTTTAAATTTGAAACTATATTTTTTTGAAATAATTGTTTTGATAATTATCAAAACAAAAAAAAAATTTGTTAATTTTTTTTGATAACAGTTGAAACGAAATGGATTTTGTTATGCTTTTTACGTTTATAAAATCGAATATTTCAACAGAAACAAATTTTTTTTTGTTTATTGTTAAAAATAACGTTATTTTGCAGCCTTGCTCAAAAGACTAAAATAATGACATATCTATCAATTTTAAAAATCGGATGTCAAATAACAAAGTTGAAAAAAAAAACAAGTTAGAGTCTCAACATAAGCTAAAAATCTTGAGGCGGACTTTTACAGCTGAAAAAAGCTGGGTAATCTAACCGAGTTTTTCGTCCATAAAATATTATTTTTTTTTACTTGGATAAAATCACCAAAA